>CM024516.1:46681120-48147127 GCA_014182375.1 Eucalyptus virginea
CTCCTTCTTAGCCAAGGTGCAGATCGACAAGGAGGATGCTACCTGTAGAAAAAAAGAAAAATGCTAAACGGCTCAACTCAACAAGCATTGCCAAGTCTGAAAAGTCATCACACCAGAAAATAAACTAATTGAACGTTCATAATTCAGCTTGGAAGCGTAAATTGACATCGCGCACCTCCTTGGGTCCTGTATACGTGCCGTCCCACATTAGCGTATCGAATAGGCTGAAAAAGGCTGAGAGCAAAATCCAAGTCACAAGAACCTTGGCATAATTGCTGATTTTCGGAACACGAAGTGCAAGAGACCCAAACAGGCCCATGCCCAACTCTTGCAGATGCTCGGTCCCACCGGTGCCCTTTATCCAAAGGGGGAGACCAAACACCGATATCACGGCCCAGGTCATGAAAGGGAAAGCCAGTTCTTCATTGTTGCGGCACGAAAATATCCAGGAAAGGTCCAAAACGATCACAGCTGACAGCATCAGCTTGGCCAGGCCAGTGTTCCTTCTCCTGATTCGGCCGTGTAAGGCAGATACAACCACCCAAACTGCGAGCGCCAACACCAACTTCTCTACCCGGAAGTTAGGATCAGACTCGGCCTCCTCGGTGAAGTTCTCCCAAAAGTTGACACAAAGGTCCCATAACACAACCCCGACCATGAACGACGAAACCAGTGTCTCCAAAACCATCAAAGCTGACTGCACCAGCTTCTGCAGTAGGCCTGTACTCCTCCTTCGGCCACGGAAGCTGGATACGAACATCCTAACCGTGAGCACCCACGTCCATTCCTCCAATCCAATATCAATTTGGAACCAGTCGGCAAACTGCGTTGAAGGTAGGATCACCAATAAAAAGAACCAGATCAACAAAGAAAGAGCCAAAGAAAGAGCCAGTGCCTTTACGCTTCGGCTCCTTCCCCTGGAAAAGTACAAAACACTCACGGTTGACGACATCAGCTTATCCAGGCTCCGGTTCCTGATTCCATGTAAGAGTAATTCATAACCCATCGTTCGGCCATGTTTGACGAGTTCGGGATTCATCTCATTGTAAAAGTACAAAACACACAAGGTTGACAACATCAGGTTAGCCAGGCTCGGGTTCCTGATTCGGCCATGTGAGGCGATTACACGATCCATCTCTCTCTCTCTCTCTCTCTGTGTGGACTGTGCGTGTTTATCAGTCTCCCCCTAATCAAATGACCCCGGACTTCTTTTTTTCTCTCTCTCTCTCTGTGTCGTGCGGGCATGCAAGAGGGGATTGGTTGGCTGCAGAAACGGGGTGAGCGGTCATTGACTCGGGAGTTTACGTGCAAGTCTCTGTCACCCAAGTGAAAACGCAAGGTCGACTAGCAGAGAAATGACATCACCTTGACCTCCCGACAGTGAGAGCTCCACCTCCTTGACTTGGCCCCCCGAATCAAGGCGTGCGTAGTGATGCTGCATTGATCTCATCTTCGGATGCTCAGTTCATATCTTTATAATTCGGACTTACCCGATGTCGACGTAGGTAGCCCTCTTGGAGGGTCACATGCGTTAAATCCTGCTTCAAGAATTCTCAAGATTTATGTCAGAGTGCTCCGGAAAAAAAACACAGAAATTTATATGTCATGATTGATTCACTCCACCACAACATCCATAAAGTACGTGTAAACCTAATCTTCTCTTTCCTAATCGTGTCCATCCTACGTGGAACCTGAGGATTAATACATTGGAGATTATGGGATCTGAGCTCTTCTGTCTATTACTTTTTTTAAATAATATTTCAGATGGGTTATTTCCAGCATCTATGACTGAACTTGCTCATTTTTTCATTAGATGGATAGAATCACTTTAGTGTTTCCATATTTGCCCAGTTTCTTCAATTAGTTATTTTCTTATCATGCTTTCCTCCGATTTAAAATTTATTGCTATTCAAAAAGAAAAAAAAAAAAACCTAGTTCTTCTTCATCATTACTCCTGTAGCAAGTTATCCGCTCTACGTCCCTCGTATCAGAAAAAAGAAAAATATCGAGTCTCCTTATTTATCGTATCAAACAATTGGTAAACTTTTTCTATCATTAATGACATATTTTTACACAGAGCACGTAAGAAGTTATAAGAGTATCTAAAATAACAGTAAAAACCATGACGTGAGGCAGTTATACTCATTGAAACACCTTTGTGCTTTTTCATAACCATTACATGAATGATATCTATTTTTCTTGATCCAAAATTAATAAATTTAATTGTCACTATAAATTATTATTTTTCTTATAAAACCACTAAGAGTCCTGCCTCCTTGCAAGCTCACTTTTAAAACTAAATCGTTCCCATCCCAATTCCTCCTGAGAATGTGAGGATTCGAACCCCCTACCCCTCCCTTTTTGGAAGACGCCACGCAAACCCCAGTGTATTTATTTTGACAAATCCTTAAAGAGTGCTTTTTTTGTTTCCTCCAATCATCCCATTAAATGCATACAAAACACAATTAATAAGAAAAAGTTTGATATGATGAGATGCACGATAGAAAGAAAAGTTCAATAGCATTTACTTGGATTAAAAAGTAGTTTATGCTCAAAATTTTCCGGATTCTACTTGACATTGGTCCATAAATTTGCTTGAAAATTGGAAAAAAAAAATATCGATCTCTCTCAAGAAGCTAATATGTATACAAATAATAGATAAAAATAGAAAAGGAAAACATAGTGCTTTCGGTATACACAATAATAACCACTTAAAAGTAATAAAATAAACATGTGATATCCTTAATTATAACGATAAGATCGTACCAAGAAATAGAGAAACTAAAATATAAAAAATAAAGAAAGTGAATAAATTTGAGGTTCACCGCTTAAATTTCAATTGATGATTAAGGGTATCTTTGCCCCAATAGAATGGATTTAAGCATGTAGGGAGTTCAGATAGCTCCACCAGTAACGAATTGGTCTGATATTAATATTGGTCATGAATGATAACATTTGAAATTATTTAAAGTCATGCGAAATTTTTCCATATAGTTTTGAGATTTGCAATTTTCTTTTCATATTAAATGAAGAACCATGAATACTTTTGGAAAAATAAAACAAGAAGAAGCTCATCATTAAAAACACGCTTTTTGGTCATACGCTATGTGAGATTAATCACAACGGTCTGTTTAACTTTAATCTAGGGTGCATTTACTTCGCTGAAAATTCAATGATAAATGAAAATGGAAAGCATTTTCTCATATTTGAATTTTATTGGAAAATGATTTCGATCTCATGACCTTATCTTAGGCCAAAAAAAGAATACGAATTTTCAAGTAATTTTTTTTTTTAAAGTTCAAATTTTTAATTATTTTTAATTTTTTCTTTTCGTTTCTTTCCTTTTCTTTTTCCTCATTTCTTTGTTGTGACCGGCAAATGATAGCCACAAGCAAGCTCGCAAATCGCCGGGATCTAATTATGAGCCAATGTAAGCCAAATAACACCCAACGTCTGTCTATCTAGCAAATCCTAATTAGGTTGCTTCATCAACTCTGACTTTTTTTTTTTTCCAAACAAGGGAAAGTGTAGACTCCTCCAAGGCAAATGATCTACAATTTGGATCTTCCAAAAACTGAAATCATTCCCATCAAGTTTGTTGATTTTCACTTTTTCTTCGTCTATTGCCATCAATTCGCTTCAAGATCAATTGAGTCTGGATCTTATATCAATTATTGTGAATACAAATGATCAAACACGGTAATAAACTGAGCAAGTAAATAAATCGGGCATCATAAATATGTGGTTTGGTTGATGTCGCTTACTTTATAGGAAGAGCAGCCCATGATGTAACTATAGATCAAGTCGGACAAGGGAGATTACATTAACACTCAAGTTATTTATACACTTCTAGTGGTTTTTGATGTGGCTTGAACTATCGCCTAGAGGGGGTAAATAGGTGTGTGAAGAACTTGCCAAATAAACGTGGAATTAAAAATGTCAATTGAATATGTATGTGACTATGAAAAACAGAGTGTGGATATGATCAGCTTCTGATAATATCTAGGAATGCAGTAATGAATATGATTAGGGATAGAGAACAATGCACTCAAAAATTATAATGGTTCGGGTTAGTTCACTCTTCTAGCTAATAGCTTACTAGCTGAATTCCATTAGTCAATCAAAGAGAAGTTACAGTTTCTAAGTGCTACTTATATTCACGCCATTAGTCAATCAAAGAGAAGTTACAGTTTCTAAGTGCTACTTATATTCACGCACTTCTTCTCGAAGTAAATGCTCCGAGTAGATAGAACTCACAATCCTACATCTAAGCACGGATTTTCACACTACCAACACTTCTTGAAGATGACAAATTTAAAGCGCTCAAAAGACAATAAAAAAATATGTGAAGCTCTCTCAAATTTTGGAATTATAGATTATTGATAACTCTTTCTCTATCGGTGCCTTGGTCTTCTTTTATACTCCTCTCATCCAAGCTTTCCACTGGACAATTTTCAAAGGATCAATCTCCAATCTAGCTATTGAGGTCAATCACTCAGAATCTTTGTTGATTTGATCACCCATATAATAAATATTTAGTTTCCATAAAATGAAATGCTTTAGCTATGGAAAAAACATCGTTTTCGAGATGATTGACAATCAATCAAGATATCTCTGCATGATTGAATATTTTGCAAAGATAATCTTTAAAATTGATGGAAAATCAAAATCTTATGTCATAAGGAATCCATGCCAAATCACAAGCTGTCAAAAGTCAAGATAAAATATCTCAAAAAAATAATCTTGAAGTTCACAATAAAATTGTTGTTACAGGTATATAAATGTAGTGTTCATATTCACGGTTATTGCATATATCCATGCTAATATCCGGTGGATACTCTACTAATATCCACTCAATAATCTACTTATATCCATGCAGTGCTCTGCTCATATTCATGCGATACTCTATAGTTTCTTGTTGATATCAAAGCCATAAATATACCTAGCAACCCCGATATATTCAAATGTTCACCTAGAGAAACTTTGATTATGAGATTGACGTAGACTGTGTAAACTCAACACTTTGATATGTTCAAGATTAAAGTGTGCTTCACATAGGTTCTTCAAGTTAATTTGAATCTTTTTACCAATCATATCAAAGTTCTTTTTCCACATGAATACAACCTAAAATACAAACAACTCTTTATTTATCAATATTGACATAAATCATGGACAGCTTGCCAACTTCAAAATACAGTCAGAGGTTTTCTCAACCGTTTTCAGAATTTAGTTACACCCAATAACTCACATAATATTTAATTATCATAATTCATTGCAAAATAATTTCTTAATTTCTCTGATTAAAAAAAAAAATCTCATAATCTCATATCGAAAGTCACAAATCTCACCACAAGATTTGTTGACTGCCAAATACTCTCTTATTCACGTTCAATATAATTCACTAGTTAGCCATACCCATCACGTGTCGTGTCTCGTCGAAACTGCCATTAACAAGCAAGGCAACTTGTCTTTTATTCTGAACCGTATGTGCTAAGCAGCATATCGAGCGGTGTGTTGGAAGACATGTATTTTTAAGAGACCAGCGAATGATTTTTTGTCTTATAGTGTACGATCTGAGCGGTGTGTTGGCAGACATGTATTTTTAAGAGACCAGCGAATGCTTTTTTGTCTGTATCTTTAAGAGACCAGCAATGCTTTTTTGTCTTATGGTGTACGATCCGAACCGAAGTCATGAGATCCTAGAGTTCGATTCCGCTAATGCCCGTACCAACCACAGGACGAAACTTTGGTGAGGCGATCCAATGACTATTATATTTTTTCTTCTTGGGCTGTTACATCTGGATCGGTTTGGGAAAATATACGAAGGGAAAAGAAAACAAATCCGCACTCTATTTTATATTTTCGAAGAGATAAGATGATCTCAAATGAAGAGGATAAAACAGAAAAAGAGAGACAATGACTATCTGGTTTTATGTGCCATGCCATCATGCCTCACGTCATACATCTGTTGTTTATTCCGTTTCTGCCCTAAGGAAATTTATTTATCTATCTCGGTAAACTACCAGAAGGTCCAGAACATTTTACCTGGACCTCCAGCAGTATTAAATAATTTACGTCAATACATTATGAAAGTAGAGCGTTTTTTGCTTTATCTTCTTCTTTTATCTTTTGAACTAGGGGAAGCAACACCTTAGATTAAGTATTTGAACAATGTAAATGAGTAATTCCGGCATACTCGATAGTAAATAGTACAAATGAAGTTTATAGATCGTATATATTATAACCATCAAAGGGAAGAAGATATTCAGATTACTAATCTTGATTTACAATAATCAATCACACTCAATCCAAAATATACATAATCAGACGAGATACGACAAATCTCCTAGGGATCTTTGACACTCCTCAAAGTGAGGGTCATTAAAGCAATAGATGAAGTTTCGAGAAATGTCAGCAAATGGACCTTAAAGTAGACAAACAGTTCCTTGGACGATATTGAGAATAATGTCAGTGTACTTCAATATGCTTGGTACGCCTATAGAAATCATCATTATTTGCTATTAAATTAATACTCTGGTTGTCACATTAGAGCATTGTCTCATTGCTGTGACGAACTCCCATGTCATGTAGTAGCCATCAAACCATGGTTATCCTCCTTTTTTTTTTTTTAATTTCTATTTTTTTTAATATTGTTTATTTTGATGTGGCAATGCCACATTGCATCACGTGTGTCACGTCCCGATCCTCATAGCACGTGTTCATCTCTACTTGATCGATATAATTATAATGTCCCAGGACGCATCGTCAACCCATTTAATTAATATACGTATGTAAAAGCAAATATAAATCTCCAGACAATAAAACAATGGGATAGGAAAGCAAGGCCAAACTTTTAAAACCATAACAAGTCTTTTATAACCAAACAGGTTTATACACAAGACCAAACTAGTTACAAAAATATCGGCTCATAAAAAAGAAACTGTCCTATAACTAACTAGCCATACAAGTTCGCTGATTATGCTTCTTTCACCTTCCCAAACTCCGGGACTCCCGACTCTCCACGGCCGTCACTTAGGGACCTGAAAATGTGATCCCACAATGGGGTGAGACTACGTCTCAGCAAGTTTAACCCCCTAAGACCCGATTAGGAAGAAAATTGCGCCCTAAGGGCTGCCTACGCACAACCAGGCGTTAGAGGACTTACCTTGGCCTCAGTTCCTTCCTGCAAGTCAGTTCAATTCATAATTACTGACAATCACTTCATCCAACCAAATAGATCGAACTATCGATCAATCGACACAGTCGATTACATGTTATCAAGACCATCACACGGTCATTTTGATTATTCATTCTCAACTCTTGGTCATGGCCCAGCAGGCATAATTTAGACTTAGTGGAATCATGGCCCCACTTAGCAATTTTAGACTTAGTGGTATTACGGGCCCACTCGGCAAATTTAGACTTGGTGGTAATCACGGTCCCACCGAGCAATTTTCTATATTTTGTGGTAATCACGGCCTCACCAGGCAATTTTCTATACAAATACCCACATTATCCAAATTTTGGGATAAATTTCCATAATCACTAATTTACTCAATTTTCACAAACCAGTGCTCAATTAAATAAACAAAAAGCATCACTGCAATCAGCACGAAATTCCGGTTACTGGCCATCTCGGTTGAATTTGCGAAAAATAAATAAATAATTAAATAATTACGAAAATTAATAAATAAATGCCAATAAATCCAACTTAGGCCCATAATGCCTAATTGGACGCCGAAACGAACTCGGAAAATTTCCAAGACTCGTTCAATAAATACTAGAGTCTACTTACTCGCTAATTGCACTAACTATCCACTTAACATGCATCGGTAATTAATTAAATTCATTAATCTAATCTAATCTAATCTAATCACCTAATCTATTTTAGCCTAAATTAATCACCCATAAGCACAATTAACCTACTAAGCGAGGATTAGTGAGTTAAACTCACCGGTGCAAAGCGAAAACCGGTTCACCGCGACGGCGGCACGATGGCAGCCGAATCCGAATTTTCGGCTGCGTCGACAGGCACTCGGACCGGGCCCAAAAGCCTTGCAAGCCTACAGCAAATGCTGGGCTTGGGCCTGCTTCTTAGGCTTGAGAGTCGCTGAGTTGGGCTTGTTGAAGTTGGGCTGAATGGGCTTCAAATGGGTGTGAGCTGAGCTAGACTCAATGGAGAGTTGGGCCGAAATTGTTGCAGAGAAGATGGGCCCGTGAAACTGAAGACTGCTGGGCCGAAGACACGCGATGGAGAAATCGGCGAGCTGGCAGCTTGCTTCGGGCGAGGAAATTCACGGCTGGCTTCGCTCGATTCACACGGCGCAATGGAGAGAGAAGCAACGTCGACGGATGAAGCTGGCGTTTTCGTGGGCTGAGGAGACACGTGGACGGCAGCGAAATGGAGGGCAATTCGATGGTGGAGCAGGGCGTTGCTGCGGTCAACAATCGGCAGAGAAAATTGTTGGTGTTGACCCGTGAGGCGTGCAGGCGTGGGAGCTGAAGGACGCGCGGCAAGCTGGGAGACTCGATGCTACTGGATCCGCGAGGGGCTTCGGTGGGCTGAGTCGTGGCAGGGAAATGGACGAAGGATGATGATGATGATGGAGCGGTAGGCAAGAGAGGGAAACAACGGTGAGAGAGAGAAATTGAGGGGATGAAGTTTTGAAGGAAAATGAAACAGAAGCAAGGCAGACGGTGGGGAAAAGAAGGCGTGCGTGAGAAGCTTTGGATGGAGGGGGACAAAAGTCCACAAATCTCATCTCTTCCATTAATGGCTTGGTCTCCCTTTTGTCTCCATGTATATCACTAAGTCCCCTAATACTTTCCAACAATACAATTCCACCAATTAATCCAATTTAAAGCCAAGAAATGCAGCCTCCAAAATGGCATATGAATTTCACCATATACGCCTTAATTTTCTTTTCGATTATCCAAATCGAGGTCCGATTTCGCTGAAAGAAAATCTCGAACAATTTTTTGTAAGTCCCCGATACTCAAAGGCTCGGCTTGGAAGTCCAAATCTCCTTTAATTTGGCCCATTCAATTTCCGCTAATTTTCCGCAATATCCTAATTGATTTTCCGCAAAAATTCCAGAATCTCCGAAAATTCTCGGAGAATGAGTTGACGTTTCTAAAATGATTTCTGACATGACTGAACTTTCAATTTCTGAAATCGAGTTCAAATTCGCGGTTAATTTTAATCCGGCGCGATTTTAGCATGACCTAGTCTACTAGGTAACTTTTAGGAATTTTTAGTGCAATTGACCCGTGATCGATTTATCTCGAGTCACAATGTACATCTCCGATACATTGGCAACTCTTGATTGTTGTGAAAATCTCAAGGTTTCAAATACGGGCATTGGGTACCAAAACGATAGAAAAATTGGTCTAGTGTCAATTGACGAGTATTTTGCAATTAGGTGGAATTATCCACACTCTAATCACATATCTCAGTCAAGTCGACCTATTTCCGATCTCTGATCGATTTCAACAGTGCCATAATGACCCTTGCAGACCAATACGGTTAAGCAGTCAATTTCTAATCGAATTCTCAAGTCTATTGCGTTAAAATTCATTAATGGCTTCTCCAGATAGTCTAGTTATTTCGTGAGTGATTAGCTCAGAGAATAGCACTATCGGCTTGTCGATTAAATGCCCAATTTATTTAATTGAAAACAAATTCTGAAAATTCAGGCTATCACAACGTGCCTTAAAAAGGTGGAAAAAAAAAGTTACGTTAGTCAAATTGAACAAAATTAATAGAACGATTTGATTGAATTTATATGACAAGTTGCAAAACTTAATTACATTGTTCGAAAGTTTTAGAACTTAGTTGTAATTTCACTATGAGTTTTAGAACAAATCCGCACTTCTTTTGAGATAGAGAATTGACAAGGTCATGATGGCGGTCGCAAGATGCAAAGAATAATCGTGTGGCTTGCATGAAGTTCATAATGAAGACAACATGTATCAAGTGTAGGAGTTTTTCGAACATAGTTACATTAACTGAGATTGAAATATATTCTTTTACAATGTTGGTCTAATAAGGTAAGATGCAAAGATTCTTAATTAGTCTAATATGGGGCCGACTGGTGTGGATCGAGTAAATCTTAGCCTATGATGAGAGGTATGTGACTGAAAACTTTATAAAGTGCTCAAGTTTATCCTCTAACCTGAATGCACAAATAACCTCACATAAGAAGCAGTTATAGAATGCAATTCATGAAATCTTATCAAGCTAGCGATACATAGAGCGATAGAGGAAAAGCAGCTAAGTTTTAAATTATCACTATTCCACATCAAGAATGATGTATTCTAAAACAAGTGTGCAAATCTCATTTTTTCTCCATTACTATGTTCTATATTCTGGTTATGGAGATCTCGGGGTACCCTTTTTGCGGCTAACAAGTGGTATCAAAGCACAATTCCCCAACTCCCATTATGGATAAGAAAAATAAATGAAATTTGAATACACTATGTTTTAAATAACTAGTGATATTTGATATTTTGTTAGATTTTAAAGATATATTGCAAGTCTAAAATGAATAATAAGTTTACTGTAATCTTGAAGTAACAAGAAATGTAAATTTAACACGAAATTTTATTTATTCTTTTATTTACTGAATTGAATTAATTGGACATCAAAGCAGCAATATTTTTTGTCGAGCAATTATTTATTTAGTAATAAAGTAAATCATTGGTTAATTTCAACTTACTTAGTTTAAATTAAGTGAATTTTGATTAAATTTGTCTATATTTGAAAAGCAATACTATTGAAAAGCAATACTATCTCTTTGGCTGCTATTGAAATAAAACCTAATAGGTTATTGAACTTTGGGAATGACAAAATAAATAGTATCTTTTGATAAAATATTTTTGAAGATTCTTTATGTTTGTTCAATTTTTGAAGTTTGAACTGAATAACATATAGAAATTCGGGAATGACAAATCAATGAACTAATGCTCATAGATGAAATGCGGGCCAATCACGAAGACAAACTGAAGTTTCACGAGACAAGCACATGAATGAACATTGTCTTAGTTCCGATTTTAATTATTTTTAGAGGTTGCGGCCCTCCTAATCTGACTCTTATTTGATGTGCAACACTTGAAATCTTTTGAAACATATAAACAGTCACCTGTGGAATAGCATTGAATTATTTTTGTAAACTATTCAAAATTCGAGATATTTGTCGGCTATCTTAAAATTTTAAAATGAAAAATTGTAAGTGCTTTAAACAAAAGTTACAACACAGAATATCATTATGGGTCATGCTGACAAGTATGGTGAAATTAAAAGAGAAATTCTATCAAGACACTTTGCAAATCAGAGAATTGAGCCATTTAAGAAATTCACTTGCTTAAAACAAATAAATAGAATATCATCATCTCCCAAACATATTATTCAAGACTTGACTGTTAAATGAGTCTTTTTTAACGTTGTTGTTAGCCAATGTCCTAAAAGCCGTTAAGAAATGGTATAAGAAGTCACGCATCCTAACCGTCATAAGCGGCAATTTTCCCTCTCTTCCACCTCTCTAGCTCAGACATTTTGTTCACCGGTGGTTTAGTTTGGTACAGATGTCTGGCTTCAATTCCTCTCTCTCTCTCTCTCCCTCTCTCAAACTTCCGCAATTCTCTTTCAGTTTCCATTTTTGAAGCTTCAACCTCTCTCCAGCCTCGTGGATGTTAGAGTCAATTCTATCATTTTGTTATTCAATGTAAGCGCGAGTCTTTCATTTTGGTTCTGGTTTTCATGCTTTTGACGTTTGATAGTTTCCAAATTGTAGTTTGGTGATCTGGAACTAATTTTTGATCACTGTTTCGCGCCTTGTGAGCGTGGATAATGAATTTATGTAGCATATGAAGAAGATGATTCGTTTATGTCAGTAGACGATGGTGAGGATCAAGGCGTGATTTATTTGGTGGTTCCTGGCCCTGCAGCTGAACAGGAGGTGCATGGAAGCTGGTGAGAGATGGCGCCCAAGGTGAAGGAGGATGAGAGACTTGAGAGGATTATCCGTGGTCTCTTGAAACTTCCTGAGAACCGACGATGTATTAACTGCAATAGTTTGGTATGATCTCTACTCCTTCGTGATTTTGTCTCATGTTTCCTAAATGTCGAACTGGTAAATTATGTCTGCATAGATAACGAATGCGCATCATCCTAATTTCTGAGCACGCAGAAAATTGCATATTTAATGCAATGATTCATCTAGACTTCCTCAAATTTCTACAGCAATCGTGATAGCCGACTGCTCTAGGGAAATGCCAACATTGTTTACATGGATTTAGGGGGTTTGGATAATAATAGTAAGCTATACACCAGAAAACAGACAGATCATCCACAGAAATTTGTCTGTTAAATTATGGCAAACACGGAAATAGGTTCCCAAGAAACAAAAGGAATTCAGTGTCATTACACCTGACCACCATTGTCGAGTTCTGCTGCTCCTTCATCAGAAGTCGGCAATGGATGAATTTGTTTATAGAGCTCAGCAGCCAACAAAATGTTATTCACCAGATAGTATCCATCCATCCAATTTTTTCATATTTTTGGACTCACATAAGCGGCGTCAATAACAATCTGGTGTCATGTCAATCCATTATACTGGTACTGAGACAATTTCTCTGTTACAGGGACCGCAATATGTTTGCACCACTTTTTGTACATTCGTCTGCATGAACTGCAGTGGGATACAGTGAGTAGCTAGACCGGCTCATTTCTTCTTGTACATGCATTGATTTGATTCAGTGTCAATTATATACGGTCTGGTTCATGGACTAGTTGATCGCGGGTAACTTTGGCATAGGCTTGCCTATCCGGAGCCATAGCCAGCTTACTTTTGCTGATCAATGATATGCTTGGACATATTGCAGCCGTGAGTTCACGCACCGGGTAAAATCGATATCAATGGCTAAATTCACTCCTGAAGAAGTGAGCGCACTTCAAGCTGGAGGAAATGAGGTGGGGAATTGTGTATGCAGTCTTTTTCACAACTTGGTGATTTCATTGTACCTATCACGTCTTGTTTCTCACTCGTGTTCTGGGACTTCGTTTTAAGCGAGCGCGGCAAATATTTCTCAAAGAATGGGATCCTCAACGCCATTCTCATCCTGACAGCAGGTCTGCACACGCTTCTTGAATGTCGCTTAGCAATTAGAGAAGGCAATATTGTCTGATACATGTATGTTCTTCCAGTAACCTTTATAAACTCCGGGATTTCATCAAGCATGTCTACGTAGATAGGAAATTTAGTGGTGAAAGAAGCGAGGAGAAGCTCCCGAGGCTGAGATTGGTGAGCTAACTAGTTATTCCTTGAACAAACCAAAGGTCTATGGCTTGCTTATGTTCTCTAATTTTATCTTGAACATGTACAATGGAGTTTGGCTTGTGAGGCTCCGTTGATTTTAATGTCTTATATGCATGCAGACCAACAAAGAAGAGTCCTACACGAACAGAAGTTCTAATGCATATAGGAGTGCATCTGGAAGCCCCAGTTATGAGGACAGATATGAAAGACCTCATAGCGGAAGGTCTAGTCCAAGCGGACGAAGCGAAGATGGGATGTTAAGATATTATTCTGATGAAAGGAGAAGTCCAAGATATGCCCGAGAAATCTCGAGATACGGGGGTTATAAAAAGAGTCCTGTCCGTTTCGAGGTTGTTGATGACCGGTTTCGGGACGACATGTTAGGAGGTGGCAGGCGATCTCAGGGTCAAAGGCTTTCAAATGAAGAATCAAGGCTGGGAAGCAGGTCACCCGAGAATCCAAAGAACATGGATAAGTCCACTTCCACTGTAGCTCGACCTGCAAAGGAGACTCTAAGGGACAATGGTCTTTCCCGCGGGGCAGGCGAAACAACGGAAAATTCTGATGGCCGTGCCAATGTCAAGGTATCCTAATTGCTTTGCGAGTTCAATTTACACTTCTCTCTCACTTACAAGTAGCATTTGATTGTGAAGCTGATATTTAAATGTAAGCCTGCGACATATTCCTTCCTAGTTCCACGAGTGTAACATGCTCATAGGACTGTGCAGTATCGAGTATATGGGAATTAAGGAATGGCACAATCAGATGATGGTTTATGATTAATGTCGCCAATGAGCCAATACAATTTCAGCACCGTTTTTCCTTGTATTATTTAGCACCATAAAGACTTCTCTGCATGATTTTCTGAAGAAGATTCAGCAGGTTTCCATAAACTTAAACTGTCAACGTTCAAGTCCCGGGATCTTAATATATGCTCTGATCTCTGAGGTATTTGTTGTCGCAGAAGGTTCGTTCATTAAATAATTTGGGCAATACTGACAGCAGTGCAGCGGAAATAAAAGAGGCCAAATCCCAGAGTGTGACTGAGATTAGTACAGACAAAAGGCCTCCCGATGCTTCAGCTGAAACTCAGAGACAACAAATGCCTTCCTCTACTGATGGAGGTAACTGGGCGTCGTTTGCCCCCCGAGCAAATGAGAAGGCATCATCAGCATCAAATGCAAGTACCCTGGAAATGTTGTTGCTAGAATTAACACCGGCAATCGTAAATGTCAGTAATGTGTCCGAAGGACTCAGCGACTACGATGCTCAGCCAACAGCATCTGTGAGCAACACTTCACCCACTGGCATAGCCTCCGATGTTCCTGCAGAACAAATATCAGCACCAACCAATGTTCCTGCAGAACAAATATCAGCACCAGCCAATGTTCCTGCAGAACAAATATCAGCACCAGCCAATGTTCCTGCAGAACAAATATCAGCATTAGCCAATGTTCCTACACAGCAAGCATCGGTCCAGGCTGATGATCCTACTACATCAACTTCTGTTGCCTCAAAGGAACATATTAGCGAAGAACCTCCCAAAGTTGCAGCCGAGAGCCAAGTTGACTTGTTAGAGCAGTTTCCAAGCACTCAGATGTGTCAGCCTCCAGCCTCCCCTTCTAAGGATGAGAATTTTGCAGTAGAACAGAATGAATCACCGGTAATTTCAATGCATGTTTATCTGAAAAAAGTTATGCAATCCTTGTCAACTTTGCCTTTCATTTTCTTGGTTACTCTGCAAGAGATGACATAGGAAAATGCGATGAAAATAACTGATTGTTGAAATTTATATCTTAGGGGTTCTTTTCATGTGATGCTTATATCATAATGATTATTACTTGTGCGTATATGCAGCCATTAACGTCACTCGAGCTTAATGTGCAAGGACCTTCCTGCGATTCATCTCAAACTGCCGACGCAACTGTCCAAGCGGCGAGCTCTGGTTTGGCATTGCAGAACCTTCCCACTGAGCCGAACGCCAGCACGAGAAAGGAACTTCCAGCTGTAAGCAAATTGAATATGTTTTCTTGACCAAAAAGAAGTTGCAATAGATATATTTTTTCAATTTATTCATATTCTTGCAGGACCTTTTCACGGCATTTTACCCTCCAGCACCAGCACCGATTCAAGGCTGGCAAACAGCTAGACCTCATGTCATGGGTTTCAACATGCAGTCCTATCCTAACATGACGGTATCGCCAGTTCACCACAAGAGTCAAGTAAAATCTTTCATTCGACACTCACAGGTTACTCAAACGTTCTTTTCTAATATTGTTTTCCAGCCTATGCCCGCATACCCAAGCTCTGCAAGGTCGACAAACCCATTTGATTTCGGTGATGGAACTGATCAACCTCAAGGGTCAGCGGTAGGCCCAACTTTCTGAATAATCACTCCCTTCTGTGGTTTTCCTGTTGACCCTTGCGCACTTACGCCTTTGTCAATTATAATCTAAGTTGGATGAATTGGTTCGGCGGAGTGCTTCCAACAACGGGGAAATAATGAAATGATCAAAAGAGTGCTGCAACCTAATCAGTTCAAAACTCTCAGCAGTTTAATGAGTTTATATAAACAACTTATGCAGATAGACTGCCTAAAAAGGAAGGATGGGAGCACGTTACTCGTCTCCCACCATGCTATTGAGCTGCCCATCTCGAGTTCATAACACGGACTAAAGCTCTGCAATTTTGAACACACTTTATTTATTGTAGTCTAGTGATATTGACATTGTTACTAGTCCACTTAGATAAAATCCTCCTAATTGAAGGAATGACATCTGATCTGAAATGTTCTTTTACCCATAATACTAAAATGCCCTTGCTAGGACTTACGGTAGGAAAGTTTCAATGGAAACAGGAGAAATATAATTGATATCTAATATTTTTTTTCTGCTTGTTAACATGAAGTTTCCTTCCATGGAACCACTGCAAGGAGCACTGTCCATTGTCTCAGCTTCTTCTGGGTATGCACACACTTCAAGCCAGGGTGCCCAAGCACCAGGAATGATGCTGCATCAGTCTCCGTCATATGGATCTGATGTTGTCTCGCCATTTCAGTCACCTTCTTATGGAGCCTTGCCGATGGGTAAAATGATGATGGTTAATTTCGTGTAACTATTTTATTTAAATTGTTCTATTGTTCGCTGATGTTCAATTCCACCAGGTTTCCCCATGGAGCAACAAGGGCAGGGTCATATGCCACCTTCAAGGTATATTTGACTGATGGCTATTTACCTCAAGATTTTAAAGGCCTTAGGAAACTATCACAATCTCATAAAGGGAATAAATAATCAATTTATTTCAATTCTTGAGAACTTTAGGCCCTATACGTATCTCTATCATCTCTCTCTTCTTTCAGTAGCATCGACTGGCAGGAGGCATTTTCGACTAACATTGCCTCTGCAGTCTCTCGGCATGCTTGTTTAGAACTTTCATCTAGCAGTTATTCTCATTGCTTTTGTTTACCATTGCAGAGCTCATGACTTTGGAGGTTATGGAACTGATTCATCTCCTTTCAGCTCCTTGAACGCTAATCAACAGATGGCAACAAGCTACTCGGCACCCACAGCCCCAAATTCTTTTCCGTCTTCAGGGGGAGGAAACCCATTCGGGTAGATTAACAATAGATCGGTCACATGACAGTCTTCTAACTTGAGGCTCTGCAACATCTTGGTAGGTGCTTCACCCTGCAGTCACTAATTGAAGGTCAGTTGAAACTGTCCCCGCAATCAATCCAAATGTATATGCTTTGCCAGGAATCCTACAACTGGATTGTGGTAAATAAGTTAAACCACACAGTATCAACCCATATATTCATTGACAAGTTTAAATAGTTCCGTAACTCTACTCTGTAAATTTAGCGATCATCTCTTACCGACCGTCATTACCCAATGCTGCTTTGAGCTGTGATAAGGAGTTGCTTTGCCCAAGTAGAAACTGTAGCTCATATTCTCGGCTGTATGAAGGAGCAAGACAATGAGCATCTTAAACTTTGTGAAACATTCGACTAAATAAGGAATTTCATGCACGAATTCAAAGATCCAGTGATGCCATGCGAGGAAAGGAAGCAAACTTCTTGCAAGCAAATGGAAAGACGTAGTTCCGGTTTTCACTTTAATTAGCACAAAAGATTTAAAAAAGAAAAAAGAGGACAAAAAGAACATGCTAATGGAGAAGCACTGATAGTATCATGCATTGAGGCTGCATAGAGTGAAAGTGACAACTATGAATAATGCAATGCAAACCGGTAAAAGAAAATCAAAGAAAAAACAAGCAAATGAAATGATAGTGAAAAATCGAGCACAAGCTGATGAACCACGCTCAAATCAGACACTTGAAAAATTAGTACTTGAGTACTTTATTTGGGAATTGCGGTGCATGAGACACAGAGAAGTGTTTAACGCAACCACATCTTTTAGCACGAATGAACTCAAGGCGTTGCTGAGCTGGAACGAATACTATTCAAATTCCTCAACCTAAGTAGCACATGAACCACAATTCCATGAAGAAACCCGAGCACCGCACTCATTCCAACAAGAGAAACTGCCGAACAGATCAGCATCACAAAAGCCTCCTCCTTTGAATCCATGTCCCTGGCAGCCAAGGCCAGCTCAATCCCTGCAAACAAAAGCAGCACGCTGAGCACACCGACAGGGAACTGGTCTAACACCTTCACTATAGAACTCCCAAGGACCAGACCAAGAATCAATTTAGCGGCTCCCAGATCGCCACACAGCCACCGCTCCTGCTGCCAAACTTGTATTGCCCTGCCAGGCTGCCAGCACAGTGGCAGCTTGGCATGGCCCTGAACCAGCACCTGACCACATTCATCAGCCTAACTGTGACCAACACTGATGCAGAGAAGTCCTTCTTGGGGAAGAGATCGTACGCCAGCCTGCACACGGCAATAACCGAATTCAATATCAATAATGGGAGTTGGGGAATTGTGCCTTCAATGAATCCCTCTTTCCAAGCATGCCTTGAAATCTTCACAACTTCAATAGAGGATGGACCAAATTTAATGCCTCTTACCACTTTAGGCTCTCTGATGAAGGCCAGGACAACACCTAGCAGGAAGATAATGAAAGCTGATGGAAGAGCCGTCATGATTCTCTTCCATTTTCTCTTCCTCATTGAGCTCTCATCCTTGATGTTGTTGCCTGATTCTGGGTTGCTTCGCCTCTCTTCACCAGCACCATTGATGATCACAATGAAACAAGCACAAACAATGGCCAACACCAGGCCATCCAACCCGAGCCAGTGCCTTTTCCCAGCCGGTTTCAACTTTAAGAAGTCTTGAATTTGCTCATTGCAGATGATGGTCCTTGTGAGAGCCGAATCCCCCTAACAACAGACAGAGGGATCAGCCTATAAACAGGCTGCATCAACCTGGTCACGCCCAGGACGACCAAGATCGTGCTGGTGCAAATCCCAGCCGTCATGACCTCCGGGATGCCAAAGTTGGTGGCTCGATATCCCAACTGCTGTGATTGCCTTCATGGGCTGCACTGGCATGGGGACACTATATATGGCACCAGTGACCATGTTGTGGACGCCGGTGAATATCAGGGTCGTCCTGAGGTTGAGGTCCTTGGCCAGCGTCAAGGCCAGGACTAGGGGGACGTACGTGCCTAAGTCGCCCATGGCACCATTGACCTCACCCCATTTCGAGCGGATGGCCAAGTTGGTCCTGAGCTTTTGGAGCATGCTGGCCGGTGTGAACTTGGATTTCTTTAGATCATTGGTGCTCGAAGGGTCCTCCATGGCTTTGACTCAGTGCTGTATTGCGTAGCACCGGAGGGGAAGAGAGAATACGATGCTCTTGTGCGGTCGAATGGATTGAAAAGCGTCTTTCCTTTTTATCTCTGCGAGAGAGGGAGAGAGGACGTTGTTGGGGGTGGCTAAACGTGTGCCAGTGGTTGGGATCTCAGGCGTATAGAAGAAAGCAGAATCACATGCAAGTGTAACTAATTTTTTTTTTTGGCTATACATTTTATCGGCAACTTCATTATTTCAAGGAATACGCCATAGACAGAACCAATCATAGTGTAAAAATTCATAAGGTAATGGAAGATTTGAGTTTTCTACTGGATCCAGCACGAGTTGGCAGATCCCTGAAACTTGATTTGCTTTATCTAATAAGCTCGGTCTACGCGAGCATCCAACAATGTTTATAAAAAAAAGGGTCAATACCATGTGCAAAGAAAGAGAACGAGAAACCATTGCATTGTAAAAACTATACGGCAATGGGAATTTGTATTTTCTAGTGGATCCAAGCGAGTCAACAGATCTGTAAATACGATTAATAGTAGACTCGATCTACGAAAGCATCGGAAAAAGTAAAAAGATCAATACCATATGTGTAAAGAAATAGGACGAGAAACCATGAGTGTGTAGAAGACTGCATGGCAATAAGAATTTGTGCTTTCTAGTGGGATCCAGGGTCAACGGATTTTTGGAGTACGATTGACTTGATTTATCTCGGTTTATGTAAGCTTTAGAAAAGGTAAAAAAAAAAAAAATCAAATTTTTAAACAAATTTAGGGAATGAGATCAAAAGGGTGTAGGTGGAAGAAGATGATCACTTAAAGTTATATCATGTGGTAATTTTAAAAGTTGAAAAATTTTATGAGATCGTTGCCAATTGTTTTAAAAATTTAAACTGTTAGATGAATACGTGATTTTATATTTATTATTTTAACATTTCCCCTTACGGTATTTTTTGTCTAATACTAAGAGTATGAATTTATTTGGGAAGGGAAATGGAGCTTGGAAAGATTCGAACTCAGGATCTTTAGCTCTAATACCATCTTGATGGTTAGAGTTAGAGAGAAAACAATGACAAAGTATTTATAGTGACTCAACTACAATTAGGGTTGAATGATTTGTATTTATATGAGTGGTTAATTACAAAAAGGGTGCCAACAGAAATATAATTACAGAAATACCCTATAATAGATATAAAATACACATTAATACTCCTCCTCAATTCGAAGTAGGTGTAACAACTGAGAGATTGGATCTCAATAACGTGTGATGCAGACTAGGTAGTCCCTTAGTTAAGATATCTACCAATCGATTTGCTACAGACACATAGTGAACATGTAGATCGCCAAATCAACTCATTCTCAAACAAAATGGTAATCCAACTCAATATGTTTGGTGTGAGCGTGAAACATAGGGTTGATAACAAGATAAGTGGTAGAGATGTTGTCACAATAAATGGTGAGAGGATTATAAAGGGGACCCCGAGCTCGCAAAGTAAGTGATGAATCCGAATAGTCTCAGCAGTATAGTGAGCAATAGCACGATACTTAGCCTCTGTCTAGAACGGGCTACAGTTAACAACAAAAATTAGCTACGGATTATAAGGTTCTTTGTTGCTTTTTTGTGCGCGTTAAATGTGTGGAGTAATGACTTCAAGCATATTCCCAAGGACGATTGAATTAATGGATCTGAGTAGTGTCAACAATGACAAAAGGATGAACTAGAATATGAAAACAGAATATGATAGTAGAATAGATGAGAGCATATGCAGATCCGTGTCGTTAGCTACTTAGCTCTACTTTGTAAGAACATTCTCCGCTATGACATACTCGATTGCCATTAACCCTCCATGGTACATCAAACACTGCATCTTGTGCTATGAGTTCATGTTCGAGATTAATGTTTTTATTTTATGAGGTTACTACTTTTCATAGATATTCTGGGTTTACTAGGTGCACACCGTTACTTTTTTTCCCGCATCAATACTGAAAAGTTCTGAAAGAACATTCACATGTTGCTAATAGGTGATTGGTGGTTGAAGTCGAGTTTTGATATTATGGGGACTAACTGGAATTCAGATTAACACCTTATAATTGTATGGTGGCCCGTACTTTTGTATGCTATATGGTCCATGTAACTGTTTTTGCTTATATAAGCAGGTGGTTATATGGTTTCCAGCGGTGCCTCTCAGGCCTTTCGCTGTTAGATTGAAAAAACACGACGGTCGATATTAAGAGATCCGTTGAAGTTGAAATCTATTATATTTCGATTCAATGGTGAAATATTATATGGGCACAATACTTTCGAAAACCATCGAATCATCTCATAGAGATGATGTATTTTGCAATCATTTTTTTTTTAAACATTTAACTATATTCATTTCAATGGCAATAGTGATGACTTGTTTAACCAATAACTCACATGCCCTGTGAACAGCCATATAACTTTTTGACTATAGAAGTCATGTTTGTCATTGTTCGTTTGGTAATTGCTTTATTTCTAAAATAGTAAACTTTTTGATTACTTGCATTTTCTATTTCATGGTTTCATATTGGGAAAAATGTCAAAAAAGTCTTAAACCTTTTGCATTTGTGCCAATTTAATTTTAAACCTTTTATTAGTGCCGATTTAATTATAAACCTTTTGATTTGATGCCAACTCAATCTTTTTGACTAATTTTGGTCAAATTTTGCTGACATAAATACTAGTCAGTTGATATAGCATGGATAACTTTTAATAATTTTTTAATTTTTTAATTTTTTAATTTTTAATTTTCTTTTTTCAATTTTTTTTTTCTCCTTCTCCTCCTCCTTTCTCGTGCCAATCGCTAGCCCTCAGCAACTAACCAAAGGTGACGCCTGACAAGGCTTGAGCCCTTGCTAGAGGTTGCGAGGGCAGCCTCGCTCTGGGCAAGCAAGGGTCAAGCCTCGCCGGCCATGGGTGAGGCCTAACTTCGTTGGCCATTAGCAAAGCTTGAGCCCTTGACAGAGGCCGTGAGGTCACACTAGGGGTGATCGGTTCCCGGTTCGGTCCGGTTCCACCTTGGAACCGGGAACCGGACTGGGAGCACCGGTTCCCAAAATTGCGAACCGTGGACCGGACCGTTTGGTCCTAGGACCGGGAACCGGACCGACCATCGGTTCGGTCCGGTCCGGTCCGGTCCAAAAAATCGACTCTACTTTTTGCACTAAAGAACTAAAGAGTGACCGCGCTCTTGACCGATCAATCTAATTCGATTCTCGGGCAATTCAACAAAACTAATCACACGTGTTTCACGTGCAAAATATTCAAACTTCCCTCGTGTGATTCACGGGATCTCTTGAAGTCTTAATCTCACATTGAAACTAACAATGAGATTTTTTCTATAAATAAAAGAGTAACAAAAAGGATTTTAATGGTCTCTTGGCCACATAAGAGGTTGTTACCTCAAATTGCAACTTTGGTTGCAATAAGTTATCATGTTTATATGTTTTATTAATTCTATGTATATAAATTATATATAAAAAATTTGGTTCGGTCCGGTCGGTCGGTTCGGTCAGTTCCCACCTTGAAACCGAGAACCGGACCAACCGGCCACCGGTTCCAAGATTAGGAACCGGGGACCGGACCGCCGACCATGGGAACCGCCCAAACCGACCGGTCCGGTCGGTTCCCGGTTCGGGCGGTTCCGTTGCACACCCCTAGGTCACACCTATGAGGGCTCAAGTCCTCACTAATGGCCAAGCGAGGGCGAGCCTCGCGACCCCTAGTGAGGGCTCGAGCCTTACTAGTGACCAACAAGGCTCACTGATCGTCGCCAAGAGGAGAAGGAAAAAAATAAAAATAAAATAAAAATGCAAAAAAAATATTTAAACATTTTAAAAGTTATCCATGTTAGTGCCATGCCACATCAACCGATCAACATCCACATAAGCATAATTGGGTCAAAATTAGCTCAAATGACTGAATTGACACCAAGTCAAAAAGTTTAAGACTCAAATTGGCATCAAGTCAAAAGGTTTATCACTAAATTAGCATTAATAAAAGGTTTATGACTAAATTGAGGTCGGATAGAAACTAAATGAGACAAGAGAAGCTTGTCCCATATCCTACACAACCAGAAATTCTAAATTCGGGGATTTGATTACATTAATATTTCTAACAATGCCTTTTTGGTATCTTTAACTTGGAATGTTGTTATGTAAATGATTATGCATTGCTTTTACTAATTATGATCCTAAAGGTATTAAAAACCACTAAGTATTCATGCATATGTTTTTGTGGGTTTGTTTTCTTTAATTTTCAAACTAGTCCTAATCTAGAAAAGAAATTAACAATTAATATATTAAAGTGAAGTGCGATAAAGAAACACTTAAGTATTGGAATGACTTTAAAGTAAATACAGAAAAGAAAACTTGATACAAATTGAGCACAAAATATATATGGCCCTGTTATAAGCCTCAGGGCATGATGCCTCCATGAGCTAAATTCGAATTAAGTTCAACTTCATTTCCAAGAGAATAGTCGATTAAGACTAAACCACGTGCAAACTAATTAAATGAAACTAAGCTAAATCAAGTGCTAAAGCTTAAAAATCTAATTATTTCAAAGCATTTTCTATTTTTTTTTTTAATTGCGAAAATTTTCTATTATTTACTTCTTTTAGATAAAATAGATTTTTAAAAAATTATTTAATTTCGAAAATGGGGACCCGGGCATTCCGAAAATGGACAAACTCTGGTTTCGTGGGCCTCGGACCTAGGCTAACAAAAGATCTAAAAGAGAGAACGGGCTTATGTGCAAAGCCCAACTCGGCCACTCAGCACCTCAAAAATTGAACTAAGCCCACTCCAAACCTCGACCCACTAAAACCAAATAAAACCCAAACACACTCCTATTTAAGCCCAAAATCCATTCGGCCTAATTTAGCCCATACTCATCAAGCCCAGATTCTGCCCCCGGCCATTATTGGCCTTCGCCGAATCACGGACACCACCGGACAATCACTCACCACCATCTCGACATACCGCCAGACAAAAAACTTCACCTCCGACGACTACCATCACGCCAGCAACTCAAACACCGAACCAGTGTCGACGCTCACCTATCAATCGCCACACCATCGCTGCTGCCTATGTTCATATGCTACGTGGCTCCTGTGCTGTCAACTGCCATTTCGACCACCAGCCGTCCATCGCTCGCACATACAGCCACAACACAACTGAAACAAATAGAGAGAAGGGACGGGAAGAACAAAGCAGCATTGAACACACCATGGAAATGTGGCGTGCAGAACCGAGAAGCACCGAGATACATGGGTTATTCTCGGTTTCGGATTCGGATTTTATGAAAGAAGTTTCCGGTTGTGATTCAAACAAGTGGTGAACACTTTAGTATACTAATTTAAGCAACTCTTCCACGAAACATGTATCACAACTTCATTGAGGCATTTCATCGAATAGGTTATGTGCAGGTGGTTACGTAGCAGGACATGGCCATTTTTAGAATCGGAACTCGGGTCTAAACCCAAACTGACACGGTAAATGCTCGATCCCAAAGGAATCGACTCAGTTGGACACAAAACGGGTAGGAACCCAAAGAAACGAGCTCAGCCCGTCCTTAACCGAAACAGAGCCGAGCAACAGGGGATCGGGAGAGAGGAGATTGTGTGAGGGACGCTGTCCACAGGTGGTTGTCGTAAGGCGACGGTGGAGGTGGCTGGTCTGGCAAGACGAAGGAGGTGGGCGTCGGGTTCCAAGGGGAGAAAAAACTCAAGAGAGCTATCTTCTCCTTTCTCTTCCCCTCCCCTTTTGTGTCCGTAAGAGACCCCTCACGAAAGAGCCCTCTTGAATATAAAGGTGGGATCTTGTTAATGCCCGTTTTCTTCATATTTCCTTTCCTTTCAATTTTACAAAATGTGGTGGGTACTCCCTTTTAGCCGCCATCTTTATTACTTCTAAAGAATAAGCTAGGCTTTATTTAGGGTTTCGTGTCTTTGCGTCACTTGGCATGATCATGAGAAGTGTGCACTTAAGTGATTAGATCTTGCGGTGTCAATTACCGTCCTCCAAATGGTCAACCGGCTTTCATAGGCTGACATTTTTTTTAATCTGGACCGAGGTACTTAAATTTCATTGTCCCTAAATCGGATGTCTAAAAAAAATTAAAAACTAGTGAAATTCCAATAATTTTTAGAAGGTTGATTCTTTGGTTTGACCAAAAAGTCAGCCTTGGGCCAATTTTATGAAAATTTGAAATCTAAAGGTCTAATTCTATATGTTTATGTTAAATTGGCACCTATATGGAATGGAAATACTAAGGACACCTAGCTAATCTTTTGGTCAAGAAACGAGACTTGCTGCAATCAGGAATCTTGAATCTCGAATGCCCAAAAATTGACCATCAAGAATTCAATGACTACATAAAATAGAGTGGTTTGATTCGAGTGAAATCAAATCCGTACTTCTTGTATGTCAGTGCATTGGGCGAATAATAGAATAAATATTACTTTCACTTTAAAAGAAGTACATCCAAGTGCCAAAATTTGACACTAGTGGGCACATAAATGACAAAATTTCTAAAAGATACACTTAAATATCAGTTTTTTTTTTAACACTTAAGTGCCAACTTCAACAAGGTTTACTAGAAATCTGATGTGGCATTATTTTAATAATACAACTCGTCTAAATGAATGCCAAAAATCCGACGTGACTCGTTGGAAATTTGATGTAACTTGCCAGAAATCCGACATGGCTCGCTGTTAGCACTTAAGTATTCTATTTTTTCTCGATTTTGGCATTTAAGTATACCTTTTGAAAGTTTTGGCACTTAAAATGTTCACACCTCCTTTCACTTTGCTTAGTTCGTTACATTAATTCAAATATGCCTTGTGTTTAGATGTGAAGTTATAATTCACTTAAAGCTAATTGCATTGACATTTGCTCTGCTATGAAAGCCCAACTCTAAGCTATTCTTCAGGGGCTTCAATTTGCTTGCAAGCTAAACTATCGTAGAGTCATACTCGAGATGGATTCCACTTCGGTTATGTCCTTAATACGTGTTTCGCGAATACTTTTCCCACAACAAAATATCTTTTGGCGAAAGTCGTTTTTCGGTTTTTAATTAAATGAGATAGGTTCCGCCCATCACTATAAAATGGGAAATCAACAACTTCAATTCAAACAAAACTCTAGAAACACAAATAGTGTTAGAAGTTAGATAAGGTTTGAAAAGTACAATTATTACAATCAAAACAAACATTGGCAAATTTTGCCGGAATTTAATCAATGACAAAGTTTGAGAACACAAAGATATTACACAAGAATTTAGTCGACGACGTAACACCAAGGCTAGAGATACATGTCAAAATTTAATTGATGGCACGAATTTGGAATTGCGACTAAGAAACACGCCATAATTTAATTAACAATGTGAGCATGGAAAATGAAAGTACAGTGTAGGAAAGTAAAGACAACTGAAAAATAGTAAATTTGTTTGTTTTGTGTGGAGGGGGCAACAAAGAGTACAATATGGCTATTTAAAGCCTACAATCAACGGTTATCAATAGAAGTTACAAAAAGAAGTTACAAAATGAGGTTATAAAGTGAAGTTACAGAGGGAGGTTACAAATAAAAGGTTAAGCATGGTTACGTTGACTCTATTATCTTGACGGTTGCTTTATTCCACTATGCCGACGGTTAATTCTTCAACGGTTGCATTCGAGATTATCGACTCCACTTTTATTATTATTATTATTATTATTCCTTAAAATCATCGATTCTTCAAGTTATCACATGTCAATAATAAGAAAAAATTAGATATTTTTGTGCAAACAAATGCCTCATTTAAAAGAATTCTTTTCAATTAGGTAATCATGAGTCATCATGTGCCCTCTTATCATTGACAAATTTGATTTTTTTCCTATCAAGTTTTATATTGGTTAGATTCAACATATGGCTTATATCTTTCAACGAAAGTCACATTTTGTGTAATGTCTTCATTTGGCCCTCTATCTCTGTCCTTAAGTAGTTGCTCATACTTCAATGTTCTCATTACCAATAGGAATAAATCAACAAAATTTTGACCTTCGAATTTTTCTCTAAGATTGAATTTCAATTCACTAAAAGCCAAATTTCTCAATTCTTTCTCTAGGAGGGTAAGTAATGCATCTATTCCTAGCCCTCTTGAATCTAGCCACAAACTTATCTACCAATTCATTGTTTTGTTGCTTGATACAAATCAAATCTATATATATATCATGGATGAACCTACATAATTGGGTATGGAACTATGTTTCCATTTGCTCTCAAGTATGAATAGAATTGGCCGCCAAAGTAGCATACCAAATAAAAGTAGTCTTGGATAGTGATAGAGAAAACAATCTCAACCTCCAACAATCAGCCTAAGAAGCCTCTCCATATTGCGTAGCAAATCGACTAACCTGTTCAATTGTTGATTGATTGCCCTCATTGGATAATAGGTAGAACTCAGTTAAAACCTTTTGAGATAAGGGATTGTATCCATTCAATTTTGGAAACAGTTTTCTATCTACAGGCCTGACCTTCCCGACATTGTAGTTTAGGCATTGGATTGCTTGATCCACTAACAACTAGACTTGCTGAGGGTCTTGATCGAGGACTACTTGACTAAGCTGCCCCTTAGGTAATTGTGGCACTCTAACCTAATTGTTAATTGCTACATTAGAATTTGGGGAACATATGATGGATTAGGCACAACCATCACTTCCGCTAAGGGTCTTTCACTATCCTACCTCTTAGGTGGAAGCAATTGTCTTCCTTCAGTCTTTAGATGAAGAGGTATTGGGGCTGCAATAAATCACCAAACTACGAATCATCATTTCGAAATTTTCAAAGATGTTACCTCAACATTGAGTGAAAGGAAAAATTCCATGGGCAGTGGAAGCTCGTCACGTATTTGTCAAAAGAATTCTAGGCTAGAGAATTTCATTGTGTTATGATTGAGAGGACAGTTCCACTAAGGAAGATTGTTATGCAAAAAAGGTTATGGGCTACAAAAGCTCACCGTACATGTAATTCGTTAGAGAAATTCTAAGATGGTATATGTACATCTAACGCAATATGTCAAAGATCCAGTAGTAAAAGCATACTTGGCACAATCAATATGAGGAAGTTATAAAATTTGTTTGATTTTGTTATTGAAAACTTAAAATGTCATTTGGTAGACATGAAATTGTCATCCAACTTTAGTAAAGGTCATTAGTTGTCAAATTCTTTTAGAGTACAGTTTTGAACAAGTTGATTTGGGTTTACTCAGGAGACTTTGTTAAGCATGCTAAATTGGAGCATCTTAATCAGAAAGGTCTTCTTACAATCACTTGCAAAGGCTTTTGCTCCCATCCATTGATGTAAGAAATTAGTTTCAAACATTCGAAATATCTCATATAACCTATAACGAGAGGTTTTTGGAAACATTCATAGTGAATACATTTTGGTTTATCTGAAAGGTCATTTCAAATGACTATAATGTAGATTTGGTCATGGACTTATTTAAAGGGTAGTTACTTTGAGGCCAAAAAAGAATATTAAATTCAATACCTTCATTAGGTCTAATAGTTAAAAACCTCGAAAATAAGAGATGAAATGGTATTTTGGTTTATAAGGTAGCAAAACCTCCTTATAAAATATCTAGTTTGGTAGTTATATGATAGATGCATATAGTGTCCAAATTAGGTGAGTTGAAACAAGGGGTGCCCTACCACTATCAATAATGAATGAGGTGCGAGTAAAAGGTTAAGAAATTTGGCGAACGAGAAATTTGTGCAGATTTATAAGGACCATAAAAAGGTGAACAACCGAGTAGAGCCATGATTACTAATATGCTTGAAAGGACTAGATGATAGAAGATTGAACATGAGTTTCAATGGGAAGCTTAGATAGACTAAATTGATCTTTGATAGAGGTAGCCGATGGGAGAATAGTAATAGCTTAAGTAATATTAGATTAACGCAGCAGATCAAAATATTTTCCCCTCTTATGTGAACCCCTTAAGGAACGATATAGTATCGCAAAATAAATAGCAAGCACGCAAACACAAGGCGAATTTTTTCATGGAAAACTTCCTCAATGTGAGGAGATCAAAAACCATGAGACTGGAGTCTATCCAAAAATCTTCATTATCAACAAAATCGGGTGAACAAAATTCTTCTCTAATAAATGCTAGAGGTACATAGCAGCAAAGATTTCAAGAACATTATTTTTGGTAATACGTATAAATTTCATAAGAGATCAATAATAAATTTGACAAAAAATGCAAGTTTTGATCAACTCACAAAAAATTTAAAGTAGGGAGCTTAAAATGGAAATCAAGCCATTCAGATTCAAGAAGAGTGTGCCACGAGCACTGACAAAATTTCAACTAAATCGGACTATGAATCAACCTCCAATGCCAGCTTTATCTAAATTAGACTCCATCTCAAATCCCAAATTTTCTACTTTCTCTATCTCTCTTGTTTCTGCATCTCAACTGATGTTCTTTACGGCTACTTATTAAAATATAGTAATTAACCTTGTTTCTCCATATGACTTATCATATGGGCTCAAGTCTTTTGAAGCTTGCAATTCATGGAGCTCCCTTCACATGAACTAACAAATCTCCCCCTTACAATAAGTTCCTTGAAGATACCCCATGATTCACTTTAGTACATTCTAGTGCTCTCTACTTGGATTTGACAAATGACGATTAAAACGCCGACTACATGTGTTAAGTCTAACCGAGTACATACCATCACATATATCAAGCTTCCTATAACTGCTTGATGTATATGAAACACTTTCTATGTCTTTCTTCTCTTTATTAGTATTAAAACTTTGCTTCTTATTCAACTTAAAGTAGGCAGCAAGAGGAGTACTAACTACTTCAGCCTTGTTCATGTAAAATTTCTGAAGAATCTTCTCCATGTACTTCTATTGCAATAAGAACAACTTCTTAGCATCTCTGTTTTGGGTAATTCTTATGTCAAGAATCTACTTCATTGCGCCCAAGGCTTTCATGGCAAAAGACTTGCTTAATTGTTTTTCAACAATTTAATTCTTAAAGCATTCTTACCGACAATTAGTATGTCATTAACATAAAGCAAAAGAATAATAAAGTTATTATCAGAAAATTTTTGGACAAACACACAGTTGTTCGAGGAAGTCTTCTTATAGCCTTGTTCCATCATAACTAACATAAACTTTTCGTACTACTATTTCGGTGTTTGCTTTAGGCCATATAGACTCTTCTTTAGCTTGTACACGTAGTCCTCTTTCCTTTTCACTTTAAAACCCTTTAGTTGTTCCATATAATTCTTTTCCTCCAATTCACTATGTAGGAAGGATGTTTTGACATCCATCTGCTAAATTTTCAAGTTTAGACTAGCTTCCAAGCCTAGTACCACACGAATATGAGACATATTCACTACCAAAGAAAATATATCATCAAAATCAACACCATTTCTTTGATCAAATCCCTTAACAACTAATTTAGCTTTGTATCGTGGTTGGGAAGTATGTTTATCTTGCTTCAACTTTTTCACACTTGTTCTTCAAAGCTCTTTTAACTTTAGGCAATTTCACCGGTTCAAAAGTATCACTATTATAAAATGACTACATTTCATCCTACAAAGTTTCAAGCCATTTGCTTTTGCACTCATCTTTTATACTTTTGCATAGCACTTTAGGTCATCTACATCAATCAATAATACATATTCATCTTTAGATATCTAGTGGAAGATCGTCGGTCTCTAACATATTTTCAAACTAGAACATTCAATAGAGCATCTAATGGAGTTTTTGGTTCAAGAATAGTATCATTAGTTTCAACATTTCTAGGACCTGTGCAGTGTCTAAAACATTTACTTCATGCCGCTCCTCATCAATTTATGTAAGAATATATGTGAGAAGAATTGGATCCAAGTCAATCAAATCATCATTAACCTGTAGCACAAAAATCATCTTTAATTTCTCAATATCCTTTATTGTCTGATCTTCCATAAACACAACACTCTGCTTCTTATAACTTTATGAATCATAAAATTTGTAGCTAAACATATCCTATCCATAGCCAATAAATATGCATTGTCCTGTTTTCATATCAAGTTTAGACCTCTCATCTTTGGGAATATGCACGTTAACACACGCAAATAACCATAAGAAACACTTTGTTTGTCAAACTATATTAATAACATCAAACTCTAGAAGAACACGTGGAATAAAATTTAAAATATGTACAATTGTACTTAAAGTCTCACCCCATACGGATCCTAGCAGTTTTGACTGTGAAAGTAAACATCCTACCCTCTCAATCAATGTCAGGTTTCTTAGAATGTGTCTTTTAATATTGAATACCCTATTGTTTGCAATATTCATCATAATGTCCAATATATTCTCCCTTGTTATCTATTCTAATGCATTTAACTTCTTTCCATCTCGTCTCTTAACTGAAGCCCTGAAACTACTTAAAAGTATAGGGTTAATTCCAAAAAAAAGGACCAATTTTAGGTCAATGGACAAATCTGGCCCAAATTTTTTTTGTCTCGTAAAAAAGCACCAACTTTAGGTCGAGTGACAAATCTAGCCCAAACTTTTTTTTGTCACGTAAAAAAGCACCAACTTTAAGTCGAGTGACAATTCTGGCCCAATTTTTTTTTTTAAATCACCAACTTTCACTTAAATCCTAAATCTGACCCCCTTTTACTTAGATTCATTAATTGTCCTTACCAATAAATTTATGTGCACTTGCTGGCTAACACCATCCATTGTCTTTTTGTTTGAGCCACAGCTTGAAGAATAACAGTGAAACTGTGTTATCTCCTATACTTCACTAGCAAGTAAAAAAATCTCCATATTGAATTTCTTTGGCTAGACTTTATCGTTTCGTTGTAATATGAAGCTGTGGATCACCGCCCATCAAGAGAAACCATGGATGAGATCCACCAACATCATGGCTAGAACATTTTTTCTTAAAATTAGGTTAACTTCAAATAGAAATTTAATGGTAGGGGTTAGATTTTGGATAGGAGTGAAAGTTTGTGATTTTTCATGCGACAAAAAAAATTAGAGCCATAATTGTCACTTAATCTAAAGTTGGTGTTTTTTTACAAGACAAAAAAATTTCGGGCCAGATTTGCCCCTTGACCTAAAAAGGTTTTGGTCAGATTTGTCCATCGACCTAAAGTTGATGCTTTTTTTTTTTTTTTTATGGAATTAGCCCTGAAAGTATATAATACTTGATCTTTAGTTTTCAAGGTATTAACCCATATTTTCCTTGAATAATCATTTATGAAAGTAATAACATAAAGAGAATCATCAAGTAATTTCGTCTTCATAGGACCACAAACATCAAATGTATTAAATCAAATATACATGACTTTCTTAAATGAGGAAAGCTTGAATACAACTTTATTATGTTTTCCTACTAAATAGTATGTACACTTCTTCAACGTCGAACTTTTCATTCCTAAAATGAGCTTCTTATTGGCCAATATTGATAAGCCTTTCTTACTGATATGATAAGTATCTTGTGTCATAACTTAGTTGTCTCTTCACTGTCTACTAGACAACTTTGCCTAGATAATGTACAATGAAAGATATTTTTCACCTCTAGCCACAACTAAAGAACCTTTCCTCATTTAAGAAAGTCAGGCATACTTGATTAGTAAATTTATTGTCCTCTTTACCTTTCTTTTTCTATTTCTCATTTGTGAACTAACAACAATACCTCTTAATATGTTCCTTATGATGACAATAATGGCACTCAACATCAGTAAATTCATTGTATTTACGTTTGCTTTTATTTTGGTTTTGATCTCTATTTATTGGACCTCAACACTCACTTTTTCCCATTTTTCTTAGCAACCAAAACATCAGAATATGAAGAGAAGATCTCTATGTCTTTCTTCTCATCTCTTCATTTAAAATACCACTTTTGGCTAAATCCATGGTAATCATAGCATTTAGGGCAGAATTAGACAAAGATGTTCGAAATGTCTCCCACAAGTTCGGCAAAGCACCAAGCAACCATAACGCTTGTATCTCATCATCGAGCTTGATTCTCATCATAGTCAACTGATTGATAATTCATTCAAAAGAATTTAAATGATCAGTCAAATGAGTACTATCTTAATATCTCAAAGGCAATATTTTTATCGGAAATAACTTATTATTCCAAGACATTCGAGCATAGTTATAACTATTCGAGCTCATTCCACAAGCTGCTACATGCATTTCCTCAATGATATGGTTCAAAACATTATCATCCACCCACTATCTAATATAACCACACACTTGATGATGAAATATAAACCATTCATCATCAGTTTTATTCTTCGATTTTTTTTTTGTCACCCAAGAACCTCGTACAGCCGGCAGTTGGCGAATAAATCTGAGGGGACACGTAAACAGGAAGACCCACCACTCCTAACGTCCCACTTAAGACTCCAAGCGACCGTGAGGGGATTCGAACTCCTCCCCTTCGTGAGGGGGAGACAGCCCCAACCATCGCGGCCACCAAGGCAGTGGTTTTATTCTTCGGTTTTTCTCTAGCAAATATGGGCAAATAATAATTCTTCACATATAAAAGGTCTTCCGTAACGACCCGGGCCCCACTGTATAATATTGTCCGCTTTGGACACTGAGCCCTCACGGCTTTAAAACGCATTACACAAGTTAAAGGGACCCCAAGCCTTATAAACTAGCCCAGGACTCCCCCCTAAGCGATGTGGGACTAGAGAGAACCTCTTGCCCTTCCCTGGGCTGTCACATCTTCTATCTTCCATTTCCGAATATGATAATTCAAGCCATTCAATGTAATCATTCTACTCATATTTGTTTCCATTATTTAACACAAGGTAGAAAAATTTAACAATAACCAAAGTGATGATACCGTTTTAACGGAAGAATAGTAACAACCCAAATAATATTGGATTAATGTAGCGAATCATAATAATTTCCTCTCTTGTATAAGCCTCTCGGAAATGATATGGTAGAGCAAAATAAGGCAAATTTTTGCATGAAAACCTCCTCAATGTGAGGAGATAAAAAATCATGGGACCGAGTTCACTCAAAAGTCTTCATAATCAACAAAATTAAGTGAACAATATTCTTCTCTAGCAAATACTAGAGGCGCATAGTAGCAAAGATCTCAAAAATATCACTTTTGGCAATATGCATAAATTTCACAAGGGATCAATGATAGATCTCGATAAAAAACGCAAGTTTTGATCAACCCATGAAAACTTGAAGTAGGAGCTTCAAATGAAAATCAAATTGTTCATATTCGAGAAGAGTACGCCACGAAGACATTGACTATATTTCAACTCAATCGAACCATGAATCAATCTCCGATGCTAGCTTAATGTAAATCAGATTCTACCCCAAATCCCAAATTTTCTACTTTCTCTTTTTCTTTTGTTTCTATGTCAACTAACGTTCTTTGCGGCTACCTCATAAAAGATAGTGAGAAACCTCATTTCTTCATATAACTTACCATATAGGCTCAAGCCCTTTTAGGCTTGCAATTCATTAGGCTTCCTCCACAAGGGAGTGAACCAGCCAATAGTAGCTCCTTTTATCAACAAAGTAGGGGATACTTGTGGCATGCCTCTACCACTTGGATAAGAACTTGACTACTTTTGATTTGATTTCTAAGTTAAACAAAAGGTAACACAGCCATTGTCAGGGACTGGAATTCGCTTTATACAAGTAGCTAGAGGGACAGATAGTTTATAGCGGTAGCTACTCCATTTAGTAAAAGGAACCTCACTTTTGTTAATGAAAGCAGATTGTATAGGTAGCCTATTTTCTAGCAATTGTGCTCGATTCAAACGTCTCTTTGACCTCCTTATGAAACTCCAATGGCTTGGTTGGGTATTAAAATGTCTAGATAAGTGATTGAGAGCATGCCCACGAGTTAAACTTATCACTCTATATAGTATCATTCTTTATACTACTAGAAAACCGATTGCTCCTCATTTGTGATTAAAGCATTAGAGGCTTTCGTTGGTTTTTTTTTCAATTCATGAGTTGAGAAGTGTACAAGTTTCTTACCAGCGCTTATTTTTTGTTAGTCTAGAAGAGTAGACATAGGCTTGATAAGCAGAATCACAAAATATTTTCTTGCAATATCTTCTACTTCCTGGTTCATCTCAACATCTATTCAATGGAAGCACTTGCATTTGCTATCAATTAAATTGTTTTTGCATCTACCAAAGTTTAACTTGAAGTATCCCGGCAAAAAATTGTCAAGTTTTCAATCAACATATTCACATCCTTCTAGATTGTGTTTTTAGCTTCAACAATTTCTATGAGAGCAAGTCATCCTATTTTTGAAGTGCTATATTTCAATAGCATAAATATGGCTAACAGTTAATCCACTACTTGACCACCAAACTTTGATAGAGCTAACTATAGCTAGGAAATGCTATATAATGGGGCTGGATGGAGAAATCTTATTCTTGTTGTCGTTCCCTCACTATATAATTGTCTATTGTATTGTTACTTTTGTCACAGGAAGCCAAAACTAGAAGTTCTTGACCTGGTGAAAGTTGATCGTTCATGGCTTAATTGGAGCACTTATCGACATTGCCGAAACTACAAGTGAGCTTGAACTATTTGGCAATCATAGCACATTTATCGACTTTTCCAAATTTTTTGTGCCAGACCAATTTGAAACAACTGTTGTTGTATATGCCTATCAATGGCCCCGATGCCCCATTTGTATTTGTACAAGTTCTTTGCCTCGGTGGATGAGGAGGCTATCCAAATTAAAAGTCTCAAGATTGAATGTTCTACATATCACCGCAATGTCTTCACTAAGAACCTTTCTTAATTTGTCACATTTGGAAAATCTCATCATACTGGAAATCTTGTCTGCACCAGTCGAGCACATGATGCCCGATAGTGTTGGAAGCAGCTTAATTTACAACAGAAAGGATGTATATTTTAGCTTATTTTTTAAATAATTTAGGTTTTCATTCACTCTTCCCCGTTTATTCTGTTGCAAGCCCATCATATTTCATTAAATCGCGTCTGTAATGGTCGTACAATGGTTTGTTGCGAGCCGGATCAACATCCCATGACGACTTTTTATTATGACATTTATGGTAGCTAGCGATATGGCTTGAATTCCTAATCGAATGTATTGATTGATCATCATTCTCGAGAAATATCCATGTGGAAGATCATAATCATTAGGGGTGAGTGATCCGGGTTGGGCTGGTCTGCCCCCTAACCCTAGGACCAACCCGTACAGTGCTAGTCCTCAATTTTTGGAACGGAGAACCGGACCGACCCAATGAGTTCGATCCGGTTTTAAGATCAATCTAGTACCAATCAATAATTTGTTATTTTATTTTTGTACTCCTTAAAAAAACAATTGAGAATCGAACTGATCCAATGGATTTAGAACCCAGGACCAACCAATAATTTTTTATTTCATTTTTTCTACTCCTTTAAAACGGTAACCAAGGACCATACCGATCCAATGGGTTCGATGATGAGCGAGGTTAGCTAAGAAAGGCAAGCGGTGAGGGTCAAGTGGGGTGAGTATTGAACATAGTAAGCATCGAATGTCGAGCAGGAAGCAACAAGCCAAGTGAGCATTGAGCGGCAAGCGGCACGAGTGACCCAAAGTGAGCGAGGCGAGTGTTAAGTGGTGAGCGGAGAAGTTGTTTCTTTCGATTTTAGCAAATTAAAGACTAAAAGAACAAATAAGACAAAAGAGAACGAATACTAGAGGATGATGCCATAAGGAGCTATTTATGCTCTTTTGGACGCCGTGAGGACTCCTCACAAAAACATTTTCCTCCTTCGTAAATTATGATTATTGACACCGTAAAAGACATTAAAAATCTAAGTTATTAAAGAATAATGTAAAATTACTTGAATTCCTCACTAAAAAACTATTTAATATTGTTGACACAATTTATTTTAAAGTTGTCTCTATATAAAAAAAAATTATACGTAATATATTAGATATATATATAATATAGTCAGGGTTGGTCCATGTTGGACCGATCCGAAACTCTCGGGATCGAGGACTAACCCACACAGTGCTGGTCTAGGAATTCTAGGACTAAGGACCGACCCAATCTTCCTGGGAACTAGACCAGGACTAGCAAGGTTGGGCCGGTCCAAAGTTGGTCTAGGGTAACCCTGGACCAATGCTCACCCCTACTAATCATCCATAGTATCTTGGCTGATTGAAAATCATCCAAGAGACATTTGTTTCCATTATTCAAGTTACTTTGTTTTTGAAAACTAAAAGATTTGATTGAATGGGCAACCAAATCTTCATAAAGTCTAATTGATTGATTTCAATGACTAAATTGATATTCTTAACACTTATCCACTAAATTGCTTGGATATTGATCCCAATGAAGATTGTCCAATGGGAAGATTGAAGATCGAGGAGTATAAAAGAAGATCAACATAAGCTGAAAAGGTTAAGAGATATCAAGACTAACGAGCAATCCATTTTACAAAGAATATCTTTATACATTTGCTATTTTTGAATGTATTAAAAACTATAATCCCTTGAGAATGGTATAGTACTTAGGTGTGAGTTAGTGGAATCTATTTGCTTGAGTATAAACTACTCAAGTTTTGGGAGGAAGTGTTTTGAGTATAAGCGGCACACACTACTGTAATTACTCCGAAAATTAATGGAATCCAATCAATAGGCTATCAATTCGGGGAAGTGGACGTAGGCTTACACCCAGCCAAACCATTGTAAAAGCTTTGAGTGCATCATTTTCAAGAGAAAAGAACACCCTAAATGCCAAAACTTGGCACAAAGAGACACTTAAGTGCCAAAGTGACACTTAAATGCCAATTTTTTTAATAAAAAATGGGACACTTGAGTGCCACATTCGGCGAACCCTGTCGGAAATTCTACGTGACAATCTTTTATTAATTTTCTCACTTATATGACTCACTGGAGGGCTGACTCAACAAAATACACACAAAAACGACATCTTTTTGATATAATTCAAATTTTAATACAAAAATTAATTAATTTAAATTTAAAACAAATAAAGAAATTTAAAGAGAGAGAGAGAGAGAGAGAGAGAGAGAGAGAGAGAGAGAGGAGGAGGAGGAGGAGGGAGGCAAGCGATGGCTGAGGGCTCAACCCTCGCGCGCCGGAAAGGTGGGGGAGGATTGGCCGGAGCCGCGAGCCCAGGCCGGGGCCGGCGACACTAGCCGACTAACGGTTGAGGCGACCCCTAGCCGGCAGCAGCCCTTGGCCAGGCCCGGGCGAGGGCCGACAATCCTCGCCGAGATTTGAGGGAGGGCCGCAACCCTCGCCCTAGATGCAGGTGAAGGCACACAAGCCCTCGCCGCCGATCGGCTAGGGTTGTGGGCCCGCAACCAAGGCTCGACCGCCTAGGTCGACCCTCCCCCACCTTTCGGCAATGGTGAGGAGGCAATGGCGGCGGCAAGGGCTAAGCCCTTAGCTGCCAATTGCCTCCCTCCTCCTCCTCCTCCTCCTTTTAAAAAAAAAAAAATATATATATATATTTATTTTTAAATTAATTTATTTAATTATTATATTAATTATTTATTACGTCAGCACCAAAATGACGTTGTTTTTGCATCGTTTAGCCACATCAATGTACAAAACGACGTCATTTTACACGAAGCTCGCTGGAAAATTGCTACGTCAGTGTTTTAGTCGGATTTTTTCACCGTTGGTGCTTAACTAATTCATTTTGCTCCGATTTTGGCGTTTAAGTGTCACTTTCGTAAATTTTGGCACTTAAGTATCAATTTGTGCCAAGTTTTGGCACTCCTTGTGTCCTTGTGTCTCATTCTCTATCTCTCTAATTATATCTATTGTTGTCTAATAAAAGCACATTGCACTAGTCAATATTACATGATCTACTTATATCCACACACTACTTTGTTATCCCATTTATATTTAAGGGATAAGTGTTAGAAAGTCTCTCTACAACTTGTCAAAAATGCATTTCAGTCCTAAAACTTGCAAAAAGTGCATTTAAGTCCTAAAACTTGTCAAATTGTTTCAAATGAGTCCTAAGATCGACGCCGTTAGTCTTTTCCGTTAAAAATGCTGACGTGGCATTTTAAATAATTTTTATTTTCCAGGTGTATTTTTTAATTATTATTTTTAATTATTTTTTAAAAAAATTAGATTTAAAAACTAAAAAAATTAAATTTATTCTTATCCTATTTTCAACAAAAACTAAAAAGAAAAGTTAAAAAATTATTTAAAAAAATTAGCGCGGCTCTTCTCCCCGGCCACCGCGGCCACCGCCGCCCGTCGCCGGAGGGGCCGAGCGACGGTCGCCAGCCCAGGCGGGGTGGCCGGGCCTCGCCGGCCCGGGCGAGGGCCGGCGACGGTCGCCCGCCCTAGGCGAGGCCTCGTCGGCCCTCGCTCGGGGCCGGTGAGGATCGCCGGATCCGGGCGAGCCTCGCCGGCCCCGAGCGAGGGCCGACATGGCCTCGCCCGGGCGGGCGACAGTCGCCGGCCCTCACGGGGGGCGGCGATGACTCACCCAGGGGGCGACGGCCGTCGGCCCCGCGAGGGCCGGCGAGCCCGGATCCGGGCACCCGCACTAGAGCTAAGCGAGGGTGCCCCGATTTGGGCCCATCGGCCCTCGCAGGGGCCGGCGGCCGCCGCCCCCGGGTGAGTCGTCGCCGGCCCTCACGGGGGTCGGCGACGGTCGCCGGCCCTCGCCTGGGGCCGGCGAGGCCCGGCCACCCCCGCCCAGGGCCGGCCACCGTCGCCTGGCCCCTCCGGCGATGGGCGGCGGCAGAGGCGGTGGCGGGGAGGAGCCGCTGTTTTTTTTTTAAAAATAAATATTTTAACTTTTTTAAATTTTTTGGTAAAAATAAGATAAAATGAATAAATTTGATTTTTTTAGTTTTTAAATCTAATTTTTTAAAAAATAATTAAAAATAATTAAAAAATTCATGTGGAAAATAAAAAAAATTATTTAAAATGCCACGTCAGCATATTTAACGGAAAAGGCTAACGGCGTCGATCTTAGGACTCGTTTGAAACAATTTGACAAATTTTAGGACTTAAATGCATTTTTTGCAAGTTTTAGGACTGAAATGCATTTTCGTGACAAGTTGTAGGACTTCTGGAACACTTATCCATATATTTAACTTGACGTTTATAATTTCGCAAAAGATAGTTAATTTTTCTTAAATTCACCTATTCACTCTAGATATTACTGCTAACCACCACAGCCCCAGTTGGTCTGCATGACTTTTCCTCAATTTGCAATCCATTTTGCTAGTGCCATTTTTTTGTGGGCTTCTTGAACCTTATATTATTACCGAAGAACGTACTTTCTCATCTTAAAGTGAGACCTTAGATATTTGGCAGTCTCAAGCCACTCGGTTAGTCAATATATTTTCCAACTCAGTCGGAGTTGCATCTCTTACCTATCCACGAGCCACCTTAACAATGCTGTAATACTCTAGCTGTAACCCGTGAGTGATAGTTCCCATTCTAATCTTGGAGATGGCAATCTAAAGATCCAATTTTGAAATTTTTTCACAAAGAGATTTGACTTTGGAGAAGTACAACTTATTGTCATGTCTTGCCACGACACCGACGATAGCTCGTTCTCCAACCATTGCAACTTGGCATCATTCATCCTTGCAAATAACAATGCCAAGCCTTTAATGCCTCCTTTGGGGTCTTGGTGCTCTTGGTGTGCCATAACAAGTCCTTTTGTATAGCAATGACAAGAATGAGAGAGCCTTAATAGCCTTTTATCTTTCACTTCCTTAGCTTTTCTATATACGTGGGTGGTGTAATGCTACCCAAAAATCTTTGCCCAACGGGTAAAATTGCATATGGATACTCCAATTATTATAAATGGACTTGTTGTGCTTCTTGATGCCACTAACCAAACCCATACCATCCGCCATCGTGACTTTATTGTAATGCCTAGCACTATACCAAATAAGCTTACTCCTAAACCAACCAATCACAGGCCCTAACTATGCACTAGCAGAACTCTGACATACTTTAGTCCCTAACCCTGCACTCACGTACAGTGATCCCAAACCACTAGTTTTGCGTCCTACGACTCCCGATTACTGGACCGCGTGTTCTGATACCACTTGTTGAAAGTCAAGTGGTGCTCAACTGAAAATACACTCATTTATAAAAACAAGCTTTGCCCGGATGATAAATTATTTTATTAGGAGATTTCTATACCTACCACCGGTAGAGGACTCGTTTCTTTTCTAGAAAGAGTGGGCATTTTCTTATCTTCTTTTGGGCTTTATGTACCAAGTCCACTAAAACTAAAATGGGTAAATTTTATACATGCCACACATCGAGCGCTTGCTCCTATTTTTAGGATGATAAAGTCGGTATCTTAGCTGACGTCTCCATATATTCTACACTGTTCTACTCCAAATAAGTTCTGCGGTATTTATTACATTATAGCAACTTGCTATTCTGCAAGGACATGAAAATTTCTGCACAAAGAAAGAGCTGAGTAGCCTTGGAAAAAATCTAGACGAACGAAGACAAATCTAGAGAATGAAGATACGATGAAAAGTCTTATTTAATATCAACATGTTGGGTTAAGATATATGGATATTGGATTAATGCTCATGGTCCACCTATATATGAGCATATGACATATGTTTACATACCAGTTCTATTTTGGGGTTTAATCACAGCCAAAGCGATTTCTGGAACTTAGATATTGCCGTTTCATTTTCTGAACCTTGTTATCTAGTGAAGCATGATTCCGACATGAGGAGTGAATTTGATATCTATATCTATTTCGGCAATGAAATGATATGTAACATGAGATATTGCATTGTGAGATTTAAATGTGATAATTGTGGCTTTTGTAATGTACTGCGTGAAAGTTATGAAACGTTGCACATTTGCTGCTTGAGCTCATGGAAGCGGTGGTCGTCACTTTCTAAAGATGTGATTTCTCATATATATATATATATATATATATATATATATATATAGATATAGATGTGATTTCGTTCACCCCTTTTATTATCGTTTATGGTTTCGAGCCCAAGGAAGTTTAATTGAATGCATGTGAAAAGTGAATCAGGGGTGGCATGGAACTTTGCTTTAGACCATTTGAAAATATTTTTTTACATCGGGATCTATGAATATTCATTTTTTTTTAATTCTATATATTACATTGGATCTTGTTATGATCTTCATTCAACGGAAGGTTTTGTTTTGTCAATGTAAATTTTCACGATATCATTTCTTTTAGCTACATGTTTGTCTTTCATTTTGTAAAATAATGATCGGTCATTGCGTAAATTTTGAGAAGGGATTTGGGGTCTCACAAACCCCGTTAAGCATGCCTTATCCACTTCTCTTTTACGTTGTTCCTGTTTGCACGCGCGTGCCGAGACTAGTTCTCCAAATTATAAAGGAGTCCGGAGAGTTGACGTTGGACTGAGAGTAAGGAAGTCCAAGCTTGCCAGGACCGATGATTGGGCGAGTATGACTCGATGCTGCGTCAGCATTTGCCCAGTGGTTATATTCAAAAGATGCGATTCACACGTGAAGCCGACTCAGGCTGACTCTTTTTTTCTTCCCCTCATTGCAAGCCTGTATAAACGTTTGTTTTTTGGGTATTTGCAAGAAGGGGCCAGACATGTTGCGAAACTGCAGGTTGTGGTGGAACGGGCATAGACTAATGTTGCACTTTTATGTACTATTAGTATGTATTGTAGATGTTATGTCATCATTTACAGCTTCTACGATACGAAATTCAAGTGCATGCCCGTTCTCTATATGTTGAGGTAACATAGGTAGGTATGTTTTGGTTGGTACAACAAAAATTATGTGCGGATTTTGATTCAAGTGGTGACAATTTCAACGAAATTTTTTTTTTTTTTTAAGAAATAATATATAGGTAGCTGACCATGCTTGCCATTTTAACTACTACTTATACAAATCAGAAGGGCATTTGTTTACACTGCAAATTGAGGGCGAAGGTCCACAAGAAGGCAAACACTATTCTAAGCATATGATTGATACTACTCTTGGTCACTCTTATTGTTAAATAGATAGAGAACTCTCCAACTGCTAATAAAAAAATTTGTATCATGAGCCCACTTCATTTTGGCCATTAAATAATATAGACCAACACATGATTTAATGGTTGAGGTGGAGTGGGCTCATATGCACTGGATGCATACAAGATTTGCTCATTCTTGACATGCAAACTCCCGAGAATAATGCCTAGAAGGTAACGACTAAGCACGCACAGAGAAAGATTACTAGAAGTGAAAAGGAAAGGTCCACTCGGAGCAATAAAGGGAATGCTCATTCACCGGATGATGCCTAGAAGGCAACGACTAAGCACTTTGCTAAGTCTAGGTCAATCCCCCAGTTTATTATTCTAATTACATCAAAAAGTGCGTCAGCCTATACCTTTCAATTATGAAATGGTGACTTCTGAGAGCCAATAGGAATAACGGGCCGGTTGTTAAGGTCACTAGGGAGCATACGTCGAGGATCATAAGAAGGCAACGACTGAGAATTTTAGTAAATTAACAAGTACAAGTATGAAACAAGTCAACACTGAATGTATGTAGGATTGTTAATATGCTAGACGTGTATACCATTTTTTTACTAGAAAATGATCTCCTAACCATGCAGGTTTGAGAATACATTTACCACAAGCAAAGGATTTTTACTACGGAAAAATTGTCCAAAAAGTCTTAAACCTACTATATGGTGGCCAATTCAGTTTTAAACATTTTAATTATATCAATTTAGTACTAGACATTTTTATAATTTACCAATTCAATCACAAATTTTTAATTGTGTCAATCTAGTCCTAAATATTTTAAGGATATGTCAATTTAGTTCTAAATCTTTTAATGAATTACCAATGTAGTCATTCTAGCTAATTTTGGTCAAAAATTGTTAACGTGATTATTATTTATTTTTATTTTTTTACATTTGAACTTTTATTGAATTTTTTTATTTTTCTTTTCTTTTCTTTTCTTTTCTTTTCTTTTCTTTTCTTTTTTTCTTCGCAAGGTAGGGGGACCGCTAACATCTAGTCGAGGGCTGCAAAGCCCTTGCTAGCTATGACGCACTCACTATCACCCATAGCCTAAGCATGGGCTCACAAGCCTTGCCAAATCTAGGGAGGCGAGGGTGTCGTAGCCCTCTCTGACCACTGTGAGGGCTAATGAGCCCTTGCCCAAGTCACAACCCTCGGCTAGTGGCCTCACTAGCCTTTTAGATATCTTTGGAAGATAGCACATTAAGGATGGGAGATGAGTCACACGCCTATGTAGCCTTCTTGAAGAACAAGTAATCCAAGGTCAAGGCTTCTTGATGAGCTAGATCCAAACAATTAATGAAGGGAGTGACTTACAAGTTTATGTGTCCCTATGAACTTCGGGCCATCATTACACTAATGTGAGCCTTGGAAGACAAGTTTATCCAAGCCTTAATTACTAGGTGACTCATGACCCAAGGGAATTAATGACTTGTGATCTTGCAAGACCTGAGGGCGCCAATTCACCCTACTAGGCATGCCACACCTTCCAACCTAGACTCTTCGTTAAAGAGATGAGTCATGGCCTAAGTGGCCCAATAAGAAGAAGGGCAACTGTCTTACAAGCCCTAATAGGTGCCAACTCACTTAGTAGGTGTGCCACCTCTTCCAAATAGGACCATTATTAAGGTGATGACTCATAGCTAGGTGGACCAATAAGAGAGATACAATTGAGACTTCAATCATCCTTCTAGGGCTTTAGGCGACACTTGACCCAAGCTAGGGCGCCACCTCTCCTCTTATAGCCATGTCACCCAAGAACACCCTATTGGGACATATAGAAAAGCCATCATTGAGGTTTGGTCTATAAATAGAACCATCAACACTTCATTTCTAACTTTGGCTTGATTCTCTCCCTCTCCTCTCCCTTGCATGCCCTACCCCTCTCTCTCAGCCACACACTCTCGGCCACTTCCCCTTTAGCTGTCGCTCACCCTTCTTGCCATTAGGCACACCCAAACCTGATGTAAGCAAATTCCCTAACCCTTGGTTAGGGCGTTGCACTAGGTGGTTCGAATGTGGATTGTGTTCTTGCTCGGATTTGTATAAGCAAGTTGTTGTTATTGTTGTTGTTGTAGCTGGTGTGTGTGTGTGTGTTTTGGTATGGTTTGCTCGTGTGCTATTGTCCATGGATGGAAGCATGCCCGGGGTCACGAAAAGGGGCCTCGTTCGGTCTTAGACGAGCGTTGATGCGCAATGACCAGACCTTGCTTGGCCCCGGATTGATATTGAGGCATGTCAATCCGAACCATGCTTGGTTTTAGGTCGGTGCTTAAGCATAACGAATCAAGCCATGAACCTTAAGCCAAGCTCAATATGTCCTATAGTTGCGGTTTTGATAAGTCATGACACACACTTGCATGACACACCTTGGGGCCTCAATGCATCAACTAAGATAAAAAGATAAGAAACCAAATTGCTCGAATGTTTGATGCATGATCACCTGATGGAAATTCCAGTCATCGATGGATTTATGGACGATACCTGATAGATTCCAGATGCTCGATGAATTCTGGATGCCCAATGGATTTTGGATGCTCAGTGGATTCCAAAAGAACTAATGGATTTCAATTAAGTTAATAAATAAAGTTTCATGTGCCATCTTTTTGTGTGCTTGTTGTATTAGAGTAACTTGTGCATCAAAGGTGAGTCAGAACCATTCTCATGCATATAGCCAAAATTTATGGCATGCTTTGCCATTGATTTGCCACTGACACTTGAAATGGTAACATTCGTACTTGTTCGACAACGAGGCATCCTCCTAACCGAAGCTTAGTGAATATAACTCATTTGTTGTTTTTCAGATTTGTAGGTATGTAGTCCCTTCCCGTTCGCTTCGGTGTACCCATAGAAATGGAGGTTACTATTACAGATATAACAGATCCTCGAGCAGGCACCGTCTATCATAGAGTCACAACCACCGTATGGATCAAGGAGGGTCTCGATGACCTTGTCCCTCCACCGATATTAGGCGTGGTACATATGGTTCGACGAGGACCTCGTCATACCCCTTCGCGAGTTCGACGATCCGCTTGGACCAACCAACGATCTCTCGCTTGACGGGACCGTGGTCGACCACCCCTAGGAAGCTGGTCTTTGGATGGGGGAAACCAAGTTTTGGAAGGTGTCCTCACTAGAAGAGTTAAGGTTACCCCGACCTTGGCGGTTAGATATGTAAATGGATGTATAAATGAAAAGTAGACCCATAGTAAAAAGGGCTTGCAAATAGCACTAACATAGTATAATATGAATAGTGTATTCGCAAAGTGTTTCTCCTAGCTATCTTTGTTGTAGGATGGGTGTTGATTATTCGAATGCTTCCACTTGTGCATAACAAAAGATAAAAGAAACAGGATGGTGACGAGCTTGGGACATCGCAACAATAACTCCCACCATTCGCATCCTTGTGGCTGGGGAGTCTGAGGACGTGACACGATTGATGTGTCTGTATATGTAACAAAACATGCCATGGAGACAAACATGTTGAATTGACCCTTGGAAGGCTGAGGTATCCACGACCTAGCAACTTAGTCATCTAGATACTATATATTCCCCTTCTCCTCTAGCTTGTGCGGTTCATATTTTAAAAGGAGGAGGATATGACAGAACGAATGAGATTATAGACCAACTAATGGACTAGTCTAAAAAAGAAAGGGATTCTACCACACACACGACTTGCTTCGAGACCGAAAGGAGTAATGAGGGGGATTTTGGGCCTTAGTCGTGGATTCTCTTTTGCGGGTCTGATCCCGCAGCTTTTGCACTTTCTTGAACACATCGGAGAATCATAATAACATTCAGGTCCCCACATCCATAAAATGGAATAATGTGAGCACAACAGGGACAAGGAAGCTCACTCAAAAACCATGGGAAGTTTCTTGCATCTTGTGGGAGCAATTTCACGGTCACTTCATGACCCTTTCTGGTGCGATTTGCCAAGTGATTTTCGTGAAAAATGTCATGAAATTGAAACTGAAATCAACTGAATGTGTAACATTTGAACAATACGTAGTACTCGTATTGAACAGATATGTTATCATCCAAAATAAACCCAACATTCATTTCATCACTTTAGTAGGCAACACGAGATAATTATTTCACTAGCAGGATTTATGCAATGACATACATTCAATTTAATAATCAATGTTTAGGCAATGACCTATATTCAATTTTTACTTTTAGTAAGCAGTTCGATTCCATACATGAAGTGATATTGTATTTATTCGTGTAAACAATTATCTAGATATAGTTGTAACCTTTTTATGTAAAAACCATTTTTTTGAAAATCTCAAAGGTTTATTGATTGATGTGGGACAAGTTGCGAACAGTTTCCTAGACTGAATTGATCAACAAATTAATAGAGTTTAGCACGACATTCATCAAAGTGAATCGATAAATGTCGGCCTACTACAAGCAAGAGCTATGGACAATCTAGCATAAATTATGTTGAAAAGGATTTTTCATAGTAGTGCCACAGGTTTTGATTACAGATACATGTGAAGAGTAGATGTTGAAAATGCATTTGTCCAAGTTTTTAAGTTAGCTTTGGAACTGTTCTTGTCAATCCTCCACAACCTCTACTAAAATTCACTACTCAATTCCAGAAATTCCCTACTCAGTCATTTCCCAAACTCCTCGCGTAGCTTGTGCTTCACACTACTTTACCCTTCCGTTTTAGCATGCGGCAATGGAATCGCGGTGTCCTGCTTGCTTCACCTTCCCATTACATTTCCCCTACGATTCCATTTTATTAATGGAAAAGCAAGTCAAGTCAAGTCGTGCTGGACTTCTGATGGGTTTTTTATTCGATGGGCCAAGTTAAGCATGTCCGCCCATGTTGAGCCAAACCCAGCCCATAAGAAAATGGCCCATAAGAGGAAAGGGCAGTTATTTTCTAAGTGAAAATAACTGCAATATATAAAAATAAAAAGTAAATGGGAGAACAATTACCTATAGCGTTTCAAAGAGAAAATACGTTTCTCTATTTTCTTCCCTTGAAATAGTTTACTCCCTCTTGAAGAACGGAACTCCAAGCCTTCAAACGATTCCTCTACGGTACTTAATTTGTGGTAAGCAAGGTATATCTGTCTCCGTAATATGTCTTCGATCGGTGTTACATGTTTCCCGGGCACGTTTCCATGTTCGTTTTCAATATTCAATTGTTCGAGTATCAATTCAATTTTTAGGAATCTGTTTCCGATAATTTCAAAGTTCAGTCAAAGCACCTGTGTGGATGGCATGCACCTTCCGCATAATGCGGATGAAATTATGCGTATAATAACCCATCATTCAAGCAAGTACAGTTGAAAAAGCAAGGACCGAGAGCATCTTTGTTGCAAGTGTCTTTTCTTTTCTACTTTTTTGTTCTATATATATAAGCAAGTAAGGTCAAGAAGCACCTAAAAAAAAAAAAAGGTCAAGAAGCACCTGCATAGGTTCCCCGCAACTTCCGCATAATGCTGAGTTTGCGCATGCAGTGACTCAACATTCTTTAAGCACTCAGCAACCAGCATGATGAGCTGCTGAGCATTTCGTGTCTCCAAGTTCGACAAAAAACACAAAGAAAAGGTCAGGATTCTACGGAAAGTACGCGTGCAATTATTGTCTTGTCGCATGCAATGATTGCGTGTTTCCGTGGCATGCCTCACAGTGGTTCGATTAACATGAAGTGTCTTGGACCGTTGGATGACAAGAACTGAGCATTGTTCAAAGCACGTATATTAGATAATATTGTGTATTGGTAATCCAACGTCGAAGGCTGAAAATCGGTGGAGATCCCAGGACTGTGTTGTTTGAGCACTCCTCAGGTAGTCAACGACTCCTTGCTCTTTTCTGTTTCCTGCTTTGATTGCTCTATTTTCTCCTGATGAAGCAAGGGGTGTGAGAGTTCTTTTACTTTCGTTTGAATTAACCGAGTTATGAGAGACACTAGTGCAATTCGCAGATCTGGATTATGAAATCTGGCTTTCTTTTAACGCTTTACTCGACCAATCTCTTATTTTGAAACAGAACAAGGATCTCTTCGGTCAATCACTACATGATGCACATCCAAACACGAAGAAGGAAATTGAAATCTCCCTTCTCTTCTTTTCTCTCCAATTCATTTCTTTTCTTTTCACTTCATTTCCCTCTCAACTTAAATTGCCCAACAAATTGGAAAAGAAGAGAACCCACCCGTTCAGAAGATACGAATTCCGAGGGGTCTTCCTCATTGATCCCTCCGTATGTAGGAGATTACAGAGGGGGAGACGAACAACAAAAAGGGAAAGCCTACGAAGTGTTCTTGAGCTTTCGAGGTAAAGACACTCGTACAAGCTTCACCGATCATCTCTATCATAACCTTGACCATGCAGGAATTCACGTGTTCAGAGACAACAATGAGCTCCGTATTGGTGAGGAGATTGGTTTGGAGCTTCTCTACAGTATTACGCAATCTAAGATCTCGATCCCAATTATCTCGAAGAACTATGCTTCTAGCAAATGGTGCCTTCGTGAGCTAGCTCAAATGTGGAAGTGCAAGAGAAGCGAAGGGCAAATAGTGTTGCCCATATTTTACAAAGTGAAAGCCTCGCAGGTGCGCCATCTTAAAGGGAGATTCGGAGATGCTATCAACGAACATAAAAAGAATATTTCTGAGGCGGTTGTTAAGGAATGGGAAGAAGCGCTCAAAGAAGTTGGTTCTTTGAAAGGATGGGAATCTAAGAAAATTGCTAATGGGTACATTATTCTCAACCGAATCGTTATTTAATTTCTCATAAATAGATCTTTTTTTGAAAAAATATTTATATATCCCTTCCTATACCATAATTCATCGTTATTTGACAGGCATGAAGGAGCATTGGTCAAAATTGTTGTCACAAAAGTTATGAGCGAGTTAAAAAGAAATTTTCAGTTGATCGTTCCCCAACAAGCGGTTGGGATTGATGATCATATTGAACACATTATGATCTTGATAAATGCAAAATTCAATTATACACAAATTATTGGAATATATGGAATGGGTGGTGTTGGTAAGACGACTCTTGCGAAAGCGTTATACAGCAAGCTCTTCGATCAATTCGAGTATCGTAACTTCATGGCAGATTGCCGGGAAACATATCAGCGCGAGGGCATTAAATGCCTACAAAAGCAGCTCATATCTGGCCTTGGAAGTTCATGTGATGTGTCTAATGTGGATGAGGGAATCAATCTCATCAAATCTCGATTTGCACATAAGAAAGTCCTCATTTTTCTTGATGATATAGATGATAATGCTCACTCGAAATATTTGGTCGACCGTGATTGGTTTAAAGTAGGAAGTATAGTCATCATAACAACTAGAAACAAGGATGCTCTTGATGAGGTTGGGGCAAACCACATGTACCAACTCAACGAGTTGTCTTTGGAGCAATCATTGATTTTATTTAGTAGACATGCATTTCAAGAGGATTCTCCTCCGAGTGATTATAAGGATATCTCTCATGATATCGTATTTACTACTGGGGGGCTTCCCTTAGCTCTTGAAGTTATAAGTTCATTTTTACGTGGAAAGAGAAGAGAAGTATGGAATGATACATTAAAAAAATTAAAGAAAGAGCCTCATGAGAAAGTGCAAGGAACATTCAAGATAAGCTACGGAGCATTAGATTATCAAGAGAAACAAATATTTTTGGATATTGCATGCTTTTTTATTGGATCATCTCCACAAAATCCAATTTATATGTGGGATGCCTGTGATTTTTACGCATGGAGTGGGATGGAAGTGTTGAGCCTTCGGTCCCTAATTAAAATTGGCGAAGGTGGCATGCTATGGATGCATGATCAACTTAGAGATTTTGCAAGGAATCTAGAAAATTCACAAGAGACCCAAGAACGTAGCAGATTATGGATCTATGAGGAAGCGTTGGATGTGCTCGTTAGTAACAAGGTAAGAGTTTTTTTTTACCTATTTAAGTCAGTGACAATGGGTCTATCTTCCCTTTCTTGTTTGAAATAAAAATAATCATCAGTCTTGAATTCAAAAAAATTGTCGTGGAAAATAGTACCTTGTTTGTAAGTTAGAACCATTAAACGATATTATTAATAAAGTATCTAAACCAATCTTTCTTATAAATGAAGGGCTTGTAATATCTAAAAGCAAACGGTAATCTACCATTTGGTCTAATGATGGTAAAATCGTCATTTTGTTGGTAACTTACTAATGGTTGACCAGACTAATAAGTTGTCAGTCAGTTCTTACTTCCCAACGATATTTTAAAATTACTATTGATTTATTCAAATTATACCACAAACAAGCAATTTCCATCTCGGCAATGAACTCAAAGAAATCTGCTTGCAAATGCCCCTTAAACTTTAAATTTTCCAATTGTTGAAAGATGTTACTCATCGAGTCTATCAATTATACAAGATTGAGGCACTTCTATATATCCTACACTGGTGCATTTTCACGACATGGAGTCGTAATTAAGTAAAAAACAAAACATCATGAAGCGTCTTGAAAGAAATTTACGATGTTACAGCATTTACTCGTAATCTGGTCTTAAGAGTATCGTAGTAAAAAGTACAGTCGAAGGTTTTACCATTGAAACGCCAAAGTCTGCTCTTCCCTTCTTAAAAAAGGAAAAGGCCGTTAAATCTTCAGCCAAAAAAGGTCTTTAGTCTACTGCCCAATTGCCTCTTTCTTTTCGAAAATGTTTAGTGTCGATTTCTCTTCATTCTTTAATTGGATTAACTATTAAATAAACGACTATAACAAACCATAAAACATCCAAATAACTGTATGCACTTACATTAACACAGCATCTTTATATTTTCTAACTTAACCTCTTAAATAACAAACTCCAAAGCAAGTAAATTTCGAATTCCTCAAACCAAGGCGACGACGGATGCTTTGGTAAAATAGTGGACTGTTGAGCACAACTGATATTATTTGCAAATACAGAGTTTTCGCATATCATATTTATTTATCGTTTGATTAATAAAGCAGTCGACAGTGAATGGATGAAATATAGAGCAACTATGATTTTCTGCTCGGAATATTATTTACTAGAATGATACGCTGATGCCATGTGACTATAGCTTCCTCTGCTTTCTTTTTAAATGCATTTAGCATGTTGTTCTTGGTTCCAGATCCGGAAGAGCACACAAGTAATGATTGAATGATCCGTCAAGATAGAATGAAGGTGAATTTTTTCAAGCCTTTCGTACCTGGATTTGGCTCCACCCACCCCAGTCATCTTCGATTTCGCTCCTTGAAAGGTCTAGCACGACCAAACTAGCAAAATGAAAATTCACCGCGTGAAATTCTTTATGAGTAATTTCCCAAAAAAGCCATCTTAGGTCTGAAAGAAGATTCTTAAAGTTGCCACAAAAATCAACGCCTTTCACTCGAAGGAACTGTAGATATGGTAGAGCAGTTAATTCTTCAGGTGCAATGTTGCGGCTGCAGCCATTAGAGGTCAGGCTTAGTGCTTTCACATCTTCATTTATCTGGCAACAAAGTCTCAAGATTAACTGAGAGAACAGCACTAAACAATCTTACAGAACTGTAAAGAAGGGAAGCGTGTAAACACTGGTAAATAATTTCCCCAACAGGGAACCTACGATAGCACATGACTTTTCCCAGCAAGTAGACTTATATGTATTCATTCACGCAATTAATGAAAATTTTCAGCTTCTGTTTAAGATATCTTATAAATCATTTCTCCACTTTCCCGTTTTGTACTTTTCAAGAAATAGAAGCATATCTTTTCCAATCCTCGTAGTTATTGTTTTCTCTGCAATTGTATTGGAAGTAATTTAAAAAATTTCTTCGTAAGTTAAATTTCTTCTGACCTTTATGGGATGGTGAAATGGTCCTCTGTTAGAATTTCCAGAAAACTATTTTCTATCCTACAATATGTGAAACCTGTGACATCCCGATTTTCCAATTCTGGTTTCAATTAAATAAGTCGGGCATTTCATCTTCGCGTCTATAGCTTTCTTTCCGAGTTGGCCACTCACGAGATAACTAGTCTAGGTGAAGCCGTTAAGGAATCTAAACGTAATAGACTTGAGAATTCGACCAGAAACGACCGCTCGACCGTACTAATCTGCAAGGGTCATTACGGCACGGACCGATTAGAGATCGGAGATAGGTCGATTCAACGAGAACCATGTAATTCAAAGTGTGGGTGATTCCACCTAATTGCACAATTCTTGTTGATCGGCACTAAATCGATTTCTCTATCGTTTTGATACCCTGTGTCCGTATTTGAAATCTCGAGATTTCTACGACAATCGAGAGTCGCCAATGTGTCGAAGATGCACTTTGTGGCTTGAAAATAATCAACCACAGTCAATTGCGTGAAAATTCCTAAAAGCTACCCGGTAGATCGGGGACGCGCTAAAGTCGCGCCGATTGAATTTAACCGTGAAATTGAACCCGATTACAGAAATTGGAAGTTCTGTCAAGTCACAATTCATTTTAGGAATGTCGACTCATTTCCATAAGATTTTTCTACAAACCGAGATTTCTGGCAGAAAAAGCAAAGTAAGGTCGTTTATGTTCGGGATTGTCAGAGGGCCGTTTTTAATCGAATCTTCGGGATGCAAGTTGGATCATTTGATGGGGAAATGTCATGAGAAGGCCGAGGACACATGGGTTAATTTAATTGAGCTTCAATTGGATGGAATTGATTGAAAATTGATTGAATTAAGTGTACAAGATTTCATGTCACGATGGAAAATGAAATTGAACCCATTGGAATGAGGTTGTGGGAGATAGTGGAAGGTGACATCATCCATGAGGTCATAGTGGGCTATGAGAGAGAGAAAAGTGGTCCCCTCTTCCTTCTCTCTCCTCCCTCTGTCTCTTCGGTTGTCTCTCTCCTCTCTCTCCCTACCGTGCGACTGGTTCTGCTTCTCTCCATCTTCATCTTCTTCTTCGAGGAACCAGCAAGCTGAAGAAGCCGCAAAACAGCAACCAGCAGCCGTCCGAAGCCCTGCAAGCCCGCCGGAGCAGCTAGCTCGCCCGTCGCATCCAGTCCTGTGCAGCCGCGAGTCCAGCTGCTACTTCGCCTTTGTCCCGCGTCCTCTGGCCGTCTACCTCACCATTCGACAGCCACAGCACCGCCGGGAAGCCGCTCGAAGCCTCCTCTTGCCCGTCCGACCTCCCCATCATCGTCACTCGCCCGTGGAAGCCAACCGAGGCGAGCTGCTGCCATCCTGCTCGTGCGTTGGTCTGCCTCTGTCCGCTCGTCCAGGATCATCGTCCAGCATTCTCAGGCCGTCGTGGAGCTCGCCGAAGGCCGTCTCGCCGCCGTACAGCAGCTGGAACCACCGCTTGGACCGCCGAAGCCCCGCTTTGCCCGTTTCCAGCAAGCCGAGTCGCCGGTTCTTCTTCTCTCGTTCCAGCGGCCATTTCAGATCTAATGGAGCTCCGCCGAAGCCGTCCAGCCCACCTCCGGCCACCGTGAAGCCCCGCCTAGGTCCGGTTCAGCTCCTCCGCCCATTCCCGACCCCAACCGGCCCCGGATCCGCCCTTTCTCGGCCTCAACCAGCAGCGATCAGTGAGCAGAAAAATGGGTATCGCAGCGAAGGTTTGGCCCGTTTTGGCCGGCTTCCTGACCCCGGAAGCTAGGCCCGCCTTGGAGACTATCGACCCTCGCGTCATCCCCGTCGTTTTGAGCCGTTCGGCTCGTTAATCCGGTGAGTTTATCCTCTAATCCTTGCTTAGTGAGTTAATGACGCTTAAGGGGTGTTTAGATTAGTCTAATTAGGTTTAGGTGGTTAGATTAGATTATTTTAATGTAAATTAGATTAATTGTATAATTAGCTTAATGGATGTTTAATTATGGCTAATTGTATGATTAAATTAGTGTAATCTTGTTTAAGCCCTAATTAATTATTTTTTAATTAATTAATTATTTCGAATTTATAAATATTATTTTATTAAATTATATTATTATAATATAATATTTAATTATTTAATTTTCGGAATTAAATTTAATTATTTAATAATTTCGAAAATTTTGCTTAGGGATGGCCTGGTCGTTAGAATTTCGCGCCGATCGTAACAAAGTGTGGTCGGTTTGTGTTAATTGTAAGCTTAAATTGAGAAATTGAGTGATTGATGGTTATGGTTGATTATTCCAAAAGTGTGGAATTGAGTGATATTGATGAAGTTGTGGTATTTAACTTGAAAATACCCGGTGTTGGTTATTGGCACCGTAATTGGTTGGTAGGACCAGTTTGAATCTATTGATTGATTTGATTGAGGATTGGTTTGGGTTATTGTTGAATTGATAGCTTTGGCGAGCAGTTGTTTATATATGTATCAGCTTGGTCGAGCAAATATTATATACATATATGCTACAGCTTCAGTGAGCTATCTATACGCTACAGCTTCAGTGAGCTATCTATACGCTACAGCTTCAGTGAGCTATCTATACGCTACAGCTTCAGTGAGCTATCTATACGCTACAGCTTCAGCGAGCTACCGTCTATATATTACAGCTTTGGAGAGCATTTGTCGTATTAACGACTGGTTTGATAGACGGTATGGAAAGATAGATAATATGATTGAATTGAATCATTGTAAATGATCGGAATTGGTTGAATTATGAAATGTACTGATGTGCAGGAAGGAACTGAGGCGATGTAAGTCCTCTATCCTATTTGTGTGGCTAGAGCGCCCTGAGGCGTATTTTCTTCCTAATTGAGTTTTAGAGGGTAGGACTCGCTGAGACGTAATCTCATCCCGGTTGTGGGATAATATTTCAGGTCCCTAGATGACGGTCGTGGAGGACCGGAAGTCCTGGAGTTCGGAAGGTGGAGGATGAAGAATCGGCGAACGTGTCTGACAAGTTGGTCAAAGGACAGTTCCCTAGTTGTTGAGCCTGTCTATTTTGTAGACAATCCAGTGTTGTATATAAACCTATGTGTTTATAGAAAGCTTGTTTGGTTGTGATTGATTACCTGCTTTTCTATCCCAAGTTAAATGTTGTCAGGGGATTTGTTTCGCTTCCGCATGTGCAATATAAAAATGAATGGGTTAGCGACGTGTCCTGGAAAGTCGCATTTGTATCGACCAGAGTGGGATGTTCGCGCGCTCGGAGGATTGGGGCGTGACAAAAACCAAAGCTAACTATTACGCAATCTATCTGGTCTCTCTCCACCGATTTACAAGACCTTTTGACCCAACTGTTTGAGAGAGAGCTATCTCACTCGCAAGACAAATGGAAAGTAAACAAAGCTAACTGTAAAATAAAAGAACATATTCAACAAGTTTCTCATTCCAAATAAAAATTGTGTGACATACTCCTTCATATTACCTCTTTCCTCTCCAGTAGTTTTATAGCATCCCCATGAATCCACACCCTACTAAATTTGCGAGGATATTCTTCAAGGATGATGTACCTTCCCAAATCTCGAACTTGGTCATGCATCCAAAACTTATTATCTCTAATTTTCATCAAGGATCGTAGGAGGAGGACCCCAATTGCACTATGAGGATAGTATTTACAGTCTTTCCACATCATAACTGGATATGTTTGGTCCTCGTTAGTGAAAAAGCAAGCAATATCCAGAAATACTTCCTTTTCCCCCATTCTCCAATCCATCATAACTTACCTTTAACGCATCTCGGACATCCTTAAAAGGACCTTTATCTAACTTCTCTAATGTCTCTTCCCATAACTTTATTTTATTACCAAGTGGCTCCAGGGCAATACCTTTGCGAAAAAGAAATGAGCCTATCACATTGACAGCCAAAGGAAGCCTAGCCACTTTATTAACAATATTCTCTGAAAGATCAGAATAACCTTCTATAGGAAAGTCACTTCTAAAAGCACACTTACAAAACAACTGAAGTGCTTTTTCAAATTCCATTTCATGAACCTCATAATCCAAAATTCCTTCAAGGATACTTCTGTCCCTGGTTGTGATAATGATCCTGCTCCCAGGACCAAACCAATTAGAATTTCTGGTTCCGGCTAGCTTTACAAGTTGCTCGTTCTCGTATAGATTATCAAGAACAATGAGGACTTTTTTAGTATGACATACTTTCTTGATCCAATTCATCCCACCTCTAGTGTCTTTAATTTGGTCAGTAATCATAGGACCAACAAAACGTGATAATAACTTTTTCTGCAAGTTTATAAGATCATGTTGTGATGATGCTTGACTCCCGTCCAGTTTTGATGATGCAAGAATGTCGTCAAGGAAACAAACTTCTTCAAAGTGAGACGATAATTTGTTGAACACAACCTTTGCAAGTGTTGTTTTACCAATACCACCCAATCCATGTATCCCAAGAAAACTTACACCGTCAGAGTCAAGATCCAACCGTTCTATTATGGCTTTTACCTGACGATGATCTTCAATTAAATAGTCAGGCACATCCACAAGTTTGCTGCTAAGTTTCCGCAAAACCTCTTTAACAATTAATTCAATTTGTTCTCCGTGGCTGCAGCAAAGAAGGAATAGACTGTTTCATTAACAGGCTAGAAAGAAGAGGGTAATAATAACGTCCATCGGCATGGGACCATATGGTTAAATAGGTAAATTAAGCGTATAAGTTGATACGTAAGTGGAAATTTAATGGAATTATGTCACTCGTCAGTTTGACGAATTTGAGACGTTTTAACGATTCAAAATCCAATGTGAAGGAGATATTTTTGATGGAATGAACAAATAAGATTTATAAATCTGGAGAAGGATTTTTCTTTTTTCTTTTTTGGTAGAAAGGGTAATAAATATATTGAGGAAAGGTAAATGTACAAACAATCCCGACACCAAAACTTACACTCAGAAAGAGAATCAACCTGAGTGGAAGGATGCCGAAATGTAAAAGGAAACAACCACGACTGAAGATAAAGTCACACAAAACAAAACAAGCACGGCAAACAGACAGCCGGCAAGAAGGAGAAGGAAATTGTTATTAATGCTTGAATTGACTAACTAAATTAAAGCAGTAACATAATATCGAAAAGCTATAGAGGTTGAATTCGAAGATAAAACAAACATAAATTTGTGGCTCCAGCTTAGCAGGAAAGATTTTGCCCGAGTCAAATGGCAAAATTACTAATATCTGCAAAATATATGCAGTCATATGGCACTGCAAGGAAAAAATTTAATTTCAACCGAGATCTCTCATTTAGTGAAAAAAAAAAAAAAAAAACATGCAAGAACATAGTGAAAGTAAACGTGTAGGGGCCTTCAACAAGACTACCCGTTCTTTGTGTACGCCAACAAAAAATTCTAATCATTAAGGCCAAGACTATTCTCTCCAACGCTACTTTGTACGGGTTGTCTATTACTTTTATGAAAAATCAAACATTGACCTATAAATCGAGAATAATACTTTTGTGATTCGTAATTAAAGCCCAGTATCACGGGTTCACGACACGAGTTCCAATACTAGTATAATTAAAAAAATAGGTAGTTGAAGATTATAAAAGGAAAATTCCCACAAACAACAGACGAAAAAAAAGAAAGAGTCCAAATTGAAATTTCGAAGGACAAACTTTCATCCCATCCCGTACATGTAAATAATTTGCTCTTTAACCATAAAAATTGAGGAAATTTACCCTTTGCCTTTAAGATCCCATCCCTTGATACGCGCGACCTCTTCAAGGGCGCTTCTCCACCGCTGCACTTCGTCGGCCCGAAACCTCCTCTTGAATTTGCCAATCGCTTGTCTGTACAAGTTGGTTCTGAGCTTCACATCATCAGTCTCCACGTCGTAGAAAATGGGGAGGATCTCTTTCTTCCCATCTGATTTTAAGGTGCATTCTACCATGTGAGCAACCTCACGAAGACATGATGAACTAGAGGCGAAATTTCTAGAGAAAATGGGTATGTAGATTCGAGTCTTATCGAGTGCCTTCAAAAGCGCTCCACCGATTTGTTCACCCGCTTGGAGTTCTTCGCTGTCCAAGAAAACGTGGATTCCTGCACTTTTCATTCTGTGAAAAAGGCAATCAGTGAAGGTTTGGCGCGTATCTGGTCCCCTAAAGCACAAGAACACATCGTACTCGTCTTCTGACTCAGTTTCCATACTCAGGAATGCCTCCATGCTTCTCTTCCTATTGAGTTTGGCCATTGGTGCCAGAACCCTACCAGACTACAACCTAATGAAACTTTAAAATAGGAAATCAATCAAACAAGCACAAACAATTGCATCAAACATTGCTCGTTCATACATATCTGTCAAGATATGTATATATACTCAGCAGTTATATAAACTTTTAAGTCACGTAGATTTCGTACCTACAGTCCACCAAGCGGAGTGAAGTTCATACGGTGATTAAAGCTGTGCTTCAGTGGAGTCCAATTCCATCCGAGCCTCTACGCTGCATTCACCAACATCTGCACTACGGCGTGTAAAACTAGCTAAATGCGACAGGATTTAGGGAAAGAAGATCGACAAACCCTTCTTAAGGACAGGTGATTTAGGCTCTGCAATTGCTCTCGATGTCAATGTGAAGAAAACATCAAGAAACGTGGGCAGGATGAAGATGAATTTCTGAGAAGGAGAGGAACGACAGGAGTATATAAAAGCAAAATTGAGAAAAAAAAATGTTTAAGAGTTTGTCGCTTTACACTATAAAATGAAATTTTTAGTATTTCCAGATAAGTTTCTTTTTGAGCGTTGAATAAAGTGTGCGTGCCAAGGAGTGGTCAGAGTTTCCATACTTCATGTTCCGTTAACATTATTTTTTGGAAAACGCTAGGGAAAATAATGACATTAAAACTTTTAGGCAGCTGGTCAAACTTTTCCTTTCTATGTGGTATGATGTTGATGAATGCGGCGTAAAGGATTGGATGGACTCCATCGAAGCGCCGCTTTAATCAAATTTGACGACCGGGGTCTTAAAAAAAACTCAGAATCCAAGTAATTACCTGCAAGAAACCTCCTTCTGCTTCTACCTTAGAGAGACCATAACAGGCCAGTTAAGTTCATGCCAAGTTATCACCTAACCGAGTCAATGTCATCAGATTTCTAGTTTTCGGTGCGTCAAAATGTGGAACAATTGTTCTATGCAAGTTTTTCTTTAAATACGATGTTATATTTCAAAATCCGTGAGGGCCTAAATTTTGACTGGCGACTTATCCAACATGTTACCAACGGTTTTATAATAGTAATAACAGTTATTTAGCATGTAACATGACTGTAAAGTATCAAAATTTTTATGGAAGTGTCATCAATTATTTGATCATTCCAAATTATTGTCAATTACAATATGTCGCTTATTGAAATATTAAGGTTACCAACTTTTGTAGAAAATTACCTACTTTGATTTGAGTCCATTTACCAAGTTTTATTTGATTGTTTCAAAATTAGCAATTGTTCCAAGACGTACCAATATTTATTTGCTACAACCACTATAGTATCAAAGTTACCAAGTGTTACAGCAAATTACTAATATTAATTGAAGTAATTTACCAATTTTTCACTGATTAAGTTTTCAAATAGTTTTAGCTTTACTAGCTCTTATCTGATTGAATTATCAACATTTATTCCATTGTTTCCAAACCACAACTTTTTGAAAATGATTTTCTGACATTTATTTGCAGATGTTATCTGCATGTTAAAGTTACAAGCTCTTATAAAAATTACCAATTTTTACTTGATTCCACTTACCAATATTAATTTGATTGTTTTAGAGTACTAACTTTTTCAATAAATTATCAAATTTATTTTGGAGCTAACAAATGAGTTAGGGTTGTTACCATTTCTTTTCTACCATAGTATGGCATATTTAATATTTTGTCTCCATCAATGTCTACGCAGTATCTGAATTTTCTAATGTATAATTAATAAGGCCCCACAAATCTCGAAAACATAAATTAATGTAATGTATATGCACAATAAGCTTGATAATTGTTTTTTTTAATAAGCGATACTATATTCCTACTCTAACTTTTATTCTTAGATTTTTGTCCTACTTTCTTGTAGAGCGTGGACGTCAAAATCTATACTTAAATGTAATCATCCCCACCTCAATTTTTTTTTTTTTTTTTTTTGAAAATGTGGAGATTCGAACTCTTTACCTCATCATTTTCATGTGAAAAAGGTATTAACAAATCCAGTTTCTTAATGGTATATTTAGTAAGAAGATCCTAAACGTAACGAGTAATGATAATAGACAGAGAAAATGGCGGTGAATTTAATAATGATAATTGACCAGAAATGACAGCCTGTTTCTTCGGTTACGGCACCATCCCCACGTGCTTTTAGGTCTTGCGAACTCATCGGACATTGTTTTGTACTCCCCAAAGTGCTGCTTCTCTCTCAATAAAATCTATTCATAAATTTTTATCAATATGCTCCTATTATGTTGAATTAAAGGGGAAAATAAAAGAGTTGAAAGAACAATGATGACATCTAATTTTGCTCGTAGTTCAAGATGTTCCAGGCAATTTTAGTTTTAACAGTTCATGGGGAAAGGAAAGAGGTACCTCACCGGGTTCTGTTCATCGAGTTCTTGGAAGTAATTAATGTGATTGATATTTGATGGCATCAAAGGGGCATCAATTATTTCAAAGCCGAATGTCAAAAGGTACATTTATCAAATACTTTTCTTTTTCATTTTATTTTATTTTATTTTAGATAGTATCATGGTGACGGATTAGAAAGAGATTAAGAGGTACAATAAAAAAATTATCAATTTATATTTTTGTTAGATGGGTTTTTATAGCGAAAACACACCCATATCAAACGACTGTTAATAATAAACATTCATATATTATTTATCCATTTAGCATGTGTATGTGGAGATTCTACCTTTTTCATCGTCACTAGCAAAAAAAAAAAAAAAAAGCACTCACGGAGTGAGTATGTACAAAACAAAGGAAAAGAACCTAACAAAGTAGAAGATGGATTTAGATTAATGCAGGAGTACAAATACAAATGGGAATGAGACGAAAGCAGGTTAGTCAAAGCTCTCGCTGCCAGCTAGCGACCTCCCGGGGAAGGTGTGAGGTTCGGTGTGGGAGACAAACTCTATGTTTGGATGCCGAGCCTTCATATATTTTTTTTATTACATGATGCAGTTAACAATGATTAGTATTTAATTGAGGGCTTCTTGTCAAACCCATATTCTCTGTGACTACTCAGGCATCCCAGTTGTCCAATAGCATCACCTAACTTTCTCATCACTGATGATTATGTTGGTTGTTTGTTTATAAAACAAACGAAAGGTATTTTTCTTTGTCCCACATAGGAAAATTTGGAGGAGATGGGCTAATTTATAAGTGTGAGCAGGATTAATTGCTTGATTATTAGTTGCACTTTGCACATTTCACATCCACGGTTTAATTAGCTCTAACCCCTTTATTTTTATTTTATTTCTTATAGTTATCTTATTAATCTTTGTTAGTTGAAAGGTTGTTTTTTGCTTATTAAGTAATTTTGAAAATTATGAAATTCGGAATTTTATTTTTAATAAATTTATATTTTTATTATTTCGAATTTTATATGTGTCTCTTCAAGACAACCTTTGAAATTATATTTATTTAGTTAGCGACCTTTCATGAAGAGTAGCATCTGTTTATTTTGCAATTTTTCCCAAATGATTGCCTTTGTTCATTTTGCAACTACTTTTGAAGAGATTTCTTTGTTCACTTTGTAGCCTCACACAAAGAGTAGGGGTGAGCAGCGGTCAGGGTCGACCCCTGGACCGACCCCGGATCGGCCTAACCTTGCTGGTCCCGGTCCGGTTTCCAAGAGGACTGGGTCGGTTCTTGGTCCTGAAATTTCAAGATCAATACTATGCGGGTTGGTCCTCGGTCCTAAGAGTTTTGGGTCGGTCCAACCCTAGACCAACCCTGTATATTATATTATATTATATTATATTATATTATATTATGTTATGTTATTTATAATTCTTTTATATATTCAAACCTAAGTAAAATGTCTATTATATTATATTATATTGAGATAATCTATCAATAGCACTAATAGTAGTTTCAATTTAAAACTTTTATTGAGTATTAATTATGTGTCGTTTGTTTTGTTTTCAGGTGTTTAGAAGTTCAAGTGAATTAACAAGATGTGAAGTTATATATTTATGGTTTATATTAAGTATTTTGAACTTTTTATGGTTTAATTGTATTTTACTAATAAATTTCAGCTGCACTTTGCTTTTCAATTTGTGTTAAATGGTAGAAGTTTTTGAAGAGTAGAGTAGTACTGCACTTACTACGGTAATTTGCTAGTCAAGTGGTGTGAAGCTTATTTTTTGGTTGAGTGGACTCTACATGATCAAATGCAGGAAAACGCTTTTACATATGGTATTATGAATATTAAAGATAGATGATTACAAGAACTTTCCATCTTGTCCCATATCTCGATGAGCGATTAGCAGATACAAAATTTCTATTATTGTGTCATCTTAAATTTGCTAAATATGTATTGGTATTTATAGTTTAGTTGCACAATGCCGCATTGTCGATGGATGTGTAATTTGAATTTGTAGGTTTGCTTTTTTAGGGAGTATAAAAAATAAGACGAAAAAATTATCGATCGGTCCCGGGTTGACCCTAGAATCGGACCAAACCCATTGGGTCGGTCCGGTCCTAAAAATTGAAGACCGACACTGTACGAGTTGGTCCTAGGGTTAGGGGGTGGCTCGGACCAACCCGGACCATGCTCACCCCTAACAAAGAGTTACCTATATTCTTTAAGATCAATCTTTATATTTATATGTCAGTTTTTGGCATGAATGAGAATTGAGTCATTTCTTAGTATTCTTTTCAAAACTACAGCCATCATTTCAATTGTTTTCTAGAGAAACCTTAGAGAAATACTAGAATTGCTATATAATATTCTCATTTGAGACTTTATTATATCCTAAAGAAAATTTGCTAGTAACCATTAGCAATATTATGGGGCAAATAAATATTTAAAGAAAGTGATATCATACCTCAAAGTTCGACTTGATTGCTCTATCTAGTTCGACGTCATATGTGACATCCTCAATTTGGACCCCTATCTCGAACATGAGGAATGGACTAAGGATCAATGCGTCAATAACGAGAATGGACCGTGACTTGATCTTAGGGATTGTTCACGAGCCAACTTGTAACATCCTAGATTTTTCACTTCTGCTTTCAATTAAATTAATCGGGCATTTCATCAACGTGTCTATAAGGCTGTTCTCAAAGCTGATCACTCTCGAGATAACTAGATTATCTGGGGAAGCCATTAAGGAATTTTAATACAATAGACTTGAGAATTCAATCAGGAATCGGCTACTCGACTGTGCTCATCTTTAGAGGCTATTACGGCACAGTTAAAAATCGATTAGAGATCAGATATAGGTCGGTTCGACTGAGATGTGTGGCTAAACGAGGGTGACTCCACTAAATTGGAAAATTCTTGTCGGCTGGCACTAGACTGATTTTTCTCCTGTTTTGGTACCCGTGTCCGCATTTGAATCCTCGAGATTTTCATGATAATCAAGAGTCGCCAATGTGTCAAGTGGGTTTATTGTGGCTTGAAGAAAATCGACAACGGGTCATTTGCAGTAAAAATTTCTGAAAGCTACTCAGTAGCTTAGGTCACGCTAAAATCGCGCTAAATTGAAATTAACTGCGAATTTGAATCCGATTTCAGAAATTGAAAGTTCTATCATGTCACAAATCATTTAAGAATGTCGACTTAGTCTCGAAGATTTTTTCGCAAACCGAGACTTTTTGGGAAAGAAGTCGAGGTAGGGTCGTTTTTTTTTTTTTTGTCCGAAAATGTCGAGGACTCGCTTTTGATCACGAAATTGGGGAGCAAATGGGTTATATTGGTGAGGAAAAATGCCAAGATGATCGATGGTGGGTTGATTGAATTTTTAGAAGCCAAATTGAGATAATTCAAAGAGAGATTAAAGTCCAATTGAGGGGAAATATTGTGAAATTCATAGCCCCCCACCACCTATGACTTATGGACCATTTCAAGTGTTCTAGAAGAGGCCTTGGTGGCTGAATTGAGGCCTTGGAACACATCTGGTGATGGAGAATAGTCTTGGGGGACAAATTGTGAGAAAAAGAGACCAAGTAGGCCCCCTTGGTGCCCTCATCTCCTCCCTCTCTCCCTCAAGGCTGCCGTTGCCTCTTCTCATCCCTCCTCCTTGCCATTTCGCTTCCATTAGCCAGTAGAGAAGCTATCAACTCTGTTTGCAGCCGTTCGCCGCCCCACCTCGCACGCGCGCCGTCGTGCCTTGTCTGCATGACCCCGACACTCCAGCCGTCCATCCCTGCTTCTAGGCCTCTGTCTCGTGCCTTGTTGAACTCAGCCAGAGCCGTCCAGCTGCTGTGAGCAGCCACCGGAGCCTTCACCACCCCCGCCTAGACCAGTCTATCTCAACCCGTCTCCACCTCAAGCGAGCCTTAACCCAGCCGTTTGAGCCACCGAACAACAGCTGAAGAAGTGGGTTTCCAGCAGCAGTTTTGGCCAGTTTTGGCCCGCTTCCCGACCCCGAAAGCCAAGCCCGCTTTAGAGAAGAACGAGCCCCGTCACATTCCCGTTGAATTGAACTGAGCGGTTTGATAAACAAGTAAGTTTAACTCTATAATCCTCGCTTAGTAGGATAATGACGCTTAAGGGTTGATTAGTTTAAGCTAGGATTAGGTGATTAGTTAGATTTGATTAGTGAATTTAATTAATTACCGATGCATGTTAGATGGATAGTTAGTGTAATTAGGGCCTAGACAAGCTCTAGTATTTATCTAGAGTGATTCGGAAATTTTCTGGGTCCATCTCGGCGTTTAATTAGGCTTTATGGGCCTAAGCTGCTATTTATTGCATTTATTAATTAATTTTTGTAATTATTTAATCATTTATTTATTTTTCAGAAATTAGACTGGGATAGCCGGTGACCGAAATTTTATACCGATTGTGATGGTGTGATATGTTTATTTAATTGAGCTCGAATTTGTTCTGATTTGGTGTGATTTATATTTTAGAAGTTTATTCCTAAATTTATTTAATTTCAGTAATTAAATGGAAAATTACCGGGCATCGATTTACAACGCTAAAAATGAGTTTATGGATCAATGAAATTAGTGGGATTTTCAAGTGTGGAAATATTATAGTTTGGCTAAGGCCAACCGTGTACCCACACACGATAATTTTTATCGGGTATGATAAAAATGGTGATTTGATCAGCTTTGGGCGAGCAATAATTTATCGGCTTTGGGTGAGTATTATTAGTATACTGAGGTCCTAATATATCAGCTTTGGGCGAGCACTATACTATATTATCAGCTTTGGGTGAGCTATACTATCTATCTTCAGCTTAAGGTGAGCAGTCCTGATTTGATAGGACTTTATAGATAGTATTGAGTATATTGACCAAGGGAAGGTCGTGATGACATGTAATCGACTGAGTTGATTGATCAATGATTTGATCTGATATTATGAATTGATTGGTTGATATGATTTGAGGCATATGCAAGTTGTATTGACTAATAGGAAGAAACTAAGGCCAAGGTAAGTCATCTGACTTGTGTTTGCACATAGGCAGCCCTCATGGCATATTTTCTTCCTAGTCGAGTCTTAAGGGGTAGAACTCGCTAAGATGTCGTCTCACCCCGTTATGGGATAACATTTCAAGTCCTTAGATGATCGCTCCTGAGTTTTTTTGATGACCCAAGAGTGTTATAGAGCAGACATCCTATATTCCGATGAATCAGGACCCTAAAGGTTGGGACTACGAGTTGGTAAGGTCCGTAGTCTGGGTCGATGCGGGTCTCACCTATAAGGTGCCCTATCGATACAGGTCGTGGTACCGCCGGGCTCGAGATGGCTAGAGAGAGGGTCATATTCCGGAGTTTGAGATTCCTCTGTACGCTCTGGAAGTCATTTTTCAGAAGGGCACAGCTGATCCTCCTCAAGGCTTGATAGTAGATGCAGTAGATCCAACTCTTGCAATACCAGAGTCCCGGTGCAGTCTGCTGAAGGCTCCAGCTAGAGTGTAGAAGAAGGAGAGATCGAGGATGATGATGACCCAGAGTAGATCGGAAACCACCACCCTTGCTTGTAGACTTTGTTTTTGAACTGGCATGAGTAGAACCTGACTTTAATAGTTTGTATCGTACTATATACATTATAGTGTGCAATGTATATATGTGTGGTTGTTTTAGGTTCAAAATTTATGGTTTTACTTTCATATCCCATTGTTTTATTGTCTGGGGATTATTTATATGCTTCCGTATGCGTATTAATATGAATGAGTCGGCGATGCATCCTAGGACATTGCTATTTAATTGACTAGTGAGTAGGGGTGTGCAAAAGAACCGGGATCCACCCGGACCGCCTGGAACCAGACCGGAACCGCTCGAAACCGGTGGTTCTTGAGGGAATCGGTCCAGTTCCAGGTTCCATGGGCGGATCCGCCCACCCGCCCACTCGGACTGGACCGATTAATTTTTAATATTAAAAAAAATTGAAATTACTAATTAACAGGGAGCTACGCATGCATCCGCACTCATCCTCCTTAGCGGCGGACAAAAGGCCTTCCATTCTATCCCTCACTTTACTCTTCTCGGAAAAGGTTACCCAGCATCAAAAGGCAAGCAGTGCATGAACCCCCTTGACAAAACGCTAAGCAAATGGAGATGTCCAGAAGTTAAAAGTCTAAAGCGGACCTTGATAAAATGTCGAGCAGTTAGTGGGCAAAACTCAAAAGGCCAGCACATGAAGAAGTAGGGTTGCAGGAGGAGGAGAAGAAGAATAGGTCTAAGGTTCGCGAGGAAACCGATTCCATGGTGGGATTTAAAAAGTGATATTATTATTATTATAAGACCGGTTCCATGGATTCACCTAGGAACCAGACCAGACCGGCGGTCCGGTTCTCAGGTGGATCCATGCAACAAATGGGTGGATCCCGATTTCAATTTTTTGAAACCAGTTCTTAACGGGCGGTTCCCGGTTTTTAGTTGGAAACCGCCCGCCCGGACCATGCACACCCCTACCAGTGAGGGATGGGCGCGCGCTTGAGAATCGAGGCGTGACATCCCCGTTTAAGTGGTATCAGAGCATGGTTTAAGATTGAAGTGATAAGATGCAATGGTCCTTGGGATAGTAGTAGGAATAGCCTTTAATTTCATGCTAGTGCATGTTTGTGATAGCTGATTGGTAGAATTAATTGCTTGTTGTGGATTACTCAACTTCTAATTCGATATGGAATTGGAAGCTGGTTTTTGTAAAGAACCGTTGAGATGAGCAATCAGGAGCAGATGACTCTTAGAAAGAGTACCGTTAGGGCCGTAACTTGGGGTAGGATACCGGCTAGGGTCGGTACCCGAGGAGGCCGAGGTAGAGTACCAACTCAGGCTAGCGCGAGTGGAGTGGCACCACCTCCTGTTGGTGCTGGGGTAGCAGCCCTTGGTGATCCCAGAATCGAGGGGATCATGCAGGCGCTTGAGGCCATGAAAGATGTGATAGGACAAGAAGCACAGAATCAAGCCGTTGTTGCTGCCGCCGCTGCTACTACTGTCGTTGCCGCTGTCGCTAAGGCCGCACCTGTTGCTGTACCTGTTGAAGTTCAGCCTGAGAATATAGTGGTGTAGAGAGAGAGAGACCAATACAAAAGTTGGTGGAACAGTTCTTGAAGCTGAACCCGCCAAGGTTCACGGCTACTGGAGACCCCGAGGCCGTGTCTTTTTGGATCCAAGATCTGGAGAAGGCCTTTGCACTCTTGATGTGCACCAAGGCAGAGAAAGTAACCCTGGCAGTCTATCAGTTGCAGGGTAATGCCAATACCTGGTGGAGGGCTGCCAAAGAGACTGTTTTTCCAGGAGGAGTGGTCCCGCTGTGGGATGCCTTCCTCAAGGCGTTCAATGAATAGTATTTCTCAAGGAGCGCCAGAAAGCAGAAAATGGAAGAGTTTCAGCGTCTCTGTCAGGGGACAATGACCGTTGACCAGTATGGGGTCAAATTCACGGAGCTTTCTTAGTATGCTCCGAAGCTGATTGAAGATCTCGAAGAGAAGGCTCGAAGGTTCAAGAACGGCCTTTGACAAGAGTTAAAGCAACCACTGGTGTTGTTCGATTTGATTGATTATTGAGAAATTTACCGTTGAGCACAACTGCTCGAAAGAAGCCCGAGCAAGCAAGTCACCTCGTCTGAATTGAGGTTTAGTTCACATCGAGAAGAGATTCGCCATGGGAAGAGGCCCATGACTGGAGGTAGATTTCAAGTTCCGCCCAATAGTAATGGTGGAATTGGAAAATCAGGGTTGAGTCAAAATGGCCTATGTCGCTTCTGTGGAAGTCGACATTGTACAGCTCCGTGTCCTCGAAGACCGGGTGTTTGTTTTGGATGTGGCCAACAGGGTCACATGATCAGAGATTGTCCTAACAGGCCAAGAAGACAACCGCAGTTGCCGCCACTGCCACTTATAGGTCAGATCAGGGGGTACACACCTCAGAACGCGCCACAAGAACATCTCAAATGTCACGCCCCAATCATCGGGCACGCACCCATCCCTCACCTTGGTTGATTTATAGCGACATCCCAAGACGCATCGCTGACCCTTTTCATTTTAATACGCATGCGGAAGCATATAATAATAATCCCCAAATAATAAAGCAATGGGATAAAAAAGTAGGATTAAAAACTCAAACCTGAAAACCAACACACTTATATACATATATAACAACTCAGTTATATATATATACATATACAAGCCACACTAGAAAGTCGATTTCTACTCAAACAGGTTCAACTGAAACAAGTCATCAGACAGGAGTGGGGTCTTAATCCTCATCAGGATCATACTCCGGATCATCCTCGGGATCTTCCTCCGACTCTTCTTCAAGTTCTTCTTCAAGTTCCTCCTTAGGCTCATCTGGGTACTCCTCCTCCTCAACGATCTCTCATTCTTCCATGCTCCAGCTGAAGTCTACTACCGATGGCTCTGTAGAGTCAGGATCCTCACCTAACTTAGGGTCCTTCGCGTCAACCACCGATCCGTCCTTATGGTTTGCTGTACCCTCACCAAAAGTAGCTTCTAAGATGAACTGAGGTACATCAAACTCCGACACAGGACCCTCCCTTCGCCCGTCATGGTAGTAACGATACCACGACCGGTACTTATGGGGTTTCCTTATCGGGCTCGTTCACGTCAACCCAGATGGTGGACTCCACTAGAACATATTCTAATCCTTCAGGGTGGGGATGTATCGGGAAGTGATGTCCTATCTTGGTGATCTTTTCAGGTATACCAAAATGCATGGGAGGACGAGGAGGTGGAGATGCTGCCATCTAGGGACCTGAAATGTTGTCCCACACGGGGTGAGATTACATCTCAGCAAGTTCTACCCCTTAAGACCCGATTAGGAAGCCAATACACTCTAGAGGCTACCTAAGCACAACACGAGTCAGATGACTTACCTTGGCCTTAGTTCCTTCCTGTAAGTCAGTATATATCAGATATACAAATCATTAATCAATCGACTTAGTTGATTACATGTCACCACGACCTTTCCGTGATCGGTACATTCAATACTATCTATAAAGTCCGACCTTAGTCTAGGACTACTCACCGAAGCTGAAAATATATAGTATAGCTCACCTAAAGCTGATAATATAGCATACTGTATATATGATCGCCCAAAGCTGAATGATTAGGGCCCCCAAGCCATCATAGTATACTTTATATGCTCACCCAAAGCTGATAATACATGCTCATCCAAAGCTAATAATACATGCTTACCCAAAGCTGATAGATTAGGGCCCTCAGGTCAAGATAGTATACCATTTTCATCACATAACAATTTATCATTTTTATCATACTCGATAAAAATAACTGTGTGTGGGTACACAGTTGGTCTTAGCCAAAATATCATAATTTCACTCTTGAATAACCTACCAGTTGAACAGCCCATTACATATTTTTGGTGTTATAAACCCATGCCCGGCAAATTTCCAATCAATTACCAAAATTGATTAATTTAGAAATAAAATCCTAAAATCATAATTAATTCAATTCAACATGATTTAGTACTCAAATAAATAAACAGATTGCACCACAATAATTAGCATAAAATTCCGGCCGTCGGCTATCCCAGCCTAATTTTCGGAAAATAATTAATTAAGTAAATAGTTATGAAAAATATTAAATAAATGCAATAAATCTATTTTAGGCCCTTAATGCCTAATTAGACGCCGAAACAGACCTAGAAAATTCCCGAGATTCGTTCAATAAATACTGGGGACTATCCACTAGCTAATAGTACTAACCAATTGCCTAACATGTATTGATAAGGCACTAATTTAATTACTCTACTCTAATCTATCCACCAAATCATACTTAATTAAATCTAAACAACCTCTAAGCATCATTAGCCTACTAAGTAGGGATTAGTGAGAAAAACTCACTTGATTAACAAACGGGTCAAATCAAACTGACAGGAACATCGCGGGGGACGATTCTTCTCAAAGTGGGCCTAGGTTTCGAGGTCAGAAAGCACCTCAAAACAGGCCAAACCTAAGCTGGAATATCCACAATTTTAGCTTCTGTTTTGAGCTGAAACAAAAAGAAACAAAGCGGGTTATGGCGAAACAAGACGGTAGAGGCAGCTAGGGTGTTAGGCGGGTTGAACGGCGGCTCCGGTGAGCTTCCACAGCCACTCATGGCGGCTGGACAGCCACCTGGGTGCTCGAACAAAGGCAAACAAGGCTGCTAGATGGCGTGGGGGAGGTGGAGACGCACAAGCAACGACAATCCACGGTGTGCGCGCAGGGAGGGCGAACGGCGGAGGCAAGCGGCGATCCAGCAATGGTGGCTTCGTGCGGCATGGACGACAGCTTCTCCTTGGCTGCTAGTGTGCGAAAATGAAGGGGATGGAGGGGGAATGGTGGCCGGTTGGCTTGGAGAAGAAGAGAGAGCAAGAGGGGGCCATCATGGCCAAGTTTTTCCAATTTCTTGTCTCCTTTGACCATCCATGGCCAAGGCTTCCTTCCTTGGCTATCCTTAAGCCACCAATGCACACTCACAACCTTTGAAATGGTCCAATTTGGCTAGGCTTGGGGGAGCTACGAAATTCAAACATTTCTTCTTCAATTAGACTTGTTTTCTTGGTCAATTCATCATAATTTGGCCTCAATAAATTCATTCAACCCACCATCAGTCATCTCAACATTTTTTCTCACCCATACAATCCACTTGCTTCCCAAATTTGCAATAAAAAAGGTCCATGGCTTTTTTCTAAACAAAAATGGTCTTGCTGACTTTTTCCCAAAAAGTCTCGGGTTTCAGAAAAATCTTCTGAGACTGAGTCGACGTTCCTAGAATTTATTATGACATGATAGAATCTTCAATTTCTGAAATCGGATTTAATTTTGCGATTAATTTCACTAAGGCGCGTTTTTAGCGTGACCTAGGCTATTAGGTAGTTTTTAGAAATTTTTAGTACAAATGACCCGTGGTTGATTTTCTTCGAGTCACAATGAACCCACTCGACACATTGGCGACTCTCGGTTGTCGTGAAAATCTCAATGATTCAAATACGAACACATGGTACCAAAACGATAGAGAAATCAGTCTAGTGCCGGCCGACGAGAATTTTCCAATTTAATGGTATCACCCACGATTAACCACACATCTCAGTCGATCTCAAATCGATTTTTTTAACTAAGCCGTAATGGCCTCTGAAGATGAGTACGGTCGAGAAGTCAATTTCCGGTCGAATTCACAAGTCTATTGCCTTAAAATTCCTTAATGGCTTCCCTAGATAGGCTAGTTATCTCAAGAGTGATCAGTTCTGAAAACAGCCCTATAAGCGCGTCGATGAAATGCCCGATTTATTCAATAGAAAACAGAAGTGAAAATCCGAGATATCACAATTCTTCCCCTCTTATAAAAATTTCAAAAACCATTACAAAACTTCATCAAAAAGATAGGGGTACAATTGTCTCATCGACTCTTCAGTCTCCCATGTTGCTCCTTCAGTACTGTGGTGTTGCCAAACCACTTTGATTAATGGGATGGTCTTTGTACGCATAACTTGCTCTTTTCAATCCATTATCTAAACCGAACTTTCAAGATATGACACATGGTCATCCACGTCCAATTCCTCGAAATTGAGCACATGAGTCAGGTCAAGCTCATACTTCCTTAATATCGACACATAAAAGACATCGTGTACTTGCGCCAATCTTGGCGGCAACGCAAGACGATATACTAGGCTCCTAATTCTCTCAAGAATCTCAAACGGACCTACGTACCTCAGACTCAGTTTTCCTTTCTTTCCAAAGCGCAAAGTTCCCCTCATTGGTAACATCTTTAGAAAAAACGTGATTACCAACTTGAAATTCCAAAGACCTCCCGTCCTTATCTGCGTAGCTTTTCTGTCTACTCTAAGATGTCTTTAATCTGCCTCTGATCACTGCCACAGCATCCACTGACTGCTGGACCAACTCTGGGCCTGTGATCTTCCTTTCCCCAACTTTATCCCAACACATCGGTGTCCTACACACTCTGCCATACAATGCTTCAAAAGGAGCCATCTTGATACTCTGTTGATAACTGTTGTTGTAAGCAAATTCCACCAGGTGTAGCTGATCTTCCCAACTTCCTTTGAAGTGTAGCACACAAGCTCTCAGCATGTCCTCGAGAGTTTGAATTGTCCTCTCAGACTGACTATCCGTCTGAGGATGATATGCCGTACTATACTGAAGCTTAGTACCTAAGGCACTCTATAAGTTCTTCCAAAAAGCGGCAGTAAATCTCGGGTTTCTATCCGAAGTTATCGTAACCGGCACTCCATGCATACGAACCACCTGACGCACGTACAGATCTATGTGCCTATCCAAACTGAGGTCCCTTTCAAACTGTAATGAAGTGAGCCGACTTCGTCAGTCTGTCGACTACCACCCATATCAAATCATTGACTCCTTGGTAGTCCGGTCACGAAATCCATCGCGATATGCTCCCATTTCCATTCTAGGATCTCGAGAGGTTGCAGAAGTCCTCCCGGCTTACAATGCTGAGCTTTAACTTGCTGACACGTCAGACACTTGACGACATGTTTGGCGATGTCCGCCTTTATACTTGACCACCAATAGTATTGATGCGGATTCTAATACATCTTGGTACTATCAGGATAAATGATATAATTGCTACGATGTGCTTCAGATAAAATATCCTCTTTAAGCTCCACATCGTCAAGTACAACTAGACGTCCTTGAAACCTTAGTGTTCCTTCATCAAAAATCTGAAAGTCAGCCTTTCTTTTCTCAGTGTCCTCTTGTAGAATCTTCTACACATCTGGATCTGTTAGTTGGAGTAACTTGATTCTGATTTGGACATCCGGCTCAATTCTGAGGGTGGCCATAAGACTTGAAAGGTGGCCTACCTCAAATCTGAACACCAAATCTCGAGCTCTCTCGATTAAGTTCCACTCCTTAATCAATATCTGAGCAACTGAAGACTTTCGACTCAAAGCATTGGCAACCTTGTTTGCCTTTCCCAAGTGATATAGAATATCATAGTCGTAGTCCTTCAGCAATTCCATCCATCGGCGTTGTCTCTTGTTCGACTCCTTTTGAGAGAATAGATACTTAAGACTTTGATGGTCCAAGAAGATCTGGAATTTTTCTCCGCACAAGTAATGTCTCCAAATCTTCAAGGCAAAGATAATTGCCGCGAGTTCTAAGTCAAGCGTTGGATAGTTCTGCTCATGAGGTCTTAGCTGACGAAAGGCATATGCAACAACCCTATCATGTTGCATCAGCACACAACTCAATTTTCTAAATGACGCATCACTATAGATATCGAATCCTCCAGGACCAAATAGAATGGTCAACACAAGTGCGGTAGTCAACTTTTCCTTAAGTTCTTGGAAACTACACTCGTATTTATCTGACCACATAAATTTCTCATCTTTCTTAAGGAGTCTTGTCAAAAGCGACACCAAAGCTGAAAATCCTTCCACAAACCGTCTGTAGTAACCGGCCTAACCTAGAAAACTTATGATTTCTGTCATTGTAGTCGATCTCGACCAATTAATCACTGCTTCAATCTTGCTCGGGTCCACAAAGTTCCTTCGCCTGAAATCACGTGACCTAAGAAAGTAACACGAGTCAACCAAAACTCACATTTACTAAACTTGGCATACAACTAATGGACTCTCAGTGTCTGTAGCACTAGCCTCAGATGACTCTCATGCTCTTCATCACTTCTCGAATACACTAGAATATCATCGATGAATACAATCACAAACTGATCTAGGTATTCTTTGAATATTCGGTTCATCAAACCATGAAGGCAGCAGGAGCATTTGTCAACCTGAATAGCATCACTGTGAACCCATAGTGACCATATCGAGTACGAAATGCTGACTTAGGAACATCTTCCTTCCTGATTTTCAGTTGATGATATCCTGTCCTCAAGTCGATCTTCGAAAATATCGACGCTCCTTGCAATTGATCAAACAAATCATCGATCCTTGGCAATGGATACTTGTTCTTGATCGTTACCTGATTGAGTTGCCGATAGTCGATGCACAGGTGCAACAATTCATCTTTCTTCTTTACAAACAGAACTGGTGCTCTCCAAGGTGATGCACTAGGATGAATGAATCCCTTATCCAATAGTTCTTGCATCTGCACCTTTAGTTCCTTTAACTCAGATAACGACATCTAGTAAGGAGCCTTAGAGATTGGCTCTGTCCCGAGTGCTAATTTAATCACGATTTCTATCTTTTTCTCTGACGACGGGCCTGACAATTCCTGTGGAAATACATTCGAAAATTCTTGAACTACTATGATATCCTCAATCTTTGGTTCCTCCATTGTCTTATCTATGACCGTCATCAAGTAACCTTGGCAACCTCCGTCTATCAAACAGGTTGCCTATAAGCAACGAGATTAGGGTAGTCGAGAGTCCTTCTCGACTCCTTGTAAACTCGAAACTTTCACATATTACCGGGTTAAACTGGGTTACTTTACGACAACAATTCATCACTAGGGGAGGCTCCTTGAGCCAACTCATTTTGTATAAGACGTCAAAATTATACGCAAGCAATTGGTCAAGTACAACTCTAGTTAGTGATTCCCATTCTACAGCTTTAATACAACAAATTGAAGTTCCACGAACTTAACCAAAACTCTGCTGCGCTACTCTGATAAAATTATCCCAAAAACATTCTTCCTCTGATCGGTGCATGATCGTTTCCATTCCTGTCCCTTTCACCATCCTAGTGGCGTCCCATCTGCGGTAGCGGTGTCTATGCTCCCTTGGACTTACACTAACAATCCCTCCCTAATGGCTGTGCTGGCCACATCTATAGCACACTCTCGTTACACCAGGACACTAGACTGATCTATGCTTCTTTCTACAAATTCGGCACACAATTAGTGAGTCCTCTATTTCTTGTCGGATGGCAACAGGCACTCTTTCTCGCACCGGGGTCTGTTCCAAATACCCCACTGTGCGTTCTACGGTGCATTCTCTATTATTGTTCCATCGACCTTTCTGGGACAGTTTCTGACCAGGTGACCCTGTCGATCACACTCAGAATAAGCACTCGTCCTAAAGTGGCACGATGTCGATCCATATCGCCTTCCGCAACACATGACATTTTGAGTCTATGCCGACTTGTCTATCCCACCCTTCATGTTGGGCGGAACAGAATACCTTTTTCGGGTCATTGGCTCCTTCCCAAACTAGTTTCCATCTCTACTAGGTCTGTACCTCGACTCGGATGCAACGGCTCACTCCCAGATCATATCTTCACACTGGACCTCAGCAGGTGTGGCAACAACGGCGATTGCGACATTGACGGCAGTAGTGACAGCGGCAGCTCGGTCCTGAGCTTGCTGGCTCAACCAATTCCAAGGACATTAGCGCATGAACAATCCCATTGAACCTAGGATCGCTCGGTGCTGCTACACTAGTACCAGCCTACAGCGGTACTCTTACACTTGTGCTAGCCTAAGCCAATCCTCTGCCACAATTGCCTCAGGCACCGATCCATGTCGGTGTTCCACCCCGAGTCACAGAGGTTACAATCCTCTTATTATTAGTCCTCAGCTCCTGATCACTCATGCTACAAGATCTTTATAAAAACTCATTTTCTAATTTTAATACCATATTAGAATTTGAGTGACCCACACAAACAAGCTACCAATCAGCAATCAATCACATGCACCAGCATGAAATAAAGGCCATTCCTACTAACTATCCCATGCCTTATCGCACCTTATCACTTCGTATATTGACCTCGCTCTGATACCACTTAAACGAGGATGTCACGCCTCGATCCTCGAGCATGCACCCATCCCTCACCTTGGTCGATTTATAGCGACGTCCCAGGACGCATCGCCGACCCTTTTCATTTTAATACGCATGCAGAAGCATATAATAATAATCCTCAGACAATAAAGCAATGGGATAGAAAAGTAGGACTAAAAACTCGAACCTGAAAACCAACACACTTATATACATATATAACAACTCGGTCATATATATACATATACAAGCCACACTAGAAAGTCGGTTTCTACTCAAACAGGTTCAACAGAAACAAGTCATCAGACAGAAGTGGGGTCTCAATCCTCATCAGGATCATACTCCGGATCATCCTCGGGATCCTCCTCCAACTACTCTTCAGGTTCTTCTTCAGGTTCCTCCTCAGGCTCCTCTGGGTACTCCTCCTCCTCAACGATCTCTCCTTCTTTTATGCTCCAGCCGGAGTCTACTACCGATGGCTCTAGAGAGTCAAAATCCTCACCCAACTTAAGGTCCTTCGCATCAACCACCGATCCGTCCTTATGGTCTGCTGTACCCTCACCAAAAGCAACTTCTAGGATGAACTGAGGCACATCAGACTTCGGCACAGGACCCTCCCTTCGCCCGTCATGGTAGTAACGATACAACGACTGGTACTTATAGGGTACCCTATCGGGCTCGTTCACGTCAACCCAAACGGTGGACTCAACTAGAAAATATTCTAATCCTTTAGGTGGGGATGTATCGAGAAGTGATGTCATATCTCGGTGATCTCTTCAGGTATACCAAAATGCATGGGAGGACGAGGAGGTGGAGGTGCTGCCATATAGGGACCTAAAATGTTGTCCCACAACGAGGTGAGACTACGTCTCAGCAAGTTCTACCCCCTAAGACTCGATTAGGAAGCCAATACACTCTAGAGGCTGCCTAAGCATAACACGAGTCAGAGGACTTACCTTGGCCTTAGTTCCTTCCTACAAGTCAGTTATATCAGATATATATGAACCACATCAATTCACAGCATTAGATCAAATCATTGATCAATTGACCTAATCGATTACATGTCACCACGACCTTCTCCTGGTCGGTACATTCAATACTATCTATAAAGTCCAACCTTAGTTTAGGACTGATCACCTAAAGTTGAAAATAGATAATATAGCTCGCACAAAGCTGATAATATAGTACACTGTATATATGCTCACCCAAAGCTAATAATACATGCTCACCCAAAACTAATAATACATGTTCACCCAAAGCTGATAGATTATGGCCCTCAGGCCAAGATAGTATACCATTTTCATCATTTTTATCATACCCGATAAAAATAACCGTGCGTGGGTACACAGTCGGCCTTAGCCAAAATATCATAATTTCATCCTTGAACAACCCACTAGTTCAACAGTCCATTACATATTTTTGGCACTGTAAACCCATGCCCAGTAAATTTCCAATCAATTAACAAAATTGATTAATTTAGGAATAAAATCCTAAAAGCATAATTAATTCAATTCAGCACAATTTAGCACTCAAATAAATAAATAGACTGCACTACAATAATCAACATAAAATTTCGGTCGTCGGTTATCCCAGCATAATTTCTGGAAAATAATTAATTAATTAATTAGTTACGAAAAATATTAAATAAATGCAATAAATCCAATTTAGGCCCGTAATGCCTAATTGGACGCCGAAATGTACCCGGAAAATTTCCGAGATTGGTTCAATAAATACTAGGGACTATCCATTAGCTAATAATACTAACCAATTGCCTAACATGCATTGATAAAGCACTAATTTAATTACTCTACTATATTCTATCCACCTAATCACACTTAATTAAATCTAAACAATCGCTAAGCATCATTAGCCTACTAAGTAGGGAATGGTGAGCAAAACTCACTTGATTAACGAATGAGTCGGATCAAACTGATGGGAACGTCACAGGGCACGATTCTTCTCAAAGCAGGCCTAGGTTTCAAGGTCGAGAAGCACCTCAAAACGGGCCAAACTTGAGTTGGAATGCCCACAATTTTAGCTTCTGTTTTGAGCTGAAACAAAAAGAAACAAAGCGGGTTATGGCGAAACAAGACCGATGGAGGCGACTAGGGTGTTAGGCGGGTTGAACGGCGGCTCCGGTGGGCTTCCACAGCCACTCACGGCGGCTGGACAGCCACCTGGGTGCTCAGACAGAGGCAGACAAGGCTGCTAGATGCATGGGGGAGGTGGAAATGCGCGAGCAGCGACGGGGCAAGGGCGAACGACGGAGGTGAGCGGCCATCCGGCAATGGTGGCTTCGTGCGGTGTGGACGGCAACTTTTCCTTGGCTGCTAGTGTGCGAAAATGAAGGGGATGGAGGGGGAATGGTGGCCGGTTGGCCTGGAGAAGAAGAGTGAGCAAGAAGGGGCCACCATGGCCAAGTTTTTCAAATTTCTTGTCTCCTTTGACCATCCATGGCCAAGGCTTCCTTCCTTGGCTATCCTTAAGCCACCAATGCACACCCACAACCTTTAAAATGGTCCAATTTGGCTAGGCTTGGGGGAGCTACGAAATTCAAACATTTCTTCTTCAATTGGACTTGGTTTCATGCTCAATTCATCATAATTCGGCCTCAATAAATTCATTCAACCCACCATCAATCATCTCGGCATTTTCTCTCACCCATACAATCAACTTGCTTCCCAAATTTGCAATAAAAAACAGTCCCTGCCTTTTTCTGAACAAAAACGATCCTATGCTGACTTTTTCCCAAAAAGTCTTGGATTTCAGAAAAATCTTATGAGACTGAGTCGAAGTTCCTAAAATTTATTGTGACGTGACAGAATCTTCAATTTCTAAAATCGGACTCAATTTCACAGTTAATTTCACTTAGGCGCATTTTTAGTATGACCTAGGTTATTTGGTAGTTTTTAGAAATTTTTAGTACAAATGACCCGTGATCGATTTTCTTCGAGCCACGATAAACCCACTCGACACATTGGCGACTCTCGATTATCATGAAAATCTCGAGGATTCAAATACGGATACAGGGTACCAAAACGATAGAAAAATCAGTCTAGTGCCGGCCGACGAGAATTTTCCAATTTAGTAGTGTCACCCACGATTAGCCACACATTTCAGTCGAACAAACCTATCTCTGATCTCAAATCGATTTTTTGAACTGTGCCGTAATGGCCTCTAAAGATGAGCACGGTCGAGAAGTTGAATCTTGGTCTAATTCTCAAGTCTATAGTGACACATCTCAGTCAAACAGACCTATCTCTGATCTCAAATCGATTTTTTTTAACTGTGCCGTAATAGCTTCCCTAAATATGCTAGTTATCTTAAGAGTGATTAGCTCGGAGAACAGCCCTATAGGCGCATCAATAAAATGCTCGATTTATTCAATAGAAAACAGAAGTGAAAATCTGGGATGTCACATCAGACCCCCAGTTCCAGGCATGGTGTATGCCATCACGCAAGATCAAGCAGAGGCTGTACCTGACGTGATCACAGGTATGGTTTCACTGAACAACCATCCTGCTTATGCTTTATTCGACCTAGGAGCAACTCATTCCTTTATTGCCAAGTAGTATATTAAGAAGTCCTATGTTATTGGAGTTGGTAGTTAGTATATCTACACCATTGAAGGATAAAGTGATAGCTGCTTTGGGTTGTTCTGGTTGTAAGTTAGCGATTGGTGAGCGAGAAGGGAAAATAGACTTGTTAATCCTAACCATGTATGACTTTGATTTGATAATTGGCATGGACTGACTCACCAAGCAACGAGCTAAGATGGACTGCTATCGCAAGGTGATTAAGTTTTACCCATTAGAGAGTGAGAGCTTCGAGTTTGTCGAGAATCGAGGAAAACCCTCGATTATCTTGATCTTGTCGCCAGAGGCAACTCGTTTGTTAGACGAGGGTTGTTAAGGTTATCTAGCAACTGTCATGGATACGACAGTTGAGGAGCTGAAGATGGAGACATTGCTGTGGTGCAAGAATTTCCAGATGTCTTTCCAAAGTAATTGCCAAGATTACTGCCAAAGAGAGAAATTGAGTTAGCACCCGGGACAAAGCCAATCTCTAAGGCTCCTTACTAGATGGCATTATCTAAGTTAAAGGAACTGAAGGTGCAGATGCAGGAGTTATTGGATAAAGGATTCATTCGTCCCAGTGCATCACCTTGGGGAGCACAGTTCTATTCATAAAGAAGAAAGATGGTTCATTGAGTTTGTGCATCGACTGTCGTCAACTCAATCAGATGACGATCAAGAACAAGTATCCACTCCCAAGGATCGATGACCTGTTTGATCAGTTACAAGGAGCGTCAATATTTTCAAAGATCGACTTGAGGACAAGATATCATCAGCTAAGGATTAGGAAGGAGGACATTCCAAAGTCAACATTTCGTACTCGGTATGGTCATTACGAGTTCACAGTGATGCCATTCGGGTTAACGAATGCTCTAGCCGCCTTCATGGATCTGATGAACCGAGTATTCAAGGAATATTTGGATCAGTTTGTGATCGTATTCATCGATGATATTCTAGTGTAAAGAAGTGATGAAGAGCATGAGAGTCATTTGAGATTAGTGCTGCAAACCCTAAGAGTTTATCAGTTGTATGCTAAGTTCAGCAAGTGTGAGTTTTGGTTGACTCGTGTTACTTTCCTAGGTCACGTGATTTCAGGTGAAGAAATCTCCGTGGACCTGTCCAAGATTGAAGTAGTGATCAACTGGTCGAGACCGACTACCATGATAGAAATTAGAAGTTTTCTGGGTTTGACAGGTTATTACAGAAGGTTCGTGGAAGGGTTCTCATCAGTAGTGTCACCATTGACGAGACTCCTAAAGAAAGAAGAAAAATCCGTGTGGACGGACAAATGCGAGCATAGTTTCCAAAAGCTTAAGCAGAAGCTGACTACCGCACCTGTACTAACCATTCCATCTGATCCTAGAGGACACAAAATCTATAATGATGTGTCGTTCAGAGGGTTGGGTTGTGTACTAATGCAACATGGCAGAGTTGTTGCCTACGCCTCTCGTCAGTTGAGGCCTCATGAACAGAATTACCTGACGTATGACTTGAAACTCGCAGCCATCATTTTCGCACTAAAGATTTGGAGGCATTATCTGTGCGGAGAAAGATTCCAGATCTTCACAGACCATCAAAGTCTCAAGTATATATTCTCTCAGAATGAGTTAAATATGAGACAACGCCGATGGATGGAATTTCTGAAGACTACGACTGTGATATCTTATATCACCCAGGAAAGGTGAATAAGGCCGCCGATGCTTTGAGTTGGAAGTCTTCAATTGCTCACATATTGATTAAGGAGTGGAACTTAATCGAGAGAGCTTGAGATTCAATGTTCAAGTTTGAGGTAAGCCACCTTTCGAATCTTATGGCCACCCTTAGAATCGAGCCGGATATTCAGATCAGGATCAAGTTACTTCAGCCGACAAACCCAGATGTTCAGAAGATTTTGCAAGAGGATATTGATAAGAGGAAGGCTGACTTTCATATTTTTGATGATGGAACATTGAGGTTCCGAGGATGATTGATTGTAACTGACGATGTGGAGCTTAGAGATGATATTTTATCAGAAGCACATCGTAGCAGTTACAGCATTCATCCTAACAATACCAAAAATATATCAAAATCTGCGTTAACACTACTGGTGGTCAGGTATGAAAGCGAACATCACCAAGTATGTCGCCAAGTGTCTGACGTGTCAGCAGGTCAAAGCTCAGTATTGTGAGCAGGGAGGACTTCTGCAACCGCTCAAGATCCCAGAGTGGAAGTGGGAGCATATCACGATGGATTTCGTGACCGGATTACCAAGAAGTCAGAGAGGTAATGATTCTATTTGGGTAGTAGTCGACAGGTTGACAAAGTCGACTCACTTCATTGCGGTACGAAAGGACCTCAGTTTGGATAGACACGCAAATCTGTATGCGCATCAAGTAGTTCGTCTACATGGAGTGCCGATGATGATAACTTCAGATCGAGACCCGAGATTCACCGTTGCCTTTTGGAAGAGCTTGTAGAGTGCCTTAGGTACGAAGCTACAATACAGTACGGCATATTATCCTCAAACGGATGGCCAGTCTGAGAAGACAGTTCAGACTCTTGAGAACATGCTGTGAGCTTGCGTACTGGATTCCAATGGAAATTAGGAAGAACAGCTTCATCTGGTCAAGTTTGCCTACAACAATAGTTATTAATAGAGCATTTAGATGACTCCCTTCGAAGCATTGTATGGCATAATGTGCAAAACGCCAGTGTGTTGGGATAAAGTTGGGGAAAGAAAGATTATAGGCCTAGAGTTGGTTTAGCAGTCAGTGGATGCAATTGCAGTGATCAGAGGTAGATGAAAGATCACTCATAGCCAACAGAAAAGTTACGCAGATAAGCACCGGAGGTCTTTGGAATTTCAAGTTTGTGATCATGTTTTTCTGAAGGTGTCACCAATGAGAAGAACTTCGCATTTTGGCAAGAAGGGAAAACTAAGTTCGAGGTAGATAGGTCCGTTTGAAATTCTTGAGAAAATTGGGACCTTAGCGTATCATCTTGCGTTGCCGCCGAGATTGGCACAAGTGCATGACGTCTTTCACGTGTCAATGTTGGGGAAGTATGAGCCTGACCCAATCCACGTGCTTAATTTCGAAGAATTGGACATGGACGACCGTGTGTCATACGTTGAAAGCCCAGTTCAGATTGTGGATAGAAAAAAGCAAGTTCTGCGTACAAAAACCATCCCGTTAATCAAAGTGGTATGACAACACCACAGCACTGAACGGGCAACCTGGGAGACTGAAGAGTCGATGAGACGTTTGTACCCCCACCTTTTTGCTTAAGTACTGTAATGGTTTAAATTTCGAGGATAAAATTTTTATAAGAGGGAAAGAGTTATGACATCCTGGATTTTTCACTTCTGCTTTCAATTAATCGGGCATTTCATCGACACGCCTATAGGGCTGTTCTCAGAGCTGATCACTCTCGAGATAACTAGACTATCTAGGGAAGCCATTAAGGAATTTTAATGCAATAGATTGAGAATTCGACCAAGAATCGGCTACTAGACCGTGCTCATCTTTAAAGGCCATTACACCACAGTTAAAAATCGATCAGTGATCAAAGATAGGTCGGTTCGACTGAGATATGTGGCTAAACATGGGTGACTACTAAATTGGAAAATTATCGTTGGCTGACACTAGACTAATTTTTTTATCGTTTTGGTATCTTGTGTCCATATTTGAATCCTAGAGATTTTCACAATGACTGAGAGTCGCCAATGTGTCAAGTGGGTTCATTGTGGTTCGAAAAAAATCGACCACGGGTTGTTTGCAGTAAAAATTTCTGAAAGCTACCCGGTAGCCTACGTCACGCTAAAATTGCACCGAATTGAAATTAACTGCGAATTTGAATCCTATTTCAGAAATTGAAAGTTTTGTCATGCCACAAATCATTTTAGGAACGTCGACTCAATCTCAAAAGATTTTTCTGCAAACCGAGACTTTTTGAGAAAAAAAGTCGAGGTAGGGTCGCTTTTTTTTTTTTTTTTTTTGTCCAGAAAATATTGGGGACCGCTTTTGATCGCGAAATTGGAGAGCAAGTGAGTTGTATTGTTGAGGAAAAATGCCAAGATGATTGATGGTGGGTTGATTGAATTTTTAGAAGCCAAATTGGGATAATTCAAAGGGAGATTAAAGTCCAATTGAGGGGAAATCTTGTGAAATTCACAGCTGGTGGTGGAGAATGGTCTTGGGGGACAAATTGAAAGAAAAATAGACCAAGTAGGCCCCCTTGGTTCCCTCATCTCCTCCCTCTCTCCCTCAAGGCTGCCGTCGACCCCTTCTCATCCCTCCTCCTTGCCATTTTCGCTTCCATCAGCCAGCAGAAGCCAGCAGAGAAGCTGCCAACGCCGTTTGCAACCGCCTATCGTTGTTCGCCACCCCGCCTCGAACGCGAGCCGTCGTGCCTTGTCCGCACGACCCCGACGCTCCAACCATCCGTCCATGCTTCTAGGCCACTGTCTTGTGCCTTGTTGAACTCAGTCGAAGCCGTCCAGCCACCGTGAGCAGCTGCCGAAGCCTCCACCGCCCTCGCCTGGATCGGTTCAACCCATCTCAGCCCGTCTCCACCTCAAGTGAGCCTCAACCCAGCCGTTTCAGACACCGAACAGCAGCTGAAGAAGTGGGTTTCTAGCAGCGATTTTGGCCCGTTTTAGCCCTCTTCTCGACCCTGAAAGCCAAGCTCGCTTCGGAGAAGATCGAGCCCCATCATGTCCCCATCAAATTGAACCGAGCGGTTCAATAAACAAGTGAGTTTAACTCACTAATCCTCGCTTAATACGATAATTACACTAAAGGGTTGATTAGTTTAGATTAAGCTAGGATTAGGTGGTTAGTTAGATTTGATTAGTGAATTTAATTAATTACCGATGCATGTTAGGTGGATAGTTAGTGCAATTAGGGCCTAGACAAGCTCTAGTATTTATCTAAAGTGATTCGGAAATTTTCCGGGTCCGTCTCAGTGTTAAATTAGGCTTTACGAGCCTAAGTTGCTATTTATTGCATTTATTAATTAATTTTCGTAATTATTTAATTATTTATTTATTTTTCAAAAATTAGATTAGGATAGCCAGTGATTGGAATTTTATGCTGATTGTGATGGTGTGATCTTTTTATTTAATTGAGCTCGAATTTGTGCTGATTTGGTGTGATTTGTATTTTAGGAATTTATTCCTAAATTTATTTAATTTCAGTAATTCAATGGAAAATTACCGGGCGTTAGTTTACAGCACCAAAAATTAGTTTATGGATCAGTGAAATTAATGGGATTTTCAAGTGTGAAAATATTATATTTTGGCTAAGGCCGACCGTATACCCACACACGATAATTTTTATCGAATATGATAAAAATGGTGATTTGATCAGCTTTGGGCGAGCAATAATATATCGGCTTTGGGTGAGCATTATTAGTATATTGTATTGGCCTGGAGGTCCTAATATATCAGATTTGGGCGAGCAATATACTATATTATCAATTTTGGGTGAGCTATACTATCTATCTTCAACTTAGGGTGAGCAGTTCTGATTTGATAGGATTTTATAGATAGTATTAAGTATACCGACAAAGGGAAGGTTGTGATAACAAGTAATCGATTGATTAATGATTTGATCAGATGTTATGAATTGATTGGTTGATGTGATTTGAGGCATCTGCAAGTTGTATTGATTGACAGAAAGGAACTGAGGCCAAGGTAAGTCCTCTGACTCGTGTTTGCGCATAGGCAACCCTTAGGGCCTATTTTTTTCCTAGTCAAGTCTTAGGGGGTAGAACTTGCTAAGACGTCATCTCACCCCGTTGTGGGATAACATTTCAGATCCTTAGATGGCCGCTCCTGAGTTTTTTGGACGACCCAAGAGTGTTACAGAGCAAACATCATATATTCTGATGAATTTGGGCCCTAAAGGTTGGGACTACGAGTTGGTAAGGTCCGTAGTCTGGGTCGATGCGGGTCTCACCCATAAGGTGCCCCATCGATACAGATCGTGGTACCGCCAAGCTCGAGATGGCCAGAGAGAGGGTCCTATTCTGGAGTTTGAGATTCCTCTGTACGCTCTGGAAGTCGCTTTTGGGAAGGGCACAACTAATCCTCCTCAAGGCTCGATAGTAGATGCAGTAGATCCGGCTCTTGCAATATCAGAGTCCCCAGTGTAGTCTACTGAAGGCTCTAGCTGGAGCGTAGAAGAAGGAGAGATCAAGGATGATGATGACTCGGAATAGATCGGAAACCTCCACCCCTGCTTGTAGACTTCGTTTTTGAACTAACTTGAGTAGAACCTGACTTTAATAGTTTGTATTATACTATATACGTTATGGTGTGCAATGTATATATGTGTGGTTGTTTTAGGTTCAAAATTTATGGTCCTACTTTCCTATTTCATTGTTTTATTATCTGGGGATTATTTATATGTTTCCGCATGCGTATTAAAATAAATGGATCAACGATGCATTCTGGGACGTCGCTATTTAATTGACCAATGAAGGCTAGCGCGTGCTCGAGGATCGAGGCGTGACACAACTAGCTGATGAGGGGCAAGGCAACTTAAGATTGAGGCTACGTTAGACCGGAGCATTTGACCATGAAAAGACCACTCGACCATAAGGATCAACGTGGACAATCATGTGCCATCACAAATCGGTCAATGGATGGGTATGAATTGATTTAGCTTGAGTATATACCAGTCGCGAGTGACCCCCTAGTAGGCAACGGCCCTTAGCCCGACTAAGCAAAGGCCAGCGACCCTTGCCAAATCTAAGGGAGGGCCGCAACCCTCGCCCCAGATCTAGGCGAGGCCTTGTAGGCCCTCATCGCTAGTCAGCCAGGGTTGTTAGCCCTTGGCTAAGGCCCAATGACCAAGGCCAACTCTCCCCCCAATGTTGTCGACCTTCCCGGCGATGGTGGGGAGGCTGCGATGAAGGCTTGCACAATCCTCTTTAAATGCATTCTGCAATCTTCTTTTTTAAGTTTTGAATCCAATTTAATTAATATTTATATCAAAATTCAAATCCGAGACAACAAAAAAAATGACGTCATTTTTTGGCTTATTTGGCCACATCAGAATGCAAAATGATGTTGTTTTCAAGTTATCTAGCCATGTCAGAGTACAAAACAATCTTGTTCAAAAAATGTCACCTCGGAATTTTTCGCCACTAGCACTTAAGTGATGTATTTTTCTCTAATTTTGGCACTTGAATATACCTTTCCGGATTTTTGGCACTTAGGTATCCGACACTTATAGATCCTCTACTTTCGCTCTCATCTCTCTTTTGAAAACACTGAACAATTTTCACAAATTTAAAGCTAAAACTGATTTACTTCTTTCAAAAGCAAACAAAAATGCCATTCAAAATTTTATTCAATTGAAAACACGTCGTTGATGGGAAAGGGAGGTTGATGGCTGCAAACCATCTTCTCTATTGAAAACACACGAAGCTCTTATGCAACTTCTTAAAATCTCACATCGCAATCCGTATTGCATACTCACCCACCCTCTCTCTGCTCTATATAATCTCCTGGTGAAGTTAAACTTTAACTTCCTCTAGAAGTTGAAGAAGTTAAGTGAATAGTTTACAACTAAGGCTCGTTTGTTTCACGGAAAATGAGGTGTTTTTGAAAAATGTAGAAAGCAAATTTTTAGAAAATGACAATATTTTTCAGTGTTCAGCTGAAACTTACAAAAAATTAGAAAATATTTTCCACAGTGCATTCATTTTAATAAAATTTTTATTTTTTTCTGAAATTTTTTTTATTTTTAATGTTCTTTCGACTTTTTATTTTTTTTCCTCCTTCGGTTGGTCGTCAACCACAACAACATGCGGCAATTGGCCAAAGTTAATGTAATGTATATGCATGATAAGCTTGAAAATTGTTTTTTTTTTTAATCAATGCCGCTCTACTCCTACTGTAACTCTTATTTTCAAATTTTTGTCTCACTTTCTTGCAGAGTGTGGAAGTCAAAACCCACACTTAAAGGTAATCATACCCATCCCAATCTTTTTTGAAAATGTGGAGATTTGAACTCCTTACCTCATCTTTCTCATGTGAAAAATGTGGTAGCAAATCCAGTTTCTCAATGGTATAGTTAGTAAGAAGATTCTAAACGTAACAAGTAATGATAATAGACAGAGCAAATGGCGGTGAATTTAATAATGATAGTTGACCAGAAATGACAGCTTGTTTCTTCGGTTTCCGGCACCATCCCCACGTGCTTTTAGGCCTTACGAACTCATCGGACATTGTTTTGTACTCCCCAAAGTGTTGCTTCTCTCTCAATAAAATCCGTTCATAAATTTTTATCAGTATGCCCCTATTATGTTGAATTAAAGGGGAAAATAAAAGAGTTGAAAGAACAATGATGACATCTAATTTTGCTTGTAGCTCAAGATGTTCCAGGCAATTTTAGTTTTAACAGTTCATGGGGAAAGGAAAGAGGTACCTCACCGGGTTCTGTTCATCGAGTTCTTGGTGTGATTGATATTTGATAGCATGAAAGGGGCATCAAATTATTTCCAAGCCGAACGTCAAAAGGTACATTTATCAAATACTTTTCTTTTTTCATTTTTTTATTTTATTTTAGATAGTATCATGGTGACGGGATTAGAAAGAGATTAAGAGGTACGATAAAAAAATTATCAATTTATATTTTTGTTGGGTGGGCTTTTATAGCGAAAACACACCCATATCAAACGACTGTTAATAATAACTATTCATATATTATTTTTCCATTTAGCATGTGTATGTGGAGATAATTCCTTTTTCATCGTCACTAGCAAAAAAAAAAAGCACTCACGGAGTGAGTGTGTACAAAACAAGGAAAAGAACCTAAAAAGTAGAAGATGGATTTAGATTAATGCGGGAGTACAAATACAAATGGGAATGAGTCGAAAGCAGGTTAGGCAAAGCTCTCGCAGCGAGCTAACGGTCTCCAGGGAAAGGTGTGAGGTTCGGTGTGGGAGACAAACTCTATGTTTGGATGCCGAACCTTCATATATATATTTTTTTATTACATGATGCAATTAGCAATGATTAATATTTAATTGAGGGCTCCTTGTCAAACCCATATTCTCTGTGACTCCTCAGGCATCCCAGCTGTCCAATAGCATCACCTAACTTTCTCATCACTGAAAATTATGTTGGTTGTTTGTTTATATAACAAACGAAAGGTACTTTTCTTTGTCCCACATAGGAAAGTTTGGAGGAGACGGGCTAATTTATAAGTGTGAGCACGAATAATTGCACGATTATTAGTTGCACTTTGCATTTTTCACATCCGCAGTTTAATTAGCTCTAACCCATTTATCTTTATTTTATTTCTTATAGTTATCTTATTAATCTTTGTTAGTTGAAAGGTTGCTTTTTGCTTATTAAGTAATTTTGGAAATTATGAAATTCTGAATTTAATTTTTTTTTAAATTATTATTTCTATTATTCTGAATTTTATATGTGTCTCTTCAAGACAACCTTTGAAATTATATTTATTCAGTTAGCGACCTTTCATGAAGAGTTGCATTTGTTTATTTTGCAATTTTTCCCAAACGGTTGCCTTTGTTCATTTTGCAACTTCTTCCGAAGAGATTTCTTTGTTCACTTTGTAGCCTCACGAAAGAGTTACCTATGTTCTTTAAGACTGATCTTTTTATTTATATGTCAGTTTTTGGCATGAATGAGAATTGAGTCATTTGTTAGTATTCTTTCCAAAACTACAGCCATCATTTCAATTGTTTTCTAGAGAGATTTTAGAGAAATACTAGAATTGCTATCTAATATTCTCATTTGAGACTTTATTATATTCTGAAGAAAATTAACAATATTGTGGGACAAGTAAATCCTTAAAGAAAGTGATATCATACCTCAAAGTTTGACTTGATTGCTCTATCCAGTTCAACGTCATATGTGACATCCTCGATTTGGACCCCTATCTCAAACATGAGGAATGGACTAAGGATCAATTCGTTGATAACGAGAATGGATCGTGACATGATCCTAGGGAGTGTTCACAAGCCAACTAGCTGATGGGGGGCAAGGCAACTCAAGATCGAGGCTACATTAAACCAAAGCATTTGACCATGAAAAGACCACTTGACCATAAGGATCAATGTGGACGATCATGTGCCATCACAAATCGATCAATGGATGGGTATGAATCGATTTAGCTTGAGTATATACTAGTCGCGAGTGAGCCCCTAGTAGGCAACAGCCCTTAGCCCGGTTAGGCGAAAGCTGACGACCCTCGCCAGATCTAAGGGAAGGCCGCAACCCTCGCCCCAGATCTGGGCAAGGCCTTACAAGCCCTAATTGCTAGTCAACCAGCGTTGTTGGTCCTTGGCTAGGGCCTAATGACCAAGGCTAACTCTACCCCCACCGTTGTTTGTGACATTCTGAATTTCAGGTTCTATTTTCAATTAAATGAATCGAGATTTTCATCAACGCGCCTATAGTTCTTTTCTCTGAGTTGGCCACTCACGAGATAACTAGCCTACTAGGTGAAGCCGTTAAGGAATCTAAACGCAATAGACTTGAGAATTCGACTAGGAATCGACTGCTCGACCGTGCTAATCTGCAAGGGTCATTACGGCATCGTCAAAATCGATTAGAGACCGGAGATAGGTTGATTTGATAGAGATATGTTATTAGTGTGTAGGTGATTCCACCTAATTACAAAATTCTCGTTGAACAGCACTAGATCGATTTTTCTATCATTTCTGTACCTTATACCCGTATTTGAAATTTCAAGATTTTCACGACAACCAAGAGTCACCAATGTGTCGAAGACGCATAATGTGGCTCGAAAATAATCGACCACGGGTCAATTGTACTAAAAATTCCTAAAAGCTACCCTGTAGGTTAGGTCACGCTAAAATCGCTCCAGATTGAAATTAACCACGAATTTTTTGAACCCAATTTCAAAAATTAAAAATTATGTCTGTCACGATTTATTTTAGGAACGTCGACTCATCCTTCGAAGAATTTTTTGCGAGCTCGGGATTTTTACGAAAAATCAATTCGGACGATTCGAAAAAGAAAGGAAATTCGAAGGGGCCAAATTGAGTGGATGTTTGGCCTTCTTAGTAAGCTATTTGGTGAGGAGAAATTGCGGAAATTGTGTGGGCTTCCTCCTTAGCAAAATTGGACATCAAATTGGGGAAATTGGTGAAGAAATTGAAGCCCAAAGTGAGGAAATTCGTAGGCTTGATGGGGGCTGCAACTTTTGGCACCAAATTGGGTTATTTGAGGGATTATATGCAAGAAAGTAATTGGAGGGCCAAAGAGGATAATCATGTGGACTTTTGGGGCTAAGACATGATGAAATTAATATTTAATCTTGACTTTTCTTCCCCTCTCCCAATCTTCTCTCGCACGCCTACTCTCCCTCCTTCGTGCGTCCGCTTCACCAATTCCACGATTCCCCTTCTGTTTCTGCTTTCCTTCATTTCTTCCTTTGAAGCAGCCATCTCCACGCCGTCCCTCTCTGCCCTTGCCACGTTTCTTCCCCATTTCACTGCCCCCAAACCTTCGACCAACAGCCCACTTCCATCTTCACGTGCAACGCCTTCCCCAAGTCAGCTCCCCTCCAGCGAAGCCGTGAGGTTGACTCCTCAAGCTCCCTCATGCCTGCTGCTCCACCACCGCTTGTCTCCTTCGACCAAAGCAGCGACCGAATACTCCTCACGCCAGCATCACCTTCGCTGACTCGCTGCTCGCTGCCACGTCCGCATCTCCCTCCACCGACTCACTCCATTTCGCTGCCACCGTCTACGAGAAACCCCCCACCGAGTCAACTCCTTTGCTGGTCCTTCTCGCGCAGCCACACATCCAGCAACCGTGACCGCCAGCAGCCCGCACATTTCAGCCCGTCAATCGAGCCCAGCAGTTCACTGGGGCTTGCAAGGCTTCTTGGCCCAGTCCAAGCTCCCCTCGGCATCGCCGTAGGCCCAAGTTTCAGCCGCCGTCGCGGTGAACCGGTTTTCGCGCTAAACCGGTGAGTTTATGCACTAAACTCTCATTAGGGTGTTAATGACGTTTAAGGGGTGTTTAGATTAAACTAATATTAGATTAGTGCAGTTATTAGTTTGTTTAATTAATTTAGGTTAGTTAGATTAGTGATTAAGGTGGTTAGAGATTGTAATTAGTTAGTTTATTGTATGGCCTTGTAGTTAGAATGGTTAGGATAATTTAAGTAGTTCAATATGTGGCTAGATTAGCAATTTTTAGCCTAAGTTTGTATTTATTGAATCAATATGTATTTATTTATTTGAAAATTATTTAATTATTTAATATTTTCCGGAAATTAGACTGGAATAACCGGTGATCGGAATTTCGTGCTAATTGCAATAGTGTGTTCAATTTATGCAATTGGGTGTTAATTCATACAAATTGAGTGCCGATTGGAATTTTAGTCATTTATTCCAAAATTTGTGAATTTCGATATTTATTCAAAAAATCCTGGGTGTTGGATTTTAACACCGAAAATGATTTTATATACTATATAAAACAGTGAGATTTTAAATTGGAGAATATCAATTTTTCAGGTTCAATCTGACCGTGTACCCACACACGATTATTTTCACCGGGTATTTTTAATACGAAGAAAAGGGACCAAGTGCATTATCTTAATTGAAACATTTGAGTGCAATGCATGGTGTCCTTAGCCATAATTGAGTGATCTTGTGCTGGTTAAGAGAACCCGTCCCCAGTGTGTGTTGATGGACCTTGCCCCTATATGGGACGCCCTTGGTCAAGGGAAGACGGTTGCAGTAGATTCTGGAGTGAAGCTCCTTCGAAAATGCCGTAAGGAATGCCGTCCCCGATGTGTGTTGGAGGATGTAGCCGTGCTCAAGGAAGTGAGACGAAGCCTGGCTAGCCAGAGGACCGATGTGTGTCGGGTAAAACTGCTTGTGCAAGTAGTAATAATCTATTGGAATACATAATTGATTGAGATAGATGTGTCCGATTATGGGACAAAATTGTGTAGCATGGAATGGAACGTGTCATAACAATTTGGCCCTATAATCGGGACCCTTGTTGTTGTTTGAGAAATGCATTGTGGCGTTCTAATTGACTAAGTATGAATACTGCATATGTCTGTGTTATGAACTGTGCTGACATGCAGGAAGGAACTGAGGCGAGGTAAGTCCTCTGTTCTAATTGTGTGGCTGTGTGGCTAGTACGCCTCTAGGTGTATTACCTCCTAATCGGGGTTTAGAGCGTGAACTCGCTGAGATTTATATCTCACCTCGTCATGGGCTCAATTCTTTTCAGGGCCATAGAGTGGAGGAGCTGGAGCCGAGCTGAGAGGATTTAAGGTGTAGGTCAGATAAGACAGCTTCTTTTGAGAGTTGGTCTTTTGAAGTCTTTTGGTTGTAGACTTTTGTACATGACTCAGTATGTATATGAAAGCATGTTTTGTTTGTGAATCTATTGTCCTGCTTTTCTATCCCGAAATGGTTACTGTCAGGAGATTTGTTATTCGCTTCCGCATGTGCAATAAAATGAAAGGGTCGGCGACTCGTCTTGGGAAGTCGCAAATTTTATTGACCACTGAGGGATAGGCACACGCTCGAGGTTCAGGGCATGACATTGTCAGCCTTCCCCGCAACGGTGGGGAGGTGGCGACGAAGGCTTGCACAATCCTCGCTAAATGCATTATGCAATCTTCTTTTTTAAGTTCTGAATCCAATTTAATTAATATCTATATTAAAATTCAAATCCGAGACAAAAAAAAAAAATGATGTCGTTTTTTGGCTTATTTGGTGACATGAGCGTACAAAACGATGTTGTTTTCAAGTTATCTAGCCATGTCAGAGTGCAAAACAGTCTTGTTGGAAAATTGTCACCTCGGAATTTTTCACTGTTGGCACTTAATTGATATATTTTTCTCTGATTTTGGCACTTGAATATGCCTTTCCGGATTTTTGGCACTTAGGGTGTCCGACACTTATAGATCCTCTACTTTCGTTCTCATCTCTCTTTAACACTGAACAATTTTCACAAATTTAAAGCTAAAACCGGTTTATTTCTTTCTAAAGCAAACAAAAATGCCATTCAAAATTTTATTCAATTGAAAACACACCGTTGATGGGAAAGGGAGGTTGATGGCTACAAACCATCTTCTCTATTGAAAACACACGAAGCTCTCCTGCAACTTCTTAAAATCTCACATTGCAATCCGTATTTGCATACTCACCCACCCTCTCTCTGCTCTATATAATCTCTTGGTGAAGTTAAACTTTAACTTCCTCTAGAAGTTGGTCTCTAATCTCTCAAAGAAGCTAAGTGAATAGTTTACAACCAAGGCTAAGCCAATTTTTAGAAAATGATAATATTTTCCAGTGTTCAGCTTAAACTTACAAAAAATTAGAAAATATTTTCCACCGTGCATTCATTATAATAAAATTTTTATTTTTTCTAAAAAACCTATTTTTATTTTTAATGTTCTTTCAACTTTTATTTTTTTCCTCCTTCGGTTGGTCATCAACCACAACAACGGGCGGCAACTGGCCAAAGTTAATGTAATGTATATGCACGATAGCTTGATAATTATTATTTTTTTAATCAGTGCTACTTTACTCCTACTATAACTCTTATTTTTAAATTTTTGTCTCACTTTCTTGCAGAGTGTGGAAGTCAAAACCCACACTTAAAGGTAATCATACCCACCCCAATCTTTTTTGAAATTGTGAAGATTTGAACTTCCTATCTCATCCTTCTCATGTGAAAAAGGTGGTAGCAAATCCAGTTTCTCAATGGTATAGTTAGTAAGAAGATTCTAAACGTAACGAGTAATGATAATAGACAGAGCAAATGGCGGTGAATATAATAATGATAGTGGACCAGAAATGACAGCTTGTTTCTTCGGTTTCCGGCACCATCCCCACGTGCTTTTAGACCTTAAAAACTCATCGGACATTGTTTTGTACTCCCCAAAGTTTTGCTTCTCTCTCAATAAAATCCGTTCATAATTTTTTATCAGTACGCCCCTATTATGTTGAATTAAAGGGAAAATGAAAGAGTTGAAAGAACAATGATGACATCTAATTTTGCTCGTAGTTCAAGATGTTCCAGGCAATTTTAGTTTTAACAGTTCATGGGGAAAGGAAAGAGGTACCTCACCGGGTTCTGTTCATCGAGTTCTTGGAAGTAATTAATGTGATTGATATCTGATGGCATCAAAGGGGCATCAAATTATTTCAAAGCCGAACGTCAAAAGGTACATTTATCAAATACTTTTCTTTTTTCATTTTTTTTATTTTATTTTAGATAGTATCATGGTGACGGGATTAGAAAGAGATTAAGAGGGACGATAAAAAAAAAAAATTATCAATTTATATTTTTGTTGGGTGGGCTTTTATAGCGAAACACACCCATATCAAACGACTGTTAATGATAACCATTCGTATATTATTTTTCCATTTAGCATGTGTATGTGGAGATAATTCCTTTTTCATCGTCACTAGCAAAAAAAAAGCACTCACGGAGTGAGTGTGTACAAAACAAGGAAAAGAACCTAAAAAAGTAGAAGATGGATTTAGATTAATGCGGGAGTACAAATACAAATGGGAATGAGACGAAAGCAGGTTAGGCAAAGCTCTCGCAGCGAGCTAGCGGTCTCCCGGGAAGGTGTGAGGTTCGGTGTGGGAGACAAACTCTATGTTTGGATGCCGAACCTTCATATATATATTTTTTTATTACACGATGCCATTAGCAATGATTAATATTTAATTGAGGGCTCCCTGTCAAACCCATATTCTCTGTGACTCCTCAGGCATCCCAGCTGTCCAATAGCATCACCTAACTTTCTCATCACTGAAAATTATGTTGGTTGTTTGTTTATATAACAAACGAAAGGTACTTTTCTTTGTCACAAATAGGAAAGTTTGGAGAAGATGGGCTAATTTATAAGTGTGAGCACAAATATTGCACGATTATTAGTTGCACTTTGCACTTTTCACATCCGCAGTTTAATTAGCTCTAACCCATTTATCTTTATTTTATTTCTTATAGTTATCTTATTAATCTTTGTTAGTTGAAAGGTTGTTTTTTGCTTATTAAGTAATTTTGGAAATTATGAAATTCGGAATTTATTATTTTTTAAAAATTATTATCTTTATTATTCTGAATTTTATATGTGTCTCTTCAAGACAACCTTTGAAATTATATTTATTCAGTTAGCGACCTTTCATGAAGAGTTGCATTTGTTTATTTTGCATTTTCCCAAATGGTTGCCTTTGTTCATTTAACAACTTCTTCCAAAGAGATTTCTTTGTTCACTTTATAGCCTCACACAAAGAGTTACCTATGTTCTTTAAGACCGATCTTTATATTTATATGTCAATTTTTGGCATGAATGAGAATTGAGTCATTTGTTAGTATTCTTTCCAAAACTATAGTCATCATTTCAATTATTTTTTAAAAAGACCTTAGAAAAATACTAAAATTGCTATCTAATAGTTTTATTCGAGACTTTATTATATCCTGAAGAAAATTTGCTAGTAATCATTAGCAATATTGTGGGGCAAATAAATCCTTAAAAAAAGTGATATCATACCTCAAAGTCCAGCTTGATTGCTCTATCTAGTTCGACGTCATATGTGACATCCTCGATTTGGACCACTATCTCAGACATGAGGAATGGACGAAGGATCAATGCGTCGATAACGAGAATGGACCATGAACTGATCCTATGGATTGTTCACGAGCCAACTAGCTGATGGGGGGCAAGGCAACTCAAGATCGAGGCTACATTAAACCATAGCATTTGACCATGAAAAGACCACTCGACCATAAGGATCAATGTGGACGATCATGTGCCATCACAAATCGGTCTATGGATGGGTATGAATCGATTTAGCTTGAGTATATACCAATTGCAGGTGACCCCCCAGTAGGCAACGACCCTTAGCTCGACTGGGCGAAGGCCGGCGACCCTCGCCAAATCTAAGGGAGGGCCGCAACCCTCGCCCCAAATCTAGGCAATGCCTTGTAGGCCCTCATCACTAGTTGGCCAGGGTTGTTGGCCCATAGTTAGGGCCCAATGACCAGGGCTGACTCTCCCCCCACCGTTGTCGGCCTTCCCGGCAACGATGGGGAGGCAAAGAATGAACGCTTGCATAATCCTCTTTAAATGCATTCTGCAATCTTCTTTTTTAAGTTTTGAATCCAATTTAATTAATATTTATATTAAAATTCAAATCCGAGAAAAAAAAACACAATGTCGTTTTTGGCTTATTTGGCCACACCAGCGAACAAAATGATGTTGTTTTCCAGTTATCTAGCCATGTCAGAGTGCAAAACAGTCTTGTTGGAAAAATGTCACCTCAAATTTTTTCGCTGTTGGCACTTAAGTAATCTATTTTCTTTGATTTTGGCACTTGAATATACATTTTCGGATTTTTGGCACTTAGGGTGTCCGACACTTATAGATCGTCTACTTTCGTTCTCATCTCTCTTTTGAAAACACTAAACAATTTTCACAAATTTAAAGCTAAAACTGGTTTATTTCTTTCAAAAGCAAACAAAAATGCCATTCAAAATTATATTCAATTGAAAACACGCCGTTCTTGGGAAAGGGAGGTTGATGGCTACAAACCGTCTTCTCTACGAAAACACACGAAGCTCTTCCGCAACTTCTTAAAATCTCACACCGCAATCCGTATTTGCATACTCACCCACCCTCTCTCTGCTCTATATAATCTCCTAGTGAAGTTAAACTTTAACTTCCTCTAGAAGTTGGTCTATAATCTCTCAAAGAAGTTAAGTGAATAGTTTACAACTAAGACTCGTTTGTTTCGCAGAAAATGAGGTGTTTTTGAAAAATGTAGAAAGCCAATTTTTAGAATATGACAATATTTTCCAATATTCAACTGAAACTTACAAATAAATTAGAAAATATTTTCTGTCATGAATGTGACATCCTGAATTTCTCAACTTGTTTTCTACTAAATTAATCGGGCATTTCGTTGATGCGTCTATAGGGCTATTCTCAGAGCCGATCACTCTTTAGATAACTAGACTGTCTGAGTAAGTAATTAAGAAAATTTAAGGCAATAAACTTGAGAGTTCAATCAAGAATCGGCTTCTCGACCGTGCTCATCTTTAGAAGCCATTGTGGCACACTTAAAAATCGATTTAAGATCAGAGATAGGTCTGTTCGACTGAGATGTATAGCCGATCGTGGGTGACTCCACTAAATTGGAAAATTCTCGTCGATCGACACTAATTTGACTTTACTGTTGTTTTGGTACCCTGTGTCCATAATTGAATCCTCGAGATTTTTACGACAATCGAGAGTCGCCATTGAGTCGAATGGGTTCATAGTAGTTTGAAGAAAATCGATCACGGGTCATTTACCTTAAAAATTTCTAAAAACCACCCGGTAGCCTAGGTCACACTAAAAACGCGCCAAATGGAAATTAACTGACAAATCAAGTCCGATTTCAGAAATTGAGAGTTCGTCATGTCACAATGAATTCTAGGATCCACGATTCAGTCTCAGAAGATTTTTCTATCAACCGAAACTTTTTGGGAAAAAGTCAGGTTAGGGCCGTTTTCGTTCAGTTGAAGCCGGGGATTAATTTTGATGGTGAAATTGAGAAGCATGGGGGATTCTTGGATAGAGAAAATAATCAATTTGATAATGGAAATATCAATTGATTTTTGGGAGAGTTATTTGAGAGAAATTAAGAAGGAAATTGGATGCAGAATCGCAAGGGGGATCAAGTGCTCTAAGTTGAATTTTCTTTGGAAATCATAGAGCTTATTAAAAAGAAATTGGGATGAGAATTTTCTATTTTAAGAAATTCTCTTAGCTTTCTTCCCATTTCCCATTTCTTTTCCTTTTTGAGCAAAGTATCTTTTCTTTTTCCCCTTTCTCTCTCCCTCTTTCTTTCTTTCTTTCTTTCTTTTTCTTTCTCTCTCTCTCTCTCTTTCTCTTTTTCCCCTTTTCCCTCATGCATGAACCCCCTCCACCGACTGCCCCCTGCTGTCTTCCACTTTGCTTCTCTCTCTCTCTCTCTCTCTCTCTCTCTCTCTCTCTCTCTCTTTTTACTTTTGACTAGTCAAACATTCTTACCTCTTCTTCTCACTCTTTTATCTCTTCTTCTCTCTCTCTTCTCTCTTCTTTTCTCTCTCCCTCGACACTCTCTCTTCCCCTCTGTTCGAACGAAGCAAAGACAGCAAAACAGAAGCAGCAGCCACTGTCGTTTGAAGATCGGAGCAGCCGTTGTCACCGCCCACGCTTCGCCGTCCACCGCTCGCCGTTCATCTCCTCTTCTCCCTCACCCCCTTTCAGCTGCCATCGAAGCTCCCCCTCTCCTCCTCTCTGTTTCATGTGAAGCCCCGACGGAAGCAGAAACAGATCAGCAGCCGACGCTGCTTGGAGCCGGAGCTGCCATCGTCGCCGATCGCTCTTCCTCGCGTGCGCACGCGTGCAGCCACACGACCACCTGCCCTCTCCATCGTCCAGGCATCCTCACCGAGCGACCCCAACTCCTGTTCCGCCCCTGTCCAGCTCGATTCAGCCACCACAGGCCACAATTCGACCACCTTCGGCCACCGTGGACCACCGCTCGGCCTTGCCAAGCTGCCACCTACCTTCCCGACCCTTCTCCGCCCCCAACCATCTCATTTCTCCTCTGTTTTGCAGCCAAACCAACAACCCCGCCGTGTGGGTATCCAGCCGGTTCGTGGTTGGTTTTGGGCCGTTTCCGGGCCTCGAACCTAAGTCGTGCTTTGGGAAGTATCGACCCTCGCACTGTCCCCGTCGAATTGATCCGATTTGTGTGCGATTCCGGTAAGTAATCTCACTAATCCTTGCTTAGCAGACTAATTATGCTTAAGGGTTGGTTAGTTTTAATTAATTAGGTTTAGGTGGTTTGATTAATATGGATTAATGTTTATTAGTCAATTGTGATGCGAATTAAACGAATTGAGTGTGCATTTAGCAAATAGAAATGGTCTACTATTTATTGAAAGTAGCTTGGGATTTTTTCCGACCCTTATCGGGCCTCAATCCCTAAGAATCATTAGCATACTAATAAGGGATTAATGAGCAAAACTCACTTGATTAACGCGCAGGTCGGATCAAACCAACGGGAACGGGGCGGGGGTCGCTTTTCTCCAAAGTGGGCCTAGGTTTCGAGGCTTGGAACCACCTCAAAATGGGCCCAACAACCTCTGTGATACCCACTTCTTGAACTACTGGTCTGGACTGAGAAAGGGGCAGCGATGGACTAGGATGAGTGGAGGAGGCCAAACCAGGCAAACCGGCAGTCGAACGGGCTCCGGCAGGCTTCCACAATCTCTCACGGCTACTGGAACGGCAGGATAGAGATGCTGGTCGACGGCCTGGGTGTGCGTAAGCGTAGCAAAGCGTGAGGGCGCGCACGCTCAAGGAGGACGGCAGGGTGGCGTTCCGACAAAGAGCGGTGGTGCAATGGCTTGCTGCTGGTCTTCCTTGGCTGCTGGTGGCGTCACACAACAAGGAGGGATGAAGAGGAGGTCTTAGACGGTGGATGAAGGGGAGAGAGGGAAAGAGGGGAAGGTGGGCCACCATGGCCAATTCTTCCACATGCCTATCTCTCTTGGCCCATCCTTGGCCATGTGTGCATCCTTGGCTCACAATGAGCCACCAAGGCCTCTTCATGGACACTTGAGATGGTCCAAAATGCTAGGCCATGGGGGAGCTACGAATTTCCTAGACTTCTCCTTCAATTGGCCACTTACCGGTCCTCAAATCAACTCAAATTGGCCTCAATAAATTCCATTATCGAGTCCTCGGTTCAATTGATATTTTTTCTTGTCAATTAATCCATCTTGCATCCCAATTTCGCAATCAAAAACAATCCCCGGCATTTTCTAAACAAAAACGGTCCTATGCCGACTTTTTCCCAAAAAGTCTCGGGTTGCAGAAAAATCTTCTGAGACTGAGTCAACGATCATAGAATTTATTGTGACATGACAGAATCTTCAATTTCTGAAATCAGAGTCGAATTCGCGGTTAATTTCCATTCGGCACGTTTTTAGCTTGACCTAAACTACCGGGTAGTTTTCAGAAACTTTTAGTGCAAATGACCCGTGGTCAATTTTCTTCGAGCCACAATGAACCCACTCGACACATTGGTGACTCTCGATTGTCGTGAAAATCTCGAGAATTCAAATACGGACATAGGGTACCAAAATGACAAAAGAATCAGTCTAGGGCCGGTCGATGAGAATTTTACAATTTAGTGGTATCATCCACGATTAGCCACACATCTCAGTCGAACGAGACTTATCTCCGATTTCAAATCGATTTTATACTTTGCTGTAATGGCCTATAAAGATAAGCACGGTCGAGAAGTCAATTCCTGATCGAATTCTCCAGTCTATTGCCTTAAAATTCCTTAATGGCTTCCCTAATAGTCTAGTTATCTCGAGAGTGATCAACTCTAAGAACAGTCCTATAGACGCGTCGATTAAATGCCCGATTTACTCAATAGAAAGCAGAACTGAAAATCTGGGATGTCACACTGATTCTGATTTTTTGTTTTCGGGAATAGTTTGAGAACAGAATCGCGTTTGGTAAAAATTTTGTTCCCGGGAACAAATTTCTATTTTTTTGTTCTTGGAATTAGATTTGGAACTGAATCAAGAATCAAAAAAAGTTGATTCTTGTTCAGGAACAAATCTAAGAATCAAAATCATATTTCTCTTCTTTTACCAATTTCTCTTCTTCTTCTTCATCTACCGCCATCCCGCGGTTGCCGTCCACCGTCCGCCGGTCACCACCGTCCAACGCCGGTCGCCGGCAACAAATCCGGTGAGCTCGCCTGGCCAAGGCAAGGTTTGGCAAGCTCGCTAGGGCGGCCTGCCTGGCCACCAGCCTCGGCGAGGCCGGCCTAGCCACCGGCGAGGCTCGACCGACGAGGGTCAGCCTCGCCAAGGGCTGGCAACACTCTGGTGAGGTCGTCGGCCACCGGAAGAAGAAGAAGAACGGGATAGACAAAGGAAAGAAAGAAAAGAAAAAAAAAGGAAAAATTTATTTAAAAATTAAATGAAATTGATTTGGAACATAATCAATGAGCACGGTTCCAAACACAATTCTATTTCAGAATCAGAAATTTTGGAAAGTTACTAAACGGCTTAAAATGCTTAGAAATTGTTCCTAGGAACAAAATCAAAAAGAATCATTTATGATCGAATCGTTTCCGGAACAGTCGTTACCAAACGCGCCTAAATGACTAAAATTTCAATCAGCACTTAATTTGCACAAATTAATAGCCAATTGCATAAACCGAACATACCATTGCAATCGCACGAAATTCCGGTCACCGGCTATCCAGTCTAATTTTCGAAAAATATTTAATAATTAAATAAATACCAAAATTAATTAAATAATGCAAATTAAATCAATAAATACATACTTAGGCTAGAAATTGCTAATCTAACCACCTATTGACCTAATTAAATTATCCTAACCATTCTAAATATAATGCCACATACTAAATTAACTAATTGCAAGTTCTAACCACCTAATTCACTAATCTAACTAACCTAAATTAATTAAACAAACTAATAACTACCATAATCTAATCTTAATCTAATCAAAATACCCCTTAAACGTCATTAACATCCTAATGAAAGTTTAGTGCATAAACTCACCAGTTTAGCGCAAAAACCGATTCACTGCGACGGCGGTGCAACAGTGGCTGAAACTCGAGCCTACGGCGACGCCGAGGGGAGCTTGGACCAGGCTAAGAAGCCTTGCAAGCCCACAGCAACTACTAGGCTCGGGGGTTTGTGGACGAAGGAGAGTGAGGTGGCACCTGGATTCGGTGGAACGGCAACAAGAGAGGGAGGAAATGGAGCTTGTGAGGTCAACTTCGTGAAGGGGATCAGCTGGTGGTTGACTGGTGGAGACACGTGGACGCGGAAGGGGAGACTCGGTGGAGATGGATGGTGGTCTTCGTTAGTGGACGTGAACGGCAGAAAACGAAGGAAAAATGAAGAGAGGGTAGAGGTCGAGCGGCATTGCTTCAATGGGCTTTGATATCGTGGCAACCACAAGAAATTCAGTGGAGACGGCAGCAGATAGAGGAGCTGCGAAGGAAAGGAAAAATGGAAGAAGACAAAAGCGGTCCGATCATCGAAGAGAAGTCAAACTTCACACGAAAGGAGGAGAAGACAGCGAAGGAGCAATTGGCATAGCTTGCTCGAGAAGCCGAAGAAAAATGGGGAAAAGTCAACAAAATTATCCACTTAATTGAATGATTGGTCCCCCTATTACTTTCTTACAATTTAATCACACAATTAACCATTTTGGTGCCAAAAGTTGCAGCCCCTATGCCAACCTCCGAATTTCACCTCTAGAGTTTCAATTTCTTCATCAATTTCCCCAATTTGATATCCAATTTTGCTAACGAAGAAGCCCACAAAATTTCTACAAGTTCCTTTCACCAAATAGCTCACTAAGGAGGCCAAACATCCACTCAATTTTGCCCCTCCGAATTTCTGTTCTTTTCTGAATCGTCCAAATTGATTTTCCGTAAAAATCCTGGGCTCGCCGAAAATTCTTCGAAAGATGAGTCGATGTTCCTCAAATAAATCATGACATGACAGAACTTTCAATTTTGCAATCGGGTTCAAATTCATGGTTAATTTTAATCAAACGCGATTTTAGCGTAACCTAACCTATTAAGCAACTTTTAGGAATTTTTAGTGCAATTGACCCATGGTCGATTATTTTTTAACCACATTGTGCATCTTCGATTCATTGGCGACTCTCAGTTGTCGTGAAAATCTTGAGATTTCAAATACACGCACATGATACGTAGAAATGACAAAAATCAGTCTAGTGCCATTTGACAGAAATTTTATAATTAGGTGGAATCATCCACATACTAATCGCATACCTCTATCGAATCGACCTATCTCCGGTCTCTCGATCAATTTTGACAAAGTGCCATAATAACCCTTGCATATTAGCACGGTCGAGCTGTCGATTCCTAGTCAAATTCTCAAGTCTATTGCGTTTAGATTCCTTAATGGCTTCACCCGATAAGCTAGTTATCTCGTGAGTGATCAGCTCAAGGAAAAGAACTATAGGCACGTCGATGAAAAGCCCGATTCATTAAATTGAAAATAGAACTGGAAATGCAGGATGTCACAGGCCACCCGCCGCTAGTCACCGATCGCCAACCTTCGGACGTCGAACGCCGAACACCGAACGCCGAACTCTGGACGTAGGCCGCTGGACATTAGACTCTAACCACCCGCCGAACGGCGATCGCCGAACGCCAAACGTCGATCGCCAAACGTCAGACTCTGACCACCAAATATTGGCCGTCATCGCTCCTAGAAATAAAAAATGTATTCCCTTATCAAACGAATTTTTATTCTAGAAATAGAAATTATGAATCGTTATCAAATGCATTTCTTTGCTGAGAAACTCGTCCAAGATATAGAAATTTATTTCTATTCGAAAAATTTTGTCATGCGCACCCTAAGAGTTTGCGTCGGACTTCAACAAGTTGGGCTTTAAGGTTAGCAACTTCTCTCGCCGAGCAAGTCTCGTATCAACTATCACTTCATAGGACTTGAGAAGTTGGTCGGTCAATACCTTTTGTTTCTCAAGTTGGGCAAGTTATACTCGGGATCACCTTTCAGATATGGTCAAGGTTTGAAGCTGATCGTAGTTCCCCTTGAGGGTCTTAAAGCAGTGAATGACCCTTGGCATGCTCTATAATATTATCTGGAGATTAGATTAAACATTACCAAAAGTTCAAGTAGCACGTTAAATAAATTAAAAACATTGCGCATTATAATAAAATTCGAGACCACATTGCATATTTGGCCAAAATTCGAGGACCATTTAAATAGTTATCCCAAATAGTTATAGCCCAAATCATTCATGCCATTTATCTTGTCCTTAATAGCTATATTTAGTGCCTTTTTTTTTCTCTAGGGACCTACCAAAATGACCTTCCCATACAAGGTTAATACCACAAAAAACTCCAACCGGTACACCTATGATAAGTTTACGCAAAGCTAATTTTTTAACTATCAAAAATCTCAAACTTATACATTTTGTGATAAATATACCCATCATTAGTTTCCGTTAAATTAGATTAATATCGTAAAAAACAACAAAACGAACAAACCTATGACAATGAAGGGTCAATTCTTAAATTAATACATCCATCAATTACTACGTATTATCTAACTCAGCAATTTGACAATAAAATTAAACAAAAACTAACAGATAGTAAATTTATCATAATTGTATTAGCTTGGAATTTTTTATTGGTATTAACCCTTCTATATATGACCTCTTCGTTAAAGTGCCCTTTTGAACAAAGTCAAACTCTTTAGGAATGATTCCTTGCCAGTGTCATTAAAGCTCTTGAACAAAGGATCTTCCACATCAGTAAAGCATTTCATGAGCACCTTAGCAACACTGTCTTGTCATATTTGAACCTAAATTCGAAGGTGCGTCATAGTATAAAATAGTGATCGAGATTGTTAAATGTAATCTCACATTTCCTTGATTATGTCGTTATAATGTACCTTATGGCATGCAGTCTCCCTCTACCTAATAGAAGTTTTCTAAGCCGGACATTTTGACATTAAGACGTGTTTTAGGGATATGAACAGCCACGTAAATAGAAAATCTAATTCGTGGAAATCTCATAAGATTAATAAGAAAAATAACCCCTCTTTTTATTTATTTTTGTCTTTTTATGGTTATGTCAACGTCGAGAAGGAATAATCCTAAATATAGTTATTCCCACGAATGATATTCGAGGATGCATAATTATCATTAGTCCAGTTCCAGTCCGTGGCCCTCTTGCTTAATAGAAAACTTCCCTGCCATCAATTCTCCACTCTCCACTTCTTTGAAGTTCATTGTCAATGGTGACAGAGATACTGCCTCAGAAAATTCTTTGTCACATTCATCACACTTTTGAGGCATGTATTTGCAATTGCAAGTAATCGTTCGAGTGCTAGCCCACATGTGACTAGGAGTGATCTTTCTATTAAATTTCCCGAGTGACCAAGAATTAAATGATAACAAAGTCGTGAAACAGTCTAGTGATGTGGTTTCGAGTCATCCTGCTCATTGATCAGGTCTAGACCAATCAAGTAGTCATTCTGCAACATAGATAAGCATATTCACTAGTAGTAGCAGCCAACTCTCTGTGCTGACCACCGCCTTAATAGTAGTGATTGAACGTCGAGATAGAAATTGCGCGCTCGTTTGCTACGGCCTGTCGAAATTACTTCTTGTTTTCTCTCTTAAAATTTAAAAAAAAAAAAAAAAAAAAAAAAAACCAAAAAATAAGCATGCATACTTTCGAAAAAATTATCAAAAATAACTTTCCTACGGCTATATATCTAATCCATGTATACATGTGGAAAATGTTTGCTTTAAATAAAAGTCAAAGCCTGGAATTCGTAAAATTTGGGAATTTAAAAAAAAAAAAAAAAAAAAAAAACGGAAAAAGTCACGAGTGAGAAACGCCAGTGAGCTCAGTTGCCCCATGTAGACCCACTTAGATACCATTGTCCATGATGATCCATAATTGGAATCATTTCTTCCGTAAAAATAAATATTTTGAAAAATATTTTTTTTAAAAATAATCATTTGTATTACTTGAAATAATCAATCAATTATTTTTTATTATCGACAATAATTTATACCTAATTATTTTTGTGAATGATGAAAGCAATTTTCCATTCATTTATTTTTACAAGCGATCATTTTTAGAAAAACCTTCTACAAATCATTCATTTTTAAACAAACATACTATTAATTTATAGTTAATTATCGGTTAATTTTTGGACCAAAAAAGAACTAATAGTTAATTTTGTGTTTTTTTCTTTTGGTTTCTTTTTGGCAAATTGGGAGGAGACCCGCTCCGCATTGGGTACTCCATGTAATTTCACTAGCGCATTCTCTCAAGACCATCTCTAGGAGTGCAAGACATATGTTTCCGTAATCACTAATTTGTGTATATCCGACGAGGCGACTACCATAACCGATGGGTAGTTTCACAATGAAATGCTCACATGAATAGATGCAGAGTTCTCTAACTGAAAACGTCCAACATCTTGAGAGGTGTTTCAACGCGCACTCCGCTAATCAAAGGTCAGTTGAAACTGTTGGAGTTTTGTTTATACTCTCCATTAACAAAATGGCACAGAGGTCTTGCTTCTAGATAAGCGGGCAGGCAAGGGCAGTGCCTCAGAGCTGTCAAAGGGCTTTTATAGTTTAAGATTATATTTTATTGGTAATTTGGACTTGAGCCCATGAATAGCTAATAAGTATATATAATCTCTTTCTCTTGTAACTGAGGGATGCATCATAGAGGTGCGAAATGCTAATTATAGTGAAATCCCCTGCTAGATAGATGTAGCTCTAGTTTAAGTGCAAACCAAGATATGACATTGCATCTCAAATTCTCTTTCTCCTTTTTGCTCTCTATTTTCTTGTGATTATTCACTGAATCTTACCAAAAAAATGTCTTTGCAATCAAGACAGCCCGCATGTAAATGCTTTGCCAGGAATCCTACAGCTTGGATTGTGGTAAGTTAAGGCAGACAGTGCCAACCCATATGTTCATCGACAACTTCAAATAGTTCGTAATGCTACTCTGTAGATTCAGCAATACTCTCTTATCGACATGCTGCTTTGAGCTGCGACCAGAATTTACTTTGCCAAGTTGGAAAATGCAGCTCGTGTTCTCGGCGATACAGAGGAGCAAGACGATGAGCATCTTAAACCGTGGGAAAGGTTCAACTAAATAAGGAAATTCCGCACACGAACTCAAAAGATCCGATGATGCCCGTGTGAGGAAAAGGAAGCAAAATTCTTCCGAGCAGATGGAAAGATGGAGTTCTGGTTTTCACTTTGAACGGCACGAAAAAATGAAGAGGACAAAAAGAATATGCTAATTGAGAAGCACTGATCTACCACCGCATTCAGGCTGCATATGGCTAAAGCGACAACTACATATAATGCAATGCAAACTGGAGAAAGGAAATCAAAGATGAAAGGAGCAAATGAAATGAAAGTGAAAGATCAAGTACAAGTTGATGAAAAACACTCAAATCAGACGCTCGAAAGACACTAACTCAAGCACTTTGTCCGTGAATTACAGCGCATAATACTCATCTAAGTGTTTAATGCATCCATATGGTTTAGCACGGATGAACTCAAGGCGTTCCTTGCATCCGTATTGTCAAGCAGGAGTGAAAGCCACTCAAATTCCTCAACCTAAGTAGCACATGAACCACGATTCCACAAAGAAACCCAAGGGCCACGCTCTATCCAACGAGAGAAACTGCCGCACAGATCGGCATCACAAAAGCCTCCTCCTTTGAGTTCATGTCCCAGGCAGCCATGGCCAGCTCAATCCCTGCAAACAAGAGCAGGACACCAAGCACGCCAACAGGGAACTGGTCCAACACCTTCACCAGGGAACTCCCAAGGACCAGACCAAGAATCAATTTGGCAGCTCCCAGGATCGCCATGCAGCCGCCGCTCCTGCCATCAAACTTGCACTGCCCCGCCAGGCTGCTGGCACCATGGCAGCACGGCATGGCCCCGAACCAGCACCCGACCTGATTCATCAGCCCTACCGTGACTGCCACCAACGTGGCGGAGAAGTCCTTCTCAGGGAAAAGATCATACGACAGCTTGCACACCGCAATAACAGAGTTCAATATCGATAACGGGAGTTGGGGAATTGTGCCTTTAATGAATCCCTCTTTCCAAGCATGCCTCGAAGTCTTCACAACTTCAATAGAGGATGGACCAAATTTGAAGTCCCTGAGGTTTGGGCTCTCTAATGAAGGCCAGGACAACACCTAGCAGGAAGATAATGAAAGCTGAAGGAAGAGCCATCATGATTCTCTTCCTCGTCGAGCTCTGATCCTCGATATCATCGCCCGATTCCCGGTTGCCCTCCGTCTCTTCATTCTCTACACCAGCACCATTGATGACCACAATGAAACAAGCACAAACAATGGCCACTACCAAGCCATCCAACCCGAACAGTGCCTATTCCCAGCCGTTTTCGACTTTGAAAAGTCTTGAACTTTCCTGATGTACTTCACAGAAGTCATCGCGAACGACAGCCCTTGCGAGAGTTGAATCCCCCTAACAACAGACAGAGGGATCAGCCTATAAACGAGCTGCATCACCCGGTCACGCCCAGGACGCCCAAGATCAAGCCGGTGCAAATCCCCGCCGCCATGACCTTTAGGATGCCGAAATTGGCACTCGATATCCCGACTGCCGCGATCACCTTCATGGGCTGCACCGGCATGGGGACACCGTGTATGGCGCCAGTGACCATGTTGTAGACGCCAGTGAATATCAAGGTCGTGCCGAGGTTGAGGTCCATGGCCAGCGTCAAGGCCAGGATTATGGGGATGTACGTGCCTAAGTCGCCCATGGCTCCATTGATCTCACCCCATTTCGAGTGGATGGCCAAGTTGGTCCTGAGCTTTCGGGGCACCCCAGACGATGAAGTGAACTTGGGTGTCTTTGGATCGTTGGTGTTCGAAGGGCCTCCTTCATGGCTTTGACTCTATGCTTACTGCGTAGCGCCACACGCAGAGGGGAAGACACAGAGAATTCGATGCTCTTCTACGGTCGACCCGTATGAGAAGCGTCTCTCCTTTTTATCTCTGCGAAAGAGAGAGGACGTTGTTGGGGGTGGCTGAACGGGTGCCGGTGGTTGGGATCTCAGGCATATAGAAGACAACAGAATCACATGCACGTGCAATTTTTTTTTTTTTTTGTAGCCATCAATTTAAATCCGTAACTTTAAATCAGTGTAAAAAATTATACGATAATGGAAAATTTGTGCCCTTCTAGTGGAATTCAGTGCGGATCGATATTGACTTGATATAAAGGCCCGGTCTATGCTGGCATCGGAAAAAGAAATAAAAAGTCAATATTGTGTGTAAAGAAAGAGAACGGGAAACCATCGCCATGTAAAAACTATGCGGCAACGGGAATCTGCATTTTTTAGTGGGAACCAGTACGATCAACTTGATCTAGCAGACTCGGTTTATGCAAGCATCAGAAATTTAAAAAAAAAAAAATGAAAATCAATAGCATATGTGTAAAGAAAGAGAACCAGAAACCATCACAGTGTAAAAACTATATGGTAATTGGAATTTGTGTTTTCTAGTGGGATCCGGTGTCGATGGATTCTCGAAAATCGATTGACTTGATTTAACTCGTTTTATGTAAGCATCAAAATAAGTACAAAAAAGATAATCAAATTTAAACAAATTTAGGGAATGAGATTAAAAGGGTGTAGGCGGAGGAAGATGATCAATTAAAGTTATATCGTGGGGGAAATTTAAAAGATATTCCTGAAAGTTATCTCGATCGTTTTTAAAATCATTATTTTTTTTTTCCATTAGGCAAAAAGATACGTCAATGATGCCACCTTGATGATGTACATGGACATGCAAAGCTCCATTTCTCATGCCATATTTGGCTTAAAACATAAGCGTTGATAAGCATCGACGAAGCCAAAAAAATGGGACCGCATCTTATCTTAGTGTAGCGTGGCCGGCAACGTAAAAATAGTTAAATATATAAAATTTAATCAAATATGCAATGTGGTCCCTGAACTTTTAATTTATTCGATATGGTCCCTAAATTTTTTATATATGTTCAATTTAGTCTTTAGATTATATAAAAATATTCACTGTTGTCTCTAAACTTGAATTAATAGAAGAAAACATTGGATATTTCCATATTATCTAGGGACTATTAGATTGAACAAATTAAAAGTTTATGGACCACATTACACATTAGAATAAAGTTTGGAGATTACATTGTAGTTTTGGCCAAATTTTAGGAATTATTTATGTAGTTATCCCAGATAGTTATTGCCCAAATCATTCATGTCATTTGTCTTGTCCTTGATAGCCATTCTTAGTGCACTTTTTCTTTAGGGATCTACCAAAATAACCTTTCTATAGGGGTAATACCATGAAAAACCCTAAATTAATATAATTGTGACAAATTTATTCCAAACTAGTTTTTAACCAACAAAAACCCCATATGAGTATATTATGATTAATATACCCACCATTAGTTTCCATTAAATTAAATTAATATCACGAAAAATCATAAAATTGCAAATAGAGAGTAAACATTAAATTAATACACTTGTAGCTGCTATGTGTCATTTGACTTAGCAATTTCACAATAAAATTTAACGGAAACTAATGGATAATAAATTTGTCACAAGTCTACTAATTCACAAATTAGTTTTAGGTGAATTTTATTATAAGTGTACCGATTTAAGGTTTTTTCATAATATTAGCTTTTCTATATATGGCCCCTTTATTAAAGTGCCCTTTGAAGGAAGTCAAAACACTTTGGGAATGATTCCTTGCGAGTGTCGTTGAAGCTCTTGAACAGAGGATCTCCACATTGGTAAAACATTTCATGAGCATCTTATGAATGTTAACTGTCTTGTTATCTCTAAACCTAAATTCGAAATTGTGTCATGCTAGTATAAATTAGTGCTCGAGATTGTTAAATGTAATCTCACATTGCCTTGATTGTGTGGTTATAATGTACCTTATGGCATGCAATCTCTCTCTACCTAATATAAGTTTTTTAAGCTGGACAATTTGACAAAAATAATTGAGACGCATTTCAAGGATATGGGTAAATAGATAATCTAATTCATGGAAATCTTATTAGACTAACAAGAAAAATGACCCCTCTTTTTATTTATTTATTTATTTGCTTTTGTCTTTTTATGGTTACGGCAATATCGAGAAGGAATAATCCTAAATATAATTATTCCCACTGATGATATTCCAGAATTATGTGCATTATAATTATCATTAGACCAGTTCCAATCCGTGGCCCTCTTCCTTGATAGAAAACTTCCCTGCCATCAATTCTCCACTCCTTTGAAGTTCACTGTCAATGGTGACCGATATACTGCCCCGGAAAATTCTTTGTCGCACACAAGTAATCGTTCAGCTGCAAACCCACATGCGACTAGGAGTGATTTTTCTATTAAATTTTCCGAGTGACCAAGAATTAAATGATGACCAGATGAGAAAACTACATACGTCATGAAATGGTTTAGTGATGTGGTCTCGAGTCCGCCCGGTCATTGATCGAGTCTAGACCAAGCAAGCAATTATTCTACAACATTGATAAGCATATTCACTAGTAGTAACGGGCAACTCTTTGTGCTGACCACCGCCTTAATAGCAGCAGTGATTGAACGTCGAGACAGAAATCGCACGCTCGTTTGCCGCGGCTTCTAGAAATTACTTCTTGTTTTCTCTCTTAAAATTTAAAAAACAAAAAATAAGCATTAATACTTTCGAAAAAATTATCAAAAATTAACTTCTCTATGGCTATATAATCTAATCTATGTGTAAATGTGGAAAACGTTTGCGTTAAAGTCAAAGCCTGGAATTCGTAAAATTTTAGAATTAAAAAAAAAATGAAAAAAAAAATCACGAGTGAGAAACGCCAATGAACTCGATTGCCCTATTTGGATCCAGTTAGACACCATTGTCCATGATGATCTATAATTAGAATCATTACTTCCCCAAAAATAAATAATTTAAAAAATATTTAAAAAATAATCGCTTGTATTAATTAAAACAATTAATCAATTATTTTTTATTATTGACAACAATTTATACTTAATTATTTTCGTGGACGATGAAAGCGATTTTCTATTCATTAATTTTTATAAGCAATACAAGCGATCATTTTTAAGAAAACATTATGCAAATCCTTCATTTTTGGAACAAAGGTACTCTTAACTAATAGTTATCGGTTAATTTTTGGTTAATTTTTGGACCCACAAAAACTAATAGTTAATTTTGTGTTTTTTTTCTTTTGGTTTCTTTTTGGCTAATTGGGAGGAGACCCACTCCGCATTGAGTACTTCATGTAATTTCACTAGCGCATTCTCTCAAGGCCATCCCCAGGAGTGCAAGACTTATATGTTTCCGTAATCACTAATTTGTGTATATCTGACGAGGCGATTACCTAACCGATGGGTAATTTCACAGTTAAATGCTCACATGACTAAATGCATAATCTTCTAACTAAAAACGTCCCTGCAACATCTTGAGAGGTGTTTCTCCCCGCATTTCGCTAATTGAAAGTTAATTAAAACTGTTGGAGTATGGTTCATATTCTCCATAAACAAAATGGCACTAGGTCTCGCTCCCCGATAAGCGCGCAAGGTGGCAAGGCAGCACCTCAAAGCTACCAGAGGACTTTCATTGTTTGAGCTTATATTTTATTGGTAGTTTGAGCTTAAATACATGAATAGCTAATGAGTATATGTAATTTCTTGTAATTGAGGGATATAACAGAAAAGTGTTAATTGCTAATTACAATAAAATTCTCTGATGGATGTAGCTCTAGTTTAAGTGTGAACCAAGATATAACATTGCATCTTGAATTCTCTTTTTCCTTTTTACTCTCTATTTCCTTGTGATTGTGTGCCGAATCTTATAAAAAAAATGTCTTTACAATCAAGACAGCCCACATGTAAATGCTTTGCCAGGAATCCTACAGCTTGGATTGTGGTAAGTTAAACCAGACAGTACCAACCCATATGTTCATCGACAACTTCAAATAGTTCGCAATGCTACTTCGTAAATTCAGCAATCCTCTCTTATCGAAATGCTGCTCTGAGCTGCGACAAGAATTTGCTTTGCCAAATTGGAAACTGCAGCTCGTATTCTCGGCGATAAAAAGGAGCAAGATGATGAGCATCTTAAACCTTGGGAAAAGTTCAACTAAATGAGGAAATTCCGTGCACGAACTCAAAGATCCGATGATGCCCGTGTGAGGAAAAGGAAGGAAAAGGAAGCAAACTTCTTGCGAGCAGATGGAAAGATGTAGTTCTGGCTTTCAGTTTAATCAGCACAACAAGGCAGAGGAGAAAAAGATTATGCTGATTGAGAAGCATTGATCTATCAGGCATTGAGGCCGCATACGGTGGAAGCACAACTACATGTAACGCAATGCAAACTGGAGAAAGGAAATCAAAGATAAAACGAGCAAGTGAAATGAAAGTGAAAGAGAAAGTACAGGTTGATGAAAAGCACCCAAATCAGACGCTTGAAAGATTATATACACGAGTATTGCAGCACATAATTCACATCTAAGTGTTTAATGCATCCATATGTTCTAGCACGGATGAACTCAAGGCCTTCCTTGCATCCATGTGGTCGAGCAGGAACGAAAGCTACTCAAATTCCTCAACTTGAGTAGCACATGAACCACCATCCCACAGAGAAACCCGAGCGCTGCGCTCGATCCAACTAGAGAAACCGCTGCGCAGATCAGCATCACGAAAGCCTCCTCCTTCGAATTCATGTCCCTGGCAGCCATGGCCAGCTCAATCCCTGCAAACAGAAGCAGGACACCAAGCACGCCAACAGGGAACTGATCCAACACCTTCACCAGAGAACTCCCAAGGACCAGACCAAGAATCAATTTGGCGGCTCCCAGGATCGCCACGCAGCCGCCGCTCCTGCCTCCAAACTTGTACTGCCCCGCCAGCCCGCCGGCGCCATGGCAGCACGGCATGGCCCCGAACCAGCACCCGACCAGATTCATCAGTCCTACCGTGACCGCGACTGACGCGGTAGAGAACTCCTTCTCGGGGAAGAGATCGTACGACAGCTTGCACACCGCAATAACCGAGTTCAATATCGATAACGGGAGTTGGGGAATTGTGCCTTTAATGAATCCCTCTTTCCAAGCATGCCTTGAAATCTTCACAACTGCTATAGAGGACGGACCAAATTTAATGCTCCTGACCACTTTAGGCTCTCTGATGAAGGCCAGGACAACACCTAGCAGGAAGATAATGAAAGCTGAAGGAAGAGCCCTCATGATCTTCTTCCATTTTCTCTTCCTCGTCGAGCTTTGATCCTCGACGTCGTCGCCCGATTCCCGGTAACTTTCCGTCTCTTCATTCTCTTCACCGGCACCATTGACGACCACAATGAAACAAGCACAAACAATGGCCAGCACCAGGCCATCCAACCCAAGCCAGTGCCTATTCCCAGCGGATTTCGACTTCGAAAAGTCTTGAACTTTCCTGATGTACTTCACAGCAGTCATCGCGAACGACAGCCCTTGCGAGAGCTGAATCCCCCTAACAACAGACAGAGGAATCAGCCTATAAACGAGCTGCATCAGCCCGGTGACCCCCAGGAAGACCAAGATCGCGCCGGTGCATATCCCTGCCGCCATGATCTCCGGGATGCCGAAGTCGGCACTCGAGATCCCAGCCGCCGCGATCGACTTCATGGGTTGCACCGGCATCGGGACGCCGTATATGGCGCCGGTGACCATGTTGTAGATGCCGGTGAATATCAGGGTCGTGCCGAGGTTGAGGTCTTTGGCCAGCGTCAAGGCCAGGACTATGGGGATATACGTGCCTAAGTCGCCCATGGCTCCATTGATCTCACCCCATTTCGAGCGGATGGCCAAGTTGGACCCGAGCTTTCGGAACACGCCGGACGGGGAGGGGAACTTGGTGGGTGCCTGGGGATGGTTGGTGTTCGAAGGGTCGTCCTCCATGGCTTCGACTCGGTGCTGTACTGCGTAGCGCCACGCGCACGGGGGAAGACAGAGAGAATTCGATGCTCTTGTATGGACGCGAGCCAAGCAGCAGCAGCAGCAGCAGCTTGCGTCCTCTGTTTCTGCGGTCGAATCGTATGAAAAGCGTCTCTCCCTTTTATCTCTGCCAGAGAGAGAGAGAGAGGACTTTGCCGTTGGGGGTGGCTAAACGCGCGCCGATGGTTGAGGTCTTCGGCATAAAGGTGGCAAAAAAGTAAATGCCATCATTGAATGCGATAGGATATTTAAATGTTGAATCACGCCTCGTCTCTAAGCTTAAGCCGGTCCCACAAAATTTCACTAGATATCAGTTCACGAGGTCCTCGATCCAGTAATAACGATCTCACAAAATCTCACTGGATGAATGACGCAATGAACAGAATTTAAAACTATAAAATATGAAAAATTGTGTTGATGGGGATCCTTCGTGAGTCTATGGATTCTTCGAAATGCTATCGACTCAACTTAGCAAGCTTGGTCTATGCAATACTTGCCATAAGTTTATAAAATTTCTAATGCGCAATCAGCTATCAGAAAAAGTTAAAAATCAATACTGCACCCGTGAAGAGAAGGAGAAAAAACATTCAAAGATTTAAGATGGACTTATTTTCCAAAAAATAAATGATTTGGAAGTCATGATCCTAAAAAATGATTGCTCATTAGTCATTATTTAAGAATCAAGTTGGTTGTTTCCTAGGATAACCGGCTTCCCAGTCAAATTTGAGTAGTTAATATCCTTATCAGATGAGGTTGCTTCATCTCATGTGCTCATTTTTCGAAGATGAATACCCTTTGATTACAATGCATTTCAAAGATTATTCCACGATCATTTCCGTATTTTCAGTTCCCACCGGCACGGCATATGCTCATTCGAAGAACATAAGCCTTCATCAAGCTCATTGATGTTATTTAAAGAAATGGAATGAACCGATCAAGCGTTGACAAGAATAGGAAAATTTAAAAACAGAAAAATTGTCAGTGGCGTCTCTTCTTGGTGTACATGGCATCAGGAAATTAATTAATGTCGTCCTTTACTAGCCATTCTAATTGTCCTTTTCGAAGTGACCTCTCCATGTGGCCCTTTCTTAGATTGGCCTTTCGGAACGAAGTCTGAAAAGCACTTTGAAAGGACAAGCTTCTTCAATTTCAGCCAGAGCATCTCATGATTTATCCAACATCTCAAAACCATCTTTTTTTAACTCCCTGTCGAATATCTAGATATGAAATCGAGTATACATCCTCGATCATGGGAATTAGCAATCAAGATCACCGAATGTCAGCCCGCATTGTTTGGATATATGGTCACAACGTATCTTATACGTACTCCCTCCATTTAAAAAACCTAAATTTTAAGTCGGACATTGAGACACGTTACCGGGAAAAGGACGGAGACGGGACGAGGAGGTCCAGGCCGTGCAAATCCGATTAGACTAACGAGATAAATGACCCTTATTTTAATTTATCCTTTTTTTTATGTTTTATTCTGTCAACAGAATACTACTGATAGTTCTTGGTAGACTGCAACCAACGGTTGACATTAGCCAGCCAATGAGATAAAAAGTCACAATCCGTTGATGTCTTACAAGCTTTTTGATTATACCCACGAATGACAATCAAGGCATTACGTGCATTCTATTACAATTATCAATAATTCAAAGTTCCAGTCTGTGGCCCTCCTTGCTTGATAGAGAACCCATGTTCATTTGTCAATGATGCGCACAAAAGATCTGGCCTCACAAGATTCTTCGTTACATCACCATTGAGGTATGCATTTGCAATTGCTTATAGTCATCTGGGTGCAACACATATGTGTGACTAGATATGACCTTTGTGTGAGAGTAATAAGCAAATCGACGAGATACTACCCGCTTCATGAAATGATTTTGCGATTTGGTCTTGTGTCTCTAGCCTGCTCATGAATCGGGTCCAAACTAACCCATAAGTTACCATGCAACGATATTTTTTTTGAGATCCAAATAGATGTGCATACTCACAAGCAGCAGCAGGCAACTTATACCAGCCTATAAGTTTGAAAAAATTTCATGATTCGCTCTTGGGTGCGCCTCACTCATGAATGAGGTCTAGACTTTATCCATTAGAACACGAATGACAACTATTATGTTCCAACTAGCACTTGAATGGGGTCTAGACTTTGTCCATTAGAACATAAATGACAACTATTCTGTTACAACTAGCACTCGATGACAGGCAACAATGGGTGGGCAACTATCTATAATGGAAAGAAGAATTGATAAAAAGAGTTTTAATTTCTTATTTATATTCTAGAAATAAAGAAATAGAAAATTTTCACCCATCATTTTTATTCCAACCTAATTCTAGACTCAAAATTTGTTCCAAAATAGAAAAATAAAATTGCATTCTTGAAAGATTTACGTTCCAAATCTATTCCTAGAAACCAAAAAATAGTCTTGACCAGGAATAGAATAGTACAGTAGTTCCTGAGATCTAATAGATATGCATACACGCGAGTAGTAGCGGGCATTAGGCAAGTCCTTTAGGCCAACCATCGTCTTAATTAATAACAATGATGGAATGCCGAATTAGAAATCGCATGCCCATTCACTACAACTTTAAGATATTGTTCCTCTTTTTTTCTTTTAATATTTTAAAAATGAAAAACAAGCGAACGACTTTCCAAAAATACCGTGAAAGTAACTTCTAAATGGCTCTGTATTCAATAATTGTATAGATTTGTAGCGTTCGTGCTGAATAAAAACCAAACTGCAATCACCTTCGGGCCTAACCTCCACGCCTCCTCAATCAATACCTGTAGGTCGACGCTACTGCGCGTCCAAGCCAAGCCATTCCTTTGTTGTTCATGCTCGTCCGTGGTACTAATGCCTCCAGATCTGGCCTAACCGAACTTTCGAATATGGAGTTGTTGTCACCTGCTATCATGGACGAAATGATGCAATAACCAGAACCAATCACTGTGCAGAAATCGCAAGGTATGGAAACTCATATTAGTAAGATTCATTGGGAGCTTGCATTCTTTGAAATGTTATTTTGACTTGATCTAATAGACTTAGTCTCTACAATACTTGCCGTGAATTTATATAATTTTAGACACGCACTTGTCGCAAGCATCAGGAGAAGTCAAAACCAATACCGCAAGTGTGAAGAAAGAGAACAATAAAATACTTGAAGATTTATGGTGCATTTGTTTCACAGAAAATAAATGATTTGAAAATTATTTTTCTAAATAAATGATCATTCGTATTATTTAAAAAATAAATGAAAAATATTCTAATCATTTATGAAAATGTCTTGATATAAATTATTGTAGTTTTAAAATTATTTATTTTCTGCAAAATAAATAGAATTTTTAATAATCTTTTAGGGAATGAGATTAAAATTTAAAAGGGTGTAGATTGTGGAAGATAAGAATATAAAGTCATATCGTTTGTGAGATTTACACAATATACTTAAAAGTTATCATCATATTTTTTCGAAAAATCATTATTAATGGACATGTATGGTGCCATCTTGATAACGCATGTGGGCAGGCATTTGAATGAAATTGCCTCTGTAAAACTACGAGATTTTTTTTTTTTTTTGGTCATAGTAAAACTACGAGATTGACGCGATATGATTTTGGGATTCTTCGGAAAAAAATAAAGTTCGATTTTCCATTCAGACAATTTTCAGCACCATGTTTGGGTCATCCGCTCGAATTTCACACTTTAGTGTTCGTTTTTCCCACTCGACCTCCTTCATGCACGAACTATTTTTGCACTCTCACTCATACACTAATTCATGAAAGCGAGATTTGGTTAGTGAATATTACTAGGGATGTTATTCAATATTTCATTAGGATAAATGGCTTTCTTGTCGGATTCGAATAACTAATTCACCTATCGAGCCAGATTACTTCGTCTCATGTGCGCATCATTCGAACTGAATACCCTTTGATCGCAATGTATTGCAAAGATTATAAAATGATCGAGTTTCTATTTTGGGCTCCGAATGGCATGGTATATATGCTCATTCAAAGGACATAAGTATTTAAAAGCTCAATGGTTTTGTTTAAGACAAAAGTAGGAAAATTAAAACAGAAAAATGATCGTTGTCTTTTCTTGGTGTACAATGTACATGGCTGCCATCAGAAAAATAGTTAATGGCGTGCCCTTTTCTAAGCGACCTCTTTATGTGGCTCCTTCCTTAAATTAACATTTTGGAACGAAGTCAAAAAAGCACTTTGAAAGGAAGAGCAACTTCAATGTCAGCAAAAAGCATCTCATCAAACATTCTTTAAACCATCTTTTTAACTCTGCCTCAAATACCTACATATGAATTCTAAAATAATATCCAGATCATGTAAATTAGCGATTGAGATCTAATACCACATCATTTGAATATATGCATATGGTCGCCTCCATTCAAAAACTTAAACTATGTTAACGGGGATAGGGATGGAGATGGGAACATACGGTCCGGGTCGTATAAGATAAATGACCCTTTTTTTTAATTTTTTTGGTAGAAATTTATTAATTATTTTTGTTGGGTTTGGATGAAAAGAAATTATTTTTTATTTCCTTTCTTTTTTGTTACTTTCTATATGCTTCTGTCAACATTGAGAGGGAATACTACTAATAATTCTATGTGCATTGCAGCCAACGGTTGACAATTAGCCAGCGAATGAGACAAAAGTTCTCAATCCATCAATGTCTCGAAAGCTATGCCCCACGAATGATATTCGAGGCATTACGTGCATTACATTACAATTTATCATTAACTCAAAGTTCCAGTCTGTGGCCCTCCTTGCTTGATAGAGAACCCAAGTTCATTTGTCAACGATGCACACAAAAGATATGGCCTCACAAGATTCTTTGTTACATCAGCCTTTTGCAAATTATCATTCGAGTGCAAACATTCGTCAATGATTTTGTGATTCGGTCTCGAGTCTGATCTGCTCATAAATTGAATCAAGACTAGCCTATGAGTTACCACGCAACGTTACTTTTCTAAAATCCGAATAAATGTGCATTCTCACACTATCCTGTAAATTACCTTGGATTAATTCAGTTTTGGGCCCCTTCATGCCACTCATGAATCGAGTCTAGACTAGACCATAAGTTACCATGTGATGGTATTTCTTTAAAGATTCAAATAGATATATGTACATACAAGTACTAGCGGACAAATTGTTGCATCAATCGCCGCCTTATTTGATAGTGTTGATGAAATGTTGAGATAGAAATTGTATGTTTATTTGCTGCAACTTTTCGAAACCACATGCCCAGTCGCTACAAACTACTTTTGAAACATATTATGAAAATAACTTCTTCTTTTTTTTTTGGTGAGATTATGAAAATAACTTCTTTGGTGGCTCTATATTCAAAAATTGTATAAATTAGAAGCGCTCATGCTGAATAAAAGCCAAAGGATGGTAAGTTGTGAAAATTTCGAAAAGAATAAGAAGTCGATAAAAACACTGCTGGGCCTAATTGCCCCATTAGGCCCACTTAGCAACCATTGTCCTGGGGCCACTTGACCGCTGTCGAAAGAGCACTGATGGGCCTTTGCGTCCTCCTACTCATCAAATGTCAAAAAATATTAAGCGGTTTGAGAGAATGTGGCGTGCATTTATGCATTCTGAATCAATTATAAATTAACATACATATATATATATATATATATATATATATATATATATATATATTGATATGTAGTCCTGAGCAAGACTTTAAAAGGCTCTTGCCAACCTGAGGGCAGACCCGAGGGGAGAACCTGCTTGGGTAGTGGGAAAGGCTGACTCCTAGGAAAGACTGGGTAAAGCCGATAATAGGACTTAAAAAATATCCTGTTACCACTGGTGCGCCGCACACACATCCCTAGTGTATGGCCGTGAAGCCGACCCTCGGTCCATGCTTGCATTCCGAGGAAAGGTTCAGCCAAATGAAGGGGCCAGGGGTGGGGAACTGCCCCCGGGTATGTGTATGATATAATGAAAAAACAAAAAAAATTGGGCCTAACCTCTGCACCTCCTTCTGTCATCGCATCCAGGTCGACATTGCTGCACCACCATCAAGCCGGGCCATCCTTCATCATCCTTCCTTGTCCATGGTCGGCGCCTCTAAATCTGTCTTAACCGAACTTTTAAATTTGGAGTTATCATTATTCGAAGTCTTAAACGAGATAATTTTGTCACACCAATATATAATAAGAACATTTGTGATAAAGAAAAAGCAGGATACTGGAGTGGCAAATTGGCAATTGACATATAATTAGAGATATTTTTTTATAATAATTTACCATTTTCCGATTGTAGGGCCAGAATTATTCCGAGAAAAGGCAAAAACACAGAGAAAACAACAAATCCGAAACTTCAAATTTCACAAGAACGCCATCACTTGCCACCGGGCTTCAACACAGCTGAAAATCAACCAGACGCCGGCCCAGCGGTCTGCGTCTTTCTTCTTCCTCGTCTCGCCGCTTCTCATCTCCTTCGTCGGGATCGTCTTCACCTCCATCTGCAACGTGAAAACCACCCCGGAACTCCATCGAAAGCTCCAGAGCTGCTACCCCTCTTCCGGTTCTGGGTCTTCGAGTTCCTCCGGAGAGAAGCGAGTTCCCATCTCTCTTTGCCAAACTTCGGGCGTGCAGAGGCGGCTCCGTACGACGTCGGATCGAACGAGAAGCTCGGGTGGGAAAAATGAAGGGCCGCGGGGCTAAGGTACTTGCTTACGGTTTCGGCTCTTGCTCGGGTGTGTTTCGTGCGGATCGAATCGTTCGTTTTGAGCTGATGGGTCGTGAAGAAAGCGCTGTCGATTTAGTTGGGGAGTCTTGCTTTCTCGCGGTTGCCGTCGTTTGAATGATGGGTTTGATTCGTAATGGAGAACTATTTGCTGCTGCCGCTGCCGCTGCCCCGATTAGGGTGGGAAAGAATTGAAATGAAGATCGTCTTGTCCCGCATTTGCGAAGAAAATGATTGGTGTAGAAATGGGTCCTAGCCCAATGGTGGGTGTAGTTGGTTTATTATCGTCGTTTTCGACGTGGGAGATCTCGACTCATTTTGCTCTCGCTTTCCTTGTTGGGTTCCTTGAAGCTTGTGTCGGGTTTCTCTTTACATGGTTTTGTTGTCTGCTCGTCGGTTTGCGTGGCATCCCGTTAATTGGCTTGTTGAAGTGTAAGTTTGCAAGGAACGAAATAATGCTTTCTAGGTTTTTCTTGTGTCGCCATAACAGATGGTCCATTTATTAACTACCGAACGTTGGGGATTGAAACCGCACGTGGTTGAGAGTTGAGAGGTGTCATGATACCGTGTTGCCCTTGCTCAGGTGTCCCAAAAGAATTGTTAAATTGGTTTTGGCATTCTTAAACTATTTCTTGATATCTTGCTCATCACCTTTTTTATTATTAATCTTATAGAGTTTATGTGTTTTATATGGTAGGCAGCTAGAATGGAGGATATTCTTAATCTTCCGGTTCAAGATCCTCCTTGTGCGGAGTTTTCTGCCTCTCAGTTGAAGTGGGTGAAAATAGTGGGCGGTCGCCAAGGTGGTGATGATGTTGCTCTTATACCGTTTGCCAGGGTTGAAGACTTTGTCAAAGGAGAATCCAGTAATGTGGACTGCCCTGCTAGTTTTCGTGTTGAGTCAAGAAGGAGAAGACGAGAGGGGAGCACCAGTAAACCAAGGGTAGATGGCTATCTCGAATACACCCTGTGCGTCACATTATAATTGTGGCTATCTACTGCTTCAGTGCCATTTGCTTTATATAAGTTGCTCTTTTAGCTCAAGTCCAGCTCAATTTTGGAGTTTGCATGTTGAAAATAACGCCACATTCATGAGACGGATATCCTGCCTAACATTAGTAGACAAAAGTTTTCTCTATAAGTCTTTATGAACCTCAAACGTGTGGGAAAGAAAAATGTAATCTGCTATTCACAGTTAAATTCCGGTTTTGCTCAATCTTACTAGCGGAGAGAAGGATATATTTTCCTTGGTTTAGACAAGGAAGTAGCTTTATCTTTGTCATTCACTAACTTGAAACTCAAGACGTTATGCTTGCTTGCTGTAGATATTGGTGTTCCTATGGTCCTGAAGACTACAGAGACAATGAGTCTGTTGTCGGTGACAGTTTGGGCATTAAGCCTCTTTCAGGAAAGGGGAGCAGGCCTGGAAGACATCACATGATGAGGGGCTGTCTTTGCCACTTCACAGTAAAGCGTCTATACATCCGACCCTTGATTGCTCTGATTATTTATAATCAGCGAAAGCATGTCGATAAAACCGGTGCACCATGTCATGGGTTACTTGATCGCCATGCTGTTGGCACAAGAGCTATATATGCTCCCCGAATTTCAGAAGAGCTACGCCAGAAAGTGATGTCTATGCTTTACGTTGCAATACCTATAGATGATATAATGCAGCACCACATGGAGCTAGTGCAGAGGCATGGTGGGCCTCTCAACCGTGATGATTTTCTCAGTAGGAACGATGTTCGTAACATGGAAAGGCTTGTTCACAATTCTTCACATGAGTTGAATGAAAATGATGAATGCAGTGTAAAGATATGGGTGCGACGTCATCAGAAGTATGTCTTCTTCTATCAAGAATGCACCGATACAGAACCTTTTATATTGGGTATACAGACAAAGTGGCAGCTTGAACAGATGTTGCATTATGGGCGGAATGGCTCCATTGCTATGCATTCATCCTTTGGCAGGAACAAGCTGAAGGTACCCTCTCTTTCCCCATTGACCAACCACCCACATGAAGGAAAAGGAAAGATAGTCACAACTATTTGAAAATTGAAATTGATGTCAAACATGTTTCCCGACGATAGAGAGCACGCACTGTGAGCATGTAATAGTCTAGATATATGCATGTGTCCAGTTGATACTGTTGTTCCAGATAAATGTTAGGAACGTGAGAGAATGAAAGTGTCACTAGGGGCGAGGTAATCATCTTTTCCCTAATTGAATAGTAGATAAGAAGTGGGATGATTGTGGGCATGACTGTAGGCTTCTGGTATTGCTTTTATATTTCATAAGTAAGTAACATAGTAATGGCATGATTTAGTTTCTGCATTCTGTGCCTGTGCTTATGCCAATTACTGACTTAATCCAATTCAGGTGTTAGGGTCACCTCTGACATTAGTACAAAAATTTGTAGTATCTATAACTGCTGACCTGTTTCCTTGGACTGGATGGTATCCAAAATCTGTTTTTGAGTTATGATATCTTTTCTCAACAGTATCCCTTATGCACCTTACTTGCTTTCGACACCTCCCATAGTGCCATTCCAGTTGCCTGGATCATTTCCTCCTCCCTCATCTGTCAAGGTATTCATAAATGGATTGGGCCTCTAGCAGAAAGGATCTACACAAAGGATCCTACATGGCAATTGAGTTCCTTTCTAGTGGATGATTGTTCCTTCAAGGTCTCTCTTATAAGGTAAACCATGTTACAATTTCATTGAGCTATTAGGGATGAGACAGAGAAGTGACAATATGAATGTTGAGCTCATCCTATTTTCAGAGAGGCATTTCGATGTCGAGTACTATTATGCCTCTGGCGTGTTCGTCGTGCTTGGATAAGAAATCTTCTAAAGCGAAGCTGCCACTCTGGTGTACAAAGAGAGATGTTTAGGCTCTTAGGCTCCATCTTGTACTGCACGAGATCAAATGCAGTTGAAGAGTTCATGCAAGTGTTTGTTGACCAATGTGCCTTTATGGACTATTTCAGAGAGCGGTGGTTACCCCGTATAGGTATTGTTAACCAAACTAAAATCTAAAATTTAAAGTCATCCTTCTTGAATCTTAATAGGTTGATGGCTTTAAAAGGTATAGTTGATCAGAACTTTCATGCCTTGCAGATGCTTTGATTAGTGGTATGAAGTCTTTGCCAACAGCTGGTCCTGAACCCCAGGCTGCAATTGAGTCTTACCACCTGAGATCAAAATTTAAGCTCTTAGACATTCAATATTGCAATTTATGGCTAAGAGTCGACTGGTTGATCCACATGTTGGCAACTGAATATCACTCTTCATTCTGGTTGGATCAGTATTCTTTAGGGACTGGGTGTTTTGAGAATGTTAGGGACCCGAGTTTCACAAGTAATGCTTGGCATCAGGCCCTTAACATTCTGGATGTCAACGTGATATTTGACGAGCAAAATCTCCTGCTAGCAAAAGTTCTCTCTGAAGACAGAAATTCAGTGTACACAGTGTGGAATCCAGGTTCAGAGTTCTCCCTATGCGACTGCTCCTGGTCAAAGCGCGGAAATCTATGTGAACATGTCATCAAGGTGGCATTCTTGTGCAGAACTCGTCAGGTTGCAGGAACATCATTAGGGTCGCAAGGTTATAGGCAGGCTATGCTTTCTCTACTGCAGAAACCCCCCGGTGATCCTATTGTCCTTGATCATGCCAATTTACGTGCAACCCAGTTGCATGAGGATGTTAACGGCTTGGAAGAGTTGTCTAATAGCGGACTGTTGCAACGTCTTCCTGCTGAAGCGGACTCACAGATGGCTGACTATGTTCGGCTTTTTCCACCTCCTTAACTTTGGAATCGTGGAATATCAGATGTGCTAATCAAAGCATTTTTATTCAGATGGCAAGGCCTATATTCTGCCGTCTAGCAGACTCGAGAGAGATAGCATGGCGTAAGCATGGGAGAGCTTTAAGGCATTATCATTGTGCTTCGGAATCACAGATACTTGGCTTGAGCAGGTACGTTGTCATATATATCCTTTTAAATCCTGATATGATGCTGAGGAAAAAGTTATGCAAAAGAAAATTTTGTCAGTTTTTGACAAATTTTTGGCTTCTTTCATTTTTTTTAGGCAAAAACCAAAAAAAAAAAAAAAAAAAAACCCAAACTATACTCATTGCAACACAAATATTCCAAACTTTTTTTGTCACCAAAATCCTTAAACTTGCTTAGTGCACTCCTAACTATTTTTTTCTCTAAAAAAACCCAAATTTATGCATGTGTGACATATATACCTCTGTTTTAGTTCATTGGCATAAGTTTGGGATTTTTCATAATACGAAAAAAGTGAGATTTTTTATAATATGAAAAAAGACATAAAAAATGTTTTGGATATTTGTATCGTGATAGACATAGGTTGGGACTTTTTGTGGTATTAACCCTTATTTTTATCTTAGTAAGTTTGGTTTGTCATATGTCTAGTCTTCGGCTTATTCATTTCTCAGTCAAGTGATCCCCTCGGACTGCAGAAGCACTTGGGACCCGATGCCGCTTCGCCGATCCGGCTCATGGACAGCGGAGGAGTTGCTCATCCTTTTCCACGGTGCAAGCATCTTCGTCAACTTTTATCTCTTTACACTCGGCTCGATTTGACGTTCAGGCCCTGCTCGAAGCTTAGTGCTAAAGTTGTTGAAAGGCATCGATTGAATTGTCTCGATCCGTGCGAGGCTGGTGGCTTCGGCATCTGCCACAGCTCCGCTGAATAATAGCTTTTGGTTGATGCTGCACAGCCCATCTGTGATATGCTGGAAATGTTTATCATGGACGGATTCTTATCCTTTTTTAGAAGCTTGCTTTTGAAGCTCCAGGATTCCAGCTAGGGAGGTAGCTTTACTTTTCCGTACGCGATAGGGGAGCCTTTTTATGGAGAATTACAGCACATGACAGTGACAGATGATAAGTACACTATGCTGAGCAATCAAAGGGCGGGTGATTTTAATATTGGAAGGCCACGTAAGATGATAAGTACATTATGCTGAGCAATGTGATTAGTTGGTTGTATCATGTCAGCCGTGCACTCAACACATAAATTACCTTACAAATTACCTTACGTGAGCAAGTTGCTAAGTGAATTCAATTCTTCTAATCGGCGATCGATCAAGTTAAATGATTAGTATAATCAATCGATGATATAAGTGATTTGGTCACTCTTTAATTTCAACTTTCCACGGCAGTGACCATACTCATAATTGCCAAATTGAATCAATTTAACAAATGCCTGAATACTCGTTAAGCATATTCAATATGAGATTATTTAATTTTTGATACGCATAAAAAAAGGGGATTAATATTACCAAAAACCTTAAATTGATACACTTGTGAGCTCAAATTCTCTCAAATCATACCATTACGATACATTCATTTTCTATTAGTTTTCGTTATTTGTTAATATCGAATTACTAACTTTGGTGATACGTAATAATTAACATATATACTAATTTGAAATTTTGTTCTTTGTTTATCATAAGTGTTTTAATTTGTGATTTTTTCGTTCTATTGATTTAATTTAACAGAAATTTATGAATGGTTAATTATCATAAATATATTAATTAAGGATTTTTTATTAAAGTATATCAATTTAAGATTTTTGATAATTTAAAAAAAAATGAAATAGAAGAATGGTGGCATTTCACATCTTAAAATTTATTTGATTGATTGATTGATAAGTGCCCTAAGTCACATCCCTCTTTTCGCAATTTTTTCCAACCGACCAAAACATTAACACGACAGATCAGCGCAATCAAACGACAGATGCTCCATCTAATCAGCCTCTAAAACGACGACCGTCCACGTCACCGTCAATAGCCTTTTCATCGGTCATAGAAAAAACAAAAAACGAAAATATCTGCAACAGCGATCCTCCCCAGATCACCGCGACACGTGTCGCCGGTCGACGGTACATTCGGCAGCGCCAGCCGGCGTCGCTTTTGCCGATCCTGATAACGGCTTAGCTGTAATCGAGTCAGCAGCCCCACCACTGATGCCAGCATCCCTTCTATCCCGTACTCCCGTTCCCACGCCGAAGATCCCGACTGAACGGTCCCGATTGTCCCGAAGCTTCCTCGACGTGGGCCCGGCCATACCTCGGCCGTCGGATGAGGCATCTATCCATGTCTGGGGTGATCGCGACCGCAGCTCAGCCTTACGGGATTTCGGACACAACCTGGAAATGGGAAAACGCCGAAAGCCGGTGGCCTTTTTTCCAAATACAGCTGTCGCTTTCCGACCTATAAAAGCCCAAATCTCGAGCTTCCCTCGGCAAGCAACCGAACGCATCTCCCTCTCTACCTCCTCCGTTCGCCGGCGACTCTGCTCCGCCTGGGTTTCACCTTCTCTCCGGCGAGCTCCCGTGACGCCGACGCCGGCGTGCCTTGTTGAGAGGAAGCTGAAAGCTAATCCGAGCCTGCGGAGCTACTACTACTACCTCCTTCCTCCGCGCACCGCGATCGGGAGTCCGGATCGAAAGTTCGTCGTGCTTTAATTTTTTTTTTTTTTTGTAACTTTTTTCCGTTCCCTGAATCTCGCCTGTGCTGGCTTTGTTTGGATCGCTTGCTCGCTCGGTTGTTTGATCGCGATCTTCTTCTTCTTCTTATTTTTGTCTGATTTTGCTTCTATTTTTGGCTCTGTTCGCTTTAGCCGACGCGTCGTGCGCGGTTTCGAGCCTTGATTAGTCTAGTCGGAGAAGATTCTGATTGGGGAGAGAGCGGAAGTGGTTGTAGGTCTTTGGTTTTCTCTTCCGGTTCGTAGAAACGTGTGCGCGCTCCCGGCATCTGTTTAGTTCTCGAAATTCTGCTGCTTCCGTCTGATCAATTTCGCAACAGGTACGATTTTCTAGGTAATGAATGTGAGATGTGGATCATGCGAGTTAAAGAATAACGGCATTTAAGGTGGAGGGACCGCCGCCCGCCGGTTAAATTGTGGTTTATGTCGGTTGCCTGCAGGGTCGATTGGACAATTCATAGAAGTACCTTATTTCTGTGGAGATATTCTTGTTTCCTTGTGCAACTTTTGGTGCAATATTTGTTTGGATATCTGCAAATTTTGACCTGGACGGGGTGAACTTTTGGTGCAATATTTGTTCACTGCTGCTGTGAACTTTTGCAATGATAGCTAGATCAGGAGTAGCCCCTGCCTCCATTGTCTTGGATGGAGTTGGCTCCAAAAAATCCCAAGTGCCCAAAGCTAAGGTTGAAAATGAAGGCAGAGCATCCTGTCCTTGTAGCTAATAGATTAGGCACTTGGAGAATGTGCTGATGTTCAGCGAGTTCCATCATGCCAATGATTACGCAAATGGTTTAGGGGGTCCCCTCTTTTATGGAGGGGAGTTTCTGGATGTTAAGAATACCCACACAAAGTGTTTGTAGTAGAGATCCATGGATTCTTTGTTGAATTACATGGAAGCTATCTTTCTCCTTTCATTAGACTCGCAATGGAATCGTGTAGGTGGAAAATCTGAGACCGCGCGATGGGAGTTTACATTCCTTTGTTATCTCTTAATGTTCGGCGCGGTGTTAACAATATATAAAATTGCACCACTATTGGGCTAGCAAAAAATCACTATATAAACTTACTATCTGTTGATAGTTAAATTTTCGGTTAGGATTGTGCCATTCTCATTGCCTATGTAGGTTGTCAAGTACTCATGAACCTTTCTTGCTAGGGTACTGAATTCAAACGAACTTCGCATTGTTCCTTATGATTAGGTGCTATTCCATGTTCCAAAACCTTCTTGAGCTTGTCAAAGTCAAACTCCATGGAGATTCAATTCTGTAATCTGGGTGGTTTTTCAAGAAGCTCCTTGCTTGAGGAGCTTCACCTTGTTCCCAGCATTCTTCCAGGGTTTTTTCCCCTCTCGATATTGGTGCGGCATTCAATTTTAGATGTAAAAGTGAGAAGATTGTGGTCAGATGAGCTAAATTACGATGGAAGAGGGCTGATGATTCGACATTGGAAGAAATGTTACTCGCTAGATATTTGTCCTCAATGGAAAGTTTCTGCAAAGTTGCAGATTGAGGTAAAGATGTCCTCGAAGGACAATCGCGCCACAACTATTCCTATATTTCCCTAATTTTCATTTTTAAGGGACCAATTGATCGAGTGATTTATTGCCTTTACATTAGGTTGGCGTGTCCATTGATCGTGTTCAGTGTAATTGCATTTGGCCCCAGCCTCCCAGGTTCCTGAGAGGAATGGAGTACTAAAACAGTGCATTTGTTATTCGTTGAAGTGGGAGGCTCTGGAAATCATCCTTGCTGCGTATATATTGTATGGATCGTTCTAGCCTCTAGCTTGCATCTGTTGGAGTGTTGCGGATTGGAGCCATCAAACTTTCTTTGGATGTGCTCTCTTCTAGCTGATTTCAATCCTTCTTCCAGGAGGAGAGCAATAACATTATAAGGCGTTGCCTGGCTTAATTGGGTCAATGACGTGCCTTAATGTTATTGGAGCATTGCTAAATTCTTCCTTGATGCAGGTATCTGGCAACCTTCTTGAAGATACAAGATCCGGGGAAAATATATATAATGGGGGCACTGACTGTAGAGCATTCTGAAGATCAGAAATTTGAGTCAAAGAGCTTAGAGACCTTGGAGACCATCATATGTGAAGATAAGAATAGTGAGAAAGCTGATAAATGCACGCCACAATTAGACGGCAAATGCATGCCCAGTGTTTTTCCAGAAGATGTTGGAAAAGTGAACGATCTCCTAGAGAAGGGATGCTCACTGTTTGGGTATGTTCTGAATCTGTTCATTGATGATGTTTTAATACCGTTGTACTGCTTCGACCAAATAAATAAATATATAAATACCATTATCCTGTTAATTTATAAATACCATTATCCTGTTAATTTTATGTGCTTTGCTTGCAGATGTTCACATTATCGGCGAAGGTGCCGCATCAGAGCTCCGTGTTGTAATGAAATCTATGATTGCCGTCATTGTCATAACGAGGCAAAAGTGAGCCTTCTCTTATATATGTTTTTATGATTTTCAAATTATGCTTGACGTTTTTACAGCTTCTAGTTGCTTGTGGGATGGGGAATTTGCATGATTTATTTTGAAGTATCAAGACCTGATAAACGCTAATTTCTTTTGTTTCTTTTTCCATATAGAATTCCAAAATAAATGACACGGATTATATATAACTAGATGAAAGAATTGGCGAAATGAATGATGATTTACTTGTGAGATACAATTTTTTAGGCAGTGAAGAATTTGGTTTCTCTTTGCAGTTACTTTCAATTCAGTTTTGGTCTTCTGGCTACTTTATTCTTTGAATCTTTGTATAGCTAATGGGCATCTAGGATAAGTGTTCATCCGTGGTCATCTTTGGAGTTAACTCTTGATTATATTTTGATGTCTTGATTCTGTTAATATAGGTTGTATTTGATAGTTACTTTGTCATTTTCAGATGAGGAGCCTTTTTCCTTTGCTTAGATTTCTGGGATTGGACTTTTTTGATTTGTTTAAGCATTGGTTTTTTGTCGTTGTGTCTACATCTGACCTAGAGATCATCTAAACTGTTAATCTATGCAATCGTGGAAGTTTCTCCAGAGTAGGTGACTGCTGTACTGGAAAGATACAGAACTATTTGCATTGGGGAGAATCAAATGGTTCAAAAGCTTAAGCTTTATGCTTTTTCCTGTTTTCTTTGTTGGAGATTAGAACTTCTGTCTCTGGTCTTGGTGTGATGAGTGCTACTTGCTATCTTAAGAAAGAGTCGCCATTATGCAGCTTTGAAGTGACCATTTGGTTTTATATTGAATGTGGGCTTGTCTGTGTATTCAATTTTTCTTTTCGTCACAACTGTATATCTGACTTTAAATTGCATATTGATTTTCAGGATAGTATCGATGTGGATCAGAAAGATAGACATGACATGCCACGCCATGAAGTCAGTCAGGTAAATAATCTCTCTTGGAAGATCTTATCTCGTTCGGGGTGATTGATTTAATTGTGGAGAACATTGGATGAACATTTTGTTCTTTATTCTTGCCAACTCCGCAGGTGATATGTTCCCTTTGTGGCACTGAACAACAGGTGAGAATGATAACTATTATCTTGCCCCTAGTTTTCCTACTTGGATAATCTTATTTTGAGGAAGGGAATTTCCAATATTTATGTTAGCTGCAATCAATGCAGGTCCAGCAGTTCTGTATAAATTGTGGTGTGTGCATGGGGAAATACTTCTGTGCGACGTGCAAGTTGTTTGACGATGATGTAAGTAGCTTATCTTCCCTCTGATACATATATTTTCGATTTGACTCGATGAATTCTCTTTCCTGGAATGAATTTTGTGGTGTGGTGGCTCCCTCCTCCATACATATCTACTAAAAATTGCGTTCAACCATAGATTGCAAGCAAGGACATTCTGTCAGGTCCTGCATCCACTTGCATTTCAGGGACCTTTGTACGTCATTAATAGTATAGCTTCAATAATTGTCAAATGAGATGAATGTACATGTCTGTCAAACTATGTTGTTGTCACATGCTGTCTATTTTAACTTGGAAGAAGCTTACGGCTCTCTTTTATTGCAGACATCCAAAAGGCAATACCACTGCAGTGGATGTGGAATATGCAGGTATTGCTTATGTTCTCGATCGTTTCTTTGACAATTTTGTTATTCGGCAATGTCTTAAGAGTTCCTTGTTGAAGGTTTTATGTTATGGATTAGCAAATGAAATTTAGAATTAGCATGCTGCTGCTTCTTTTCTCACCTCACCTTGAAGTTACTTTTTTTTTTTCCTTTTCTGAGTCAAATTTTGAGTTAATATGAGTAAGATCTTCTCACTACTTTATGACATGAGTTTGGAATACATTCAGATCTGTTGCTTATTTCTTTTCCAGTCCATTCCCAGTATGATGCTGCTTGACTGTTTTCTTCTACCACTCCTTGTCATATTATTGTTCTCTGCCTTTTGTCCGGTTTATTGTGTTATTTTTCTGAGAGGTCTTTAAGGTTGTGGTTCTCTGATTGAGCTTTCTTACTTTCCTGTCCAGAACTGGGGGCAGCGAAAATTTTTTCCACTGCTACAAATGTGGTAAGTAAGCCCTTTCTATTGTCAGCCTTGGATTGATATTACATATTGGGTGGTTAAGGGAACACTGATTTGTGTTTTAATCTTCACTTATGTTTTAGGTTGCTGTTACTCTATTTTGCTCAAGAACAGCCACCCCTGTATTGAAGGAGCAATGCATCATGATTGCCCTGTCTGTTTTGAGGTGAAGATTTAATTTGGTTCTGCATAATTCTGATTCTTTTCTATTTTTATTTTCTCATCTTTTGATTGAAGAATGGATTGGCTGAATTATATTGGGCTAAGATAAACTTCAGTGTTACTTGTCATGGAGATTTGCTTGAGTCAAATTTGCAAATGGGATGGTATCCTTTGTTCTTGGTGCTTCATAAGTAACCAAATGGTGACTTGCAGTATTTATTCGACTCGAGGAACGATGTGACTGTTATGCCATGTGGACACACGATTCACCAGAACTGCTTAAAGGATATGAGAGATCATTCTCAGTAAGCCCTCAAAATATCTATTGTTTGCTCCTGTAGCTTTCACTGAAATCCCTTGGCTGTTATTTGGACTTCTCACGAATGTGGTCTATCATATGCTGAATACATCGCAGATATGCTTGCCCCCTTTGTTCGAAGTCCGCTTATGATATGTCAAAGGTCTGGGAGAAATACGATCTGGAGATTGCTGGAACACCGATGCCAGAGGCTTACCAGAATAAAATGGTAAATCATATATCGCCCCTTGTCATCATCCTGACCCTGGGAAAATCATACTTTGTGCTCACCTTACATGTCCATGTGCATCGTCCCTTTTCTGGTGGGAACGTTTGTTCTTTAGTTTTGGATATCGAGAATGTAATACGGATTGCTGCATGACAGGTGTGGATTCTTTGCAACGACTGTGGGAAAACCGATCAGGTGCAATTCCATGTAGTGGCTCAGAAGTGCTTGAACTGCAAGTCCTACAATACTCGCCAGACGAGGGGCTGAGCTTGCTCCTAAGGAGTGTCCCCGGACAACTTTGATGGATTTGAAGCCACAGCGCATCCCCAAAGTGGCATCCCAACATTGACTCGATGCATCATGGCTTTCTCCAGGTCCGATGTGTACGCGGAAGGAGTTGGCGGTTCCCATTCTTTCCTCAATATCTGTACGCGAAAGGAGTTGGAAATTCATGGTGATTGCATTGAGCGAGCAGCACTTACGCTGCGATTTGTACGTCTTCAAATAAGCAGGCATCCGGGGCTTTGGCAGATTGCCTATCGGGATGTCTATTTAATCTTTCAGTCGTAGCTAGAGGCTCTCCTTTTTCTTTTTCGGTCAGTAGAGGTGATCCTGTTTCGATGCTGTGCATTTGAAAAGGGTTTCCCCAGGAATAATTCTTATATGGATCGATTCGTCGATGTCAACTATTCTTTCAATGGTTATTCAAAAATTCCAGTTGCGTGTCCCGCTACTTTTAAGAATCTCTTCCCTTGCTGGTATTCCGTGTGATTCAAGAAGCTGTTACGGTTTATGATGTGCAACGAGTGCTGACTGCAATTTCATTCTGCTTTAGTTTTATACGTGGCCTCGTGCATTTTTTTACTCGGCTTGTCAAAGCAGCCTGGTGCTTCTTGTCGGGGCTGTCGAGGTATAACTCCCTTTTCTCAAACAAGGATCCGCGGCTGCATTGGTGTCGTCTAGCCAAGTAGCCAACGCTAATCAAGGTTGTATGTTCCCTTTGTTTTATTGGTGATGGTTCGCTCTGTGAAGGGAGCACCTTACAGTGGACAAGCCATGAGCACTGCACAGGCTTAAAAGGATGGAACATGCTCTGTTTGTCTGAAGGAAAGCTCCGCTTGGGTTTTAAACTTCTACAAGCAATTCGTGAGATCATAATCGAAAGCATTCCTTGAAAGCTTTGAAGCATTATAAAATTAAGGTGATCTCCATCGAGGGAGATAGTGAAAGCATTCCTTGCTTCTTTAACCTGCATGTCATGCGCGCTCTCATGCCTCTGGACAAAAAACTATCATGGAAAAAGACCATATTAGGGGTGTGCAACGGAAACCGCCCGAACCGGGAACCGGCCGGACCGGACCGGACCGGTCGGTTTCGGGCGGTCCTAGAGGGTCTCGGTCCGGTCCCAGGTTCCTATTTTTGGAACCGGTGACCGGTTGGTCCGGTTCCCGGTTTTGGGGTCGGAACCGGACCGGACCGACCATTTATATATATATATATTTTAATTTCTGAAATAATTTATAGCACCCATTATCATCATATTCATTTCTTCTCTCATAACTCAAAGTTAATAATCCCTCTCCTTTTTTGCTTCTGAACTACACTCAACAGTAACCATCCCATCAGCTTTTATTTTCCAAATTTTTGCAATTCTCCTCACTTGCCTTTCCCTCTTGAAACCTAAACGAAAGCTTCTGAACTACACTCAACAGTAACCATCACATCAGCTTTTATTTTCCAAATTTTTGCAATTCTCCTCACTTGCCTTTCCCTCTTGAAACCTAAACGAACGGCTAAACCCCTCTCTTTTTTTTTTTTTGTTAGTTTCTGATTTAATATACACTAACCATCACATCAACTTCCATTTTCCCAATTTTTGTGATCCAACTCGGCGGTAATTCGATTCAACTTTCATTTTCCCAAACCCTTCCTCCCCCAGCGTCATCATCTCTTCGCTCTCTCCCGTCTCCCGTCGCGGCCCCGTCGATTCCCAAGGCCCTCTCGTTCTTTGAGGTGAGTCCCGAGTCCCATCCTCGTTCAGCTCTTTTGCTATGTTTTCATTGCCGCGCGGCTTCGTTGTTTGATCATTTATACTCTGTAGTCCCATCTTCGTTTGTTTCCGACATGCGATTGTGCTGTATTGATGTCGCATTTGGGGGGGGGGTCGGTGGGTGGTTGGATTTTGTCTCCTCCGCGCATTTTGGTGTGGGTAAGAGCGCGCTTCGTTAGGGGATTTCAATCTCTTGGCTCTCTGTTGAGATTTAATTCTTCATGTCTTGATGGAAGATGGGTTGGTGTAACTCTATTATTTGTGTTGGTCGTGTTTCGTGGACGGTGTTGCTATATTAGGCGCCGCCGTGACCTATATCTTCCGTTGTCGATGCTCGAGCGAGCGAGCTTGAACCACTTGTCGAGCTGATTCGAAGAAGAGAGGGACAGAATTTATGCTTTGGATCAGTGTTTCTTCTTTATCTGTTTGTTTTTTCGTTGATTGTTGATGTTTTGTTGAGTCCCTTTTCTATTTTAGGATTATGATGTGCGATTTTGGAATCCCATCGTTAAGATTTTGCAAAGCTTAGTGGGTTTTGTTGGATGTAATTGAATGACGTCTCTTGTTCTAGAACTTTTGCAAGTAATAAAATGAAAACAAGTGATGGTTCATTGGAACCGGACCGGACCGGACCGGACCGGTTGGTCCGGTCCGGTTCTTGGTTCCAAGATAGCCGGTCCGGTCCACGGTCCAGAAAAGTGGGAACCGGTCCGGTTCCCGGTTCTTGGGTGGAACCGGACCGAACCGGGAACCGATCACCCCTAGACCATATGACCCTAAGATTTGCAGTTGTCTGGGCCGTGGTCCCAGCCTATGTAACACCGACACGGACACGTAATACGACACAATACTTCAACATATCATTTCTCAAAAATTATAGAATACCAACACGTTTTAAAACACTATATATTAAGTATATATTTTTATAAATATATGCAAAAATAAATAAATAATAAAAAAGAGCATATAATTAAATTATAATAAAAACATCAATCCAACATTTGTTAATAACATGCATTGTTTTAATTGGACGGAGATTGAACAAGAAATTAAAAAATTACAAATGTAAAAGAGTAAACTGGAAGGAACGTGTCCTTTTTTTTTTTACACTTATGGAGATTAGTGAGATTTCTTATAGTCTCAGACAGAGTTCAGAGTTCCTAATAAAGACTAGCTCGAAGCTCCTCTGCAAAACAAGGTTTGAAAAAAATGAAAATCCAAGATAAGAACTCTGAAAAGGAAATCACTAAATTTGTCATGGAAAATGTGTGAGATAATTCACAAGCTAATGACATAGACTAAAAGAGATGACTAGCAGGTGACGCCTACGAAAGGTGAAAAGAAGCAAAAAAAAAAGAAAAAAATCACAATTTTAAGTCTGCTTTCACAAATCTATGAATCATATAAATACTGGGTCTTTTCTATTTCATCCTTATCAATCTTTCTAATCATAAACCAACTACCCACAATTGGGTCATGAAATCACTAATATCAAACTAGCAAAAAGATGGAATTTCCTAACCGGATCTTATTCCGAAACTAATGAAACTACTTAAATTCCAAGTTCTGATCGAATCTAACTTTTCACAAAAAACGTCAACCGTGTTTGATATTTTTCCCTAGATGCAACCACGTAACGACATGGGATCTCCCAAAAAGAGCCACCAGACAACATAATTAGATAAGTTTGCACACGACAAGCAGCCCTCCAAGAAAATTCAAGACTCCGGTCGGCCGAATCAAGCTACAAAAAGTGTATGGAAATGGTAAGGTCGGGGTGAGTTGCTTTGGGGCGGAGGGATCTGCGATAGCTGGTGGGGCAGGCCACGGGGGTGATGGAGCGGTGCCGGTGAGAAGAGGGGCATTCGATCATCTCTCATGGGAAGGTCAAAACTCATAAGTGAGAAACTTGAGAGTGAAAATTTTATTCTTTTCTATTTATTTTTATTATTTTTATTATTTTTCATATATTTATATTTTGATCTCTTAAGTATTGAAAATTTTTAAAATTGGCCTTATGTATATTAGAATCGCGTGTCGGAATTTCAAACTTGTATGTCAGAACGTGTTGAAAAGAGTTGATCACGTGTCGGTTTGTTAACCATGTGTCGGAACATGTTGGAGCATATCGGACACGTATTGGAATATTAAACACGATATGAAAGTTTCCGGAGAGTATTACTCAAGTCCCAATAGAGAGAGAGAGAGAGAGAGAGAGAGAGAGAGGCGTTGGAAAGGGATACGCGAATGGCGGTGTTTCAAGTGATTGAGAACTCGAGTCGATGGTTTTGAGTCGTTGGCAAGTATGAAATTCACACTCCGTGGATGCTAAATAAAGGCATGATGAATATTAACTAAACTCAGGTGCAAAGTGCTGTCTAAAATCAAAATCCAAGCTGCAAAATTATACTTGTACGGAAACAAAGTAGCGAAAGTGGTCTCCAATTGAGGAAAGTGAGATTCGCACCTTATCCTCCATCGATATCACTTCGCAACGAGCTCCCCTTCTATCCACTAGAAAAATGTCACGTGCGCTTCTTATCTAAAAAAAAAACCGTTCTTTCCGACTCCGATGTTTCCCGTAAAGGAAAGCAGAGCCGAACGGCGGCGGCGGCGGCGGCGGTTGTTCGATGGCCGTTGCTTCTCCCGCCGCGGTCCCTCCTCTCCGCCGGCGATCCCGAACGCCGGCCGAACGTCGGAGCTCGACCGCTCCCTCGAGATCGCAGAACCTCATCTCCCTGCTAAGCTCCTGCTCGAGCATCCAAGAGTTCGCGCCGATTCACGCTCACCTGATCACCACCGGCCTCATCCGCGACCCCCTCGTCGCCCGCCGTCTCCTCGGCTTCTTCGTCTCCGTCGACGGCCTCGGCCACTGCCGCCGCGTCCTGAGCGGGACCCATCTGTCGGAGACGGCGCTGTGGAACGACTACATGCAGGACCAGCTTCGGGAGGACTCACCGGCGGACGTGCTGGCGTCCTACCGCCGCATGGTCGGTGCAGGGGTGGCGCTGGACATGTCGACTTTCCACTTGTTGATCAGCGCGGCCTCGAGGGTTATGGCGGTTGAAGACGTCGGCGAAGTCCACGGGCGGATGCTGAAGGCCGGGTTGGGGTTTAGCGATTCTCTGAGGAAGAATTTGATGGGTGCGTATGCGAAGGCCGGGAGACTGCGGGAAGTGCGCCAGCTGTTCAGTGAGTTTCCTGAACGAGATGTGGTGGCTTGGAATACGATGATATCTTGTTACGTTAGAATGGGAATGTTCAGAGAATCCTTGGATTCGTTTGGGCGAATGTTGGCTGACGGAGTTCAGCCAGATGAGGTCACTATGGTCAGCTTAGTTTCGGCATGTGCGAAGATGAGGGATTTGGCGATGGGCGAGAAGATGCACTCGTACATTGATGAGAATGGCATGGAGATCGGGGGGTCTTTGTTGAACTGTTTGGCTGATATGTACATGAAATGTGGGGAGATGGAGAAGGCGCGTGAGGTTTTGGGCGGTAGCGAAGCCGAGAACGATGTTGTTTCGTGGACGACGCTGCTATGCGGATATGTGAAAGCCGATCGGATGGATGAAGCCGAGAAGCTGTTCGACAGGATGGCAGAGAGGAACTTGATTTCTTGGACAACGATGACGTCGGCCTATGTTCGAGCTGGTCGATATCTAGAAAGTCTCGAGTTGTTTATTGAAATGATGCTCGACGATGTGATGCCTGATGAGGTTGCACTCGTTACCGCTCTCACCGCTTGCGTTAATATGGATGGTTATGACATTGGAAGATCCATCCACGGCTTCATTGTGAAACACGGAATGACTGTCGAGGGAATGCTTGGGAATTCTCTACTTAGCTTGTACGCAAAATTTGGTCGGTTGGATGATGCCTACTCCATTTTTCAGCACTTGCCTTGTAAAACCGCTGTCTGTTGGAACTCGATGTTGGATGGGTTCTGCAGAGCTGGGGATGTCGATAGGGCGAGAGGTTTCTTTAATGAGATCCCTGAGAAGGATTTGATTTCTTGGAACACCATGATCGGTTGCTATACTAGATCTTGCTCGGCTCAGGAGTCGTTCGAGCTGTTCCACCAGATGCAGAGTTCAGACATAAAACCGGATAAAATCACTTTAGCCAATATGCTCTCTACCTGTGCTAGCGTCGGGGCACTGAGTCATGGCGCCTGGATCCATTTGTATATACAAAAGAACCAAATTCAATTGGATCGCGTTCTGGGAACTGCTTTAGTAGACATGTATGGGAAATGTGGGAGTGTCGAAAAAGCAACAGAAGTGTTTTCGAAAATTACAGACAAAAATGTTTGTCTATGGACGGCGATGATAGGAGCATATGCTATGGAAGGACGAGCGCAGAAGGCGGTGGACCTGTTCTCGAAGATGGAAGCCGCAGGAATAAAGCCTGACCAGGTCACTTTCATAGCTCTTCTGTCTGCATGTAGCCATGGAGGTATGATAGATGAAGGATACAAGTACTTCCACAAGATGAAAAATGAATACAGAATTGAACCCAGGATTCAGCATTATGGATGCATGGTCGATCTCCTCGGTCGCTCTGGGCACTTAAAAGAGGCTCTAGAACTTATTCATTCCATGCCGGTGGAAGCAGATACTATTATTTGGAGCTCATTCACGAGGGCCTGCGAAACCCACCAGAATGTCAAATTAGCAGAGTATGCACACAAACGTCTCGTTGAGATCAACCCTACAAACGATGCAGCTCATGTTCTTCTTTCGAAGATATATGCAAGAGCCGGAAGGTGGGACGATGCGAGTTTGGCCAGAACAAAGCTACACGAACTGGGGATTCGAAAGCATCCAGGCTGTAGCTTGACAGAACAAAATGGCACCGTCCATGAATTCAGAGCCGAGGACTTCTCAAACTCTCAATCACCAGAAATCTATTCCATGTTAGGTGAGATCGAGCAGAGATTACAGAAAGAGCGACATGAAACTTCGAGTCATCACAGTGAGAGGTTGGCAGTGGCATTCGGGCTAATAAGCAGCAAGAATAGTACCATCCGAATAGTTAATAACCTTCGGATCTGTGGAGACTGTCATTCCTTCATGAAGTTCGTATCCTTTACGTATGAGAGAGAGATTATACTGCGGGATAATTACAGATTCCATCGGTTTAGTGCTGGGCAATGTTCTTGTAGAGAATACTGGTAATTTGACACACTACTTCCAAGTTAATAACAGTTCTATCTGCTTGTTGTTCAGTTGCAGAAAATTAAGCAAACAGAATTGCTGTCATAATATGTTCCCCTGGAAGATAACCAAGGACTATTTCATCAAATGAATTGGGTCAATTTACTCAAATGGGTCGGAACAGAAGATGAACTTATAGGCCGATATCCATCAAGCTAGGCAGAGAACACCATTTGGTCTAAAGGATACTCATCATGAGATGAGCTTTTGAGCATGAACTTCTTTCAGATATGCAAAGTAGCACCTCACCGTACTCGTGTTAGTAGAAGTTAAAAACTCATTCAGGAGATCATCACCGGTTCCTTTACATATGCTCCCACGTAACAGGCTTGGCTCCTTAACCGTCTGAAATTTCTAGCAACCAAATGAGATTTACCTTGAAGAAGATACGAGTGAATTCTCAATTTCTCCAAGTGCACTCTCAAGTTACCCTCGCTTTCATTACCGACAATAAAGTCACTTTCACTCAAGTTCCACTGGTTTCTAGAGGCTCTTCTAGCAAAAATCAGATAGTCAAAAGAAAAACAACAGTCAGAAACATATGAAACACATTTCACATGGCTAAAGATCGCTGCAGAACTTGAATTCCCGACATAATCTTAAGACAGGATCTCAGTCGGCTGTTGACTAGGTAAGTCCAGCATATGCCATCTTAATCAACATCAGGGAACAAAAGATGGTGGACGGTAATCAACATCAGACAAGACCAGGAATTTAGAGCACATGGTCTTACAATAGCAACTTGATACTATTATGAAAAAGCACTTTAGTCGGCCGCCATTACAGGAAAAGTTTACCCCGGAAGAAAAATGTAGGGGATATAGATGGGGAGCCATAAAAATCAGCTAACACCCATTTCACATGCCAAATAATTATGTAATATAATATGAGTTATCATCGCATATAATACGGTCATGTCTCTTCCAAAAAGCCAAAAAATGCTGTAGCAGATAATTGCCACCACCAAGACCATGAAAGCTGAATCCCTTTTCGGTGAAGAGAGAAATGTACAAAATTGATCATCCATGGCTGCTAACTGATGCACACAAAAACAGCTCTTTGGTGAACGGACGATCTGGGGCATCTACCTCAGTGATTGTTCCAGCGATCATGGGCATGGTGGCCACAGAGACCACATGACTGGTCACTACGAAGGGAGAAAAGAGCCACTTTGAAAAAGCTTATCTCCACTTTTGGACTTCGGCGACTTATCATAATCTTCCACGGCTTCTTCAATCTCATCAGACAAAACCACCTCTGAACGACATTGCACACTACAGAATGCTTTCTCGCCTCTGCAAGGAGTCAAATCAAGGCACCCATAATGAGCAAACATAGGTACAGTAGAACCATGGTGAGGCCATGAGACGAAGTGCAGTTTATACAGACCTGTATATGTAGATATCTTCACCTTCTGGCAATGGCTTCTTGCACTTGCAACAGAAGCTCAAGAAGTCATCATGAGAATACAAAGCAGAGGTTTCTGAGCTTTTCACTCGAGGCAATACAGTGTCTTCCTCTGTCTCCTCGACAAAATTGCTCAACTCACTTGGGTGACATTTTAAAATGCAGTCACCGTAAATGTGAGTGGTTTTAGAATCAGGACCATGTGAAATCACGCAAGTATAATCCTCAGAGTTTTCTATCTCGCTCGCTGAGAGAGAATCAGTGAACCCTCTGCCGGGATCAACAGACGGAGGAGGGATTGAAGTCGGACTAGTACACGAAACCTTACTTAATTTTGGACTTTCTCTAATCAATCGAGGACGATAACTCGTTATTGTGCAAGAATCGAGTGAGCTAGACCGGATTTTGCCCAAAGGGTCAGGTTCTTCAGGGCCATCTGCAATTTCAAAAACGACACCGGTGCTGCTCGAGTGGAGTGGAGATTTGGCACGGGCGTAACGAGAGAATGTGTAATCCTTAGGTAGGGACTTCGGTGACTCGACCGAACTAATGCTGGTCTCAATATTATGATTCTTAACCCTGATATTAGGTCCAAAAATTATGTTTCCAGTATGAAATGACCGGAGAGCCCGGCCGGATAAGTTTCCCTTGTCATTAAGAGAATCTATAATGCTTAAGCCTACTTTGCTACAGTCCCAGCTCTTTCGCTGCCCGGCACAAGGCGATCGAGGGGACCTCATGGGGTTACCCAGATATGGGAACAGCATAAAATCAAGAGGAGATGTGGGGCTTCTAACCGAATCAGCATCGGCTAAGCCCTTCGGATTCAAACCCGCATAAAGACCAGGGACGCTGGAAAGGGAATTGCTCCTACGATTCTGCCTTCTAAGAGCAGATTGCAAACCAGAGCGCAAGTTAGAATCTGATTTCGCCATTGGACCCGCTTCCTTCTGCACTGACACGGTCCTCTTCATCAGCATTGCGTCAAGATCTCAAAAGCTTCCCTCCAGTAAACAGAAGCGAGCAGTTTTACCTGCATCAGGCCAACAAATTTTCAAGGGAACAACTCAACGATGAAGAGAGAGAAATAGGTCTTTCAAAAACCCAGAACCCATCGATAAGCGGCATTACCCAGAACAAAAGCGATCAACGATCCATCAAGTTCGATACAGAAATCAAAATTTCTGCAGATACAGCAAAAGCCCAGTCGGCGAACACGCGCATTGCGCGTTTGCCCAGCACACACGGGAGCGAAACGATCATAAAAATCGCCTCATCGTCGTCCTCACTCGCTTCTTATAAAATACCAAACACCCACTCCCGATCGCGTCGACAACCAGTCTAAAAAGAAAACAAAAATCAGGAAAAGGAGCGAACTTTGATATTATATTGCTTACACAACCCAGCAGGCGACGTCAATGGCCCCGTCCGATGACACGAGAGAACAGTGGTGCGCAAGTCGAGAGAAACACGGTGCGCGCGGGTGAACTTTATTCTCTGCAACCCGCAATAGGGAATAGACCCAGAAAGATGAGACAAAGCAAAAAGCTCAAAAATTGCATCGCAAGAGTCAGAGAAAGCGAGCCGGGGAGCCACGGGATCGACCCGAAAGAAGGCAAAAGGGGTCGGAGGGGATGGAGAATCGAAGGAACTCACTTGGGTTCTCTTCTCTCTCTCTCTTTCTCCCTCTCTCTCTCTTTCTCCCTCTCTCTTTCGGGAAACTTCAAAGCGACCCCGTCGTTTGCTAGCGTTTCTTTCAGCAGAGGAGAGAGACCCTCCAATGCAAAAGCTGGGAATGCGATGAATTGAAGAGGGGCCAGGCCTGCTTTCTTTGTAGTATGCGCGATGCTTGCCCAACACTCCTCTCCTCTCTCTCTCTCTCTCTCTCTCTCTCTCTCCAATATGCCTCAAAATCAGAGCTTCAATGAGCTTCTGGTGCACTCTTCAGTTTTCACAGTACCCACAAGCCCCTCAACCCCCTCCCTCTCTCTCTCACTCTCTCTCTAGTTTGTACGTCTCTCTCTCTCTCATTCTCTCTCCATCTCTCTCTCTTGTCTTGTACTGTAAGATGGGAAGGGGGGAAGACATAAATACAGACCGTATTCGTCCGAGGGCATTTTCGTCCGAGGGTATTTTCGTAATTTCTCAGCGCTTTCCTCCCCCTTTCCTTTCTTTGTTTCCCTGTCAGAATCGCCTCCTAACCAGGGATTTTTTTATCATGGAGAGCTGTAAAAAAAAAAAAAAAGTGATCTTTTTTTTTAAGTCTGTAAAATGCTGATAAAAAAAAATTCAGGATGGATAATTATTACTTCTGGTCGTATCAGGTAAGGTTCATCCCCAAAGTCTTGAAACCTGTGATCAATAATATTTAAACACAAAGTCCAGTAAAAAAGAACTATTTATTTATATAGCATGATCAAAATAAAAAGTCTGTTGAGAGTGATTTTTCTTTCTTCCTTACTTTTACTTTTCAATATTTTAGTGGTTGATTTTTATTTAATAATATTCAAAACCCGAAATCAGCCGACATTAATGCAAAGGTTATTTGAAATTATTAAAAATATCTTCGTGATGCGCTTCTTTAATATTGAAATTGAGAATATATCTTCGAAAGATCTCGTGCTCTTTAATGTGATTATGTTTACCGGTTCTATTAATCCACGTAAATTCTCAATTCTCCTTGATTTACTGTGTTTAGGATGTTCTACAATATTTGTGCAAAGCTTATTTACATTGCTCTTTTTCTTTTTTGTAATTCTTTATGTATATCGGCTTTTTGTATGTAAAGTTACAATTCCATGGCATTCTTTCGAAAAAAAACATATTCACCTTATTCCCATTTTAACCCTACTTTTCCTTTAATTTTCCTGCATGTGCACCCTTAGTTCTCCTTTCCATCTCTCTGTTTGGTTTTCAACGAGGAATAAAGGTGGTAAAACTCAGCAATAATGGGTGCCCTAATTCTTCACCATGGCCAATTAGCATGCCTCATCCCATGCCATATCGACTTTTCCATTTGCATATAATAATCAAACTTTCACAAAATACGCATCAAATTAAGAGATAAATCTAAATGAAAAGGAGTCATCAATTTTAAATTTAGGATAAATTTTATTTTAACTACTTAAATCCCAGCATGTATTTTTTTTGTTGCCTACTCTTTTGCATAAAGGGTATTGTTAAATTACTATCCCGAGACACTTGCCAAGCATACTTTATTTCGAACAGTTCAATTTTTAAATGCATCATGTCGGAGTGATCAATAAGTTAACAAACACCGGTAGGGTGCTATTCAATGAATCTTTTTTAACAGTAAGAAAAGGGGAATTGTGTAATGACAATCATGTGTCCTTTCGTTGCTTCCTTAGATGAAGCACATGGGAGAATTGATGGATCATGTCGATGCAATGAATACAAAGTGCAACAGCAGCAGCCTAATTGGACCCCATGCAATCAGCTAATGGGATTCCCTTTAATTATTTCCAAACTTTTCCTTTGGCAAGCCTCTCATCAAAGGCCTTCAAAATTTGTGAGTTTTTGACTAAAAGCTGTAAAAGTTTGGGATTGTAGGGAATGATTCCAGCACAAGTAGAGAACGGAGATGGTACATGAATCATGACAATTTATGTTACCCTTGGATCTGGTTGAGCAATCCCAGAAAAAAATAAGAAGAAGGAAGCCAAATATTTCATTGAGCTCTTTTATCTAAATGGGAGCAAATTTGCTAGTATAGATGCACTCAGTCCACATTGAAATTTTGAATGCTACCTGCTTCGTAAAAAATTATAAAACATTCGGGACTTCACTGCAAGTCAAGTGCCGTATAATTAGGGATGTCATTTTCACTTTATTATAACCTTTCGAGAATAGACCGAATTAAGTAGGAATGGAGTAAAATTCTTAGAAAATGTCTTCTAGCCCCATTGTTTCCTAGACATGAATTTGGTACAGTGCATTTATGGTTCAAAGTACCAATTGATCTCTACATGCGAAAAAAGATGGGTCCCATCAAAATAATCATAAGAATAATGCTACATCGAATTAAAAACAAAGGAGAACGAAGCTAAATTTATAAAAATGGATATATGAAATTAGTATAATAAATACTGTGTTGGACCACAAGCGGGTATATACACAAATGGGCAATATTCAATAATCAATTGCGAACCCACACGTTATTTAGTAAATTAATTTGTAAACTAATTTTAGTAAACTCGGTATTTCTCAATTATAATCACCATGGAATTTTATTTATTTATTTATTTATTTATTTATTGTCTTTTGGGCTTTTCTGGTAAGCCCCAGCGGATGGTTTAGAGCCCAAGTTTCCGTACTGCACCGACTGTTGCGACTGCATCCTCTCATTGGTCCGTCCTTCTTTTGTCGTTTTCCGGTGCGACAGTTAACGCGCTGCGTGAAATCCGACGGTGGATATGAAATGATTCCTCTGGGCCGTACCTGTAATCGACGGTCCTCTTTCTTCCCCGCTTCCGTACTTTTGAATTTTTTTCTGGTCGGCTAGTACTTTTGAATTGCAGGGCAAGTAATTTGGACTGTACCTGAAAAAGTGCAAGCGACGGTAAACGGGCTCGGGTCAAGAGGACAAAAGCGATCGTACCAACAAATTAAAAAAAAAAACAAAAGAGAGAGAGAGAGGAAAAACAGGGATTTCTCGTAATTAAAGATGAAGAAGACATTTTAAAGAATTTCAGGACAGGTTTATTTTTTTCTGATTTAAACAACATAGATTAAAAAAGATAAATTATATCCACCATGCCATCAATAATCAAAAAGCTCGACAAATAGGACACGAATCAAGATACCTATGTCGAATTATTGATGTGCAAGGGGTCTAGACCTAGGTACGATTGGGGCTAGGATGGTCAAATTGACTTCCATGTTTATTCATGTTGAACAAGTCGATGTACTGGTCATCAAGTCCTCGGTCAATTGGATTACGAATTATGATAGAGCGTGGCATCCACGTCGTATGAGTTCTTTAACCAAATAAGGAGGGTCGTGAAATAGCTAAGGTCCTAACTTGTTCACAAGAAAGTTAGAAGGCCTCAATACTTGAGTTTACTTGAATCAACACATGCTAGATGCCTAAGTGTGGCACCGAGAATTTGGGGAAGAGTAAGATGCTCAGCATAAAGGGAGGGCTCTTTTCACCTATTGTTGGCATAGGTATTTTCTCCACCAAAACCGCAAAGCTCGTATCTGTGTGACAAATACCAAGCGCATAAAATTGGCCCAATGTCATGCCAACATACCAATTTATTTTCTCGTTGGTATTGATTAAGAGATTTTGATAACATAAAAAAAAAAAGGATTATTGTAGTATTGTGGACAAAGTTTAGAGTTTTTAATGTTATTAATCCTCTTATTTAACAATAGAAAAATGTTATACAATGTACCATTGACACTTGTTAAATCACGTTATTTGTGCTTTTTTAAAATTTTAAAATTTATTATTTGATGGTTCTATGAAGATGTGCAATAGTTTTTTTTTTCGAACCAGGGTAAAACGAGCTCAATTTTATCCTAAATCACTCGCGTTCGAGAAAACCGACGTCGCTGGTTTTTAAGTAAATCAAGGTCTGGAGACCGACGAAGCCTGAAGAGCACCGCGGTCGCAGGTAAAAGACGCCGAGTAAATGACATCTTACATCGTACTAATCCAACGTAAACAAACAAATATCGAAAAACGACAATTCTAGGATTAAATAAAGAAATATTTCTTTCTTTATCTCTTTCTTCCCTTTATTTTATTCATTTTTACAAGCTCTGCATTCGATCCGCCACAAGTACCGATATATTCCCACCGTGTGCTGCGTGCGTGCGGGGAATTATTGATTCCCCGAAGGATTAACAAATTTTAATTTTAATTTTTTTTATTTTTCGACGTTAGGGGCCGATTAGCCTTGCACATGGTAATTAAGCTTACCGTGTCTTTTTATCAATTTTTATGGGAAATGACAGAAACTTACTTTGTTACTTTTCTTTGTTACTTTTCTGAGTTGAATGGGTCGAATGATCGTATTTGCTGTCGCCTCTATTGATTGCTAGGGTCGTACTTTAGTTGCTTATTTAAGGGTAAATAACAAATGGTTCCTAACTTTCGACCTATCTAATGTCTTGTCTCTGAATTTTCAAGATGTGTTTAGTACCAATTTTTTTTCCGTGAACAACTTCTGTTCATAAATTTTTTTTTTATTTTTATTCCCTCGACGAGTTTTGAAGAAGAAGAACGCATTTAGTAACTATATAAAATTTATATTCCCGCAATAGAAAAATAATAAAGATGCGTTTGATACAACCCTAAAATTTCTACTCCCAATTCTTTTTTTTAATTAAAAAGAGACTTAACATTTCATATTTGGATAAAACTAGGCTTTTGTAATGATTTAATCGATCGAGATATTCTAAAATGACCTAAGAAAATCCAAAATAATTTTATTTAATGAAAAAGAGCCTTACCATTTTATATTTGGATAAAACTAGACTTTTGTAATGATTTAATCAATCGAGATATTCTAAAATGATCGAAGAAAATCCAACATAATTTTATTTTATCTTTTGTAATGATTTAATTGATCAAGATATTCTAAAATGACCTAAGAAAATCCAACATAATAGTTAGTCAAAGATAGATGGTTGGAAAAGGCAACAAAGAGTCACATTAGTTTATAACTCACTGTATGAGGAGGTTGGTGGTAAATCTTTGAGCATTACAATAAACAAGTAAATAAATCTTTTGAGAAAAAGAGCAAATGTTGCTTAGAGTCATTAAGTTTTCATGACCTAGCATTGTCTCTAAAAAAAATGGCATTCAAAAATCATATAGTAAACCCGAAAAGCTTATTCAAATTTGAATCCAATTTTCATCAAAATGTTTTTCACATTTTTCATGCTAAACTAATTATAAACTATAATTAACATTAAAATATAGTAAAACTACTCAAAATCTAATTTCTAGTTTTTTTCCTAAATTTTTTTATTTTTGATTTTTTATTCAAAAAATGGGGATTCGGATCGGGTCAAAAGATCAAACCTTGTATCGATTATGTAAAGACAAGGTTATGTTGAGCTTGTTTTTCTAAAGTGACCTTATTTACTTTTTTGTTCTCGGGAATAAGGAACTAAGTTTTTATTTTTTTTTCGGTTCCAAATCTATTCTCTAACCACTAACCACTTTCGAGGAATAAAAAATTACCCGATATTATCAAACGAATTTATGTTCCTTTTTTGTTATGGGGAAAAAAACAGAAAAATACAGAAATAAAAAGGTTACCAAATAAAACTTTTGGTAATAATAATGTTCAATAATGTCCCTCCATTAATTCAAGTTCAAGAATAATTTTGAATATTTTTATATAGTTCATGGACTAAATTAAACATGTACAAAAAATTTATGGACCGTATTAGACAAATTATAAGTTCAGGATCAATATTGCACATTGAACTAATGTTCAATGACCATATTAAATAAATTTAAAATTCAAGAACCACATTACACATTTGGCCAAAATTCAAGCATCATTTGTGTAATTATTTCTATTAAATACCCAACGATCAACATGATGAGTTAGAATCACTTGTAAATTGTTTATAGCAACGGCTATGTGAATAAGATTTATGTGAGTTTAGTATGGCTAGATCTTTAGCTAAAATGGATTTTTTGCTAGGTTAATCGGTATTTTTCATCAAAATTGCATCGTCAACCATATACCCATGGCCGAAATTCATTCTTTGATTTTATTAAGAGGAGATAGGATCTGTGGTGATTTTGAATAGGAGCTGTATCAATGGTACACAAGGAAGAAATATCCTTAGGTGAAATCTAATCAAATGATGAAGCCAATGACATAAAAAGCTTTGCCAAAATTTAATCGATGAAAAAGTGTGATGACAAAGATATAACTTTTGAATTTAATTGATGGTGAAGATTTGAAAACTACAACTAAGATGCACACCAAAATTTAATTAACGATGAGATATTTGAAATTACAACTAAATTATAGAGATTGAAAGAGATTTAAATTGGGGGAAAGTGAATATAAAGATATTAGGTTCTTTGATTGATTGATTTGTCTTATAAAGTGTACGATGTGGCTGTTTATAGACCACAATTGACGGTTACATAAAGTAGTTACAATTTTGGAATTCAAATAACAAATAACATCTAATGGCGGTTACAAGAAATTTTATTATCCACTTATATCTATTATCTAAAACCTAATATCCACAGGAAGTTAAAAATTCCTAAGCTATAACGTCTTTGTGTCGATTACCCGTCATCAATGACTTTGTTGATTAACTTCTCAAATCTCGATAAAGGCCCTCATTGATGATTGTTGTTGTCGATATCTTCTTTAGCGAGTTGTCGATTGTTCTGTTCATTGTTGACTAAACTTTATTATCATCAACTAAATCCGATACTTTGGTCGATAATAACAAAGAAATTGATATCTTTTAGCGTCGATAGTCCCGAAATTTAAATTATATTTTGGGCTAATTTTATTTTGGGCTTTCTAACGAGGCTTTTGCTATTGTTGGGTTTGGACTTTGGAGTGAAAAGGGATGGAAAGGGAGGCTGTCTCCTTCTCTCTTCGGCCTAACTGAGAATGAGGTGGCAATCGGATGTGCACGTGTTGCCTAGCAGCGTCCGATGAGACAATTGACATCTCGACTTCTAAAGTAGCCCGGGCGTCGTTTTGGACTCCGGGCCCATATCGCCCCGACCCGATTGGCCTGAGAACGGCGTCGCCGCGCATATCCGTGCAGCAATGCAAAGAGCATGGTCACTCTACGCTGTCCACCGTCGGGAGGTTTGAGATCAATCAAGCTGTCATCACTGCCCCACCAAGGTACTAGCGGTTAAAGAAGTCCCTCGGCATGAGATACGTTGAAAATTGATGGTACGATAAGAGTTGTTCATAGGTTTGCCATGACTTGAGTGACGGTTTTACCACTAGGCCAACTCACCTCAATGGTTGGTAATGTGAAACTCTGGGTAAATAACGGAAGAATTACCGAAATATTCCTAAACCTATTACAGTTGTGTCAATTCAGTTCTAAACTTTTTTAAGCCGCTTTAGTCCTAAATCTTTTATAATTGTGCTAATTTATTCAATCCAACTAAATTTGGCAGATCGGTGTTGACGTGGACACCATTTTGGTCCGACGAAAAGTTCGATATGACATTTTTATTTTCGAATTTTTAAATATTTTTTTTATTTTTATTTTTTATTTTCTTTTTCCACCTTCTCCTTCCTCTGGCCGGCGAGTGGCAAGGCTCGGCCTCGCCCAACCAAAGTGACGATCGACCTTGCCAGTGGCCGGCAAGGCCGCTGTTGCCAGATCTGGCAAGGCTAGGCCTCACCCAGCCATGGTGAGGTCGAGTCTCGTTGTCCCTAGGCGAGGAGCCTCGCCGGCCACCGGTGAGGTCGACCCTCGCCTCGGATCTAGCGAGGCTCGACCCCGCCAGCCATGGCGAGGGTTGACCTCACCGGACTAGCCTCGCTAGATCTAGTGATGCCTCGCTAGGCCAGAAGAAGGAGAAGGTGGAAAAAGAAGAAGAATAATTTAGGATTGAATTGGTACAATTGTAATAATTTTATGACTTTTTTATAATTCTCGGTAAATAAGTTATGGGCTCCTCTCAATTAACATAAAATACTTGTGAGGTGGGACATGAGCCATACTTCCATAAATGGCTCAAACCCAATGTCATTCATGATCAATAGGATATAGAATCGAACTCATGCGATGCGTCAAATCTGTGCATGCAAATATGTGCCTCAACCACCGAAACAAACTTAGCGGTCTTATTGTGTCGTCGAAAACCTGTGAAGTTTTGGTACTTTTAGGTTAAGTTTGATAGTTAGGATAAAATTTATCCTATCCTGCATTTGATGCATACTTAAGACAAGATAAAATTAGATGTAAGAGAGATATAGGTCAAATAAAATCCTATTAAAAGATGGGATAAAAATGGATATGATTTCTAATATTTATGATAGCAAAATTATTTTTCTCGAATAACAAGCTTATTAAATTAATAAAATTGAAATTATATGTCTACATAAATAACATGTGAATTTTAATATAAGAAATTGAAAATAACAAAAAATAATAATTTAATTTTTAACTTAATCTTGTTTTTATGTATATATTCAACTTTAATTCTATTTTATAATATATATTCAATATATAAATATAAATATATTGATATTTATTATATATTTTAGGTATTTTAATTGTATCGGTACTATTTATCATTTAATAAAATTTTATTAGAGAAAGATGGAAGTGGAAAAAGAAATAAAAAATTTTAAATTTTAAAAAAAGAGAGGAAAAATAAAATAAAATAAAGTAAATAAAAATAAATTAGGCAATAGTGTCACAAGAGTTTTTTACCATATTCGTTTGTGAACTTTTATGTTCATTTATACCGATATGCCATTTTATAAAAAAACGTACATGATATGATATGAATATATCTGATTTTATTATTACGATTCATTAAGTTAGTAAGATATAGCAAAATCCCTAAATATCCTATTTTATCCTATTCCTATCTTGGTTAGAAATTCAAACGATGAAACATAGTCTTACAATATCGGAAGCTAATTAATAAAGAGATTTGTTCGTGCTCTTAGTATTTGGACATTACTTTACGTTCTTGAATGGAATTCAAGGAAGGCGCAGGTGGAGGGTCATACCCAAAGGCCTGATAATCAATTAATTATAACCGTCATCTTGATTCCCTAATAACTTTGACGATTTTGTGTGTGTGTAAGTTTCATCTAACTTTGAGTTAATTATATATATATATACCAATATCTAATTACGAGTTAAACTCATTTATATTAAAGTTAACCGCTTTATAAAAAACATTCGAAACTAGGGTTGTGTAATTGGTCTTATTCTACTCAGGAATGAATTGCCCATAGAACAAGAGGTTCCCGATTCCAAATTTTTGGAATCAATACTGTGTAAGTAGGTTTTAGGTTATGGGTATGGAATCCACCCACCTGATATGAAGATGATTTATTATTCTAAAACGAGCTTAATTTTTCTATTGCTTTATATTTCCGTTTATTTTGTATCGACATCCATATGCTATTGTTTTAAATTTTTCAAATGAAACGAATAAAAAAAAAAAATCAATTCTCGAGTAGATCTTGAAAGCGGACCAAAATAAAGACGGTCGATTCCGAGGCAAATCAGGTTCCACAACGTCTATTTGTAACTGGTCCATCCGCACAAGCATTTGCCCCTGTAGCTGTGGGCCCGCGATTTTCGCACGCAAAGGACTCGCTCGCACCAGAGTGCGCCCGTACAAGTGAGCGCACCCGATTCCCGCCCAGCCTCCGCCGTGACAAAACCGGCGGTGAAACTCGCGGGGAGCGTCCGATCACTCGCGAGCTCCCCGCGAGTCGCTCTCTCGCCTGAGATACAGAACGAACTTCAAGACCAATGGCGACGTCACCGTCTCGCGCCGACGCGGACGCCGCTCTCCGCCTCCCTCCTCCGCCGCCGGCGCCGCCGGCGGCAGCTGCCGAATCGCAGCTCGCCTCCCTCGTATACGGTCCTTCGCGCCTCCCTCTCTCCCCTTCTCTACTCCTCCAGCTCGCGCGCGCGTGCGACGTCGATTTCCCGCTTCTTGTCCGATGAGTTTTCCGGCCAGCGTTTCGCCGTGCTTTGGAAATGCGGTGGCCGGCCGGTCGCTTGCCTGTCCGTACCGTCGTTTCGCTAGCGATGTCGAGGTAGGCGTGCGTTTGCGTCGCGTCGGACGTGATCGGATTGCGTTTTGATCCTCCGTTTCTTGTCCGATGAGTTTTCCGGCGCTGATCGTTTCGCCGTGTTTGCCGGTCGGTCGATCGCCGGTCCGTACTGTCTTTCGCTAGCGACGTCGAGGTAGGCGCGCGTTTGCGTCGCGTCGTCAATCTGTTTCCGTGCAGTCGCATCGGACGTGATCGGATTGCGTTTCGATCCTCCATTACTTAGCCGGTTCTGTTGACCGTGCGGGATCGTCATGTCGCGAACTAAAATGGTTCCGGCTAGTCGCGGAATATGTTGATTGGCTGATAGATTGTTCGCAGGAAGAAGTTACCGGTTGCAATTTACGTAACTACGTTTGACTCAGCATGCTGAGATGTATCTCGGACAGGATTATGAAATAGACGAAGTTATGGAAAGATATATGTTGTTTTACTTTTGTGTATCGTCCTCCAAGGCTCGAAAGTTTACATTTATATGGGTGTCGGTGTTTGTGTGCGATTTGTTGTGATAACAGGAGTGGCATGACGCATGTGGATTGCCTCGTGACTGCATGTGGAGTTCTTTGGTTCTGCCGACGGGTAAACGTAATTGACTTTCATGACTGTTGCATCATGGCTGCAGATATGTCGCAGCAGGTGCAGGCGGCAATGGAAAACATGCTGAAGATGATAAAGTGAGTTCAGATTTCCGTTTGCATTACTTCTATCTACCATGCCGAAACTTAGGCTCCTCTCGATCATGATTGGCATTCAATTCACAGTACTGGCCCATGTTGATTTTTGTTGTGAATTGCTGCAACGGCACTTCACAAGAAAAGCTTTGTGAATTGGTTAAGATCATCCAATGTCACTTCCCCTTGTGTGCTATGGCCTTTGGGGCTTTTGATTTTATGATAATTGACATATTTTCATGCTTTTCCTTGTATTGGAGCTTGATCACTTTGCTGAAGACTCAGAAATTGATACTGATGCGTGATGCCTGCTGTATACTATGTCATTGACATTTTTTTCCCTAAAGAGAATCTCCAATGCCTCTGCCCTAATAAGTGATTTCCATCATGCATTTGGTATCACTCGTTAAACTCAAGAGTGCTTTCACTATGGACGTTCATCCACCTTGTATCACAATATCATATATCTGACTAATCAGACATGTAGATAAATCCCATCTAATAGTTATATGATGACTATTGTATAGTGAAGCTGATCAAAGCAGTGCTGGAATCATCGAGGATATAGAGAAGTGCAGGAATTCTGCTCTTGAGAGGAAGAAAGGTCTGGAGGAAGAGAAGAAGCAATTCCAAAGAGCTGCTTATGCTGTTATCGACATGCTCAATGTTGGAAATTAAGGCAAGCTTCAAAACTGTATTTATTGCACTCTAATATGCAGTACAAGAAATATACTGAGCTTCTCTAGGTTGTTTGGAAAGAGATGGAACTCATCATTGCATTCACTTGTGGAAAGAATTTACAAGCATTTAAATAACTATTTCATATTTCCATCCTTTGCTAATGGTGAGGATTGTTTAACAAAAGAAGAAATGCCACAACTATTTCATGGTCATCTGCATACGAATCTAAAAGATATACAGATGATCATTCTCTCTCAAGGCATTGAGCTCTTCCACTTTTGCGCCATCAGCCATGACAATTGTGCTTCCTCTCTTGCCAAACTTTTTGTCTGCACCCACCAAATTAAGTAAAACAACACTAAGTCAAATTTGTAATAGAGGGAGGCATTTAGAACTCAAAGGATGTAAAGAGAAAAGTGATCTTATGTAACAATTGCTTAACAGACTGTTTGACTCTGTGTACTACCAAACAAAGAGTAAGAACCCACAAAGTTACCCTTATAGCAGCTGGCAGCACATCGTTAGTGATCATCCTTTGTGCAAGCACGTGTGCGGGGATGTGTACTTGTGCTTTTCATGAATTTATATGGACATGTGTGCATTTGAAGTGTGAAATATACAAGCGCTTCTGATAATGATTTGAGCAGATTAATTCATTGTAATATGTTGATGGCTCTGCTGTTAAAAGCCATTAAGTTCAACAGAATTTGCATATTTATGTCTTCCATTGCTGTTGCTTGATTTTCTGGGGAACTCTACGTTTCGCATTACATGGAAATGACTTGATTTTCAATAAAAATAGTAGAATATGTTCATAATACCTGCTATTTTGAGAAGGTCTTCTATGGAGTCGGGTAGATTTATCATTTTCCCTGTCATGTTGCCTTCCAATGTACTTTCATTGGGATGATGGTCGTGTATAATTACCCTTACTGGAAATGTACTTGGTAAAGTAGTGGAGGGTGGCGGAGCTTCTGCGAAATGCACGTATAAGATTTTATGACAGGATAATAAATATAAAGAAAGTGGTTATTCATGTGGCGTGGTCAAAATTATAACTGAGGCTTGGCATGGCTCACTGAAGTGATGTGTAAATATGTCTAGGAGGTGCAAATAAGTTTATTTAGCATAAGAAATGGAAGTAGAGAGTAAGAGTAATAATTGTTTTTTCCACACACCCCGATAAAGAACCAATTAAAAGAACATTGGCTCCTGAAAAAGATCTTGGTAGCCAATTTTTCTTTAAGCTAACGCTGAACTTAAATACATAACTTTAATGAAGCCCACCATAGGTTGGGTTTCCCTCAGATCCCAACCTTTGGACATAAAACACATTTGGACTCATACAAATCTTACTAAAACTGCTTGTTTTTTATCAGAAGCTTGTGATTTAGTTTTTGATGCAGCAAGTAGGGGAAAACAGTTTTTAATTGTTGGTACCAAGAATAAAGCAGCTGATTCAGTAGCATGGGCTGCAATAAGGGCTCGATGTCATTATGTTAATAAAAAGTGGCTTGGTGGTATGTTAATAAATTGGTCCACTACAGAAACGAGACTTCATAAGTTCAGGGACTTGAGAACGGAACAAAAGGCGGGGAGACTCAATCGTCTTCCGAAAAGAGATGCGGCTATGTTGAAGAGACAATTATCTCACTTGCAAACATATCTGGGTGGGATTAAATATATATGTGGTTTCCTGATATTGTAATTATCAGGGTCAGATTCAATTACACAAGAAAACTAGTGATGCTGAAGATTGAAATCATAGTAATTAGTAGCTTGCAGAAAACTAAGTTATGAGAGAGAAGATGCAACTGTCTTGCTTGATGTTGGCACTGTGAAAATGCAACTGTATCTATGAAACTTATTTTTACCCATGGTGAATAGATGTAGCATGTAGACTCTGATTGAAATATCACCCAAACTATCTAATCTTCTTGATCACCAAAGCCCTAAAAGTCACATGCAGTCGGAGAGACTTGGGTCTATAGTACCGTGTTTTTTCGCAATAAGATTGTTTTCTACTGGGGATTCAAGGATCCCATTAATGTTAAAGAAAGAATATGTTGAACAGGGACTTGAGTGAGCCCTGCCACAGCAGGAACTTGGTACTTTTGGACTTTGGTTCTAAGACATGATAACTTGTGGCTATTTCCAGATGGCATAATGCTGATATTATTGTTTTGGGTGAGAGAAGCTACCATTTCCATTTGCATCTCCATTAGCATTGGCAGCATTCTCGAGTTCTTCATTTGATAACATATGCTGCCAAAGAAGAGTAGAATAATGAGAATATCAATCATCACAACCCCTGTTTTTCTCATTAGCTGCTGGTTTGCATCGTAATGGTAATAAATTACGAATGTTCTTTACCATGTATTGCTTGCATTGGCTACTTTTACCTGCTTAAGTGGACTTTGAATTTCATCGAGGAAACTAAATCTATCAAAATATTGCTTAGTTCAGGAGATGTACCTCTATGTTCACATTGCCCAGAGATTCTGTCAGAAATTCTATTTCCTTTAGCACTTCTGGTTTCAGGCCTTTCAGATACTGATTACGGAATACGAAACAAAAGAATAAAATTAACATACACATTGAGTGATTCTTATATAATGATAAGGAAGAAAGCAGTCAGGATAGCTGACAATCTAGAAACAAATAGGTTTAGTTTAGCCGAAGAAAAGTTCTGATATCAACTGTAAATTGGCAATATCTGAGGTGGAAATTCTTCCTTTTCTTTTAAATTATAATATTTGACTTTTATGGCATGCTTCGATTCTCAAATTTCTGATGGCCCCCTTTTTATTATTACTTTTGACAATGATTTAGCTGTTATTTCACTTATGATTAGTCAAGTGAAAGTAGAAACAATTTTGTGAACCTGAACAAAGTTGGTAATAATTATCTTCCCATCTTTGCTATGTGGCTGCACCAGTTGCTTGAAGTGGTGATGGCTAATCCGGATGACTTGAGAGAGCCTTTTTGTCCTTACTGTAAATGGTTGAGGGATATTAAAAATTACCCCAATCTCTCCCACCATTTCAGAGGAGCCTAATTTTGTCAGAGGTTGCTGCAATGACGTCATATTAAAAGTTAAGTTACAATGTAGAAAGTTTAAGATGTATAGGAGTAAGAAGGTGAAAAATTAGCATATATGTGTATATGTGTATATGTGCATATTTCATATGTATGTACAATGTATAATATAGTATCACCAGGAACTCCAGCAAGCCATCAAGGGATCAAAATTTAATCTCTTGAGAGTTTCAGCATAAGAAAGATTAACTAATGCAAAAATGGGATATGATATTCCAACTAGATGAACTTTTGCTGATCATACCTGCTCCATTCCATTTTTGTATGCCAAAACATCCTGCAATCCAGGATACTGTTAAGACTTGGCCACATGATTTACTTGTATAATACGGGCAATTAAGGAGAAATTTTACCACTGCTCCAGATACTACTATGTAGAAGTCTGTTGGAATTTCATTTTGCAAGATGATCTCAACCTTAGGTGGAAAATACTCTGCTTTCATCTCAGATACCTGTTGTAAAAAATTCAATGACTTAATTCTAAGGTATTGTCTGTTCAAACAAATGATTGACATCTCGTGCTTGAACTAATTTCTGTGGAAAAGACATTAACATAGTTTACCTGCCTACTCTTTGACCACATTAAAACCACAGAATTTTAGACAGTAGGAGAAAATAATGTTGCATTTAGCCCTCAGTTATGGCAAGAGTACCTATTATCTGAGACAGGGTGCGCATGAACTTTTAACAAAAACTTTTGGGGACAAGAAAAACTGATTAATCTTTTAATGATAAGTCCAGAGATGAAGACCCCCTTGGATTTTTGTGACATATCTACAACTTAGTTCAAACTAGTAAGTTAGTAACCATGCAAACTTAGTCAACAGAAGGAAGGAAATTGCTTTACCAGCTGAACAATAAGGTCTTCAGAGACTCCTTTGAATAGGTAGGCATTTCCTACAGTTCTACGGAATAGGTGCTGAGCAATTCCGGATCTGATTGCCTTTGGCAAGTCCTCCAGTACCTCTTCTTGTTGTAGTTCTGCTGTCTTGAACTTGAGTTGCATGTGTGCCAACATTTGCTCTTTTAAACCTTCTGGGAGTCTATTCTTGCTTGCATAGCGCAATATCTCATTTATAGCATCCCTCTGCAAAATTGTCAGTGTGTGTAGATTGTCAGCTGTACTGCAGGTAATGGCCAGTGAGTGATTTAAATATGGATGACAGGGGTCCTTTTCAAGGACAAGCAAAATCTTCTTTGAATTAATGTCCACTACAGATCCAGGGAACAACATGAGACATTCGTGTTGCAAATTTTCTTTTTGCATTTTGTGTCCTGAAAATGGTTCTCAAGCTCTGCAACCAGCCTTCTGTAATTAAGTGAAGTTAATAAAGTCACCATCTTTTCAATTCATTTTCTTGACCTTTTGTCTTAGAACGGAATATTCCTTGTAAAAAGCTATTAATTTTGGTAAACTACCAGATTTTTTAGAAATTTCTTCATTTAGGCAGTTCTTTGAATTTCATCCTTGGACAATTTTTTGTCTTCATTTTTCATCTGATTTCTTTCTTCACTAATGACTCCACCGAATGGCTAAGTTCATTGAAAAGCATATTCGGAAGACCAAAAGATGACAAAAAGGCAATGAATACTATCTGTAGTTTTTTCCGGTTCATGCTTTTCTTGTTGAAGTTCTCAAGAGCTGGTACTGCCTGGTGCTTGAGGTGTCAAGACTTAAATGGATACTATCCGACGCAGATTGGGATCTACATGGACAACTAGCAGTAATGAGAGCAATCACCATGGCAAAGGTCCGAACAGCACTGTGGACGACGAGGTTTGTCATGTTACCAATTAAATATGCGGTGAGGCCAATGTTGAATAACATGTAGACCATATTGAATATTTTCTCTCCTGTGTTCACTGCATGCAAATCTCCATAGCCGACTGTGGTGAGGGTAACAATTGACCAATACATGGAATAAGTATAGCCCAGCCAGACACTCTTATGTTTGAAATCCTGAACCTCACTTCCAATCCATGTGTTATCTGGATTTTTATGATGGGTGGCTAGCCAGTAATAGAAACAACCAGCTGAATGAACTGCAAATAGCGTGACCTACAGAGAAAGCCGCCAGGAAGAAAAGTCATCCATATGAATATCCATGTAGAAAACGGTGGCACCCAAGAAAATACCCATCCTTCTAGGTAGGATATACTTACGCCAATTAGTTTGCAATATCTTGTCCAGAAGTAGCTAAAGCGAGTGTCCTTCTCTAGCCTGATTACACAAAATAGATGACCCACATCGTAACTGTAATCTTTACCAGACTCAGGAGTCAAAACAATAGTGATGTTGATTGCTAGGTGAGAATATCTCATGACAGCTGAATGGATTTTAGCTACAAACATGAGTGTTAGTGGTACCTTGTGAAGAGTTCACTAACACGCCGGAGTCGCCATAGTCGAAGCAAATTGAGGAAGCCGAAAATGTCACCATCACGCAATTTTCCGGTAAAGATTCTGTATACTACTTGAAATGGCAGTGTTGAGGCCACATCCAAAGGGAAATAAATTGCCGTGACATACCTAGGATAGAAAAACTTCAATAAGGAACTGAACAATCCATCTAGGAACTGTGTTTTAATAATTGTCTTTCTTTTCTAGTGTTCTGAACATCGTAGACAGACAGACGAGACATGATACCTTGTCATGGAATAGATACCAAGTGGGGATAACTGTGCCAGAATTTGGTGTTTGCCGTTCCCGCAGTGTACTTTGCACAACTTGCATCTATTTAGATTTTGATGTGCTGCAACCTTTTTTTCATCGATTGCTAGATTGTCTTCCTTTTCCTAATCTCTCAGCGTAGTGAAGTTTGTTGACTCTGGTACGTTTACTCAATGGTTCGATCAAATATATCATTGGGCTGCACGCTTAGTCCTGGTATTGGTTTTAACTGGTTTTAGGACACAAAACACCATAACGAAAGGGAGGTCCCCTAGTTCGATGGTACACGACAACTTGGCAAAAACTAAGGAAAAGGTACTAGCTTATCAGGTATAGTCACTAGGCTTGTTGGAAATCCTCTCTTACTTGAAAAATTTGCAAATTGTATATATTCTGATATCTAAATCTCCCAAATAAATTAACTGTCTAGGTTAGTCAATCAATGTTGTCTCGAGGCCTGAGCTAGGCTTGTTAGATGACAAATTCTACGTTTCTTTCAAGGCTTAGGCCATCTAAGATATTAGCTAGGTAGCTCATACCCAGGCTGTCCCGTACTCTGAAAATAAGTTGGAAAAATGAGGGACCGATCGCCCCTCCGGAAGTTCGAACTGTTCGCTTATGAACCCGGTAAAAATGAAGTCGTTGATCTGAAATACGAAAGGTCGAGGACGCGCACCTGATAGCAATCTTCGTGTGGTCATCTACTAGGAGATAAGTCGATTTATCCAAGTAGGCGACGAAGAACGTCAGGATGATGTCCAGAGCGAAAAAGCCATCGACAATCAGATCGACGTACAACAAAGGTCCTGTCGCTACCTTTCTGAAAGCTAGCTCGAAGGGAGATGCCCAGGCTGAGTACACGACCAATATCACAAGAAACGTTTGCCACAACCTGCACATACGGGGATCAGAATAGGATTCCATCTTTCCTCCCGATAGCATCATGTGCTCAGAGTTCTGAGAAAGAAAAAACATGATAACCAACAGGCCGGAGAAGGAAAACTCACCGATATCTACGATCGTACGGAGCAATCACGTACTTCTTCAGCTGTAAATGGTTCTCATCAATGACGGTTCCGAAAGCCGGCAGAAGACTGCTAGAAACCGATGCCAAGTTCTTGATCTCGCTGCTGGAGCGCCGTCGGAACAAGAAAGGCAGTGGAGACCTCGAGTTCGACCGGGACATTTCTCCGTGAGGCTTTGCTTGTTGCGCCTGCTGAAACTTTCAGTGCATCAGAAGAGACGGACAAAAAGGTCCGAAAGCGAAGGGGCGTGCTCTTGCTAGTTTTATAAACGAGCCATATCGTCATCAGCTCGGAGCTACAACAGATTTTCCTGTTCATCCGAGGCGATGGATGTCGTTTTAAAAAATAATCTCGCGATAGGTGGAACAGAGCTTTCTCAAAAACCATATAGTATTAAGACTACAATGATATCGCCTCGGGGTAGGATAGTTTAAGCGTTGGGACACTGATTCAATGGCCATTCCCTGACCTCGAGACACCCACTCCAAAGTCAGGAATCTCTTCTAGACATAAACTAGGGAATTCCATGCACGTAGACATCTACCGTCTGATTTTACTTTTCCTCTTCTTGAGTCTTCGGCGGGCTTCAACAAGGGCCGTTTCCAAGTTGTCGTTGCATCTATTTTTTCCATTGTCTACGGCTAGTGGGTAGGGATGACTTAAGCTTAATTGTAGACCGTTGAAAAATGCAGAAAGGGACTCCACATCTCGCGCCACTCATGTGGGTCATTGGATCCAGAGCAATATCATGAATAATGCCCGTTGAAAACAGCAGAGATATAATTTTTATATTGACATTCTAATGCCCCATTGAAGAATCCCTTTAATAACTCGGCAAAAGATCTCTCTCTCTCTCTCTCTCTAGTGGTGTGCGAAGGTCAGGTTTTGCATACCAAATCCAAGACTACTTCTCCTACCTGATCAGAGGTCGGACGCTTGGTCAAGACTAGAAATTATGGAAGGAATAACTTTCTTTGTAGTCTCTCAAGGAGGCCGTGTTGAGTAGGGCGGCCGTACTAGGACGAGGTAACATGCGAAGGAACAAAGGCACCTAGGCATTGGCACCGAAAGCAACACGGTTTAATAAGATCAATGAACCGGAAACTCGACCTCTATGCAGTCTTCTCGAATCACCAAGCGAGGGCGAAAAGGGTTTGTTCGACTCGCTCCCGGAGATCAAAGACGCTTACCGTAGGTTGGGCTGCCGGCGACGACGAGGACGAGAAGAAGATCGAAGCTGCTCGCTGAACTCGGCAGGTGTGGAGTGTGGACAAGAATAGCAGTGACCTGGATTAATAAAGAGGTGCGAGGTTCCGTGTCTCCATTCGCAATCGACCGAAAGGGAAAGAGGATCCTGGCGGAGATTGAGGAATAAATGGAGCGAGCTGCTTGCCATGCCTGTCTCTAATAAATGCCGCCGCACGATTTCCGTTGACTCCTTCGAAGGATAATATTGAGTATCGCGTGCGAATGACGGGAGATTTTCGCTTCCATTACGCAGAAAGTTGACCAAGCTCGGCGGCCTCTAGCACGCGCGTCGCCGCCCAAAAGGTCGTATTAGAGTGCAGCTCTCTTTTTGCTTGTGTGACCTTGAATTTGGTGCCGTGCCAAAGGCGGCAGCTTGTACTCTTCGAATGGACCTTGCCTTGCCGATTATTGCATTAGCTCGGTTTAGCGAAGGAAATTCTTGATGAAATCTCCAAAATTTAATTGTAGAAATCGATTATCTAGGGGACAATCGAACCCAAAAGAAGCAATGCGCCATGACCCATAAATGACCAGAGCGAATAGGTTCTATAGAAAGTCTTTAGGATTTGACATTCAGGACGATGTGACTCGCGCACTCGGTTGACTTTATGAAAGAATTAGTATTGTATTTTGACGTATAGCATAAGTAAATGATTCAAAGGTTTGCACTCAGCCTAAATGACACACCTCGGTTCCTTTTACTCTAGGAAAGGGAAAGCCTTCATTTTTTTGTTTTTTTTAGGGTCACCGAGTAGACCTAGTAAAGTGTTCTTTGGCAAATTATAAATTCACTATTAATAAGATTTTCTGGGGATATTTCCCCAACAAGGTCAGGATGGCCGAGTGGTCTAAGGCGCCAGACTCAAGTTCTGGTCCTCGTGAGAGGGCGTGGGTTCAAATCCCACTTCTGACAAACCTTTTTCGTTTCCTTTGTATTTATTTGCCTGTGATTTTTCCTTTTCACTCCTCGGTGCCCCAACGGAATGGGCCCATGACTTTTCGTTTTGGAAAAATCCTTGTTTGAGAGTTAACTCTTGACATTTTGTATATTTCTTCTCTCTCGTACTTTTAATTTTTTTTATTAATTAATAACCTATTTTCTATTCAAAATATCTAGATATTAAAGTATAAAAGTATGGGATGTCTTTTCATTATATTTTCCAATTTGAAGATTCACAAAAGAATCGGAAGTTTTTGAATACTTAAAATTGCCATGACACTGATTGATTGAGTGGTCCATAATTTGTAGGGGAGAGTATTTTTAGGGTGGGTAGGTCTATAACTCCAAACCTTCCTTGTTTGGATCAATTCTTAGTTTTAGAACCTAGAGCCTATCCTTCGGGTCCGATTCAAGGTTTACTCAGAAACAGCAAATACAAGAGGCAAGGTAAAACTGAAAGGAGAGAATTATGGTATCTCAATCTAGTTTCACAATTTGGTCCAATTCAGCACCAGCAATTAGAAACCGGGCTAATAATAGTTGGTTCCAAAGATTTGGAATAGGAAAACAGACTAAAAATTAGCGAGGTAAGGTTGGTCCGATTTTGTTCCAAGATCTACCTTGGAGTGGTGCTCATCCCTAATAAGTTCATGCACAAGCCAAATATTATATTTAATTACTTAAGGGAAAATGACACAAATAGTTCTTGAACTTTGACCTATTGTACAATGCAATCCTAAAACTTTTAATTTCTTTAATGTGATTATCAAACTTTTGGTATATGTTCAATTTAATTTTTGAACTATATGGAAATTCAATGTCATCCTCACATTAATTAAAGTATCATATATAACATTGAATATTTTTATATAGTCAAATAACTATATTGAGCATTCACTAAAAGTTCATGAACTACATCGAACAAATAATTAGTTTGGGACCACATTGCATATTGAGCTAAAATTTAGGGATCATATTTAATAAATTAAAAGTTCAAAAACTACATTATACATCATGCCAAAATTTATAGACTATTTGTATCATCATCACATTACCTAACCTACCATGGGTTTTACAAACTTAGAAAAATTGCCACTCGACTTAGATTTATCATCGATTTTGTGCTATCCACTTGCGATATAGTAGGACATGGGTGGCGTGCTCGCACTAAAAGGAAATTATTAGTGGACTAAATCTACAACTTTAAACCGAACAAACCCCAACATGCCAACGTTGGACACCCTTTTGAAGAGTGAAAAAAGGTAATTAGGATTGCAAAATTTGCCGTGGAGAATTAGAAACGAGAATTGTATGATTGCGATAGCAATATAAGAAACTATCCACTTAAGGTGTGCATTTTCCCCTCTCTCTATGTGATAATGTTTTGCTCAACATAGCGATGGTTTTTGAAAAAAAAAGACAAAGCACCAACTTTCGCTCAAGAGATAATTTAGCCTCAACTTTCAAGTGTCATAAAAAAGGTCATAAACTTTCTCTTGAGGGACAACTTTGACCCCAATTTTCAAGTATTGCATAAAAAGCCATCAACTCTAGTACAATAGACACTTATGGCCAAAATATGCATAAATGGTATCTAAGAGGGCAAGCTAACGTTGACATGACAAACGACAAGTGTCATGTCTGCAGACGTAATTTTCATAAACAATCAAAACTACATCATTTTTTAACGAACAATTAGGGCATCGACTTGGATTAAGAGAGAAGGAGGGTATGCAAATTGGGGTTTTGGGTTTTTCACAACATCAGAGCACATTCATTGAATTCTGCCAAAATTACCCACCTTCTAAGTGATTTTGTGAGGAACCCTAACCCTTCGACTTAATTCCATATTTTTAATTAGCTAATATTGCACCGAGCCATGCCATACCAGCATCCATTTAGCACCTCAATTGTCACACATAAACATTTCAATAAGAATATCCACCGTGGCTAAAATTCAGGCCAAAATCATCGGGGTATTGGAAATTATGTCTTGCAAATGAAAATCATTTGCCATATTGTAGTAAGGTGAATGCTAGTAACAATTTTTTTGTGGAAAATTTCAAACTGTCATGGCCAAAAGAAGAGAACAAAAATAGTGGATGGAGATAGAACGCAAAACCGCACGATTTTCATATCAAATCTGAAGCGATTCCCGAACTCGAGAACTCGCGAACATGGCGACTGCGAACCGAGAATCTCGCCGGAGGAAGATCGTCGATCGCGGCTCCGACCGCCTGGCCCTCATCACCGGCCGCATCCAGTCCCTCCCCGCCGCCGACGAACCTTCTCAGCCGCCCGCGCCTCGCGATCCCGACCCGTCATCCCTTCTCCCCACAGATCAATCCGACGGCGGCACAGGTTCGGAATCCTAGATGGCTCCGCCCCTTCGTCGATCGCCTGAGAAATTGGCTGAATCGAATGCGCGCGCGCCTTGCTTTTTTCCGTCCGGCGTTGCTGGTTTTGAAGGGGGGGGATTTTTTTTTTGTGCGAAATGGTTTCGAGGGCTCGGTGACGTTGTTTTAGGATCTGTTTCGGCCGGGAAGGATTGGGGTATGCGTGTGGAGAAGATGTGGGTTTCGGCGAAACGAAGTGCTATGCATTGGTGCGGATGAATTAGCTTGAAAAGACCTGATTTTGAGTTCTAGGATGAGCGTTCCTGGCCGAGTTCTGGTCTTGATGCGAGGGGATGGTGTTTAGGCGTTGCTGTAGTTAGAAGTAGAAGCCCTAATTCGAGGAATGGTACTGTTTTATATCACTGTCAAAGCAGAGGCGAATTGTGTTTGATGATTTGAGGATACCGTTTTCATTTTGGTGACAATTCGATTGGCTTGCTAATTGCTAAATGTCCTTTGTGGAGTTACTGTGTAGCGTAGCGGCATCGTAAAATGCTTACCTTTTGCCCGTCCTTGGTTTGCTTCCAATCATTTCCCTGTGGATGGGTTTCAGATTTGTATGATGTAGGCATGCGAGTAATGCTAGGATTGGCTCCTACCGTGGTTAAAGAAAGCAATGCAGCAGTGCTTTGAGATATGAAATTGGTTTTATCCTGGAAAAGCTTTCTCTTTTATGGCTTATCCTTTTTTGCATATCGAGTTTTTGGGATGAGCGGGATAAGAGAGTAAGGAAGAGGAAGTGGAAGCATCCTGTTAACAGATTTTAGCATAATTTATCCCACTTTTCTTACTCGTGTGTCTTATTTGCATGCAGCTTTGTATCATGGAGAATATCCAGCCTTTGAGACTGAGCTGCCAAAGGATCATCAAAGTAGAGATGCTAGTGAGATCAATGGTTCCCGAGGTAGAGAAAATATGGAGTTTCCTGCAGAGAAAAGTCAGACAAGCAATGAACACTCAGAGGCTCCACCGTTGGAGATCAGTGAGAACTCAGAAACTTATTCATCATTGGCCTCGCATCAAAATGCATCTCGTCCTACCATACACGCAGAGCAACCCTCAGTTCCTCAGGCACAGCGTAGCATGTCCATTAGTCCTAATCAAATTAGTTCTGCTATAGATTCTTCAGTTACTACACGCTTACTCTGTTCTATGGTAGTGGGGCTGCTGGTGGTTTTATCAGACATAGGTTTTCCCCTTTTAGGCAACAAGATCATCCGGTCCGTCTTGATGTTAAGGCCTCTTTACCTCGTTCTGCTTACCAACGTGACACTTGTGCTTGCTCCACTTGTTTTGGACAAGCAATCAGCTGTTGCGAGCACTGTCAGAGGGGAAAATAAGATTCCTTCGGCTAACGGGAGTGATTGGACTGATCAAGTTGGCAATAGCTTGGAGTTAGGTTTTCTGATGATGAAAGTAATGGATGCAGTAATCATGGATTGCAGTGTCTACTCTGTGGTGGTTGTATGTGGTTTGTCGCTTACACAGATATTCTCTTAAATCCAGATAATCACATCGGAATGTGAGAGCCATTACTATAGTTGGCTGACTTCAGAGCACATTTTTGCCATCAGCAGCAAAATTTCCTTACTTTTCGTTTTTTTCGGCTTTGTAAGCCTTTGTGGCTGAATAATAGCCCGTATTTTCTGCAGTTTTGGTCCCGTAGACCCATTTATTTATTCTATATGCTCGTTTTTAGATGAAGTTATGTTGTTGCCTGTCTTGTGGAATAGTGAATCCAGCATACATTGCATATTCCGATGTGTATTGATCTTGTGTTGTGGCTTTGTGATTTAATGCTGCCATTTTTGGGCATTTGACTGAATAAAGCACTTGTACTTTTTGTAACATCATTCAGCTACTTCATATAACCCTTGCTACTTTGTGACAAATTTGCTGATTGATCCTTTTTGAGGAGAGAATTGATATCTACTATGTTAGGATGCGTTTGATAATCATTTGGTTTCCAGGATCAATTTTTATTTTATAAATGGTTTTTTCAGATTCTGTTTCTTGGATGAGTTTCTAAGCATTTAAAAGCGTTTGGTAATTGTTCAGAATTTTTATTTTCGGAATAAAAATATATTTGATACAACTCTCAAATTCTTTTGTGATTTAGAATTTATTTTAATTTTTAAATAATTTTATTATAATTTTCTCTCCTTTTTTTTTTCCTTTTCTTTTTCTTCTTCCTTTAGTCAAGCGCCGGCATCAACCATGGCCGGCGACCTTGTCGAGTGTCGCCGACCCCCGGCAAGGCTTGGCCTCGCCATGGTTGGGCGACACCGACCACGTAGTGGCTCAGTGAGGTCGCTAGGGCCCGACGAGGTTGGTGGCCATGGCTAAGGCCAACAATTGACTAAAAGGAAGAAGAAGTTAAAAAAGAAAAGGCTTGATTTTGGAGTTGTTCCAGGAACAATGAAGCAATTTTCTTTTTCTTTTTTTCTTGATTTTGTTTCAAATTTATTCCGAAAAAAAATAAAGTTATCAAATGGATTTTTATTCTTTTTTGTTCTAGTGAACAAAAGAATATAATCAAGCGCTATTTGGCATGTTACCGAATAGGCTCTTAAAGAGAAGATTACAGATTAGTGGAAATTCAGAATAGCTTGAGGAAAATGACTAGTCAATCGAGGAAGGATGTGAGAATACTCTGCTTATGTATCAATCTTTAATGGCTTCTATTCAATAAAGCAGAGTGCACTTCAATATCCATCAACCTTATTCGTCCCCCCTCATAGCTATCTGCATATCCAGGTGTTCGCCAAGACCAGATGGATCAATTCTTCTGTTTGAGGCCTCACATCCGTTGTTTCCTCATTCCGGCCTCCAGTTTACATACGTCGATCCTCAGTTTAACACATTCAATTGATGTTTGAAATTCAATCTTTTGTGGGATGCATAATGCAACACTGAGAGCATAAGATTAAGTCCTCTTTGCACCACATTCTGCATTCTGCCCTTCAGGTGCTCGTGCTTTGTGACATTCACGAGGAATGTGACTGGATAAGCAGATCACAGCCCCAGTAGGTGACTTGGAACATTTCTAATGCAGCATGAGCAATGCATTATCTTTCCATCACTAAGCTCAAAAGTGATGTTAGGAGTTCAAGGAACATCAGCTTGAACTCTTTGTAATATTAGGTTCCGCTCCAATTCCAGCAGCTCTATCATCCTACATGCATCTCCTGAAAATGGCTTGGAATTATCGCCCGAAACAAATTCCAATACCATATTGTCCACCTCAATTGAGCTTCCTCCGGGTGGCTTTTTCAAGTTTCTGTTTCTCATGAGCTTTCTCATTCTCGAAACCCCTTCACTTTTCCCCAAATCTGCATATAAATTAGCCAGCAATACATAATTCCCTGTGAAATCCGGTTCCAGTTCTATCAGATGCTCCATCGCAGCAACGGCCATCTCAAGATTGCCATGAGTCCTGCAAGAACTTAATAAAGAACCCCATATTTTGGAATCTGGTTTCATTGGCATAGTCTGTACCACATCCATGGCCTGGTCGAGACATCCCGAGCGCCCGAGAAGATCTATCAAGCAGCCATAATGCTCGATATCTGGTTCTAATCCATAGTCTCTCTTCATTGAACAAAATAATTCCATTCCCTCATCTACTAGACCAGCATGTACACACGCTGAGAGGGTACCGAGAAATGTGACACCATTCGGATCAACCCCTGCTCTTCGCATAGCTTGGAACAGTTCGATTGCATCGCAAGCTTTTCCATGATTGGCTAAACTACAAATCATTGTACTCCAAGAAATAACATCTCTCGTCTTCATCTCATTGAACAACCGGCTCGCTTGCTCGATGCAACCGCATTTTGCATACATCTCCATCAGAGCATTACAAATACAAGTCCTGTGGAGAAGTCGGTGCTTATCTGCATACATGTGAATCCACTTCCCAACTTCGAGAGCTCCTAGGTGTGCACAAGCCGGCAAGACGGATACAATACTTATCTCATCAGGTTCAACACCAACCGTTTGCATTTGCCTGAAAATTTCCAGGGCATCGACGTAACAGCCGACTTGAGAGTACCCGGAAATCACCGTCGTCCAAGAGACGACAGTCTTGCACGGCATCTCATTGAACAATTCTCTCGCCCTCGTCATTTCTCCCGACCTAACATGCCCGGAAATGAGACCGTTCCACGAGACGGCATCCCTTTGAGGCATTTCGTCAAACACCCTATACGCATCTTCCAACTTCCCGAACTTCGCGTACATATCTATCAACGAATTCTCCGTCACCAGCTGCCCTGCCGCCCCGAATTTACACACATGGGCATGCACTTCCATACCCAGATGTTCACTCCCCAACCCTCCACACGACTTGATCAAGAACGGGAACGTGAACTCGTCGGGCGAAATCTTTCCGTCCTCCAGCATCTCCCTGTACACCGCGAACACGAGACCGTACGCGAAGTTGCGCGCGCAGGCTCTGACGACGGCATTGTAGAGGAACACGTTCGGGCCCGCCACGCTCCTGAAGAGCGAAATGGCATAGCCGAGATCGCCGCATCGGTCGCACACGTCGACCATCTTCGTCGCCAGGAAATTGCTCTGCGACAGGGAGCGCCGGACGATGCGGGCGTGGACCCTCTTCAGCTCCGCGACGTTGCCGCAGCTCCGCAGCGCCGGCACGAACAGATCCTCCAGGTTCCTGAGGACGGGATGGCTGATTCCGGGTGGCATTTAGCGACCACCTAAGGCTCCTGGGAATTTGGACAAAAGCTTCCTCAAAGTATCCATGTAGTTTCCACGATCACTGTAGGCTTCCGATCTTGTCCGATAGAAGCTGCCCTTGCAATGCGTCTTGGCTGATCCATTCATGCGCGAACGTCCTGCAAAAGAAATGCAATAAAATGATGAGACGATGATATAAATAATTCATGAAATTTAACCGTAATAAAGTTTATTAGTTTCTAATTTATTCAATATGATCTTTGAACTTTAACTCGATATATAATGTTATCTCTAAATTTTTTAATTTATTTAAAGTGATCCATGAATTTTTGGTAAATATTCAAATTAGTTCTTAGACTATCCAATGTTGTCCTTTAATCTAAGGAGTATTGGGAACAAAGCTTATACATCGTTCACTCTTGGTAATTATATTGAAGCATAGAATTGATTGAAATTTAATTTGAACATTTATCAAAATTTTAGGAATCACATTAAACAAATTAAAAATTCATGAACGATATTATATATCGAGTTAAAGTTAATGAATTATATTGAATAAATTAAAAATTCAGGAATCATATTACATATTAAATCAAAATTCATGAATCATATCGAACAAATTAAAAATTCGGGAATCATGCTGTATATTGAGTCAAATTTCATAGACTATTCATACCATTTTCTCTAAAATAAACTCGGGCACGGCCCATTACTAGTCCTTTTCTTGACCCATCAATTCAAAGTCCGCAAGCGGCGACGCTTATAACTATAGTCTTGTCGAGGCCCTAAGGATGCGTGAATCGAACATGCGCCACTTGCAAGCTAAATTCGATCGCTGGCGAAGACTATAGCGGGGTCCAAAATACGGGCCCGCGCCGTGGCGCGACCGGCGCGGGTTAGCAACATAATGAGCTCACCATGACTCCAGGTGAGAACATGCAAAACAATAAAAAATTTGGACCACCACCACGACCGCTCTCAAACCAGCGAAATTTAACGTCCTCCGCCCGCTGTTTTCATTCGCGTATCTCTCTCTCTCTCTCTCTAGAAAAAAGAGCCTGTGAAGCCCACGCGACCACCACGAGCTCCGGTAGAGAGAGAGAGAGAGAGAGAGAGAGAGAGATGCAGAGCCTGCAGGAGAAGGCGGCGCAATGGAGCGGCGTTGACCAGGAGGACGCCTTCGCCATCGACGGCACCAACCTCTTCGAGAAGCTCGGCCTCCCCACCTTCGTCAATCTCTCCACCAATTTCTACACCAGGTCGCTTCTCTGCATACGTCGAGGGAGAAATTTCGTTTCTTTTTTTCTTGTCGTGGAGAACGCGTGTTTTTGTGCTTGCCCGTTTGTTCGATCGCGCTTTTACGTTGGTGCTGCTCAATGAAGTTCGTGGGTGTTGCTCTGATGATGGCGGATGATCGGTCTGATGCTCCCCGCGATGTCTTTTCGGAGGGTGGAGCTTGGACGTGTTCTTTTTAGTTGTATCTTGATGAACTGCCGCTTCTTATGGGTCAATTGAGATCGTTGAAAACAAAAAATTATGACAAGATCCTGGCTTTTGATGATTGAGAATGTGATTGACTAGTTTGGAAGAGTGAGATGTTTGTGTTGGTGAGGCGATTTAAGATGCACTTCGGACCATCGGGTTCGTTAGTTTTTTCGTGCTTTCATTAGATACGGCCTTGCTCTATTTTTCTGAGTTAGGAAGTGGGCTTGTTTGAGTCATGATTAGGAGGGCCTGAAAGGAAAAGATTATCTTGTAAGTTGTAATACAGAAGCTTGTTGATATGAGGTCTGTTGCTGTGTGGTCTGGTGGATCAGGGTGTACGACGATGAAGAAGAGTGGTTTCGGGCGATCTTCGCGAATTCAAAGAAGGAAGAAGCAATTCAAAACCAATATGAATTCTTTGTGCAAAGAATGGGCGGTCCACCTCTGTATTCCCAGAGGAAAGGTATTTTTCCTGCTTTCCTGTTAGTGTCGTGTAGCGATTCGCATTTCTATTTGAAGCTACCAAGATGTGGTGATGTCCATCGTAATGGTCTGTAGAATAATTTGAACATGTTGGTACAGCTATCAGATGAGATTACGTGTCTACACAATTAGAAGTTGCAATTAGAAGTTGTAGTGGCTTCTGGCTTTGAAAGTCGAGGCTTCAAGAAACAAGTAGAGATTTTACTAAAGTCATGTCTAACCTCTCCTCCTATGATTCATGTCTATATGTACCAATCCTTTTGTAGCATTTTCTGTTTCTGAAGAGTTTGATGTAGTTGTGTCTGATTTACATTGAGCATCTTCGACATGGTTGGGACAAGTCTCATTTCTCTGAAGCTCATTTGGTTTATTCTATTTAGAGAACTCATTCTTTTGATCTGATTTTGTCCCCATTCAGGGATATTGATGACTGAATCCCCATTACTTTAATGACACTAATCTTGGACTACAGCTAAACATGTTTATTTCAAACATTGCTGATTCGGCAGGTCATCCTGCATTAATTGGGCGCCATCGACCCTTTCCTGTCACCCATCAAGCAGCGGAAAGGTGGTTGCATCACATGCAACAAGCACTAGACAGCGTTGCTGAAATTGACGATGACTCGAAGACTAAGATGATGAACTTTTTCAGGTAAAAAACTTTTGAACTTCCTTTTCTTCTGGATGTTGATCCTCACATGTAGCGAGACTAAATATATTTTTGTAATGATGCTGATAGGCACACAGCATTCTTTCTTGTGGCTGGCGATGAGTTGAAGAATCAAAACCAACAAGTTCCATGTAAGCATGCGGCCAGCAAACCAGCTGCTGCTTGAAGTTTGGATGATAGAGTACACTCTCCTCCAATTTAGTTAGAAAATTGAGATTATAATCATCTCCAATGTAGCAGAACCGGATAGGACTGTAATAGAAGTATGCTTAAAGCTCATTTATCAATATCATTGGGTCTAGAAAGTTGAAAGAGCTTTCGCTGTCTTTGTCAACAGACAGAAAAGGTCTTGCAGAATGAGTTGTGTTCATCAGGTCAATCTCTCGTTTAAACAGCGGTCACTTTTTCAGACAGATTTATTTCAGTTCTGCAGCATTTCTGTCGTAGCCTTCTGGAGTAAAAACATTTGGGAGGTGAAAAAATGGTGGATAGATTTTACATGAAAGAGGTCAAGAGGAAGATCTGTCTCACAGTTAGTTGCTGTAAATATGGGGGAAAAGAGTCAAGCTACTTGCAAGTGGCTCGGGCTTGGCTCGATGATTATTTGGTATCAGCTTGTCTAATTTCAAGCTGAGCTCGAGCTTGAGTTCATCTATAACATAATCATAATCAAGCAGAGTCAAGTCGAGCCCAAATATCTCAATTTTTTAGTCAAATGGGGCTTGAGCAGGAATTTTATTACTCAGTTGAGCTCGAGTAGAGTTTGGAGCACCGAGTTTGCGAGTCAAGCTCGAGCTTAACGGTGTGTCGACTCGATCATACCCCTGACTGTGAATGCCACAAGAGTATTCAAGTTGTGATGAAGATACTCTAGTGACCTTGCAATTGGCACATATTGTTTCTTCTATGGGTCAGATCAATTAACTATTGCAGCCATCCCAGAAATTATGGGGAAAACTTTGTCATTTGGCTAAAAGTCTTGGGAATATATTTGTAATGTTCTCATACTCTACTTTAGACTTTTGATGATTGAACTTAAAATAGACCGCATGGTGGGTTTTGTTCAGCTATAGATCTTTCACTTCTAATGTTAACTTCCTGACTATTTTATCCTAAATACTCAAAATTTTGGAAACATCTAAATAAAATTGACACTTTCGTGCCATCATTTTTTCATAATTTTTAAATTTTTAAGTATTTTGCGACGATTTTTTTTGGACGAGTGCTACAGGAATTTCAACTGTTGGACTATGGGATTGCTCAAAGCGGTCCAAAGGGCCCATCCAAATGGTGACAAAGCCTATCCGGATTGTTAACCAAGCCCATCAGAAAAAGTCACATTGCTCAATTTGTCCGCAAGCTCAAAGTCCAAAACCAAAGACATTTAACCATTAGATGGTTCAAGATAACAATCAAAGCCAATAGGCTAATAATGTAATCGTATGTCTAGATCTAGTGAGAACTCTTAACACTTGATGATAGCCTAGTCTTAATTTGTTCTTAGCACTTGGTTCCAGTGATTAATGTTCAAAATCATGTATACACCGAGAGTGATTAATCACGTAATTGACAATCTTATTTTTCAATAACAACAATATTTTGGGAAAATTAGTCATATTTTTGGGTAAATTAATATGGCTACTTATTTTTCTTTAATATTGGGTTTATTACTACTGACTATCCACTATAATTTCACTGAAAAAAAAAATTGGTATAAAATCAAGCTACATCAACACTCTATCATGAATGCTTTATTTTTATCTTCTTCTTTTTTTGGGGGGGTAAAATATATGACCGTTAATTTCGACAATCATCATGCGTCATGGTACTTTGAGATTTCATTTTCAACAGTTTTCTATGCTTATCCCTTTTTCTCAAGTTATTGATTCTAGTTAGGTGAAAACTTGTGCCTGTGGAATTCCTCATGCGACAGACAAAAATATGAGAAAAGCATTTGAATTTTCCCCAAGACATTGAAACGTGCCCCAACCATCTACCTCCCATCTGTCTAACCCTGCAAAACACAGTCTTAACTTTGTTGCCCCCAACCCAGATTCTTTTCTTGCGTACGTTGTTGTCTTCCACTCGCCAATAAAGCACCTCCTCTCTCTCTCTCTCTCTCTCTCTCTAACTTTCACATGATCTTTAGTTACTTTTGGCTAAAGGGGTTGCAGAAAAGGTGGAGACATTCCAGCCGTTTGTTCTTGTCTTGAGTAAATTGCTTTGCCTAGAGATCGCAAAACTTCACCCAAGACCTGCCTATTTTCACGTACATACCAAAAGAGAGAGCGCGCCTCCCTTTTTGTTGCTTTTCAAAGCACGAGATGCCATCTTGAAACGAGGCTTTGCAGTGTGTTTTTTTTTAATCTGAGCCAACCGAATTTCAATGGCTTTGAATTGTCAATGATTGTGACTCTTGACCTGTGCAATTGAACCCTTCAAGAAAACCAATCACATGGATAGCTCATGTCCTTCTCATTTCCTTGCAGCATACCGAATATATTCCGCGTCCGACATTCGTTGATGGCATCATTGGACCGCTTGCTAAGCATTCTGAATAAAGAATAATTCAATATTTTAAAGCGTTTATTGTTCATTATTTCATTGTAATTTTTCTAGTATCACGATCGGAGAATTTTTTCTAAATTTCATGGAGCAAATTATGACCGCCGATATGATTTACTACCACGTGCATCTTTCATTGACTGGAAATTTGAAAACACTCCCTTCTCCATTAAACTGTTTCTTTGTCTTCTCAAATTCTTTATGCCCATGATTGATACAGGTTTTCCTTCTGTAGTGAACGGTATCTTTTTGTCTACTATTTGATTTATCATTCTGAGGACAAGTAAAAAGCGATAGCTGCAAGGACAGAGAGAAAGGCAAGTGAAAGAAGAAAAGAATAGCCAGACCCATTGCATGAATTATAATACAGTTGAAGAGGGACTCAAGACCCAATCCTGCAAACAAGGTTACATACACAGCAGCTAAGCTAATTGACCCATTTGAACAACCTCAATCCATATCTACCAACATTATCTTCTTCGGATCGATCCTCGACCACGGATCGGCGAACCGAGCGGAGAATGACCGAGAGAGATTATCGGGCTCAGCACAATCGATTCCTTCATCGAAATTCTGAGAGTATTCATCAGGATCATAAGAACCCTTGATTTTGTTGTTGTTAATAGAACTGGAGACCTTCTTGTCCCTCTTGAATCTTCTCCAAAATAGTTGCCAGCCTTGATGTATTTTCTCATGCTGACCGTGACTAGGCTTGTTGCTGGTGTTGCTGTTGCCGTTCCTCCCCAAGTGGATGACCTCCATCCTTGGCTCCCGCCAGTTCTTGATGCCCATCTGTTTCCCAAGAGAGAAGATGAAACCAGCAGATCGTGAAGCGCAGAATGAGCTTGAACTAAAGGTGCCGGTTTAAGTAGGTGCGCACGTAACATGACCCAATGATGTTAGCTTTGGTGTATTTAATGAATTTAAAAGGGACGTGTGTGAATGTGTATTCAGCATTTTGACTTGATACCACCTGGTTAGGCGGCTGTAGGATCCGAGGAATGAAAAGTAGCCCGGCCGTCAAGATTGAGCCGCGTTTCAGAGCCGGCCAGATTAACAAATCTTAGCATCATAACGGCAAACTCTAGGGGTGACAATTTTCACAAAGGACTGAGACGTCTCGTTTAACTATTGGTGGGAATCGATATCTCATGGAGGCCACGCTAGACAAAGGAAGAGAACTCAGGTTTGGCTGACGGAGCATCTCCAAGTGAACTGGTCATATACACAATTGACAAGAAGATACCAAAATACTACCATCGCTTTGACAAAAGAACAGAGGAAAAGGCAAAACGGATCGATGTTCGACGAATGATTCATATAGGATCAAGTCGACTAATTTGTAGACCCGGGCAATGGACCATCAGTACGTGCCTGTGTGTCGTTACGAGATACACGGTTTGAAACGAAGAATGAAGTTCGAGTGACAGAACCGAAGTCATCTAGATTTCATTGATTCAAATTGAGACTAGCCCTTGCGTAATGAGCTTTGAGAGAGTAAATCTAATTTACCTCCTGGTCCCAAAACCAGCAGGACCAAGTTGGGGGCTTTGATGAGGTCAAGGTCCCATGGCCGACCCCCAAGCATCCAAAAAGTCTGCAAAAATTTAATAAAGACAACCGCCGAAAGGTCAATTTTGCCAGCCACCTCTCTCTCTCTCTCTCTTCATAGCTCATGAGACCCCTCTCAGAGTCAAAACCAACCCTACCACAAAACTGCTCAGCATGCGGAGATGTGAAACTGTGCGTACTGCAAAAGGTGGTGGGATAAGGAATGCCACTAACCATCCACCAGAGAAGGAAAGGTAATTTTCTCTTCATTGGCCACTAAAGGTGCTGTAGAAATCAATCCCTGAAGTGCCTTGCCTGAACGAAATGAACCGAAAGTAGTAACCTTTGCTTTTGGATTTGATAATCCCCCTAACTGAACAAGAACTGTTCCAATTTTCCAATTAGAAACGTTCCTTCTCATCTTGGTTTTCTGATCCTTTTTCGACTGTCAGAGATTACACCAAAGAACAACTTCCAAATGGGTACACCCATGGTTTCTGATTTCTCAAGGCAAGGACACATGAACATTACTGGCGTACAAAAAGTCATTCCCAGAATTTCGCTGTTGGGCCTTCACCGCAGAGGCCCGTGAGACCCCAAATCGGCATAAGCCAACAAAGGCAGGTTCTGACAAGTTCTGATGGATCATCGGTCACCAGAAAAATAAATAAATAAATAAAATCCCAGAATTGATTAGATTCCCAAATGTACAGGGCCTAAGGTATGGAGGCACGTGGTTAGGGGCTATAGGTCTAGGCTTTTCGGATACTTGGTGATCCTTGTCACTTTGTAAGGACTGTATTAGGATTGAGGAGTACTCTTGCCTGGCCTTTTCTGTCATGCAACTCCATTTCCCAAATGCCTCAGAGATTGTACACACTACTATAATAATGAATAATAAGTTTCATCATGACCATGTGAGGACACTGCAATGCATTTTTAGGAGCACCGCACCAGCTTCGACCTAAAAAGGCCTAAGGCATTCGGAATACTCTAAGCATACGTGCTTGCTATTCTGAAATTAACTCATGAAGACGGCAAATACTAATATACCTAGGCGTTCACTTCAAAATTACCACACCATCCATCTGAGCATGTGCATGTTCGTGTGGGAGGTGACGGTCGGATATTAACAGATTAAAACAACCAAGGCTGTATGGAAATATGTGTGTAGCGATATATTAAGGATGATCGCCTACTAAAGTTCACGATCTTAGACACTTCTCCCAATGAAACAGGTGTTACCATTCTAGGAGGCAGGCCCGTTTGATCTCTGCGACTGTGTTATGAACCTCAAATTTCCATAAGCTTCTGCACAGTGTTGTGCATAGGCTGCCATAGCTCGGAAGAGCTCGGGCAAGCGATTCTTGAGATTCCCCAGTGACTTCTCTCTGACCTGAATACACAGTCTTCGGTGAGCTTCAACATCATCTTCCAACTTCTTATACAAGCTTTCAACCACCGCTTGCCGCTCTATCACCACAGGGTCATGATGGTTTGCATCTTCTGTTCTAGTTTCGTCGGGCACCCTTCGGTGCTCGTATTTCTGGTACCAATCCTCATATGCCTGTTTCTTGCGCAAGTACTCTCTTCTAGTCTCCTCACACTTGTCTTTCAGTTTCATCTCCTCTTCCTGATGTGCCATGATGTTGTGTATTACAGCAGCAAATGCAAAAATAGCAGACTTAGCAAGCTCGTCAGGAAGCTTTTCAAGGTAGTCATGCCACGAGACTATCAGAGCTTGGATTGGAGGATTCTGGGCCCTGGGTGGAGATGAGATTTTTTCTTTAAAGCTACTCTCAATGGGAATAAGATTTAACTTTAACCAGCTGTGCAAAGCTTGGATGTATTGTTTCTGATGGGTAATGAGCTTGTCAAATTGTAATTGCCACTCAAGAACATATTTATGAAGTTGGTCTGTGCGCTCATAGTGATGCTTAGTTGTTTCCTTGGGAGCATGCGAGCTGTCCAGGGACATCAGGTCTCTAACAATAGACTCCTGCTTATCATGATGCATGTGCATTCTTTCCCACATATTCGCCATCCTAAATTTCAAATAAAGATACCCAATCATGATAAAATCCATTCCAAGGTAGTCCAAACAGAAAATTAACAAATAAGATGACAACATCTGCAATTGACAAGGTTCGATTAAACTTGCAATAAGCACAAGTCAGCATTCACTTGAGAAAGATAAAATCAAACCGGACCAAAATTTCAAAACTTCCACCAGCAGAAAGGAGCAGACAGATCAATATAGATGAACTGAAGTCACTTCATAAAGATATGAGAAGGGACGTTTTCAGAAAGGAGAACTCCGACTTTTAGAGAAAAACAAGAGCTGGTGCAGCACAGGTCCTAGCTCCTAGTTATAAGAGGAACAGTCTGAAGCAGAAGGCCTATAAAAGATGAAAGCATATGGATACATTGAAACAGAACAAACAGAACAATCGTATATTCTCTCAGTTTCCAGGTATGGGAACTTACCCATCGACAAGTTGCGCAAGCTTTGGGTACAGCTGTTTGTCCCTTATGTGGTTTATTTCTGAAGCAGTTGAATCCATGGACTGCATGTCAACTATGTATGTCGTATGCAAATGACTTACAGCTGCTTTTGTTTTCTCCAGGGATTCACCACTAGCACCACGTTTCTTCTGCTTGTTTAGCAAAGCCACCTTTTTCTGATACTCTAGCTTCATGTGCTCACCTTGCTATCAATGCGTAAACACAGAAAGATTATTCATAGTACAAAAGTTTAACATGCATCAAAACACAAAGGAGCAGCTTATTCAAAACTCAAAGGTCACATCAATTTCTATTTTGACTTATGGCATATCTCCGGTCCTTTCAGCAGCAAATCTACGAACATGATCAAGAGCTTACTTATTGAGAGAAACTTTCAGAATTTTATTTCATTTGATTATCCCAGAGGCTTAATTTATCCCACATTGGCAACTGAACCAAAATAAACTAAAATGGCGATCAAGAAATGAAAATGCACATGCATATAATCAGATTGCCAAATCTCTGGGACAGAATGAAGGACTGCATACCTTCACTTCTTCATAGAGCTTTTTCTCCCATGCTAATAGCTTATCCAAAACTGTGGCATGAGTTTCATACTCATCTGTATCAAGGTCATCCTTAACACTGTCACCATTGGGTATACCACCTCTGAATGACTTATTCCATGTGATGACACGCATGACCCTTGCAGAATGATCGATGTGACCTGTGTCATTTGAAGCCTATCAGATTGATGACAAAATTATGCTATGTCCACCACCAAAACTAAGATATTCAATTAGAAATGAAACCATATCCCACATGTTCTTTTAAGTTTAGCAATTTCAATGCCAGTAATGAAGAATAGATCATAGAGAATTCATAACAAACAACCTTTCTATGAACACATTTCCTTATTAGAGGAACACCTTAGGAATAAATAACCAAGGAAGAAGTCCCTTTGGAAGTTCTAAATCACTTGAGAAAACAAATCTCTACTCAAGAAACATACTTGATTGCTAACACTTCCAGTTACAGAGTCTAAATAGATACTATCTCCTTCTTCTAGCAGTGCATCTCAAAGGATGCTACCCTTCTTCCCCCTTATCAATTTTAACTGAAAATGTCTAGAGCAACATCCTTCAAGCTCAGGGCTAATCCCTTAATCAGCATCATTAGCACCATCATCTTAACATGAACAGTATCTAGTGCTCCACAAGAAGCCAGCTCGTGCACTTTATAACTATGTTGTGCTCTCCTTACTTGCAAAAGAGAAACATCACCACAAGCTGAGGAAAGCCCGCGATTATCTAATATCCCCAGTGTGGAAAAGCATTTTCATGATAAACGATTTGCTTTTAACTACGAAGGAATGTCTCTTCCACATCTCAACATGAATTATTTCACAATTGGGTTGATACTAAATCCGACATATCTCTTGAGAAAGAGGCGAAAGCCACGAGTCACTGGAAAGAGTAGGTGGAATCTAGAATTACACAAAGAGCTAGACCACATTCAGCGCCACATTTGTGTAGAGACACATGGGATAAAGATCGATGAACACCCAAGTACAGAGAAGGCACAGATATCTCCGCGGAACAATCTTCAACACACAAGTTTCTGCAAATAAACCCAGATGTACAGACAGAAATAGTCGAAAGAGAAAGGCGCAGGAAATTACTTCGAGCGTCGGCGAAATTCGAGTGGTAATGCAGCCGTGTTGCCTCGAGCATTTTCGAGACCTCCTGTGCGCTCTCGGAAGCCTTGAGGAACAGATCGTCAATGTCGTTCAGCACCTTCATCAGACTGACCCCATTTCCAGCCTTGCCCGCTTTCCGGCCTAATTCCGCAGGAGCAGTACTCGAATGCTGGATCTGCACATTCCCCACATCCTTCACGCCGCTCTCCTCCACCGCCGCAGCCGCCGCTACTTTCGTCTCCACCACCTTCTCCGGCGTCTTCGGTTCGACCTCCATGACCCCATTTCCATTTGGCCCATTGCCCATTTCTCCAAATCCGATGCCTTCGCTCTCGACGTTCCCGTTATCAATCTCCTCTTCATCGTTCAGACTCGAAGCTGGAAGGTCCACATTGAAGAAGTAATCCCACGCCATACCCGTACCCGGCACTGGCGGGACGGCATTGCTCAGCGAAGCACTCCCCGGAGGAGCGGCGGCGGTATTTCTCGCCCTCGGCGGCGGACGAGGCGGCCGCCGGAGACTCTGCATCTTCTCCTCCTCCTCCTCTTCTTCTTCTTCTTCCTCACGGGCCCGGCCCTCGTCTTCCACCTCGTCTTCCTCCGGAATCGCGGCCGACTCTTTCCTCGCGATAGGGTTCCGCCTCGGCTCCGGCAAGCTGGTGGCCCTCTTGAGCGGGCTCGGGCTGGGGGAGAAGTTCGGCGGCGGAGGAGGGGGCGGCATGAGGCTGTCCATCGGCGGCAGCGGCGGCGGAGGCGGCGGGGGCGGGGGCGGGGGCGGCGGCGGAGGCGGGGCGGCGTCCAGCGGCGCCGCCTGGCTGCGGAGGGCGTGGTCGAAGCTCTCCTCGGCCTCGCCGTGGCCGTAGTCGCCGAGCGCGGCGCCGGTGTTCTTGAGGGCCATGGCGTACCCGGTGTGCCCCGCCGCGAAGGCGTTCCTCGCCGCCACCGCGTCCTTCATGAAGTTCCTCCGCTCCTTGCAGCGCGCCACCGACTCCTCGTTGTCGATCTTCGACTGCGCGCACCCCATTTCCTTCCCTCCCTCCCCCACGGAACTCGCCGGAAAAGCTTCGACGGGAGGCGAAACCGGGCGCTACCCAGTTGCTCGGATCGGCAAGGCTCCTCGCGTGCGTTACCGGGTCTCCACCAACTTCACGCAGATTTCACTTCACGCGAAGAGAGAGAAAGAGAGAGAGAGAGAGGGCTAGAGAGAGAGAGTAGGACAGAGCTTTGGACAGAGCAGCAAGCAGGCAGGGTGGCAGCGTTTCAGAGAGCGAGATAGAGATAGAGATAGAGAGAGAGCGGGGGTGGGGGTGGGGGTGGGGCGGTGTTTGGGAACGGGGACACGGCCATGTGAGGACGAGCGGAGCGGTACTGCTGCTCGAGCCGCTCCTCGTCGGGTGTCCGTTTGTCCTTTGTCCGAGATGTGAATTAGCGGCAACGGTCACATTTCTCGAGGCGTTCTCGACGACGTCGTCCGTCGCGGGGCGTTCGAAAAGGCGAGGAGGTTGGGAGCGACGTCGACAGGGGGATGGGGAGGAATCCGTTAGGACTTAGGAGGAGGAGGAGTAGGTCGATCGGTCGCTGTTGCGCTCTACTACCCGCACCGAACAGCGGCTTGTTTATCATTAAACTTTTTTTGTCCTTTTGTTATCCTTTTTAAACAAAGGGAAGAGTTTGGAATCTGATGATAAAATGAGTTTGTGCCATCCTTAGGTTCGTCTGATCTGATGTAACTTTGTCGAAAGACTTTGAGCCTGCAAAGTTATGTTTGATGATCTAGATTTTATTTCTTTTTATTTGGTATTTGGTGGCATTATCCAAATCTGGTAAATCTAGATTCATCCGAATACAATGCATATAAGAATTCCGACAAAAGATGTGGGACAAACTCGAATTGGATATAAAATTTTAGAAGTTAATAATAGGGGAATCTCTTTAGCCGGTCAATAAGTGATTATTTAAATCACTGATGTTTTTTGACAAATTTTTTTTTTATTGATGATAAAATGAGTTTGTGCAGTACTTAGGTGCGTATGATGTGATTTTATTAAAGGACTTTGAGCTTACAAAGTTGTGTTTGATAATCTGGATTTGAATTACAGTAAATCAATATATAATTCTTTTATTCGGTATTTGGTGGCATTCTCCAAATCTGGTAAATCTGGATTCATCCGGATATAATACATATAAGAAATCTGACAAAAGATGTGGGATAAAATCGAATTTGATATAAAATTTTAGAAGTTAACAATTCACATGTACTGGAAAAAGTCCACGTAATGCTAGACTCACCGTCTCTGGCATTTCTCACCAACGGCCCCCACCACCACTCCAGTGGCCATTCATTGTGATGTTCCCTCACTCCAACGTCTCGAGTATCCTCACGCGATGCCCCTACTCACGGCTTATTTGAAAGATTAGATTTCACCATCTCATCCGTTGCTCCCTCTCTTTCTCGATCGGTTTCTAGCATTTCCTCCATCACCAAATCATTTCTCAGTTCCTCTCTTTATTTCACCTTTGATTACTCATTCTCGGTCTTCATTGTAGCACGATCTCTCTCTTGGTGAACTATGGACTAAGCATTCATCAAGTGTTCGTCGCCCTCCTCCATTTTGCTCTATAACTCGAGTATCAAGTTCCACCTACTATGCATTAGGAACGCCCTATCCCATACCGCCCAAGATAGTGTTTCCACAAGTGATATGAGTAGATGGCAAGTGTCCAGCTCGAATCTATGAAAATCAATCCCCACAATGACACTATGGTGCAAAATCTCCTCCTGCAAGGCCATCCCACAATGCACCCCTTCTCTATTGTCGCCTCCCTTAGCTCCCCTAGATGGTGCCACCACTTCCTCTGACAATAGAGTCCGGCAGCACAACCCATAGGAATTGCTTCCCGCTATTCATAAGATTGTATCAAAACTTCATGAGGTCGTGTCTATTGAAAATTGTTAATCTCCTGAGGTCAATTTCTCATAGACTACTCGTTGACACAATAGTTAAAGAATGTTTGAGTCATCATGTACACGAGGAGCCCGCGATTGACAGGTAAGTTGACATTAATAGCAGGCCTAATTCCGCGATAAAAGAGCTCTAGTGTTGGAATATTCAAATATTTTCAAATAGGAAGGATTAGATTTTCAACCTTATTTTACAATGAAGAATTTTCAAAGATTTTAAATTTTATCTTAGATTGCACTAAACATGTGATAGAATATTTCTACAATCCGAATGATTTCAAATCTCCTTTTATCCTATTCTATAACAAATCGAGAATCGTTTGCTCAAACCCATCCACCGTCCTTCACATCTCCTTGCCCTAGGAAGGCTCATTAGAAGTGTATGCAATAATAACATTTAGGATGCATTTGTACAAAGGAAAACTTAAAATTTAGAAAATATTTGTCGAAAAATGAATAGTTATATCGCTTAGAGAAATTAATTAATGAAAAATGTTTTCCATTATCGGCAATAACTTATACCTAGTTGATTTTATGATTGATGAAAATATTATTAATTCATTTATTTTTGTAAGCAATGCAATTAACTATTTTTTATAAAATGTTTTTTAAATCTCGAGTCTTCTATGAAAATATATGCATCCTTAATTAAGAATAATTAAAAAGTCTTTCTATAAACTATAGTAACAAAATGAAGAATGAAAATGGACAAAAGTACTATTACAAAATTTGCAGGGTGCTCTGCTGGTAACTAACCCTTGCTGATTTGTATGAATGAAATAATTGAGCATGGATAAACTGACTTCCATCGACGGGTCTTTTCGGAAAAAGTGAGACAGTCAATCTGTTTTACCAATTTTCGAGTAATTTTGATTACTAATTATTGCTTTAATGGCCCACTGATATCTTTTAAATTTGTCTCTGTGAATTAAAAAAAACGTAATTAAAATTAATTAATTTCTAATAATTTTAGTGTCGCTTTCAAACTTAAAAAGTTACTAAACCGTGCGAATTTTAAAGTAACTTTTCCTTTTCCTAGAACTTTAGTACCTTTTAAAGCAAAAAGAAGTTTATCAAGGGCATTTCTGTTTGTGCTTTTTTTTAAAAGGAAAAGAAGAGAATATTTTACTTTTCTATCAAAATTTAAAATATCATCCAAATTTCAAAAGATTAGCAAAAAAATTATATATAAATCTATAAATTGATATTAATATAGCGAAACCTCTAGCTGCTTTGGAATAAAAAGGACATTAAAATGCATTCGAAGGAAGATTTATATTGATAATAAAAATAAAAGTCTATTTGGGCATGCCTTAAGTTGGTGAACCACAAGTCGTGTTTGACAATTTTTTTTTTTTTTTTTTTTTGCAAAGAGCTTTTGGGTTTAATTTTTCTATTTATTTATTAAAATTTATCAAATTCTTCACTAATTCTGATGAAGGGCTAAGGTCACAGGTGAGAAAGAGGTTGTGAGGGTTGCATGACCCTAGGTGATGAGACCTACGATCACGCAACCACGCTGACCTCTCGCCAGCTCTTCGCTAGTCCAATCTGGCCTCATCGGCCGCACTTGTGCAAAGAAGATGAACAATAAAAACGAGGGGCAAAATCAAAAAAATTGAAAAATTAGTAGGAGGAGCTTTGAAAAAAAAAATTGATTTCATCATTCGGTCAAATGATGAAAGTGCAAAATTGATCCCTTCCAGCATTTGGCCAAAAGAGTTTGGAAGGCTTGTGAAGCACCCCAACATTTTCAAGGAGTTTAAAACTTATTAAGAAAGTTGAATCAAATTGTGGCCTCATGTTTAATAATTTCTATTTTTTAATAGATATTGAAATAACTTTCAATAAATTCAAATGCGAGTAACTTGTTTTACAAATTGGGAACTTTTCAAGTTTGTGTTACTATCGATATATTGGCCCGCAGATTTAAATCTATTCAGCGGGAGCCACCCCATTGATTGACAACTTTGGATTAGAATAGAAATTCATTTTTTGCGTGCGTCGATTATTCACATCATTTATGTGTAGTTGGCAATAAGTTTGAAATCATTATTGTCAAATTAATTTCGTTAAGAATCTGATAAGCCCTATTCCAAATTTCGATAATAATAATAAAAAAAAGGAGAAACTAGAAATAGTACAAAATCCAAGGGCCGACAGCAAAAAAAGATTTCCCCCACTCTTTTGAATTTTGCCGAACCCTCCAGTCTCCCCTCTCTCTCTCGCTCTCCTATTCCATCGCCCAACTGAAACTGCAACAGTCGCAGCGCTCGGCGCTCGCTTGCTCCCGGCGGAAGGTCTCGAGCACCCGACCGGCGCCGTTTCGAGGATCTCCCTCCATCCGGATTCGATGATTCCTCAGGTCGGCGAGGCCGCGTGTCCGCGTTCGGCGATGGCGTGCGGTTCGCCTCGGGATCGCATGGACCAGGCATTCGTTGTTGTTCCTTCTCGCGACGTGTTTGAATCGGAGTAGGATGCAGAAGAAGCATTGGATCGGATTTGCAGAAGGTTTTCGCGCAGTTCAGTTTTTCATAGAGAAATGGACAATGGGTAGCTGCTCTTGGTGTTTTCCACTGAGGAACGGCGTTTTCTTTTTTTCTCTCTTTCTCAATACCCAGTTGGCTTGGCGTTTGGCTGAGTCGTTTTGCTTTCTTGGATACTCCATTTTGAGGAGAATTTTATTCAAGAAAGGAGTTTTCATCAGATTGAATCCAAATTTTGTTCGATACTTACGTGCGTTTGACGTAACTTTATAAGAAGACCCATAAGGCTCTATTTTGTGGTAATTTTAGTTCAGAAAAAATAATAAATTATCTTATTTGGTGTTAAGTGACATTCTCTAAACCAAATAAATCTTGATTCATCTAGATAAAATGCAGACAAGAAATCCAGTATATAGGAGGCATAAATCCGGATTGGATATACTATTTTAAAAATTTACTTAACAATTTGCATGTACCAGAAAATTCCACCTCATATGAGACTCACTATTCTTGGTATTTCTCACCAGTGGCACCCCACCACCACTCAGGTGGCCATCCATTGTGATGTTCCCTCCCTCCAATGTCTCAAGTTTTTTCGCGCAGTGCCCTTACTCACAGCTTAATTGGAAGATTAAGGTTCACCACCTCATTCGTTGCTCCCTCTCTTTCTTAGTTGGGTTTTAGCATTTCCTCAATCACCAAATCATTTTCTCAGTTCCTCTCTCTACTTCACCTTTGATTACTGATTTTTGGTCTTCATTGTAGCACGATCTCTCTCTTGGTGGACTATGGACTAAGCATGCATTGAGTATTTGTCGCCCTCCTCCATTTCATTCTATAGCTTGAGTGTTGAATTCCACCTACTGTGCATTAGGAACACCCTGTCCCATACTGCCCAAGAAAGTGTTTCCACAAGTGACATGAGTAGATTGGCAAAGTCTCAATCTATGAAAAATTGAAAATCAATCCCTGCAATGACACCGTGGTACAAAACCTCCTCTTGCAAGGCCATCCCACAATGCACCCCTTCTCTGTTGTCACCTCCTTAGCTCCTCTCGATGGTGCTGCCACTTCCTTCGACAATAGAGTCCAGCTGCACAACCCATAGGAAGTGCCTCCCACTATTCACAAGATTGTACCGAAACTTCATCACGTTGTGTCTATTGAAAATTGTTAAGCCCCGAGGTCAATTTCTTAGAGATTACTTGTTGACAAAATTGTCCAGAGAGTTTAAGTCGTCATGTACACGAGGAGCCTGTTGGAGCTGAAATTTTCAAATATTTTCAAGCAAGAAGGATTTTAAAAGATTTTTAACCTTATTTTATGTTGTAGAATTTTCAAAGATTTCAAATTTTGTCTTAGATTGCACCTAACATGTTATAGGATATTTGTATCCTCCAAATGATTTCAAATCTTCTTTTATCCTATACTATCTCAAATCAAGAATCACTTGCTCAAACCCATCCACTGTCCTTCACATCTTCTTAGCCTGGGAAGGCTCAAACATTTTTCAAAAAATGTATAGTTATATCGCTTAGAGAAATTAATTAACAGAAAAGGTTTTCCATTGTTGACAATAATTAATACATAGTTTTCATAATTGATGAAAATATTATTAATTTATTTATTTTTGTAAACAATGTGATTAACTATTTTTGGAAAATGTTTTTGAAATCTTGAGTCTTTTATGAAATAAATGCATCCTCAATCAAGAATAATTAAAAAGTCTTTCTATGCACTATAGTACCAAAAATGAAGAATGAAAATCGATAAAATTGAGTACTATTACAAAATTTGCAGGGTGCTCTGCTGGCGACTCACCCTTTTAGATTTGTATGAGTGAAATATTGAGCATGGATAAACTGACTTCCATCGACGGCACTTTTCGAAAAAGCGAAACAATCATTATGTTTTACCAATTTTCAAGTAATTTTGATTGCTAATGAGTTACTTCAATGGCCTACTAATATCTTTTAAATTTGTCTTTGTCAATTAAAAAAATAAATAGCCATAATTAAAATTATTAATTGTTAATAATTTTAGCGTCGCGTTCAAACTCAAAAAGTCACTAAACCTGTGCGAATTTTAAAGTAACTCTTCCTTTTCTTATAACTTTAGTATCTTTTAAAGCAAAAAGAAGTTTATCAAGGGCATGTCCGTTTGTGCTTGTTTTAAAGGAAAAAAGAGAGAATATTTTACTTTTCTATCAAAATGTAAAATATCATACAAATTTCGAAAGATTAGCAAAAAAAAATCATATATAAATCTATAATTTGATATTAATATATTAAGAAACCTCTAGCTGCTTTGAAATAAAAAAGGAAATTAAAATGCATCCGGAGGAAGATTTATATTGATAAAAATAAATAAAAGTCTATTTGGGCATGCCTTAAGTTGGTGAACCATAAGTAGCGTTTGACAATTTTTCTTTTGGCGAAGGCTTTTGGGTTAATTTTTTTATTTATTTATTAAAATTTATCAAATTCATCACTAGTTTTGACATAGGGCTAAGACCACTGGTGAGCCAAATTTGTTGTTGGTTGTCATTGCCCGAGGTCGTGTGGCTCTTGATGAGGGTTGCATGACCCCAATCGACAAGGCTTGAGGTCGCGCAACCACGCCGACCCCTCACTGGCCTAATCTAATCTCATTGGCCGCCCTTGTTTGAAGAGGATGAATAATAACAAGGGGCAAAATTGAAAAATCAAAAAATTAGTGAGGGTAACTTTGAAAGAAAAAAAAACTAGTTTGGCCAAATGTTAAAAGATCAATGTTGGTCCCTTTCAGCATCTGGCCGAAAGCACTTGGGAAGGCTGGCGAACCACCCTAACATTTTCCAAGGAATTTTGAAAGTTGAATTAAACAGTAATGTCATGTCTAATAATTTATATTTTTTAGTAGATATTGAAATGACTTTTAATAAATTCAAATGTCAGTAATTTGTTTTACAAATTGGGAACTTTTTAGTTTGATTACTATCGATAAATTAGCCCACATACCTAAATCTCTTTAGCGGGAACCACTCGCTCGATTGGCAACTTTGGATTAGAGTAGAAATTCATATTGTGTGCGTCGTATTTGGGTCAATTATTTGCATCATTTATGTGTAGTTGCCAAGAAGTTTGAAATCATTATCGTCAAATTAGTTTCGCGCATGTGTGGCACTTTGGTCAAGAATCTTTTGAGCCCTATTCTAAAGTTCGATAAAAAAAAGCCAGGAGAAACCAGAAATAGTAGGAAAGACAAGGGCACGACAGCAAAAAAAGATTTGCCTCACTCTTTTGAATTTTGCCGAACCCTCCGTCTCTCCTCTCTCTCTATCTCTCCTGTTCCATCACCTGCAACAGTCGCAGCGCTCGGCTTTCGCTTGCTCGCGGCGGAAGGTCTGGAGCACCCGAGCGGCGCCGTTTCAAGGATCTCCCTCCGTCACGATTCGAGGGTTCCTCAGGTCGGCGAGGTCGCGTGTCCGCGTGCGGCGATGGCGTCCGGTTCGCCTCGGGATCGCATAGACCAGGTATTCGCTGTCGTTCCTTCTCGCGACGTGTTTGAATCGGGGTAGGATGCAGACGAAGCATTCGATTGAATTTGCAGAAATTTTTCGCGCAGTTCAGTTTTTTATAGAGAAATGGACAATGGGTAGCTGCTCTTGGTGTTTTCCACTGAGGAAAGGCGTTTTCTTTTTCTCTCTCTGTTTTTCCGCAGCTGCGTAGAGAGCATTTGAAATTGCTCGGTTGGCTTGGGATTCATCCTAAGCTTATGTGGCATTTGGCTGAATCGTTTTGCTCTCTTGGGTACTCCATTTTGAGGAGAATTTCATTCAAGAAAGGAGTTTTCATCATATTGAATCCAAATTTTGTTTATGAGCATCATCCACGCGTGCCTATCCCATAAAAGAGTCGAATTGCGGAAAAGGGGGCAAAAAAAAGGTTTGGTTTGGTGCATCACGCCATTTCTGCTCCGAGAGAATTGGTTGTGGAAATTAAAAGGATCTTTAAAACATGTCAAACCGGCTAAAATCACAATGTCAAGAAAGCATTGCAAATTATTATTTTGTTCTTTCTGACATTGGTTGAGACGGTACTGATAGTTCTTGGCAAGTATGCAATGAGACTTGAACTCACCCCATACAGGGAATAATAAGCAATTCAATTTGTTGTGTGGAGAGCTTAAAATGACACGATTTGCGGTTGTTGTTGCTTCAACAGTTTTTTGCTTCGAAGAAAAGGAAATCCTCCTCTCCTCATCCAAAATCACGGAGGGCTGAAAATAATGAGGTAGCCCCTCTTGGAGGGTCGCCTAGTGCCAAAGGCACCTTAGACAACTACTTGAGGACCTCTCAGGAAGGTGGTTGTGTTGCCAAGCCCTTGCATATGGTTAGTGATTATTCATCAGGGGGTCATGGTTCAGTTAAGCGGAATCTGTTGCAGAATGCAGAGAAAAACTTGAAGACTGAAAATAAGCAAGTACAGTTATCTGCTGAACTGCCTAAGGCCGAGGAAGCTGCTCAGAAGGAAGCATCTCACAGTTCATCTGAGCTGGAGCATGCTGTGGCTGATGCTACTACAAAAGATTGCCTCTTGCCTGCAAATGGCACAGAAAACTCGGAACTTAAACAGTTTGCCAATGATTTCTTGTCATTATACTGCAGGTACCGGCATGTTTATGGATAGACCAATCTTTTTCTTGGTCCATCTTTAATACTCTGATGATTAGGAATTTTGCAAAGTTTCATCTCATTCTGGATTTTAGAAACACGGTGTCATTCTTGTTTGCCACAAGTTTACATTTCCCTCCCATTGAAGTGTTCGTTTGGACATTTAGATCTGTTGATTAGAAATTTCAGCAAAATTTTCTTCTGTTCTGGTGCATCAGGACAGGTATTTTAATTTTCTTTTTCCCTTTTTACTCCTCCTGAAATTTCTGTGCTTATACACAGTGAAATCCAATCAAGGTTACCAGCAGATGGAATTTCTAATGTTAAGAGACGCGATAACCCATCTTTACTTGATAAGGAATCACAGAGATCCAATAAGAGGTTTCAAATGACTGGTCAATCACAAGTAGCTGATGATTGCAGTTTCCACAAAGGAAAGGCTACGTTAGAAAGGGTTCCATGTTCAGTTTCTGAAACCAGGAAACATGCATGCGATTCTTTTAAAGAGGTAACAATAAACTCAATTTGAAAGACATCTTTTCAACAACCATTGCTTGTTCACGTCTTCAATTTGATAGGAACCTGTTGTGGACAATCTCATTGAGCTTCAAGCAAGCTCGAAGAAATGCAAACAAGCACCTCCATCAACCGTAGGTGTGATTGGGTGCTCCACGCCTGTCTCACTTGTTGTAATTCCCTCTGCCAATAAGACCCCTAGTTCAACATCTGGAAGCTCTATGTTTTCCCCTGGCGAAGCATTTTGGAGTGAAGCAATTAAGCTTGCTGATGGTTTTTGTGCTCCTGCAAATCATTCTATTTCTGAAGCTTTTAAGGAAGATCACCTTGCGGAAAAAGTCTGTCGACTGGACAGATCAGATCATGAGGAGAACAAGGGAACACTACATGATAGGAGCAACAGAGTCTACTGTAAGAATACTATTACATCAGAATCAGTAGAGAAGCACACACCAGGCTCTGTGAAAAAAGTCTCCCCTTTGCCAGTCAAGCATTTTGACTTTTCTTGCGAGGACAAGAACTTGGATAAAGTCATTGTCAATCGTTCTGATCCACAGTCTTCGACAGCTGTAACCTGCAGGGATGACAATCAGCCTGATTGTGAATCTGTAGGTCCAAAAGGTCTTCGGAGTACAAGTACGTTAGCTCGCTGTAGCAATGGACAGAAGACAGAAGAGATTCATAAGAATCAACCAATGGATCCATCGTACACATTAATGAAAAGAAAAGCAGATTTATTTAGTCAAGATGACAGCTCCAAATTTGATTCGCCAATGTATCCTCTGAAGGATTTGTCTGCTGATCATCGAAATGGTGAAGCTTGTACTCCAAGTAGTATGCACAACAAAGATATTCTTGACGTTAGCAATTGGCTTCCTCCTGCAATAAGCAGCTTGTATAGGAAGAAAGGAATACTCAGGCTATACCAGTGGCAGGTATCTTCGCAACACATGCCATCCTTAGCTTGCTATGGCGGTGGTGTTATGGATGAATTGATTTTGCCATTTAGATCTGGACTAGATTTTGCGTATGTGGGGCATAGTTGAGTGTCAGCATCATCTATAATCTACCATCCTAATTGAATTTGACTTTCCTGATGTGATATATGGCGTGCAGACCAATTAGACATAAGGATATTATTTCAATGAGTTGCTGTGGGGGATGCTGTGTATATTATGTTAAGGCTTTTTTTGGGCAGGGAGGTTCTTTATTTTTTTTTGACAGAGAGAGGTTGCATATTTTATGGACTATATAAGCTCAATGGCTCACAATAGCACGAGATACGCAACTGACAAACGGTTGCTTGGCCAAAATCTTAGTTGGAGCAAAAGGCTTGGTTTTAATTCTGAGTGGTTTTCTCGTTGTGATGTTGGGAAAAGTCTAAGTTATTTTGTCACATTAGTTGGGGCAATAATGTTATCTAGCCCTTTTAGGAAATATTCTTGTGCAGTAACTTACTAGATAAATAGCTGGATATCATATTTTTGGAATTTTTCCAGGGATTTAAAAACCAGCATCAAAGTTATAACTAAACTTTTGTTAGCATATGTTTGATTTGTGCTGGTTGCTAAAGAGATTAGTGGGTTAAGGACTGTATTGCTCAAACTGATGCCGTAGTAATCTGCTATAGTGCTATCTTTCCGTTTATGGAGGAAAAATATGCTTTCGCTTTCTTTTTCAGGTTGACTGCCTTCAGGTTGAAGGTGTGTTGCAGAGAAAGAATCTTGTGTATTGTGCATCTACGAGGTATTGATTCAGAATAAGCAGCTGTCTTGCTTGTTAAACTTGGAAGCTTTTCTTAAAACGATACACACATATGATTGCGTGTCTTATGTGAATTTAATGTGTATTTAGATAGCATTTCATGTGTACTTCAATTACATCGGCATGTTACATGAGGATGCAATGTTGTCCTGTTACAATTTGTATAGACTATGGCATTTGATTGGCTGTTGAAAATGCCAATTGTCAGATAAAGGTTAAAATTTTGACTTTGTGACTGGTGAACTATGGCTAATTGTGTCCATTGACAGAAAATGTCTGATGTGGCCCTCGTCTATATTTTATTGTACAACACACATGCACACATGCAGTGAAGTTTGGTTTGCATGATCATGCGAGAGAGCAACATGCTAAATTCAAAAGCCCAACTTCCTTCAGTGGTCAATTCCATTGTCTTTCATGTTTCTATATGTATTTGACTTCTCTCTCTTTCCTATCTATCTAATATTAAAAAAGGCTTTTCATTTTACTTTGCTGGATAGAAGACCTTCATTTCCTCCAAGCGTGATGAGATAAACAGCATAACTGATTGGGGCCACTTTTATTTGCACTGTATTGATATAGACAAAAAGCACAGCTTACTATAGGAGCTTTATCCTTAAATAAGTTTGAGAGGTGTGACCTTGTTAGACTGGCAATGCATTAACTTAAGCTTGTGAACATGCTTTACATATGTAATATTTTCTCTCTCCATGTTAATATGTTCCTTCTTCTAGAGAGGATTGGCTAAGCAGATAGTTTAATTTCTATGACTCAATGTAGTGCTAGACCTTTATTAAGTAAGGAAGGAAGGAACATCTACTCTTGTTGGGCATTCAACCTTTTTCTCATACTTCCATAATATTGCTGATCAATGTTTCCTTTTGGAACAGTGCTGGTAAAAGTTTTGTCGCTGAAATTTTGATGTTGCGAAGAGTCTTGTCAACTGGGAAAATCGCACTACTAGTTCTTCCTTATGTTTCTATTTGTACAGAGAAGGTACTTATTCTCAGTTCTTTCTTCTATTATTCTTGTTTTTATTTTCCCTTCTTTTTCTTTTCTTTATTATTGTCTATACTGAGCTTTTGTTGATTATGTTTGCGTAGGCAGAACACCTTGAAGCCCTTTTGGAACCACTAGGTAAGCATGTGCGAAGTTACTATGGAAGTCAAGGTGGTGGAACACTTCCTAAGGACACTTCAGTGGCTGTCTGCACTATAGAAAAGGCAAATTCCTTGATAAATAGGCTGCTGGAGGAGGGTCGTCTATCAGAAATTGGAATTGTGGTTATAGATGAACTGCATATGGTGTGTGCCAGTTTGATTGTTAAGTTGGAATACCTGGATAAAAATCTTCTGTGGTATATATATATATTGGACGTCTTTTGTCCATCTTTTAGAGGTCCTTTTTCCCTTCTGGATTCTTAAATTGGTGCTGTAACATTGACAGGTTGGTGACCAAAGCAGGGGTTATCTTTTGGAACTTATGTTGACAAAGCTCCGCTATGCTGCTGGTGAAGGCAACTCTGACTCAAGCAGCGGAGAAAGCTCAAATACTAGCAGTGGTAAAGCTGACCCTGCTCGCGGATTGCAAATTGTGGGTATGAGTGCGACTATGCCAAATGTGGCAGCAGTTGCCGATTGGCTTCAGGTAAGCAGAATTGAGCTCCCTCAGCCTTTCTGTTGTCCAATTAGCTGACTTAATTAGAATGAAGCCTTGCTTCATTTATCAGGCCCTTGGTCTTTATTACCATGACAGACACGACTGATGGCGATGCTAAGAATTACTTCAAGTCAGTTGTTAATTTGTGGCTCTGCCGTTGGTTCAATTGCCTGACACAGATCTGGTGGCAGAGAAAGCCTAGGACTGGTGAACATTAGTCAATTTAGAATTCTTAGCTAGCATTTGTACATTTTTATACAATATATATTGTTTGTGAATCATAGGGGTCATATTCCTGTTACTAGCAATGGAGTTAGATAGAGAGTTATTTATTACCCTTCTAAGAGTATATGGCATTATTTCCTCCCTTTTTTGTTGCATTTACATGTATGGACTGTTTCTAAATGCAAGTGCATCTGTTTTGTTGATGATGTGCTGCTGCAAAAATTTAAGAATTTCAATTTTGCACACTAGCAGTTTAGCCCAATAAGGAAGTAGCCGTTTATGTCCATGTTGATTGTCTCGGCTCTTGTTTCACAAATATCAGTTTTGGAAATTTGTCTTCAGGCTGCATTATACCAGACGGACTTTCGACCAGTTCCGTTGGAGGAATTTATTAAGGTACGGAATACCATTTATAACAAGAAGATGGAGATAATCAGAACAATTTCAAAAGCAGCTGAGCTTGGTGGTAAAGATCCAGATCACATTGTAGAACTTTGCAATGAGGTTGGAAAATACTTGCTTCCCCTTCTACTTAACATGTACATGCATAAGGAATGAACTTGATAAGATGGATTGTGAACATATTTCAGGTTGTTCAAGAAGGTCATTCAGTCTTAATATTTTGCTCAAGTCGTAAAGGCTGTGAATCAACTGCAAGACATGTCGCCAAGTTTCTGCAGAAGTTCTCTGTCAATCTTCAGAATTCTGATGGGTTTACTGATGTTGCTTCCGCTATAGATGCCTTGAGAAGGAGCCCTGCTGGATTGGACCCTATATTAGAAGAGACTCTTCCTTCTGGTGTTGCTTACCACCATGCTGGCCTTACGGTATGCTTGCATACTCTTCTTTTTCTATTGTTGTGATAATTGCACTGTTCTATGGCTGAGAATGCCTAATGGCTATGCTATATAAAGGTTGAAGAAAGAGAGATAGTTGAGACCTGTTACCGGAGAGGCCTTCTGCGTGTCTTGACTGCCACATCTACCTTAGCTGCTGGGGTCAACCTTCCAGCCAGGAGGGTCATTTTCCGGCAACCCAGAATTGGCCGTGATTTTATTGATGGGACTAGGTACAAGCAGATGGCCGGTCGAGCTGGTCGGACTGGTATAGATACCAAGGGTGAAAGTGTATGGTGTTCCTTTTTAATTGCATCTCTATATTCGAAATGTAAATATATTGAATTTCTATTAGTTTATACTTGAAGTATTTAATTCATGGCTTTTGTGGTTTACATTTTGCACAATGACATACCGTGGCCCGTAATTTTTTTTCAAGAAGCCTTTTCATCTCTCAAGTAAATAGTGCCTTTGTCGTCTTAATTCAAGAAAATTTTATCTCTGATAGAAATATTTACATTTGTGCAGATCCTTATTTGCAGATCGGAAGAGGTTAAAAGAATTGTTGCCCTTCTGAATGAAAGCTGTCCACCATTGAGCTCTTGTCTATCTGAGGACAAAAATGGAATGACTCATGCAATCTTAGAAGTTGTTGCTGGTGGGATAGTTCAAACTGCTAATGATATCAATCGATATGTCAGGTGTACCCTTCTCAATTCTACAAAACCATTTCAAGAAGTGGTTAAATCAGCACAGGATTCTCTCCGATGGTTGTGTCACAAAAAGTTTCTTGAATGGAATGAGGAAACCAAGTTATACAGTACAACTCCTCTTGGGCGTGCTGCTTTTGGAAGTTCTCTCTCACCAGATGACTCACTGGTAAAGCTTTTGCCTCTTGATCACATTAGTCACATTTTCAGTTGATGCATCAGTCTTGAAAAGTTCTATAGATTTAGGTACTCATACTTTGGATGAGGGAATGATGGATGGACTGCTATTACAATGTACTTCATGGAATGTAATGACTGCTTGTTTCACAGATTGTACTGGAGGATCTTTCCAGAGCTAGAGAAGGATTTGTGCTTGCATCTGATCTACATTTAGTTTATTTAGTTACCCCAACCAATGTTGATGTTGAGCCAGATTGGGAACTTTACTATCAGAGGTTCATGGAATTGTCTGCTCTGGATCAGGTACTTGTTATCATTTTAACTAGTTCTTGGCAGTTGGCATTAAATATTAGTCTGTTGCATAGAGATCTCTTGGCTTGTGTTTGGAGGTTATATGACTGAGGCTTTGGGCTTCTACTGGTGTTTGGGGCAAGATAGTGGCAAGTGTTTATTAGTTTACCCAAGATCCTTATCATAGTTTGTTCAGCCCATGCATATTTAGTTTATTTGTTCTGGGAGATTTCAAATATTTTAGTTATTTTATGTGGATAACTCACTCTTTTTTGGCAGAATAAAATGGTGTTTTATGATGCGGATAAGGTTGAATATGAGTGTTTTTTACCTTTGGTCCCTATATTCATATATGTAAATCAAATAGGGAAGGCAAGGAAAATGTACCTATAACAATTTAAGTTATTGATTATGATAAATCGGATTGCCTTTTTAGACTTCTCTTCCTCCAGTTACCTCAACGTCCATCATAAGAAGTGTTATTTGTATAATGAAGCTTGATGGCTTTCTGATAGCTGGAATTGATATTCTGCAAATGCATAGGCACATATGGCCAGAGGGCCATAATTCCTTCCTTTCACCTGCATATTCCCATTATGCTTTCAGCAACATCTGTGCAAGTTGGTTTTTTATACTCTTGTGCATAATTATTCTGCAATCAAAGATCTGTGCATGCATTTAACTTACCTTAAAATGTGTGAGGTGCAGTCAGTTGGGAATCGAGTTGGAGTGTCTGAACCCTTCTTGATGCGTATGGCACATGGTGCTCCTATGCGCACCGTAGGCAGATGGAGGGATAATACAAAAGGATCACACTGTAAATTGCAAAAGCAGTCCGGAATCTCAAACAACCATGTGCCTCCAGATGAGAAAGCATTTCGAGTGTGTAAACGATTTTATGTTGCTCTCATTTTGGCAAGATTAGTGCAGGTATAGATCTTGTGCTTGCCTTCTCTCAGTATCATGACATGTTTCAACCTGTAATTCATACTTATCCTTTCAAGCACTGTGATGACTATCATTCGAGGACTGGTAAATAGTTGAGGAGTCTTTGCCTTTAGAAGTTGCTGAAAGTGAATGCTAGTGATTGCAGCATAACTGAGGATATAAAACAGCTAATGCAATGGTCCTGCCTTACTGTATAACCTTGAAGCACAATGTGCTCCAAGGACCAGCCGGCCGTTTTCTGTTAATTCAATATGAAGTCACGTGTTTGATTTTTGTCCCCATTTCATGAGTATGCTCGTATTAACATGTTGACATACTTCAGTGCTCATTCATAATTTAGATAATGATCTTGGAGATAGACACGACTGTGATTTATCAGGTAAAGATGATTTGTTTTCTTTATAGTTACTTACTGTGCTGTTAGTACCATGTGCACCTGAAACATTATGAAACTTTCTAGTAATACCTGTTTAACACGTGGTTGATAGTGTATAAGCCAACAGCATATGTGCAGTTTCCATCAATAGTCTGATTGCATTTTGTATGTAATATGTGATTCACTGTGCACAAGTGCTTAGACGTTGAAGCTTTAAATAATGATCTAAGTCTTGTGGTAAAGGAAGCTCCTGTGGCTGAAGTTTGTGAAGCATATAAAGTGGCCCGAGGAATGGTTCAAGCTTTACAAGAAAATGCAGGTCGATTTGCTTCAATGGTTTCTGTATTCTGTGAGCGGCTTGGATGGCATGATCTAGAGGGCTTGGTTGGCAAGTTCCAAAATCGTGTGTCCTTTGGAGTGAGAGCAGAGATTGTAGAGCTTACGAACATCCCATATGTTAAGGCAAGTATACGTCATGTTGGCAAGTACTTTTCTCGTGATGGTCAATGGTGGAATGCCTCTGCCAGTTTCAATTAATCCTGGTTTTGACAACTGTTTCCAACTTTAGGGATCTCGAGCTAGAGCACTGTATAAAGCTGGCCTGCGTACACCTTTAGCAATTGCAGAGGCTTCCACTTCTGAAATAGTAAAAGCTCTGTTTGAATATTCTTCATGGGCTGCTGAAGGTAAGAATGTGGATAATTATGGACTTCTTTTAGAGGTTGGACAATGAAGCTATGCTTCCTCTAGAAAATTTGGGTTGATCATAGAATGAAAGGTGCATCACTGCACACGCACAGCATTTACCTCATTTGATGAAGTCTCTGTTTGAATATTTATTATGGGCCGCTGGATTTGATTTGGATGTTCATCGCTTTTGCATAATTAGGTCATGAAAATGAGTTGATGCATGCAACCTGTGTGCTAATCATCAAATGAAAGATACAGAGCATGTTGATTGAACCTCATTCTCTACTTGTTACATTGCCATTATGTAGTTGGCTTTGCTTTTAGACTTGAAAAAAATGTTCTGATGCAACTGCTACAAATTATGGGGTTTGCCTGTGCCATGGATGTGCAGGAAGTTAGGATCACTGTGTCCTTTTAAACTCTCAGTCCATGTTAGAGAGAGTGAAAAGAGAGAGGCGAGTTGAAGAAGGGAAAGACAGGGAGGAATTATTGTTTTATCTCTTTCTAAAAAGGAGAGAAAATTTGAAGGGAAGGACTAGAGAGAAAACTTCTGGGGGCCAAATGAAACTCTTTCCCATCTTTGGAATAAAAGTGGAGGGATTGAGGAGCTCTATTTTAAACAATCCAATTGTACCTATGAAAATGTGAAATGCCAGCACACAATTTTTTCTAATCTCTCGAATATTGTCTGGATAGATACATTATCGCTGATATGTGATTGAGTCTTTACTGATGGAAAATTGCAATTTGACTATTATATATATTTAGGGTTATGTGCAAGTTTAGTTGCTCATATACTTGGTATTTTTTTCCCGTGTGCATCCTTCCTTGAATATTTATAAGTGAAAATGTGAACCATCACACAAAGGAATAGTGTAAATAGAAAAATCCTCTGAATGCACATAGAGCAAGCTTGCTTGTTGGAGTGGAAGAGGAGAGGACTGATGCTTCTATGAATATAGCATCGCGGCATTCATCTGCTTTGGGCTTATGTACTTTATCATGTGATGAAACGTACAGCATGATTAATGTAGTTAATCTCTTTTATTCTGTTTGATTCTTGTTTTCTTTTTGAAAGTCAAATGTTGTGTTTGTTGTGGACAAAAATATCCCGCTTTTATATATTGTAGATACTTGGACTTCTCTTTCTGTTTGTTAGTGTTGATTGTATCTATTATAAATGAACAGAAAGCTCAGCACAAAGGCGCTTACAATTAGGAGTTGCTAAAAAAATAAAGAATGGGGCACGCAAGATTGTTCTAGATAAAGCCGAGGAGGCAAGAATTGCTGCCTTCTCTGCCTTCCAGTCTCTTGGGTTAGACATCACGCAATTTTCTCGACCTGTGCCGACTATGATGGGAGATCACATGGGACAAGGGCACATGAGAATGTCCTCTGGGGTAAAAAGCACTAATAATACGTCAGGTGTGAAATCTGTGGAGCATGTTTTGCCTGTGGCAATTGTTGGGGAGAGTAAGAAATCTGATACAGTTGCAGAAACTCATAGGGAGATGTTGGAGACAAAGTCATTTGTGGGATCTAATGCTTCAGAAACTGTGATGTTAACTAGTGGACTTGCAAATTATCATGCTACTAATTTGCCTCCCTTCCCGGCTGAAAAGCCTGTAGCAGTTGGTGATGAGCCTAATGTTGCAACCATTTGTGGAAAAGATGCTGATACAACTCCCTCCATACTAGTAGAGAGTTGTGGTGACAAAAACCAAAATTCTGTTGGAACTGATGCTCATGTTGATCATGGTGTTCAGATACCGACAAGCAGCATGCAAAATAAAGATTGCTCAGATAAAGGCCCTGTTACTGCAGCTAATACTCCAGGTGGAATTGATGCTTTCTTGGATCTTTGGGATGCTACCAACGAATTTTATTTTGATATCCACTATGCTAAACGGAAAGAGGTGAATTCTGTGGTGCAATTTGAGATATGCGGTTTAGCAGTATGTTGGGAAAATTCACCAGTATACTATGTTAATCTTCCCAAGTGTCTGATGAGGACCATTGAGACAAAAAGCAGTTACTTATCAACATCATCTACTGCAAATGAAAGTTCACTTCAGCATGCTTGGTTGGAAAGCATCAAAATACGGTGGAATAGGATCTGTGGTATAATGGGAAAAAGATCTGTCCGAAAATTTACGTGGAATTTGAAAGTTCAGATTCAGGTTTTCAGGAATTCTGCAGTTTCTGTACAGAAAATTGGTCGTCCATATCTTGCAGGGAAAGATATGGGTCCTGAAATTATAGATAACTCATACTTGGTGTTGCCACCTGTTGATGTGAATGATGGAGTTGATATTTGTGTTGTAGCATGGATTTTGTGGCCTGATGAGGAGAGAAGCTCTTGTCCGAACCTGGAAAAGGTAGTAAGAGGACCCATTTTCACATTATTGAGCTTTGTATCCTGTAGGACTTCTAATACCAGAGATATAGTATAAATACCAACGTAATGATTTTTTTCATCTTGCCCCAGGAAAGCTCTCTTTGAGACTGCTGAAATATGTCATGAGATCTCTTGTATGGATTTTTATTTTAAAAAATTCACATATGAAGTTGTTTTGATTGTAAAACAGGAAGTCAAGAAAAGGTTACCAAGTGAGGTGGCCGCAGCTGCTCATCGTTGTGGCAGGTGGAAGAATCAAATGAGAAAATCTGCACATGATGGTTGCTGTCGACGGGTGGCGCAGACGAGATCACTACGCTCTGTTCTGTGGAAATTACTTATCGATGAAGAACTGTTTGAACCGCTTATGATGATTGAAGTTCCACTGGTAAGTTTTGCATTGCATCACGCATGAATGTTCAAGATAAAATGTAGATTTGCAACTTAAGACTTAAAAATTATCATAGTCTAGATGGCTAAAAGAAAGGTGTAAGGATGAAGCAGCCAATTGCGTTGCTAAGTGCTTACATTATGACAACAAGAAATTGAGGCGAATTACATTCATCAAGGAGTGAAGTTGGGAAGGGATGGTAATCTATGGTTGGGTAGCCCAATAACTTGATTAAAATAAAACCTAAGATTAAACATTTGATGATTGTTTAAATGGGTCGCTGCCTGCTTTTAGCTTGGTTTGATTAAGTCATAATATTGAATGCCAGATATGTTGGTTCTCCATTGTTTTCTATGTGTTGCTCCTAAATTGATGTTTCTTTAGAGCTTAAGCTTGTTGAGTGGTGTCTTTCTTGGGATAAAGAGTTATCTGTGGCAATGATTCTCATCTCACCAGTTGCAACAATCTTCTTTGGATCTTTTGACACTCGTTTGATGCTTGTGTTTTCAGGTTAAAGTTCTTGCAGACATGGAGCTCTGGGGAATAGGTGTTGATCTGGAGGGGTGCCTTCAGGCACATAATATTTTGGGGCAAAAGTTAAGGCATCTTGAGAAGGAAGCTTATAGACTGGCTGGGGTTACATTCTCACTCTATGCAGCTGCAGATATTGCAAATGTCCTCTATAGACATCTAAAATTGCCTGTACCCAAAGTAAGTGGGAAAGGAAAACAACATCCAAGTACGGACAAGCACTGTTTGGATTTATTAAGGTATTACAATGGAAAAAAATTACCTTTGCTTTCTTTCATATCTATTTGATCTTGAAATTGTGTGGAGAATTATACTTTACTTGGTTTTATGCTTGTTTATGTACTACTAGGGTCATTAGCTATAGTGAAGACATATTTTTGCATTGTACTGGTGGTGTAGTATACCACTTATAGAATGTGGTTACTAGTCCTCTGCTTGCATTGCTGATGACTTGCTCTTCCATTCTTTGACTCTCATTCCATATTTAGTTAATGTGATGCTTGGGTGCATTTTTAAAGTTTTCCTTCAGACTGTCTTATAAGTATTCTAGTGTGGTGCTGAACAATTACATGATAGAATGATTATTGATTTACTCAGGAATGAGCATCCTATTATTCCCATCATCAAAGAGCATAGAACGTTGGCGAAGCTTCGGAACTGTACGCTTGGATCAATTTGTTCCCTTTCCAAGCTTTCTACAAGTACTCAGAAGTACACACTCCATGGCCACTGGTTACAGACGTCAACAGCAACTGGACGGTTATCAATGGAAGAGCCTAATCTTCAGGTCTGGGTTTTGTTTTGGCTTAATCTTTATTTCGCTCCTATCATGATAATCTTTTTTCTTGTTGGATGGGGACATTGATCAAAACTAAATTGGGCAGTGTGTTGAGCATGTGGTTGAATTCAAGATGAATACAGATAAGACTGCAGTTGAAGATGGTGCAGATCATCACAGAATCAATGCTCGAGAGTTCATCATCCCGACTCAGGTATTGCCTATTAAGCTAAGTTCATGTAAGGTGCTTTCATCATGGTTAGATAGATGTATCTTTCTCTATGCATCATAGCACTACTTCCATAATCTCCAAAGCAGTTCCGTCTTGAAAATTGTTGTTTTCATAATTACTAATTTTGTACATTGAAGAAAATATTTGAATGGATGCTGTAATTTCGATGTTGATAACCATGATAATACAAATGTTGAATGTATTTTGGCATACTTTACATTAAAAAGTCATCAAATGATGCAAACTCCAGGTATAATCTTTAACTTTGTTTACCTTCGTCACAACAAGCTGTATGCTAAAACAAATTTGAAAAGGTTTCCCTGATTTGGATATGAATTTTTCTCAATACAACTATGCATGGGACCCTATTCTAGTAATTTTACTTGGTAGAGGTATTATGGTGATATTATTGCTAGTGGTATAGTACATACCAAACCTGTGACTTTAAAGTTCGAATAGGTTTCTATGACTGGAGCAGTGTGGTTATAGAACTGGAACATAGACCATTGTGCAGGCTGTAGAATGTCTTTGCAAAGTTGGAGGATTGAAATGGTGTTTTTGGGGGGGAGGGGATGGGGTGGGTTAGCTTTTACAGCACACAGCTCAAAAGAGATTTCCTTGTGGTTGTTCATGAATCATGTTCTTTGGGTTGGTTGTTTGTGTGTACTATGTGCAGGGGTGTCTGCACATGTATTTCTGTGCATGCTAGGATTAGCCTTAGTGGGTTGAACATCCTGGCATTTTTCCGTGAATCTTTTTTTGGGGTTAACAATGGGTTTCGCAGCCGAGAAAACAGCTCTCTCTTATGTATATTACGGGATTTCATTTTCAGGAGAACTGGTTGCTATTAACAGCAGATTATTCTCAGATTGAACTACGGTTGATGGCACATTTCTCTGAAGACGCTTTTCTGATTGAACTGCTGAGCAAGCCTGATGGGGATGTCTTTAAAATGATATCAGCTCGATGGACGGGGAAGACAGTAGATGGTGTTAGCTCCCAGGAACGTGATCAAACAAAACGTATGGTCTACGGCATTATTTATGGAATGGGTGCTAAGACCTTAGCTGAGCAATTGGATTGCACCCCTGATGAAGCCACGGAAAAAATTCAAAGCTTTAAAGCTAGCTTTCCTGGTGTTGCTTCTTGGCTTCGTGAGGCAGTCTCATCTTGCCATCAGAAAGGGTAGTGATACCTTGCTTCTCTCCTGTTTGTTTCACATGACCCGTCTTTGTTCTTAAGTTAGTAAAATCAAGATAGGCAATAAATCAACAACTACAGTGTTTAAAATTGGAATTTGGATCCAATGTCTACACTTTCTAACTGGTTTTACATTTAACTTAGAAGCTTCCTTTTTTTTCATTATTTATTATTTAGTTATTCTTTTTTATTTTCCTTTTTTATTTTATTGGGCTGGGGGTTGGGGGTTATGGAGATGAAAAAGAGAATAGGCCATTAAGATTGCTAGACTTGAGCATGGTTTTGGCTCGACATATTAGGGTGCATTTGGTAAGTATTTTTGTTTCTGGGAACAATTTCTGCTCAGAAATGGTTTTTTCTTGTTTTGTTCTTTGGATGAGTTTTTAAGCATTCGAAGGCGTTTGGTAACTGCACAAAATTTCTATTCCAGGAATAGAAGTGCATTTGGTATAACTCTCATATATATTTTTTTTTTTTTGGTGACTTAGAATTTTTTTTTTTTTTTAAATTTCTAATAATTTTATTACATTTTTTCTTTTCTTCTTCTTCTTCTTCTTCTTCTTCTCTAGACGGTTGCTAGCCTTCGGCAAGGCCAAGCCTCGTTGGCTCGGGCCTTGCCCAGCTACCGGTTGTGAGGCCACGGCTCTCATCTGGCCATTGGTCATTGCCAAGGCCGGTGACCGGCTAGAGGAAGAAGAAGAAGGAAAAGAAGAAAAGAAAAGAGAAAAAAAGAAAAAGACTTGATTCAAGAATTGTTTCCGGGAACAAAGAAGCGACTTTTTTATTTATTTATTGATTCTGTTCCAAATATACTCTTGGGAACAAATTTTTTCCTAGAAACAAAAACGTTACCAAATGGATTTTTTTTTTTTTTTTTTTTTGGGAACAAAAGAATAAAAATAGGCACTATTTGGCACGTTACCAAATAAACCCTTAACCTTTATATTGGTAGACAAATGTCACTAGGCAGTCTTCAGCAATGAACTTATTATACCTTGCATCCCTTTTCAAAAAATGTGTATTCGATTGGTAATTGTAATTTCAGGAAAAGTAAAATGGTTCCTTTGTGGATTTAATGTCTCCACCCCACTGACCAGTAGATGTAATGATACTCACCTTGATATTTTCTGAAGTTTGAAACCTTTGGTTGGTAAGGTGAACCATATACTTTCTGAACTATGGTTTGCTTTAGGTATGTGGAGACTTTGAAGGGAAGAAAACGTTTCCTGTCAAAAATAAAATTTGGAAATAGCAAAGAAAAATCAAAGGCTCAGAGGCAAGCTGTAAATTCAATTTGTCAGGTATAGCATACTACCCCTCTCTATACATTAATTTCTTTTTCATTGTAATGGTGGAAAGAAGCATTCATATAATGGTTTCTCACTGTCTTTTCATTCAATTTGTCAGGTAAAGAATCTATTCTTTTTCTTCCTCTGTCTATCTGCTCTTTTCCCCCTTCTAATATGAAACTGTTCTGGTTCTCTGACAATTTTCTTACTCTAGGGATCTGCGGCTGACATAATCAAGATAGCAATGATGAATATTCACGCAGTAATACGTGGAGTTGAATTTGACTCTAGCTTTCTGCCAGAGACGAATTTTCACATGCTGAAGGGCCAGTGTCGAATTCTGTTGCAGGTTTTTTTATCTGTTAAATATGTTCATATTTTTTCTTAAAGCTTGAGTTGCATTTCATCTGTATTTGGAGGATAAATGTGACTGACCTGAGATGAGTGAGTGACAATTCTGTGGTCATAACATTAATACTGACTGTGAGTTACCTAGCTTCACTTGCTTGATTAACTTAATCCACAAACTTGTATGGAAAGTCAGTATTCATTTATAATACGCCTTAAAAGTTTTTATAACAACGTTGTAATCACTTTTATCTTTTCTCTTTCAGAGCAAGATGTTAAATGCAGTTTGTCTATTAATAATTACGGAGTATGGACAATTCTGATGTTGGAAGCGAGCTTTGACTATCTATCTTTTTTAGAAAATATATTGAGCTTATTACATATGAACTATCAAGTTTTGACATCAAAGCGTGAGAATGTGAGCAATAAAACAAATTGTGAGTCCAATTAAATCTGAAAAGGATAGGCTACACTAAAGGTATTTGGGCTTTGTCAAGATCTTTCTTTTCTTCTCTTCTGATGCCAAGATCAGATAATTTGAGGTTTGAGGAAACAATGGAAGGACATGCTACTGACTGAATTTTGAAAGTTTGGACTGTTCTTCATTCATTAAACTTTCTTACTCTGACTCATTCGTGCTACTGACTAAAACAAATTGTTGAGTCTTCGCTCTGTTTCTTCTCTAGCATATACTGTAAGTCATGATACATGGAGTTTTAGTTAATCATGAATGTTGCTTTTCAGGTCCATGATGAATTAGTTCTTGAAGTTGATCCTACTGTTCTAAAGGATGCTGTGCTACTGCTGCAAAGGAGCATGGAAAATGCTGTCTCACTTCGAGGTAATCTGTTTCTTTATGTTTGATAAATTATTAGTTTGAAAAACAAATCAGGATCCTGTGCTCTCTGCTGGTTCTTATTTTTAAGTACATTTGCCAATACCATACATTTTTGCCCGTTTTGATTTATTATTATTTTATGTTCCATTCTTCAGTTCCTTTGAATGTCAAATTGAAAGTTGGGAGAACTTGGGGTTCCTTGGAGCCTTTTTGTACAGAAAATCCAGACCAAGTTGTAGTTGGTGGTTCTTAGGTAACTAAAGATCGTTTTTTTTTTTTTTTTTTTTTGGTAAATTAAGAATATATTGAGCTTTAACCAAAACTATACAAAAACAGACTGGCACCAAAACTTGCACTCATAATGACAGACAAGTCAGAACGAGTGGAAGGGTGTTGTCCACAAAGAAACAGCCACCAAGCAAGGTAGCAAAATAACCAAGTAGGACAAAAGCCTAAACAGTGGCAACAAGAGAAAAGGCAGCTCGGACCAGGCAACCAGAAGTGAGGAACGCAGAATCCGAACAGCAGCAACAAGGAGAAGAGAGGCCCGGATGACAGTTAGCGAAAGTCGCCTGGTAACAAAAGATCTTTATTGTCTATCTACTTCAATAAATTGATCAATAAGGCTTCTTAGGTAACAAAAGATCTTTGTTGTCTATCTACTTCAATAAATTGATCAATAAGGCAAAACTTTCCACTATCAGCTTCTATCTGTTCAAGAAATGTCTGGACATTCTGACATTGGACGAGAAAGAGATGTAGGTCAATGTCTCTAAGTACAAGACCTGCTTATTTGGGAGCACCATGAATGCTCCAGTGGGGAAAGTTGGCTCATAGGCCAGGCATATCGTTCTTTCCATCATCAGAGAGGCCCATTAAGACAGTCCTTCTGGGGTTAACAAATTCCTCCTTCAAAGCAGGCAAGTTCAGGAGCTACCACTGGAGAATATGCTGTCCTCAGCTAAATGCATGGGGTGCATCTAGAATGAAGATTGGTGATTAATTCTGCGTTGGGATGCTTCTCCAAATTGCATGATTCTAAATGTCCTGGCAAGTTGGTTATGGGTTGTAATGATGCCAATTTGCAGAGTGACTAGAATTCCAGTGAGGTAATGAGCAGTTCATGATAGCCTATATTTTTGAGCTTTTGCCCACTTATATATAAGAAATTGCTATTAATATGATACACTCCCTCTGTATCGCACGTGCAACCTAATTCTTTATTCATTGAGTTTGTGGGAATGACACCTTAGCAAATGGCATCAATTGATCAAAGGAAGGACTGGAACTAGAAAGAAACACGTTTACACCAATGATTAGTTGGCTTAGAGAAAGCCTGGTTTTACTCAACTAGAGAGCTACGCGTCACTCTGGATTAATACGGATTTGTTGTCTTTTGCCCTTGCCACTTCGGGCTGTCAACTATAGAATTTTATCCTAAAGACATTTGCATCATTCTCATCGTTAAGCAGGATAGAAGCAGAAGCTGATTTCATTTGCATGTCCTTTTAGGCATCATTTGTCATGGAGAAAAATAGTGGTGCTTTGTGGATGGCCTAGCGGAGGAGTTGGTGTTTGAAGAACTTTAGATTGAGCTCTATCTGTCTCTGAATCTGCATGCAGGTTTGCTTCCGTCAATCTTCTTTTGTTTGCCAGTATGGGAAGCGCAGTTTGATTGCCTGCAGTTTTCCGTAACTTGTGTTTGACAAGCCATTAGAATCCAGGAATGATTAACAACCCCACTCGAACAAAAGTTTAAAAGGGAAGGAAAGAAAAAATTAATGAATGAAGGAAAAGAGAACATAATTTTGCCTCCAGGTACTCCTGTTTTATATATGAAAGTTGGATCCTGCGAGTGCATTCTAATCACATGTGATGATTATGTAACTGGATCCAAATATTGTTAGCTAGCGAAAATGTCCTTTTGTTAGTGAAAAAACATCTTTTGTGGATAGCAATGCTTCACTGGATTTGTGGCAAGAAAAGACGGGAATCAAAATGTGCATATCTGGCGAGAATAGTTGACCTTATGATGGGATGTGGGTCAGAAGAGGGTGCTAAAGACTTGATGTGGATTGAGACCATAACATTTCTAACACTTGGACGTCATGTGAAACTTGACGCAAGATATACCATAGTTATCAGAGAAAACCCACTATTCGACCCTATTTCCGGGGATGTTTGGTTGTTTTTGTTGTTGTAAAACTCAGCAGCTATGAGAGAACACCCACTTTCAAACTCTAATGGAGGTTTCTCCCATTGCAGTGTGCTTCATTTGAGACGACTTCTGATGATGCCTTTCAAAGGATTTACAATCGGTTTGCGTGGCTTATAATATATCCAGGAAGTGGACTTCACTGTATTGCTGGAGGTATGGGATATACGCTCCCTCCCCAACCGGACATGGAAATGTTCAGCTCAGGTGGAGCATACGAGGAACTGGAATTTTGAGGCAAATACTTCATTAGGTTTCTTCAGCTAATACCTAATGTTCTTCCTCCTAATTTTTCCACTTTTCTCGGAAGGTTCACTCTCGTTATGCTCCATTCAGGATTGTTAATGGTGCAGCAGATGCAAAGTCTCTATCGGATGCATGCTTTAATGTTCTCATCCCAAACCACTTGGCCATGACTGCTGTGGTCTTCTGGTACAGGCATTTGTGCTTTGCCTTTGTTTCCGTTTCTCATAAATGAAGGTGCTCATTCACATGTGCATAAGCAAAAGGAAGCGTATGATGAACATGCGGCCCTTCAAGACGGGGGGCCACTGACCTGAGTTCCATGCCCGAGTTGGGTGTAATTTGTAGCTAAGTTGTTCAGGCTGTCATGGAGTCGTTCGGTGAAATTTGTTAGCGCTTGGCATTGCTCTTATTGCCCTTGGGAATCAACGGAAGTGATGACCTTTTCCGTATTGCCGGAATAGTTGTTCCTGGAAATTGGAGCTTTGTATGCATGTCTCCTTGTCTCATGTTTGTCCCAAATGGGATGAGAGTACTTTAAGTCGAGATGGTCAGGAAAATGTCTGGAAATATCTTCGATTATTCTCAGACTAATTTCTTGTGAGCAAACAACGTGCATTTTTGGCACAAAGGTGAGGAGTTTCCTTGACATCGACCAGAAATGTCAATAAATTGGGGTGTCGAATTGAAAATGTGATGAAATACACAATATCAAACATTAAATGAAAATGCCACACCGATTTGCAATTGCATTTACAAAGTTTTAGCATATTCAACAAAGAAAGCGATTATAGCAGAGTACCCTGTGGCCTAGAGAACGAGGAAACAAGCATCTTCTTGGAGAGATGTTCATGACCGTAAATTGCTGCAAATGTATACAATTTTTTCAAAAACAAACAAAAGACTGTTTCCTTTCCAAAATTGTATTATCGGTAATTTCTGTATCCGATTAGACAATGGCATTTTATTTTACTTCAGTCAGTTCCATCCCGAGTAATTTTGGAGAAGCCTCTTTCTTGAGCTAGGCCTTAGGAAGAGTTATAGTAGGGAAGAAGTCAAGCTAAGCAGAATTTTGAGGTTGCGGATCATCAATGAGGATGATTAGAGATGAATTATTCTCATGAAGACCGAGCCATATGAGTTCCTAATTTCTTAAAAATAACATCTAGGAAGGTCCTAATAAGGAGTAATCATCACTTATCTCCAATCACTAATTTTTCGATGAATTGGAACATCACATGGACACATGGATGGGGCCTCAGGCATCTTGTCATTAGGTAATGAGGTGATAACCAAAAAACGCAAATTTAAGCGATCCAAGTTTGCGTGATAAGGCGCACTACTTGGGCGAAAATATTGGATGGTCCCAGAGCGCCCAGTCAGCGTGGTCTCCGGCCATTCATGAAGCGCCACGTGGAGGCATGGGTCCGCTAGCCATCTTTTGCACAAATGTAGGCTTCTTCCCTCTCTTCCCTAGCCTACACGCTACCCCCCCGCCCCTCTCTCTCTCTCTCCTATGCAATGCATTTACTCTTTCATTCTCAGAGGAAGGAAAGGGGAGCAAATCCTTTCTCTTCCCTCTATGGAGAACTTGACGCTTTCAAAATTTTGAATTTCAAATTTTCTCTCTGCGCTTGTTGTTGCTTTGGCCTTCGTCAAGCAGCCATTCCCCTGATGTCTACGATGAAGCGCTTTACGGCCGCTCCAGTGCTCGCTCGCTTCTCTCTCCACGCTTGTTGAGTGGGTGAAGTCGTTGTGCGTGGAGAACCAGATCTGGAGGGACCTCGCCCAGGCCAACGAGGCCACCTCAACACCCTCCGCACCAACCTCGAGCAGGTCCTGACGCAGGTCAGCAAGGATGACTTCCCTCACCGTCATCGACGAAGCACATTAAGGTCGCCCTTGCTCTAGTGCTCGTCAAGCGGCCGTTCCCTCGTGATTGCTGACAAAGCACATTAAAGCCGCCCTTGCTCCGGCACTCGCTCGCTTCTCTCTCCTTGTTCGTTGCTCCTCTAGCGTTCGTCAAGCGACTATTCCTCACTGTCTCTGATAAAGCACATTTGTTATTTTGTAATGTGTTAATTTTTAATAGCATTTTTTTTTCTTGCATTAGCTTTGGTCCACTCTTTAGGGCCGTAATTGCTGGTCACTTGGTTGATGTGAAATGCTCAACATTTGTCATTGCTTGCTATATGTTCAACATTTTTATTTCTTCACGGAGAAGTGGTTTGAGAGGTTTGTGGTAGACAAATATGTTGGAAATTCGGGAGAATTGTCCAAAAAGTCCTAAACCTACTGTAGTTTTGCTAATTCAGTTATAAACCTTTTAACTTTATCAATTGAGTCCTAAACCTTTTCACTTTTCGCCGATTCAGTCCATCCAGCCAATTTTGATCGGAAAATACTGACGTGGACGCCGGCGGTGCCACGTAGGGCAGTGGCGCCGACTTGGATAATTTTTAATAATATTTTAATATATTTTAATAATTTTTTATTTTTTATATTTTATGTTTTTCCTCTTTTTATTTTTTATTTTTGGCTTTTTCCTTGGCCTTTTCCGATGGCCGGCCACCGGCCACGAGTGACGGCTGGCTACCGGCCACAGTTGGTCGGCTGGCCTCGCCCGCCATAGGCGAGGCTGCCCTGGCCTCGGCGAGGGCGGCCTCGCTAGATCCGGCGAGGGGGCCCTTGCCGAGGGTCACCCTCGCCCGGGTGAGCATCGGCCTCGCCCCCGGCCGAGTGGGCGACGGGCGGCCACCGGCCATAGGCCGACGCCCCGGCCCGGCCGTGGGGGCGAGGGCGGCCTCACCGGATTTGGTCCAGGCAAGGCCGACGCTCGCTCGGGCGAGGGAGAGCCTCGGTGAGGGCTCCCCTTGCCAGATTTGGCGAGGCCGGCCCTCGCCGGGGCCAGGGCAGCCTCGCCCTGCGTCGCCGTCGCCTGGCCGGGCCTCGCCTGTGGCGGGCGAGGCCAGCCAGCCGGCTGCGGTCGGTGGCCGACCATCGAAAAGGCCAAGGAAAAAGCCAAAAAAAAAAAAAAAAAAGAGAGGAAAAAAACTAAAAAAAAAAAAATATATTAAAAAATATTAAAAATTGTCCATGTCGGCGTCGACGATCTACGTGGCATCATCGGCGTCTACATCAGCATTTTCCGGCCAAAATTGGCCGGATGGACTGAATCGGCAATAAGTGAAAATGTTTAGAATTCAATTGGTAAAGTTAAAAAGTTTAAGATTGAATTGGCAAAACTGTAATAGGTTTAGGATTTTTTGGACAATTTTCCCTTGGAAATTCAAAGCTTAGTTCATCCTCCATATTATGTACTGCTCAGGGGTGTGCTAATTTGAGGAGAATGTTTGATGTGGAAATATGTCTAAATTGTGCTAGGAACCATTCATTACTCTTTTCGATCCGCTGCTTCATCGACGACAATTTCATAGATATGAATTTTGGAAACATTCACCGGCAACCACTTGGCTCCTCCTTCCCATACTTCTGGCACCACGTCGTCATTGCCCTCCCTCTCCTCTTATCCTCCTGTGCCTCCACTCCCGCCTGCCTCCCGCTCTCCTCCTCCCCTCCTTTGTAATTGCTCCCACCGACGCGACGTCGTCCGCCTCATCCTCCACGGAGGCCCCATTGCAGGGGCGGTCGTCCTTGTTGGCCTACGCCAGGACCTGCTCGAGGTTGGTGCGGAGGGCGTTGGCGGTGGCCTCGTTGGCCTGGGCGAGGGCCCTCCAGATCTGGTTCTCCACGCACAGCGACTTCCTGATCTTCTGGATCTCCTCCTCCTTGGCCGAAGCAGCAACGGGCGCGGAGTGAGTAGCGAGCGAGCGCTGGAGCGGCCGTAATGCGCTTCGTCGGAGACGGAGGGGAAACGGCCGCTTGACGAAGGCCGGAGCAACAATGAGCACGGAGAGAGAATTTGAGATTCAAAATTTTGAAAGCCGTCGAGTTCTCCAGAGAGGAAAGGGAAAGGGTTTGCTCCTCTTTCCTTCCTCTGAGAACGAAAGAGTAAATGCATTGCAGAGGAGAGAGAGAGGAGGAGGCAGGGGTAGCGTGCAGGCGAAGGAAGAGAGGGAAGAAGGCTAGGGAGAGGAGAGAGAGAGAGGAGAGAAGCCTATGTTTGTGCAGAAGATGGCCAGCGGACCCGCGCCACTCCATGTGGCGCTTCATGAATGGCCCGAGACCACGCTGACTTGGCGCTTCGGACCATCCAATATTTTCTCCTTTCTCCACTACTTGCAAGTAGATTCCATCCCATATAGTACTATGGATATTCTATGTATAACTCAAATATAAAAGCTAGCACGTGAATTAAGCTAAGAGTTTAGATTGGTAGAGAACAATACTGAATATATTTCATAAAGCTAACCCATAGATGTTTGTCGCAAGCCACAAACTGCATGTACTTATTAGTCTGCATAACAAGAAGTACATGTATTGCTCATATGATGAGCTAAAGCGTCTCCATGCGTACTTATGACTTGTGCACCCTCCGACTATAATACAAACCAAGAGAGCGACCACAAGTTCTCACTAACAGAGGAGTCCCTAGTTGTGAAACCACACAATGTGGTCCTCAGGAAGGAAATGGCAAACAGGCACAGTCCCTGGCTTAACCTTGAGCACTTGGAAGGCCAAGTGTTTCGGGTTCCATGCCGACGTGTCGGTGTGGCAAGCGGCGATGGCCTTCGCCTCTGTCCCGTCCGCGCCCTTCATTGGGACCATGTAGAACCGAGTGTCTAGAGTCTTGTGGCAGTAGAAGACAGCATATGCATAGTTTTGCTTGTGGCACACCACTGATTCATCTGCTGCAATTCTTCTTACTCCTTCTTTGATGGTGAATTTCTCCAACTGGGTCTCTTTTTTCACCTCTGTAGAGACAGCCTTCAGATTGTTTCCAAGCCTGATACTGGCGTAGTCAATCATGGACTCCAATGAGGTTGTGCAGTATTTTTCCTCTCCCTTAATGCCTGGTTCTTCACACTCCTTAATAGTGTCCTTCATCATTTCGGCTTCCACTGATCCGGGCGCCACGGAAAAGTGGTCCAGGATATCAGATATCTTGTCAGATGAAAATGGTAGGGTTTTTGCTTCCTGGCGGGGCAAGAAAGTGGCCGAGTTCGAAGTCTTGATGAAGTGCAAAGACATTGTCGTTCCGGGTTTTAGGTCTTTTTCCAGGAAGAAAAGGGCCACGTTTCGATCGTTACGAAGTTGGGTCTCGGTTGCGGCGTACCTGTAGTCGAACGGGTTGGGTCCGGGCTTGACCCCGACACGAACGGGCTTGCCCTTGGGTCCTGTGTGCACGGCGACTCCTCCTTTGCCAACTCCGACGCTGGTCCCCTTTCCAGGCTTCCCCGTGTCGACTCCGACTCCACCATTCCCGACGCCAACTTTGGTTCCGCCGGGCTTTCCCTTGCCGGCATCAACGTTCACTCCACCTGTGCCTACGCCAACTGAGGTGCTCTTGTCTTCCATGAAGTCTAAAACATCGGCAAGTGGACTTGAGCTCAGCTAGTATCAGAGAATAATAAAGATAGATGTACTAAGATTGATCTACATGTGGTCAACTTGTTTATAAAAGCTCATTTAATACTTTCTTAGAGCAATTATCATCATTGCGCATCAAAAATTGAGAGAGGACGTGCACATCGTGGCAAAGGCCAGCCGAGCCATGCAAATCTACATGGTTAGATTTCATTCATATAAATTGGAACAAGTTATTTATTAGAAATAGGGAAAAAAAACTAAAAAAAAACAATAATTCAAACTATCCTTATTGTAACACATTTATCATAAATTTTTTCTTATGACGTAAAAAATCCAAAACTTGTATTTATGTGATACATTTACCCTCCTTCAAAATTCCATTATATGATATTTCAGCTAAAATAACATGATCTTCATTTTATTTAAGTCATGTGGGCGTCATGTTAATACTATTTGCTTTCTTGCATCCACGTAGATAGATTTTCAACGATTTTCATTAATAGAACTTTGATGGAGGGTAAATGTGTTACATAAATACATATTTATGGTAAATATGTTACGGTAGACATAATTTAGGATTTTTTTATGGCTTTTACCATTAGGAATGAGACTTTTGCTTTAGACAAGCATGAAATGTCGTCTTGTCTTATATCTATCAAATAAAAAACTTGGATCTTCCCGGTTTTAGTTGTCAGATATTCTGGGAATCCATTGAGAAATTGAAGGTACGTGCTGACACGTGACTTACAAGATCTGACCTCCATGCGTCATGTTTTTAGTTTTGAGTCGGTCAGCTTCTTGACGAATTAAAACTAGATGGAGTGCAGTTTTTACTTGGTTGTGCAAGATATGGTTTCTTTCTTTTCTGAGTTCGAGCACAAACCTGACTGTTGTTGTAGCATGTCCTTGATGGATTTTGGCATTTGCGTGTTGGGTAACTTTGACTTCCAGTATAGCTCGGGAGTTAAAGCCGCATGGGAAGTCGCCAGAATCACCTGCACCAAATTCCACAAAAAAGGAAAAAAAAAAAAAATCCTTTTTAGCTTCTAAAAACTGAAGAATTGTTACCAACATAATGAACTCGCAGCTAAAAATGCAAAAACTGTCGAAGCTCCAAGGGACAAGCCTCATGCATTATACTGAAAGAGAAAACTCTTCAAAGAAATTACGTACCGTGAGAGAAGCTAGGACACGCAGGAGTATGAACTCCATTGTCGAGGCTCGAAATCTAAAGGAGGTTGATTCAGTCAGAGAGAGATAAAGGTTTACATGGAATAAGAAAGAATTGGAGTTCCAAATTTATAAAGCAGATAGAGAGGTGACGAATTCAAACAAGAGCTTACCCCACAAAACCGACCAACACATCGTGCCACTGATGAGGCAGGCTTAATCACTTCAACTGTCCCTGGCTTTCGTACAACCAATTCATTTGCATCTCGTGGGACAGGTGGAGCATAGAGAGAGAGAGAGAGAGAGAGAGAGAGCAGCAGCAGCAGCACTATTCATGCTGTTTTCTTTTCTGGTCCTTAACCTATGGTGTTTTCTTTTCTGGTCCTTAACCTAACTTTCTACTTCACCCCTTCAGGCACCTAACGAAAAGATTATATGCCGAGCAGTTGTGAAGATGGAGAAGTAATGACGAATTCAATCACAGAGATCTTTCATTTTCATCCATTTTCAGATTCATTAATACATAACAACACTTCTCTGTTTAGTGACTCAAACTTGCAAGATTTTTGAGCATTTGTCCCACGAAATTATTAATTTATCTTGTTAATGAAAACGGAGAATTAGTCACTAGAAAATTTCGAATTGATAGATGAGTCTTTGTATGCCTTTTCACATCTTTTAGAATATGAGAATCGAGAGATCACATTCATATATCACATCAATCTTTGATTTCATAGCATCAACCTAATTGAAACATGAAGATCATATATTGGAAATGGGGAGTTGAGAGTTTTTTTTTTTTTATCGGTCATACTCTCAGACTTTTATCTTGTCTCATTGCAGAGCGTAGGAATTGAAATCTACACTTGAAATTAAATCGTTCCCATCCTAATCTCTTCTAAGAAGGTGAATATTCGAATTCCCCATATTCCCTTTTTATGTTGGAAGAATGGCCACTAAGACAAACTCCAGTGGTTGGGGAGTTGAGAGTTGAGTCTGTGCATTCTCATTATTTTCTCCATGCATGCAATGATACCAGCATGCATAAGTGACCGACGAGGGCTGAAAAGTCGACGAGGCAATCGAAAAGATGCTCGGCGTCGACCTCACAACTGAGAGAGAGAGAGAGAGAGAGAGAGAGAGAACAGGCAAATTGGCAAGAAAATCTTTAATTGCATGGACCTATGGATCGATGTTCTCGAAGCGAACAACCACCCTATTTATTAGGAATTTGGTTGTGGGTTGAGATGGGTTTGTCAAACATGAACAGAGCTGAGATCATTCTTGATGAAACCTATGCATCATCTTCCTGTTAGAGAGTTATTGCTTCCCACTTGAGTGTTTCGAGAAGTGATGGGTTTCGTTAACCGGTGCCCTGGAATACTTTTTTTGTAAAATCAACTTGAAATTACGCTCTCAACCCCTCACATTTTTTTTGGGCCTCCTACAAAGATCCGCTAAACAAGAGATGGGTTACTCTGTCAATTGATCATCGAGTTCTGGCAAAGACAAAATTGATCATCATATTACCCACAAATAATGTTAATAAACAAAGCATATTGTATCTAAATGGCCTGAATGCCCAAGAAAGAAAAACAACTTATAGTTGGGGAATAACAATATCCTCACTCTTCAAACTGACAAATAGAAAGCACAAACTTTGTGTTGAGGAGCCATCCATTAGCATCGGTCAAAAGGAATTTTATTCAATAGATGACGTGACAAATGATGTTGATATACACAAACATGTCATTAGAGCAAAATTAAGAGTAACGACATGCATAAAATGACGCCATGTTGTCACGAATTTAAGTTGTTGTTCAACTTCGTGACTTTTTTTTTCTCTTTTAAAACGACATTGCTTTGTACGTATCGCCATCCTAATTTTCACTTCAATGATGAGTCATTTATATGCGTAATTATTGTTGGTCACGTTAGCTGCTACATAATCTTTGTCTGGACGAAAAAAAAGCAACCGATGGGTATTTTAGTCCCATGAACCGAAGTTAGTCTTTTTTTTTTTTTTTTTTTTTGGGATCAGTTTGATAAGTAAGGGTATTATTGTCAGCACGTCTAAATTCATGCGGATTTTTTTATTAATCTTTTGCGCAATTAGCCATGAACTTTGATTCACTTCGGATTGAGGCAACAATTCAAATCACAGCCTAAATTTAGCAGATTGTCCTAGTCATTTTTTATTTTTGTCCCATTGTTTCCATCGAAAGAAATAAATGAGCCACAATGTTAGGAGAGGCTAGGCATCATAACATCTAACCACAAAAAGTAAAAGCTTTTACTTAATCTTTATGTCATTCTTTTGCCCACGTGCACCGAGGACCAACGATGAATAGCTTTTCTTTATTATAATCTTTTGCCAATCGTAATTTATACACAATAACGTGACACATGACATAAACATTACATAAAAGATTTTCTTTTACATGCATGAATTTTCATGCCAACTACTTTTTCCTCCATTTATTGTCTCAAAAAGGCATTATAGCGTGCCTTTATTATATTAGGGAATTGGCCGTTTTTGGGTACCAGTGGATAGGCGAATTGGTGGGGTCAAGCTAATTAAAAATTTCTATACGTCCCTACTTGCCAGTCTATATAGCACCGACACGCATACGCATACGCGACACGACACGACATGACACGACACGACACGACACGCCGACATGTTATTTCTCAAAAATTAGAGAATTTCGACACGTTTTGACACGTTATATAAATATATATATAAATATATATATAAATATATATATATATATATGCAAAAATAAATAAATAATAATAAAAAGAGCATAAAATTAATTTATACTAAAAATATTAATCCAACATTTGTTAATATCATTTATTGTTTTAATTTGATAGAGATTGAATGAGAAATTCAAAAATTGCAAACACAAAAGAGTAAATTTGAAGGAACATGTCCTATTTTCTTACATTTGTTGAAAATTAATGAGATTTCTTATAGTCCCAGACTGAGTTCGGAGTTCATGATATAGATTGGCTTGAGCTCCTCTGCAAAACAAGATTCGAGAAAAATGAAAATCCAGGACAATAACTCTCAAAGTACGACCAAAATAAAAGAAAATAACTAAATTCGCCATGGAAAATGTGACCAAAAGAGATAACTCACAAGCGACGCTTGTGAGAGGTGGAAAGAAGCAAAAAAAAAATCACAACTTTAACTTTGCTAGCGCAGCGGCGCGACGCCGGCGAGAAGAGGGACGTTCCATCGTCACTCACGGGAATGTCGAAACTTATAAGCGAGAAACTTGAGAGTGAAAATTTTCTTTTTTCCCATTTATTTTTGTTATTTTCATTATTTTTTTTCATATATTTATATTTTGACCCCTCAAGTATTGAAAATTTTTAAAATTGACCCCGTGCGTGTCAGAGTCACATGTTGGAATTTCGGACTCGCGTGTTGGAGCATGTCGGGAAGAGTTGACCACGTGTCGGATTTTCCAACACTCGTTGACCGTGTGTCAGAACATGTCGGAGCGTGTTGGACACTTGTCGGAGTGTTGGACATGACACGAAGGCTTCCGAAGAGTGTCGGTACTTTTTAGTTGCCAGTATAATTACTAGATTAATTTACAAAATTAGTACATTTGAAATATAAGATGAGAGATATTGTACCTGCAAAAAATCGATATGATTTCTTGAATTAATACTAAATAAAATGTAAGAAGGAAATTTTTTGTACTAATTCCACTTGATAAAGTAAAGATATAATAAAGAAAAAAATTGTAGATACAAACTTACGAATTTAATTTCATTTTAACATGCCTTACTAAATTCATATATCCTAAATTCTTTCAGCTTAATCATGTCTCGAAAAGTCTAATTGATTTAGCCCCACCATTTGGCCTCGTTTAGCAAGATTACGACTTCATGTGGAGTTTTTGCGTAAAGTAAACTCATCTTCTATTTTAACGGAAAATACAGATAATCTTTTTTAACATTAAAAAAAGCTGAAACAAAAGGGCTTAAAATGCAAATCTCAGTTTCACTTGGACTATACATAGATAAGTAGTAGACTTGAAGAGTGATGTTAGGCTGCTAGAGGCCCAACCCATCCTCTTAATTCAGCTTGATTAGTATAAGTGGCACATCCAAATAGAGGATTATAGGCTTCATTACCCCCCCAAAAAAAGGAAACTTTTTTTTATAACCAAAAGCAAATTCAAAGATGGATTAGTAATACTAAGATTAAAAAAGCTTGAGTATGAAGTGACAACGTAAGTTCACCTCGTACTTATAAGCATGAGTTAATAACCTATGATATCACGAACTCTTTTAACTTTGCTTTGGTATGCATATTTGAAATCAACATGGAGAGGGTCTAATGAATATGATAACCCAAGATGCTTTGACATTTTCTGACCGCCTATGGATGGGGAAAACCTCTGAAATAGTGCTTCGTCCACATATAACCACTGAGATTTCGAAAATATTTAGTGATTCGGAGTCAAGTACGTTGCATCTTGATGGCAAGTTGGTCTCTCAATCGCCAAATCACCCCACGTGGCGTGTAGTTTATGTGATTAATGTAATCACATATGAAAATGGGGTATTAAATTGAGCAAATCAGCACAAATAAGGTCAATGACAATCAAGAATCCTCGATTGGAGACTCGTCTCACTAATCGTAAGGGAAATGTAGGGGCCTTCTCCAGATCGGGTCAGTCCAATTTGAGGCCCATATACAAATTTGGAGCCCCAGTCCATCCTATCACCCTATTTATAGTAGATTATATATGCCTCGCTTTCTCTAAGGGGCCTAGATTATATCTCACCCAGTTCCCTTATCTTAGCCCCCAATTACATATCGATCAATTTCATGTCTAACGCCGCAGACATGACAGTTCCTTACAGAAATGTAACGACCCAGACCCTAAGTTCGCTGCAAAGAATGTCGACAACGGGACAATACCTTTCAATAACGATTCTGCAGAAGCAAGTGTGAGTGTCCATATTAACACAATAACTATTCCTCCATATGCAGCCTATATAACTCGAAAAGGGCAACGCATTGGCTCATTAGTGTAAACCTGGAGCGACGCATAAACCTCGAGCGACATCGATCGACACTTGTTGGGGGGCTAGTAGGCTTGCATTTGCAAAGTAAAGGGAGATTTGCGCAAGTTCATTCGATCCATACAATAATTTCCGGTACGAAAATGTTGTCTTTCCCACTAATACGACTCCTTTTTCTTCTTTTAAACCTTTATTAAGACAGTGGCATGTGTAAGTAAACTTTGGTGGGGGCATCGTGTTCATCCACTCATTTGAATGATTTTCCTTTTTGCCACTCAACCCTTTATTGCTCTGAATTAGTGAAGGGATTAGACGTAATTAGGGATTATTTGGCGCGAATCGATTGGATGGGCGGCTTCGCTTTATTTCTTTTCTGGGTTTCTTACTGGATCGCAACTCGTTTTGGTGGTATGCTTGTGAACAAAACGCAAGACCATGCAATTGGAACTTAAGTCATTGTAGGTCCAAATAATAATTTTCTCAATTCTTTTAACAACATTTTCTTTTCATAATCGCTTTTGCAGTAGTGACATTACATAAATACAAAAGCAGAGGTTGCCTGAATCCCAACTGCACCTTTTTTTCGTTGTTGAGATTTTACTAAGTCTTCGCATGGCTTAGTGTCGTCCACGCATAGCCATTTTACCATATTTGGTTATTTTAAAAGCATGTCATTGCTTTGGTTGGAGTAGTACATCAATAATATGAGAACCTTCTTCGCCTACGAATTAAACAATGAATCATTAGTTTTGGCACTAATCCATTAAGTCCCCTTGTGCTTCTCTTCATTAACAACTATATCTACATGACTAGCCATAAATAAAAATAAAAAATAAAAAAATAAAGCGAGGGCACTTCATGTACGTACATTCACCTCTATTAAGCGAGGGCAGTCGCTAAAACTCCAAAAGAAAGAATCAACAACAAATTAACTGGCTTCAATTTCCTTGATTCTCATAGAGTTCTTGAGATACTTTTAAATGCAATCGATTACCATTTCATCCGAGATGTCATGGTGAAGGGAAAGGTTGTCATGAGGAAGATTGTGACAGCGTAAAACTCAGCAAACATGATGACAAAACTTGTTTCTTTGGCAAAGCTTAAGCTTTATTTGAGCTCAATTGGTGTTTGTGGAAGATGAGTGTCCTTCGGGGTATTGGGAGAGCCTGATTGAATGATGAGCACTATAGCTTGGTTGCGAACATTGAGCGAAGGAGGAGTATTATCAAGTCTTTTTACCTAAATTTCTTATCGAATCTGTCGTTGCGGAATTTGAATTGACGCCCGATATCATGTAATATATGAGAGTTCAGGTGTCCGTCGCTTTGAGAACAAACGCCTTGGATTTGGTTTGATCCGACTAATAGTCCAGAAATCATAAAAGCTTTCAAGCCCGTCTATCATTGGACAGTGAAAGAATGAGTGAGGGGGGCTCTTTAACCGAAAGCAGGAAAGAGAGTAGGAATGGAAGGATAATAAATTGGAAAGTAAGGATGAGCAGTTCTAGGGTTAGAACTTGGTCCAAGTTATACCTTTAACCTAAAACTTATACGTAGGAATCGTTTCCCAAGTTTTAGAACCTTAAACCTATCATGCTTACTTTAGAATATGGAACTTACTTTGTCATAGGTTTCGGAGTCAGTTTCAAGTTTCACCAATATTCTTAATTGAAATTACAGTAAATCATCACTTTTACTGATTATTATTTTCTGCTACAATCCATTAATCACAACTCATATTTAAACAAAAAAAGAATATGAAATATTAACAAAGTAAAAATTTCTATCATAGATATACCGGAAATGAAAGCTTACACTAGTAGTTTCAAGTTATATTTTCATTATTGGTTGCTATGAAATATCACAAGTTTGCACGATAACATAGGACAAGAAAAACACAAAGATTTATTCTGAGTTCTAAATTCCAACCTGCTCTACATATCTTGGAATCATACTCACCTCAACTGGAAAGGCATATTGGAAGAGAGAGGGAGAGAGAGAAGATTACCGAGTGAGCATATTAAGACAAGACATTGAATGGGATCTCTATTTTGAGGGAGAATCCACTTCTATTGAATTGAGAAATGGGTCTGATTGTCCATCTTTTGATTTGATATAATAATAATCTATATAAGTCATCATAGCCAAGAGCTGTTAGTGCTTGAAAGACGGTCCTCTCTTTTCGTTAGCTTTTCTCCTCTAGCACTGAAATGGTTGTAGAAGATTAAAAGGGCTGTTGTGCGCCTCATGGCTATGTCATAATAGATTTGAACACTTGCACTAAATAGACTTCTTGATCATTTTTTCTTCTGTAGTACCTCAATGTAATATAAGTGACTTTGTGTCGGGACCTCCTTCCCTTTCACTAGGCTCATTGCCTATTTGTAGTGAATAAGAGAAGGGCTTTTTCTAAAAGTCTTAAGCCATCTTGGTCACCCTCGGCTCACCCATTATTTCATTTTCTTGTATATGGAGCTATGTCGACTTACATAAGTCTCGTTGACGCGGTTTTTTATTTTTTAAGTAAGTTTTCTCTCCTATTTCAAATAGAATATGGATACAAGCTGTTTAGAGGGTCTTTTATGCTTTTCTAGCAAAACTTGGTGTCTTAGGGGTTGGGAAACAAATGACTGACGGGGACAAATGACTGATTGATTGTAAATCTGTAACTCTCCAATTGATAGTGACTTTTTTGTGGTTGGCTCTCCCGGTAAAGTAGGTATAGACTCTTAAATCGAATTACACAAATCTGTAGTGTTTTTTTTTTTTTTTTTTTACATTTTCTTGCTAATATATCTGATAACTTCTTATTCTCGCGTTTATTGGAATTGCAAGATTTGTGAATTATGGATTATTTCAGACAGTTGTCATTATAATTAGGAACGTTGCAACCCCACAAATTTGGATATAATTAATGAAAAATAAGTAGTAATGCACGTACTCGACTTATACTTTAAATGACTCGAAGGAATTGAAGAGACTCACTCCAACCAGATGCTTAGCAGAGAGACTTTATTTGTAGATAAATCCAAGCAAATGATTCGACGAGAACTAGAAACAAGAAGAATGACCAATTATTTTATTTACAAATTTATCACTAATAAAAGATTGCTTGTTAAATAATCCTTGATTAGACGTATATATATCTTTCCACACCTTGTACTTGCTTTTCTGTTTCCATTTATAAATCTTGCATCCATATTTCTTTTTCACGTGGGATCGACATATTGGGCAACACAAAATAAAATAAAATAAAAGTTTTCCCATCGAATAATTTTTTTTAAAAATCGGACATATATCAATAAAAACAGAGCCGATGATCAAGCTCTCGGAGTTGGCCCAAGAGATCGTTGGTAACATCGTCTTAAGCTGATCAAAACGATGGCCATACATATCTCCTAGATAAGCAAAATGTCATCATTCAAAACATGCCGTGGAACTGCAAATTGATCGTTGCTGACAACACGATATAATTAAAACCGATCGATTTCAATCCTTATATTCTCTTTCGGATCTGAAAAAGGCTGTGGACAAATGCGCTTTTAAATCATGGGAAAGCGAAGTACCCCACGACTGTCTAATCAAGCTTTGAACTCGGCCTGATTATGCCAATCATAAAACCGTATTAAGCTCCTGGAAGATTAATTAAAGCAGGCAGAAGGAGAGAGAAAATCGAAGAGTGGAAGGAGGAGCTGACCCACATCCGATTCTATGTCTATAATAGTCGCTTCGTGGAGGGGAGTGGAGGAAATGATAATCAGCCTGATAAAAAGCCAACCTTTTGCCAAATTAAATTAATACAGGCTTGTGGAATTCTGCCTCAAGCTTTTTCAAGGCTTAGAACTTTTAATTTATCTTTAGTTTGTAAAATTAAATATTGCAAGTTTGTAGCCTTCTCATATCTCACCGTCGTTATCAGATAGATCCATCCTACTTGTGCACAATTATGCTTGATGGAACGTGAGTGTTTTGGGTTTGCTTTATATATTTTTTATTTAATTTATTTAAAAAGCTCTTGTTTGAACTTATTTAATAAGTAGTTCGCAATCATGTTAGTGCATATAGACAAAGCCCTTGTGGACAAAACCCATGATCTTAACACAACCTCTCTAAATTCCTTTATGTGAAGTTTCTATTGGGGGAAAAAGAAGAAGAAGAGGCGGAACATGGCATCACGACAAAATTAAAATTAACCACTTTTCACAATGATAAAAAAATAATCACTTTGATATGCGTGATTTGTATCTCCACTATCATCACTTCCACTCTCTAAAGACACCCAAAAAAATTAAAAAGAGTTTGCAGTGCTATGACAGTGTAGGAAATTAATGAGAGTTCCTAGTTTTCAGAAATTCTTGGATAATATGCAGAAACACTGGCGGTACATGAGAACAAACTCTATAAAAGGCTTTCAAGATTGGCAAATATAGCTCATTGTGATGTTGATCAGTGGCTAAGAACGATGAGTACCATAGGTGGAACGTCAGCCTTTAATGGTAATCGAGTAGAACAACATTTCTGTGAAAATTGTTGATGTATCAATACGGATTTTGAGCTAGTGATATCTAAATCTAAATTCGTATGGTAATTCGAGACTGTTATTTCACACAGCAGTAGTGAAAAATATGTAGTTTGTCCAAGAGGAGGATTCAAACTGTGATTACGGGCATATTTTTTTCGAATAACTACATTTATATTCTAGGATAGGTCGATTTCTCCTTTCCAACCCTTGAGGTGAAAGAGCTATGATATAATAAGGAAAATTTTCTTTTGTGTTAATATTGAAAAGTAAAAGTACCCACAAAAAGGTTATTCTTTCTTGCTTTCATTTTTCCCGTTGATCACTTCCTTGAGTATGAAGTATAAAGGTGAACATCTCCTTTTTGGACTCCTCAAAGCCATGCCTTAGTTTTTCTCTGAGGGACTTAAAAGGGTTTGTTTCAAACGATTCTAAACTTCAAGTTGACGTAACTTCCATTAAATTAAATATGTTTCAGTGCTGATGACTTTATATTAGTACTTATAATTCGAGGGTTTCTTTGTTCTTTCACTCTTTGATTAGCCATGATTAGACTGTGGCGATTTAATGTAATGTCTAATATATCATATCACTCGTTCCAAAAGATTACTCGAAGTTTATCATATGATTCATGCAATATTACTTTTTGTTTAGTTATGTCAAATCAAAGTACATAAGCATAAGAATGTCAACTTAAACATTCTTTTCGGTGCTTCTAACTATGGAAGAGGAGCTTAATTATTTCCGCATGCGAGTGGCAATTTTTCTGTATTGAAAAGGTTAGTCTTAACAATAGTTTATTCACTCATGAACCCTTACCTACTTAAGTGTCAAATAATAGAGTTTTTAAATCCTTTTAAGAAAAACTTTTTTCATGCTTTTTTTTTTTTGTGGGCTTAAATTCAAAACATGGAGATACATGGCTCCAAAAGAAAAGTAAGCATTGCCTTATAAATCTTAGTTTACCTCCCAAAGTGTGTAATTCATTTTAATAAATCATTTCATCATCATTTGTATGAGAATACTTCGTATGAATTAAGAGACTGGATAATATGAGAAGTTAGGAAAAGTTAAGGAAGAAAGAACATAATTTGATGAAGAAAGGGTGATCTGTAGGATAATTTAGGTTGGTCAAAAGATAGCATTTCCGAGATAATCCTTATGATTCGCCACTTTTATGAAGAGTTTAGGTTATGAGCAAACTTTATTAAGCACTATAATTAGGGGCCTACTATCCATATTAGCAACTTTTAACTTCGAAATCATATAAAATAATGGTAATTTGTTGACTAAGATAGGCTAGACAATGATTAAGAGAGAAAGCAAATCCCAAGGTTTAGTGGTAAAGACACCCGTGTTAGGAAACCCAATACATTTCAAAACACATGATTTAGATAATTGGATGAGCGTAACTAAAAAGCACTAGGGTTGTTCATGCGAATCATTAGGCTTCATGAGGGGCATGTACAAAATGACTAAAAGATTATCTGAACATATACATACATATATATATCTATATATATATAGAGGCAAAGAATAGTGGCATTAAAAGATGATTTTAAAAGATGAAATGAGTGCATGAACCCTTGTAGTGGTACTTTAGCCTTCGAAAAGATATAAGATAAAGTTATCTACATTAAATAATCAAGGTTCTTTGGTAAAGTAGGTTTATGTGATCAAACTAAATAAAGTTGTTTGTAAAAGGATACCACAGATTATGAGATTGATGGGTTGGTAAGACCCGGCCGGAACGATATGGGATCTATTCTACATGGGATGCAATGTCAAGATCTATTCTACATGGGTTCTATTGTTTTCAACAATATTAAGACAGGCACTTCAAATTAAGCAAGGTTACATACACACACACACACACACACACACACACATATATATATATATATTAAGGTATGTTAATTAAAACATTCATTTGATCTGGAAGTGTTAAATTGGTGACGAAACGATATTACCATGAATATTATATAGCCAACTCAAATTGAATGGCCTAGGTTGTACATGATTAAGATTGCAACAACCCTGTTGTAATTGTGATTGCTACGTTCAAGGTTAACAAAAGATGGTTAATGTTAATCATTCAACTGAACCTATATATATATATATATATATATATATATATATATATATATATATATATATATATATATATATATATATATATATATATAATTTGACAAATAAATGAAAAATAATAATTTGAAATAAATATCTGGTCAACTAGAGTCTGCATGGCTAAGGAAGCCCTGATTTGGGCTTCCAACAAATTGACCCTTACAAGGGTCCCATCTATCAAGTTAATTCTCTCTCTTCCATGTCCATATGTGATAGAGGACGTAGGAAAGTAGCTAAGGCTAGTTCCCAAATAAGAGGGGACAAAGGAATGTTACTAAATTTAGGAACCTCCTTTTGGGGTGTCAGCTGCCTACCCTCTTCCCAACCCCTATGCTATTAACCCTCTAATCAAATTTTCTTACTTAATTGTACTGCTTTCGGCTCATCCTCAACATCAATTATTTATTCATGATGCTTCAATCATTTCTTTACAATTTTCCCCCTCCTTTATTAGCTTAGTTTCTGACACTTTGTACTTTTTTTCTTTAATTTGCATTTCCCTATTGCCCCTTCCATATTAAATTCATTCCATCTAAATCTCCACATCACAGACGTTTGGTGCCCAATTCAATTCGAAAATGTTCCTTGACATTAATGCGTGAATTCTTCGAAGATAACCGGTGGAGGACGTTTGCAAAGTTTCGGTTAAGAGCTGTGCAGTCTAATTTATGAGCACGTCATTTTATCGTTTTTGTCGGGTTGGCCTAATAATATCGCAGTCGGGGAACTTTAAATACACGACTTAAACTTTTTTCATGGGCGGCATATCAATATACTTGGTGTTGAGGGAGTGAGAACAAATAATAATGCAACAAAGATCATATTCTAAACTTTCAATTCTATGAAGGACTAATGGACAATTCTCCACCAAAAATTCAGGCTAACTCCAAGAAAAAAGTTGTTTCATAAATGTAGCCATGATATCGAAGTCCTAAACGTGCTCACGTATACGTGTCCTCTTGAAACCAAGTGGCTAACAAACTTTCAGGAGCATCTTTCAAAGATCAGGACAATAGCATAAGGTCCATCTCCTTCACCAAAACATGCCTAATCATGCTTTAAACTTCAATGCTTTAACTAAATAAAGAAACGGGAAAGAAAAAAGAAAAGAAGAGAGAGAGATAGAGAGAGAGAGAGAGAGAGAGAGAGAGAGAGAGAGAGAGAGAGAGAGAGAGGCCAATAGCCGATGAAAAGAAGGACCTTGATGGACTGCGCATCTAACAATCGATGGAAAGGAAACTTTGGCTGCTGGTTCATTCATTTCATAATATATTTATGAGAATAACGTGCCTTTATCATAGTATGGCATGATACTTACTATGAAACTTTAAGTTCATCAAATCATGCTATGATTAGCATAAGCATTTAGGTGCAATCTCACCATGATGTTAATGCCGAATCTCCATGACGATGAACCCCAAGTTGGAGAGCATTAGATTAATGTCCCACCAAGGCCAGTCTCCTAGCTAACCTCTATATTATTTCGTTTGATTGTGTGACCTATCTTTTCCCAAATATGTTTTTAACGAGATTTGTTGAACTGGCTTAAGTTTGGAACACCCTAATGTTTGTGGCCACATTTCTGTTGTAAAAAATGGGATTTCCATTACTTTTTAAGATTATGAACACCTTAATTACTTCAGACGATGTGCCTGGGTGATTTGATGGGGGGCTTTGTGGAGTCAATGGTATTGGGGAACAAAGGGTGTCAATATTGAATATCAGAGTCGCACAGCTCTGATAACATTCTTACAAGAGAAGTTCTTAGTAAAGGAAATGAATACACTACTTTACTCACTGAAATTTCTTTTCACTCTCCACTATTTGAAACAATTACAAGACTTGCCTATATAGGCATACAAAATGACTCTTGACATATCTTAGATACATGAAAAGACATGTCTAGATACATAGCAATAAAGACACTTTAATATGTGTGCCGAAAAGACTTCCATCGGAAACTGATAAATAATACTCCCCCTCATTGACTACTCTCTCTAGGGACAGTCCTCACTACCATACCAAGCTGAGCTAGGAACTCTTCAAACTTTGCAGCTCCATGATCTTTGGTGAAGATATCAGCAACTTGATCACCTATCTTGATGTACTTCATCTTGATCTCGCCCTCCAACACTTTCTCTCACAGAAAGTGATAGTGAACTTCCACATGCTTAGTCCTAGCATGGAAAACTGGATTCTCTGCCAAGCTTATAGCAAATAGGTTATCACAATACAATATTGTCGAATAATCTATTGACTGATGAAGATCATCCAATAATTGCATTAGCCACGTGCTCTCCTAAGCTGCTATTGCTGCTGCTCTATATTCAGCTTCTGTTGTAGACAAAGACACAGTCAGCTATCTTTTACTGCACCAGGATACTACTGCTGATCCAAGATTAAACAAGTATCTAGTAGTTGATTACTGTGTGTGTTGATCTCCAGCATAGTCGGCATCATAATGACCGACCAACTCACTTGATGATTCCTTTTTATACAAAAGCCCAAAATCAAAAGTCTTCTTTACATATTTCAGGATACGCTTGGCTGCATCCAAGTGAGGCTTCCTTGGCTTCTCCATGAATTGACTCACTACTCCCACTGCAAAAGAGATGTTAGGATATGCTTGGCTGCATCCAAGTAAGGTAAATTAGACTACCTACCAGTTGCCTATATATAGTCGAATCTTCTGCTCTCGACCTTCTTCAACACATAGCTTTGCTTTCTCATCCAACGGAGTAGATATACGTTTACAATCAAACATTCCGAATGTTTTCAAGAGATCTTGTACATACTTTTGTTGACATAGGAATAGTCCTTCCTTTATCCTATCAATCTCGAGCCCTAGAAAGTGTTTTAGTTCTCCAAGCTCCTTTATCTGGAATTGCACAGAGAAGTTGGCTCTAATTCAACATATCTCATCTTCATCATCTCTAGTGATGATTTGGAGATGATGAGATCATCCACATAAACTAGCACAACTGCAACATTTCCATCGTCTGCCTTCACGAATAGGCTCGAGTCTACTGACGTTACATTATAATGGTTCTTCAACAAGAATTCCACAATCTTTCCACACCACGCTCTCAAGGCTTGTTTCAAGCCATACAACGCTTTCTTTAGCTTACAAACATATTTTGGATAAATTTTGCTCTTGAAGCCATCCGATTGCTCCATGTATATCTCTCGCTTGAGTTCTCCATGCAGGAAAGCATTCTTCAAATCCATCTATCACACATTCCAGGACTTGCTTGCTGCAAGTGCTAATAGCACTCAAACTGTGGTAACCTTTGCCACCGCGTTAAAGGTCTTTTCATAATCAACCCCTTATTTTTGCGAAAATCCTCGAGCCACTAGACGTGCTTTATACCTCTTAATCGACCCGTTTGGTCAAGTTTTAAGTTTATAAACTCATCTGCAAGAAATATGACGTACCTCTTTAGGTTTCAGTACCAAGTCCCATGTATCATTCTTTTTTAGTGCGAGGATTTCTTCTTCCATGGCCTTCCTCCATTCTGTACCCTTCGAGGCTTCTTCATATGTTGAAGGCTCGAACATGCCAACATCTTCAGTCAATGCCGCATTGGCATACTTGGGGTTTAGCTTCCTTTGCCTCGTCGATCTCCGAAGTTGAGACTCCTCTTCTTCAAGTTCTTTGACTTGACTTGGTCGAAGTTCTTCTGTCGACCTTGGATGCTCACCATATGAACTTGTTGATTTTGGTGATTGTGCTTCGACATCTTGTTCAATAGGCTGATTCTCATCAAATTCTTTCAGCCTTTCTTCGACCTCTTTGTTGAAATGCTGTGTATTTGGCAATTCAACAGCTTGAGGTGGCCACCAAGATGACATTTTGTCGAACACCACATTCCTTGAAGTATAGCACCTCCCTATTGTAGGGTTGTAGCACTTCCACCCCTTTCTTTTGCCATTCGACATGGCTTTTCTCAGACTTGCCATCTTTATTGTCAGCACTAGTTCACCTTTGGCCCTTGAACCCTCTTTTATCACTGAAGAGGGCACTTTCTTCTTCCTTAATCGAAACCTTAGACATTTGACTATCTAAAGTCTCTTGGTTAGCCATAATATTCTCCAGATTGGTCAACATCGGTTGAGTTGCCAATCCATGAGTAAATGTAATAATTATCGTCATACTCCAACTTTAACTCGTGAATAATAATTCTTCTCATTCTTGTTTCTGAGATGGCATTAGTAGGATCCAACTTTGAAATTTCATCACAAATAGACTTAACTTTGGAGAAATACTGACTCATCGTCATATTTTATTGTGACATTGACAGCAGCTCGTTCTCCAGCCTTTGTAGCTTGGCATCATTCGACCTTGCGAATAACGTTGCCAATTTATCCCACGCCTCCTTGGGAGTTTGCGTACTCTTAATGTGTAGCAATAAATCATCTTCAATAGTTATAGCAAGAGCGTAAAGAGCCTTACCCACTTTGATATTCCATCTCCTTGTTCATCATCGTCTCTGGGTGCCGTGGTGTTGCTGCTGCCAATAATATACCGCAAATCTTGACCCAACAAATAAAACTGCATTCGGATACTCCAATTATTGTAGTTGGAGTTGTTGAGCTTCTCAATGCCATTCGTCAAATTTGAAACATCCACCATCTAACTTGAAATAATGCCCGGCACTACTCCAAGAAACCTTGATCGCCGACCAATTGATCACAGTCCCTGACTGTACACCGGCAGAACTTCGACGTATTCCGGTCCTCGATCGCTTGCGCACGAACAATGGTCCTTGACCACCGTCTTCACGAACTACGCTCCGGAAGACTTGACTCACAGTCCCTAATAACCGTGCTCTTGGTCCCAGATAACCTTATTCTCAAAGTTGCATAGCTCCGATAACACTCTCATAAGAGAATCTCTTAATAAATGAGATGAATATACTACTTTACTCGCTTAATTTTTTTTTTCACTCTCCACTATTTGAAACGATTTCAAGACTCGCCTATATATAGGCTTAAAACGCGACTCTTGACATATCTTAGATACATGAAAAGACATGTCTAGATACATAGCAATAAGGATACTTTAATATGTGTGCCGAAAAGACTTCCATTGAAAATTGAACAGCCTTTCGACCAAAACATGAAGAGTCACGAGAGATAGGTATTGATATCTTCAAACAATTAAGGCACTGATGGTTACACATCCATGCCTACCCCCTCCTTGTGTTCCTAACATTAGTTCTAGTCGATTTTCTGGTGGACAATCCTTCTGAGCTAAAAGAAACGAGGGTTAAACAAATGGTTGTAGGATGAAAAAACCCTAAACTCGAATTCTAAATCCCATTACACGAGAATAATACTCACAGATTTCATATCACTTAATTTTTTCATCGCATAAAATATAAATTACGATTGTTATACATAGACTTGATGGAACTTTTTAGATGAAGTTTGAGATTGCAATCCCTTATGGGGTTTGCTTTGTATGTTAGTTAGGTAGCCGAATGTGATGTTTTGATAACCACTTTGGGACAATATATCACATCCACTTAGATCTGTTTAGGTACGAAAATTTCCTAATTAAACAAATTATTGCACTAGAAAAAGAATCCAGAAGAAGGTAAAGGGGGTAGCCCATAATTAATCAAATATCGCCACCCAGCTTAAACCGACCCTACAAATTCTCCCTCCTTCTCTCCCTCTCTCTCCAAAGAGAGATGGGCAAGAGGACTTGTGAATGTCTTTAAAGTGATGAACAAATGATTGTTGTTTCGCATTTGGGAGCGCATGTATGTAAATTGGTGTGCAAAGTTTTGATTTGATGTCATTAGAGCTTTGTGTTACCCCATCGCTCGTGCACTAATCATCACTCTCCTCCCTCTTTAGCAACTTGGGCTTGGCAAAACTGGCCACATGCGCGGAAGGCATTATCATTTCACTAGATTTTGTTAAGATGGATGATGACATGTGAGAATCCCCCTTTCCTGGTTGGTAAAATCTAATGTGACTTGCCTTTTTACTCGGGATCCTAGATATATTTCAAAAATTAATCTTCCATCGTCTCGTTTCTACGAGCTTTGTTTCCGAATATACTAGGTACACGTTTCTCGTCTTTCCTTTGGTAATTACTCCGTTTAGCAAACAAGTGAGAGAATGTGTGTGAATGTCAATGATCGGAAGCCGGAGTATGCCAATAGATTATGACTTAGTTGCATGTAAACGAGTTATTTCTTCGTGAGATTTCGAGATATGTGGAAGTACGAGGAAAATCTTATTGAATCTCTGTGAGGATGGAATTGTCAAAATCGCACATCTTTCTTCATCCCAATTTGTTGAATTTTCTTCAAAGTGTGCTCAAAGAAAAAATTAACCCACTTGAGAGAAACATCTTGTCTTTCTCAAACTTTCAATGAAGAGCAGGCTCGTGCTCTTGTTACATCCCGTCTTCTCAATTTGTGTCATCGGATCATGCCTTTGAACAAGGCAGTGCTCATCTTCAAGAAGCAACCTTCGCTGCCCCAATCTAAAAATCATCTTCATATGGTCCCCCTGATTTTATTCCCTTCATTAATGCCTCGTTTCTTCTGAATCAATCGCGTAGCATCAGTCAGAACAAAGAAAATGACGTGCAGAAGGGTTCAGAATTAAATGAAATTCGTGAAATTGGATGAATAATTGTCATTTTTTGTAATGTTGATTATATGGAGGAATAGGAGAAAACAGGTTCAAATTTGAAGAAGCTTCGATAGAATTCATAGTCTCGATCCCTTTCATTGGTGCTTTCTGCCTTTCATTATGTTTGGAAGCTTAGAGAAAGGGTGGAGAAGGAAAATTTGAGGGGAAAATTCTAATTTTCCCTCACTCTTCCCTCTCACAAAAATTTCAAAATCTCTCTTAATTTTCATACGAATTTTCGTCACCCTCCCCTTCCCTTGATGCTATCTAACAACCAATATATTTGAATTAGTTTTGGCCAGTGTAATAGAGTCTATAAGGCATTATGCGAATTTATATTATCTCTATTTTTCCAACTATCATTCACAATCCTCTAAATAACCATCATGTTGAAAGGGGAAAATTGTTAGAAAAATCGTAAACATTTTGTATTGGTGTCAATCCTAAACTTTGACAAAAAAATAAATAAATTTAGTCCTAAACTTTTTAATTATGCTAGTTTAGTCATTTCGATTTATTTTGGCTATATATTGATGATGCGATATCTTTTGGTTGGCCTAGGTGGCACTCCCACTGTTGATGTAAACAATTTTTAATGATATACTTTTTTATTTTTTATTTTTTATTTATTTTTTTCCCAATTCACTACTGAGTTCAATTTATTTTGAATTAAAATTGTCATTTTGTTCAATGTCAAAAAAAAAAAAAATTATGACTAAACAACGTGCAAAGAAGTTGCCGTTTGTGCAACGGAATTATATTCAAAGAATAGTTAGATTCCTATATTTCAAAATGTGAATATATATAATCTTCTGACGCTACTTATGGCAATTATAATTTTTATTTATTTTTATCAACAATGAACAAAATCAAAGGGTTTGGACTCATACATGCTTAGCAGAGAAATAACTAATATTATGAGAAATTTATCATTTTTTTTCCCTTTCCCTTTTTCTTTTTTCTTTTATTTTGCTTTTTTTTTTTTTTAATGACTAGATATATGTATTTTCCTTGTACTTCAATGCTTTCATCAGTGCAATTCCATCATCGAGCCGGTGGGATTTTGTGGATGACATCTTGGTAACACTTCACACTTCCATAAAAGGGCCTAAGAGCTGTCCGGTCCAACCCATTGCCAACCCTAACTCCTTTCTTTTTACCTAATGAGAAGGGCGGATCACGCTCGCACTCATCTTCTAGATTATCAATGATAACCCCTTTCCAAAACCACTTAAACTATCTTAATCATAGGTTACTTTCTCTAATTTTTAAATAATCTCTTTTCTGTGCAAGAATCGAACTCATTATTCTTTTTGGGAAAAAAGAAACTCTCACTCCCTCCCTACTTCCTCCCACTCAATTGAAGTTCTCTCTGTTGTTCCAAAAAAAAAAAAAAATTAAGTTCTCTTTTCCTGCTAGTTCCGCATGACAAGTACGATGACGTTTACAGGAGGGAGTTTGAAGGGAGTATAGGTTAGTTGGTTAGTAATGGTCATCAATAACACTATACAAGAGTACTTGCCTGTCCCCACTTCTATTGTTACCGTAGGAGAGATTTTTTAAGATGCTTACGGACCACAATGCATCCGTTTCATCTAAATCGATTGCTAAATGATAAGTGTAATCGTTTCGAAAAATAATAAGAAAATTCATAACACTTGACACGTAATAATTTACTAAGAGTACATGAAGGCGACCGGCTAAAAATCTATTACTAGCTTTTGCTTCTCTTCACCACATCCCCCCATCTCTCGGAGAAGAATAAGAGGAAAAATCTTAACTCGATTCTTCTGGAGCAATAGGAATATAAATACGCACGCATCACCATCTCTTTCTCTTCCTCTATCTCTCTCTCTCTCTCTCTCTCTCCTCTCTCTCTCTCTCTCTCTCTCTCTCTTCTCTCTCTGTTGAATGCTGATTTCTTAGTCCCGTAGCCTTCGCTCATTCCTCCGCTTAACCCTCCATTGAAACGATAAACAGATTTTCATACAAAACTCATATTACTTACAAGTGGATAAGAACCCCGTCTTCCTTCTTCAATATCCACTCCAAATTTCAAGGACTACGTAGCCTTGAATCTCCTTGTTATAGATAAGAGGGTCGATCAGATCATCCAAAATTTTTTTTTTTTTTTTTTTTTTTTTGGTTTTTTTCGCTTTCATTGTTCGGCCTTCCAAATCTCAATATCTCTTTGCGGGATACCTAACTACACTCTTCATCATCAACAACACGTTTTTCAGCCAAATGGGTTTTCTTCGCCTCTTCTTCTCTTCCTAGCAAACTCTTCTTTCCGGCAGTTGAACAGCAGAAAGAATTCCACTCCAAACCCATTTTTCTTTTAGACTTTGTATTTGGAGAAACTGTCGTAATCTGCTGCTGCTGCTGCTGTTGCTGCGGCTAGTGTTTGTTTGATGGGCTTCTCAAGAGAGATCGAAGGGAAGCAATTGCATGATCCGCTCTATGCCAACCGGAGAATGAGCAGGCGTTTCGGCGGCTGCGAGGAAGTTCTCCGCCCCATAATAGTCGGCGCGGGGCCCTCGGGGCTCGCCGTGGCAGCATGCCTCAAGGAGAGGGGTATCGAGAGCATAATCCTAGAGAGATCCGATTGCATAGCCTCACTATGGCAAAGGAAGACCTACGGCCGCCTCCGGCTCCACCTGCCAAAGCAGTTCTGTGAGCTCCCGATGATGGGGTTCTCCCCGGCATCCCCAACATACCCGGACAAGCGGGAGTTCGTGGAGTACCTCGAGGACTATGCACAGCACTTCGGCATCCGGCCGCAGTTCAACGAGACGGTGGCGGCGGCAGAGTATGACAGGGCGCTTGGGCGGTGGCGGGTGAGGAGCGTGGGGCCGAAGGAGGGGGAGGAGACAGAGTACGAGTGCCAGTGGCTGGTGGTGGCGACAGGGGAGAATGCGGAGCCGGTGGTGCCCGAGATAGAGGGGATGGAGGGCTTTGGGGGGCCCATAAAGCACACGAGCATGTATAGCAGCGGGGAGGAGTTCAGAGGGAAGAAGGTGTTGGTGGTCGGATGTGGGAATTCAGGGATGGAGGTGTGTTTGGATTTGTGCAACCACAATGCCATGCCTTCCTTGGTGGTCAGAGGCACTGTAAGAGACTCTCACTATTAGACCTCTCTCTCTCTCTCTCTCTCTCTCTCTCTCTCTCTCTCCCCTCTCTGTATGTGGAAACAAGCAAAATCCAATCAAGCCCATACCTTGAGAGATATATTTTAAAGTGGTATGTCTCTTCTAATTTTGGGGTTTCTCGAAGAGAAAAAAAGGGTCACTAAAACTAGAATCTAGACCTATTTTTTGACACCAGAATCTGATAAGAAAAGGAGGCAAGAAAACGAAAAGGTTAGGTTTCACTCCTCTTCCTCCCCATCCTCCTGCTCATCTTCTTCCTTTTTCATTTGTTTTCCTTAAAGAGCAATCAGATTTGATGGAGAAGGGAGTGTGTTTTTGAGTCCAACCAAGAAAGCAAAGCTAGATGAGGATTGAGGCTTTTTCTTAATATTTTTGGGGTCAAAAAAGCACTTTTTTTTGCCCATCCCAGTTTTAATACTATATCATGAGGTGCTAGATTCACTCGCGAGGGATGGGCAATGATAGGCAACAGTTTACAATTCAGTGCGCCAGTTGCGTTTCGCTTCAAGTTCCAACAGTTCATGCAGAAACATGTTCATGACCAAGTGCCATAAAAAGCTTAGTTATGTAGGAGAAATTAAACTAGGAAAATAGCATGTTGTTTTATATCTCACTTTCTTGAAATCCTCCAAGCATGCGCAATATTATGTGTCAGGAATTTTGTTTCAGTATAGGATCTTGTTGATCATAATCACACACACCCTTTTTCTTCCCATGATGTTCTTCGCCCTGTAAAAGAAGCAAACAACATGTAGTCACTCATCGACTTTTGAGTCTTTTGGCCCCTCTTTTCAAGTTCCTTTTTGAGAATTTGTTAACATGAATGGACTTTTATTTTATTTTTTATTTTATTTTGGTGCGATGACTGATGACCCTTTGTGCTTTTGTTTCCTTGGTTTTGAATAGGTGCACGTCCTACCACGAGATGTGCTGGGGAGATCGACTTTTGGGTTGTCCATGTGGTTGCTCAAGTGGCTGCCCATGCGCTTTGTCGACCAGCTCTTGCTCCTCGCCGCTCGGGTCATGCTCGGAGACACGGCCCGGCTGGGCCTGAAGCGGCCGAAGGTGGGCCCTCTCGAGCTCAAGAATTTGAACGGCAAGACTCCGGTATTAGATGTTGGGACACTGGCCAAGATCAAAAGTGGAGACATTAAGGTACTTGGAGCCATAATATTTGCATATCACATCACTTTTTCCTCTTGAACCCATTTCCGACCGAGCTAGCTCTCTCTCTAGCAAACTAAGATTTGGATGGACCCAATTATATTCTATCGATGAATAGTGATTGGGTCCTATTAATGAATAGGGAAAGATGTTGCGCTTTTCCTGTGGCAAAAACAGTACATAGTTCATACTCCTAGCAAGCAAGTTGTATGCACACAAAAAAAAAAAAAAAAAAAAAAAAAAAAAAAAAACAATGCTATGACCTATGAAAATGCAAAAAAGAAAAAGAAAAAAAGTCCTGGTTCCTTCTGATTCACCATAAACAATTCTATCGCAACGATTTAAAATTTAGTGCTAAGCTATGGATAACATATGTTCCATATTCATGGACTGTCTGATGGACTTACAAGCTTTTCGATTTGTTCTGAGCAAGATTTTATGTGTTGGGCAATTGATGGAGCTTCTGTATTGGGCCATTGCTGTAGGTATATCCCGGAATCAGAAAGTTGAAGCCCCACGAAGTAGTGTTTCTCGATGGCAGGTCAGAAAAATTCGACGCCATAGTACTAGCGACAGGTTACAAAAGCAATGTGCCTACTTGGCTAAAGGTAACTTGATACCTTCCACTCCCGTTTCCCTAATTTGAGTAGACACATTCTGCTTTTTCTTTCCTTTTTTTTTGGCCAATCGAAAAGAGCTCAAAAGATTCAAAAAAGTGAGACGTGGAATTTGCATTTGTGTAGGAAGGAAGTATGTTCTCGAAGTACGATGGGTTTCCCCGACGGGCCTTTCCAAATGGGTGGAAAGGCGAGTGCGGTCTATACGCCGTCGGGTTCACTCGGCGCGGACTACTCGGCGCGTCGATGGATGCCAGGAGAATAGCGGAGGATATCCAGAGGTGTCGGAAGGAGGAGGATAAAGATATCCAGAGGTGTCGGAAGGAGGAGGATAAAGATATCGAGAGGTGGAAGGAGGAGGAAAAACACAGGAAGCAAGTTCCTAACTTTCCATTCCCGAAATCATCATGATCATTTTGGTTGCTTTGAGTGTAAAGAAAGGAAAGAAGAGGCTAAGCAGCCGGAAATTGACTTGGGTTTTTTGGTTCATAGCTGATTTAATTATTGGAGGGTTTTTCTTTTGCTGCGACCGGCACAATTGCGAGTACCAAAGATGGTGCTCCTTCACTTGAGGAAAAGAGAACGGAAAAAGGGACTAAAGAAGCGTGAAATGAAACCTTTCTTTTCCAACGTGACACCAGATGCAATGGGGGCAATCGAGAGTGAAATAAAGGGGTTGGTGCAAAAAAAATGGTGGGGGGGACCTATGTGGTCTCTGCATCTTGTATATTATTACCATTATGACCAATTTTTCTCTAATTAGGTATGACTTTTTCTTTATTTTTTTGTTAGAGGAGGAGGAAGAAGAAGATGGGGGACGCCCGCCGGGGGGGGGTGGGTCGAGGGAGGGAGGGAGGAGGGAGAGGTGAGGAGGCTGTAGGGTGTTTGGTATTTGGTTGCTGATTGATATGATTGTGAGTTTTGAGATGAGACCATGCATGACTTGCCTAATTTTGCTGTAACCTTTTTGCATATGATATGTTTCCTGAGTCAAATCAAGAAGTGCCCCAGAATTTTCCCTTTCAAATTGATCTTCAGAGTTTATTTTTTATGGAAAGAACATTATAATTTCATGCTAACTTTGTAAGGTGTTCGAGACTTTCTTTGAGCACCTAACTATTTTCCGCATGGTAAATACATTTGTCGCATTCACCTGAAGCCTGAGAAACTAAGAAAGAAAAGTCAGAAATGCATATTATGTGTCTGAACACAAATTCAAAATGCTAATTATTTCGTTTTTTACGTGGCACGTACGGAATGAAAGAAAATTCATGAGTTTGGAGAAAAAGTGGCAAGTAGACATGCGCGCGCGCGCACAATCTTATTGGGGCCATTTGCCCCTAATGAAAAATTAGGCGATGTTAAGCAGTCCCCAACCCGTGTTTTAAATATGATCACCTTTTTTGCCTCGCTGCTTCTAGCAATCATAGACATTTGATTTCATTGGAATAGGAGGATAGGACCACCACCTTTAGTAAAGTGCGCATAATTGCGTCTGAAAATCCTCAGAATCCCATTAATTGCTTATGAAATATCTCCAAAACCTAACAAGCGAAATGACAGAATGATCTCTTCATATCTCAAACATCAACCAATAGAAGCAAAAGAAAATCCCATGGATTCATTTCATTGCACCAAAGAAATAATAATGTATTATGCTTACGAAGAGCATAAAGTTAAGATGAGGCTTATCTGGGTTTTCTATGGGCAGAGTTTTGGGCTCCATCTGGGATTTTAATTACATAAAAATCAATTCTCTAAAAATTAATTCTATCTTTGTCGTGTTCTATATGTGGAGCACTCCAAGCTTGATGAGCATGAAGTGCCCAGATCATAAATTTATATGGTGTGAAGCGACCAAGAGTCCTGCGAGAGACACGATGCAATTAAAGCTACCGCACCTTCCCTTTCAAGATTAGCTTTATTTAGGAGTGATTATTTATATATTATTTCGTGCTAATGTCCGGTTAACTTGTAATGGGCACGAGCAGTGCAATCCTCTTCGAATCTTGGTAATCATAATCAGCAACATGGAACCAGAAACCGACCATATCTCAAGAGTGGAAAAGCATGATGTGTTATGGTCAACGTTGTCCAACTTTAAGGATCTTTCAGTGGGATTTGTATAATTACACTGTTCCCCCATAGACTTGATCACAAATCTACCCATGATTTAAGGGAGAAGGGGGGGCTAATTAGACCATCTGTAATTCTAACTTGGGGGCAATTTCTAATTAAGTGATCGATGTCTTGAACAATTCCTTCTAACTCAAAATTGGTATAAAAAGGTTCCTTCGTCAGATATCCCTAAAAAGAACTAATGGAAAACCGACACAAGACTTTATGAAGCAGTTGATATGGGGTTTTATTTGAGCATGTCGTGTTATGCTATGCTAGGGGATGGATAATTATATTGATCTAATTGAAAATATTTTTAAAACTGAAAATTGAATGTGGAGATATTTTTCTTTTTCTTTCCCCAAATGAAATGGCTTGCGGTGATTCTTTTGTAGCTCATACTTTTTGTAATAGGTGACTCTTCGATTTTGTTTGGCCAAACCTAGAGGTAGATAAGTAAACCCATCCTTTTTTTCTTTGGCCACAGTGTTCATGCCATGGATGGGTGACCCTTCAAACTTTGACTGTAGAAAAGGGAAAAGAAAATTTCTTTCATATTTTTATTTTTTCTCTAATTTTTTGAAACCTTCATCATATGAGTAATCGTAGAACTTAAAATGGCCATAAATTGGATGGGGAGAGAGAGGGAGAAACGAGGAAAGGACTTATCTCACCCATCTTAGCCATTTTCAAATCAAATGCCAAAGACAATTCCGTGCAAGATTGGTTTGATTTTTGCATTATTTTGACAAAAAGTTACTGAAGAAAAACCTTTTGAAATGTGGATGGATCGATTTGCGAATCTACAAGAATTGTGAAGAATCTTTTGTTAATTTTAGATAAAGAAGTACATAACTAGAAATTTGAAGGTACAATAGCTGGAGACAATCATGTCCAGCAATGTAAATACAAGAAAGATAAATTACAGAAAAATGAGGATAAATATATAGATATTGACTTTTTGTGATTGATTGTCTCTTTTACAAAGGGTACAATGTGGTTAGCTATAACCCATAATCGACAATTACAAACGATTATTAAATTTAAAAAAATCCTATTTCTGTTTTAGAACAAATAACTTCCTAATCTTATTTGCGATTACAAAAAGTCACAATAATACTTATCCACGACAAGCTACAAATTTCTAAGATAGCGGCACTACACATAACAACCCGATAGTTACGTTTTTTGCATAGATTGTTCACTGTAGTGAGTTGTCGATACTTTTCAAATTGTTGAATGTTCTTTTTATTGATGACTTCTACTATTCACCAAACTTTATCATCAACTAAGTTTGTTATTTGTTGATCATAACTAAAAGTTGGTTATTTTTTATGTCAACATATGCCCCATTTAAAAAGAATTGAATATCGATTGATCATTCGATTTTTTAAATTAGATAATCAAGGGTCATTGTATACCCCTTGTTATCGGCAAATTTGAATTCTCTGTACCAAATTGCCTCTTGAATTTTTTTCTTGACAACAGTACAATTATTTGTGTTATGGCCCCATGAATTGTACCATTTGTAATATTTTTTGTTTAATATTCTTTTCTTGGGATAACATGGCCTTTTACTAATTTTATATGGCCATTTTTAAGAGTAAATCTAAGTTTTGTCCAATTTATTATTAATGTCGAACGATTGACCTGGATTGTCTTTAACCCTAACCATTCTTTTTTCTTTTATTCTTGCAAGCTTTAAGGGTTGACGAACATAATGCTCGTTGAGCATCATATTTGCCACAATTATTTCAATATTTTCATTCAGGTTGATTCATACTCTAACTCATAATTTCCATTGAAACCATGTTTTGTGCAAAGTTTTCAAGTAGCCCTTTATCTTTATATTTAAGAAACTGCTCATTTACTTAGCTACTCTCATTACCAATCAAAATAAAATTGGAAAGTCTTGGCCTTGAATAATTGAATTTCAATCAATCAAAAGCCGAATTCATGAAATCTTTTCCTAAGAGTGAAGCAACACGTTTATCCCTAGCTTTCTTAAATTGAGCAAAAAATTGATTGACCCACCTATTATTGTATTGATGAAGTCTGACCAAATCAACAATTGACACTTTGGGTATCATTTTATAAAATTGAGAATAGAATTGTCTTTTCATCTCTAGTTAATTACACGATGTGGTAAATTAGTATACTAGGTAAAAGCAGTTTTTGACAAAGACACAAGAAATAATCAAAATTTTTAAAACTCATTTGTTTCTACTTCCCTACACTAGGCTATAAATCAAACAATGTATTTGATGGTTGATTGTTCATCTTCGTCAGTAAAAATGGCAAAGTTGGGCATTTTGAAGCTCTTGAATAGGCCGATTATCAATCCATTCGAAATATTGTTTCCTACAAGTATGATAGTACCCTTGTTTAACCCCGTTGTCGTCAAACTTCTTCAACAATATGTGCCAGATTCAATTGTAGATTTGGTTGACCATCTTGTCCCCTAAGGGAGTGATGCTGGTCTTGCCGAATATTCATATAAGGGGTACTAATGGAGCCACTAGCCTCACATTTTCAACATTTGACAATTAATCGGCCTATTGATCGATATGATCTCCCTCCACCTAATCGTCTAACTTTTTCGGTTAGACTTTTTAATACTCTATGGTACCAAAGAGAGGTTCTACCCTAAATTTATTCCACATGTGAGGTTTTCGTTTGTCAAATGCACTTGATGATTCTCAATCCAATTTGCATGTAAGAGGCAGTGTCAAGGTATCTCTCATCTTTTGCGTACCGGGTTTTTATGAGTATCATATTCATATATTTTCCATTCACTTAATGGTTTAAGTTTTTAAGTTGAATTTTCCAATATTAAGGCCGCACAAGTTCTCATTCAAAAGTAAAATGAGTCTCCCTCAACTGTAAACCATTATTCTTTCTAGCTCTTCCAACTTCTTCTCTTTGGTAAGTTAAATTTGTTCTATATTTTCCAAAAATTTAAATCTATTTTCTTCAATAGGCCAATTTTTTGAAAACTTATCTTTGGTTGGTTTAAGGATATAACTTTTTCTTCTAATTTTTTGCCATGCTTGTGTAAAGATAAAAGACACCGACACAGATACAAAGATAGAATAGTAGATAAATATTTCTTATAAAAACCATTTTCTTATGAGATTATTTGCGATAATCAAGATGAACCTTCAATTGTAAGACCAATTCTAAAAGTAGTTATCTCTTGCGTAGTTGAGAATAGCAAAAATAGAAGAACTATAACCAATTAAGTAGCTAGGTCTTTTGACCGGGGTCCGGAATCGTAGCAAACGTGGAGATCTACGAAGCCCTAAATTGCATCAAGCAGTGAGAAACCTAAGATTGTCGTCATGATATGGCAAAAGACAAAAAGGCGGATGAAATTGTCTTCTCAAAGATTGGTCAACAACCAAATCAGCAAATACCGGTTTTGACTTGCGTTCGATCGAGAATCCTCTCGTTCACCGCATGCGGATCACAAGTAAAATGAAAGTCTCATCACCAACCTTAGATCGAGGAGGTTCAGTTGCCTGTTCTAGCTAGAATCGAGGTTGTTTTATTCTTTTTTTGAATGTAAGCTTAGGTTTTAACTAATTCTCAGTCAAACTTTTGACTGCCAATCCAATCTTTATCCCATAAATGGAGGAGTTTCTAGGTCCAAATATCTTGTCAAGGGTAGCTAACTGTTCGACAACGTGCTGCAAATCCTCTATTAACCTCAAAGAGTCTCCCGCTCATTATTACGTGACAAACATTACCACGTCAATCTTTTCTCCCCGCAGGAAAATGGTTGTTCAATGATAAGGGTAAGTTGACTTTTTCTAGGGTAAAATTGGACCAACGGCATTGATCTGATATATGATGTGAAATGAACGTTAGGAGAGAAGAATTAGGCTTTTATGCATGTGAAGTGTGAAATCCCTCTTTTAGGTGGGGAAAGTTTTCAAATTCTATTTTACGTATCTAATTTAGGGAGAAATCCAAAATGAATGTGAAATTTATAGTGTTTCTTCCCTTAACGATATCACAAAATTGCTAAAATTAATATCTCGCATCGAGATTTTATTGAAGGAGAGGCAATAATTGGACTAGACTTATTTGTCAGCCAAAAAAAGAGGCTTTATTCATTTCTTTCTGATTACAAATCACGGCATCACTCGTCCGCTTGTTCGAGCAACATTAGAGGATCTCAAAAGCAGAAATTAAGTTATATATTCCAATAAAATCTTGTAAAATTAAGAAAACAAAACAAAAAGTGGTTTCTAATATTTAAGCACTGACCTTCATAACAAAAGTTAAATTGTCAAAAGGTGGGGACCAGAAATGAAAACTGACTTCGTTGCTTTTATGTGCATGAATTTTTCTGTACCACGTGTACCAAAGCTTTGAATGGAGAGCCTGAGGCATGGGGCACGACACTTCCCTTCCTGCTCACATACGGAAGATTAGCTAGGGTTACTAAGCAAGCGTGAGCTTGGTGGGGTTTTGTTCCGACCACATGGAGAGTTGATGAGAATTTATCAGACGAATCATTGAGCTTCACAATAGGGACACTACGCCAGAGAGAGAGAAAGAGAGAGAGATCAACATCAAAGGGCGTTCTCTCTCCTCTGCAAATTGGTTCCATGGCCCATAAGATCCCAAATGGCCCTAATTGGGGCCCCAAATTATGGGCCTTAATCACAATCAGCAGCATTTGATCATTTCATTCCAAAATCTCACATGCCCGGAACAGAGTAACTTATGTGATCACTGATCATCAAGCGAGGTGGCTCGATGTAGAAGATGCCATCTATCGTGTCACGAAGGTTGCACCGGAAGCCTAGTGAACCGACATCGATGAGATTGCAATGATATATGTCTTTAAATCTTCTCGAGTCTACTATGACGTGGCGAGTCGAGTGATTATCGCTTGAGCCTAATATTTTATACCATTTTAAAGTACCTTTTCGCCTGCCGAGGGTAAGCTAATTAACTTTCGGGGAGTTATTTACTTAAAAGTTAAGACAGGGGACACCTTTAACTAAAGTGGCCCAGCTAGTCTAATGAGCTTTTTTATTTCAAAGTCAATACTCTACACGGTAGGAAAGTTAATGAAAATAAAAAAGGACAAAAATTCATCTGTGGCTTAAAATCTATATTTTCACCGGCCGAAAACGAGAGATAAAATATAGTAGAAAATTTAATATCTCGCCGCAAGCTTAAATGAATAAACACTTATGATTGATGTGCAAAAGATAAATCTCAAATACCACTAGCCATTAAAAAGGAGATATATTAAACGCATTTACACCTCTGTCATCTGTCATCTTCACTTTATTTGTCGGAGAAAGTTTAGGATCTTAATATGTGAGGTAACTAGAACAAAATATCACTAATAGTTTTGATTGGATTTGTTTCGAAATGCGAATCTCGCTTTCTGTCAAAATTCCAAAACGAGAAATAATGAAGCAGTATTTGCAACTTCACCTGTCAAATTTGTATATTATTCAATGTCATTAAGGGCCCAATTGGTAACTTTCCGGAGAACAACTATTTTTTGTTCTTTTGTTTCTCGAATGAAAAAAAGAAAAAAAATCCGTTTGATAAAATTTTTGTTACCGGGAACAAAAATCTATTTTTTGTTCCCTAGAATAGATTTGGAACAGAATCAAGAAGTAGAAAATGTAATATTTTCGGGAACAATTCCGAGAATCAATTTTTATTTTTTTTTCTTTTCTCCTCTTTTCTTTTCTCTTCTCTTCTTCTCTTCCCCTTTTTTCTTCTTCCTTTTGGCCAGTCACCTTGCCGAAGCGTCGCCAATCCCCGGTGATGCCGAGCCACGACGAGGCTTGGCCTTGCTAGGCCACCTCCAGGTCGGCATCGCTTGGTGGTGGCGATTGAGCCTTTGGCAAGCTCTCCAGACCTCACTTGGCCAGTCATTGGCCATCGTCGTGGCCGGCAATTGGCTACAAAGAAGAAGGAGGAAGAAGAGAAAAAGACAAAGAAAAAAGAGAAAAAATAATAAAAGTATTAACAAATTAAAAAGAAACAAAAGAATTTAAGATTACCAAAAGCATTTCTATCCCGGGAATAGAAATTTGGATAGTTATTAAGCGCGTTCTTTTGCTAAAAAATTGTTCCCAAGAAAAAAAAAAATCATTTCTAATAAAAAGTATAAGAAAAGTTCTAAACATATTGCATTTGTGTCAATTTATATTTTCGGCTAATTTTGGCCAAATATTGCTAATGTAGATGCCAACCGACTTATGAGCCCGTTTGATTCAACTTTGGGGAAATGGCTTTGCATTTCCTCAAGTATCTTTGAGTGAATGGGCATTTTGTAAGTGCAAGTGTGTTTGGAAAAAAAAAAAATTGTGTATGTTTTGCAAAGCCACTTCAAGGTGAAAAGAAAAATGAAAAAAAGAAAAGAAAAGGAAGGAGGAGATGCGGTTGCAGTAGAAAATCGTAGGGGAGCGACTAGTGGCGATGGCGGTGGTGGTGGCGGTGGTGATTGGGGGAGGCTGCTCGCCTAAGGTCGGCGACCGAGGCGACGCCCGGGTCACTCGACCTCGGGTGCGACCCAAGGCGTTGCTTGAGGTTGCGCGGCCTCGGGCAACGCCACTTGAGGTCGAGCGACCCGGGGCTTCGCCTAAGGTCACGTGGCCTCAAGCGACGCCGCCTAAGGTCGAGCGACCGAGGGTGTCGCCTGAGGTCGTGCAGCCTTAGGCGGCGTCGCCTGGGTCACTCAACCTCAGGCGGTGGCGCCTGGGTTGCACGACCCAGGAGACACCCAAGGTCACTCGACCTCAAGCGAGGCTTCTTACCAGCCATATCTGGTTGCTTGTGGCTGAGCGCCGCCTGCCGTGGTGGAGCAGCAAGCTCCTTGAAGAAGACGATGAACAGTATTTTCGAAGGTAAAAGGGAAAAACATGATTATCAATAAGGGCAATATTGAAAAGAAAAAAAATCATTAAACCTCATAATAGCATTCCACAGCATTCCAAATGCTAGCATTTGGCCAATGACACTTCCAAATGCTGAACCAAACGTCTCTTGGGAATATGTGGCATTCCACAACATTCCAAATGTTAGCATTTGGTCAAGGACACTTCCAAATGCTGAACCAAACGGGGCCTATGTGGCATAACTGATATCGATTAACAATGACGTTGACTTTTTTTTACTAACATTTAAATATTTTTCAATTATTTATTTATTTATTTATTTATTATTTATCCTTTTTTCTCTCTCTCTCTTTTCTTCCTCTTGCTCTAGCCGATCATTGGACCTCAACAACCAGCCAAAAGCGAAGGCCAATGAGAGAACTCGCCAGATCCAGCAAGTTTGTGGCTTGTCATGGCTAGGCGAGGCTCAAGCTCACTAGATTTAAAGAGGTTGGGCCTCGCCTATAGGCAACCTCATTGACCACTAGCAAGGCTTGCTCTAGCTATCATGCCTTGCCCAACCCCTAGCGAGGCTTGAGCCCTCGCCAACAGCTGCGAGTTTGAAGGTTGGGAGCTCATGGTTTCTGGTGAGGACTCGAGCCTTGCCATAGTTGGGCGAGGCTTGACCCTTGCCAGCCCAACACGAGGTTCACCTAGCCCTTGGCGAGGCTAAACAAAGGTCAACGAGTGTAGGCCGGCCGACGTCCACATCAGCAATATCCAGTTTAAATTCGTTGGAATAACTGAATTGAAACTAAATCAAGTGGTTTATGATTAAATTGGCATTAGTGCAATGGGTTTAAGATTTTTCTAACACATTTCCCTTGTATATGGTCTTACTTTTTGTCCCGCGATGAAATGTGAGCCGACTATGGATTTGCATAAAGTGTTATATGTCTTCATGCACGATTTATATCAAAACTCTAGGGAAGGGGCGCAAAAAAAGAATTAGGTAAAATTAGGTTTGATGGATCTTCTCGTGGCCTTCTTTGTTAGTTAATTGACAAACATGTCAAAATTGATCATGGACCCATTCATTAACCCATATTGATGGGTTGAGTTGTTATATGAGCTAGTTGTATTTAGTAAATGAGTCCTAAATTAGTTTAGAATGGTAAAACCAAAATAATATGAGTATTAAATAGGTTCATAACTTATTTAGACATAATCCATCTCTGTGGTTCTCTCACCTTTACTCGATCTTGTATTTGCTTGCTCTACACTCTGATCTCAATCTAGGTGGGTTGGGTTGTTGCATTGCATGATATATGTCAAAATAGATTAAATTGGTCAATTTGGATATGATCATTTTCGATAGAAGCTAAACCTACTCCATTCGTTTGACGGGTTTAGTGATTAACAAGCTTTGGAAAGCAATATTTTTTTTAAGTATAATTGTTAAGACTCACAAACCTGAGCAAATCCTCAAAAGGTTTCATTTAGGTTATTGTCCGAACCTTGAAATCACCTAGATGTAAAACTATAAGAGGGTTCTATCGAATATAGGGCAAGAAGAACATACAATACCAATTGAATGTGTAGGACTTGCAAGCACTAACATAAAGAACATATCAATGGAGTTTGTCATCCTTATAAATCAAATGGAGCCTCTGCGGTTGTGAGTTTACATGGTGAAACCAACAACCAACGATCTATTAAATACCCTTAATTTCAACATTAAATGAGTTAGATTTATAAATGTTTTAAAAATATAAATCGGGTCAAATATAAATTGAATTGTTATATTGCATACAGATAAATTAGAATTGGTTAAATAGATCAATTCAAATTGGATCATTTTCGACACGATCTAAACCTGACTAATCCGGTAATCAACAAACTTTGGAAAGCAATATCTTCTTTTTTTTTCTTTTCTTAACCGATAATCGTTAACGCTCTCCCCGAGTGGTCCTTATCTTGAGGCGCATCTTCATCCACAAGCTCATAGAGGGGGGAGGGTAGCTGTACTCGCAGGTAACGTACACATGGTGCACGTGGCCACCAGCAAATCAGGACCATCCATTTAATTTCCATGATGGGGTGGTGGGTATTTCCATTTAATAATAGCAGTGGTCCAACAGGAGAATTGATTAGCTTAGACGGTCTAGATCGATATATGGGTGGGTGGGGGAGGAGGGACCACTCGCGTTACGTGTGCATCACAGGGTTCTCTTTTATGATTGGCTTGGCGCGGGTCAACGTCAGGCGATCGAGCGGTGGGGAAGCTTCTCTGCTCATCTGGACCGTCCAGAATTGATGGGTTTTAGGCGGGCTATTAATGACGGGGAAGAGAGAGAGAGAAAGTTATTCGCTGGAATGTCTGTCTTTGGGGTTTGATGGTGACCATCAGCAGGTGAAGGAAAATGAAAAGGGTACTATAGCGCCTAACACCTCCAAAATTGCTTAGATGACCAAGATTTATTTTATTTAAAAATATGCATATCACGGTACAATCCGGACGGACATACTGTTCATCCGATTAGATTTCCTCGTCATTTCTGATTTTTTAATATGCGCTTTGCTTTGACAATTTTTTATTGATAAAAAGATCAAATGAATTATATATATATATAGTCTTAATTTCTTTTGGGCTGAGGGAAGTGGACACAAGGGCTATGTTGAAACATGCTACGTCAGTTTAGAGTTTATATGCTTTTTATAAAGATGTGTATTATATATGTTAATATGTTTAGTTGTCATTTTCTCCACTAATAAGAAATTAAACCTGTATTAAATTACATTACCTAAATTAAGATGTTTATCAAATCCACGGGTAGATCGGATAACGAAAAATTTAGTGAGATGAGTCCATGAATTTATTTTAGGGTGAGGTCTAAACAGAATACCTTTTAAGAATTTTCAAATGAGCATTAGGAGATTATAATTTTCTAATTACTGAAATGTACTTTAGATGCTAAATAGTGCTTAATTTGATGGATGACGGCAATTTTCAGTCATCTTACGATGCCAAAAAATAACGTAATTATTGTAGAATTATTTGAAAAAGAATGTAGATTGTGGATCTGTCTATTTTGCGGAAAATGAATAATTCGAAAAATATATTCCTCAAATTAATTGCATCTATCCCTTAAAAAAATAAACGAATAAAAAATATTTCCATCGTCCACAAAAATATTCAAATATAAATTATTGCTAATACTGAAAGCATTTTCCATTGGCTAACTATTTTTAGTGGTATAAGAGTTCATATTTAAAAAAATATTTTTTAAATCGTTTATTTTTCACATAACAAATAGAGTATATACTAAATATATTTTTCTACAATGATTATTTTGTTTTCACTACTTTGACATTTTTTTGGTCGAACTACTCTGACTTTTTTTTTTTTTTTTTTATTGTCCTAATCCTGTCCTATGCTTATTTTACAAGCGAAAGTGCGTGTTATGCATTGTGTGTAGGTTGCAAAATCTTACTCTCTCACTCACGTGTCCCTATCTCAGTCCCCTGAGAATGTAGGGAATCGAACTTCCCCACTCCCTTCTTAAGGGGGAAGGTGGCCTCTACAGTATCCCAAGTGGCTGAACTACTTTGACTTGAATCACTGCGTGAATGGCTCTTCTCACACCCCAAGCACAACAACACGTGCAACTCGATATTCGCCCTAGTTGCAACCACAAAAAATAGGGAGAAGATTCAAACTCATCAGAACATGTGGCTTACAATCAAGATGAACAGTGATAGTATAAGCATACAATTTCTTCTTGGCTACAAATTGTTGTCTGTAACCATCTAGTGTTAATGAGTCTCTTAGGCTTCAAATCAAGATTATTTATGACGATGTTAGACCAATTGGTGGATCTAGAAAATTTTAGACTCAGAATCGTGACAAAGTTCCTAACTGAAGTCCGTTGTACACGATCAACACGATATTATGCGGTCACTTTCAATCTCAAATTATTTATTGGCATGTGCCGCCTTGCTAGCACACAAACTATGCACTTGATATGGATTTGATTATACCAGATTGACTAACCTTCGTACAAAGAACACGTGATAGAAGAAGGTCCAAACACGAAACTCATATGATGGGATATGAGGAAAATATAAACACTTAACACTTGATCCGTAAGTGATAAATATCCTAAAAAGTTTGCTTTGTTAAAATATGAAACCCCAATATTAAGCATAATCCCAACTAATTTGGCTACAAGCAGAGGTGGCAAAATATGTCACGGACTCATATTTTAACTCAAATTTGTTAAGTTGGATAATATGCTGCCCATATTTAAAATATAGATTAAAATGGGTCAAATAAAGCAAAGCTCAATTAGTTATGGGTTCATAAATAACCCAACTCAACGCATGTAAGCAAAGAGCAAATCAAGATTATTTATGACGATGTTTAGACCAATTGGTGGACCTAGAAAATTTTAGATTCAAAATCGTGATGAAGTTCCTAACTGAAGTCCGTTGTACACAATCAACATGATATTATGCGGTCACTTTCAATCTCAAATTATCTAATGGCACGCGCCGCCTTGCTAGCACACAAACTATGCACTTGATATGGATTTGATTATATCAAATTGACTAACCTTCGAACAAAGAACACGTGATAGAAGAAGGTACAAACACAAAACTCATATGATGGGATATGAGGAAAATATAAACACTTAACACTTGATCTGTAAGTGATAAATATCCTAAAAAGTTTGCTTTGCCAAAATATGAAACCCAATATTAAGCATAATCCCAACTAATTTGGCTACAAGCAAATGTGGCAAAATATGTCACGAACTCATATTTTTTAACTCAAATTTGTTAAGTTGGATAATATGGGCTGCCCATATTTAAAATATAGATTAAAATGGGTCAAATAAAGCAAAGCTCAATTAGTTATGGGTTCATAAATTACCCAACTCAACCCATGTAAGCAAAGAGCAAATCCCCCGTGCTCGCCGACGACCATACAAAGGTAACCGGCTCCCGTGCCTAAGTCACTAATGCCTTGTCTAGACCTAATTCCTCTATGGTTGAGCCCAAGTCTCTTCAGGTCAAGGTTGAAACCCCCAGTGACAGTATCTCTGTCCATGGAGGCCAAGCCTAACCCTTGACCATCAAGGCTAGCTTCGGTGCCCATGCTAAGGTCTCCAATGGCCATGCTAGGGTACTCGGCTACTACACCATCATTGGCACCCGACCCATGCCCATCAAGGCAAGCTTGGTACATCAAGGCTAGCTTGGGTACCTCAAGGCCATGGTCATTTCCTTGTCGACTAGGCCCTAGTCCACAAAGGCAAAGCCTAGGTCCTTCAGGCCAAGGCCAAAACCTTAGTGCTCATGCCTAGGTCCTCGGAGGCTTAGCTTATATCCCTTAAAGTTGAGTCATAGACCTTGGTGCCTATGCTCAAGTCCCTAATGGCCATGCACAGGTACTCAACTCCCTCACCTAAGCATTGGTGCATAACTCGAGTCTAACAAGAAGTGAACCTAGTTCTTGGATGATCGAGCCCAAGTTCGTAGAGGCTAGGACTAAGACCTTGAGACCCCCATGCCCGAGTCTCTAGTGACCCTATCTAGGTCTGGCTCCATACCCAAGTCACTAGCACTCGGCTCAAGTCCTTCAATGCTGAGCTCGATCCCTCACTGATTGGGTCCATGGAGGCTAGACTTGGGTCCCTTAATATAAGGGTTAGGACTTCAATGGCTATACCTGAGTCCCTAGTGGCCATGCTCAAGAATCAAGCTCCATGTCAAGATCATTAGCACCTGGTCAGTTCTTTGTCAGCTGGGCTCACCAGGTCCACAAAAACAAGGCCTAGGTCCCTTGAGGTTAAGCTCAAGCTAGTGTTTGCACCCAAGTCCACAGAGGCCAAGCCCAGGCCCTTGTAGGCTAGGCCTGGGACCCCAATGCTCATTCTCATGTCCCTAGTAGCTATGCATGGCTACTTGACTCCCTCACGCAAGTCATTGGCTCTCGACCTTAGTGCATCGAGGCCAAGAGCAATTCCTTGGCCATCGAGCCGAGTCAACAAAGGTTGGGCCCAAGCCCCTTGATGCAAAGCTTGAGACCTAATGGCGTCCCCAAGTCCACAAATGCCAATCCTAGGTCTATTGAGGTAATGCTCAAGACCCCGTGCCCATGCTTGAGTCTACAAAGGTTCGGCCCAAGTTTCTGGAGACTAGTTCTAAAGCCTCTTTATATATGTAAACACACACTTTTACATGTATCAAGAATCAAACTATAATCTTCCCCATGAACAAACAATAATACGACCACTTGACCTTTATATGTTTTGTAGCGAATTGGTGTAACTTCCATATTTTATCACAAGTATTCATTTTTACCCGGAAACATAAAATGAGCAAGTTTTTAGAGAACCGAAAACTAAACTGGAACTTATTCTCGAATATAAAGCCTCTTTGTTTTTGTTTGTCAGCTCGACGCTTACATACATATGCATGCTGCTTGTGTCTATGTGAAGTCCTTGCTCATGACCGGACTTGAGAACTTAAGCTCCCTCAGCAACTCGATAAGCCAACCAATGGAGTTGCCCATTCTTCAAGGGCAACAATTTAAGGAGAAAACTTGCTAAGAATTAGATCTTTAGTTGAGGTTCTAAGGAGTGCACAACAAAAATGTGATACCTTCACCTGGGGAGATATGTAAGAGAAAGCTCAAGTCTAAGCTTGTCAATATATCCAGTGGAACTCACCTTCAATTAAAAACTTAAACAAATGAATTATGGGCTAATTAGAATATATCAATTGTTCCACACTATATTGATTTTTCGATGTGGAACTTCTTTAATACAATTCACATGTATATTATAACAATCTTTCTTTTACGTGTGAGCTCCAATATTGGGTTTGCTCCCCCCTCCCCTTAAATTGAGTATCTTTCTGCATTAAATTATTTTAACTTGAATCTCCAACGCTCAATTTCATCCCTAGTCTCCTTCTCCGGACCGAATCATGAAGTCTTTCATTAGGTCTACGTTGCCATACCACAATGCTCACCTGTTCGAAAACCATGATTGATAACTCTATAGTAATAGAGTTATTTTAGCTATTTTAGGCAACAAATATGGTATTTTATAATGCAATATTCATTAGAAAATATTTGGATTTCATTCTATTTACCCAAATCTTCATTGTTTAAGCAAAATAATGAGATATTGAGAAAATAAGGAAAAAAAATGGGCAAAAAGAAGGAAAGGAACATTATGTGATTTAGGAATTCAAAAAGCGGTGAAAGGTGGATACCAAATAAAGAATTATGCAATTTATTCCTTGATTTTATGTGGAAAAAAAAAATAAGCAATTGCATTGTGTTCGAATTCTTGAATGTATCCTATAAATAGGATAATATAGACAGATAGGTTTTTATATTTTAGATCGTTTTCATTATTTTGAGAATTTTTTAAGTATTTTGAATAGAAGATAAAAGTGGTGATAAAATCCTTGTTTTATTATTCAAGATACTGGGTTTGTTCTTTTACTATATTCTAAATTTCTTTTATTAGGGCTACGATGTAGTCTAATCATGATGATGTGAATTTCATGATTTTTATACATACAAGTGATTTTATTTATGTGAGTTATATATTATCGTGCTTAATGCTTTTAAGTAACTGATCACATCTTAAATGATCTGATGTGCATATTTGAGATTGAGAAGTGATAAGATACAATTACACCTTATAATATATAATCATGAATTAAACATGGATAGAGATATTGTGTTTTTTTTTTTTTTTTTTTTTTTTTTTTGTAAGAGGTAAGAATATATTGAGCTTTGGACAAATATACAAAAACCGGCGCCAAAACTTACACTCTAGTTGCAACAACAGGGAGAGTGTAAGGGAGCCAAAGAAAAGCCAAAAGAAACAACAAACACAGCAGCATAGCCCAAGGCCGGCGAACAAGCAACACTACGAACAACTCAACAAACCTCGACTAACAATCAGAAAGACGAAGAACGAAGAGAGTAAGTAGTGATAGGCAAAAGCAGGACGATACAAAAAAACACAAACCGCCTAAGGAGGAGAGGACGGCTGCTAAAAGACCAAAGGGCCAAAACCCCAGTTCCTCTGAAGTCTCTTGTTTCTAGGATTACTCGGGACATTCTTGAAAGTGATAGCTTTGTCTTTGACAACCTTGATGAGGTGGTTCTTCAGGGCCGAGACCACCAAGATTTCACCACGAAATATGATGCTATTCCTCTTCTTCCAAATGAGGTGGCACATGGCGCCAAATGAGAACCGTGCAATACTATGGAATAAATCCTTACTCATTAAGAACTTCAACGCCCATGAGAGATTGTCCTTCCAAGATCTATTCCTCCAAGGAGGGTTGCACTTGGACGCCCAGAAGAAGGCAAGCGTCACCGAGGTTTCACAATCAAAAAATTAATGATCAATAGAATCCGAGACGGTATTGCAGAAAGCACAAACTGAGTAGTTGATCCTTCCATGAGAGAGCAAGAGCATCTGAGTAGCAAGCCGATTTTTGGTGATCAACCACAAATTAAATTGAAACCGAGGGGCAATTGCATTATTCCAAACAAAAGAAGCCCAAGGCACACGGTCCTTTTTAGTTCTAAAGGTATTCCAAGCAGAAGCTATAGAAAAAGAACCAGAAGGATCATACCGCTAGGAGAAGCGATCCCGAGTTAAGGAAGAAACCGGGATAGAAATACTCAAATTGTCAAGAAACAATTTGAGTGAGTGACCCACGGGGGAGAAGAGATCAGCCGCTACTGCATAACTCGAAAGGTCGAAACTCCCTAGTAGAGAAGCCAGAATAAAAGAGTCCAGAGAACCACAAGATAGCCAATTGTCATGCCATAAAGATACATCAAAGCCGTTACCAATCTTTCAGAAGAAAGACAATCTGAAGTATTTCCTAAGTTGAAGGATTTTCTTCCACGCCCAGGAGCACACGGCCAAACGAGAGGAGATCAAAAAAAAAAAAAATTCTTTAAGAAATTAGTATGAATCCAACGACACCATAAGGATTCCTTATTAGTAAAGAGGATCCATATGTATTTGAGCATTGATGCTTTGTTGCAATCCTTCAACTTCCGAATACCTAAGCCCCCTTCATCTTTCGGGAGACAAACACCATCCCAAGAAACTTTAGCCCCCGACCAAGGGTGGAGCCCTTCCATAAGAATTGTCGTATAATTTGTTCGATTTTATCTAAAACCGCACCCGATAAAGTGAAGACACTGGCCCAAAAAGCTTGAATAAAGTGTAGAACTGACCTTATTAGTTGAGTTCTCCCTGCAAAAGACAAAAATCGTTGAGTCCAGGATTGAACTCTAGTAGTGATTCGATCAATCAAGATGACGCAATCAGCTTTGCCAAGTCCAGAGGTGATTATCGATACTCCAAGATAACGAACAGGAAGCTTCCCTTCCTAAAACCCAAAAGCTAACCAAATTTTATCTTGAAGAGACATAGGACCACTCAAGAGGAAAACCTCACTCTTGTCTTTGTTTGGAATCAATCCACTCCAGGAAGAGAATATATCCAAACTCCTTTTAAGCACCACCGCAGAAACCTAGTTTGCTTGACAAAAGAGAAACACATCATTGGCAAAAAAGATGTGCGAGAGTTTTACTGGTTTACACCTCCAAAAATATCTAAAATCCTTAACCGAAGTCCGAGCACTTAGGATTCCCGAGAACACCTCCATGATCAGAGTAAACAGGTAGGGCGACATGGTATCCCCTTGACGGAGGCCCCAAACAGCAAAGAAGAACCCATGCAATTCACAATTAATAGAGATAGAAAATTTCGGTGTTCGAACACAGACCATTATTAAACGGATGATCCACTCAGGAAATCTGAAGGCCGTAAGAGTGAGCTCCAAAAAATCCCAATCGGCGGTATCATATGCCTTTTGAAAATCAACTTTGATAGCACATTTTGGAAGATAAGGTTTCAAATGAAAGCCAGCAAACAACTCTTGAGCAATAAGTATATTATCTCTAATTCTCTTTCATTTTACAAAGGCATTTTGCGACGAGTTAATCACATCATTAAGGACCACTGCAAGGCGATTAGCAAGGATCTTTGTAATAATCTTATAAATAGTATTACAGCACGCAATGGGTTTAAACTCATTGACAGCACAAGCATTTGGCACTTTAGAGACGAGCAAGGATAGTATTGTTTACCTCCCTAAGAAGGCAGCCGGAGGAGAAGAAATCCCTAACCACGTGCAAGACCAAAGGCCTGACAGTATCCCAATTAGTCTTATAAAATTCCATTGTGAATCCATCCGGACCCGGGGCTTTGCCTCTTGCAAGAGAAAACAGAGTGTTCTTTATCTCTAGGTCAGGAACTGGGCTGATGATAGAGCTGCCTTGAGCGTCTAAGAGAGACCGGTGGACATACAGCTTCACCTCTTGAAGTGAGGGCTTGGAAAGTATCACTTGAGGAGAGAGTAGGTCCGAGAAGAAGGATATAAAAACTTATGTTAACAAAATAGGGTCAGTAATCAAGGAGCCGAAACGATCCTTGACAGAAAGGATCCGGTTATTAAGCTGTCTACTCTTGACGAAATAGTTGAAGAACTTGGTGTTCCTATCCCCTTCCTTAAGCCATCTTACCCTTGACTTTTGTCTAAAGAAAGATTCTTCATGATTTCACAAGTCAACAAAGATACGGCATTGTAATTTTTCAAGTTCAATAGGAGAAAAGTTATTAAGGTCATCATGAAGACCAACCTGGGTTGCATGAAGAGCCTCTCTTGCTTCTGCCGTCCGCATTGAAATGTTCTAGTAGGCCTCCTTATTGAGAGTCTTGAGGCGACCTTTCAAAATTTTCAGTTTGGAGACGAGTCTGAACATAGGCACACCCATAACCGGGCTATCCCAAGCCTGTCGGAGAATGGAAGAGAAATCCAGGTGATCCGACTAGAAATCAAAATATTTAAAAGGTTTCCTTCTGAAGATAGGGTCTAGAACTCTAACAATCATGGGAGAGTGATCCGAAATCCCTGGGTTCAGGAATGAAGCTTCGGAGAACGAAAAATCGAGATTCCATTTAGTATTAATCAAGACACGATCAATCTTCCTCATCTTCTTCGCTGCCCCTGCAGAGGTAGACCAAGTGAACCAAAGACCGACATATTTGAGATCCACAAGGTCAGTCTAAGCTAAGCAAAGGCCGAAATCATCAAAACAAGGAATCCAATCATTTGAACCTCCCATACGATCCGAAGGGTCTTTTATGGTGTTGAAGTCTCCCACAACAAGCCAAGCTTGGTCCTATAAAACTTCATTATAGTGGATGAGGTCATCCCAAAGTGGCCTACGCCGAACAAACGTATGCTCACCATACACCGCCGAAATGCAACAGCTTGTGTTAGAGAGGTTGAGTTTAAGGCAACCATGTATAGCTTGATTGGTAGCAAAAGGAACAAAACTAACCACCCCTGGGTCCCATCCGACCCAAACTCTACCACGAGGAGAGAACTTATAATTCGCTATCCACTTCCATCCTTTTAACAAGGTGGAGAAGATGGATTCAAACAAAGATTCAAGAACTTTTGTCTCAAAGAGGCCAACCAAACAGAGTTTGTTCGAAGAAACAAATCTTCTAAACTCCGCGTGTCTGACAGGATTCATCATACCCCTGATATTTCAAAAACCTATATACATATTTACTAAAGGAGGGAAGAGTGAACTTAAGGCGGCCAAGTACCGCTTGGGCATTAGTAGAGAAAGGAGTGTAACTAACAACCAATGGGTCCCAACCAACCCATATTTTGCCTCAAGGAGCGAAATCATAATTAGAAGTCCACTTCCACCCCCTAAGTAAGGTGGAGGAGACGGACTCAAATAAAGACTCAAGGACTTTCGTCTCAAAAAGACCAATCATGCAAAACTTGTTTGAGGAAACAAATCTTCTGATTTCAGCACGTCTGATGGGATCAAGAATGCTCCTGATATTCCAAAAGCCTATATACATATTTACACAAGAGAGGATAAGGGTTACCTCTTTTTCTTGCGACTGGTAGAAGTCACTTTGGTAGCCATCGAAGGAGGCGGGTCTAGATGCAGCAGCAAAAGTTGCTCCTAAATACTTTCAGCCTTAACCTTCGAGTCCAGAGTAGGAGGGGCAAGAGAATCAATAGAGAGCCTATCATCATTTACTAAGATAGCGTGGATGCTAGAGCTTCCAATATCATCCGAATAATCAAGGGATGCTAAGGGAGCAAGAGGATCAGCTTTCTTTGCACAACTGTCAGACACTTTTAAAGAGGGCTTAAGAAGCCCTTTCAAAATTCTAAGAGGCGGAACAGTTAGGGTTTTAGCAAGGAGAGAAGTCTTTAGCTTCAAATGCCCCTCTTCGCTAGGATGAGCAAGACCAAGTGAAGCAGCCTCCTTTGCATGCTGTTTTTTGCTCTTGCTTTTAACCTATTTCTAGCCCATATCAGTCGAAGGTGGAGGCATATCAAGAGGAGTCGAAGGAGTCGAGGGAACAAGACATTCGACCTCTCGAACATCCTCAGATCCAGAGCAACCTGTAGCCACCGTAAGTAAAGGCAAGGAAGGTTCAGCTTCAGCATTTGAAGCCGGTAGAAGATTTAGAGCAGAGGATTCCGCTTCAGGCATACGGCTTATAATAGGAGCAGGCCTAATATCTACTGGTTTATGAACAACCGCAGGGGCTCTTGGTTCAAGCACAGTACTTGTATTAGTTGGTTCTGAGCACACAGAGGAGCTTCTATCCTTTCGAAACGATCAAAAGGAGAGCTACACTTATGCCCAAATATGCCACACCCCGAGCAGGCAATTGGTCGCCATTCGTATTCCACACTCACTTCACAAAAGATGCCATTATGAATTAACTCAATGGAGCCACACTCGGGTTGCTTTGCTGTGATCTCGACACAAACTCGGGCAAACGTCGTCATTTTCATTTCTTCAATTCGTTGGTCTACATATAAAGGCTTTCCCACAACACTTGCCACTTTGCCAATGGCTTGTGCAGACCAAAACGAGAATGAGAGATTCCACAGTCTCACCCATACCGGAACCGTCAAGTGGGTGTCTTTTGATAGTTCTAACGCCGGTTTTCATTGTTGAAGAACCAATGGAACCTTAGCAACAATGATAGGGCCCCCTTCAAGGAGCTGTCTATGGAAATCTTTGTCTGGGATATGAAGTAAGAAGAGTCCCTACCCATTAGACATCACTTCCATAAGCTTCGGACTCCAAGCTTTCTTTAGAGCATCCTCAACGACCTTAAAAGGAAGTCGCCTACCCAGAAAATACCCCACCAAACACTCGAACAGCTTGGGGTCAGCAGCTTGAAGATCTTGATCAATCATTTCTATAACTGGTTTACCATTCACATAGGTAGGTCAGGTGAATTCAAGGTCGTATCCTTAGTGACTCTAGCAACAGCAGCCCAGGTGCGACCATTAGGACTTTTCAAGTTGCCCCTATGCTGAGGGAACTTAGAGCGAGATCTACCCTTGCTTCTATCTCATGAACCAGCAGGAGCACGAGGAGGACGCGACTGGTCTGGGTTTTCCTTCGAAATAACAAAAGCCAAAGCTATGGATCGAGGATTAGCAAGGGCTTGATCAGATCGATCAAGAGCCGACCCATCTCTCGAAACAGCAGGAGTTTGATCGATTCTTCCCATAATTCCTTCCCAGCACCACCCTAGGAGGTTCCAGCAACAACCTGATCCGAACATGGAAGCCCAACCCCGCCAGAAGTAGTTGAGGCCATCTGTCGAACACCTCGCGTGCAACACTCGAACTAAGCAGCATGGGCCATTATAAGAAGGGAAAGACTTACCCGGTTAAGCTCTAAGGATGCAGATCGTACCAAGGATGAGCAAAAGCTTGCACGGGAGAAGTCCACCTCAGTTGAAGAGGTCGAAAAACTTCACAAACGCAAGAACAGTGCTGCCCACGACCAACTAACGAGTTCTACCAATATGGACTGAATCAAAAGGGCTAGCTTGGATGGCTACAAGAGGGTGCTGAGGCAACCAACCCTACCAAATTTCAGGCCGAGACGACAACCCAGGCGTCCTCAGCAAGACTCGCACCAGAAACAACGGACTAGAAACTTTAGCACAAATAGGGCTATCGAGATCTTGATATCTAGCTTGAATTAGGAGAAACCGCTCAGTGGAAATGCAGGGGATGGAAAGAGGACTCTATCCTCCAAAAATCAGCCCAAAAGGATGCCCGACACTCCGAGAACAAGCCATCAAACAGAACGTGAACAGTACAGAATCGCCTGGAGTTGGGAGAGACGGGGGAAGCGCTTCTTATTGTGTTATTTGTGTAACTTTCAGTAATAAAGTGATCCAAAGACTCATTGTAAGTTGGGAATATTTATAGAGTTTAAAGCACTTATATTTATTTAAATTCACATAGAGATATAGTGGATTAATAAACTGAGTATGTATGTTATATCTAGAGATATAATAGTAAATAGATTGGGACCGCTATCACATGTTTGATATCGTTCTTATATACATTACAATCTGAAATTCATATCTAGTAGTTATGGTAAAATTGGATAGTCTAACATATTTATTTGATTGATTTACTACATTAAGTATCCAAATTTTGCTTTTACAATTTTGAGTTTTAATTTATTCTCAATTATATTTTGATTTGTTAGATAAATTTTTAGAATTAATATATTTGTAGTATTTAATTAGTTTATTAATCATTAATTTCCATGGAATGATACTCTTTCTCATCATTATATTATTTATTCAAAATGTTCACTTTATCTAGAATTTTACAAATAAGTTTTTGGCGTCATTGTCAGGGATGTCACTCGCGTAACAAGCGGGAATACTCACCACTATACTACAACAAGGGGAGTTTTCTTGTTCCTATTTTTCTTTTTCACATTGAGGACAATGTTTCATTCAAGTTTGGCAAATTCCTCCTTGAGATATTCAACAAACACCGATACACATTGAGAATAGGTTACTAATCAACTATCATCTCTAATATCATTTGTTAGGAGTGTGCAGCAAAAGTCTGATATCTTCACCTAGGGAGATCTCCAAGAGAAAGCCCCAACCTCAACCCGTCAATATATCCAGTTGAACTCACCAAAAGATGTGTATCGATTGGGTTTAGGTCAGGTATGGATCGCTGAAATTTGAATTTTGTAAAAGTGAGTCAATTTAGGGCCGGATCATTTTTTATCCATCTGTTTGACGGGTTAGCTACAAGAATTTTTTTTTTTTTAGCCTCTCTCATTTATAGACAAGCACATTTGAAAAAAAGAAAAAACATAAAATAAAATAATGATCATACTCATCAGCACTCCGTGCATGCGACTAGTGAGGTTGCTCATATAGTGCATGCAGCTCATAATTCCAAGCTCATTGCATGCACATATATTCCTTGAGACCCCACCAAGCTCCACGCCCCCTTGGCCTTGGGGAAGTGAGCTTTTCTCCATGTTCTTGAAAGGTGCAAGACAGGCAACCGCGTGCTTCTTCCTGAGAATGACTCTCACCCATCAACAACTTACATCAACTAAGAATAATATATAAATATATATAGAGTAAATATCCAATGGATGCATGCATGCTTGTCACCTGATAAATCAGATTATGCAAGAACTAAGGACAACCCAATAATATATATTGCACATGTTATAAGAATTATATATATTACAAATCGTTCAAATAAAATGTCAATTACACTCTGAGTTCAATATCAATTATAAAAATATTAAGTCCGAAGTGCGATGATATTTTCTAGACTCAGTCCAATTGACCAAATCAATCACGCAATTTGTTCAGCACTGCACGTTCTTTCCTTGGTACCATCTTTCCAAACTTTAGCCTGAATATAGCTAGAAGATCGGCCGTAGAATGGGTTGATCTACCGTGCGTCCTTCCAATTCGAAGACTCCCTTTCTATCCTTTTCCTTTGTCCCTTTAAACGACGAGCACTTTTCTTCTCTCGTGTGGGAAGTGTTCGAGGACCGCCACTCTCTCTTGATCGCTACAGGACACTCGGATTAATCATTGTATGTCCATTTCCTCACTCCACATGCTCGCTTTAGATTCCAATTCCAGAAGAAAGGTGATTTCGAGTCCAAGATACGTTTTATATCTTCGCGAGAAGCAAAGGCGCAAAAGCGTCTTTTCTTCTCATTTTGTCCTTTTGTCCTTCCATCGCTTTTGTTACCAACCGCATACGAGCCGTCGAAAGCAGCGTATTAATGTCTTCGTTTCCTCAGCATTTGCTAAAAAAACTTGCGTTATTCGTGTCTTTCTTTACGTCGTAATCGAGCAAATGTCATCTTTTCTTCTAGTGTAAGATAGCAAAAAAGAAAAAGCTTGTGAGAAAGAGCTTGATTGACCGCAAAGAATTTTTTTTTCCTATCTTTCCACTCACTAGTGGAGTACTCAACCCGTGTTTACTCCGTTCAATCTAGGGGCGGTGCAAATCTTCCTCGTTTGTGGACAGTACCAAGTTGACTATCAATTCATCTCCTCGAGATCATTGCACGTTGACAGGTTATATTTGCGTATCGATCTGCCTCAAAATGTATAAATTGAACGAATTCATCGGGACAATTTCGATAATCTAATTGTGTCAAAAGCAATAGCGAAAAGACAAAATTCTCGAATTCGAAAACGAAAACCACGCAAAAAAGCGGGTTCCCTCCATCGACAGGAGTCCGCGTGTCACGTCGGCCTGTAACCCTTTTACACTTTTGCCTCATTGGTCGCACTTTTCGAACCCTTTGCTTGGAAGCTCAGCGGCTAGTGGAGTCCAAGGGTAAGGATTCTTTCTCCGTTCATAACATCGACATGTTTCGATCGCGTTCCCGACGACCCAAAGGAGCAGACTTTAAAGCTTTTGCCCCCTTTTCTAAACTTTCTGCACAAAAAGTTTGCATGCTCCTTACGGAAACGCGTTCCCATCGACAGATATTGACTTGTGCATCCCGCATGGCTTGCGGTTTCTCCATCAAGTGGCGGTCCTTTAAGAACAAACTTCATCTTGGCGATATCTAAGAACCGGAGTCGTGTCGCTCATGATGTGTTCGACCTTGACTGGCTCTTCGAATAAGTTACAGTCTGACATGTCACTTACAAACGATTTTTTTTTGTAAACCGATCTGGGATGAAGTCTCAGATCTGGAAATAGATTCTCAGAAAAAGGAATTTAAAAGGGTCCAATGCACACCGCAAAGGCGTGTAGCAAAAGCCGAAAGTTATCGTGGAGATCTTTGATCATTTAAAGACAACCCAACGCTTCTTTTTCCCTTTTTTATGTCTGGACTTTGGAATGTAGGGTTTGTCTCAATAGATGGAAAGGGCAATCGGATTCCTCTTTTGTGATATGAGAAATACAGTAATTACGCACACAAATTAGCCACTTATGCTAAAGCTATGTAGGATTTGTCTTATTAGATGGAAAGGGTAATTAGATTCGTCCATTATGATGTAAGAAATATGCTAATTACGCAGGCAAATTAGCTGCATATGCTAAAAGTTATCGCGTGCTCTGTCATCTCTATCACTTTTACAACTGGGTCAAGCTGTGTTGCTCTTCATATGGTAAAGGAATCCAGCACTAGATTTAGTCAAACTTGCCTTATTCTGAAAGATCTAGTTGGTTTCGTTTGACTGGATCTAGCTTTGACCTGTTGATCTGGTCAGAAATTAAATAATAATAATAATAATAAATAAATAAAAGCTAGATCGTAAAGCCCAATAAAACAATGAGGTAATGAGACAAAAATAAATTGGGAAATTTTTCGAAAAGAAAATGCGGTGAGCGTGGATCGAACACGCGACCTTCAGATCTTCAGTCTGACGCTCTCCCAACTGAGCTATCCCCGCGGATGATTTTAGAAGTGACTACACTTAGATATTATATCATACTTGCATTCAAATCGTTTTCTATCGACTGTTAGGACAATGATCAGCACTTTCAAGATCGTATTTATCTCGGAATCATGGTTACACATTATCCTTATAGAAATGCTGCGGCTACTCATACAACACGATGAGAATCCAAGAAGGAAATTGCCGGATCTGCTCCTACATGAGCAAATTGTTGGAAAAAAAGGGTCCAAAATGGCATTTTTTTTTTTTAAACCCAATATTATTTTTATTAATTTTCTTTTATCATTCATCCATTCATTCTAGAATGGCAGGAAAATTTTTAGAATTGCAAAAGAGATCTCTAGAGTTTCTCCAGACCCAAGATCGGTTATGACCCACTAAGGCCCACAGTGCACAGTGCTGCGGGGCTGATCCAGTGGGTTCGGCTCCTCCTTTGGTAATTAATCGGCCCACGAGTTCAAAATCATCCAAAGAAATTCCAGGGAAATACATAACTGAGGAGTTCTCAAGGGGAGAAATTCCAGAGAAATTCATGAAGAAAATCAGTAGCTATGGACCATACTCCATCATCCCCAATCATCCGTCTTAGGGTCTATTTAGTAAGGCCCTTTCGAAGTTTTCCTTTATATTTTTTTTCGGGGCGGATCTCGCAAAGCACATGGGATTTAGGACGGAATTGGCCTTTTGTATAATAGATTTAGAACTTTTTGGATCCCGATCTTATCAACAAAATTAAAATGACTTTTTTTTGTATTTCCGAATTCGAAGGAATCAAATCCAACAAGGAGCAATGGTTTCTTTCCTATTGTCTCCCGAATCGGAGCCACGGAGGTAATTCCACTTTCTGTACGATGGGCTTCAGCTAAAGCATTTGTTTCGCACTCAAATGCGGACCAAAGGAATAAAAATAAAGCCCGCGTTCGATGTTGTCTTCGAGGCTCAATTTCAATGAGACGATGAAGCCCCCATAGGGCATGTACTTCGGCTGGTTTGATGGTTTTCTCTAGGTGGAGTGTGCTGTTGTGCCAACAGATCAAATTCGAATGCACTCCGATTTCGTCCCACGTTGCTTGAGTATGCACAGATGGAGACCGCTCATAAGCTTAGGTCCGCAAAAGGGTGAGGCTGTCTAGGCCTCCCATTTATGGATAATGACATAAATGATAAGGGTGTGTAAAAGAACTGGAAATTGATCGGACAAAATCAGCCAAGAACTGATGAAATTTACTAGAGCCAATGAGTATCGAGGTAGTTCTTGATTCCAATTTTGGAACCACTAACCCAAATCGGACCAATACATAGGTATACATATATATTTTTATATATAATTTTTTCTTAATTTTTATGTTTTAACTTATCATATCAAAACCCCATTTTCCTCTTCGTCTCTCACCTCACTCATCTCACGGCCTTGATAGCCTCTGACCTCTTTGATCCCTCTCTCACTCTCACTCCCGATTGACTCTGGCCTCATCACTCCCTCTATCACTCTCTCTCTCGGTTGCCTCCAACCTCCAACCTCATCACTCACTTTCAAGTCTCATGCCTCTTTCAAAGTAGATAGCCGATTTCCAACTTTAGGGATTGAGCCTTCTATTTGATCTCCTTGGTTATGTTTGGTCTTTGCATATATCAGGTAATTTCCTCTACTTAATTTGCTTTCGAGTCTCCATTATATGAAGGTTTGGAATTTATAAAAAGGATATTTATCTTCATCATGTTTTTTACCACCATTCCACAATAGTTTTCCTTTGTTGGCTTCTCCAATTTTCCTTTTTCTTTCATGTTCCCTATAGCTCTTGTCATTAAAATATCTTGAGAGGATAATCTTGCTATTTAGTTTTACTTCCTCGTAATTATTAACAAGAGCACCAGTCATGACTTTTGACCAGCTACATTCCCGCAATCCAAATGACTCTTCGATATCAACCCATGTCTTTGATGATTTAAGGAGGTCAAGTATGGTGGTGGAACAGATCACAACAAAGGAAGGTGGATTGCTTTGCTTTGGACAAATGAACTACATGAATTATGGGGACATTTCAATTGAATTAGGCGGTCTAGTTTCTATGTGGGTCCATGGAACCAAAGGGCGATTTCCGGTTCCAAGTTTTTGGAATCAATCCTCAATAGGTGGTTTCTAATAAATGGTTTATGAACTCTGACCCAATGTACAATGTGATCTTTGAATTGTTAATTTGTTCAACATAATCCCTATACTTTTGATAAATATTCAAATTAGCCATTTGACTATATGAAAATATCAAATGTTATTATTTCATTAATGTAAGTTCAGGGAGTTTAGGCAACATTGAATATTTTCGTATAGTTTAAAGGCTAGTTTTATTTACGAAATACATTGAACAAATTAAAAGTTCATAGATTATATTATACATTGGATTAAAATTCATAAATCACATTAAACAAATTAAAATTTGATGAACCAAATTTGGTCAAAGTTCATGCACTATTTATATTATTCATAGACACGTATATTAGGTCATTTTGCCAAGTTCATCATTTATTAAAGAAGAAGAAGAAGAATAAGAAGAAGTCCAATATTAGAAACAAAAAATGTACGCTAAGGTTAGAGAATTCGTAAAGAACTGTTTTCAATATGTCCGGACGACTCCAAAGAGAAAAGTTGAATGACGAACAAATTAGCCCTCTTTTTTCTCCTTCAAGAAAAGGGGTACCGATGTTACCTGCCTCTAGATTTTCTGTCATAATGCCTCCATTTCATTACAGGTTGTTCTGTGTACGACCCAGACAAAATTTCAAAATTCGAGCTAATGGGAAAAATGACAGACATTCGACCTCGCGACTTTGTTAAAACGAGACGACACTTTCATGGCCCGGTTATAAATGTCGAAACCTCGGAGACTCGGGTCAACAGAGTTAGGTGCCATTATCGCTCCCGTGAAGCTTACTCAAAGATGACATAAGCTTGGTGGGCTTTCCCTAGGGGTTTTGTCGGCTTGTCATTAGCCAGTTAATCACATGCTTAGGCTGCAACTGCCCCTTTGAATCTTTACGTGTCTTGTCGGATAAACGAGCGATTCTCGGACAAAATGCTTTGTCCCAACGGATAGCGAACGTGACGTGCTTCCCGTCTCATCTATGGCTTCAATTCTGTTATCGTTGCTTCGTGCTTTTCCAAAAAGATGAGCGAAAAGTGAGAGCTCACCGGATGATCCACCGCGCATGAGCATCCAAAAGGTTCTGCTTCCGGACAATGCGACCTCTTTTTGCTTGAATTGATGTGAGATACAAAATTAGTCGTAAACTTATACGTTGTGATCAAGTAGTGGGTACTCTTTACTTTTGTAAGCCGGTATTTATTAAGAGATACAATGGACGGGATGAGTGGAAACCCAATGAGAGGGGCTGCTTGATCACAAAGTAACTCTGAAGACATCTTACTGGAAAGGCATTGTGCCGTCTTGGAGTTGTCGAGTAATTTGAGCAGGGAAATTCTCTTTTTTTCAAGGTGAAACACATAATAAGTATAAAGTAAAGTAAATGAATTTATGGCATTGTTAGAATCATGAAATTTCAAAATATATCCATCCTAACTCGAAAGCTCTATATCCATCTAAACTCGAAAACTTAAATCAGCGCGTAACAGATAATTGGTAAACACTATAAAGCGTTACGCCACGCGGACGCTTAGAATGGGAACTTTTCTAGCAGGCATGCATAGAAAAAGGCGCGCTGCTTTTCGGTCTCGGTTGATGACGACGAGGACGAGGCGAGGAGCCGTCAATTTCTGTCTGGATGGTGGAGAGAGAGAGAGAGAAGCGCGTGCGCCGTGGGGGGATGATGGGCGGTGCTACCCCACTCGTGGCAGTGGGGAGTTGGAGTTGGAGGAGGAGTGTGTACAGTACAGTGGCGTGACCTGGCTTCCACCACCACCCCCGCATACCAGAAAATCCCTCCCCTCCTCCTCGGCACTGACCAGCGGGACGGTGGGACCCACACCATCGCGCCACCTCGAGCTCCCTCACGAGTCAGTCAATCTCCCTCTCCCTTTCTCCCCTCCGCAATTGTAGCTCCGTGATTAGGAGTGTCTTCTTCTTCTTCTTCTTCTTCTTCCTTCGCCGTCGAAGCTGGGGGGGGGAGTCGTCATCCCATGTTCGCTCGCGCTTGACTTCACGCGCCCTCGTCCGCGGTCTCTCGCGCTTGACTTCGCGCGTTTTTCCCCCCCTCCTCGGCTCACGCGCGCCATCCTCCATGCACGAACTGCCCCGCTCGTGGAAGCGGTAACGGACATGGCCCTCTTCGCTCCCGCGGGTTCCCGTCCTCCGTCGCAAGCCAGCCTCGGCCGCCGCCGGCGCCGGTGGCGCAGCCGCCGGAAGTCGCCTCGGCCCCCGCCACGACGGCGACGACGGCCTCGCCGCCACCGCCGCCGCTCGCTCCCCCGCCTGCCCCCGCAATGCCTCCTCCGGCCCCGCCGCCTTCCTCCACCCCGACCCCGACCGCGGCCTCCCCTCCGCCTCCGCCTCCGCCCCCGGCGGCGGCGGCTGCTCCATCCACTCCGCCGCTGCCTCCGCCCGTTCCTCCTCCGTCCACGGCGAAGCCGAATTCGACCGTGACGCCGCCAGCTCCGCCTCCTAGTTCTGCTGCAGCTCCTCCTCCTCCTCCTGCGTCTGCTCCGCCGCCCGAAGCTCCGACCGCTTCTCCGCCTCTGCCGGAGGTTCCGACCACTCCTGCCACTCCTCGGACAACGCCAACGCCGACGCCGTCGTTGCCACCTGCGCCCGCGGCCCCGTCAAAATCTTCGCCGCTGCCGGAAACTCCTCCACCATCGCCAGAGAAGCCGAACGCGCCACCGCCATCCGCGCCAATTCCCGCCACTCCTCCTTCTCCTGAAGAAGCTCGGCCGCCTCCTGCAGAAACTCCAGCACCACCGTCGCCGGCGAATCGTCCGCAATCTCCGGCGACGCCATCACCAGTCCCGCCTGCGAACCGGTCGAGTGATTTTCCGCCGTCGAGCTTGGCTTCACCAGAGCCACCTCCTCTAGCCCCTCCCGTTAAGCCTCCTCCGGCTCCGCCAGTGAATTCGACCGCCACACCGCCGGTGGCCGTTGCAGGTCAAGCGGGTCAACGTCCGGAAACGGCGTCTCACGTACCGACAGGGTTGATCGCTGGGTTAGCCATGGGTGGGGTGGCTTTAATGGTGATGCTTGGGATTCTCTTGTTCGTTTGTTTAAAATGCAAGAGAAAGCAAGGACCCACCGCTGGGAAAGTTGGTTACGGATCGTATTCCTCCTGCGGCAAAGGTGAATTTTATTTGATCTCATCAGCTAAATAATCCGCAGGATTTGATTTAAGCAGTGCTTGTGCATGAGTGAGACCGACCACCGTCTCTGCATTTTCATGGGATTTGTCTGAAATTGATGTATCAGTCTGTGTTCCTGTATGTTGCTGGTGATAAGCTTTCACATTGCAATCTTTTGTGCCCGCCAACAACTCGGGAGAATCGAGTGCTTGGTTATGTTGATACACGAGAGAATGATGCTTTCTGCTGATGGCTATTGTAAAAGCAATACTTCAAATCTTACTTATCTTGCTCGCGCAGAGTGGCTTAGAACTCGACATTATTTAACCGAATTCATTGTTAGGAAATCATGTAAATGAGACATGCTGCGTCTCTACACACCCATGTCATATCAATGACATCATCCTTATATTAGGCAGTTCTTGGAAAGTTGTACTTCTAATTCGTTTTCTGATCCAATTTAACAGCTTGATCAGGGAAGTATGTGCTCATTCATTCTACCATTCAGCCACATTTCACCTTATTGAAATCAATTAATCTTTGGTTTGCATTACTAGATGATGTTTGTGCTGCTCCTCCTCAAGGTTTTCAGCATCCAAGCGGGAATGTTCAGCCCCAGTCAAGGGCTCATATCATTGCCGTGCCACCAAAGGCCTTGGCCATTGCCCCACCTAATCTTGTGAGCGGCAATGGAGGTTCCGGTACTGCTAACTGGGCGCCGGAGTTACATCCGCCCCTCGTGGCTTCCTTGAGCTTCTCAAGAGGCACTTTCACGTATGGTGAATTAGTTGAAGCGACTGATAGCTTCTCTGAGGCAAACCTTCTCGGGGAAGGCGGTTTTGGCTATGTCCACAAGGGAGTCCTTCCAAATGGGAAAGAAATCGCTGTTAAGCAGTTAAGGATTGGAAGCCACCAGGGAGAACGGGAATTTCAAGCCGAGCTTGATATCATCAACCGTGTGCATCACAAACATCTTGTTACGTTGCTTGGATACTGCATAACTGGGGCAGGGAGGTTTCTGGTTTATGAGTTTGTTCCCAACAACACTCTAGAATTTCACTTACACGGTATGTTCAATTTCTTTAAACGCTTAGTGTCATGTTCTGACTCTGCGCCAACTTAATTTATATACAAATGAAACCGAGATTATGCCTTGCAGGAAATGGGCGGCCTGTTCTCGATTGGAGAACCCGAGTAAAAATTGCAGTAGGAACCGCAAAAGGACTGGCCTATCTCCAAGAGGACTGTGAGTGTTCTTCTAGATTTGTTACTAATGTTATCCCCTCATCTCTATCTTGATCTGCACAGTCACTGTACATACCTGATCCTATTACAATTGAGTTTGCCTGGAATTGGATATGAATTTTCTGAAAATTAAGCTCTCTCTCTCTCTCTCTCCCTTTTTTTTTCCAGGTAGCCCAACAATCATTCATCGTGATATAAAGGCAGCCAATATTCTTCTTGACTTTAATTTTGAGGCAAAGGTACAGTTTTTGCAACTGCTTTGTCCAAACCTTTTTGTTTATTCACAAGGATATTTTGCTTGGCCTGTAAAGTTTGAAGTAGATGAGTTTTTACTGACTACTACTTTTTCCTGATGAAATTTTTATCGGCAGGTTTCTGATTTTGGGCTTGCCAAGTTCTTTTCTAATAGTACTGCAAACGTTTCTCATATTTCCACCAGAGTGGTAGGAACTTTTGGGTAAGACCTGCTCTTGTGTTGTATGCTACGCATGGTCATCGAGAGTAATGCTCACAACCCTCATATTTTCATCAATGAAACTTTTGGAGAAATCTCTGTTTCGTATGGCGAAATATGGCTGTACAATTTTGCTTTTATAACCAGTTTTAGTTTTAGATCCATGAGAATGTGATGGCACAACTCGCCTGGACAATTTGGGGCCAAAAATGCCTTATTGGTCTTGCATGTGCCTCCTCTTAGAAGAAGGAAAATTTCGATTTTACCTAGTAGCACAAGTGCTACTGATTTGCCATACCAGGTGGCTTAATTGAGTGAACAAGCCATTACTTACTCTAGTTCATTTTACTAACTTTTTTCTTGCACTTTCTGATGTAATTATTGTCTGATTGTGCCCTCGTCACTCATCTCTTGGCCAAGTGATGGCTTCCGCTCATTTTTGCCTTCCTCATAAAACAACATACTGATAATTTTTCCCAGGTACCTGGCCCCTGAGTATGCATCAAGTGGTAAATTGACAGAAAAGTCAGATGTATATTCATTCGGCGTCTTGCTTTTAGAGCTTATCACTGGAAGTCCACCTATTATGAGAACAGAGTCATCGACAAATGAGGACAAGGGATTGGTCGAATGGGTTAGTTTGTGTTTCTGATATATGCCCTTCTCATTGTACTTTTCTGCATGAGTCATACATTTGATGGAGAAATGTCAAGCATTATAGGTGCCAATAGCTATTTCCATCACTTGATCAAATGGACTTAAGTGGGTCACTTTGATTTCAGGCCAGACCTTTACTTAACCAAGCTAGCAAGACCGGCAATATGGACAAAATTGTTGATCCAAGATTGCAGAATAATTTTGATTCCAACGAGATGTTGAGCATGATTGGATGTGCCGCTGCTTGTGTGCGTCATTCAGCGTGGCTCCGGCCAAGAATGAGCCAGGTAATTACAGCTTCACGATTGTTGCTCGACCTGCATGTGGCATAGTCCATCAGCTGGTAGAATCGAACCCCACTTAATCTAGTTGTCACGTCACAACGACCTTTTTTGCCCATCAAGATCTGAGATCTTTCGATCCCTCATGACCAATCCAAAATGCTGCGAGACTCATGCAAAACCCGAGGATCCCATGCTTTATGGCCTTCTAAGAGTAAGAATTTCTCACAATATGCAACATCCAATATGTTCCCTGGCAACATCGAGGTTAATTGTGCTTTTTAAGGGGTAAGCGAGTTTTAAAAACATCTGTATTGAGTCACTCCTGAAAGAAGCATGTGCTATCGATTCAAAACATCCTGGCTCTAGTTCACATTGCCATGACTTTCTGGGACATTGCTTGATGTAGTGTCAGCCACCACCAACCATTAGAGCCGTAATAATTTTAGCGTACATACGTTTTAGAACAAGTGGCTATAATTAGGGGCAAAAATGGAACTCTGATTGGTAATTGGCAGAATAAATTGCATCAGTTTGCCCTGTGTTTAATCTTCTGAATCCTGTCGAATGAAATTTCCGAAAGCAGACAGTTCGTGCGTTGGAAGGAGAAGGATCTCTGGCAGATCTAGATGAAGGAGTCAGACCAGGTCAAAGCAAAGTTTACAATTCTTCAGAAATGAGGAAATTCTCTATGATACTAGGGAGTCGCGAAGACGGCAATAGTCGACAAAGTGATAACACCAGTGAATATGGTCTTTACCCTTCTTGTTCAAGCAGTGAAACCCATAGCCGATAAGGCATGTACAGCGAAGACAAAGGGAAGCTTCAAACTTCTTCCCCAACTGAAGTTATCAAAACCTTTTTCTTCTTTTTCTCTTTTCTTTCCTCTTCGGATGATCACTACTGAAATTCCTGTTGAGGAATTGTTTGAAAATCAGACCCCTCGATGATAGGTACTTTCCTCACTGCTGATTCTATCCTAACACGTTTCCGATTTTTGTAACATGTGAAAGTCTTCTCCGTCAAGATGATCTAACAAAGCCTGTATCTACCGCATTCTAGCAGATCACATTTATACTTCTGCAAATAGGATGATGCATCCAATCAGTTTTCATGCTACTTTATCAGCCAACAGGAGAAACTCTTCAGTGGCCAAGCAAGAATTTGCCAGCCCTTAGGGACCATTAACTGCACCTTACTGGCAAAGAATAATATCAAATTTACCAGGAGAAAAAACCCACTTATCAAAAGCCGTAGTGCAACATTCTGAGGTACCATTCAGATCAGAAAGAACATATAATGCGTGTCATCCCTCCAAATTGAAAGCAGTCCAAACATTGCGTCCTGTAAAGTCTCTGTTCTCCCAGGTGCTACGTAATGACTCTAGTGACAAGCTTGGTATCAATATTTATATATATATTGAAGAAAGAAACATCAAGATGGAAACAGGCAAGAGAAATTTAATTTCCTTTCAACTATAGAAGAAAATCCAACAGCTCGTTTAACTCTTCTAGGAAATTCACTTTTTTTAGCCGATAATTCTCAGCATGTCGTGGAAGTGGAACAACATAACCGTTCTTAGCCTGGAAAAATCGATTCCATCAACCACAATGAGATAAAATAAATGAAGAACAGAGTAAACCAGCAAAGTGCCCTCCAATGAAAGAATTTTGAAAGTTTCACGGAATGACAACAATACATATTATACCAACTTCTCCTCACAACTCTACGATGATTCATTCACGTCAATCACAAGTTCCAACTCTCAATATACAAGTTGGCATTTCGGATTTTTCTGCTTAACACCTACGTATCTGTTGAAAGAAGGAACAGGAAAAATGTCTCGAATGGCAATTATCCATCTCTGTCTTTCTCTTTAGTTAATGGTATCAAAGACTTCAACCACTCTTTCCACGGAGCATCCTCTTGTTGCTCCATCCATGACAAGAAGCAGCTATCTAACAAGCAGAAGAAATTGACATAGAGGAGTTGATACCTAACAGGTATAAATCGGAAATTAGCCACTTGAACAATGGGCCAGAAGGCCCCCTCCAGAATCAGGGCAGGAAGAAAATCCCTCTTGACATCTTCTTTAACTTGAGGTACACTCTTTCCGGCAGATAGACCCATGTATGAGAAGAAGACGAGTAGATCCAATGGCCCAAAGAGGAACCCGTCAATTGCTACTTTGGCAGAGACAAACCGCAAAGAGTTAGGTTGCATTTGAAGTCGCAACCTTATAAACCGGTCCAAGCCTTCATACCTGCATGCAGGTATCATGAGACAAAAGAGAACTTTTAATGGCAATTTATGCACAATATTCAACTGGAAGCACAACACATGCGCCTCGCCATGCCAACTTAGGGGGATCCCCCTTTTGCCACTGCCCGGCTAACAGGAAGCACATCAAAATATAAGCTAATTGATTCTTTAGACAAGTGAAATTAAGTTACTCAAGTGAGTACCAGAAATGGCCAACTGGTCCAACGAATCCAAAGCCAAAGAGGCTGGTAGTTGCCACTCTCCTCCAATTGATTTTCAACTCCTTTTCTTCATCCTGATAGAAAAAGAAAACCCTGACATTTAGCGATCCTTTGTCTAACAGTCACAAGATGTTGTCTATCCCAACAAATTCATATATCTAGCATTGCGCTCCAGGCCAATATGATTCTTGTTACATCACTGTGTTCTTCACGAATGACTCCAATTTGCCAAGCCTCTGCATATCGCAATGGAGAAGTCACACATACTTCCAGTGATAATAGAAACAGCACCGCAGCAACTTTGCTAGTTGCTGGTCATCTCAATCCTCCCTTACACACTACATCAACACAACACTCAACAGCCTTTTCTGACACGTTCTTTCTCCAGGAGTCATGGATGGCTCGGGCATATTTTCCATTCGCACATGCCGACTCGTATGTCGATCAAGATACCACAAAGCCCAACACGTCAACATGAAATGGAACAAACACCAACTTGACCAACAGCAATATACTGTGTGTATGGCCCCGGTTAACTCCCAAGAAGGCCATAGTATCTTGGAACCAAATGCAGGGAGAGGTAATACATGCTTGTGCAAGGAATTAATTCATTTATGCACATGGTTACATCCAATTACATTTCCAACGAAAGTAGCGATGAATCCAAATAAAATAGCACAATGATCAAACAATGACCAAATAAAATAGCACCCTGGAATGGTATTTGACATGCCCAAGTAGCTCATTGCAGGAGATTAATGGAATGAAGTTTAAGCTTTTACCCACGACGCCGGGATGAAACATGTGGGACCCCTTGTGTGCAAAGGCCATTTCTCGCAAATTTATTAAGACACAAGATCAAAACAAACGACCTCGACCACAATCGCAAGGGATCCATAAATAAAAAAGTCGTCATTTTTCACGGCCAGCGATGATTCACCTGAAGATGATGGTGCCTCTTCTTGGCCGTGGAGTGAGTGATGGCCTGGGCAGCGACGTCGCCGAACCCCCAGATCAGGCCGGAGCTGATGATCTGGGTCTTCACGGGATGATCGCGCAAGCAATTCTGGTACCATTTCCACAGCCTCGACATTGCTCCCTCGAATCAAAGCTAGCTCTACCCAAGAGACAGGATCAAGATCATGATGATGGGTCGCGGGGGGTGATCGCCTATCGATTAGGATCGCACTTTGCAGACGGAATTACGGCCCGGAAGAACATACTGCATCTTCTGTAAATGGTTCGTCTCCGACTTTGAATCCAGGGAAAGTTTTCGTTTCTTCCACGGTTCGAGCTCGGCTTTGATTTCGGGGATCGCCACCTCGGATTTTCCAAATCAAGAAATCAGTTTTGAACTTTTGATAGCCCAATGAGAAAGCCCAGTGATAGAGACGAGCCCAAATTTCTCATCGCCGGCGAGATGTCTCGCGTTCGATTCCACGTTCTCATAAACTTTTAGGCTGCATTCAGTGGGTTGGATAAAACTCTTGATAAAATAACTTTTATTGGGCATTCAGAGTAACATGAAATCCGGATATAGCCCGGATAAAATAATCCAGGTAGAGTAGATCTGAATAGAATATGTCAAATTTAGAAAAAAAAAAATTAGAATATTGACAAAAGCTTCTGCTATCCTGCAACTTTTGCCCTCTCTTCCCGTCATCTCTCTCCCTCTTCTTCTTCGACTTGTTTCTGCTCTGTTCACCTTCACCACTCACCCACCACCACATGAAGACAAGAAAGCTATGAAAAATCCCTGAATTCCACTCTACTTCACTTTGAATGGTGATCAAGATTTTGATTTTGGTCTGGATTTTCCACCCCTACCGAAGAGAAGTTGGGGAGAATCCACCATATATGGGAGACCCTTCTTGTTGGTGTCTTTAATTCCTTTTTTTTCTCTCTTTCTTATTTTTACTATTCTTATCACGCCCTTCAAAATTTTGGTTGCAAATTGACATCTTGACTTGCTAAAGATGTAATTACCATCAATGAAGGTTGGTGTCGATCGATTATGAGATGAAGAGACCTTCTCTCATGGTAGCCCGGACACGAGGCGGTTTTGCTCACTGAATAGGCCATGGGAGAGAGGACCTTCCTCTTAGCGAAACAGTGAAGACCTGAAGATTGGAGAAGGTACAAGGAGAGAGATTTTGAAGATTTTTAAAAATATTCTTCAATTACATCAAACACAAGATAAGATTTTTTACAATCTAGAGGATATTGAAAGGATTCCAAATCCTACCTTCTCCTATCTTATCTCAATTCAAATTCAGACAAACAACCGCAATCTTAGGGATCTATCTAGGAGAACTCTGGCGTGGTGGTACAAAAAATTTCGAACCCAAATGGCGGGTTGGGCCAAGACAGTACTTGAGTCAAGATCGAGCATGAAATGCCAGTTGATGCTTACCTAGGACTTCGAAAGCACAAGTATTTTTTCGAGTCTTGACAAGTTAGGCCAAGCTCTTAAAGTGAGGCACTTGAGCTTGGACCATTCACCTCTAAAGGTGTCGGTCATTAACTTATTAGGTTGTGCGGGGTTTAGCATGATGGACATAAAATTGTCAATCGGGCACATCGGCACATTAGGATATGGACAGGTTCAAAGTTCAGGCAAACAACTTCATTTGCATTTTTTTGTTCGACGGAGTTTATTGTACTCTTAGTCCTACCATGTCAAGACTATGTTTTCCCCATATCAAAGCCTATTCTTGTAATGTTTGAGCAACTAATCACGTTATTTTCTGATTTTTAAGAATTAAGATTATTTTTACGTTAAAATCAATCGTGTAGGTGTAGTTGTATATACTCCACACTTAAAATCAGTTTAAGTGATGCTTTACTGTTAAAAGTATAAAAAAAAATTAATGGCGAGAAAATGAACAAATGAATTTTTATCAAAGAAAAGTAAGGAAAATATAGTAAATAAGGAATAGTAGAAGCTTGCCGAGGAGAAACTAGAGGGAAGATGGAGGACAGCGTGGGGGCAATATCTCCAAATTTCAGGTCAGCCGCATTCTTTTTCCCTTATCCCTTTTCTCTCGTCCTCAATCTCTTTTCCCATTTGTGGATAATATTTTCTATTGATCGACGGATTTTTCGCATTTCCTTTTTAAATTTTAACGTTTTCTTTTCCCCTTTATATGACTGCGGCCCGATCGGACGATGCTTTCCAAAGTTGCTGGACTTCTTTCCTGACCGCTCCAGACCCGCAAACCAAAAGGGTACGACACTCGACAGTCCTGTTCTTTGTCTTCATCTTGATCCTCTGCAATTTCTGCGTGCTTGGTTTCTTGAAAGTGATTTTTCTGGTTGATACTAAAGGTGGGATTTTTTCTTGGATATTATTCGTGGGTATTAGTTTTTCTTGCTGTTCATTTCGCTTGAGGAGTGGTGAGACTTCAGGCACGAGAGGATCAGATGTTTTGCTGACATGGGAGCTTAAGCTGCGTTTCTTGGTTCGTGGGTTATTGAAAAGGAGGATCCTTTTTGGGGGGATACTAGACGATCCCTGACTTTGCGTGTACTTCGTGGCAAAAAAACTCTGCAACCTTTCGACATTCATGGGTTCTGAAGGGCTTTTTGGATGTGTTTTGTGCTTGGTGTCATGAGGGGTATTGGGATGAGAATGGAATGGAATCGCCATTTCCACTCTTATGTTCGATTCCGAGAAAGAAATGATGTGAAATTTGCTTTTCTTTAGTTAATGGATTGTACTGAGTTAAGTAAGGCTGTCAAAATGTAATGAAACATGTATGATTTCCACCTGTTTGAAGACTTGCCCCATTTCGGTATAAACGGGATTGAGCTTCCCATTTGCAATACCTATTCCAGCCTCGAACATTGTGATCAACCATGATTAATGTAGTAAATATCTGCATCACTGCTAATCCTTTTTCCATGCAATTCTGGTACTTCAAGGTTGATAGGCATATATAGGACTGACCGTATGGAGGAATCCACCAGACATGGAGCTCTTGTGTTCACAGATGAAGATAAGTTTGGACCTTCCAGCACAAAGAAAGCACCTGCTCAAGAATTACTTACGAAGAAGGTATATCATATAATCCTGAAAATGGATAATCTTATTCATGGTATTCCAATTTCTTTGGCTTTGTTTAAGAGCTGATGTGCAACCTGTTCTGGTCATTAAATAAGTAGCCATGGTCGTATCAAGCTGCATGTAATATCTCTTTCAAATTTCATATGTTCGAGATTATCTTCAAGAAAGAACTAGCATTCAGTAGAGCTTAAACCTACAGGTTTCTGACAATATGAAAGAATAACTTAAATATAAACATAAGCATGATTAAAGGTATTGTTTCTCTATTCATATTAAAATATGTATTCTGTTCAGCTTTTCTTTTCTTAAAATTCCTGCTTTTTAATGCAATTATATTGCATTTTACTTCCTTCTATGTTTTTATGTGGAAGGAAAATTATTAAGCTAACGAGGACCATGTTTTGCAGTCTGAAAGTCCCCAGAGTGAAATCTGCTGTTTAGATTGCAAGAACAAAAATAGTTGCCGAACTGTGTGCTCAAGGACAAAAATGATGAACATTCTTGTAGAAAGGGGAAAACCTCAACAAGCTGAGTCCATCTTCAGAAATCTCATTGAAGGAGGGCATAAACCTTCTCTGATATCTTACACGACCCTGCTCGCTGCATTGACTATTCAGAAGCGTTTTGATTCCATACACTCAATCATCATGCAGGTGGAAGAGAATGAAATGAAGCCCGATTCAATCTTTTTCAATGCTGTTATTAATGCTTTCTCAGAATCTGGGAATATGGAGGAGGCAATGGAGGCCTTGCATAAGATGAAGGCGAGTGGAATAAGACCCACTACCAGCACTTATAACACATTAGTCAAAGGGTTTGGCATTTCTGGGAAGCCTGAAGAGTCTATGAAACTTCTGGACATGATGTCCCAAGAGGGAAAAGTGAAACCTAATGTAAGAACATATAATGTCGTAGTCAGATCATGGTGCAGTAAGAAGAACATCACTGAGGCATGGAATGTAGTTAACAAAATGGTGGCCTCTAATATGCAACCTGATGCTGTTACTTACAACACTATAGCCACCTCATATGCTCAGAACGAAGAGACGGAAAAGGCTGAAGATCTAATCCTAGAGATGCAGAAAAATAACGTGGAGCCAAATGAGAGAACTTGTGGCATCATCATAACTGGTTATTGTAAGGAAGGCAAAATGAAGAAGGCTTTGAGTTTCGCTTACAGGATGAAGGATCTTGGAATGCATCCCAATCTTGTTCTTTTTAATTCTCTAGTCAGAGGCTTTGTCGAAATTATGGACAGAGATGGTGTTGATGAGGTGAGTATAAGCTCGTTGTTTTTTGAAGTCTCTAATCAAATGCTTTTACTACATAATGGCTCCTAGGTGATGATATATGCCATACACTCACATAAAAATTCTGAAAAAGAAAAATTAGTATCTTATTCTAGCTGGTTTTCAAGAAGAGGATCACTGGTCAATTTATTGGACACTAGTTTCTGGAGGAAGTTTCTATTTTGATGAATTTATTTGACAGTAATTTCTGAAGGAAGTTTTGTTTGCGTTTTATGAACTTATTCATTCGCTTTTGGCAGTTCATCATTACCTACCCTCAATTCCGTCTCTATGCTTTTTGATTAAAAAATCCATGTCCACACTTTAACGTAGCTTCTTTTTTTTGCTTGGTTATCAAATAGACATTATTCATTATTGTCATCAGGACTGTGATATGATGGTAACATTATGGTTATCTGCCAGCTTTTGATTTTTCATGAACCTGGTCTGGCTTCTTCTTTTTTGGTTCCTCCCTGAGGGAAAAGTAGATTTGATCCATAGATGGGCATCATTACAGGTTTTGAAGTTGATGAATAAATTCGGGGTCAAACCAGATGTTGTGACATATAGCATCATCATGAATGCGTGGAGCACAGCAGGATACATGGACAAGTGTGAGGAGATCTTTGATGACATGGTGAAGGCTGGCATACAACCTGATGCACATGCTTATAGCATCTTAGCCAAAGGCTATGTCCGTGCAAAAGAACCTGAAAAGGCAGAAGAGCTCTTAATGGCCATGATCCATTCGGGATTTCGCCCAAACGTGGTCATCTTCACAACCATCATCAGTGGATGGTGCGGTAATGGAGACATGGACCGTGCAACCAGAGTTTTTGACCATATGTGCGAATATGGGATTTGTCCGAACTTGAAAACTTTCGAGACTCTGATTTGGGGTTACAGAGAAGCAAAGCAACCATGGAAAGCAGAAGAAATCCTCCAGATCATGCAAGAGTTTGATGTTCGGCCTGAAAAATCAACTTTCTTGTCGGTTGCAGAAGCTTGGCAATCTACTGGACTATCCAAAGAGGCGAAGAGAATACTGGGTACTTTCAAAAGCCTAAAATTGGCCAACGCGAGGATATCAGAGGAAGAGAAACCCATGAAGAACTTGGAAAGAATTTATCAGAGGGAAAACGAAGGTGCACGGAATTCTCATATCTTACAGATACCCGGCATAGCAGGAAGTCATCGCGTGGGAACCGTTGCAGCCACAAAAAAGAGCCGAATGCTATCAATGGAGAAAGAAACATCATTCGAAGGCACGCAGTTCGCTACAAGACCTATTTATCTTGCTAATACATGCAAATTCAGGTCGTGTTTGCCGGTCATCTGCCAAAAGCAGTTGCGAGCGGGTAACGGGGCGTGTGCCCAGATTGCTCAACCGTGTACAGTGGTTTTCTTAAACTGATTGACAAGAGATGCTCTACCATCTTTTACTGATGTAAGTATGTTAAACTGTTGTCCCTCAAGAAGAAATGCAGAGGAAATTCTCCACTGCTCATGGATTTGGGCTTTGCTCATGCTGTGCTGCAGCAGTGCAGGTTGACCGCTCTTTACTTTTTACCGTTTTAGAATATGACATGGTCAAAGAAATTGTTGGCATGTTACGGCATAGATCTGTCTCTCTCTCCCTGATACATGCCCAGGTGGGAAACGAGATAGTACGCCCTGAGAACTTGACTTCAGACATCTCTCTTTTTCTTTTCTTTTTTGTCTCGGGGCAAGAGGTTTCAATTTCAAAAGGAAATGTCAGTAATTCTTGAAAACGCGTGACTCATGAGCATAAAGGGAATTTCAGGATAATGGCCATATGCAATCTAATCATTTGACTTGGGGTGATGTGAAGTCTATTTACTTTTTACCCGAATGTCAAAATGATCTCTCTACTTTATTTTGGTTCAACTTTTTTCTCTTATTGGTTGATTTTTTTTTTTTTTTTTTTATGCATGTGGCGCCACATCAAACAATGTAAAAAGGAAAGGCAAAATTGAAAGAGAGATTGTGGCTGTAGTGGTCTCGAGCTCTACGCTCATGGTGATCATGGCCATTAGCTCAATTTGAGCTTGCGGTGGCTATGGCCACTTGAGCTCTGAGCTCGTGGCAACCATGGTGGCAAGATTTTTTAGAGCCAACGAAGCTCAAGGCCACCATGGCCACTCGAGTTTTGAGCTTGTGGAGGCCATGGCCCATTGAGTTTTGAGCCAGGAAGCTCAAGTCGCAGTCATGGCCACTCAATCTATGGTCGTGAATGAATATTTGTCATGGTTTTTGCTTTGTTGTGAGTATCGAATTTTGCCAGTGTTTTGATTTGGAATGAGGTTTGAAGGAATAGAGGGGAGAGGGACAACAAATGAAAAAAGAACAGAAAAATTCACATTAGAAAATAGTTAACAACATTAAGGGTGCGTTAAGTAACGTTTCTGTTTAAAAATTGTTTTTTAACGAGAAATAAAAAAATAAAAAAAGTGTTTTTGTTCAGCGAACAATTTTCAACAAAAACGCGTTTGGTAAATCATTGCTCAGAAATATAAAAAGAATAGAAACACGTTTGGTAACTGCATTTCAGAAATATAAAAAGAATATAAACATGTTTGGTAAGTTTGTATAATTTTTTTATTTCTTTTTAATTTTTTAATATTTTTATTTTTATTTTCTATTTTCTTTCTTATTTTTCTTATTTATTTTTCCTTTTTCCTTTTTTTTTTTTTTCTTTTTCTTTTTTTCTTTTTTCTTTTTTTTTTTTTCTTCTTTTGGCCGGTCGCCGGCCATGGCCGAGGGCGGCGGCCTCGCCCGGCCACGGCGAGGCTCGCCGGCCCCGGCGAGGCTCGGCGTCGCCGGCCGGGGCGAGCTCGGCCTCACCGGATCTGGGCGAGATCGAGCTCGCCCGGCCCGGGCGCAAGGTCGGCCTCGCCGTGCCGTGCCGACGGTGACCCAGAGCCACACCGTCGTCTCCCTCCACCGCATCGGCGACCGCGCTCGACGCCTCCTTGCCGCCACCGCATCGGCGACCGCCCCTCCGCCTCACGCCCGATCGACGCATCTGCAGGTCTCAAGCCTTCGTTCGCCACCGCCGCATCACATCTCACCGCGCGTGACCCACGACTTCGAGATCCGCTCAATCGTCGACCCCGCGCCGGCCCACGACTCGGACCGGCCGTCCTCGCCGCTCCGCTCCTAGACGTCCGCCGCTCGAGACCCCACGGCCAAGCCCCGCACCGCAGCCGCCGCCGCCGCCCGGCCGACCGCGACCCGGCTCCGTCACCCGCTCACGGTGGAGACGCTCGCAGCGGGCTGTCGGCGCCGGAGAGGACGACGGTGGAGAAGCCGGATGGTCTCGAGACAGAGGTGGCTGTCGGCGGCGGAGAAGACGACAGAGGTGGCTGTCGGCGGCGGAGAAGACGACAGTGGAGACGCTTGCAGGAGGAGAGGCTCGCAGGAGACCACGATTTTGTTTCTTTTTGTTCTTCAAATATGTTTTGAAATAAGAAACAAGAATTTCTTGTTTTTATTTCTGTTCCTTTTTTTTTTAACAAAAAAACAAAAAAAGGAATAAACGCACCCAAACGTTTCTGTTTTTTTCCAGGAACAAAAAAACAGAAATTTTGTTCCGGGAAATGTAAAACACGGTGCAAACAAACGCGCCTTAAGTCAATAAATTCTATCACAGGACGGTCGATAGCACTTTTTAAAAATATCGATGACACGTTTTAAAAAAGTACTTAGATGATCTTGAAAGCTAAAAAGAAAATATGATTCTTATTTGAGTACTGGCGTTGTCCATATCACTTTATCTTGTTACATATGTCTTTCTTGGTTTAGTCAAAAGGAAGAGCTTTACAATTTCCTTTTGTTATAGTGTGGTTTCTGGTAAGTTTTTGAGCTAAGTACCTTCTGGATATTCAGAGAAAACAAGTCCCTCTCTACTCTCTTTGGCATCCCCTCTTTTCTTTTTGAAAAGAGGGGATAGACCTTTCGTCATACAAAAAAAGAAGACAGATAGAAGAAACTAGAGCGCAATCAGGAGGGGGAAAACCCTATAATTATTGTAAAGTTACCAACTAATTAATTAAGAACAAATAAGATGTCCCATTTTCTCCTAATCTAAGGAAGAAATAAAGAAAGACCATATGTCCAATCCAAAAGACGGATTTGGACAAACAACGGGGACGGTATGCGAGGAATAAATTTGGACAAAATCATTCTAAGATATCAAACTTGAAAGCCTAAATTTATAGGTGAAAAGAAATTCTTTATTTATAAAGAGTGTACAAAATTTCGTAGATAAATGATGCGGAATGTTTTAACGGTCTATGTTCATTTCGTGGCATTGTTCTTTTTTTATTTTTAGAAAATTGGAATTGGGATTATAATGGTATCTAGACGCATGGAAGCTATTAATCTTTTCTTCCACTGGATCCTTCAGCACTTTTGACAGCTATCAACATAAAGCCTATCCCTTTTTTTGGGACCAACGAATATTTTTGAGCTCCTTTTGTTTGCCAGCACTAAAGAAAGAGGGCCCAGAAAGTAAATATTCACCGGCAGCTTTCTATTTCCAGCATCGAACTGGGTTAGACCTCGCGTGCTCTCTTTGACCACTCTATAATAGAAGGGCACAAAAAAAAAGGTTGTTAATTGAAAATTGAAATACGACTAAATTGCAACCGCTAAAACTAAGAATTGTTTTTGGGGTCATTTGATTTATGCCATATCTGTATCTTAAAATACAAAAGTTTAGCACGGTCTTGGTAGGGATTTTTTTTTCTTTAAATAGTTAGAAAAGGTCGAGAAGATTATTGGTATTCACTTGCTTCCGTTGTGGAATGCTTGATTTGAGTGATAGTTACTCCACTCAGCTGAACCCATCTCTCAAGAATGAGGTTAATTAGATGTTCATCACATTTTCAACAACGCATTGACAATTTGTCTCTTTTTGTGAGATGATAGCATCCAATAAAGTAAATTCAGTCAGAGATTTCTCACTATGTAATTCGGTTAGACGCGAATGATTACAAAACTATCAAAGTGAACCATCATGCTTTCTGGTTAAAAAAACTTTCATTTCGAGCCCCACAACACCAGCCGTACTCAATTCCAACTCCAATTTACCTTACCACGAGATGACAAGCATTTTCACTCCAAATCTCCTAAACAGGACGTCAAATCTCCTTCTGCTGGATCAGAAAAGGTGATTTGAACAAAGGTGATTTGAAGGTAAAAAAAGAGAAGCACATAGTCCTGTAACTGAGGAGGAAAATGAAATTGCCCCACGCTTATTAGTCTTGACAAGGAGTGTACCATGATGGAGTTCGAGAAGGACGGCCACTATCATTGGTAAAGGCCACCATACAATGCAAGAGAGTATATAGATGTAGACAAGATTCCATATTGTCTTCTACCATACGACTTAAACTTCGCTTTAGTATTTTTCTGTCGTATGTACTTCCTACACCGAGGCATGCCTGCAACCGCATGATTAGATGCATTGGACGGGACAAGATCTGAATGGGTTGTCCCTATCAACAGTCGTCAAAAGCTCCCAAATTGCTGACTTGAAAGAGGTATGATCATCACTGAGCCCACGTGCCACTGCTGACCGGTCCATCGATTGATTTTCAAGTTATTAAGATTATCAGTTATTTCTTTAAAAATTTCACGATAAAAAATATTATCATAACATATTATTTTAAAATAATTATGTTAAACAAAGGGATGATAAGAAATGGGTGGCGAGTTGGGTTTATTCAAACTATCTCGTCGTTTTGCTCTTTATTTCATCACGTTTTGGCGTCCACTTGCGAAGAAATGCAGCCCCCGGGGAGATGCTGCCATGATTGTCTCGAGCCCGATCTTATCCTGAAAGCCATGTCCTACTTTCCACGGTCACGCCAGCGAGCATATCAAGGACGCTTTTTCAACGTGCTTTATAAGAATATGAGTGATGAAGTTACAAAAGTATCATATATATTACATATCTCAAAAAATTACCGCATCAAAAATTATAATATTCCCTTATTTGATTCTTAAATAAATGTTTTAAGGACCATGAGTACTCTAACAATTCGAAATTATTGAAGATAAATGTAAGTTTCATCAAACTCTAACGTAATGGCACGAGAAATACAATTACAATTTTGATCGTATTGATTGATAATCATATTTTGATCATTTTTCAAATAATTTACTTTTAATTTCATTTAATATCACACTTTGCTCTATCCGAATTTCAAATTCCCATTTGATTTGACTATGAGGATTGGTTGATTCTTTAGACTCTTCTTGAAAATTTGATCTCTTTTTCAATACATTTCCTATATCACCATATGAATTAGCAAGAAGTATCGAATTTTTGGGGTGTAAATTCAGCTTCTTCGTCTTCTTTTTTTTTTCACATCTTTCAGTTTTCTTGTCTGCCCATTTTTTGGAAGTCTCGCCCCACTAATGCTAGAAAGGTGCATTACTTTACTAGTTCGAGAACATGGTAAGGTGTGCACCACAAAATTAATAAGTAAATAAACAATAAACAATTAAGATGATGAAGAAGAATTGCATAAATAAAAAAGGAAGATGATGTGAGTCAAATGACAAAGGAAGGGCCACGTGTACTTTAATTAAAATAGACATTCAATTACATCCACTAATCAAACATGCTTCGAGAAGACAAAGTACAGCGGCATATTATATTGAAGCCCTCCAATTATCTTTTCTTGCTTTTTCCACGTGAGATGTGAGTCATTCATTAGAATTGGTGGACGGTTCTATAGGTTGTTTGGGAAGAAACAGATGGTTTTAATCAAATTTCTAGGATGGTTGGTAGGTTTCTGATGCTATAGGTAAGCAGAAGGGATCAATAATTTGATTGTTCGATAACTTGGTTTTAGTAAATTATTGATTCTTGTGTTAATTTACCGATGTTTATTTGATTGTTACTTATCAACTCTTACACAAAATTACCAACCTTAATTTAGGTTATTATGTTCGGTTCTCCTATAAGATTACCAATTAGTCATAGGCTCTATAGATTGCTTATGAATGTTTATGTTTGATCAATTTTGTTTTGACTACTTTTCTACTAAGTTATCGATTTTTATTGAAATTACTGTCTCTTCTATTGAATTATAACTCTGTTTGAATGGTTCATTAGCATTTTTTCCTAATAAAATTGCCAACTACTTTTAGTTCACTAACTATTACGTGAAGCTACTTACTTAAGTTTATTTGTTCGATTCCAAATTATTAACTTTTCTAATACCATGTCCATTTTCAAGTTCACGCTATATCCAACCTCCAAATGGCTATAGTATTCCCTAACTTATTGATTACTGAAAATAACCTCAAAAGAAGCAATATTTAGAATCATTAATGGAAATGGTGAAAGTTAATATACATTGAAAATGGAAAAACCGCACATTGTCATGAAAATTTAAGAATGTCCGCATTAGTCGAAAAAATGGTATTTTATTCCACCATCTTATTTTTTTCCATTCATTTTGTAGAAATTTCATTTCCTCTCTTTTGCTTACTAATGTGCTCAGGTTGGTTTCTATAAAAGATTTTTTCTAATTAGTTTGAACCTTACTCGTAATCATAGAGTATAATCATAAAGAGTCCACAACTTTAACTGAATAATTTTCCTAAAAGAGTTTGAATAGGAGAATTATATATTACAAGGAAATATTAGAGATTGAACTTTAGAGAGACATTGTAAATAAATGTACTTTATTAATATTCTTTCAAATTGCCAATCATCAAATTTGTTCAAGTACTCGAACCTTAGATGATTCTGGTAGAAAAAGTGACAAATATGTAAACTTATCAATTTGAACACAAAAGAAGAAGAGACAACTATTTTTAAAAAAAGGTTGTAATAATCGATCTACACTAAAGACATATTTTCTCTGTCATCAATTTCACTAGGCTCTTGTGGACCATTTAAATTTTAGGGCGTGTCTAAAACGATTTGAGGAGTGGAAATAGCCTAAGCCCTATTCTCGTGAAATTGTTAACTTTTGTTGATTTGCTTCTTCGAATTATTTAATGAGTATCTTGACATTTCTCGTCTCTTTGTATTAACATCATTCATGTGTCTAAGAATTGTGAAATTGCCTACTTTGTTGATCTGTTTTGTAAAATATTCTTATGAGTGTCTCAACTTATCTCATCTATTCATGTGAATCGTTACTAGTGAAGGAATGAATCACAAGTAGTGAAGGGATCTTCATCTATAAACCCATTATTTCAAGAAGAAGTAGAAGGTGCATTGCTGATGATTTCAATTGTACAATTGTCCAGCATCCCCGAACGGGTGGCGGACCTCGACGATCCCACAAGCGAAACGAACCCCAGCAGTCATTCCCCTCTCGCGCAGGCTTTCGATCGAGAAAGACGAATGACAATCGCGTACGAACCCCATCGCCGCTTTTCTCGACACTCGCGAAATGCGTCGTGCGTCCGTCCGCGCCGCGCCGTGATGCCGTCGTCATCGTCCGACACGACACGACACAGCAATCCCACCATTTCCGATTTAAAGATTCTACGACAAAATATCCCCGTATGGGATGAGAGAGAGAGAGAGAGAGAGAGAGAGCCATCGCCAGCTTTTTTCAAGATCCTTTTCCTTTTCCTCTCCTTCTCAAATTCACACGCCTTCATCGTACACTCCTTTTCTTTCTTACCCCCACACCAGTTCACTCCCCGTTTTCCCATCCCTCATCTCCCTCTCGCCTTTGGATTCTTGCTCTCGCACTGCGTGCACTCTCCGTCGTTTTGCCTTTCGAGCAGATCCTGTGCATCCGCTCGAGCGGATCACATCACGCCCGTAAAGCTCCCGCGTTTCTTCGCCTTCTTCTTCCTCGTCCTTTTCGTTCTCTTGTCGCTTTCTCTGCTTCCTTTCCTCTCCATCCTGCCGAGGGAACACCGAGGGAAGCTCTGCCCGTCCTTGTTTCTGCGTCCCTGTAGTGCTCGCCACGTTCAAGTTGCGATTTTTTTGACAACCCAGGGCGCGCTGTTCGATCATCTTTTGCGAGAGTTCTTGTCCGCGAGATGGCTTCGTTTCTAGCCAAATGGGTCACGTGCGGATTGCCTGTGGTTGTGTTCCACCTCTTGCTTGCCTTCTTCTTTGCTTCAGCCCAGAGGAGCTTCAAGCATGAAGTCCCAGCGCTCAGTCGATCGGAGCAGGGACCCCTTTCCAACTTCCTTTCGAGGGCTGTGGATTTCCTGTGGCAATCTGACCAGACCGGTTATCAACACGTCTGGCCGGTAAAGGCATCTGTTTTTCACTCGGTCATACTTATGTTAAGCGTGATCTAATATCTTGTCTGGCTTACATAAGATGGGTTTGTCTGCTTCATGTCAATCACTGCTTCATGACTTCTCGTGCTTTGCCGGGTTTCGGGTTCTGAATTTGTTTTGTGCATTCATGGTTTGATCCCATTGGCATTATTTGTGTGGGATCCAGATCTTCTTTAGTCTTGTCTCCCTCTGTAGGTATCTCTGAAATTGTTTAAATAATGGGTTTTGTTCCCCTGAACGTGTCCCTTTGTTTTCTTTACCGAATGAAGTTAAAAATGAACCATTTTTTTTTTAAATATATAAATCTGAATGTTGTTTGTGTTAATTTTTCATTAACAGGAAATGAAATTTGGCTGGCAAATTGTCGTCGGCACTGTAATCGGGTTCTTAGGAGCAGCATTCGGGAGCGTGGGTGGTGTTGGTGGTGGTGGGATTTTTGTTCCCATGCTTAGCCTAATCATGGGGTTCGATCCGAAGTCAGCAACAGCTATTTCAAAATGTATGCACAAGTTAAACTTTTTACAGAACAGTTTTGGTTTCCAAAATACAAAGTAAGTTGATTAAAATTCTCCAATTCAGTGGACACTGGCTAATTCACAAGCCTTTTAGCAGATGTTTTAAATCAATGAAGTCAAAAGACGAGATTGAAATTATAAAAGAAGGAAGGGAAACTTATGTATTTTTTCTTTTGACTGAATTACTTAACATAAAAAGCAGTCATTCACGTATTCTGGAACTAATATTTAGGAAGTTCCGAGCATGTTTGTTTTTCAGGTATGATAATGGGTGCTGCGGGGTCAACTGTCTACTACAATCTTAAGCTTAAGCATCCCACACTGGATATGCCCATCATAGACTACGACTTGGCACTGCTTATCCAACCGATGCTCATGCTTGGCATAAGCATAGGCGTTGCGTTTAATGTGATATTTGCTGACTGGATGGTCACAGTTTTGCTGATTATTCTCTTCATAGGTAATGTTTGTTGCAAGTTTTGTCAGGTAAAGCACTGTGTTGCCTACAGAACTTACCTGATTTACACATGCAGGCACATCAACTAAGGCGTTCTTTAAGGGAATTGAAACATGGAACAAAGAAACCATATTGAAGAAGGTAGGTCTGTTATGTTTGTGAAGTAAATTAAATTATGTTGCGTAACTAAAGTGCCACCTCCTAGTTCTGAAAAATTACCACTGTACAACACCTAAAAAGATTGACTAGGGGGTGTGTGAGGCAAAAGTATTCTAATGAAACTTGCTAACATTCTTTGAAAAAGATAGCAGTGTGGATATCATTGCCAGCAATTTGCTGAAAATTATTGCCAACAATTAGTCTTTATTGACATGAATGCCTTCTATGCATGAGGACTCTCTTATCATTTCGACTAATTACTAAAACAGATTATCATAATTCGACAACATATACTTCTTTTGGAATGAAAACTATTCAATATCTGTTACCTCAGTTTACCATCCCCCTTTCATTGCGTTGACATAACTTGTATGTCGTGTTAAAAATGGCACTTTGATTCTGTTCAAATATGTAGAAACTAAGCAACCATAGTTAAATCTTTGATGAAGTGGGATGTGCAATTCTCTATTGGTCTAAAAACGTATGACAGGTTTTAAACCCCACTTTACCTGGGAGCAAATGCCTCTCGATCTGTTATAACTGCCATAGACAGAAGCTTTTAGTGTGCCTAGTAAAATGAATATTCCTTCAAATTGTGATTGATATGCTTATTTACCTTTGTTTCGACCTGGATTGCTTGATTTTCTTTTTTACCTTCTTCATGAGTGACCATTACCTTTGTAATGTCACCATCTGATTTTCACATGCTTTTGTTTTCAGGAGGCTGCCAAGCACTTGGTGTCTGATGGTGTGTCATGATGTTATTTCTTTCATCATGCTGAATTTCAGTTCTCTGCCCTGCTCTGTGCTCTCTCTTTTGTTCTCTGATTGTCACTTCCCGGCTTTTACTTAGACACTGGAAACCAAGAAGTGGAATACAAGCCTCTTCCTAGTGGCCCAGGCAATGTCTCTCAAAGGAACAGCAGGGAATCGGAGGTTAGTATTGCCTGGTAGTTTGCATGAGACACTGATGAATGCCTAATTTCATTTGGCATGTCATTGCAGGTGACCATTCTCGAAAATGTTTATTGGATGGAACTTGGACTCCTTGTTCTTGTTTGGGTTGCATTTCTTGGAATTCAAATTGCCAAGGTTTCTCTCCCCTTTAGCTTTCTAACAATTCTGGAAATGCAATAGATCACTCTGTGTCACTTTCCTCTTTCCTGATGTACATGTGTTCATTTTAGTATTTTCTGCTTTTGCTGACAGAATCATACAGCTACCTGTTCAGTTGGCTACTGGGTATTAAACTTATTGCAGGTACTTTTCCCTTTATATATAAATAGTTGAATGTCTGCATGTCTCTTCAGATATTAAGGCTTTGGACTATAGGCGCTGGCACAAGAGGCCAGATTGATCCCAACAATGCACATTCTACCAGTTCCTCTTAGTCAGCGTTTCCACATTTTTTGTGATCATTTGCAGGTCCCGATTTCATTTTCAGTGTCTCTTTATGAGGCAATTAGCTTGTATAAGGGAAGGAGAGTAATTTCGTCTAAAGGAGATCATGAAACTACTTTTCAAGTGCATCAGCTTGTGTTTTATTGTGCCTGTGGAGTCCTGGCTGGAATTGTTGGAGGGCTTCTTGGATTAGGTGGAGGATTCATCATGGGTCCACTGTTTTTAGAGCTGGGCGTCCCTCCACAGGTGAGTTCACGGCAAAGGAAGCTATGGCAGTAAAAAAAATCGGTGCCCATGAGTATAACTTTCCTTCTCTTGAATTTGCTTTCATGAAAAACTACCATGTTTATTTTTCTTTCTTTCTTATTTATTTATTTCTTTTGCACGGTTGGGATGCACCATTTTTCAGCTATTGAGAGCTTCATGGACGATGACTATGTGCTTTATCTTTTCTCTGGGTGGTTATATTCTAGTGAAATTGAGTTTGGTACTTTCTCTTTCCTGTGGCTAATTAACTGAAGTCCAGAAAGTTTCTGCTACATCCTGAAGTAGATATATACTTCAGTAGCTCCACCATGTTAGCAGAAATTATCACTTAAAAACTGCTTACAATTTTATGGTACCAGTGAAAAACCTGTCTGTGAGACTGACTTTATCAATTAAGGAGGTCTGTTCATGTTACTAGAGACATAAGCCCATGCTTAATTTTTGTTGCCAACCATTTGGTACTCGCAGGTCTCAAGTGCCACAGCCACATTTGCAATGACCTTTTCCTCATCCATGTCTGTCGTGGAGTATTATCTTCTCAATCGCTTTCCTGTTCCCTATGGTAAGTCGATAGATGGCGACTTTGTCATGAATACATAAAACCATAGGCATTACAATGCTGAACTGATGCATTATCTTCATCTCCACAAAGAACAAAGTAAAAAGTTCTCAAAATTCTCACATGCTGTCAAATATGTTCTGCAGCACTGTACTTTGTAATTGTGGCTACGGTGGCGGCTCTTTTCGGGCAACACATTGTCAGGAAGCTGATCATTGTGTTTGGAAGGGCATCGCTCATCATCTTCATTCTAGCCTTCATGATATTTGTTAGCGCGATCTCGCTAGGTGAGAACATTAGCTTTTCACGGGTTTCCTTCTTTAGGAGATTACATGCAACTTCTTTACAGCTTTGTTCAAACCCAGTTGGTTTAATACTCTTGAGGTATTAAAAAATTTTAAGGAGTGTCTCGGCTTCTGCTTGATAGGTGGGGTTGGCATATCAAACATGGTTGGAAAGATAGAGCGCCACGAGTATATGGGATTCGAGAACCTCTGCAAGTATGGCGGATGACATCTGTGTTCAATATCTGTCTCTTTGTTGCTGTATGTAATGTATGATACTACTTTCAACCAACTGAAAAATTTGTCTTTGTTTCTTCTCTTCCGAGACAATTTTGTTTTTTCTTCCATTTTTTTTCTCTCCTTTTCATCATCTCAAGAGTTTTTAACATCTCAGTCAATGATGCTTACTAATACTCTGTAATTTGCAATCTCTTTCGGACAGGACCAACTGGAAATAGATAAATCAGACTTGGGTTTGAATCCTGCAATATGGACAGACTTTTGAATTTTACTTAAAACAGATTTTTCTAAGTTGATTTAGGCTTGCAAACTTACTCAAAAAGCTTTGGAAAGTAAAAGCATCAATGCATGATTTGCCCTATCCTAAGGACATTATCAACCTGGTCTAGAGTGAATAATTGCAACGCAAGTGAACGGTCAATGCGCTACTTTTATCTTGGGCGTGTACATAGATAGAAATTACTTAGCCCTATGTTCTTTTTTTTTTTTTTTTTGAAAACAAATAAATTTTTTTTTTTTAATATGAGGTGTTTGGCAAGTGTTTTAGGACCCCATTGGCCAAATACCAAGCATTGGGAAGACTGAAAGTCCAAAGTAGGTGGGGACTTGTTTTGTGCTTTGAACATTTTGGGAATGTAAGTTCTCATTCACTATTTATCTCACATTCACTGTTCATCTTCCATGATTTGCACTGAGGAGCTGCCGAAGGTCGATGACGGTGTCACCTGAGGGGTCATGTGTCCCTAGCGATAGCTACCTTGGGGTCATTTGACCTAGGTGATGTCGCTGCCTGAGGTTAGGGCGACCTCAAGTGCATCCCAGGCAATGTTAGCACATCCCTAGTGACCGCCGCTTGGGTCGAGCAACCCAAGGGTGGCATCGCCTAAGGTGCACAACCTCAGGCAAGGCTATATGGTGGTAGGAGGTCTGGCTGCCTACTGTTAAGCTCCATGGCCAAATTTGGTCCATCGGGGTTGTCCTTAATTTTAACTTAAAAAAAAAAAAAAAAAAAAAAAAAAGCAAAAGCAATTTGCAAATGGAAGCTTTATCAAGTGGTATTTAAGCAAAAGTTATTTTCCAATGTTAAGATTTGCCAAACACCATATCTAAAGATATTTGCATTTTTTCAAAGTCATTCCTCATTTTCAAACCAAACGAAGCTACCATTCTACTAGGCAGCTTTTTACATACTTCATAACCGATCAACATAAAATGTACCTTATAAAAAAGAAGAAGAAAAAGAAAAAGAAATTACATAATGATAATATGCCCAATGTGAAATTTTATTTTGGACTTTGCGAAAAATAAATAATTTGAAAAGTATTTTTAAAATTATTGCTTTTATTGCTTAAAAAATAAATAAATAAAAATATCCAAAAAGTGTTTAGACATAAAATTCTTATTAATAATAAAAACATTTTTTATTGGTTAATTATTCTAAATGATACAAACAATCGCTTATAAAAAAAATTGTTTTCTCAATGATTAACGTTTAGATTAGATGAATCTCGTGCGACAATCACATGATTTGAGAGGGAGTGGTACCAACTCACAAACCCAATTGCCAATCCAGCATCAACATTTTTTTTAGGAAGAAATGAGTGCTTCACGGTTCACGTGAACTAAGCCTGAAATGTGAATTGACTCATATCGATGGGACGATGGAATGCCTACTTATCTATCGCTATTGATGGATGCCAATCATGATTCGGTTCTTGATAAGGGCATCTTTATATTTGATCAGCAAATTACGCGAAAAGAGAAAATAAATTAGTGTAAGTTTGATGTGATGAAATGAGTAATATTCTCGAATTCGATGATATTTGTAATATTTTATTGTGAAAATGAGAATTGATACATCATAAATCACAAAATAAAATTAAAATTGGCTTAACTAATCTCATGTACTAAACGGTCTACAAAAAGCATGACTTAAAATCTTGAAAAATAAATGCCCTAATTATTGTTGGATTTGATATTCTTAAATAAATGCCCTAATTACTTTTACCAAAAAAAAAAATAAATGCCCTAATTACTATTGGATTTGATATTCTTTTAATGCTCAACACGTTAAATATTCAAGTCTTTAAAGTATGTCTACGCCCAACCAAACGACCATATTCAAATTTTAGACATCTCTTTGAAAAGTCAACTTGTCCAACTTTTTTTCAACCCAAGTCTTAAAGCTATCTTTCACACTCCAACTCCTTTTTCCACTCGAGCAACTTTTATCTAGATTTGGCAAAATCGAAAAGTTCAAAAATCGAAAACTCAATACGAAATCATAAAAAAAAAAAAAAAGTCTTGTAGGCAAATTTTGCCCAATTCTAGAACTTTTCTCCTGCTCGAATCTTTATTTTTCGATTTCCGTTTAATATCTTCCATTTGTGTCTTATTTAATCGAGCACAGAAGAAAAAGAAGGAAATATCTCTCCATCAAACATGTCAGATGTGAAACAAAGCAGGTTATCATCGGTTTAATTATTTTACACGTATTGAAATTGAAACTTCCATATTTGAATTATTCGCTTTAAAAGCAAACAAAAAAAGAAAAAAAGAAAGAAAGAGGAAATGTTTGTGTGCCGTTGGACTCAAGAAAAGAACATTAAGAGAGAGAAGCTCAGCCCGGAGTAGAGTAGCAACAGGACAAAAAAAAAAAGGACCGAAAAAGACTTGAGCGCGGACGGACGGCCCAGATGCGCCGGATCTCCATCATCGCACCCACCGAACGTGTTCGACTTTTAAAGCATAGGGTTTGAATCATCGTAGTCCGCCCCTTCGCGTTTGAATAACCCAGAAGGAGGGTCTCTCCTCACGACCGTTTCGCTTAAAAAACCAAAAAGAAGAGAGAGAAAAAAACTCAAACTCCAACTTTCAAATTCTCTCTCTCTCTCTCTTTCCCTCTCTCTCTCTCTCTCTCTCTCTCTCGTTCGCAAAGCAGCAGCAGCAGCAGCAGCAGCATCTGCAGATTCGCTCGCCGTCCCCCGCCGCCCCCCTCCGGCGGTGCTCCAGAGCTGCTCCGCCGGATCTGCAAATGCGCGAGGCGCCTGCTCCGCCGACTCCCCCCCGCCGACGCTCGACGCCGTCCGAACCGCTCGTCGGAGTTCAGCTTGGTAAGCCTCGATCTCGTCTCCGTTTCCATCGGTCGCCGCACGTCGGCGCGGTTTTTTTTTTTTTTTTTTTCCCCGGTGATCGGTTCTAGGTTGGAGTCGGTTCGATTCAGATTCGCCGGAATTCGGCCGCTCGTCGCGGAGGTTTCGATTCGGTCGGTCCGATGCTTTCGGTTTGGAAGAAATTCGGAACTCCTTCGATCTCAACGAGTTTAGCTAGAGTTGGAGATTTGGTTTCTCGGTGCTGTACAGCGCTCCATCTTCTACTTAATTGAGCGATTTGGCGAGTTTTTTTGTTTAATTCTAGGGTTCGGATTGTGCGTGTAAGTCGTGAGTCGTGAGAAGATCGTCTGCTTATTCATTTCTCTTTCGATTTTAATCTTCGTAATTAGCATTTCATTATCGGCACGATTGTTTTGTACCCGGTGCTTATTTTGCTATTTGTTTGTTTGAATTTGGGGTTTGAAGACGTGGGCCCAAACATCTTGGCGGGCGGTTTATGATGATTTGGAGGTTACATATTGGATACAGTCACAGAGTGGGAATCGGCATATGTAGCATTTCATGCTTATTGAGGAACTATGGAAAGTGAAAGGACAGCATCGGCTCCATCCGACGGGAGCAGAGATGGTGTACCGAGAGCACGGCCATTGCATGGGTACTGCATTCGAAACCTTAGTACATACATGTTATGCAAAATGGCTTCAATCAATATGCTTGGTGACTAGGCTGCTACTCAGAACTAGAGACGTGGTTTGGATGGATGAGAGTTCACTTAATGGCATCTTTGAGATGTGATGTGGTATTATTATTTTTTACCTTTGAGAGGAAAAAAATTTATGAAGAAGAATTCTGATTTTTTTTCTCATCATTCCCTGCTGCAGTTCTGCTGAGTGTGAAATCAGGCAAAGGCTATCAATTTCTTAAATCGGTTGCAGTTTCTTATGGCTATTAGTGTGCTCAAGTGCTCAGTTAGTGTTCATGATTTAATTATATTTGATGCTCACCCTCCACAGATTGCGTTACTTTATAATTATTTATAGAAGGTTCAACTGCGTACCATAATGCTAAGCTCTCATTGTACGGTGCTTTTGTTTTTTAGGAGGACTAGTGGGCCAACTAGACGTTCAACAAAGGGACAATGGACAGCCGAAGAGGTAAATGCTTGTACTTTGTCCTACCGTCAAAACTTTCTTTCTGTGTTGAGTAATTCCACTTCAATACTTACTAGGATGTCTGACTAGTTTAGCTGCACTCATGCAAAGTGATAGATTAGATGGAACACGGTTTCATTTCATAAAATTGAATTCTCGGCGTGACTTTCTTGATGTTCTGCTGATGGGTTATTCATGGTTATATCCTGGAAAATCATTTTTCACCTTAAGTTTGGTTTATTAACTGATGTTCATCCATTTGCAAGTGGGACAATAGGCTGAGCATTAGATAATGCTATAATAACTTGAGGTTATGTTGTTGGCAGGATGAGATTTTGCGCAAGGCAGTCGAGCGTTTCAAAGGAAAGAATTGGAAAAAGATAGGTATGGTTTTTGATGGTGCAATTTAGCAATGTTTTCATTATCCCAAAGTTGCTGGTTGTTTGTATTATCATATGTAGCTTTTCTTCGAAGGAAAGCAAAATTTTTACTATCAATCATCAAAGTTGAAGTTGTATGAACATGAGCCAGACGAATGCAGAGTCTTCGATGAACATCTGCTTGTCGCTTCTGAATTCTATTCTGAGTACAAATATATTTGCTATTTTCTTCTGTAAAAGTAGAATTATTATGTTGTAATGATATTCTCGAGCATAGATTTTGTTTGTGCTGGCCACATTTGGTTTGTTTTTAACTAATTTTTTTTTTTTTTTTAAATATTCCTTCACTTTAGTTTTCTGGAATTTCTACAACAGTTTCTTGGCTTTGATGAATAATACTGGTTTTGTAGCCGAGTGTTTCAAAGATCGGACTGATGTACAATGTCTACATAGGTGGCAAAAGGTCTTGAATCCTGAACTTGTGAAAGGTCCTTGGTCTAAAGAGGTAATAAATCATTTTTACTTTATATCCTTTTTCGCGTCAAACTTTTTTATAATTCTCATGATTATCATTTTCACCATGTAAATTCACACAGCGTTTCCATAACATCACATGATTACTTGCTTATGTGATATAGGAGGATGAAATCATCGTTGAGTTGGTCAACAAATATGGTCCAAAAAAATGGTCCACGATTGCACAACATTTGCCTGGGCGAATTGGAAAGCAATGTCGAGAAAGGTTTGGCAGAAAGTTTCATGATTTTCTTTTTTGGTCCTCTGTTGCCCTTCTGATGAGAATGTCTAGTCACCATTTCATGTGATGCCATTATACTGAATTATGTTAAAACATCCTTCTCCCTTTGATAGAAAAAACATTTTGCATTTTCTATAACGAAGGACCCACCTAAAATCTAGCAGTCTCAATCTGAAACCAATTAAAACTAAATTTTTACTTATTTGTCCTCTATATTTTAATTGTTCCGAGACTTGTTTTCCGCCTCTGCTCATTTCAGATGCTGATTTGTAAATTGGTTGATCAAAGTGATACTAATTGCCAAAACCAAAATTGCCATGCTTGTCAACTAGTTTTTGTAACAATCCACAAGTATGAAATGGCCACTTGAGCAAAACCACCAAGACTACAGCTTACATGTGTTGTTAAACAGCTAAGAAATCTGGAAGGATGTGCCAAATGAAGGTGATTGCTGTATATTACGGCCATGTCCAGCTTTTTGACATAGGCTGGTCAGGGACTCATATTTAGGCCAGGACACACTGCATGTGGCGACTGAAGAGCTCTTTTAGCCAAGAGAAATGGAGAAAGCTTATGGATTGTGGAATGAAGAAAAATGAGGAAGTATTAGGGTGAACTGAAGCTGATTTTGGGGCTTGAATTTGTAACTGAGTAGAGGGGAAGTCACCAGGACAAAATTGAGTGAAAAGTTGAACTTGAACGACAATTGTTGTGGCTTCTCTAGTAATATTCAAACACTATGTCAGGCAGTCCCTGTTTCTTCTCCTCCTTCAATGAAGTTCGAGTTCTTCTGTGTTGAAGCTTCCTCTTGTTGCTAATTGCACACTTCATACCACCATAGAGATACTTTTGATTGTTTTTTATTTTATTTGCTTTTATATTTTGATTGTTCACCCTAATGTCCTATACCGGAAGTGTTTATGCCCTCAAGCTTATTGTAAAGGTACTTTGAAGTTTGGGTTAGCCATGCTGAAGTAGATGAGAGTCCAAATTGAAATTGAAATTGCTATGTCTGAAATCGCATTCATGTATATATAATGTCAGGTGGCATAATCATCTTAATCCTGCTATAAATAAAGAGGCATGGACCCAAGAAGAGGAGCTGGCCTTAATTCGGGCTCACCAGATCTATGGAAACAGATGGGCAGAGCTGACCAAATTCTTGCCTGGCAGGTTTGTGTCCTTGGTGTTTCTTCATGTTTGTATTTTTTTTTTTTTTTTTGGCAGCTTAAGGTGCAACAGGAAATGTTTCTCGTTCTGTGGATAAATTAGAATTATGTTCTTGCATGAACAGGACCGACAATGCTATAAAAAACCATTGGAACAGTTCTGTAAAGAAGAAACTGGACACTTACTTGGCATCAGGTTTACTTGCACAGTTTCCAGCTTTGCCTCATGTTGGATTCCAGAATCAGCTCGTTGCTTCATCTTCCTCAAGGTTGCAGACCAGTGGAGTCGACACTGGTCCTAAGTGTGGGGTAGAGCCAGAGGAAAATTCAGAATGCAGTCAAAGTTCGACCGTGGGTTGCTCTCAGTCTACTAATGACATGGCTGTAGGCATACCTAAGAATGAAGAGTCTGCCTTGGGAAGAGATCACAACTCCAGTCCAGTTTCCTGTTCAGAGCAGTATTACCCATCTATGGATGATGTCAATCTCGCTATTCCAGATGTACATCCTGAAATATGTGGCTCTTCTAATTTGGTGCATCATGATTTTTCATGTGGCAATGAAACTTCTCTTGAGGATTACAAGTTCAGTGGACATGACCTACCAAATAGTTCCTTTTTGGATTTTGGGCCAGAATCATCAGGAGCAAAAACAGAGTCCATAGGTGCCAGTGAGAGCCATGGGGGGCTTAATGTTCCCTTTCAAACTTCTTTGGCACTGATGGTTCCTTCTGTTGGCAGTTTGGGCATAGGAGCTGATCAGTTGCATCAGATTTTGATTTCTGATGATGAATGTTGCAGGTTTTTATTCTCAGATGCTATGGCCGATGAATTATCCTCTGAAAATATTGCCAAGGAATCAATCAGAACTGATGTTGGTGGATGTATAGATGCGCTAATAAGCCAATCATCAAATTTTCAACCATCCGAATCTTCTCAGCTGTTTGATCCTTCAGGAGCTGTTGCTGTGGATACTTCATGTGCGCAGCCTTCTAATTCTGCTCCTTTATTGTTCTCAAGTGATGGTGACGCACCAGTATCTGGTAGCAAAACCAGCCAGTATCCCTCTTTTGACACTCAAGAAGACTTTGAAACTGGCGTGCATAGTTGTTTTGCTATTGCGGACAATTCAGCCAATTCTCCTTGTGATAATGGCATGAGCCCCAGTATGCTAGAGCAATTAGAATTGCCACCTGATCAATCGAAATTAGTACCTGTAAATGCTTTTGGTTCAGGATCAGATGTCATGCAAACTACTCCTTCGAAAGCTGGGCCAGGAATTGGAGCATTCAAGCAAGAGCCAGGGTCACTGTGCTACGAGCCCCCACGTTTTCCTAGCTTGGATATTCCTTTTTTCAGCTGTGATCTGATACAACCAACTAATGACATGCAGCAAGAATATAGTCCCCTTGGTATCCGACAGCTGATGATGTCTTCTATCAACTGCATATCCCCGTTTAGGTTATGGGATTCTCCTTCACATGACAAAAGTCCTGATGCTGTACTGAAAAGTGCGGCCAAAACATTCACGAGTACCCCTTCTATCTTAAAGAAAAGATGTCGCGACTTGTTGTCCCCTTTGTCAGATAGAAGAATTGACAAAAAGCTGGAAAAAGATATAACATCTGACTTGACTAGAGACTTTTCTCGTCTGGATGTTATGTTTGATGAGGCCGACACTCAAAGGCCATATATGCTGTCTCCACTGATTGGCATGGAAAGGAACTTGATGAACCGTGCTGAAGACAAAGAAAATTCATGTATTGGTTCAGAATGCAGACAGGAAAAGAATGACAGAAGTGGACTTCCAGGCAATAAAAGTTTAGAGGATGATTGCAGTAGGGACAATTATATGAAAGAAGAGCAACAGACTGTTAATGATGATATTAAAGCTAAAACTGGTGCAGAAGCTGATGCCACAACCGAAAGTGTGAGTTTGTAATTTCACTTTATTTCTTTATTTTTTTGGTGATACATCTGCACAAGATTCTGCAGCAAGAGAATGCCAGCCAAAATAAGTGAGAGTATGAATCTATCAAGTTATCAACATATTTGTGGTCTTGTGTATATTACTCATGGGACAGTCTACAAATTTTTATCCTTCCTATTAGTTTGCTGGTTACTCTTTTGCAGAGTTTTACATGCAGCGTCTCATATCATGGATTTAGTAGCACTTCAAATCTCTGTTCTTTCCATGTGGAGCAGTTAGATCAAATTGCAAATTCTTCTCTTTGCTGGAAGTGACTTGGCCGTTTCATTTGTCCTTTTTCTTTCTATTCCTCAGTGACACTTGGCCTGCTCTTATCTTTGCAGGTGCCAGAGCCTCCTGATGTGCTTACCGAACATGACATAAATGACCTCCTGTTGTTTTCTCCTGATCAAACTAGTAACCAAGCTCATAAAGCAACTGGGTCAACAGATGAAACTCCCAGAAGACAGTCCTCTCAAGTCGTGGCACCTTCTTTGACTCATGGAGTTAACTTCGAGTCCTCGTCTGGGAATTCATGCCAACCTCTCAGCTCTCCTGCTAGTGAAGCCAAACGTGGAAGCCACAAGGTCGCTAAATCTACGTTGTCGCTTCCTTCAGGTCCCTTGGAGATCACTGTCGACAATGCTTTGAATGATGCCAGCTTTGAGAACTCAAGCATGTAAGATTGTGCTGAAATATTACAGTATGGGTATTTGTGTTCTCCTAGAAATTGTATGTAGTTCTTTCAGATTGTTATGTTGCTTGAGGTGTTCCTTCGGTATTAAAATGACCTCCATATACTTAAACTGACAGTGGTGAAGTTTGATTATGATTCCAAACTTTATATCAGAATCCGTTGCTTAGGTTCTCCTTGTTTATTTGCTTTTCCTTAGAGGGGATTGATGACTTGATGACATTCTCTTTCAGATTTGGAGGGACTCCATTCAGAAGAATTATTGAATCTCCTTCAGCATGGAAGTCGCCTTGGTTTATAAACTCTTTCCTTCCAGGGCCCAGGATTGGCACTGAAATAACGGTCGAGGTATTGTTGTGTCAATTATACAGCTAAAAACATTGTCCTTGGCACACAATAAGAGAATGATATAACATGATGTCTTTTCATCTTCCGGTTTGTTTTCAGGATATAGGGTATTTCATGAGTCCTGGTGACAGAAGTTATGACGCTCTTGGGCTCATGAAACATCTAAGTGAACAAAGTGCTGCTGCATTTGCTACAGCGCAGGAGGTTCTCGGAAATGACACTCCGGAGACAGTATCCAAGAAGAAAAACCTTAATCACCAAAATCCCGACCAAGAAAATTGTAAATCAAAACAGCAGATGGAGAATTGCTCTTCCATGGGTTCAGCTCTTCCGGTATGATTCTCTTCATTCTCGGATAATAAGTTGTTTATCTATTTAAGTAATTTAAAAAAACCAATCCCATAGACTGAACAGAACTATGAAATTCCTAGTCCGTACGTGTTCTTCTCTTGCACGTGGTGAACATGCGACCTGCTTTCTACATGAAGTCTGTCATTAGATGGCTATGTTATCATTGGACTTCCGCAGTATTCAGCAACACTTATCGTAGAAAAGAAAGGGGTTCCGGGCATTATTTAGGGTACACCTACCTCGATAACATCAGGATATAACCGTTCAGCAAATAATTAGGCTTCAATACCAGACGAGGTCAAGACTATTTGTAGGGGAGGGATTGTGCTATTTCTTTAGCCCATTGAATGAGCAAAATCATCGTGAACCATGGAATGGACATCAAAATTTGATGATTTATTTTGAAACATCGCAGGTGGAGCGCCGGACGCTCGATTTCAGCGAATGCGGAACCCCCGGAAAACCGAAAGAGAATGGGAAATCCTCCATCGCCATGAACTTCTCGAGTCCCTCTTCCTATCTGTTGAAAGGTTGCAGATAGGAATGGCTAGGTGCTGAAAAGTTGGCCCACCTCTCTGCTTTTTAACTATTCATAAAAATTCATACAGTATATATGGACGCGTTCGTCATGTATCATGTCATTCTATGTAGCATCAAACTGCCAAGTCATAGTGTCGATTGGGAACTCAAATTAAATTATTGGAGACAGGGCTTGTGCTCCTTCATATTTATGGTGCCTTTCCGTTCGATTTAGAATTTCGTAAAACGTAGGTTGGGCTTGTCTTTACAGAAAAGAACTGGCCGTCTAAAACGATTGAGGGTCATCTACAGGCTAAAGGGCCCCCGGCTGGCCTTAACTTCTGGGCCTCACATTAGGCCCGGCCTAGCGCAATTTTTCCACCTCAACTTGGGCTTGGCCAAACCCAAGCCTGGGGCCCTTAATCAGGATTGGGCCTCCTTGGAAAGCGGGCCTTAACTGGAGCCTGTTCTACTAAAAACGTCGGCATAAACAGTCCCAGTAACTTCAGCTAAGGCCGGCTCATAATACAACATTGGATCTGGAAACTTAGTACAAAAACCCCTTTGATATTAACGGGCTCAGCCCAAATTTGGGCCTTCACATGGGTTTGGAAGACCATTTCTTTGTGCCTACCGCTGGGCCCATACCATAATTTGGTCCTTAACGTGGGCCTGGAAACGGAAGACGGGTTATCGGCCCATTGGGCCTAGAGGTAATGACCTAAATTGGGCCTCTGGCCTAAATATTTTGGGCCGTAACGGTCCATTGGGCTCAGCCCAATATGGGCTGATATGGCCCATTGGGCCTGGAAGCCCAATTATTTTGGCCTAATAGCCTAATGGGCTCATCCAACATTGGGCCTACAAGCCCGATTTATTGGGCCTTAATATGGGCCCATTGAATTATACACGACTAAGGATCATCGGCAAGGCCTTAAAACAGGCCTGGCCCAATTTTCAGCCTTAAGCTGGGCTCCTGCCTCACAGAAGTCTTGGGCTCTTAACTTGGTTCTGGCCCAACATGGGCCTGGTCTGGCCCATTGGCTGTGGTCCGACCGAACTATTTCGGGCCTTAATGGCAATATTGGGTAACGCCAACTATTTCGGGCCTTAACTCTTTGGGCCTTGCCCAGAATTTATGCCTTAACTTGGGCAAGACCTAATGTTTCGGCCTCCATTGATCCCAACCCAACTTTTGGACTCTGAAGTTATGGGCCTTTCAGTCCACTTCCTTGGGCCTTCTCTTCTCATTGGCCCCATTCTAAATTGGGCCTAGAGGCTCTCTCTTTTGGGATTTGGGGCTTTAAACTTGCGCTTTCTCGACTAATTGGGCCTGAGCTGGTCCTGGAAAACAACTCTTGTAATAGGCCTTAACTTAGACTTTCTGAGCCCATTGCACCATAATCTTCACCTTCTAAGCCCAACACTGGGGCCTTTCCTTCCCTACTATTTGGGCAGAAATTTCAGGAAGCTCAACCTTTGGTTTTCTTGGGCCTTAAAACTAGCTTAAAGTCTGATGATCTTGGGCTGGGTGGTCCACGCCCAACCTTAGACGTTTCACAAGAACCTTTTAAATGGCCATGGTCCATGGCCTCGCCCCCCATCTCGGTACTAAGTTGAGACCCAACCGAACAGATCCGACGAAGTTCGTCGCTGTCGCAAAAAACTGGTCTGGGCCTAAAATTTGGTTCGGGTTCAGCCAGGCCCCGGCACATAACGCTTTTTGAATGACAATTTGTACTTTACCACTTCACAGCTTGAGGCAAAATTTGGAATGACAGAGGGACACGTGCTCCCCAATTATTACATAACCATTCAGAAGAAAGACTCCCCGTTTATTCTACCAAAATTAATGAATAAATAAAAAGGGCCTAAATACATTGAGGCAATAATTATTACAACATAACCAAGGGGAAATTAATAACTAGAGCGGGACGGAGAAATGGAGGGAACACGCTGACATTTTCTAAACAGCACGAGCGACGGCCGCATGTATAGCATCCGCAAGATGAGGGACTGTCTTAGAGCTCAGTCCAGCCATGCTAATTCTCCTGCATAAAAAGAAGCGGTGGCGGCGTGTCATAAGCATCGCAATTGCACAATTAACAAAGGAAAACATTTGACAAATTTTTTGGAGGCGTGTCCGATGCGGCGATTAGAAAAGCTTATATATGCTCAGTACAAGTGAGAGTTCTCAACTGTTGCAACATGATTTAATAACTAAAATTGCCAGTATTCATTCTATTCCACCTGCGATTCTACAACATGCGCTAAATGAAAGAAAAAATGATATCTGAAGGAGGAAGGGAGATTCCCAAGATAATTATAATATTAAATCGAGTCAATATGAGCCAAATAACCGCATGATGTTAGTGGCACAAAAGGACAAGAATTTATTACCCATCAGAAGTCATGTAGATGTGATACTCCTTTGTCATGAAAGCAACTTGCTGCGAGTTCAACCCCGTGAAAGTGAACATTCCAATCTGCTTGATAATGTGGCTCCAATCACCAGGTGTGCCTGACCGAAAATGTATTAATCGACACAGCATGGTAAAAGTCAAATGAGTAGCTACCTAAACGATATGCAATATGCACGCATGACCAAACAGAATGAAGGCAAAGATGCTGCTACAGTAGAGATTTATCCAACTGATAATTATACATGAGCTGTAAGCTTTTCGCGTAGTGTAGATTAAGTGCAATAAGCGGAGGCAACCAATTGGGGTAAGCCTTGCACTCAGCAGGCTGTGACATGTTTATTTGTGCAATCGAAGAAAAATGTCCCTAAGCCGCTGGCCTGAAGATGAGAAACAAACAAAGGGAGAGCATGGATAATATTCTTAGAAAAACAGGGTTCTTACCTCTTGCGCGCAAGGCATCAAAAAGCTGATGGCGCATACTGATAATACGATCAGCCATTGCTTTCAATTCTATAGTCCATTCATTGTACATCTCCCTGCAGGAGAAGAATTGAAGATCAAACTAAGTAATTGCTTAAATAGCAGCTTAAACGTGAATTCATCAAGCAACGGGCATAGGCTATGGATATAGGGAAAAGAAGAAAAGAAGAAACAACATCAAGTTGCAAAAGTTTTTTATCTGACCTGTCTCTGAGGATGGCAGCCACAATAGATGCTCCATGAATTGGTGGGTTTGAATACATAGGCCTTATCACGAGCTTTAGCTGACTCTCTACCCTACCGGCCACATCAGCTGTCCTGCAGACCTGGCGAAATTCAATTGTCACAAACAAAACTTCAAGAGGAAAAAGTTTTTCCTCAAAGCGTGATGCAGCAAAAGACCAGAGACTAGTTCTTCAATCATATTTGCACATAATACTTGCGAAAGGAAGAAAATATGATGGGAGGGCCTGATCCACCAACTAAATTAAATGTTGGCAAACAGGGCCATAGTAGTGACCAAAAGGAAATCATTGATTTCCATTTTAAATTTGACTAATTCACATTAATTCATATTCTAGAAAAGTCCAAAAAATTTCATAACTGGCTTAGATGAACATAGTCCTTGAATCCAAAAGTCGCGAATCATAAGAAAGACCCCATCAAAAGAAGAGGAATGGGCAGTAATCAATAGTAGTAGCATGGATTGAGTCTTACAATGCTCAGGGCTCCAACACGCTCACCATAGAGCCCCATATTCTTTGCATAACTTTGCGCTACAAGGCATTCGCCACCATCAGCCACAAATGAACAAATAGACTGAGCATCTGCATCCAGACTTCCACTTGCAAAACCCTGGACCAAACAAAACAGGTATGACGAAGATTAACTCATCGGTCATCTGCAGCTAATTCGATCCCAGTAAAGGGAGCTTCTGTGTAATTCCTGTATCTGCTATGCTTCAAGAAGATACCTGATAAGCACTATCAAAGAAAGGTAGCAATCTTCTTGAACGTATCAACTGCCTGATCTGCTCCCACTGCTGAATAGTCGGATCAACACCGGTTGGATTGTGAGCACATGCATGAAGAAGGACAACAGCTCCCAATGGGGCTGAACCAAGGTCTTCTAGCAGCCCTATGTTTCAGAGACAACATTATTACATTCATTTAAATTGTCAAATTTGCACTGCATCATCAACAATCATGCATCATTCTTTACAAAGGGGGGAAAGCATGCAACTAAATGTGGGTTCATTGGCACTGTTTAGATCTGAGAAATATAAGCTGAGATAGAAAATCACGAGTCACTGCTCCTTACCTTGGAAGTCCAGTCCACGAGTGGCAGGATCATAATAACGATAGTATTTCACAGATAACCCAGCCAGAGTGAAAACTTTCGGGTGGTTCCCCCAGGTTGGTTTGGGTATGTATATTGTGTGCTGCACCACATGGTAGAGATATTTGCCATTAGTTTTATTATACAACCACCCACTTAGACCTGCAAAGACAAGGAAATCATCTCATGTAAAACATGCACTGTACCTGATGATAATGCCTTGCCAAAAATTCACCCCCAACTCTTAGTGAGCCAGTGCCTGACAAGCATTGCACTGTTGTGACCCTGTTCTCGAGAATAGCAGGGCTATTCCCAGGGAAATCAAGGTAAAAAAAAAGTCAAACACAAAATGCCACAAATAAAATGTTGTACATAAGAAGATTAATCCCAGGTATTATTTCACTGGCAATCATTTATTACATAAATTTTCTACCTGTCAGCACCAAAAATAAGCTTGGCACTCAATTTGTTAAATTCTACCAATCCAACAATGGGAAGATATTCCTTAACACGTGCCCTGAAACCAGACAAGACAAGTTAGTAAATTCGTATTTAAAGTTACCATCCGTCATATCATCACAAACAAACCTGTCATTTATAAGCTGCTGCTCAGCCCGTCTCACAACATTCAGAACAAGAGGTTTTCCTTCCTGTAGGCATATAGAGCCAAACAAGAAAACGATCCAAAGATTAATGGTTTTTCAGGCCAGAAGGATTAATGGATGCATACTATCTGTGATTCTTTGTTTATAATGCATAGCACAGTAGATACTCACATATTGCTATGAAAATCATAAAGGAAAATACAGTCAGTGAGTACACAAGAATCTGTCTCTAACACTAGGTATGAGCACCGGGCACATGCCCAGTGGTAAGAGAATTAGGTGGGGTGGGGACGTTTAGTTTCAGGTGTGAGGTTCAACCCTCACGGTCCGCAAAGAGGCTTGGTAAAAGTTAGAGAGAGAGACAGAGGAGAGTTAGAGTAGGACAGAAAAAAAGAATATCTTCTCAGAAGCATCATAAGTACAGTATAATACTGACTGAAACAGTGAAATCAAGTTTGTTTAAAAAATTACCTCTGTACGATAAGCGCCGACACCCAAATTCAACTTTACAGGACTTGGATCTTTGTTGAACGCAACAGTCACCTATTCATTATACATTAGAATGAAATCATCAGAGATGGAGAACACGAATTACAGCCTTTAAACAGCATTTGCACTGACACACGTTAGCTGAGTGAACAAGTTTTACATTAGTCATAATTCAGAAGAAATTAAGTGGTAGGTGACACCACTGTAAAGGAAGTTCAATCCCCCCCAAAACAAGAAACACTCCATAAATCACATATTAAGCTCTTTCAGCTCCCACCAAATGAGAATTTCATCTTCGCAACAGACAGCCTTCAGCCAAATATAGGAAGTATAATCCTATTTGTCTCCTTCCCAAAAACTCAACTACCAAACAGAGCCGCTGTTGAACTCCACAGAATGATGATCACAGTAAGCGATGGCCATTTAGAAAGCAAAAGGATCCAACTCCAAGAGCAGCAGCAAAATTGCATCATTACAAATTCATCTCCCTCTGATCTTATCGTATCACAAGCACATCAAGGCAGTGTACCTTCACACAAACACGTGCAGACACCATACAGCATGACTACTTGAGATACATAGAGATAGATAATGATGCACTCCAACTATGACGATAGGATAAACAGTCGGAACCAGAAGACAAGGAGCTTTAAGGATGATCTAGCTAATGCGCAACAACCATAGCTCCTTCAACAAGTAACGTGCTCTCTTCATCAAATAGCAAAATCGAAAAGACTGTTCGTTAACTGTCCAACTTCAACGCCACCTTCACCTTTTTTCCCCAGCTCAGCAACAAAAATGCGATAGCCATTTCCTATTTCTCCGAGCAACGGAGCGAAGGAGACAAAGGCCATACTCATTGCGAGCGCGATTGAGAGACACATTCACACAGAAACATCCTAGGCCACTATAATTCCCAAACTTAGATAACGACGAACAAGAGTTCCACGACAAGTTCCTGAAATCGCATACGACAACTGGACAACACATACAGATCCGAGCCACTTCAGCTAGCCAGGATACATCATCGTCTCCGACGAAGAAGAAGAGCGAGAAATCAAAACGGATCGCGACCGATCCTCCGTCCCCATCTTCTTCGTCGCTTTTCCACCAAGCAAAACCTAAAACGCCGCTAAACTTACACGGCCTAACGAACATCCTCCCTAGGCTCTGCGCACGGCAGAGATCACCACAACGACACTACCGGAAACAGCCGACAAAAGAAACGAAAGAAAAATTCAGAGAGAGAGAGAGAGAGAGAGAGTTACGCCGAGAATAGGATCTTCAGGAGCGCGAGCGACGTGGCTGAAGACGGAGTCGCCGCGGGCGAAGGAGGACGAGGAAGCGAGGGAGCGAGAGACGCCGCCGCCGACGCCGACGCCGCCGGCGGAGGGGGAGCTCAGGTGGCGAGCGAGCGCGCTCAGCCTGCGATCGCTCGGAGAAGAGGAGGAGGAGGAGTCGCGCGGGTTCATCTTCGGGGATCCGATCGGCGGCGGTGCTGCGGCGGCGTGCGCGATCTCGGGGCGGTTGAGTGGGAGAGGAGGAGGAAGGAGGAAGGAGGAAGGAGGAGGCTTGCGTGTTTAAAAGGGAGTTACGCGGCGAGCGAGCGAGCGAGCGAGCGATGGAGGAGGCCCGGGGAGATTTTCGTCATTTAGGCATTTCCATATGCGGCGGTCGCGGGTGGGACCCACCTCGAGCACGCATCCCTATTCGGTTAGATTAGATAAGAGCTATACTTACTGCCACTTCGTCAGAAATAATTCAAATCCCGATAAGATTTGCTATTTCATTCCACGCTGTATTATGACGTCATTAATCCGTTTGCGGCGTTTCCGGCTGGCTCCTTCGTTCCTTTGTATGACTTCAAGACGAAATTTTATAGTAAGATCGACAAGTTCTAATTGGATGGAGAGATAAAATAGGTACAGAAAATGAATAAAGTGAAAAATATTCTCCCAAAAAAGAAAAGTTCACTTTTATCATTTATGAAGAATGAATGAACAAAAAATATATTTAATGTCCACAAAATTTTTAGTAATAAATTATTATCGATAATAAATATATATATGTTTATCAACAAATTATTTCAAATAAGATAAATAATTTTTTTAGAAATTTTTCATATTATTTGCCTTTCACGAAGTAAACAAATTGATATTATTTTTTTTCGATTACTGTATGAATTCTATCATTTACTTTCAGTAAAATAAATGGATCAATTATCATTTTTTTTTAGTCATTACATGAATTCTTCCTAGAAAGCAAACGATTGAAAGGACATTCTATTATTCTTTTAACAGTCTAAAAAAATTAAAATTTAAAAACTATCAATTATGTCGATTGAAATAATTAATTAATAAGAAATTATTTTCATCATTGATAATAATTTGTATTTAAATATTTTCGTAAATGGTGAATATATTTTTCATCCATTTATCTTTGTAAATAATACAAACGAGTATTCTTAAGTAAATAATTTTTAAACTATTCATTTTGCAAAATAAACGTACTCTAAAAAGAAATGGGAAGATTAGCAATAAATATGGAAATTACGGATTAAGAATGGATAAGATAGGATCAACCCATACAAGAGATAAACTTCAATAAATGCTAAACTCGGCATAAGAATCAAGACGAAATATCGCTCTCGCTCTTGGGCATTGGCCGTTTTGGGACGATAACGATCTCATCTGGACATGAATTTCGACAATGCGATCGTTTGTCTAATTCCCCTGTTCAGCCTAAACTGAAGTTTCTTATAGCGCCCGTAAGATCAGAAGAGGCAAAAACCAGGACTCTCATTTTCCTCGTACTGATTCCTGTGCTCAAACTAAGGATGTCTCCAAAGAACTTGGAACCTCTCCCCACCGTCGTTCCACCGTATAGGGCAGCTCCCGCCACCGCCGATGACAAGAAGGTTCAGGACGACGTATTGCATTGCCGAGCCGATAAGCCTGTGGCTTATGAGAACCCCATTTTCTTTGATTGCGAAACCCGGGTTGAGATTGAGAGGTCGGGTAGCCTCTATTTTGTGGCGTAATCGCAGCGGGACCGATTTCCAAACGTTCTACTCATCTGGGTTGAATGCACAGATCTTCCACGACCTCTAGTACTGCTTCTGAACCTGTGCTGTGGAGGATGAGCTTGCTGCAGATTGATCAGTTCATCTAAAGAAGAAAGAATCAATCGTCATTCATTGATGTCCGGTTAAATCTGGTCATGATTGCGGCCTTGAGACGTGATGTGAAGCTTTGGAGCAGGTTCCTACTTTGCAATTCTCCGCATCTTGTGCAAGTTTGTGAATTCTCGATGAGCGCCGGTGTGCTAGGCCAGACCAGAAAGGATTGTCTCAAATTACTGACGTCCGGTGTCTGATCGATACTCGGTCCCGTACCAACAGCCCAGAGGATTACCGCAAACACGATGACGATGATCTGCGAGCCATCGAGAGTGAAGGAGTGAGTTCTAGCGCCAAATGCTCTCTCACTTTCAGATGCGCTAGAGTTACAGATGGTAGGTGGAACGCAGTGCCGAGAAACAATCGGCAAACTCGGAAGTGTAAACCACATTTTTTGACAGTTTGCTCACAAAGATTCTAAATTCATACAGAATGCCAAGAAAGAAAGTTCTTCAAGTGACGAAAATAAAGAGGACCCACATCATAGAAAATAGCAAAAGAATCAGATCTCATCAGGAAACTTGGTCCAAGAGGAATTGAGAGCACAATGAAGGAGATGGAAACTCAATTTTTTAGTAAGATTTTCTATGCAATACAGCATGGACTCGGCGTACTTGGTCAAGCATGTGATCAATCACTATCTTATCCTTACCTTGTCATACATGAAAGAACAGGAAAAAAAACGGATTTTTCTGGTAGCGACCTGCCGTTCTTCAGATCATAAAAGTTAAAAGAAATGATCTCAATGCAGTAAAGAAATGATTTTCTGTTAAAGATTCATTCTTTTTACATTAACGGTAGATGTTTTCTTTCGAAAATCAGAAACGATGCAAGAGCTTTACAGTCTTTTTATTCAGAGAAGAATCAGTTACCTGTAGCAACAAAATCAGGATTACAATCAGGCGACACATTTTCAAGTGGAAGACCACAAAAACCTTGAACTGCTCATTGTGCTCATCAATATACTCCGAAATTAGCTGTGTATAAAGCCAGAAAAAAAGAAGAGGAGTTAAAAGGGAGCAGGGCTCATCGATTGAAAGCAAAACTAGAATCAGCTTTCAGTGAGATGCGGAAGCTCATGGTTGCGACTCCATGATGAAAGTACAGGAACTAGAATTGAAAAACAGCTTCGAGATACTTCTAGACTTTCAGTTTACAAAATGGCCAAACTTTATGAACTCAAGCATCGAGGATGTGAAGAACGGATGGACAGTTTCTGGGCATTTCATCAAGAATTTATTTTCATGTAGCACATCCAACTAGTCATTTGACATGTGAATATCGAGAGCGGATTGAGGATACCTTACATTCTAGTAAAAGTGAAACTAGCCTCATGGATCATGAAAATATAATCTGTACTCAACCAAGAATGTCACATAATTAACAGTTATTTCTGCCACAAATGTTTAAGTTTTTCTGTTCTGTCGAACATTCCTCTCAATTTTAGCTTCCACCAAGTCCAAAACCATAACATGTCCAATGAGATTTCCCCCATCTCAGAGATAAGGCAAGAGAAATGCTATTGACAAGGTACTACTAATTGAGCTAGACCATGAAAAGTTTTGAGAGAGCATACCTTTGCCCAATCCATCTTGAAGAATATCAAGACCAGAACTGTCACTTCAAGAAAAAGAAGGGATAACAAAGTGATAATGTACTGAATAATCGGTTGAGGATTACCGTGAGTGAACTACAGAAGAGATCAAATACACAGGACACTTGACAGAAGCTCGGGTTCTCTCAAAGGCCGATAAGAATAATGAGAATAACCAAACTTGACAAAAGAATTAGAGCTTCAATGAAAGTTACTCCGTGAAGGAGAGAGTAAAAAGTTCAGAAGGATACAATGCACAGAGAAGAATTGCCAATACAATTAGCAACCACATGGCCGAGAAGCGTGCTGAAGCAGACAGCGATACCAATGCCTAAACATGTGAATATAAACCTGTTAAAAGGAAGAACAATCCTCATTGTACAATTCAATAGCATTGAACAAAAGAACGTTATACAAGAATGAAGCGATGTTCATATTTCTCAGAGTAAGCATTATGTTATAAAGAAAATGAACTTGATTGATGAAAGCTGAGATATCTTTTCGTGATAAAATTTCATTCTAGTGCTTCAACCAATGCCGTAAGTTTCAGGTAAAATGAGGACTGCTCTCCAATTTGGTGTTAGGAGCTTTAAAAAAACATGCTAAAAGATTATATGCCGAACTAAGATATAATCTAGCATATTGCCTCATTCATGCCTAAAGAATAAGGTATTAGCAGCCACTAAGATACCGATACAGAAGGAAAGGGAACAAAACTCATAGCCCAAGTCTTAACATATCATGGTTACAGAAGAAAATTTAACCGGCTATCAAGACGAGAAAACACCGAATTTCATTGAATTTTCTAGAAACTGGAAAGAAGGAATCGAACTAGCTCTGATACACTGACTGACATTTGACGATGACAAACCATCATAAACAATCGATGGGCTTCTTCATTCAAGAGAAGAAGCAAACGCGAAATGGAAGAATCCGCAAGCAATGCTGTATGGTAAGCTCTGTAGCAAATTTGGGTAATTTCCGCATCAGCATTCGGAAAGAAACACATCAAGAAGTATATTTTTTCTTTCTTTTCTTTTCCGCTATCTTGAGTTGAGTGCTTACCATGGCAGAGGCAGGTTGGCGACAGAGGGAAGCAGAGCAACGCCATCGTCCCACATCTTCTGGAGCCAGAGGGAGTATATGATCATGCCGACCCCACAGATGTTCACGATCACATTCATCGCTCTCATCGAGCCGCGAACCCAGCACCTGGCGCACCTCGCCATAAGGCCCCCGCGAAGCTGCGAAGAAAGACCGAGAGAGAGAGAGAGAGAGAGACCAGCCTCTGCTTCCTATCTCTCTTGAGCTCTCGCCAAGATTTATCGATCACTCCGTAGCCACGCGAGGCAGGGAGTGAACAGGGGAGGAGCGAGGAGAGGGGCCCAAGAAATTCAAGAATGGGGTAAGCGGGTGGTTGGTGGAGAGGGGGAATTTGGCGAGAGGGTGGTAAGTGAGCAGGTGGGGGAAGTGGCAGGCGCTACTCACTTGGGTCAGCTGGTGAAGTTCTTTTCTGTTCACTCTTCTTCCCTCTTCCTTCCTCTGTTAATTTATTGTTTCTTTTCCACGCTGGGAGGGACAGAGCTCAGCAGTCAGCGACGCACGGGTGGGGAACCCTTTTTGGCCATGAAAACGGAAAGATCGTCATCGCGGTTTGCACAGCAAGTACCACGGATTTCCCTGTGAGGAAGATGCTCTGCTTTGGCCGGCCGGCCTGCGCGCTGCTTCAAGAAACCCGTCGACGCATCGTCCAAGGCGATGCCATCAGACGGAGAATCACGTGGGGAGCGAGAGAGACGGGGTCGCACCCGCTCACCTACCGATCAGAACGACCACATTAGGTCGCGTGTCCCGATCATGAAGGACGACGACTTCTTCTTTTCAACCTGGGAGGATTCTTTTATCGTCCCCATTTTAGCGTTTGTTTATTCGTACGGCGAGAAGGATTTGGAGTGGTCTCTCTCGTTTTGGCCATGAAAGATGCTTTGGCGTTATAATCTATTGGGGCATCATGCAGCTTTCTGCCTACCATTATCTTATCGAGGAGGGGGGTCCATAGAGTTGAATGTCCGTGCATCCCACCGTTCTTTGTTTCCGGACAAGATTACTTGATTAGGATTCTTCGATAATTTATAATCCTATCACTAAGTTATTGTAAGAAAAAAAGTTTCCCACTAACGAAATTTGCGTTAATATAAAAAAGTGTACGCCAATAACAATATTAATAAAGTATCTTCACATTTCATTTTTGTGTCATCCTAGCATCTCGAGTTTTGAAATTCTACAATTGATATTTTAAGTTACATCTGACATTTAATCATACCTATGGGCTTGTTATTTTCCTTCTTCCAACATCACCCCTCCCCCACTCCCCTCAACAATTTCAAATCCACCCACGATGAAATCACTTGTCCAAAACCTTAACCCACCCGCCCACCCGCCCCTTTGCCCCTCTCCTCCTCAGTGCCAATGATGCTTGCCATGTCGTTGCCATTTGCCACCCCAATTGAGCTGCGACCCATCGACAAGGCAGGCCTCTTGTCCCAGATTTGGCCAAGCTCCGCAGCCATTGAGCCGGATCTGTGGCAAATGAGTCGGTCTTTGGTCAAGTCTAACCATGCCCGTGAAGAAGAGGGGGAGGGGGGGGGGGGAGAGAGAGAGAGAGAGAGAGGTGGCAAACAATTTTAGGTCTAGATGAGTTTCAAGGATAGATTAGTCTTTTCAGATTCTAGATGAGTTTCAAGGATAGATTAGTCTTTTCAAGTTGAAGATTTCATTTGGAGATACAAATTATAAATTTTCAAAACTCAGAATAAATAGACATGAGAATGAAAAGGACAGATGATTTTTCAAATTTCTCCCCGATATAGCCATTATTATCCATATATCTTTTGGTACTATACATAGACGTTGAAATTTTTAGCTTCAGAACAGTCTACTTTTACCTAATGCTTTCATCTCGGATGACGGAATACGGAAAGACAAATCATCACGGTTTGTACCTTGGACTTTCCTCCACAAATGAATGCGATATGATGTACTACCCTAACACGTGTTAAACAGATCCTAGAGCCAACGTAAATGTAAAGAAATAAAAAAGGTAATTCACGTGCCTACGCCGACAGAACCTCCACGAAGTACTCCACAATTATTGGACAGATGGCCGTCGTCGGACGTAACTCCGGTGAACATCAACAGCCGCATATCGAGCGGAAGGGAGTCATCACAATCTTGTCGAAAGTGAAACTTCTTATTTTTTAAAGAAAAAATCGTTATCGAGGAAACTTTTTTTTAACATTCTCTTTTTGGGTCCCGTGAAATCACAGTTTTATCGTTATTGGTAGTGTTGGGTCTCATTTTGGCGGAACAACTAGTCCAAACGACAATTATTCGACGCGTTCGATGGGTCTCGTCGAATCCTCGACCAGAACAAAAGATCAAGCGACGAAGAGACGAAAAGGTGAGGCCAATATAATTGAACCAGCCGTCGTTCAATGATCTTTTTAGCTCCCAGGTAGAATGATCACCAGCCAAAAGCGAGGCAAACGAAAGCAGCGGAACGACGGAAGGGAATCGATCATTCCATCGGCACAGCGGAACCTGCTGCAGCTATAATTTCTTTGAAAAATAAAGCCGAATATACTACAATCATCACTTTATGTAAATGATTTTACAAGAAGGTGATAGACATTCTCGTTTAGTATGCAATTCTAGCGCTCTTACTCGGACGTTCAATATTTACTTTATTTCCTCCGTCAGTGAATCACCCATTCATAACGCCATTGCGGAACAATCAAACCATCAGCTCATCGGTTTAAACCATATAGGCTTTGGCCTGAGATGAACTGCTCAAACACGACCAACAAAGGATGCTTAGCATGTCTGTCGTCGCTTTCACGACCCAAAAGAGGACAAATGACAAAAAACACAAACGCCACAGGAACAGCCAACCCTATCTACATCAATCCTATTCACATATTCATGTTCCTTCCACACGGATGAACCACAATCACACACGAAGGGCCCTTGCCCTATCCGTTGAACATGCAATAATACTCCCACCTGTGCATTACAATGTCAGCGAACCATAACCCATAATGTAAATGCCGTGTAGTTGGCTCCTGCGTTTAGCTACCCATTCTAAGTTTCTGATGTAACAGCAGATAAAAAGGATAACGACTAGCTTGGTCCGCTGTACTGGTAGGAAGCTCATTGATTAATGCCAAAAAAATACATTTCGAAAAATAATTCTAAAACCCGGTGGGCACACCGACTAAGTGAGGTCTCCATACTTTGTCTTTTAGCACACGGAGACCCAATGCAGTCAAACTAGAAACTACAGAAAAAGGCCGATCGTAGTGCCAAAAAAATGCCGACCTTCGGAGAAAGACAGCCGGCAGAGGGGACAGACAAATCAAGAAGACAGTCCGGTTATTCCAGCTTAACTCTGTCCATGTCGTTCATCATGCTTTCAAGCTGTCAGAGAAACAACATATAATCATGAAATACTGTCCACCTACACAGCTAATAATTGTCATGAAGACAAGGTTGGTTACACATACCTTGACAATCTGGCGCAAGAAATAATCTCCATATCTCTTTGCTGGTTTGGATTCAACGACATGAATCATGTCCTGCATTAACATGACATATGAGCCCCCAATCCATAGAAAAGAAATTGTTGACGGCAAATATCAACCCAAGAAGAGTTTCCCAAGGTATAAATGTGGTTAGTTTATGCCCTATCATCCGCAACCTCAATGCAATATTAAAGAACCTACAATTGATTGTGACACTTCCAACATAAGGCTTGTACTCATATATATTCACAGATATGAGTAGACATTAGTATCTGCTGATTTGGCAAATGCATCCAAAAACTGAAATGTTTTGGATGTTAACTCCAGTGTCACTCTTAATAAGGATAATTTTGCATCACATTGCTAGCCTAAGCAATCTTAACAGTTTCTACAATTAAGCAGAAAGGAATAGCATGTTGTTCCAAAAAATAAATGTCTTGCAGGTAGAATTAAACAAAAAGCCTGCGTGCTGATCGGGAGGAGAACATGACAGCAGAAAGCTGACAGGCTTACATCATCTACGAAGAAATCGATATCGGCATTTGAGATGACCTTTCCATCTGTATCAATAGCATGTGTCTTGTGCTTATATGTGATCAATATAGTTCTGCAGCAGACAAATGCAACGCATAAATAAGCAGTGACACCTATATAGGACAGAGCAAAAACAAGATTTCTCTTACTCCTTACCGCAGAGTGGGTTCATCAACTTCCATATAATTTGCAAGCTTCGCAAGTGAGATTGTTGAATACACTTTCAAGAAAGTCCTAACACCTGATAGTAGTTGCTGCTGCTTCACTTCATAAAGGAACAGCTTCAACTGAAGCCTATAGGCATCCTGCAATAATTGATGAGTGGTGCATCAGGCATATAGCAAGTTACCAGTCATGTTGAAAAAGCAGACAAGATTGCACAAAATGCTGCTTTCAAGACAAATACGCACAAAAAAGACAATCAGTATTTCCTAGCATAGGATTATCGGCATTATGACCAAAGGTAAACATATACAAACGCACATGCAGCCTTGTGCATGCACACTAAATAGGAGAATAGACATTCTAATGCCATCATTTGGACAGGAATCCATTTCAACCAGCTGAATACCAACACCTCATATCAAGGTACATTTGAGCGCTACCAAAGGAAATGAAATGACAATTGACCTATCCATGCAATCCAGCCCCATATAAATTTTGTCAATGCCATAGACAGCCAAACAGATATCAGCTAATTTACTCTCAGCAAGATTAAATGCACTAAAGCATAATGGAAAGCTCCAAATAACCACTGAATACCGCTTCTCATGAGATAAAGTTAAATGTTACGTACCTGATTGTAGTTGACAAGAGGCTCCTCAAAGCTTGGAGCTGAGGGTGTGATGAACTTAGGACAGGCATATGAGAAAAGCTCATCATAGATGACGAAAGCCTCATCATCATATCTCTGCATTCTGAGCATTTTTTCACCATATTTCTCTCGCAACTGAGAGTTCACAGTCTCGTCAACAAGCTTCACTTGGGGACAAAGTGAAAGACAAAGAGCCAACAAGGCATACATCTGCTCATTCTTCTTGAGTATCTGCTCATACTGTGGGGACTTCTGATGGTATTGCTTTGTCTTATAGATGTATAAGAGGATTTTATTGAACTCTCGAATTGCATCAACGTACCTATTAAAAATTGTGTAAATAGTTGGCTCAAAACAGAGAAACAGTAAAGCTACCAAACAAAATCAAAGATCACAAGAGAAATTTACCTCCGCAGCATAAGATTGGCAAACCCATAGTGATAAATAGTGGCAATGTGGCTTCCAATGACACTAGTATAAACGCCTTGCTGACTAATGTCAATTGGGAGTAAACACTTCAAGCCAGTCTGATAATCACCTAAGAGACAGTGAACTCGCAGCAATCCCACCATGCTGAAGTAACCGAGCACCTTCAGCACATTGCTACCACCACCGTAATCATAACCATCAGTGGCAGTGAATTGTTCAAGGCCTTCCTTTTCCTGATCCAAGATCTGAATGATCATAGACTTCTCCACAAGTGCTTCCAAAAAATTGAGCACACCATACACATTCCAAGCCTGCAACAGAGTACTATATTACCGACATATGTAATAAACAGGCAACGGCAGCATATAATAAATCTGCAGAAACAAAGGCGTACTATGAGAACATGAGCTTGCATTTGAGTGTACACCTATCAATCAACTAAAGGAGAAACTATCCATTGGTAGAATTAAACTTGAGAATATGCTTCATGGAAGTGGAACCCAGTTTTCACAGTTCACAACAGAATACAAGCGTTTATAAACCCAGCCCTGGTCTTTAGAACCAGTCAGGGAAGCAGTTCACAAGTCAACCACTTCAACTGGTTAAGTTGCCAGATCATTAGATGCTGAATTCATCTACTTGTTCAGATATTAAAAGCAAAACATGGTGGTGTATGCTGCACTTGTTGTCTAGTTCAGCAGGTTAAAGACACACTTGCCATAATTGAGAGGTGCAGGTCTTTTGAGTCGCATCTATCAAGCCAGTCACTTGTTTCTAAGACCATAAAAGAGCTTGAAATTAAGTTCTGGTAAAAAATAGAAACAGATAGACTGTAGCTTAGTGGTTGGGGCTCCACAATAAAGTGGAAAGCATCCAATCCCATCTTTTGAAAGCTGCTACTTTTTTTTTTAAGAGCAAATCTATATGAACCAATCCAATTGGGCTTCTCCCAGTTGAACTGCCGGTTTGACCAAGTAAACTGCATTTGACCGGTTATTGATCTAAACAATCTATTTGAAAAAATGAACCGGACCATGGAATTTTCCCAGTTTAGCAACTGATGTAGACTAGTGTCAGAAAAACTGCAGAAAACATGCAAATTAGGAAAGTCCTGAGAGTCATAATGTTTCCCAATTACAATTACCTGATCATACTGCCTCAATAATGCAATCTCCTGCTCAGTCTTGTTCTTCATCTTCGCCCTATACTGGCAGAAGCTCTGAAACTGGTAAACAAACTCATCCACCATGTCCCACAACCACTGGTTTGGCAATTGCATATTCACCACTCCATGCAAGACTACCTGATTTGTGACACCAAAAGAAAAAATCCTGAAACTATCATTCCTCAGGATCAGCTTCAATGACAATAAAGATACCCACACCAATAGATATGCATCCACCAATCAACAGTCTTTTGCACATCAAAGACCATAAAATTTTTACTAGGACAAGAAATCTGCTTTCAAGGGCATGCATACAGTAGTCTGGTGCCCATCATGAACATAAAACCTATGCCTTCCAAATAAGAGCAGAATGTATCCTCCCAAAAACCCATAATCTGCACCCATTCATAAAGCAAAAGCCCACCAATAAGGACCTCCAAACTACCATTTGTAAGACCAGTGCTGCAATATTCCCAAAAGATGAAAATGTTGTCGCAATTGATAATGCCACTCAACTTAACTTGTTAAGGTAATGCAATACGTTACATATATATATGCACAAACGCACCAATACATCGTCCCGTTCTTTAAAATCAAACTTTTGAAGCAATAGACTGCGCAATCGATTTAACATCTCTAGCCACAGAAACAAGAAATCCGAAGCCCCTCGTACCTGGAAGAGACTGCAATAGTTATCCCACGAATCGATCCGCTGCTTCAGCGTGGGCGAGAGCCTGGCGTACAGGTGCCGGTACCACATCTCGCGGTAGAGCAGGCAGAAGACGTGATCGTTGTCGACGTAGTGCGCGACGGCCTCGACGGACGGCCAGGGCGTGTCCTTGAAGAGCCGGTCGGACAGGGTCTGGAACGAGGTCTCGTACATCTGGTGGATCTCGTACACGTTCTTCTCGCGGATGTGGCGGTAGAGGTGGACGACGAAGGACTTGACGGAGTCGGGCACGAAGTTCGGGTCGTACCCGGCGGCGTCCGCCTGCGACGGGCGCCGCCGCCGCCTGGGGCTGCCGGTGCCCGTCGTCGTAGCCGCCGGGGGCATCGTCGTACTCGTAGGAGGCGGCCATCGTCGTCGGCGAAAGGACGACGAGACGAGCTTCAGCTGCTGCGAGCGCGAGAGAAACAGAGCCGAGGATGGATCTCGCAAAGAGAGAGAGAGAGAAAGAGGGAGGGTAGGGTTTAGGGAAGGATGGATCGGAGAAGGAGAAGGAGAAGGAGAGATGGAGATTGGGCTTGTTTTTGGACCAAAAAGCCCAGATTTTTTTTGGGTCAAAGGACCAAAAAGCTCAGCTTGAAAAGTGATAATTATGCTGGACTAGAAACAAAAATGGTACGGAACAAAAATACGATTCATGAGGAGAAAATCCTAAATACGACATCACATCGTACGCTAATCAACATACTTCTTCACTCGTGGATGTAAAATTTTTGCATATGGTGTTATGAGTATTGTTGATAAATGATTACGAGAACTTTTCATCTTGTTCATATCTTTATAAGCGATTTAAATCGTTTTTTCGATTTCTTACTTTTAGTGTATGTGAAATTTCTACTATTGTCTTATCTTAAATTTATTAAATATGTATTGGTATTTATAGTTTGGTTGCACAACACCGCATTGTTGATGGATATGTAATTTAAAATGATAGATTTGCCTTTTTAGAAAGTACAAAAAAATAAAACAAAAAAATTATCGATTGATATCGGATTAACCTTAGAAGCAAATCAAACATATTTGGTCGATCCGATCATTGGTCTCAGGCTTAATAGGGTTGGTTCTCAATCTCAAAATTTGAGAATTAATATTATGCAGGTTGATTCTAAGGTTAGGGGTGGATCGATTCGATTTAGACCATACTTACTTTTAATAAATACTATTGTCACAACATATTGATGCGATAAGTCTTGCACTTAAAACATCTTTCCATGTAAAAAGCAACAAAATAATTACGACATTAATATATGGAACTATTTAGTTGCGCTATTTCCAGACAGTAGAGTCATTGGCTATTTTGTTCTTAAATTTCCTCAATTTACTTTTGCAACTTCCACTCAACCTGTTGATGCGATATCACTTTAATTTTGCAATTTCCAAAGTTTAGCTCTTCTTGAGATTGGCAGGTGCATTCTTCCAAAGATAACAAATGAAATAACTATACAAATAATTTATGAATATTTAATTTATTCAATATGATTTCTAAATTTTACCTTAATATGCAATGTTATCCCTTCAACTTTTGGTAAATGTTCAATTTAATCCCTAAAATTTTATATCACTTGATTCAATCTAGTTTATGAATTATCTAATCTAGAGACAAATTGAATGTTCAACAAAAGTTTATAGACTACATTAAACAAATTAGAAATTCAAGAATCACATTACACATTAAGTTAAGTTGATGGATCATATTGAACAAATTAAAAGTTCAAAAAACACATTGTATGTTGAGACAAAATTCAAATACTATTTATGTGATTTTCCCGTCACAAATCAAACCACGTGACACAAGCTCATAAACTACACAGCGTTTCATTTTCTTTCACTGAGAAAACTCAAAACGAATTGAGTGCAGAAGCCATCAGGGCAAAAGTGCTTCCTTTACTGCTTTACCATGTGAGTACACTGTTACAGAATGTGAGGGCAAAAAATCATTTATTATTCACAAGCTATGAGGATTGCCCGCGGAGTAGGTCATAGCCAGACGTCGGAGACGAGGCCTCAGTTGACCCAGCATTGCCAAAACTTATCTAATCTAAGATGGTGTCAGTTCATCAGTTGCAGATTTGCTTTAAGCAAATCCGAATCCGATAATGCTCTGCAGTGGTCCAGGGTAAAATGCAAATGCTATCGAGTCTGAATCCAGGCACCTCCTCTTTCTGAAGTCACACTCTTTGCCCGCTGAAGTCAGTGAGAGTTGGTTGAGGCACTTCCACGTAGCTTTCCGGCTCATCCTCTTCGTCGGAGGACAAGAGGGATGATCCCATCCATGTTTTGAACCCTTCATTGACACGTCTTTCCACGTCGGGAGTGACTTCCAATGGATTAGCTTCGAGCATTTCGAGACCAAGGGTTCGACTACCGTATTCTCCTCCATCGATTATTATAGCAGCTTTCCTTCTCAGGAAAAAGGCAGTCCCTCCGTACAAAACGACGAGCCCCCAAGTTGATATTTCATAGCACCAAAACAGGGGCACTGAACAGCTGCTGCCCAATGTGAGGAGGCTTGAACCCAGAAATATCGCGAGAAGGCCAAATATGACAGCAAAGACGACATTGAGAATAGAAAGACAGCGGACACCACCTGCATATATGAACTAAGAATGTTAAAAACAGTGCACACTGACGAAATTTTCTTCTCTTTTAGACTTCACACACCAGGCAGAATCCATTTAAGTTGATAAAGAAGTTTTCTGAAGTCCCAGACAACAAACAGAGAAAACTTGTAGCAACACAACCACCAAAAGCAACTGCAAATGGTTGTTGAGTCCTCAATTAGCAGGAGCCAGTGGAGCAAACTGTGTCCACAACATTGAGAAACAGCACTTACCCCTTCTCGAAGCACAGTAGTTATTCTCGACCACTTTCAAGCACCCATGCCTTGTTGGAGCAGAGTAAGCGACTGTAAATCCTGCAGAATACTCAAAACCATGAGCTACTGAAAAATGATCGTGTCCTATGCGTCTTGATGATGACATTCATACTATAATCAAAGATAAAATTGGGACATCTAGCAAGAAGGCACAACATTGGAGATCCCAAAAATGGAGAGAAGACTTGCAACGCACCGATTGGCCAGTGGATATATAATCAACCATACTCAAAATCACATTTCCATTCACATTTACGCATTTTTAAGTCCAGCTCTATGAATATATAACAACCCAAATGATACAAGCGCGGAGAAAGGATCGAACTATCGATCCATAACATGTTAGTGTGATCATCATTCCTTTGTCATGGCTCCTGGGCCAACAGGGTGCATTAGCAGTGATAACCAACTAGAGAAACACTACAGGTACACAGTCCACTTGATATTTCGAAAGGACCATAGAAGGATTGGGCAAAAGCACCATGTGCAAAGTTTCAACTTCAACTTGTTCTTTTCCTTATTGCCGCACAGAATGCAAGGTAGTCCTACGATAATTTCCAACAGCATTTTCCGTTTTAGCCCATTTCTTCCGATGGCCACGGACGCTCATCCACGATTTTCACTTCCACCCTACCATTCCATTTCTTCTTCAATTATTTTCTGGTCGGCTCTCTACAGTAAAGCATGTTTTGAATACTAATAGACCTTATCCTTCCAAAGACCTCTCATAAGACAACACATGGGTTAAACCTAAAATCAAGTCTTGGGACATAACTAGGCAACCACTCAATTCACACAGCACAGCTCATTTCTTCAGCTCTCCTTCTCCTCCTCATAACCGCCGACTTTCGCAATAACTTTGAGGATAAAACCCCAGCAAGAAAGAGCTCACTCAAGCTCACCTGCAACAAGGTACACGGCGGACACCGCGAAAATGATCGCCGAGGGGACGAACACGACCATCCAATAATAATCCACCGTCTCCGCGTCCGTCAAGTAGAACGCGCCCGGGAGCGCGTCGCCGTCCCCGCCCTTCTCGTCGATCGACAGGGGCAGGACCCTCCGGTCGCTGCAGAACGGCCTCTTCAGGGTACCGTCCCCGGGGAACACTATCTTCAGGCTGACGATCGTGCACGCCAGGATCAGGCCGCCGACCGCGGAGGTCAGGAGCACCAGGGCGGGCCGCTGGAGCTTCAGCCACGCCTTGTCCTCGTCGCGGAGGCTCTCGTACTCGCGCTTCGGCATGAACGCCTGGCGCAGCGCGTCGCCGATTATCGCCATTTGGGGGTTCTGCGGGCCCGATCGGGCGAGTCGAATTCCGATTCGAAGCAGGAAGATCGCTCCGATGTTCGAGCTTTCGAGGATCGATGGTCGGTCGGAAATGGAGAAAAGGAAGGAATTTTCCTCGAAGTGGGATTCGATCGGACGATTTGGGAAGACCGGTTGCGGGGTCGGATTGAATTGGGGGAGAAAGCGAGCCCTAATTTTCGAATCGCGAATTTGGGGCCCACGGGGAGAGAGCTCTGGAACAGTGCCTCCATTTTTCTTCTCTCTTTTTCTTTTCCATCTCGGAATGATGACAAAAATAGTCATTAAACTTTTATCTAATATATAATCCATATATTTATAATTTATTTAATATGATTAATAAAATTTTAATTTATTCAATAATAAATAAATTGAATATATATAATATCAAGGAATATATTATATATTACGTTAAAAAAAGTAATCTGTGTTCATAAATCATGATTCGTACAAGTAAATAACCATGTAATATCCATATCATAAATAGAGCCTTATGGGACATCGTTCTATCTGTTGCTAGTGTACAAGTAAATAACCATGTAATATCCAAGTCTGTTTGGCATGACTTCTACTTTAAATTTCTTACAACGACAAATTTTGTGACTTACATAATTCAATTTTCGTCCTTGTAAAACACGTTAAATTTTTTTTATATTATTTGTACAATGAGTTATATTCAAGGGAATTAAAGTTTGAGTCTACTTTTTGTCACCCAATTCTTATCCGATGGGATTGGTACTCTCGAACTTTTAATGCACAATCAAGTCACTTAGCTTAATTGATTTTGCCCTGAGTAATCAATTTCAGTTGGATTGATTATTGAGTGATGATGACTCAAACAGCATTTAAGTCGACGATGATTGGCCAACTACCCTTACTCAATCACCAAAGAGGTTATATGCTTTCTGACGATGAAGGGGGCAGCACACTTCATTCCTAATATGACAAATTTTTATCTTTTTACTTTCGATATGATTTGAATTGACATAAAAAGAAAGTCTCAAATATACTTCAAAATATTAGTCAAGCAATGGCGAAATAAAATAATGTTACGGCCTAAACCTTTCTACCAATGTTAATTTTTTTTTTTTCCATTACTTTGGAAAACTCAAAACGGCGTCCTTTAAAATATGCTTTTTACTAATCTAAGTGCGTTGTCGAACACTAGTTAATTAACTAGAAAGCGAGCAGCTTTGCACACGCACGCAGAGACTAAAATAAAATAAAATTCCAAAAAAAAAAAAACAAGTTGATTTGTCAAGATGCGGGCCGCTGACGTGGAAGCGTCCCGTACCGCCGGCGAATTTGTTCCGACGGAGCTCGGGAAATCGTCCCCGTCGCCACCTCCTTGGCTCCACTCGCGCCGCCAGAATCTCTGCCGCCCGCTCGAATCTCGTCGCAGCAGCATCTCTTTTCTCCTCCTCCGCCCATCGATTCCGGCGAGCTTCGTCTTCATCCTTCCACACCTCTCTCTCTCTCTCTCTCTCTCTCTCCCTCATGGCTTCCCTCACCTTCTCCCCATCTCGATCCGCCACGAAGCCCGCCGATCGCGCGCCCAACTCCGGTCCTCGCGCGGCCCTGCTCAAGCTCTCGGTCCCGCGCGACTTCAAGCTCCCGCGCGGGGCTGCGGCGGCGGCTCGCGGACGCACGGCGATCGTCAGGAGCTGCCACGGAGCGCAGGCTTTAGTTGGTGAGTTCCGTTTTCTTCTCCGGAACGCTGGATCCTCTCCGTTTGACCGTAGACTGGTCTTCTTCGCTCTTTTCGCTCGACCGCGTTTCGTGATTCGATCGGTTTTCGAGTGATGTCGATGCGTTTTGTAGATAACGGCAGTCAACGGGCGTCCGACGTGCCGCTCCTGACTTTCTCGGAGGTCAGTTTCTCTCTCTCTCTCTCGTTCGAGTGCTTTTGCTGGTGGCTTGCTGCTTGATCAAAAGGGCCGAAGTCAAAGTAGTTATTTGGGTTGATGAATTTGTCTCCGGGGCGTGTCTAGGCCGTCGAGAGGCTGCAGGCGAAGCGGCGGGGATGGAAAGGGAAGCAGCAGTATCTCGCCATGTACTCGAGCGTCTTCGGCGGCATCGTGACGGATCCGGCGGCCATGGTGATCCCCATGGACGACCACATGGTTCACAGAGGGCACGGCGTCTTCGACACCGCCGCGATAATGGATGGGTAAGTTCGCGTTTGGCCTCCGCAAACTGAAAGCTCATTCCTAGAAGAATGGCATTGTACTGTCGGCATGCGCGTCGGCGATTCGATGTCGGTGCGATTCTTTTCGACTGCTCTCCACGGTTTTTTTGATAATTCTCAGAGTCGCTCATGATGCCGATGCTTGTCGAATGCCTGGCTATAGCAAGTTCGAGATCGAGAAATCATGTTCAAGTCGATTGACAGAGACAGTGTCTCTAATTATACAGATGCAGTAACTGAAATTTAGTTCATAGCTGATTGTAATTCCTTACGCTTGTCGTAGACATCTCTATGAGCTCGACCAGCACCTCGATCGCATCATAAGATCGGCATCCATGGCCAAGATCAGTCTTCCGTTCGATCGAGAAAGCATCAAGAGAATCCTCATCCGAACCGTGAGCGCTTCTAAGTGTCGAAAAGGGTCTCTGAGGTACTGGCTTTCGGCCGGCCCCGGTGATTTCCAGCTTTCTCCTTCTGGTTGTGCCGAACCCGCTTTGTACGCAATCGTGATTCAGGATGAGTCGCCATTTGATTCGAGCGGCGTCAAAGTCGTTACTTCGTCGATTCCAATAAAGCCTCCTCAGTTCGCCACCATGAAAAGCGTCAACTACCTCCCCAACGTGCTGTCGAAGATGGAAGCCGAAGAAAACGGCGCTTACGCCGCCATATGGTTAGATAACGAAGGATTCATCGCCGAAGGGCCGAACATGAACGTGGCGTTCGTCACGAAGGAGAAGGAACTTGTGATGCCGCATTTCGACAAAATCCTCAGCGGGTGCACTGCAAAAAGGGTCCTGACCATCGCCGAGGCGCTGGTGAACGAGGGCAAACTGCAGGGGATCAAACTACGGAACGTGACGGCAGAGGAAGGAAAAGCAGCAGAAGAGATGATGCTCATCGGCAGCGGAGTTCTCGTCCGCTCCGTCGTCCAGTGGGACGAGCAGGTGATCGGCAACGGTAAGTTTAATAAGCTGCATCAACTCGTCTTAGTAGCATCGCACGCATCGAGTTCACTAGTTGCGTTTCGCATTTTCTCCTTGATAGGTAAAGAAGGTCCCGTGACTCAGTTTCTCTTGAGTGCCATCATCGAGGACATGAAATCAGGACCCTCGACAGTCCGTACTCCCGTCCCGTACTGAGTGCCGAGCCGGGCTGAGCCGGGCTGAGCCGAGCCGAGCCGAGCCGAGATGACTTCTCTCGACGCCATATCATACAATTTGAATGTACAGCTACGCACTTCCGTTGTTGGTCTTGTAGAAGGGCATGCTCATCCTTGTCGATAAAATGTCGAGCTCGAATGTATTATTATTACTAAAGCAACTTCAAAAACTTTGTGAACTAGCGAGAGTTTCTGCCATTTCCTCTCTTTTACACCTTCTTGCGTGAATAAGCAAGCAAATACTCGAATCTACCGTGGTATCCTTTCCAGTCTTGACATCGAAACGTGCGTCTAATGAATTTGACCAGGTCGGATCTCCCCTTCTCAACGTAATCGTTGTTGATCAAAGTTGAAACTTCCTCAAATCCACAAGAAGATATGAAGTTCGTGTTTATAATCTGCTAACGAAATTGGACCTTTATCATGCGAACTGGCCTAACATAACCCAAGCGTTGCACTTATTAAAGTCACGGACAACGCATGCATAATTTTCGACGATCCTCAGGAAAGGCTAAAGGCAACCTCTGTTGCAAATGAGCAAGTCAACATACCGTCGGCATATCATCCTCAGTAAGTCGAATCTATCGCACAGTGCATAGATCTTTTCGTATATCTCCGGTATATGGTTTCTGCAGATCACTGACCCATAATTCAAACCCTGTAACCGTGTTACTTCATTCCGAATCCACACAAAACGAGAGAACTGGACAAGCATGGAATTTGATAAAAGCTAGATAGTTTTCAGAATGACAATTCAATCAAGCATTTGGGATGATTTCAAAATATTTGAGCTCGTCTCCACTCCATATGCTAGTTGTAGAACTTTTCGAGCACTATTCGCTTGATGCACTGACCTTTACGTATGAGTACTCACTATCTCTGCTTAACCACATTGTATGCTGCGGTTTCCTTTCACCGCATGGAGGCAAAGAACAGATTTCAGTATCAGGGCAATGTTATTCCGGCAGTGCAAAAATCAATGCTTTATCCTTTCATGAGCCACCCATTTACTATGGTTTTAACAAACGATCCCGTGCAATTGAATTCTTTGTTAACCTAGTGGTCTATAGCCTGATAATGAGTTTTCCACCAGAAAGATGTACTGCTCGGGGTCTGTACACTTATGAATCGTGCATGAACTTAAGAAAAATAATTAGCCAAATTTAAATAAAGGAATGTTAATTATGGGGAAAAGGGGAAACTAGGAAAACCACTTCCCAATCGTTAAAACGAATAAAAAAATGATTGAAGCTCTAGTTAGTTTCTGCCAGAGGATATCTATTGGACCTAATAAAATGCTGCATCTGCGTAATGAAAAGCCAAAATGTGCCTCATCAGCTGTTTTCTTCAAATCACAACAAATTTTCAATATTGGAGGTTAGATGAGCATTATCAGTAGCCAATCCCATAGTTAAAGTTGAATTTTCTTTAGAACAGGAGACTCCACTGTCTATCTGAGATTCCACTATAGTTTCTGTAGGAGGAAACTTTACCCCATTGCAGTTAGGGCGATTCTCTGGCTCACTTCCAGCTGTTGTGCAGTCATTTTGGAGTTCCGGCCGTATTCTTGTCTCAGTTTGAAGCGCTGGACCGAACAATGTGTCTGCAGCATGGTGGAGAGGACATAATCATCCTTTAGAGTAGATTGGTAAGACACAAATAAGAGTATCTACACTTTGAGGTCAACCACAAATGGTCCTTTTGAACCAGATATTAAAATTTCCAAGTTATCTAACATTAGAGACATTGTAGAATCTTCTGAGCAAAGCTTCTCAATGACAAATAATAGTCCAAAGAATATCTGTCATAATTGATAGAAATAGTGGACTTCCACAAAATGCCACATTGTAATTACTAAAGAAAGCCAACAACCGTGCCAACAATGCAGAAAGAGATCATCGGCAAGAAAATATTGAGAAAGAGAAGTACATGACCATTAATAGTTGTCTCTATAAGATCCCTTTTGAAAGCAAATGCTTATTTTCATCAAGAGCCAAATGGAGTTGAATATGCCAACACATCATCACGGCAATTTACAGAACAAGCAGCTATCGATTGCAAACTGACTAAAATACTGCAGATTAGGAACAACCCCTAAAGGTTGCAAGGAAGGATATCCAGGTACTTACCTTTACTTCTATGAGTGATGAGATTGTCGAGGAAGTGCAAGAATGTTGTTAGGACAACCTTTTCCTGCTCCACATAGACCCCCCTACGGTCTCCTCCACTATTAAATTTAGCACTAGTGGGACAGGTATGGTCATAAACTCCATTTTCAAGTCTATCTACCATGTGCATAGCATCTTTTTCCTCACACATCAATGCAAGCGTTTCAGGGGAAACTGGCCGATCATTTTGCAAAGCCTCTCCACTGTATGCACAATCAATTGTTCCTTCTCTTTCTGCTAGACTCCTACTCAAGTTGTCATCATTCATGCCTTTCTGAACAGCACTATCCTTTTGACCATGCTCTAATGCTTTAGCAAACAGAGGGAGTGAGTCTTCAATGTCTTCCTGTTCTTTCTGCTGATCTGTCCGGGCTTCCTTCTCTAGATAGAGCAACAAGGCCAATTCAGATGACAGAACTACACCAAATCAAAACAACTGAGTCCAACTCATACAAAATAAGGGTGAATAACTAAAAATAAATAAATCTGGCAAAAAAAACTAAATAAACATCAAAATGTAAAACAACAAACTATGGCATAAAGGCAGGTCCAATTCATGCAACTCTCAATAGATATTCCACAATCAAGTTAAGCAAATATTAAAAAACATAGATGATGATGATGATGATGATTTAAGCATTGGCATGTTGAAAGCCTCAAAAGCTCGATTTAACTAGTAAAGAAAACAAAATTAAACAAATGGCAGCTGTAAAACCTCATACTTATTAATAAGTTTAAACGTGAGATGAAGTTCATAAAAACAGCCAAATTACAGTTCAATTGCATGTAAAAGTGGAAACCTGCAAATGTAGTCCTAGCTTCGGCAGAGATGGAAACCAGTAATGAGCAGAATTTCTTCATGTCCTCTGGTTGGAGCATGTTTGCCAGCGGAGATCTTCAGCGAAAATCACCAACGCTTGGTTAGATTAAAACAATCACCCTATTCCATAGCATGCTCAATTTCCGACAAACAATGTAGAACCTGTATGTGAATTTGGAAGGTCCTGGCATTGCTGCATTAGCTGGGTAAAATATAGATGTGGATGGGGAAGAAGCCACACCAGCGACATAAGCTCCAGACTTTCTTTCCTAAAGAAATTGCAAGAACTCACCATTACAGGCCAGTGAGAAGAGAGATACTCAATGCAAAGAAAGAGAGTTTGAATCTAAATTCCATCCTGGCAATTGACTGAAATGTTCTTTTTTAAGAGCTTTGTCCTCTTAAGAACTCAAGAAGCATGGAAATGTGTATGATGAGTCACTGTTTCACAAACATGAGCTTTTCAAACAGAATCGAGCATTAAGCCACTATTGCAGATGATCGTAAATTAAATGCTTATGTGTGTCTAATGTGAGTGCATGCACAGGCACATGAATTTGGCAGTCAATATCTTTTCTTCAATCTCTCTTTTGTTTCCCACCAATCTTCTTAACAAACTTAGAAATAGCTAAAATAAATTGACAAAGACAAATCCGGTGATAGAGTTGTGCCTTCTCTTTTTCCCATTGTACCCCAGAAGATGTACAGGAAGTCCCTTATGGATGAAAATGGATAAGGACTGGTTTACAGATACCATGTTCCATAGATTCCAACATCCTTGAAGCATACGCTTCTTGTATATTCCGGATAGTTCCAAACACTAGTCTAAACCCAAAAAGGAATGTATCAGAACTGCACGAAATAATCATGTGATAGTCTATAACTCATCTTTTCTGATACTAAGCACCTCTATTGCTCCATTCTTTTTCCCCACTAAGCTCCAAGGGTGACAAGGGCATCATAAGAAATGTTTATCAAATCAATAACAGGTATATGCTCCACAGTACCATCTATGTGATTTCATTAGATAGCTAAAGTAGTTCGACAAAAAAAAAGGGAGGGGGGGAGAAATTTTACTGAATGATTGAGCCTTCTCTTTTCAAATTATCACTGAAAATGCCCACACTGTCCCTTCAACAATACACTATGGTTAAGGACGTGTCTATCAAACCCATGTTTCATAATTTCAACAGTTTTAAAACATACATATCTCACATTGTGTGTGTATGTGTGTGTAAGTGCGCATAGTTCCAAAGACTATATTTCCCAGTTAGTCTCAATTATGATACATACATCTTAGAAAAGTATACACAATTATCCAAGCAGAAGTCACTTTGAAATATACTTGTACAGCTGAGGTTGCAAAAGAGAAAAGACCTGCTGATACCGGGCACTAGCTCGGCTGGATCTACCATTATGGGGCATACTGGAAAAATTTTCAAGTTTTATCTTCTTCATAGCTGGAGGGACCCCATACCCTGAGGAACCAACCGCTCCATTGATCGCGGCATTGGCTGCTCGTTGGATGTAGGCCATAGCATCATGGGTACCATGGAAGAGGGTCATTCTTTCTTCACTTCCTTCAAAGTTCTTGCAATCCTTGCATTTACAATTTTCAGAGCACAAAACACCAGCCTGGAAACACTCACAGTATTTCTTGAGGCACCCAGATTTCTTGCACTGACATCCTTTGTTGTGCTTTCCCACCATTTGAATTCCCCCCACATCCTGTGTTTTGTTTTCAACATGCTTATTACCGAGCAAAACTTTTAGATGAAGTAGCAATGTAATCAACACACAGAGACATAATAAAGACAGAGTATTCACAAAAAAAGACATACCCCATTATCTTGTAATCCATGAGGACTGGTAGCAATCTTTGGTCTAAACGCCTCCGGATTTCTTTCTAAGATTGCTCTAACAGCAAATTTCCTTGTAGGCTCATTTTCTTCATTATTCTGACAGTTCATGCAGTTGCAACCATCACAATAAACTCCAGCTGAAAAACATTCGCAGTACCTAAAAGCTTCAAGGTCAGTTTCCTCATTGAGAATAATAATGCAGGAGACAAATGAATGCATTGCTCTCACCATCTCTTGACACTACCCAGAACTGATAAAATGAAAATCTGGCTACACATTTGATCAATTTAATCTTTTCTGGCATGAATGCAAGGATACTCTCAGATCCAGAGACTCTACTGTTATGTATCATGGCACAAATATGGATTAAACATAGTAGTGGAAAGAAACAGAGTCCTAATTGTACTATACCACTGCTAGTGATCAAAGACACCCGCACGGTGAGCCCCCACACACATAGTATTCATGTTTTCTCGCATCGTGCAGCGGAATTCTCCATGCTCGGAGAGACAACAGAAAGGCATCACCATAATAAAAGATGTCCAATATATTTGGAGCAGAGTTTGTATATATGGAAAAGGATAAGCTTACAGTTTCAGACATCGAGAACTCTTGCAATTACAAAGCTTTGGCTTCGTAGGAGTAAAATATTTTGCTTCAGTAGCAACCTGTGGCCGTGAAATGGGAGATTCTGGCTTGCTGCAATGTAAGTGATTCAATTTAGTTTAGACAGATATAAAAAAATTCCCGAACTTACGATATTATTATGTGCGAGTCTGTGTATGTGGGTGTGGGTATATATACACCCAAACAATGATGACAAAACTCAACTCCATTGCAAAGAGAAACCATTGACACCCAAGATTCAAATTCTCGATCCTTTTTTTTTTCATAGAAATTTCTAACGGATTTGCAACACAAATAATTAGCAGCAAATGACCTCTATTTGTCCATAGAAGTACAGTAATCGTTAAAAGAAACTTTACCCAACTTCCACTGCCGGAACTGGAACCTTATGCAGAGGATGTGTCTGCTGTGTTGACGGAATCACCTGCAGCTGCGGCTGCGGCTGCGGCTGCAAATTCGAATTCAAGATCATTATCCGTGGTGGTGGAGACTGAGCCTGTACTTGCGGCGGTTTCCCTTGCGGCACACAGAACTTCAACTGATACTGAACCTGCGGCGGCTGCAATGGCGGCTGAAGTTGCACCGGCCGGAAAAGACGCGGCTGAATTTGCCGAGGCTGCCACTGAACCGCCTTCTCCGACTGCGATTGTCGCCGCGATTCTGATTCAGACGGCAACCGAAGCTCGAGCTGCGTGCCGAACTGCGGGGGCGGCTGCGGCTGGGCCGGGGGCTCTAGATGCTCCGTCAACGCCACACTCGCCGCCGCCGACGATCTACAGATTGCCGTGAAATCCAACTGTCTCGCCGGCTTCTGTGGCGCGAAATCGGACACCGCCTCGCTCTTGTCCATCATTCCGCAATCGGCCTACGCTAGTCCAAACGATTTCCCTCTCGGCCGCTCGATCGAGTCCTCGAGATTACCTCGGACTCCGCAAGACGAAACTCAATTGACGGCGAACAGATTGAAGGCCACACATACGTCACAGTCGCCAACGACGAACGACGTCACCAATGGCGGGACCGCGTTATCTCCGAGATCCGAAGGACGAGGACGCCGGCGCGAACGGAAGGGACGATTGCCGGAGGTTCGTTCTCTGCCGTAACGGCGACGAAGCAAAACGGCATTGCGTGGGCGACGAGGCGTTATGGTTCGCCGCCGACCGAACGCGTTACCGAAGCTCCGGCGAATTGAGGTCGTCCGGCCGTCGGCGGCGAGCGGCGGACCGTGCGGACGGCGGAGAGGTTTTGGGTTTAGAGAGAGAGAGAGAGAGAGAGAGAGAGATGTAGAGAGAGAGTTGGGACTGATGGTGCTGCGATTCTGTATCGAAGCTTGCGAGTGCGTGTGTCCATCTCCCTCTAATGGTTTTGAATTTTTTGATCCTGTCGCGATCGGACGGTGAGACTGGCGATGTGGACGATCGTGCGGATCAGATTGAAAGTTCCGATGGACGGGGGGGATCGGGCGAGGAGCGAGGCGAGCGATGTAGAGCCGTCGGATGAGCTCGGGCTCTTTAGGTTTGCCCTTTTTGCTGGGAAAATGGGTAAAGCGACGGGGGTCGAGTTTGGCGGTAAGGGGTCGGTGGCGTTTTGGCGTGAAGACACGTGTACGGCGGATCTTACGGGAGAATCGAGGTGGTCCGGAATGGACGGTCGCAATTTGAAACTCGAACTCCAATTAGGAACAAGACGCTGACCTTTTTTGGCTGGGATTGGAGCTTGGGGCATTTGAAACTGAAATGGCTTTAAATATTGTAAAACAGCTAGCGATTAATTTAATAAATCAAGTTTAAGATTTAATTAAGTGATCTCTTATCATTGAGATGCCCATTACTGGGATAAAAAAAACTTAAATAACATTTCAAAGAGTTCAAAAATATTTATTTTGGTAAGGAGTTTTTAACAATACCAAAGTATAGAATTAAGTATGCGTTGATTTTTTTTATTGTGTAATCGCAAATCTCATCTAAGTAAAATTGGGTAATTTTGAATTTTTCGTTAGGAGTAGAGAAAAAAAATTTCGAATTTTTCTCGAGTTTTTTTGTCCATTATGAGGAAGAAATTTTGAACTTTTTTTGTCAAAATTATGAAGTTCGATAGATTTATCGGTGTCTATTCTAAGAAAGAAATTTTGAACTTTTCTAGTTAGAATTGCGAAGTCAATAGATTCATTGGTATCCTTTTGAAAAATCTCGAGGGCATATAAAAAAAAGGTGCTTAGATATAGCTTTTGCATCATCCTTTTCCTTACAAAAGACCTTAAAATCTTGATGTGTCTATAGTAGCTTGAGCAATGTAATTGACAGCCAATCACTTTTGCACGTGATCTACAAGTCAAATGGGAGATGAATGAGTCTTTTGCAGCATTATGACATACTTGACTTTCAAGAATATGGTTTGACTCACGTGTTGCTGTATAGGATTCGTTGAACTTTATATTTTACTACTCTAGTTAGAAAGAATTGCTTCTCTGATCATAGTTCATCAAAATTTAAACATGCAATTCCTCAGGTTGCCCTTCGCAATAATTCAACTTGTTCATGGAAGTTGCTCCATCAGCAAGTTGATGTAGTAATTTGATATGAGCAGCTATGGCAACTTCTTACCCCATCACTAGCTACCCACCGCTTCCATCTCAAAACCCATTTAACTCATCTTCCTTTCACTCTCTATGTTCTTGTGCCAAATTATGCGAGTGGTAACGAAGATTATATTTGATGAGTACTTTGAAGACGCTTATTAAACATAATTCACATTCCAAGGTTATGATCACATGTGATGTGATCAACGTGAAAAGCGGTAAAACTTCTTTAGTTAGTTGCTAACATAGTGTGCCTAGGGCACTCTTTCGCAAAATGTTATGCACAAATCAGTATAATTATGAATCATTTGTGTGTTAAAAAGAATCTCATTTCTCCGTCTAGTGCATTGTCCCTGAGTATCTCTGAATGAGTGGAGCTAAGATAGCATGAGGTGCACTACACCAGTGACTTAAGAACTAAGATGGACAGGGAAACTAAGATGGACAAGGACTAATGCATTTGGTGCATCTAATTCACTACTCCATTAAAGAAAAGTGTACATTCCATACTGTTTAACTTTTTGCCAATCTACATTGAAGGTGATAGAAACTAATCTAGGTGGCATCAAATCGAGGGTACTATATGTTTTGAGTCTATTGAGCATTTAATCCAACTGTAAATGGGTAATCGATTTTTTTACGCCGTAAATGAAACTGACCCCCTTTTAGAATTGTTACTAGCCCAAAAGCCAATATGAAGAAATTGTAACTGACTCACCATTAGATCATCAATATGTTTGTTTCGAATTGATTTTACGGTGGAGTATTTCTACATGTCAATCATCCAACGTGTAAACTATGTTTAGCTGCATTGATAATGGAGCTAACAAGTAGAAGTCCTTTCTTTTAAGCACGGCCAACTCCTTTAGATTGACTCATGCGTCAGTTCATTGATGTCTTAAATGAAGATTAGCTTAAGCTGTAGGTACCCAATGCAGCTCTTATGGGGTTAGCTACATAAGTTAGTAATAACAAACCTTATACATTTCAGGAAACATGACGTCTCGTATTTGACATCTACCTGGCGTTAAGGCACCAATTCACAGTGAATTCCCTAATCTCGATGCATCGACGATTTGTCCTTGATTAAACTGGAAAAAGTGGACGTAGTGTGTGGTACGAGAAAGCTAACCCTTGATATAAGTTGACCTTGATATTCTATTTATCCAATGATGATCAAATGCGTCGCCCAACAGTGCATCAACTGAAAAGGAATGGTGCGTGAGCATACCCACCATTGGATGAAGAGAGAGGGGAGTGGTTTAGAGGGCCATTTCCCGTCATATACTTGCGATCTGCAATTGAGTTTCTTTGCTACTACGATTCATACATCATCACTAAGACCATCCACTCCAAGTTTAATTTACACACCATCAATTCAATAGTCGACCCTTCCTCCTCAAAAAAATAAATAAAAAAATAAAAACAGAAAGTCTCAAGATCCATCAAGGGCTCGAGGGTTTCTTCCTTCTCCTCCCTCTTTTCTCTTTTTTCCCCCCCAGAAGCATTAAAAGAACGAAATTAGGTTAAAGGTTCAAAGTGTTTAGTGCGAACAAAAGATGCATGGCATGGCATGGCATGGACCATGATGAGGATCGTACAAGCTAAAAAGGACCTCTTGGTCCTGGGGACACACCGTCAACCTCGTGGGACAACTCCACACATGTCCGGTTGCCATCATTCGAACATCAGATTCTCCCCTTTTCCTGCTTACTTCCTCCGTCACTAGATGGAGAATGGGGAGATTCCTCAGCTTTTATCAAAGCATTCGCAGCGCTTCATTCTCACCCTTCTGCCATCCTCGGACGACTCGCTGATCAAAACGTGATTAGAATATTTCGGGCATGGCCAATCAAATAGCAAACCCACTTTGTTAACCTCGTTAGACCAAAAACTAAAAAATTAAAAACCCCATGAAGGCACCATAATTCTCGCTTAGTGTATAAAGAGAGAGTACGGGCATCATTTAGGATTCATCCATTCTGCGAAAGATAAAATAATTTGAAAAATATATTCTTATGAATGATCCCTCATATTCCTTAAAATAATTAGCTGAAGAAAAGTTTTTTCCCCATTATCAATAACAATTTATATTTAAATATGTTTGTAGATGATGAAAATATTTTTTCGTTTGTTCGTTTTTGTTGATGATATAAGCGGTCATTTTTTCAAAAAAATGTTATGTTATCTAAATAATTTGTTTTCTGTGAAACAAACGGAACTTGAAAAATAAAAATCTTCGTGTCAAAATCAAATTGAGATGAACCGAAACGAAATGACCATTTGGATAAACTTTCTTTTTTCCAAAATAATATTTCATCTACCGATACGAACATGAGATGTGGTCCTCATGGATTAGCTTTTTGAGCTGTTCGTATACTCTTAATTTTTCCCAAATTTTTGGTGTCATACAATTATCGGACCAAAGCAAATTTCTCGAGTAAATGTAACTATTGCTGCTAATTTTAAATAATTCTTTGCACGACTCACCTTGTTTTTATTTTTATTTTTTTTCCATTGCCATCCATTTAGGGCTTCTCTGCCGACGACCAACCATGCCCTCTTTTGTTAATTTTGCAAAACATCAACCCCGTGGCCAGTAGGGTGACATGGGAGAACTTGCAAAAGCGTGCTGAACAAATGGTACGCGGGATCGAGACGCATGAGTATCTTCTCTTTCAAGTCTTGTTCGATTAGGTCGAACGAATGAGAGTATGCTCTCACTTGATTAGGTTAAACGCTCGGCTTATAATAAGTTAATTTTGTGAATATGCTCTCCATTTACTGCTCTAAATCCCGTATATTAGAAAAATTTTTAGACCCAAGAACCTTATGGTGTAAATTAATGGTATTTTAAAAAGTAAGAGGCGGTCCCTTATAAAGTCGAGAGAAAGGCCGTGTTAAGAGATATCATATCTGTCTTGGAATATCATCTGTCTGTACCACATACCTCTTTTAGGATAAGCCCATTTTTTCTCATTACTCATGTAGATACTAGAGCTACTAAATGATGAATAGCTATGGTAAGCAATAGCCCCATCTGTTTAGGTCTTTTTCAGCAAAGGGGCCCGGATCACAAAAACAAGAGGATTAATGGGTTGTTGTCTCATGCAAGCTCTTCACATATCAAATATGATTAAAGCCTAAAGGTACCCTACATCTATTGACATTCTCTTAGGACACTTTATATTACTAAATTAAGCACATCTAATGACATGTATCAATGTAACGTATTCCGTAACATATAGAAACCCTACAGCTATCTTACTACAAAAGATTGGATAAAATAATTTTTCCATGGATTTGGATCCTTTGTTAAATTAACAGGTACCCTTTTGAGATCTGACAGCAAAAAAGAAAAAGGGCATCTCTCGAGATCTAATTAAGCTTGAGGACAAAAAAAAAGAAAAAGAAAAAAAGTAGACAGCTTAACATGGTAGATAAAGCTCCTTTTAGAAGACTCATAATCGAATGGAGAACTTTTGTTTCCTTAACTTACTCGGCGAACCACGCCATTGCTCAAGTGCTCTTTCGACAACATCGAATTTCATCTCTAAAACAACCATTTCTCTTAATTTAACAAGGCTTCACGAAAGCCTTTTTTGGCAGTGTATAAACAGTTCAACGTTTGCACCATCGCCCGAGCTTTATCTGATCTATAAAATTGACTGAGTGTTAAATAGGTTTAGGGTTTGTTTATTAAGATGGACTTTCTCAACTTTTGAAATAAGAAAGAAAAAAGAAGAAAAAGCTCGAGAGTTACGACTCGTCTAATTTTATGTTCAGCTATCATTTACTCTTCTTTTTTAATCTATTATCCCACATAGAGAAAATTGTGCATTTCATGGATTCAATACCTACCGTACACTACGCTACTACTCGGATCTCTTTTGAGGACATTCTGCACTCTATTTTTCTCAAGTGAAAATACAAAAGGATATATAATAATAATAATAATAATAATAATAATAATAATAATAATAATAATAATAATAATAATAATAATAATAATAATAATAATAATAATAATAATAATAATAATAATAATAATAATAATAATAATAAAATAAATTAACAAGCGAATATTTACAAAAAGCACCACTGAGATCAAAGTGAATTTATTAGAATGTGAAACCTTATTGATAGAAAAGAGCTGCTAGAGAATTTACAATGTTGGGCACAAGAACAATAGGGACCTTAAAATCCTGGGACCAGATCATAGAACAATCGACCATGTCACCTCTCTTTGTAAGGGTTTCTTTCCTGTCAACTCGTGCACATTTTCAGGGAAATACGGTCATCGGCAAAGGCCTACACATTTGTTTTCTTTTCGTTTCCTATTGGTGCAAAGGATTGTTTACAAAAAAAGAATAATAATGGTCAAATTGAGTTTATTGGTTAAAAGACTTCATCTACATCTAAATTCAACAATAATAAATATTAGAGAATTAAAAAAAAAAAAAAAAAAAAAAGTTCTGCTTCCTTCTTTTTTTCTGGATCGGTCTGCTTCTAATTAAGATGGAGGTAAAGCATTACTTTCAGCCATTACATTTAGAGATGAAAGGGGTCTGTTTCCGAGGCGATGTGAATTGTTGAGTTCTGTCATGTTCAATCAATTCCATGGGGCACATCTCAGTGAAAAACCCCCGTACCATTGCTTTCGTGTTTGTTCTTATTCGGCAAATCATTCATTGGCAAGCAGAGATATATTCCTTCCTTACTTATTGTGTTTTACATATATATGCCACCTTATAATATCTCATTCCTTAATTGTTTATACTCCGATTTAATTGCTCATCCTACTAAAACAGGACCCATATTATGTATGGTAAAAATAATCTAATAAAAAGATAATTTACACGCTTTGATTCTCTCTTATCTTAAGAAGAGGAAACGCATTATGGAAGTATTTTAATTTGTGACGTAATTTTATTATATATGTGAAACTTATCGTAATGTCATGTCATCGTAATTGTAAGTGAGCTGCAAAGTAGAAGGAGAGAGAGAGAGAGAGAGGGTGGAGGAAATAGTGATAACTACTTAATGAGAGGTTTTAAAAAAATGAGTAAAACTGGGAATTGCATGGCAAAGTTGACAAAACATAATCATCATCAATTATTTTAATAATAAGCAAAGACGACTGAAGACTATAAGAACCAGTAGTGTGTCTTTTCGTTTCTTTTTGCTTTGAACAAGTGAAATTTTTAGTGTGTTTCTGAAGTGAGTTATACTTATTAAAGTTAATCACTTTGTAATTTCGGTAATTAAAGTTAATTAAGCTTGAATTTTTAACATCCGCCTCACATTTTCTCCTCCTGCTTTCTCTCTCTGACAAAACATCAAAGTTGTTTAAATTTCTCCTACTCTTACAATGAAATGATTTTCTTTTAATCATATTTTGTCAAAAAGAGTCTCTAAAGCTTTTGTTAAGTAACTAAATTAAAATTATCACAATTTGTAATACATAAGACTGTTCTCCCGATAAATGAAATCAACATAATTATCATAATCGATCAATTCCCTATTCTTGTTGAACTGTTCATTACAAGGCGAGTTCTAAGCAATACGTATATATAATACATATACATACATATATAGGTAAATGGTTAATCTCCTAAATTACACATGAATCTATTAAACCACGATTAGACACAGATCTGTTGATTCAAAGATTCACTTGTTTGCATGCTTACCTATCAAATAATGTAATTTTTTGTTGTATTTTGTGATAATATGCTACGTTTGATAGTTTCTAAATAATTGAAAGTAAAGTTTGCACTGTTACAAAACAACTATAAATGAAATGACGGATAAAGATTTGTAATTCATATTTGAATGTAAGTTTTATGTCAATAAAAAATGTGATTTAATATCTCCTTACGCATAGTAATTGTCATATATACTCAAAATTAAGAGTTCTTTTTCGTAGATCCTTAAACTAGCTTAATATTTCATATCTATATTATCCCTTACGAAGTTTATAGATTGTGACACAAAATGCTAATCTTAGATGTGTAACCGAAACTTACAATCCTATTTGATTCTTGATTCATAATTTGTAAATTTAAAATTTCGATTCACGATACTTATCTTAAACAATTATGACAATTAATGCCTTGAAAATTGAATATTTTCTACCTCAAGCATGTCGCACAAGAGGCTTGGGTACACTCAATACCCTTTTTTTTATTATTATTTTATTTTGGGATAAACTAAAAGAAGCCGCGCGTCAAAAATCATTGGTGTTCCTTTTCTATTTCCATTTTAAAAACTCTTGGTAAGCCAAACCACGCATTCCCGCATTGATAGAGGAATTGCCAACGCAAATGGAAATTCGCACGTAAAAAACACGTGAGCTCATATTAATAAAAGAATGGAGAGAGACAAATCCGCTAACGACGCTATCATAAATGTCTCACACTCGCCAAAATTTGAGTTACGCCATAACTTCTTTTTTAACACTTGGAAAATCCCATTTGGCGCTAGCTCTCAATTGATTAGAGTAAGTTTGACAAGCAAGTGAATCAATTATTGCCTTATTAGTTTGGTAAAAAGGAAATGATTATTACCTCATCAAGCGTTTGAGTCTCATCTTAAAATGGCCTTTCCATATTTCTCTCCAAAAATTATGAAAATTTAAATAACTCATTTTAAAATCTAAAAAATTACAAAAATTCTAAATTACTATTTTTTTTTGTGGGAATTCTAAATAACTTCACACGTTCAGCACTTAAATATCTTGAAAGATTTGGATATCCAATATTAGACCAAAGCCCAATTTCAAAGCGATACCAGAAAATATTTATAGAAATTAAAAGTAAAAAATCACCCCAAACAAATCCTTAATTCCCAAAAAATATAAGCTATACTTTTAAACGAAAGTTATCAAACATTTATATCATTAAATTGTAATCTCAAACTAGCAATAGGGAAGTCCAAAAACGACAAGAGAGCTGAAAAGTTACCAGAAACCTACTGCAGAAAGTCGGAAAGTTTTCCTACAAGATCCCAAAATAAAAAGGAACCTAGAAGACTTTCTTTCGGTTTTGGATATTTGGGAATACCCCAGTAAGTCCTTTTCCTGCAAGAGCACAATACATTCCATAAGGGGATTTTACGTGGCATTCCGCGCAATAATATTCATAACTTTGCAACTTATTTATCATAAAAAATACTGGCACTACAATTTTTTTTTAAAACAAAACCTAAAAATAGAACCCTCTCAATCTATATGTAGGATTCAATCACTTGCAATAATATAGGTAATAAAATATTTTATATTAACTAACCCTGAAAATTCTTTTTTGGTACAAGAGATTAAAAGAGAGAATTACATCAAAAGCTACCGCAATCCTTAGTAGCCAGGCCGTAAAGTCTTCTGCTGACAAAAAATTAATCCCAATTGGCGGAACATTTAGGAATTATACTGTCGAACTAAAGTGAAAAGCAAAATTAGCAAGCCAGTTGACACAAGCTTTTCCTTCCTTGCAAGTATGCTGCAAGTCAACTTCCGCTCAACTTCAAATTCTGAATCAGTAGTTAGTTTGGGAGTATTTCATTCATCTAAAACTCTATATTTCTTGTGGGACACACATTATCAATGGGCTCATGCACATTGAACTGCTAAATTGATGAAAGCAATGTCTTTCTTGGGAAAGGGTGGGAGGATCAATTATTACAGCTACCCCTCTGATGTGTTTTCATAAGAGTCTCATACTTATTATGTAGTGTACCGTTCGAGGCATAACTAGTCATGCATCTATGACATAAAGGTTTGTGGTTAAACGAGCTTATCATCGCGGTGCCCACTAGTCTTTTAGAAACCTTGGAATCTCTTCATGTGAGATATCAAATAGTCAAGGCACGAGCCACGCAAGCTAATGAAAAGTTTGCCCACAACTTAGCTTGATTCAGTGACATCACGGATGGCTTGAATTAGTGGTGTCATAAAAGGTCACATGTGACTAGGACGTTGGATAATTAATGGATGTAATTGTACCTATTAGTTTTTCCTATAAACAGCCTCATTGATCGTAAAACTAGCTACTCGCCTAACTCTAAATTTGTCATTGTACCTTTAGAATCATCATTCAAGTTACTCTTTATACAGACTTCTTTTAGCCAAACATGGGAATTAAAGGAATCCAGAATTCCACTACAATTCCAAAGAACACGTTCCACAGTTCTCAAATTCAGACAAGGCTTCTACAACTCAGCTTCTCTTTCTCTTCCGAGGTGCATGTTCCAGCAACTAGATTTCTTTTGATGTAGATTCCAAGAAACAACTTTCAATAGTCTTTATTTCGCCATTCGTAACTAATCTAATTGAATTCTTTTGCTCATTAATTTCACATAAAGAATACTGCTAGGAATACTCATATAGATATACAGTAGTAACACATAAGCATGCGATGAAATAGGCCCAATCACGACATAAAATATCAACTTGGATGATGATCAAAATATAGATATAAAAAGAGAGATGGGGTTTGCATTCCGCCTAAACCTAAATCTAAATCCATACTCAAGTGCCGGCTAAGGGTTCTCCTACACCCCCCTTCAACCTCTCTTTACCATTTAAAGCTAGGGCTTTTGCGGTCAACCAACCCCGACTCGCCTCGGGACGCCGGGAGCGGCACGCGCCAATCGCGTCCCGCCTTCATGCGAAGGCATCTTCGGACCGGCTCTCCGAGGCCCCGCCGCGGCGCGTGGGGGCGACGCGCGCGGACAGGGAAACATGGGGAGAGAGACAGAAACAGAACCGAGGGGACTCCCTCGACGCACCAGCGTTGTCGCTCCCTCCGCCTAGGGTTTTTTTTTCCCCTCTCCTCCTAGGCAAGGGGGGAGTAATGGAAAGTGATAAGATCCGCACAAACCCGCCACGTGTCGCCGCCCCAGTGGCCCTCCCGCCTCGAATCTGTCCCTCCCCACTTCGCAAAACCCTCGCACACCAATACTAAAGGAATTTCTTCTTCTTTCCTCTTTTTTTCTTTCAGTTTTTCCGCATTTTTTTATCCTACCGATGTGAGTGGGTTTGTGTGTTTTTGTAGGTAGAGAGAGAAAGGTGTCCAAGAAGTAGAGAGAGAGAGGGGTGTCATGTGGCAAGAAACATGAAACGTCTCACGACTTTAGGACGAAAAAAAAAGAACTCATTTCTCTCTCTTTCTCTCTCTCTCTCGGAGTAAAGAATCGAAAGCCCCGCGCGCACACGCCCGACATCGAAGGCGCTAGGGTTTCTCTCGATCCGCGCGCCCAAATTCCGCGCGGCCTGAGCTCGATCCCTTCTTGAATCCGCCACCGTTCCGCTCCGACGCGGGCCACTCCACTCGGGGAGGTCTTCATCCGAGGAGGCCGCGGGCGGGGGATTCCAAGTCGAGTGCGGATAGGGCACAGTTTGACTCGGGCCTCTGAGAGATCGAGGTTCGTTCTTTGAGCTCGAATCGGTGCCTTCTCTTCTGGGTCGGGCGGTTCTTGAGTTGGGTCTTTTCTTGATGGGGGATCTGTTTCTATAAATAAAGCTGGCCGCGAGCTGGGTTTCTATTCTTGATTTGCGGGGGGTGCTTGAAATTCGTCTTTTGCTCGTGGAGTGGGGTTTCAACTGTTTTTCTCGATCTGAAACTTTCTCGACTGTCAGGAATATTAACTCTTGGTGGTTTTCTTGATTCGGTTTGATGATTTTTCTTGCTCTTCTAGAGTGGGGGTTCGATTATTGCTGTCACAGTAGCGATTTAGTGAGTAAAATAAACCCTAGGAATCATTTTATTTTTCCGGGTTAATGGGTATAATATAATGGCGTGAATGGTGTCTTTGAGGTGATATCTTAGTGGGTTTATGCTCATAATCAATAACCCAAGGCTTGAATACAACCTTTTCCTTCTTGGTGGGGCCTATGTCCAGTTCATGGGCAAAACCCTAATCTGGCCTTTGTCTTGTAGCTGATATTTCATCGTCACTTCCTCACATCTTAACTTGGTTGGTTCTTTCTGCCTGAGAGATTTTGTTCGTTCATGGGGTAGAATGTTGCAAGATACAACTTCCTGCGCATTTGCTAGGGTTTCTACTATCATTTCATGAGTATACCCGAGAAAAAAAGTTGTTATTTTATGTGCACTTTCCATGTAAGCTCGATTTCTTATGGTTTATACAATGGCATGTTAGCAATAAACTTATAGCATTTTTCTTCTGTTTTGTAATTGCCTGATGTTGCATATGAGGTTACTGTGTTAATCTGTTCTCTTGAATACTATAATTTACATTGATCCTCTAAAAACTTTTCTAGGACTAGTTATTTAGTGAGTTTTTGTACGATCATCTGGTTCCTATTGCAATTTAGTTCTATGTATGACATTCAAAATTCTTAAGAATGCACATGGCTTGTCCTAGGCAGCTTGCTTTGAAGTGAAATGATCGCATGACTGCACGAACAGCCAACGTGGCCGCGTTGTCATTCGCATTTAAACATCAATGGAATCATTCACCCAAATCGACTCAATATCAATAGATCTTCTCGGGGTTGCTGGAAAAAGTAATACCAAGTGTGAGCACTTCTCAATCCGGTAAGGTTTAAATTTTCTGCATATATTTAACATTGCTGTTCCTCATATATGCTGCAATTGCTGTGTATATATAAATATATATATATAAATATAAGTATGTATGTATGTATGTATGTATTCCTGCATTATAATCTCTGGTACCAGAATAATTAGTTGCTGGAGGCCTGTGTGTGATGCTCCTCGAGCTTCTTCTTTGCTGTATCTAGTCCGCATCTACTAGGCTTCACTCTTTTTGCATCATTCATCCATATTTTATTTGTTCAAATGTTTGAACCAAATGAAAAATTCAGCTTTGTCCTCATGTTAATGAATAGCAAAAATACTGCTGGAAGAATTTGCTTATATATATTCGATACATTTGGTGTGGAGACCAATTGTTCTCTCTCCAATCTTTCAAAGAATTAGTTTCATTAATTCTTATTATGACTCTTTACTGGTATTGCTGGAAATGAAGTGGCCAATGGTAATAAAGATGAACTGTGTTGGACTTTACACATGTCTAGTGTAGTTTCCTTGCTACTTCTTGTAATACCTCGCACTATTGTTCCTTAAACATAATCTGACTCATCCTTCCATCAGTAAATATGTTTCTGGGATGCGGCAAAAAGAAAGCAAGCTATGTTGGCCGTTCAAATTGGAGAAAGACACCTCAGAAGTGCCAAAAGACATGCTTCCACCACTAGATGTTCCAAAGTTCAGATGGTGGAGATGCCAAACTTGCGTTCCAGATTTGTGCATTGAATCTACCCCTGCTGAAAAAGTCATTGATAATTCTGTTTTTAAATGCAAATGTGAGAGCACCAGTATCAATCTGTTGAACCAAAGTCAAACTGCAACTGTTGCCTCTGATCTTCAGCAGATAAGGAGTGTAGGCATTGCTAGCACAGGAAAGTCTGATGCTACTATATTACCTCAAGTTAATGGCGGTGATGTTCGAGCTTCATTATATTCTAATGAGAAAAAAGACAAAGAGGATCAAACTTGCATTCTGATCTCCAAAGGTGAATTTTCATATATTTGCGATTCATTTATATCTGAAAGCTTTGATATTTCTTGATGATAAGTATGGGACCATAATCCAAGTTAGGAACTCTCAATACTTTTGTTTTTCTTTCTACAGAAGTTGGCATCAGCCAGGGAAAGGGAAAGGATGCTGATGACACAGGTATGTTCATTTCCAATATGGCTACTAACTACAAGTTTAATTACCTACATAAAGTTGACGTTAGATTGGTGCAACATGACACTCTTTTTACATACGGATGCTGAATCAGTACTTAACCAGCCAAATGGCTATGGGTCTCTTCATTTGTCTATGCTAGACTGTGGAGTTCATGAAGTTTTTGGCCGTGGAAGTTCTTCCGAAATCATTCAATTGGGGAAACAACCATCTAATCCCGATTCTGTGAAGGCAGGCAATGGCTCTGAGTGCGTTGGGGTTGTTTTGATTGATGGGGTGGATGATGCAATGACGGTTCAAGAGAAGAAACATCCTTCAGAAGAACTGGATGAACATGACTGCCCATCGTCTGACAGTGGCGACCTCTCTGAGGATAATTTACATGCTAAAAACATTAATTTACGCCGTAGAAGAAATCGGAAGGTACGTCTGCTAACTGATTTGTTGGGTAAGGATGAAAGTACGCATCCAGATCAAACCCAGAAAGTAAATGCTCCTTGTCTCGCTACATGCGATGAGTCTGCAAAGATAGCATCTGTGACAGATCGCCCTATTGTGGTCCCTGACAATGTTAAAAAGGTTCTCAAGAAAAGGAAGAGAAGTTCGCCTTTTGATCAGGACAGCAAGCAGAAGGATTCTATGACTCCTAGACAGGAAAGCGGGAAAGAAATTGTTTTCAAAGATGGTGCTGGGAATTCCAGTGCTGTTATTGAGTCTCAAATTGAAGACGATGAACTTGCTAGAATGGATTCACAAACTGTCAGAAAGAATCATTGGGCTAAACACAAGGAGGATGCAGTAATAAGTGCAACCGTTAAGAAGAAAAAGAAGAACCATGTTAATGAAGATATTTTCCACTATAAATCTGGACAGATTGGTACCAAACCAGCTGATGTCATGTTTTCATTTAGACATGAGATATCTCCAAGTGCAGCCAGAGAAACGAACTCTTTCCTTATCCCTGCATCGAAGAATGACAGAAGTTTGCTTTGCAATGACAAGACAGCAATGCCTCAAGAAAATTGTGGCCAGGTTTCAGTTACTCATCCAATCAGTAACCCCAATCCTTCAGGAGGGATGTTTATGAGGACAGACTCCAGAGTCATGCACTCCAGTCCTCCACCTTTCTGGTTCATACCCACCAGTGATGCTTCTGTAGAAAATAGATCCCATGTTTCTTCCAAAAGCTGTTTGCTTCCTCCCAAAGTTGACAAAGCATATGCCACTCCCACTCAATTCGGTTTGGCTTCTTCTTTCAATTGGCCGGAAGGTGCTCGAGAAGATTCACTTATTCTCAGAAAGCGGGAAGCCAGACCCATAGAGCCAAAGCGTCCTTCTAGTTGTGGATCTAATGCTTTTCCGGGTAAAGGGGATCGTGATGTCATTAGCAAGGGATCCGCCCGTAAGATTGCTAAAGTTCAGACTGAGAAGCAAAGTCATGCCTTGAATTTAGAGAATGCATTTTCTTATATGAAGCCACAAATGGTATGCAATCTTGTCATTAGTTCATAGAGTTACTTGATTTGGATTTTCTAAATTTGCAGTCGTGTGCTTGGTCAATTGTAGTACTATGCTACCCTCCTCGCCCCTTTGCTGAGATGACTAATTAGAATACTACATCATACCCTTCATAAGTTGTGGTGTAGTAGAAAATCTAGGGTTGGGAGTATGACGTCATACCCAAGCTATTACCTTGGATGACACTCTGCATTCTCTCTATGCTGGTGTATGTAGCAAGATTCACATCAATTTCAGAGAAATGCAATGCTTTTCTCATGTATCCTAGCGTGAAGATTTGATTTTTCTTTAATGAATTTGATATGAATGTTAGGCTTGGTCTTACAGTGTTGCATTTCCTCATGTTGGTTGTTCATATATTATGTTTGGATTCTTCTCTTCATCTTGTTACAACTATATGCTTTTGCAAAGTCATTAGATGTTATGAAACACTCTCGGTATAATTTGCATTTGAGCTCTTGTAATATTAGGTGATTTCCTCAGTGATTTTCAGAATTCAACAATTGCTTTTTTGCTTTTACAGCAAGATATTTCTGGGACAAGTAGCAGAGAGAAAGCCACTAAATCTCAGGAGTCCTCTGCAATTATGAAGCAATATCATGATGAAAAATCTGGTAAAGCTTCTGAGCAGACAACTGTAGATGACATACCAATGGAAATTGTTGAACTCATGGCAAAAAATCAATATGAAAGGTCTTTAGATGGTGCAGGAAGAAATAAACTCCTGCCGAGAACAAGTAAGTCAATGGATTCTGGCAGTTCAAGGATTGTCAAAGAATGCAGAAACAGGGAGCTGAACTTATCGCAAAAGGAAAGCATTCCAAAGAGGCAAATTCACTCTGGAAATCCTCGAAGTGTTGTGGTCGGAAAAGATTTCAGATCGCCCATGCAAAAGATTGTTCAGCACTCTTCTTGCCCAATCACAAATTATACAAGTGTTGGCCAAGTAGAAGGTACTCCTAATACTGCAAGGCATGTTATGTTTTCCCAGGACCAAGAAAAGTCAGTTAAGGTCCGAGTATGTGTTACGGATCCTTCGAGGCAGGGTACTATTTTGAATGGCACAATGAATGAGGATATGTGTAGAAACAAGCCCTCTGATACTAATTCCGAGCGTTTACAAGCACGTAGCAGAATCCATATTCCCCGACAAGGTGACGAACCGGTTCGTTTGTCGTCATCCATGATACCAACCCACATGCCCTTTGTGTACAGTCTCCCTCCTAACGGGGGACTTCACTCTAACCATATGGATGTTCAATCATATCGCCCCAAAACACCACCCAAGGTGGATATGAACTGGAGTCGGGATCCCAGATTATTTAGCTTCAGTGCTACAAACCTTGAGAAGCCAAGTAAGGATTTCCATTTTGATACTTTCAGCAGAACATGTGTGGAGAACCCATATGCATCGAGGCATAAGGGAATCGAGGTTGAAAATGGATATGACACATTTGATTTTCGTTCTAACGAAACTATACCTGCTATGCATTTACTCAGTCTCATGCATGCGGGACCTAGTTCTGGTCAAAACATTGATGTAGGTGGAGATGATAGGTTCTCGAAATATCCTTCCTTTCCATGTGGGTATCATTCAAAGGAAATTCCTGGGCGAGCATTGAGTCTACACAAGCCATCTGATCCATTGAAATGCACATCTTCAGGTTACTGTCCTACAAATTTTCTTCCAGGAAGATACCATGAACATTCTACTGTTCCGATCGTGAGTGCATCTGCTTCCTTTGTTCAACCTGATAAATTTTTTGGGGGGGATAATGAAGGTAATTTGCGTCTCCCTCTCAAGGTCCGTGATAAAGGGAAGAGAAAATGTTCTGATCTAGCTGGACCAACTGGAGGCTCTACATTCTCTAACCCTCTAGCAAGAAGTGCCTATTCAGGAATGAGTAATGGAGGCAATCTCTATCATAAATCAGGGAATTTCTTTGTCATGCCAAATCCTAGGAATTTCTCACTCCACGAGGAAACCTCTGAAAAGGCCGAAATGGACATCCATAATAGAAGTGAAACCATTTGGCCTCTGAGATGCAGTTCCGAGCCCGGAATTTGCACAACTAATCGGAACCCTGCGGACTTTAGCGTGCCAGAAGCAGGAAATATCTACACAATTGGACGTAATGACCTAAAATTTGAAAAGAAAGTCCGATTTCCGAAGAAGTCTGGCCTAGCTAATCTGGATGGTTTGAAAGAAAAGAGTAGCATGAAGCTCACTGCTGGATTTAGAATTCCCCAGCAGCAACTTGGTTGAATCCCTTCCAATATTCACAAGGTAGTTCTTCCAAAGTTCAGTATGTTCTTTAGGTTCAGGCATCCTTATGTTCTCTTCAACCAGCTAGATTTTAAGGCTGCCTTGCCTGCAGTTTCTTGCCATGTTCATGATACTTTTATTAAGTCAAGGTTTTATTTTTCTAGTTCCGACAGGTGAGCATCTTGGTTTTCTTGCTTAGTTGCCGCAAAAAAGAGCATCTTGGACAGGGGTTTTTGGGGCTCTAGTGTACAGAATGTGCAAGCTGATTTGTGGTCCGGAAATTTGCTGTTAGTCCTGACTCCGGATCCATCTCTAAGCTGACTTCATGAAAATACAATCGGGTAAGGCCTGTAAATTTGTGGGAAGTTTGACCCTCTCAGAGTTCTCAAGCACAAGACTTCAGAGGTTATGCAGTTATAGATGCTTGACTATATGAGAGTATCTACATGTTTTGTTTTGTGATTTACCCTGGCAATGAATTTGTTTAGGAACAATAACAGGGCATCGACACAACTATTTGGCCGAGTGGGACACATTACAAGTTTGTGCTTTTCTTTTGTTTTTTTTTCTTGTTTATCTTTCATTTCAGCAGTTGTAATAAGGGTGTTTGGCTACGGTGAAAGTGAGGACCTGGAAATGTGGTTCGGTTGAAATAAAGCAAAAGGAAAAAAGCAAAAGGAAAAGCAAACTGAAAACATTATATTTTGGATATGGAATTCGTCAGAATTGCTTGATGTACAAGAAAAACTTAATCGACATGCTTACCATCTTAAGATCAACTTTAGACAGTCAATCAGCTATTTGAGTAGGGATACTATATTTCCAGCTCTATACTCCATTCCACTCGGATACGTGATACTTGTACATTCTCTATAGTGTCCTATTTCCAGTTTAAGCATTGTTCTGACGCAGATATACTCTGACAACGAGCTTGTCTAGATTTGGTTGGCTTGCTTTTTCCATGTAGAGTGGTGTTGGTTGAAGCTTAAAGCATTAATGATATTTAGCTTTCAAGACAATAAGTCTTAGCTATGTTCTCGGTTGAAGATATTGGCTAACGGGACCCATAACCTGTTTGTTGCTTGCTTGTAGGACAATAGGAATAAACACGTCTCGAGTGCGGAACCTATTGAGATTTGCCCATTGTGCTAATGTTGTCCTCTGTCTGAATGACGAAAGGATTGCATAAGCTTGATAATTTGCGTGCAAGAACTCAAATGTAGCAATGGAAACCTCAATAAAGATTATGAGAGGTACATGATTCGAACAAATATGGCCAATCTACAGGTTTTGAACGAGACAAACAAAGCGATATGACGTCTTATGCCATTGAAGATTGTGTATACCTACAAACTCTAGCTTCCTGATAAACAAGCCCTGCTTCGCAAAGATAACCTTTTGCTGGACTACAATGCCTGTCTTCTGAGCATATGCACTGTCCTTCTAGGGCACACCCATCACCTTTTGCTGCTTCATTCCGAAACAATATCTCATCTGACCATTCACTTGAGAACAGGTTTTGTGGGTCCAATTGCTTCTTAGCTGCCATGAATCTGCCAAAGTTGGGATACTTGTTTCGGACGTTCAAGAATGCCAAGTTCCTGTTTTTAGCCCAATGCGGCTTGGCCCCATGCTTGAAGAACGCCATTTGCTCCACTTCCTCCCACACGTCTTGATTCAGTCTCGGGGTCGAGGGGTCGTCGGCTCGGTAATAGTTGAAATCCACCACGATCGAGTCCTCGGATTGGCCCAAGTACGCCTTGGAGGCCTTGATGAAACGTACCAGGAACCCATTATAGATATCCACTCCGCAGAAGTTTTTCGGATTCATGTCCCTGAGCTTCTTCACATCTCGAACGAAATCTGCGAATCTTCGGGCGGAGAATATCGCGGTCGACTCGTAAAAAAAGAGCCCGTCGATTCTTGGATCCCAAGCACAAGTAAGGTCAGTTCTCGAGGGAGGTGAGTACAAACACGAACCCGAAGTCTGCATTTTCCCCTGGCGACCGATGACCGGATAGCCGGTGAAGATCAGGCCATTCCTCAAACCGTTGGCGATCAGCTTCTTGTATCCCACCGTGGTAGACGCCAACGCACACTTCCCATCCACGTTCCTTGCATTCTCCAGTAACTTCTCTGCATACATCCAAGTTTTCTTCAGTCATTCTGTTTTTGACGAGGATGATATGCCAATGACATGATTTGAAAAACAGTGTAAAAGTTAGAGAGAAGAAGGGAAGCATTACCGGTCGCTCGTACGGATTTAGAGACGACAACCGAGTTGGATTGAAATCCTAGGAAGTCATAAAGGCCGTCGCCCGACGTGTTCAGAGGAACTCGATTATCGTTTCTGTAGACGGCAGTGTGTTTAGATGGGTACCAAGTGATGTCGGCGAATTCGTACTTCATGGCGTGATCTGTGTATACCTCTTCGATCCGAGCATCGTCCGTGAAATCATAAGTTATGCTTCTCTTGAACCCTTTCTCGAGAGAAAACTTCACCTGAGATAGATTTTATTCTACAACGATTCAGTAACAAGCTAATGAATCAAAATCCTCAGCCGCCTTTCACTTCTCCTTCATTGTTTCCGTCAGAAAGACATTTTTTCTAGGGACAAAGGTGAAGAAATTTATGATGGCACGGAAGTTCAATGTAGTCATTTTGGTCTAAAGCGCGATAAAGGCAATGTTACAGAACGAAAAATTCAAATTTCGAAAACTCAAGATGTACCGAGTGCGACCATTAAATCGACATACCTTGGAGATCACACCCAACATGCCCAAAGAGACTCTAGCAGCGTTAAGAAGCTGATCCTGTGCCTCAATCCTGATGACTTTGGCGAAACCTTCCGATTCCTTGGCCGGGACCACGAGACTAATCCCGACCACGTGGTCGTGCACCGCCCCGCCCTTCCCCCACCACGAGCTACCGTGTGCCCCCGTGCTTATCAACCCGGCCACGCTCACACCCTCCCAGTACGGCACAGCCACCACGCTCAGCCCTTGTCCCTCGACTCTGTCGATCAGCTCCCGCAGCGGAACCCCCGCTTCGGCCGTGACCACCAGGCTGGTCACGTCAATGTCGATACCAGAGGCATAGTTCGCCGTGCTTATCAAGAAGGAGCCGGCGGATCCAGCCCTCCCGGGGCAGGCCAGCTTCGGGATGGTGTGGGAGAACTTGCTCACGACCTTGACGTTCAGCCTGTGGCGGGCCGCGTAGGCCACGGCCGAGTGGAGCTCTTCCTCGGTCGAAGGGTACGTGACATTCTGGACACGGCAGTCCAACCTGTCGTTCCACGCGCCGTACGAGTTGCGGAGGATGCAGCCATCGCCGCCATCAGGACCGCCGCACACGACAGGGGAAGGCGGCGGCATGGAAGCAGTTTTGAGCAAGATGGAGTCCATGTGAAGGATGAGAACGAGGAGGAGGGCATGGAGGAGCCATCGAGAGCTGGCCATTGGAGAAAGATCTGAGAGCGTCCTGTTCTTGGAACGCTAGTGATGAGAGGGTCGATCTCGTCTGAATTGAGAAGGCAATGCTTCGAAGACAGACCAAGACAAAAGGGACAGGTTTTCTTGCATTGCATCCGAAGAGACCGTGTTTTTCTAATACGTGGGACACCTTTTGAAGGGCTTTCCAGCAGAAAGGAAACGAACAGAAGAGAAACAACGACAACAACCAATAAACACTAAAAAAAAATCGAAAATAAATCATGGAATTAAATAAACAAAAGGAAGATGGTAATTTTTTTCCTGCTTTCAGACCGTCAACTTGATTTTTCTTATGAAAAGTAGGGGACACAATCATCTTCTAAACGACGCCACGTCTAGGGATGACTCCAAATGCAGCATTAGCCGGCCGTGGAAATTCGTCAGCTGGACAAAAAATCCAGAACGACATGAGAAAGCTGCCGGCCCACGACGCAAGGACAACGGCATTCCTTTCTCAAATATTCTCGCCTATTGGGGGGATGTCGGGTGACCGATTCTTGGATGATTTCTTAGGCTTAATATAAATGAAAGTATGAGAACATTATCTTCAAGAACCGTTGATTATAATGCCTGATAATCATTGAATCTACGCTCTCTGGTCAACGGAAGCTCTAAAACGACAAGCTTTCCTAAATGCGGCCGATAATTCTCAAGGGACAGCGGTAAGTTTTGGAATATATTAGTTACATTGATGCTGCTCTCTTATTGTCGTAATTCAGTTTCTTAAGGCCGCACACGTGAAACAAACTAAGATAGAGCCTGACTTTGATGTGATATAAGAATGTCCGAGCGATGAGGAGAGTTTAAATTGATAGGTGAAGGGAGATCGCATGTATATAAAAATATATAAATTCCGTAAACAAATGATGCGGCATACTTTTAACACTCTGTGTTAATAACTTTCTAAGTGTGGTAATGAATCATGCATTTCGTAGAGTCATCCACTTGGTGAAGTCAAATTGACGAAAATGTAGGATCATGAAAGAATAAATATTTATGAAGAAAATTGTATGAAAGTTTTAAATCTATTGGATCAATGCCATTTTAATCCTAAACTTTTTAAATTCACCAATAAAGTATGGAATTCTAATGCAATCCTTCTACCAAATTGTTGCCAAAAATCGCTGATGTGACTTTGGCCATCTTATATGGCATGTTGACATGGATAACTTGTGAATTGTTACGTTAACATTTCCGATAGTAATTGGTCAAAAGAATTGCATTAGAATTTCGCGCAAAGATATAAGATCGTATTTGCAAAATTAGAAAGTTTAGGCCAAAAATTGAGTAGTGATCACAAGAAAAATTGTTGGTTTGAAATTCGAAAATTCCCTTATTTAAATGTTAGACGGGTATCTTAAAGGCACTGTTAATGAAATCCTATCAAAATAGAAGGATGTAATTCGTTTTCCGGTAAATTCAGCTGTAAATCTTTGGATGTGAGTTTTTCCTTAATTTAATCAGCTTGAATGGCTTGAACGTCCGAGACATATTTCATCGGTTCGTGGTTAGCATGCCTGAGCGACGCAAATGTTTAAGAATATTGGATTTATTATTAGTAGTAGTTTTAACAATTATGTTGATCTAATTCTGAATTGATGATTCTAGAAGATATGAAGATTTTGTTAGCAAGTGTCCCATACACGAGCACTTTTAAAGCAACTAATTGAGAAAATTCTGTAAAATTTCCAAAAGACCAACCATTCTCGTGACGTGTAATTACTGTTTTGGTTAAGGAGTAACTTGAGATGCCCGTTATGATGACACGCGTACTATTATATATTGTGCTAAAAGTGACTTTGCATGTTGCATGTATTAAATTTTAATGAAGGGGTCCTTTCTTCTTCAAATGAAAGCTTTAAATGTTTTCCAAGAAAACATAAGAGTTTAGAGAAAGATATATTGAGAATGAGTAGTGAATTTGACCTTTGAGAATTAAAAAAAAAAAAACAAAAATTTAGGATGTTTCTTTTTTTAAAGTATTCTCATAGCTATGATAATAAGTAGTAAAATTAACTTTACGAGAATGAAAAATTAATTGCGTTAATAGTTTTATATAAAATTGACTATATTATGCATGATATGTATAATGATGTATTTACAGAAAAAATCTGCTTACATGTCTATATAATAATATGAAGAGGTAAAATCGATTTTCACACTTGCAATTTAGTGCACCATAAATAAAATGTTAGAATTAAAATTAATTAACAATTAATGATTACTGTTAAAGAAATGAAAAAACGATCGAGTTGAGTTAAATAGAGATAGTTCTTGATAAATTTAATATTTATAAAATATGACGTAGAAGATGTTTGGGAAATATAATGTGAATTTATGTGTGAGGCAAATGAGCCTATAATATTTAATTATCTTTCAAATAAAATATATATTTTCAAGTGATTTTATTCTTAGTGATTTCTGGTCATAATTAATCAAAGAGACTATTCAAGCAAATTATAAAAAGATTTATGATTAAATTGACATAATTGAAATGTTTAAAATTAAATTGGTCATGACATAATAAGCTCAAGACATTTTCTACAATTTCCCCGTAAAAGTGTGGGGATTAGGTTTTATACAAGAAATCTTGCTCTTTCTGGAGCCATGACAGACAGCTGAGGTTTTGACTTTTCTTTAGTTGACATGTATTTTGGGCTCACATGTTACCCGAAGATCACTAAGCTAACCTAATATATAATGGGCGTGGACCAGAGAGCTTATTTATGTAAGAAAGATGGCCTACTTCAATAGGAAAATAATCAATGGCAATACCTTTAATGCTCCACCTTATCCACCAGCAGGAATTCATTGTCTTCTGTCCTCTCTATTTAGTCACAACATTCACCCATCTAACTCCCAGCTCTTGGTTTTGAGCAAATCCCAAAGATAATTTAATGCCCAAATAATTGTGTAAGTTGGAGATTTTTGGTGAAATAGACAAAAATGTAATAATACCTACACCCAAATGAAGCGTACAAGCCCCTTATATATGGGGTGAGAAGACAATTATAATTAATTAGAATTAGTTTAATTATATATATATATATATATATAAATTCTCATGTAAAATCACAATGTCACCCACTGAGGATTGCTATGAGGTCATGTTCGTCACCCTGTCGGTCTACTTGATACATGTGGAGAGGTTAATTTGTGTACATTTTCAGTCATTAATCGAATTGAATAATCGGAGTACCTAGTATCATTAAAAAGTATAATGCACTTTGCAAATTCTTTACAATTCACAGATCTGCTCATCTTTCACGAATTCTAGGAAACTAGCTAATGAAGAAAGAAGGTAACATTTGAGTCGTTTAGGAAACTGGTTTGATTGATTGGAGTGTGGGAAAAATGCACCCTTATTTTAGAATTTAGAGTTTAGGAGATAAGATGTGAGTTGTTCTGATACTTTTGAGTCACCAATTTGTCTATTGTTTGTTAATATACATTATTAATTTATCTTGCACCAAACATGGGTTTCCTGGGACTTTGGGTTCACTAAAGAAATTAACAAAGTGGAAAAAAGGAATTTGTTGCTTAAGTCTGAAAGCCCAACAAGCCCAATTTGTTTTCATCTTTTCCTTGCTTCCCAATCGAATTTAGCAATATTTAAATGTAAAATATTATGACCAAAAAAATGTCAATTTTGCCATCCAATGCTGATTCCTTTGTTTTTTCACTCCATATACCATCCGAATTTCGAATCAACTGCATAGTTGGGGTTCAAATCAAACATGCCACAACACCAGTCCAAAAGTGAGAATGTAAAATCTCGCCATGACTTTCAATAGCCGAGCACCTGAAAACGCACGACATTTCATTTATAAAGACCGCCATGATGTGTTTCCTCTTTCGAAGTCTTACCATCGAGTAATTATATCATGCGATTCTCGTCAACTATTCTACTCCATGAGTTTTTATGTATATCAAAAGTCGATTTGTAGTCAGTATTGAACCAACAAAAAATATTCAAAATACATAACTCTCGAAATGCAAATTTTATCCACCATAATTTATAAGACCTCGATGGCAAAAACGCTGGGGGAGGGAAAATCAAAAGTAAAAATTTCTTTGCCCAAAAGACATGACATGACTATTGGACCCCCACCACTCCATGTGAATCTGACACCCAGCTCGCAGGGCAGGGCAAGGCTCGTTCCTTCCCATCGATTGACTGGTCTGCCGCAACATGGCCCCCTCCCCCGTACAGCATATCCAGCGGTCGGTACAGAAACCACGTGTGCACGCGACAATCTTCGATGTTGTAACGTCACACTACTCGTCGTCAATTCACGTATCGTGGCGGACTCGATTTCAAACTCGAAAAATTTGAGGTAAAAAGTGGGAAACGGGCAATGTCGGATGCATTTCCTACTTCGATTTCCTTACTTATATATTAATTTTAACTATCATAAGTTAGAAATAATTACCCTTTCTTAGTATACGAATCTTTATACGAAATGACAAATTTCTACGCAAGACGGCTGTAATTCGAACCGTTTCTATTGATAAAAAGAGGGAAAAAAAGGCTTTTGCTACATTTCCTACGCTACGCTACATTACCACTTTAGCACTTAGCAATAGCAGCTCTCGCATTATATTTCCTCCCCGCCTAGACTCCCACGGCGGCCAGATCGCAGCCGTTCATCCTCCCGCCCGAGTCGTATCCGACGGTCTCCTGGAGCGCCTTCAGCAGCTGGGCCCCCTTCCTCCTCCCCCGGGCGCTGCAGTCCCCCTGCAGCGCCAGCATCACCGCGCGCGCCACCTCCTCCGGCGGCGCCACCCCCGCAGCCTCCCCTTCGCCCCCGCCTGCGCCTGCGCCGGCGCCGGCGCCGGCGCAGAATATCACGGCGAGCACGCCGATCGCGTGCTCCCGCCCGCGGCCCTCCATCCTCCCCATCATCTCCACCATCACGGGGACCGCCAGGGCGTGGGCCCGCACCTCCGCCGCCCCCTCGGCGACCGTGCACATCAGCTCCAGCGCCGCGAGCGCCCTCTCCGCGGCGGTCACCTCCATCTCCATCAGGGACTCCACGACCGCCGCGGCGGCCCCGGCCTCCACCGCCACGCGGCGGTTGCCCTCCGCCAGGCAGAGGGCGAAGAGGATCTTGGTGGCCGACTTGGGGCCGACGTGGGCCTGCATGCAGCTCACGACGGCGCGCATGAGCCCGGGCGGGCAGGCGGGCTCGAGCGGCGGGTTCGGCACCAGGGAGCGCTCCAGGAGCTGGAGGGCCGAGAGCTGGTCCGGGCCGGAGCCGGTGGTCAGCCGGAGCTCGGCCGAGTGGAAGAGGTCCTGGAGGACGGCGGGCGAAACTGGGGGCGGAGGCGGAGGCGGCGGCGGAGACGGCAGAGGGGGCGGGGTGGTGGTGGTGGTGGATGGGTGAATTCAGTGGGAACTTCCAGAGGGTGAAGCTCTGGGAAGTGGAGGAGGAGGAGGAAGAGGAGGAGGTCTCGGCTTTCTTGGGAGGGTGGGTGGCGGGTGGTGGTGGAGGTGGTGGCGGAGGAGGAGGGGGAGGAGGGGGCGGAGGAGGGGGCGGCGGAGGGGGAGGGGGAGGAGGGGGTGGAGGAGGAGGGGGTCGGAAGGGGAGAGAGGGAGGGGGAGGGGTGGGGGCGGTGGGGCTGAGGGAGGTTTGGGTGCAGTGGCGGAAGAAGGAGCAAGAGAAGATGGGGCGGGGGAGGGTTGGGTTTTGAGCTTCTGGGGGTGAGTCTTCATGCTCTTGCTCTGTTCTTTAGTGGCCGAACATGAAATTCCGACAGAATGAAAGAAGAGAGAGAGAGAGAGAGAGTTGATGTCGGTAGGGGGGGAGAGTGAGGAAGGAAGTGAGAGGAGTTCTCCAATTAGAGAATAGAGGAGAGGGAGAGGGAGAGGGAGATGGAGCATTGGCTAGCAAGACTTCATAGAGAGAGAGACCGTTGCCGTTCCAAGAAATAGAAACAGTAAACGACGTAAATTATACTTGAATTTTGATTTGACGTGTGATATAATCTTTGAATATTAAATTTATTTAATATGATTTTTGAATTTATTTAATGTGATTGGCTTGTTGGTATATATTTATTTTTAATTCAAAAATTATATGAAAATGTTCAATATTATTATTAAGTCTAAATTAACAGAAGAATAATATTTAATATTTTCATATAATTCAAGATTTATATTAAGTATATATTAAAAGTTCATGTATCACATTGAATAAATTAAACATTTATGAATAACATCTCAAAATAATATTAAACATTTTTATATAGTTCAAAATAATATTAAAAGGTTTTATATAATTCATGATTAAATTGAACATATATAAAAAGTTTAGATATCAAATTAAATAGATTAAAACTTTATAAATGAGTAAATATTCATAAATTATATTAAATAAATTAGAAATTCAGAGAGTGCATTATATTTTGGATGAAAATTTAGATATTATTTACGTGATTATCCCAAAAAAATCTAAACGAAAGGAATGTAGAAGAAAAGAACATGCAGCGGGAAGAGAAGCGCATTATATTTTGGATCAAAATTTAGATATTATTTACGTGATTATCCCAAAAAAATCTAAACGAAAGGACTGCAGAAGAAAAGAACATGCAGCGGGAAGAGAGAAAGAGAGAGAGAGAGAGAGAGGGAGGAGTGTATACAGGGTCGAGTTAGGCTGAAGAGAGTCAAAGGGTCAGAAGAGGAGGTCCCCACTACTCTCTGCACGCTGGTGGACTCTCTGCACGCTGGAACTCCCGCGAAAGAGATGACCGTGCACGTACGTTTTTGGTGTTTATGCAGCAGCTCCAGCTACGTTAGCAGAGTTCATACATTCGTACAAAAAAAAAAAAAAAAAAATTGTTGAAAAGGGCACAGAGGAAGAAACAGTAAGCCCAGCTCCACGGTCACATGTGACATGACGAGGTATCGCGCTCTTGACCGGGTCGATGTTGCGTAAGAAAACATCACGTTCTTTCAAGAAAAAGATGCAATTTGGAGACTTGCCTTTGATAAACTCGGCCAAGTTTTATATGCCATTAGCTCACACCTCTCTCTCTCTCTCGGAAAACCAACCGATTACCCTTTCCCACCATCACCAGTTTTCTTCAAATGAAACCCCCTCACCAGTCACCACAATTCAGTAACAAATAATGTGCACCGGAGAGTTCCGAATCGAAGGGACGCGTTAGCTTTCCATTTGGAAACCGTTCCAATTACCAATCGCCTTACCGACTGATATCATCTGCAAATTCAGGATTTCCATCTTTAGGTTTCGATTTCAACGGTGCTCTTACTCCATCCATACGAGATGACTATGGTCTGAGATGAATTCGGATGGCGTGATCATTACTGCTGCGCCCCAAAAGGAAAAAAGCTCAGGTACAACTGTCTAACCTGAATTTCGTGTCGGTGACACTAGTATGTCCGACCAATCAGATGATTTTGGCAAGGGAAAAAAACTTACTGAATCAAGTAGCAAAGTACTCAAACTGATCGTAGTGGAAATTCACAATTTATATCTATTTTCGGCCAATAGGGAAAAATTCACTAAGACCATGCTACAAAACTGATAAATGTAAATTACAAATTAGCAGCAGAGTCTCCTAATGAGATCGGGGAAGAAATTGGAAAAACCCTAGTACAAGTGAAAGGAGAGAATAAATAAGATGGGAGACTCCCCTCACCTCCATTTCTCTTGCAAATCTTTCCTCTCGGACCAGATCCATGTTACGAAGATTGCCACGATGAGTGCGGCTATTGTAATGAGAAGTAAAGCGTAGCTGAAGTCCTCAGTGAGTGAATCATAGGTCCTTGATGGTGCAAGCCGGGTGAAAAAGAGATCAACGCCGTACGTAAAGACAAGGGTTGTTGACTCCAGCTTTGCAGGAACCGTTACTATGCCTCGAAGACCTTCAACTTTAAGGGCATGTGTCACATAAGACTGCATAAAGAGTACTCAGTTAGTCCTCAGGCTCACAGAAATTGTGTAAGAGCGAGGGAAGATATATAAGGGTTCGAAGGACCAGAACTTAGCATCAAGTATTTACTAAACAATGAGGATACTAATACTTCCGGTGCCTAGAATGCCGTCAATATCTAAGTTGTAACCCTCCCATTCCTCTCCACCATGCTGACCTCTCTCGAGAATTATACCCTATGCGAAGAAGCTCAAAATTGACCCCAAATAACATGCATGGAAATAAGCAAAGAAGAAAGCCAAAATGATTTAGATGTTAGTTCGTCAGTACATAAGAACATAGCTATACAAACTATTTGATGTCGTCTTCTGTTCATCAAACAAAAAATTGATTTAAACTTCCCATGAGCTTCATCACTCAGCCCGGTTGCCCTGTGTGAAATTCTGAATCATCACTTTGAGTAGCATGTATCTAGTACCCTACTTTACCACAAGCTGAAGATCGCTGTCCACTATATAACTATTTAATTTTTGCTGTTAATTATGTGAAAGTGCAATCTACTCAACAAAGAAAATCAGATATTCAACCTCCAGACGTATTACTCTCTACTTATGCTAATGGTTATGCTCATAATTAATGCAATACATACACAAGAAGAAAGTTCGCTCATTCATGCATCAGAAATAATCAACTATAGTTCAAGACAATAACAGCTAACATACAGCACCTGAGGCATAATTGGCAGAGAATCCGTGAGGGGTATCATTCCTTCTTCTTTCTCAGCTTGTGTAGGATTAACAGTACGGCGAGGATCTAGATATCGCTTATCCAAAGCCAATACCTGAACAGGTACAACAAGCATTTGATACAAAGCCATATAAGCATATTCACCTTCAGATGTGTACATGTGTGAAGACCTTTCAGTGTGGGAAAAGACAAAAAAAAAAAGAAAAAGTTTTTCAGTAACTCTTTTAGCTCACCTGATCACCTATTGTACCAATTAGAAGCTGCTTCGAAGTAATGCCTTTGGCAGTTGATGTTACAGTTATAGCTTTCACTGAGTGAGTAAAAAAGTACGACTGTGATTTTGCTGTAACCTCTGGCCGAGAATACGAAGATACAGGTGAAGTGAGATTATGTTTCCCCACAACTAGCTTCAAAACATCTTTGTTATCCTGTAGCATATATCAGTAAAATATAAAGTTAAGTTCGCATGAGGAACATTAAAATATTTGCACAGAACATGTTCAGGAAATTACCGCCCGAGACTGATCATAAATCTCAACAACTGACATTTCATATCTGTGTGCTCTAAGATTGAAATAGTGGTAGACAACCCAGTTCTCACTAAAAACCTGGAACAAAAAACATACGTAAGGAGCCATATTTTTTAATGATGGAACCAACTAAAAACAATGACAGAAAGCTTACAGCATGGACTGGAGCTTGTGAGCCTTGATGAGTCATGCGGTGCAATATACGACCAGTAATGGTATCAATAAGATATACTACCAGCCATGACTCCTCGGGGGTAGCTGAGCCAATTTCACCACTACCTTTTGGTGCAGTTGTTGCCAGAAACAGTAGATTTTTTGATATATATTTGTACATCACATCTTGGTCAGTTATTGCCTTTGCCTGAGTGTGAACCACCTAGATAACCCATGTAAAGAAGTCAAATGATAAACAGGCAGCAGCAGAGAACCACCCTCAACAAGAAACAGAGAAAATAAAAAGAAAATGAGCAATAAGGAAGGCTACGGAAAATGATGGTTAGGAAATGACCAGGTCCAACAGTGGGATAGACAATGTGAATGTTTGCATTTCTGTTTCTGCAAACATGTATGCATGACAGCCCCCCTTCCTGGAATAACGCCTAGTTTTTGTTTATGTTTTTGATCAAAGATTACTTGTAAATCAAGTATCGGCAGAAATACAAGGCATAGAAAAATACAGAGTGCCAATGCCTCCACAAATGATATTAACACCAGAGTCATCTTAACAGAATGTGAAAAATAATTCAACCAGCTAAGCTTAAGCACATTTTCTTGAGCCAGCCACATATATCAGTTCCCACAACTCCAATAAATAGGGTAAGATATCCACACCAATATTCTTGCTAATTCTCAATTATGAGTAATTAAAGCTGTCATACCTCATTTATTTTATGCGTCCCACTTGCGACAATCTTTTCTGATTCTGCAGGGAGTACAACTGACCATAAGTCTTTGGGATCAAAACAGTATTCATCCTCATCATGACTACAAGAACCCTTAGATACGTGCCCCCTGATGATGCCATTATCAGCTTCAACTGAATACCAGTATATATTCGAGATTTCAGAACGGAAGATACTTAAAGCCTTTGGAGATCTAGGGTACAGGTGGGCTCGCTGGTTAGCATCTACAAGTAAATGAAGACGCTGTTCTGTTGAATCTGTAAATGGCAGAGGAATAACTTGCACTATAGAATGTATAGGAACCAAAGAATCGAGCTCCTCGCCCTTGTAGGCATCAATGAAAGAGAGAAGGCCTGGTGCATCATCACTTGGTCCACACCGACCAACAACGAGAACGGATGGATTCTCATCCATCGCATGATGATGAGGAACCTGCCATGGATAAATACGGAGCCCAGTTGGATAATCACACTTTTCAGATTTACGTAGTGATTGTACCAAGAGAGACCAAACAATTCTTCCATCTCCTGTGTGCAATGCGAAGACTTTGCCAGACCCAGTGAGTACTATGAGCAACTTGCGGAAACCATTGTGGTCTCTGGTCATTTTGCTCTTCTCGGAGCTTTTCAACCTCATGTTTTGTATTGCCGCTACATCCTCAGGGCTTGCAAGCATCAAAGTCCCCTTGAGCTTCAGAATGTGCCCCTTTGGGTTTTGGGAGAAACGAAGACCATTAGAGAGAGAATTCACAAAAAGGTATGTTCTCAAGATAATTTGAAAGCCAGCCACCTTTTCTTTCTTTTGAGATAATGCATCAAATGGTCTCTTAACTTTGACCCAATGTGTAATATGGTCCTTGAATGTTTAATTTGTTTAATTTGGTCCCCAAACTTTAGCAGAATGTGCAATGTAGTCTCTGAACTTTTAATTGGCTCAATGTGGTCTACATATTTGATACATGTTTAACTTAGTCCCCAAACTAAGTGAAGATGTTCAATGTTGTCCTTCCATTAATTCAAGCTCAAGGGCAATATTGAACATTTTCACATAATTCAGGGACTAAGTTGCATATATACCAAAACTACAGGAATCGCATTAAACGAATTTAAAGTTCGAGATCCATATTGCACATTAGGCCAAAGTTCAAGGATTATTTGTGTCTTTTTCCCCTTTCCTTTTTTTCCCCTTTTTGATAAACAAGCAAGCGAAGGATGAATGCCATAAGGTAGGAATAGAACCCACGATGGTTTAGGTAAGGAAGGATGACCATTGGGCCGATCCTTGGTTCCTCCATCAAAACCCCCTTTCTATAAAGAGAATCTACAATTAGGGAGATATTGGGATTCGATTTTTCCGACACAAATTTGCAAATGAGTATGATGCATCTAACAATGGGGCAAACATTTCATCTTTGACATAATATACATACCTTAAGCCATTCGAAGAGACTCTGTTCCACTTTTGATACTGAGACGCCATCTTTCTCCACAGGTAGCTCAGAGGTTGTTACATCTATCACTGATGCAAGGCCATCCTCCCTACACCAAACTATCTCACCCTGTTGGATCAATAATAATGAATGATCTTCCATGACAATTAAGGCCCTAAACCCATAAGACCTGTCTGTCCTAACATAGTTGTTTATGAAGACCTTATGGACCAGACCTCTCTGGTTGTTGATCTTAATGGTCTCCTTCAGCAAATCCATATTCCAGTCATGAACAGGTTTCACGACAATGTGGAGCTTCTGATTTTCATGTCGAGCAAGTGCAATAGCCTGTTGGCTCTCTGATAATGAAACAGCATCACTGAGAGCTGCTGCTTCCTTAATTTTTTCGACCAACTCCACTATACCTCCATCCATCACTTTGGCAAGGACTAGGAACTTATTTGTTTTCAGAGCAAACATATCAGCAAGCTTACAAGGTAATATCTCTACCACCCCATGAGAATCATCAACTAAACTCGAGATCTGTGTCTTTTGGAAGTTGATTTCTCCATCTTGGAAGAGTATTGTTAGTAAAACTGATCTAGTGGCATCCAATGCCACAAGAACATCATCTGAAACTAGCACTGTATCCGCAGAAAGGCCACCAGGAAAATCAACATTTACATGCTTTATCTCGTCTCCCTTTCTGGGATTGATTTCATATGCATGAAACTGGGAAGATTCGACATATCCCAGAACACGTACGGTCTCCTCTGCAGGAGCCTGGATAACCTGCTGAACCTCTAAGCTGTAAAGAGGAACAGAGAAAGAAAAAAAGATCATCCATTTGTTCAATTCAGTGAAAAGAACATACAGAAAAGACCAATAACCCGAACCTTTTAGCAGCAAAATCCTTTCTCCAAATAATTTCACCATCAATGCTAGAAACAGCATGGAGACATCCTTCGGCAAAAGCAAAAATTAAATTTTCCCTATCAACTCTGAAACTCGTCTGCATAAAAGGGCTCTATATCAGTAATGAACAAAAAAGCATCGGAACAGCATAAGATGAAAGCAGTGACGCCGGGTATATTAACATTAATATTATTATTATAAATTTATGGTTAATAGTATGGCACTCTCTATTTCAGCCAAGTGTAAAGGCATTCACACTACAATGTTATCAATATGACTATTTGGAAGATAGATAGACAGCAACAGGGTTAATATGCGGCACCATAACCTTCTTTGAAAGGGTATGCTAGATAACAGACATATAGACTTTCTGTTTTTTTTAGCATCTTCTTTCATAATGATAATGGCTGAAAAGCCCATAGTACCGTATTGAACATAGCATACCAATAACTAAATTGTAAGCATGAACAGCTTAACTGCAAAGGCAGGTACATCTTTGATTCAAACAGAAAATGAAATAGCAATAATTCTGCTGTGTTAAGATGATAGTCACATACCGGCACGATTAACATTATCTTTGAGGGGTTTGAGCCCTTCAAAATGGACTCCCAAACTAATTGTCCATCAGGAAGATTCCAAGCTCTCAGAATACTTCCACCTGACGATAGGGTGATGACATCTGCCATAGAGAAAAAGAGACAGAACTATCGTAAGTACACACTACCATAAAGTGAAGCTGGCAGGCATTACCCTGTAATGGCCAATGGTTGAACACGAGCTATGGACAACGAGAACAAAAAACTGAAATGAAGAGATACATTTGTATCAATAGCATTACAGCTGTCAAAATGATTAGATGAGTAACTTTTGCATGCCATTATCATATTTGAAGAAGGCTACTCTGTCAAACAAGAAACAGGATTCTGCCCTTGAAGTCCATAATTTTTTTTTCAAGTTCTAGCCACACTAAGGTAGAACTATATCTATCTAGCAATGGAATTGATGACCCTGCTAACCAGAGTATCCTATGACACAGTGGACTTTCCATGGAAAACTACAAGCAGCAAAGAATTATAAACTTCTATGGCATCAGTCAACTTAAGTGATGAGAAAAATAGCTGTTGTTGTTGGCTCCTGAAAATAAGCTCCACAACAGAAACAGGCTTATTCAACCGACAAGATCTTTCAAATCACCAGATGTACAGCTCTTATGCTGCGATGGCTTGGATAAATAACTAATTTCTTTACTCGTGAATTTGATAGAGAAGGACATAATCTTAATTTTAAATCATTTCATGGACAGTTATATGTTTCTACTAGACCAGAATAACTTAATTGACAAAAAGCTAGTACCCTTAAAAGGAGGAGGAAAATAATTATACCCATTCCACACAACGCGAATGTTAAAGTATACAAATTAAGTTGTTGATACTTCATGGTGCACGATTTCTGATTGAAATGGGTCCTTGCTTTCTTCATTAAAAAAAAAAAGAAACAATGACAAAGACAAATCTTAACTTACAGAACAATGAATTCATATTACCAGATGTGCATGCTAAACTGCGACACGTAACAAAAAAAGCAGACGAGCTACATGTAGAAAAATCAGAAAACCCGAAACAAGGAGAAAGTCAGTTAGCTCAAATAAAAATACCACAAGCAGATATAGGAATTGACTTGTCTAGAATGAAGGTTAGAGAACATGATGAAAAAACGACATAAAGGGCAAAAGACATAGCCATTTGTACATTTTCCAAGAGCAATATCAATTCCATCAATGGCATCATCAGCACCAAGAACATGTCTCCAATCTGCAAGCAAATATGTGCAAGAGACATGAGTTTCACAAAATAAAATCTAAGTAGTAGACCAGAGTAAGGGCGTCAGAACTAGATTTCTTATTGAACAATCAGTCTCTCTTCTTTTGTCAATAGAAATTACAAACCGTGCCAAATTACAGATAGCCACTCCCCATGAATAAATGATTTTGGATTTTGTCCATGATGAGGAGTACTCACATATATCACCATGGCGAAGATCAAGCGATGCTATGACATTCTGCTCCGTGGACACCACGACGCGCTTTCGACCAGCCTTCTGAGTGTGAAAAACGGCATGCTTCACTTTCCCAATGTACTTTTGATGCCTAAGGTTATCAATTTGCAAGTAAATTAAATCAAACCAATAAGCCGGGCGCTAATCATGTATGGCAAACTGCATAGTTAGACCACAGACCGCTAACAAAGGTAAGATAAAACTAAGAACTTGCATCCACTTTCGCATCACCTACTCCACGCTGAAAACATCACCAACCAGCACTCTCGACTTCGCATATCGAGTTATCAATCAAAAGCCACATCGTCAGCTAGTTTAACTAAAAAAAATAGTGTCTTGCACACAAAATTCATCAAACAAAGAGCTCAGCTCAAAGCATGCCTCCCTCTAAACCTAAAACACGCTAAAAATTTGATCAAAACTGCCTGTAAAAGTTAGCATCGCAACGTTTCCATGGGTAGACAATGCGTAAACGGCCTGCGATAGGCAAATTGCGAATTCCAGCCAAACGCATGTTCGGTGTGGACTCCACATGTTAGGCAAACCGATCAGAACCGACCTCGACACCATGCCAAACCCGACCTAATTCACAGAACCGATTCTAAGCACCCCCCTACGCCGCGGAAATTCGAGCAGCGGATCGACCGAGAGAGAAGCGCGTCTGCCTCCGCCGCCGGAGTCTAAGAACCGCGACTGAACGGGGCGGAAGAATCGAGGCGATTTCAAGCAGGCGCGGAAGTCAACGAGCTAGCGCGAGACGAGACGAGACGAGACCAGGCGGCGGCGATTCGGAGGAATCGAAATCCGCAGATTCCTTACCAATCCATGAGGCCGACCTGATCTTCGTAGAGCGAGGAGGCGAGATTCGATAACGACAGGAAGAGCAGGACGGAGAGGACGCGAGTCCCGATCGCCGCCATGGCTGCGCTGTGGCGACCTCGCTCGAGCTCTCTCTCTCTTCCTCTCTCTCTCTTTCTCTCTCTCTTTTTCCGTGACGAAGGGACGGATCTGAGAAGTCGAAGCGAAGCGCACTGAGGCTTCAGTTAAGGGAGTTAAACGGAAAAGTACCGCTGACACGGTGAAAATTGAAATTATAAACGAGGCCTTGGATTTTGACTGAATATCACTTTCGGCACTGTGTACTTTTTTTTTTTTTTTTTTTTTTTTTGAACAAAGCCCTGTGTACTTTAAACGACGTGGGATGTCGTCAAGAAAGCGCAAACTCCACGAAAGCCGGACGGCGACGAAAACTTAAATGAAATAAATTATATGGTGATTGATGTATGTTTCGATATTTTGGAAAACAATATGAGTTTAAAATTGTGTTAAAAAGTCAATCCCCGGCTTGAGTAAGGCCGGCATTCCAAGTCCAATCGCTAATTTGCTATAGACTTGGATATAACCTTTGTAGACTCAAGCTTGAATGTTGATGAATTGAGTTCGAATATTAAGAACGGAAATTAAGATACTCGTACTTAAGTGTAAAGTTCTTGATTCGAACATTAATATTTAGCCATATTTAAAAAACGAATTTTGATTTTTTAAATTTGAAATTGTTTTTTTCTAAATTCAAGTATAAATTTTCTATTGTTGATGAATCGTTTTTTCAGTACATTCAAATGTCATCTATTTAGTTTATTAGATTTGATTTATATTTGAATCACTATGGATCAAAGGATATTTAATTAGGCAGATGGCATCGCCTTGATTTCACCGAATTAGTATCATCGAATCATAGGTAACATGGTAGGGGGACCAATTGGGTAAAATATATTTTACAATATATAAAATAATTAGAGCTTCTCCCATCAAAGCGTCGATATGTCCGAGTGGTTAAGGAGACAGACTCGAAATCTGTTGGGCTTTGCCTGCGCAGGTTCGAATCCTGCTGTCGACGATTCTTTCTTTTATTCCTTTTTCCTTTTCTTGCGAGAATTTTAGCTTCGAAAATCTTTTTAATTCCCTTTTATTTTTTTGGGGTTTCAATGCTTATCTTGAGAGCGACAGCTACAACTCTCGAGATTGACCGAAGTATTTCTTCTTTTTCTTTTATTTTTACTATTTTTAATCTTTTGATTTCTATTTCTAGCGAGAATTTAAGAAAATCTTTTAACTCCCTTTTAATTTTGGGAAATTAAAAGATTGACCGACCTCCATGACTTCGGCACAAGACTTTTGCTTCATTCTTGCAGACGAACCCAGTAAAGAATGAGTGCAGCTCACTCCATTCTCTTCCCCCCTTTTCTTGGCTTCCGAGCCTTCGCAAATCTCCATTCTTTCTGGCTCTCTACACCAGTCTCGCCGACATGGTACCCAACTTAGACCTCATCCTCGTCGCGCTCCTCTACGGCACGGTCGTCGCCGGCATCCTGATCGCGGTGGTCCTCGTCGTCCTCGCCGGCCTCGTCCTAGGATTCGCCGCAGGGCTGTTCTCGATCATCGCCATGGATTCGTGCATTGTTTTCCAGCTGTTGTCCTGGCGTTTCGACTTGGTGAAGGCCGACGTCGAGCTGGGCCTGCTCCTCCTCCTCTGCACGGTCCTGCGATGCGGCGTTTCTGCTTCTTCGGCGTTGAGGCCGTGGGCGGAGCGCGGGGTTCGGGCATCGATCCACGCCGCGCGCCGGGCTCGAATCCTTTTCTCGTGAATTCTGGAGGACGTATTTCCTCTTCGGAAGTGCATGCATATTGCTTTGCTCGCGTCAAGATAATTTTGTGATCCATTCTTGCTAGTTATTCAAACTTGACCCGTGCCTCCGTTGGGAGGCTCGAGGTTTTTATAGTGGATAGTTTCTTCCGGGAGTGAAAATATCATTATTACGTCATCATATATTTTTATGTTGATCGTGAATGATGTCTGTATATGTGTGTAAAATCCAATTAAAACACATCTTTGTCGAAGACGTTGAAATTAATCCTGCATGTTGTTCAGAAAATAAATCCTAATTGTTGCTGCAAGTGGAGCAAGAAATGTCGCTTTTTTTTTTAAATTATTTTTTTGGGCTGTGATTAGATTGGATATGATGATGTAACTAGATTTGAACCAAGAAAATATTGCATGAGATAGACTTTTCATGTTATTATTGAGACAGTCCACTTAACTCATAACAACGATCTCACCTATGACATTCTTTGAAACACCCTCCCTTCTCTCTCCCCATTTATTATCCATAAGCATTTTATTATCTGTCTCTCTCTCGCATTGTCCTTTATTGCGACCACTCTACTCCCTCCCTCTCTCCCTCCTTCAATTTACGATTTAATGTTAAACATAAAGTATTGGGTGGAACCGTGAAAAGATTGGGATATGTGTTAGTGTGCAAATGACTAAAGGATGATTTAAAGGTAATGCTTGAACACAATTAATTAGTGGATCCAGTTGCACTTTACTAGCAAATTTAGTGACAACAAATTTCGTACGCAGATTGTCACATAAGTATAGAGAGACAAAGAGGAAGTCAGTGAGAATTAGGGCACCATGGATCTCACTCAACGTGTGCAGAGTGATGGGCTAGGTCCGACTCATAGGTCCAGCACATCTTTAATAAGAATAAAATCAGAAAAGAAAAGAAAAAGAGGGCTGAACGTTTCATAGCAGTGGAGAAGCGAGACTAGCCGCGTTTTCTTGCTGAAAAAGAAAAGAGAGAGCTCTTGTGGCTTTTCCCGAATTGGCTATTTCTCATAAAATTTTGGGTCTTGTTTTTCTTCTTCGTATTTAATTTTCGGCACTATATTTACTTGTTTGGGGTTGATAGTACTAGAATGTTGTAACTAGTTGCCATTGAGATTGATTTGATATTAGTTCATTGAGTTTGGGAGAAGGTATCAATCCTGGACAGGAAAACTAACATAGGGTAAATTTTTTTTTTGTAAATTTGTCAGTACCAGTTTGGGATTTTTGGTGGTCAAAAAAAAGTTTAAGTCCTCAACAATTGATTCTGGCAGAAGTTTTCCCAACAATTGATTCTGGCTTTCCCCAACAAAGTGGAATCAAAGCTAGCATTGATGGAGGAAACCATTGGCACCATGTTTAAGTTAAATGCCTCAACTTATTTTGTTTGGACATCTCAGACTAAAGACATATTGTCTTGTCAAAATTTATATGAATCCATCACGGGGGATAAAGGTAAAGAAGACAAAGAAGATAAAGAACGGGAGTGAATCAATTAGAAAACAATTGGCTATATTCACAATAGGTTGATCATAATTTTTTATATCATGCTCCTCAAGAAACAAATGTTAACACATTGCGGAAGAAATTGTAAGATGTGTGTAAGAGGGGGACACAAAATAAAGCATTTTTAAATAAGAGATTTGTAAATTTGAGATACAAGGAATAGAGTAGCATGTCTGAGCAATCGACTCAACATTATGATGTTGTAAATTAGTTGAAAATCTAGAAATTGATCTTGGTGATGAGTCGTTGACATGGCATTTTAAATTAATTTTTTTCTCCTACATAGCTTTTTTTATTATTATTTTCTTCTTCAAAATCTTGTTTAAATTAGATTAAAAAAAAAAAGGCAAAAATTTTATTTTAAAAAATTGAAAAAATAATGGCAAGGTGCGAGAGGCACCGTTGTCGGCCTTAGGGGAGGGCCCATGTTGCCTTAAATTGGGCGCCTCACCCTTGTTAGGCTTGGGCGCCCTCTTCTAGAGTTGGCAAGGGCCGACCACCCTTGCCCATAGTCGACGACCTCTGTTGGCTCCTTTGGCAATGGGTGGCAATGCCCCACTAGTGAGCCCTACTCTTTTCCCTTTTATGAATTTCTTTTTTTAAATATAATTTTTTAGCATTTTTATTTTTAATCTAATCTAAATAAGATTTGAAGAAGAAATAACAAAAAAAGCCATAAGAGAGAGAGAAATTAATTTAAAAATGCTACATATGCATTTTTTGTTGGATAAACTGACAATCTCAATGAAGAATTTGATTGTACTAATTTAATAAGTTTTAGTATTTAATTACACTTTTTGGAAGTTTTAGGATTTAATTGCACTTTCGTGACAAGTTTATGACTTTTAGTGCACTTTAGCAACAAGTTTTATGTGAATTAAATTTAATAGCCATTGGAAATGGAATATATGGAACTAAATTGAGTCAAATTGATCTAACAAAATTGTCGTGAAATGAATTGATTGAATGTTTATGATCTTGTGATTTATATCATGCATAACATTACTGGAGCCTGACCATTCTCACTTCTTGTTTGATGCCTCTTTTAAGGGAAACTTGTCGCGACCCTTCCGAATGAATAACCTCTAAGATGGTTAATGAATTAACAAGCAAGCGCAGGCGATCCCTCTTGTGAGGTGGTGCTAGTAATTGGCCCAAGTTCTCCAAAAGCCTAATTGCAGGGGTGATTTCCTTGGTTAATTATGTAATGCTATTTTTAATTTAAGAACGACCACCAATCTATTAAAGGTTGGTTAGAGGCCAAGTAAAACGTGAGAGGTCGTTTTACTTTTGCAAATTAGAGACTCGAGCCTAGGGCCTCGATAGTGCGAGATGTCTATCTAATGCCTAATTTGGTATCTTTTCCTCTTTCTTGAAAACATTTAATCATGCGATCTTTCCAACTTTTAAAATCCAAAGCACACACATCTACATGACCACACATAATCAAAGTTGTATAACACAAGAACATTAACCATCAAAATAATATCCTACCAAGTAAAATACTATGATATCAAAAGCAATTGAGGTGCAATAAGAACCCAATATGAGTTGGGCAAAAAATATACATTCTCTTGTTGTTGAACCTTAGAATAGGACTCCCGAGGCTGCTAATAATTAAATTTGCAAATGGCCTAAATTAAGGAGTGCATGTCTCCTAAAGCTAAATGATGATAATAATGATAACGTGATTAGATATCTAAACTATACCAAAAATGTGTTCGATAAATTTAAATTAATAACCATAATGAAAATTCTATAAATATGAGGCGAAAAAGCGAATGTGACTCGGGAATGATGCAATAGCAATAATGCAATGGGTCGTCCAAAATCAATTGTCCAGCCCATTAGGTTTGTTGAACAGTTAGCTAAATGTGCTCATTTGCCCACTAAATAGTTCCAAATAGACATGGAATCTTGGTGACGGGTGAATGATGATGTGTGATTCCACTAAAATATGAGATTAAACAACGTAAGTGGCAAAAGAAATAAGGTTAATCACATCCAAGGACCGATCCTTGGAACCGGTTGACACTAGGTCTCAAACTTCACAAACATGACATTCAACATAGGAATCGACATTACATCTCAATCTATCAAAAAATATGACATCGACATGAGTAAATGACAAAGAAAAATGAGCTTGACACCCTAAGGCCCTCGGCCAAAGCATGGGGTTGGACACATTTGCAAGATTTTTCAACAAAAAATCAAGGGAAAATGCTAGACAAAGCTAGTAGGGGTCACAGCCAAGCGAGGTGGAAATGGATCGGTTTAACAACAAACTTAAGTCTAACATAACCCAAAAAGGTCAAATCATATGTACTAGATGCCATAACCGTGTCAATCAATCGGTAGACCAAGGTAGCAGATTTGTAATGCATGCAACGACTATGTGAGCCGCCATACCTCGGCTTTTAATTGTAATCCGAAACTTGTTTATCTTTGGAGAACCAGCTACAATTTAAAATGATAGAGGGACGGAAGTGTTTTACCTTGAATTCGTGAAGCAAGGGGTCCTAGGCTCTCACTCAACTCACAATATTTAGCAAAACTGACACAGTTTGCTCTATTAGTTCCCTCAACCTTCACTTGTTACTTAACAATTTTGAATCATAGTTTTTATGGTTTTTCAAGCCTAGAGAGAGTTGAAGGAAATGAAGACTAGAGAATGAGCTAGAGAAATGAAGGTGGAAATGAGAGAGAGAGAGAGAGAGAGAGAGAGAGAGAGAGAGAGAGAGGAGTATCTTGAATCCCTTGGGATAATTATTCAAAAAGTCCTAAACCTATTGTACGACAACTAATTTAGTCATAAACTTTTCAATTGTGTTAATTCAGTCCTAAACTTATTATAAGGCAACTAGTTTAGTCATAAATCTTTTAACCATACTAATTTTGTCCTAAACTTTTGGATAGCTTGTCAATTTATTTATAAATCTTTTAGCAATTTGCCAATATAATTCTTTTGGATAAGTTTGGTTGGAAATTGCCTAAGAACTACACTTGCAAATCATTAAAAGGTTTAGGATTAAATTGATAAATCGTCAACATGTTTAAGACTAAATTTGCATAATTAAATGGTTTAGGATTGAATTGGTCATTTTATAATAAGTTTAAGAATTTTTGGACAATTTTTTATGAATCCATTTATATGGTTGCTTGCCAAGCCCATCCTTACCTAATTTAGTCATAAACTTTTCAATTGTGTTAATTTAGTCCTAAACTTATTGTAAGGCAACCGGTTTAGTCATAAATATTTTAATTGTACTAATTTTGTCCTAAACTTTTGGATAGCTTGTCAATTTATTTATAAATCTTTTAGCAATTTGCCAATATAATTCTTTTGGATAAGTTTGGTTGGAACTTGCCTAAGGACTACACTGGCAAATCATTAAAAGGTTTAGGATTAAATTGATAAATCGTCAACATGTTTAAGACTGAATTTGCATAAGTAAATGGTTTAGGATTTTTTTTTTTTTTTTTGGTTTAGGATTGAATTGGTCGTTTTATAATAAGTTCAAGAATTTTTGGACAATTTTTTATGGTCGCTGGCCAAGCCCATCCTTACCCAATGATTTCTAACCAATATCCACTGGTTCAAAGCTCTAAAGGGCCTTGGTTTTTGTCCAACATTTCAAGCTTGATCCATCGAGTCTTTGTCACAAAAACCAGTCAACCAAGTCATGGGTTAGGCTTGGGCACACTATGCAGTCACATAAAAACGACGAGTATATAGTCATCGCTCGTCCATTTTGACTAAAATTTGTAGTGGAGTGAGTTAATATGTAGATTACAGTTATGTAAAATTTTCAGGCCAAACGGACATAAGAAACTCCCACTTTGATGCCTTCGGATCATTGTTTATGGACTGCCTGCCTCGTGTAAGGATCAATCGATAACTTCCATTAATGCGAATTTGGGAAACGGTAACTTTTTGGATTAAGCCATGGGCCACATACCATTAGAAGAAGGGCTCATGTCACAAAAAGCAACATATTGGTACACCGATGCCACATTTACCCCAAATTAATTTTTATATAATAAAAACTTTCAAATTGGTAAATCTGTGTCACATTTATTATAAACTGATTTCTTATATAACAAAAATCCAAACTAATATACTCATGCCATATTTACCTTAAATTGATGCACTCATGCCCCATGCCCCATTTAAAAAAAAAAAAAAAAAAAAAAAAAAAGAAGAAGCAAATCCATATTTACCACTATTTGGAGTAAATATGGTGCATGTATACCGGTTTGGGACGTGACTATACTAATTTAGAGTTCTTTTTTATGATACAAAATTAGTTTGGGGGTGAATATGGCACTTATATTAGTTTGGGAGTTTTTTGTGAAACAAAAAATTAGTTTAGGGTAAATGTGTTATGGGTATACCGGTTTAGAGTTTTTGATAGTATTAGCCAATAAAAAGTTAGAGTCAAAGATGTTCATCGCAATACTTAAGCTTGCAAATTTCCAAGTTTGTTTGAGCCTTGAACCAAGCAGGAGAAGCTGCAACAAAATTAAAAAAGAAAAAGGTTTAGTCCTGGTGTTCGATTGCCCGTGAGCTCTAGCACCTTTGTTGATCAAAGTTTTTGCCGCTGAGTCTAATATGATAACTTAGAATGCTCTATTACTGCGTGCAAAAGAAATGCAATGAGAAATGTAAATGCATGATGACGCTATGTCAGTATTTTTAGTTAGGGGTCGAATTTTGCCATTATTAACGTATTCGATACTTAATCTTTATGAAATGCATATGTGATACCTATCTCTTGACATAGGTCCAAGATACTAAGACTACAATGTCCCTAGTTTCTAATTGTAGAGATATGCTGATAAAAATGTCAATGCAAAATGGCGCGCAATCGCAATTTTTGCTGGGGGTCAAATTTTGTCGTTTGACAAAGAATTTGATCCTTGAAAATTTGAAATGCATGAATAATCTTTTGGAAGAAAATTTAACTTTCAAATCCTCTTTAAAAAGAAGCTCTAACACCTTGCTTCTGCTTACAAATGTTCTGAACGTTTGTGCGTCCTTGCCCACCTAACGCTGTTCTACCAGAGAGCTAGCAACTCAGATTCCCTCACAATCTCTATGTTTACATCATATATCCACGTAAAAGTGCAACAAATTATCGCATATCCATGCTGCTTAATTTGGTGAACACTGAAGCCCTGGAAAGATGAATTGATAGTGAAAATGCATTTGAGAATTTTATCTTCCTTCGACTGTAGTAATGGTGATGGTATTTATCGACCGGATGCTTTCTTGTTGTGATGGGGATTCGTGCGAGCGTGAAAATGTATATGTCGGTTGCTTTGGCTGTGAAAGATTGGACTCCCCATTCAGCATTAGAACCACGGCAAACATGTTGGGTCTATCTTTGGCATGGTCTTGCGTACAGAGAAGCCCTAACTGAATGCATCTCATCACTTCTGACACCAAAAATGCATCGGCAATGCCTTCATCCATTAGATCTAATCCTTTGTCTTCACACCACAAGTGCCAAGCCTGTAACAACTAGTTGATTGTCATAGTGTTTCAAGGACTACCAATGGTTGGAAACTGAAATGGAGGTGTAGTAGTTCGAAGTTAGATCTTGCTCTTACATAAGCGAGGAGATTGAGATGTTGCCCTGGGTAATCTAAACTTGTGTTCTTCTTGCCGCTGATTATCTCCAATAGCAGTACTCCAAAGCTATAAACATCAGATTTCTCAGAAAATATCCCACCCATGGCATACTCTGGAGACATGTAACCACTGTAGACAAAATAATATAGGTGAAGCATTCTTGAAGTACAGTTCAAACAAAAAAATCATAGGCTAGAGGATGATGACATGAGAGATGAGAAAATCGGAGGGTCATAAACATCCAACTTGACGAGCATTGTATTTCTCATATCTTTTAGCATTTGCATTGCGGCGCTGGTCTATAATTACCTCGGAGTGAACTAACAGATTGGAACCATTGGATGTACATGGAAGAGTTTTCTCGGTAATAGTAAAGCAACAGTTGGGACATGTATGAAGGGAAAGCTGAGCAAATTATATTGCTAATCTACTTTTTAAGGTGATATATTGCCTCATGAGTAAGTACTCCTAATAGTGATGATAGAAAGCTTACCGTGTCCCCACAATTTTGTGAGTATTTACCAAAACTTGAGTGCCTTCAAACATCCGTGACAGCCCAAAATCTGAAATCTTGGGATTCATCTTTTCATCCAAGAGAATGTTGCTCACTTTCAAATCCCGATGTATGACTCTAAGGCAAGAATCGCGGTGGAGGTAAAGCAGCCCTCTGGCGACCCCCTGGATAATGTGGAAGCGTACACTCCAACTAAGTTTTGCCTTCTCTTTTGAATCTGAACAAGGTTGCAAACAGAAGAAATATCTAGTTTTAATACCGGATTTTGTTGAAAGTAGGAATAAGTTCTTTAAAGAGTGAGACTAACCAAAGAGGAAGGTGTCCAAGCTCTTGTTGGGCAAGTACTCATACACTAGAATCTTTTCCTCTCCCTCAATGCAGCAACCAAGGAGTCTCACTAGATTTCGGTGTTGAAGTTTGGAAATTAGAAGAATCTCATTCTTGAACTCTGTTATGCCTTGGCTTGAGCTGCTTGAAAGTCTCTTTGTTGCTATCTCCTTACCATCGTTCAGTTTTCCCTGTTTCAAAATGAACAGCACTATCAGTTTTTGGATAATTTCCTTATTTCCCTCGGAGAAGGCTTTTCTTTTACCTTATAAACCGGGCCAAACCCTCCCTGCCCGAGTTTGTTTTTCACGTTGAAGTTGTCTGTTGCGAGGCGTATGCTATCAAAGTCATAAACGACCAATTTTGATGTATCATCTTCCTTCATTTGGTCTTTCCAAGCAGTGTCCCTTAGCAAATCTTCTGATGTAACGAGCCTTGGGATTGTCATTTTCCTAAACTTCCCTGCATTTTACAGATAGAACGAAATCAACTCAAGATAAGCATGAGAACATCAGTAGCAGAGCAGGCTTTTGAAGCTGTGGTTCTACCAATAATTTAAGATTCTTATATTGCAGTTAGCGCAAAATCACCCTTAAAACAACAACAAACTGTACATCTTTTATTACCTCCCCACTTTGAAAGACCACAGACTGAAATACCGGCTCCAAATAAGATGATGCCAGAAATAGTACTTAGGATGATGATAAGTTTTGTCCGCGTAGGTACACCTGAACCATAGAAAATATATTATAAGAAGCACTGGAAGTGCAAAACCAAACTTGTATTGATTCAACAATTTCAACCTGTATCGACACCCGCACTCGCATCCACAAGTCGAATAAATAGATCTTCACCACCCATGGAGAATTGCTGAGTATCTAGGAGGTCTTTACTCCAAGCCATACATCCTATAGCATTCACATAAGAAAAGGCCAAGCACGAGCAGTTTTCTAGGCACCAACTTTGACATCCTTCCGCATTATCTATCAACAAATGATCGGTGGAATCTGGCAATTTTATTTGTCTCATTTGCACGAACTTATCTTTTTCCACAGTTGTTGAAGCTGCTGCGCTTGCAGATTTCTGACAATTCAATTCCATTTTCCTAAGGCACCCTCTGGTCCAGTTTCCTCTGTTCCATTCTTCATCTGATCTAGGTTTAAAACCTCCTAAGCATCTGCACATGGGTGAACTAGACGGATTGCAAACTCCAAAGGGGCCACATATTCCATAAATTTCACAAGGTGTAGTTGGTTTGGTGCCTCCCAAATTTCGTCCAGACATTGGACCAATAAACTGACTTTAGAGATCCTTCAGAAGTGATGAAAAGATAGTGAAAGAAGGAGCTGTTATTCTTGAGGTAATAATATGAGGTTCCCTGGACATTATCTTGTTGCAGATCGTAGTTTATGTTGGTTATGTTTGGTATTCCATTGAACTTGGTTTTTTCCCACTGTCCACTTCTCCAGTAAGGACTTGATCCATTCCAAGTGAAAAGCTGAGGTGCTTTCTCCGATGTCACTCCCACGACAAAGCTTCCGAGTGAGGGATCATCTTCGCCTTTCCAGGAAGTCAAGTTTAGTTTCTTTCCTTTTTTCACATTTACTCCAATCTTCATGTTTGGCAAGAGAGTATCTGTTGGCTCATCAAAGCTTTCCCACATTATATTCTTTTCCCTGTCTTGAAGAACAAAGTTTCCAAAGTCTGAAAGCAGTGCTTCAGAATAATTCGACTTTGCCATGACATTAGTAGACCACACAGTGTTTTGTCGCCCATCAAAAAGCTTCAGATTTCCATCTTCGCCAATTATTAAACTTGCAGATTGATCTGTAGGTCCAAGTGGCTTGTCCCTGTTGGCCACCCAGACAACTTTAGAGGGAGTCATATTCTTGTACTGTATTCCTACGTACTGCTTTGTTGATCCTTTAGGCGTGAAGAACCTGAGCTCAAAGATTTGACTGCTAGAGACAAGGGTTTGGTGCTGAAACAGTGGACTTGATGCAGTTATGCTGTAAATTGTGCTGCTTTGAAGTGCTTGAAGCAGGGAGAAGACAAGCAAAGAACACAAGTGCAGAGTCATTGGAATTATTTGGAATAGATTCAACAAGTATATGCGAAAAAATGCCTTGGGAAATTTCACCTCTTATAAGCATATCAAAATGGATAGACACAGAATTGTGAAAATGACATGATCAGTGCCATAACTTTTGTACCATGAGCAGTGCCATTGGGAAATCGTCTGACGTTGCGCACTTGGGAAATAATGTCATCTAGAGTGTTCATAATCAATATCATTTAGCCATTCCTTGACCCAAATTGACAAATTAAGGCTAAATTCAACTCAAACCCTAAACCCAAATTAGGTCCAATGGTGGTGAGTCTTTATCCTGCGGGTGCCGCCAAAGGATACCCTTGGAGCGAAGGCGCTAGAGGTGGCATTGTTGCTGATTCTGAAGGGCCACCTCAATGGCAATCCTTCCAAATTGTGGTAATGTAGCTTTCTTCCCGTGGGCATTAAACTGAAATTTCGGATGTGATATTGGAGATTTTCCCTTTGAGGGCCATGGGTAATACCATGTGGAATTTGGTATTCTCTTGAATTGGTTCATCCATATTCAAGATGCTTAGATTTGGGATGGGGTTGATAATTCACAAATTTTGCCGATGGGGCTGATAATTCACAAATTTTGCCGATTGTTTTTTAATCAAAGTAAGGTTACCGCGGAATTATATTTTCATTTTAGTTACTTTGACAGCTACCCTTCTCTCTTTCTCTTCTTCTTTTTTTTTTTTTTTTTCCTTTTTATCATTTAACTTGAAAATGACTTGTAGATTGTCATACGCTCATCTCAGCAAAAGGCATCATTTGAAAGAGGGAAAATGATACTATACATATCATAACTTTTCAATCAATCGTTTGAGTATCATAATATTTTAAAAGATATTCATTTAAGTGACTAGTAATTTCTTTTGTTGAAAAATTTGAGGTATCATTAATTTGACATAAAATCATGTGACGTGGCTTGTTGGATAAGTAATATCATCAAAAGTGTGCAGAAAGGACGTCATTTAACCCTTTCCTTGCACCAAATTGACAAGCAACTTATTGCTCAAGAAATTGAGATGAAAGACATCACCATGAGCCCATTGCATACCCTATCCTACAGGGCCCTGAGTGCTGCTGCTTGAGCTCGCAGCCTCAAAGGGAAAATCTCCAATGTCAATACACATAATACCGGTCCATCTCACGAAGAGAAAGCTACGTTACCACAAATCAAAGGAATTTCCATTGCGGCGACCCTTGAAGACTAGTAGTGGCGCCTTCTCCCCAAGGATGTTCTTTGGCGGCACTTGGGGGACAAAGACTGGCCGCTGTTGGACCTAACTTGGGGATAGGGTTAGGATTTGAGTTTGATAAGCCCCCTTCATGAATTTGGGGGAAAAGTACCAAAATAGTTCTAATCATTTTGTATTGATACCAGGTACCAATTTAGTTCTAAACTTTTCAATTGTACCAATTTAGTCCTAAACCTTTTCACATTGGTACCAATTTAGTCTATCCAGTTAATTTAAGCCGGAAAATGCCGACGTGGCCACCGGCGGTTTTATGTGGCGCCACGTGGACAAATTTTATATTTTTTTTATAATTTTTTCAGATTTTTAAAATTATTTATTTATTTATTTTTTTTTCCTTTTCTCCTTACCCTTGGTTGGTGAGGTCGCCTATTGGCCGGCGAGGGCCTCTCGTGCCCTCGCCGGCCAAAGGCAAGGGCACGGCAGCCCTTGCTCGTGGCGGGCGAGGGTGTGGCGGCTCTCACCCGGATCTAGGCGAGGGCACGGCAGCGGGCATCTCGTCTCCTCTAGTTGCGAAGCGTCTCTCCCTTCTTCTCTCAATCAAGCTCAACGGTACTCTCTCTCTCTCTCTCGCCCGCCCGCACGCCCACATGCACGCTTCCTTCCGCCCCTTGCTTGGATTTGGGCGGGGGCTGACGCCCTGACCAACCCGTGGCCAGCGATGGTCGGATGGCCGGCGACCTCGCCAGCCAAGGGGTAAGGAGAAAAGAAAAGAAAAGAAAAAGACAAAAGAAAAAAGGAAATAAAAAAATAATTTAAAAAATCTGAAAAAATATAAAAAATTATAAAATTTGTCCACGTGGCGCCACATAAGACCGTCAGTGGCCACATCAGCAATTTCCAACTTAAATTAGCCGGATGGACTGAATTGGTACCAATGTAAAAATGTTTAAAACTAAAATGGTCAAATTAAAAAATTTAGGTCTGAATTGGTACCAATGCAAAAGGTCTAGGTGATTTTGGTACTTTTCCCTCAATTTGGGGGTAAGAAAGGACTAATGACTCATTTCTACACGCTTTTGATATCATTTCCTTGGCGAGCCATATCTGATAATTTTATATTAAATTATTGACATGTTAGAATTTTGACTAGTGATGTCACTTAAGTAAATTTCTTTCAAATTTATGATACTTAAGTAATCAATTAAACATTTATGGCACCGTGTATAAGGATTATGACACTTATGATATTTTCTTCCCTCTTTATTAAAAGGTTCAGTCCACTTATTCAAAGTATAAAGTAGGATAAGTAGTTCACTAGAAAAAAAAAATGAACAGATCTTTCCGTTATGACAGAAGACAAAATACAAAAACAAACATGTACCTTTACGTCTGGTCACGGGAGCATGAGGAGAACGAAGGTAGGGCGGCGGAGGCACCAGCGCCACCATGGCCGAGGTATTGTAAAATGGGTACAGCTCAAACCTCATGCTGCAGCTTGGAGCGAACAACCTCCCACCTTGCTTCCCCTGTGGGAGACCCGCGATTCTTGCCTGGAGGCACGTGTTGCACTCCAACACCGTCAAGTCCGGTGTGCACTGTGCGAGCGTGTACAGCTTCTGCAAACTCGTAAAGTTTGCCTCCGCAACGGCAAGTTTCTTCCCCGACTTGCCGACTGAAGCCCTCGCAGCGATGTCGTCCATGGTCTCTCCCAGGACTAGCATGAACTGGGATGGATTGGTGATGTTCCTGGTGCGGTACGTCTTGAAAGAAGGCACTTGTTCCATGACCGAGTAGATGGACCCATCGGAGTACCTCAACATACACTCATCGTACCAGATCATGGAGACTCGCTGGTTGGGGCATCTTTGGAGTATATCCTGTTTTCCAGTGGCCACGCAGTCGCTGCACGTGGAGATGTCGATGTCGCTGCGGCAGAGGAAGAGCCCATAGACCTGGTCGGGATGGTTTTGGCCAACAGTAGCATTGGCGAAGCCATCAGCGCCATCGGCGGCAGCAGAGGCGAGGGAAGAGAGGAGGGTGTTGAGGTTGGATTGGTAGGCGGAGTTGGGAGTGAAGAGGGTGGTGTTTGGGCAGTAATGCCGTAGAAACGTGGGTGCTGATTCAGTACCTACAAAATTGATGAAGAAGAAGAGAAGAGAGAGGGAGATGGTGAAGCAAGAACTCATTTTTATGTTGATGAATCCCTTGGTCTTGCTGCAAAGGAACGGAATTATGGGAAGAAGAAGAGCCACGGTCTGCTCTCCTATATATCTTTGTCGTGGGAACTATTTGGAAAATTTAGTACGTGTATTAAACGGAACCTAACCCAGACTGTCAAATCTGTTAAATAATTATGGGGTTAGACATTCAAGCCCTGAATATTTACACCTGTTGGATTGTCAATATATCTTTGTGACTGATGTAGAAATGGTTGTAATCCAATGGCTACAAATGCAAGCAAAGTCCAGCCTAGTGGTATCCCAGTGGTAAAGCTAATTAATGGGAAATTGACATGTAACAAATTCTATTTATCATAGTACATTCTTAATAATATCGTAGAGAAGTATCAGAATATAGACTCATTCTACTAATGGCATTTGGTAAGATGTTCTTTTTCTAAGCGGGACTTGTTGTTCTTGCTGTTTTTTAATATATATTTGATACAATTAATTAGATTAAGTCTACACAATAAAATTTTAACAATCTTCTTGTTAACTCTAATGTGTGCTCTATCTATACATGATATTTATGTCCAAAACAAGAAACTCATTTTATGAAACCTACTCAAACTAGGAAATCACTCAAACTAAAAAACCGATTTGTAGTAGGAAACTTAAATTGGGTTCCTTGAGACACTCAAAATATTCTAATAAATCTCCACCTTGGATCAATATTTGTAGCTCATTGCACCATCTATTAGGGCATATATGTACCCCACTAAAGACCTTCGCTCATCCAAGTCACTGGCGTTATATGAATCCATGTAACCTCTAGCCACACTATCATTGTCGTCCCTTCAACATGCTATTCCAACATTTGTTGTCCCCTCTAAAGTAAGTAATACTCAATAGATGTATGTCTTACCACATAAGAGAACACCTTGTTGTAGTGAATGCCTTGTCACTAAGTATATCTCTTTGCAACAGATCTTGCCTTATACCTCACTAACTCGACACCAGGAATGCTCTCCTTTCGTTGATAGACCTATTTGCACTTGACAATCTTCTAGCTATTGGATACTTTGATTAGCTCCTATGTTTGATTGCGATGGAATGATTCCTTCTCGTAGATCATAGTTGCTAGCCACTAAGAATGAGATGAGAGGGAAGAGAGGAGGGCGTTGAGGTTGGATTGGTAGGTGGAGTTGGGAGTGAAGAGGGTGGTGTTTGGGCAGTAGTGCCGTAGAAACGTAGGTGCTAATTCGGTAGCTGCAAAATATATAAAGAAGAAGAGGAGAGAGAGAGAGAGAGAGAGAGAGAGAGAGAGAGAGGGAGATGGTGAAGCAAGAACTCATTTCTACATTGATGAATCCCTTGGTCTTGCTGCACAGGCACGGAATTAGTGGAAGAAGAAGAAGAAGAAGAGCCACAGTCTGCTCTCCTATATATTTTTTTCGTGGGAACTACCCGGAAGATAAATCTGGTACATAAAAAAAAAAAAATTGCCGAAATATCTTTGTTACTGATGTTCAGGCGGTTGTAATCCAATGGCTACAAATGCAAGTACGGTCTTGCTTAGTGAAATATTCTATTTGTGGGTTGAGTACACTAGAAGTGCTAAAACATGTATCCGACGCTAATTTTGGTGCCAAAAATTTCCACCGGCTCACTTAAGTGTCGAATTAGAAAAAGAAAAGATCACTTTCGTGCCATCAACGAGAGATTCCGGCTAAATTGATTACGTTGCTTTTATATTAATAAAAAATAAGTTGACATGACAAAAATTTTAAAATGCAATCTATGTGGAATGGCATAAATGATGTTGTTTTTCGTACTCCTTAAGAAACAACATTTCGCCATCATATATGGACTACCTTTCAAAAATGACGCTGCATAGCTCTGGCCAAAACGACATCGTTGGAGGGGGACTAAAATTAGGGCATCGATATGTTTTTCCCACATACGAAGCATGCTGCTTGCTTGACGCCCACCGTAGCTTGCTCGATCACCCAATGTCGCTTGCCCAATGTCCCTTGGCCGCTGTCATAGTTGTGCTATCATTTGCTGGCCACTACCAAAGCTTCTTCTCAGACTTAGTAATTCACAATAACAGTAACACTCACCATCTAATTCGCTTTTTGTGGAACAAATGTGAGCGCTGCTAAAGCTTCTGCCCTCCATTTGCAAGATCGAGCTAATAATTTTGAGGGAAAATCAATTAGGTGCGCAAATTGCTAGTTAGGTTTTTCAACTTCCAATTCTCAATCAATTTAGGGATTTAAATGGTGTCGTTTTATCTTTTGCATGCTGATTGTACTATTCAACAAGCCATGTGGCTTCAAAAATTAAAAAAAAAAAAAAGTGAAACGTCAGATTTTTGGCCAATTAGATCGGAGTTGACATTGAAAAGATTATTTTTCAAATTTTAAAATTTAAGTGATTCAAAATAAACTTTTGACACTAAAGTGAATGCCATACATAAGTTTTGGCACTTTTACTATACTTACGTCTCTATTTGTCATAGTGCATTTTTAATCATATTGTAGAGAAGTATCAGAATATAGACTCGTTCTACTAATGGCAAGTAGGAAGAATTTCTGTTTTTTACACGGGACTCGATTTTCTTACTCTTTTTTAATATATGATGGATGTAATGAATTAGAATAAGTCTGTACAATAACTTCTTCTGTATCATGTGGTCTATAGAACCATATGTAAATGATGGATGAGATTTCATACAGATGAATATTAGACGAGGGACACCAAAGCGAAAGCTGAGCAATTTATGGTCAAATATATATATTATAGGAAACGTGGAATTGAAATTAGCTTCAACAGCACAACTGAAAACTTCAAAGCTGAAATATGGCCTTTTTAGGAAATTTATTAAAAACACATTATTGCGAATCGAAATTCAAGGGTCGAGTTTTGAACTGTGCGGAAGTTCATGAATCTTGTGATTCAAGTCAAAAGCGATAGAGCAAAATTATTAAAAAGATTAATGATGAACAGTAATGACACAAAATATTCATGTGATTTAGTCTGAGTTTCAATATCTATTCTACTAGGAAACCATGCCACTTCCATTATGAATTCGCATACTACTAAGTATACAAGCTCAATAGCTCAAGTATGTCTCCCAAAGCAAATGTACAAGTGTTATATCATAATCTCTTAAAGGCAACTCATTTGGAAAACTAACAAACTTAAAATTTTAACAATCTTCTTGTTTACTCTTATGTGTGTGTCCACCAAATAGAATTCCATCTTTTATATATACATGATATTTATATCCAAAAGAAGAAACTCCTTTTAAGAAACCTACACAAAGTAGGAAATCACTCAAACTAAAAAACCTATTTACAGTAGGAAGCTTACTTAAATCGGGTTCCTTGAGAAAAAAAAAAAAATTCTAATAAATCTCCACCTTGGATTGATATTTGTAGCTAAGTTGTAGTGCTCATCATCTATGTCAGCTCTCCCAATGCCCCAATGAGCGATCATTCTCTATAGACCCTAATTGAGCTCCAACAAGGCTTAAGCTTTGCTAGAGGAATGAGCTTTGTCACCATGTTGTCAAGTTCTCCACTGTCACAATTCTTTTCACAACCGCCTTGCCAATTGCCATGAAATCTTGGATAAAATAGTGCTTGATGTCAATATGTTTTGTCTGTTCGAGATAAATCAAATTCAAAGTGAGATATATCTCATCTTGGTTGTCACAATGTATGGCAACACATTTCCGCTTCAACCCAAAGTTCAAGAGCAAATTCTTCAGTCATATCACCTCCTTTGCTATGAAGGTCTATGCATGCACTTTGCATCAGCTGAAGACAAGCCCATATTATCCTATAAGGGCTTTTTCCAACTTACTACACCACCTACCAGCGCATATACATATTCTACTTAAGACCTTCACTCATTCAAGTCACCGGCGTGATCCAAATACATGTAACCCCTAGCCACACTATCATTGCTGTCCCTCCAATACACTATATCAGTGTTTGTTGTCCCCTTTAAACATCTTAGGATCCACTTCATAGCTTCTCAATGAGTCTTACCATAATGCTTCATATAATAGTTAACAACATTCCCAACTTGTAAAATATCGGGCCTAGTATATAAGATGGAATGCATAATACTACCCACTACACTAGAGTAACGAACGTGGGACATATGCTCCTCTTAATCCTTAGTTTGTGGTGATAACTTGTTAGATTGTTTAGAGTGCACTATTAAAGTCGTACTGACGAATTTTGCCCACTGCATGTTAAACCCACCACAATCTTTTCAATAAATTGCTTTTGAGAAAGACACAAAAACCATGTAGCCCTATCACGCGAAATCTCCATGGCTGGTATTTTCTTTGCAGAACCTAAATATTTCATTTCTACTTTTGCTTCAGAAATAATCACAACAACAAAAATTCAGTGGTTAGACAAGCAAAAGCCCCAAATAAATACTAAAAATCCTAGTCTTAACTTTGATACCAATTGTTGCAAAAATAACATGGAAGCAACAGATCTTGTAATGTAAGTCAAACACAAAAGAGTGAAATTACTAGAGAAATCAATAAGAAATGACAAGGACATTAGAAAATCTTGTGGTTTGGTCAAATTGTAGGTACTTACCTTGTGGGGAGAGCTTGCTATCAAGAAATCCCTTATAAATCCGAAAATACACAATTAACAATCACTTGATTGTTTATTTGTTCCGAGCCCCCAATTACAAAAAAAAAAACCAAAAAAAATGTTATCTCACAATTTCTTACGAATAACTTACATAAAAAAACTCCCACACATGTAATATTAACATTCTTCTTGTTTGCTCTAGTTTGAGTCAACTGAGTAGAATTCTATCTCCTGTATGCCATGATATTTGAATTCAATATAGAAAACTCCTTTAAAAATAATACTCAAACCAAAAAACCTACTTAAATTAGGAAACTTACTTGAATCGGGTTTCCTTTACAAACTAAAGACATATTCTGGCCTATTTAGTTCAACATTGGAAATGGGTTTTGGGACTCTAAAGTCCCTTGGGCAAAGGAATAGTGTTTTGTTCATTTTATTCTAACCTTGAGGAAATACAATTGCATTTCCAAATGCCTCTAAAGGCCTTTACCCCAAGGTAGTTTTGGAGGTACTTTGAAAAGTAACATTCTTGAAATGCACTAGTGTTGTTTTTTCTTTCAACTTTGCTCTTGCTCAATTTCATAATTCCGGAAATGTCATCGAAAACCCTAACTTGCTGGTGAACGTCTTAAATACTGGCGAAGCTGGTTGGAGGCCATTAAGTTTCGTCGGCAAATAGTTTGATTTTTTTTTTTTTAATTAGCAAAAGTCATTTACAAAGTGTCATTTTTACTAAGTGGCATTTGGGTTAAAGTTGCTTCCCAATGTGTTTTCAAAATACAATTTATCAAATATTATTTATATTTATGAAAATTCCTTTAGCCCGAATGCACTTACATTTCCCAAAATCGAACCAACGTGGCCTCTAAAGTGAGCACTTAAAATTTGGAAATTGATAGTTTAAATTATTTAAATTAGATAGCAAATTATATATATAAAAAAAACTATTAGATAGCTTTTGTTTCTTCGAGAAGGTCAGAACAAATTATCACGAGTCAAGACAAATTGGTCAGAGATCATCCTTAAAGTCAAAAACATTGTAGTCCATTTATAAATATGAAAGCGACGGGAGTTGGGGTTAGTTAGGCCATCAATAATCAGGGGACAGACGCATAAGATGGACGCAAGTTGCGTTCTTCTTTGGTTTCAACTCGGTGGCCCGAGGACGATAAGTCAAGATATGTATGCTGTTGGGAATAACGGATCCCCGAAAAGCGGATTCGACACTAAATCGAACTCCTAAATCAATGCGTGAGACGAGCCCGGGAAAACAACACGTATCACCGATCCTAAAGCACACCACGGATTCGAGCGTACCTTTTTAGCCACAGATTAAGCACCGACGCCAATGGAGGAAGAGAAACTAGGCCCTGTTCAATCCGAGGAGGCAAAATCCTTCAAGCGCTTCACTGGTTTCGCTTTGAAGAAAAACGAGAGAGAGAGAGAGCGTAGAGAGAAAACGTACGTCTTTTTCTTTAAACAAAACGGTGCCTTTTTCTCTCTCTCTCCTCCCTTTTATACCTCTCTCCTTCCACGGGCCCTATTCCCGTGGGCCGGGCTGGGCCCAATTGGGCGGACGGGCCTTAAGCCCAATACTAATAAAGCCTTCATCTCCCACTCGCACATGGTGGGCCGAACATGATTCTCTTGACCTCTTTTCAACATTCATACCGGTGAATAATCCGTGCGACCAGCATACTTTGAGAGCTCGTTGCTATACATCTGTTAGAAATATATAGCAGCTCATAATTGGGCGTCACACTTTGAGTAGATTTAGTATGCAGTACCCTAGATCGATCGATCACATTTATATCTCTCTTGATCTCTTTTATACAATGACATATATATTGTATTCACAATTATAATTATCACAAAGACAGTCATAATTGGTCGACCAGTGAATACAAAAACTGCAATGTGATTCTGCAAAATCGATCTTCCTCTTTCCTTCAAACTCTCAATTTTAGTTCAGCTTGCTTTTCTAGAAATGTCCCATTAGATCGAATCAACTCATGACCATTGGCAACATCCTAAGATAGCAAACACTAAATAGAAATCTTGAGAATAAGTAAAAGTCATTAGGGGACTAAAATTTGAGGAACTCTTTTCCTCAAGAGTCTCACACGTCATAAAAGTTGAGATCAAACTTTTTGTCACTCTTATTGGTTGTCTTATGCATACGTAGTATGAAATACGGATTACGGTATTAACTCCTTTCCCATGGAGCGTATGTCTACACTTTTCAATACCGTACAGATGATAGTTCAGGCACACCCAATGTCTAACTTGAGTTCACGTATCTACTCATTCACAAAATTCATAAGAACTCACATCTGGCATCTTAGATAGATAAAGTAAAATATGTGGGGTATTTTACTTTCGGACATCACAAGTATTATGTCCTCATCTTAACACTTAGTTAAGGCGACATGCGTATTTTAAGCTTGAGCTCTCGATTATCACCTAGATAATAAGCTTAAATACAGTCTCATCTCTATTTATCACACATTAAATAGAGGCGATTACCCGTGTGAGTGGGCTAATCTTTTATCTGTCTGACATACTTCCTCAACTTATAATAATACACTGAGTATTAAGATGCATAAAGATCATACAAAGATTCATAGGCATTAATCAATGAAAAACAAAATTTCATAAATGTGAACAACTCAGGGAAATTATAATCCAGTACATTAGACTCTACGCAATCCTAGAGATTTTACATGACCACAAAACACATCTCTAGGTATTGGCTTTGTCATAGGATCTGCTACCATTCTATGCGTAGATATGTACTGTAAGTTCACATCCTTTCGTGCAACCATATCTTTTACAAAGTTATACTTGGTATCTATATGCTTGGTCTTGCCATGATACTTTGGATCTTTGGTGTATGCTATAGCTGCTTGGCTATCATAGTTAACCAATAATTGATTTGCAGCTTCCTCAATAACACCTAAATGATCCAAGAATCTCTTAAAGCCAAACTCCTTCTTGTACTGCTGCTGATAATGCCACGAACTCAGCTTCCATCGTGGATAAGGCTATGCACCTTTGCTTCTTACTACTCCATGATATGGCGCCATTGCTCAGTAAGAAAGCAAATCCTGAGGTAGATTTCCTTTCATCTAAATCTCCTCCCCAATCAGCATCTGAATAGCCTTCAAGTCGCAGATCCTTTCCTTGATAATTCAACTTGTAATCAGCAGTTCCCTTCATATACCTCAGTATTCTCTTAATGGCCTTCCAATGTGCTGGACCTGGATTGGATTTGTATCTACTCACCATTCCAACTGCAAAACATATGTCGGGTCTTGTACACATCATAGCGTACATCAAGCTCCCAACGGCACTTGCATAAGGAACATGCTTCATTTGTTCCTTCTCTTGTGGAGTCCCTGGACACAGTCTATGGCTCAACCCTTCACCTTTTGCAATAGGAGTGTCTATGGGTTTACAATCTTGCATACGAAATCGTTCAAGAACTTTGTTTATATAAGTTTCTTGCGAAAGAGACAACGATCTCTTCGAACGATCTCTTGAAATCTTAACTCCAAGAATGTATGCAGCCTCACCCATATCCTTCATCTCAAAGTTGGAAGACAACCAACTCTTGACAGTCTTAACAAACTCCATATTGCTTCCGGCAATTAGTATATCATCAACATATAATGATATGATCACAAATTGATCCTTGGATCTTTTGATATATACACAATGATCCTCATCAATCATTGTAAAATCATATGCCATTATGGCATTATGAAAACGTATATACCATTGTCTTGATGACTGCTTGAGACCATATATCGATCTTAAAAGTCGACATACCTTTTCTTCTTGGCCTTTCACTATGAAACCAGCAGGTTGTTCCATATATATTTCTTCCTCTAATTCTCCATTGAGGAAAGCAGTCTTTACATCCATTTGATGTAACTCAAGATCCGACTAGCCACTATTGCCGAATGATGCGAATTGAGGTAAATCTCACTACAAGAGAAAATGTATCTTCATAATCAATTCATTCCTGTTGATTATACCCCTTCGCCACAAGGCGAGCCTTATGCCTTTCTATCGAGCCATCAGCATTTCGCTTTATTTTGAGAACCCATTTGTTCCCAATAGCTCTGCGTCCTTTTGGAAGATCAACCAGTTCCCAGACTTGGTTTGATTTCATTGACTCCATTTCCTCTTCCATTGCATTAATCCATTTTTCCTTGCTAGGGCAATTCAGAGCCTCATTCATATTTCTTGGCTCATCCTCATCTTGTGGAGCAACCATAAAAGTTTCCCCTTCAATGTCAAAACATCGACGGGGAATACTTTGGCGACTTGTTTGCCTTAAGGGAGATTGTACACTTTGCACATCATTCCCTATCATGCTCCCACTTGGATTAGGTAATGATGATGTCGTCACATCATGTGGTTGCAATTGAGAATGAGTTGAATTCAATTCATCACTTCTCATATTACTCCCACTTGGACGAACTCCATTAACATCATTATCCGATCCAAGGTCTCAAATAGGGAACAATCTTCCCCTATTTCGCCCTTCTTAGGAAATTCATCATCTAAGAATGTGACATCTCATGATTCAAACTCAGTTATACTCCCACTTTCCTGCTCACCTATGAACATATATCCTTTCGATTGTTCTGAGTACCTTATGAAAATACTCTTCTTTCCTCTGGGACCCAATTTCCCAAACTTGTGAGAGGACTCATGTGCATAGGCAGCACAACCCCATGGCTTAAGAAAACTTAAGTCCGGTTTTCTACCTGTCCATAACTCATATGGAGTGGAAGTAACGATTTGGAAGGCACCGGTTAAGTATATAGGCAGCAGTTAACAACGCATCACTCCAAAAAGTAATAGGTAAGTTAGCATGCGCCATCATAGACCTAACCATTTCCAGTAGGGTTCTGTTTCTTCTCTCTGCAACACCATTTTGTTGAGGAGTATATGGAATAGACAACTGTTTTTCTATTCCTTTTTCATGACATAATTTTCTGAACTCATCAGATAAATATTCTCGACCTCGATCGGATCTCAATGCTTTTATTTTCTTGTCTAATTGATTCTCTACCAGGTTCATAAACCTTTTGAAACAACTTATTGCTTCAGATTTATGAGAAATCAAATAGACATATCCAAATCGAGTGTAATCATCTATAAAAGTGATGAAATAAACAGCCCCATGCCTTCCTTTCACATTCATTGGACCACAGACATCAGTATGGATTAAATGCAGAGGAAATTCAGCTCTTTTTCATTTTCCAAATGGTTTCCTTGTCGTTTTCCCTTCTAGGCAATGCTTACATATGGGCAAATCGACTTTTTCAATGTTGCCCAACAAGCCCTCTTTGGCTAGTCTATTCATACGCTGTTGGCCAATGTGACCAAGTCTAGCATGCCACATTTTCACATCATTATCATATGTATTAGGAGACGTGAGAAGGGAATAACAAACATTTACATTAACATAATCAATATCTAATACAATGAAACCATCCAGAAAATAACCACAACCATAGTAATTTGTATCCAAAAACAAATTCACACCTCTACTATAGAAGTTCATATTAAAACCTAATTTAACCAACACTAATACGCAGACACTAAATTCGACGAATCTCCGGAGCATACAACACATCATGTAGGAACAAAGTGCGTCCACCACGCATATTCAGTTGGCATGTGCCAATTCCTTTCACTTCAGCTCTAGAGTTGTTTCCCACATAGATCCACTTAGTTCCAGTAGGTACTCGTCGGAATTCTACGAAGGATCCTCTATCCTTCGCTACATGGTCCATCGCTCCTGAATCCACAGTCCACAAAGGATTAGACTCAGTTAAGAACACAGAACTCGACACAAAAGTAAAGTTCTGAAAAATACAATGGGTGTTTACCTTCTTTGGCTCACGACAGTCGCGAGCATAGTGACCCTTCTGGTCACAGTTGTAGCATTTCACCCTTGCAAGCTTTTTCATGCGAGGACGCTTTCCTCTTCCATGTTGGTTAAACTTGGGTTTCTTCCCCGAAGGACTGCTTCTTTTCTTGCCTTTCCCTTTATCAAACCGGTTAGGGTGCTTGCGCTTGGAGCTCGAAGCTCCATGTGAGCTAGAACTAGCATGATAGAGTTCAAGCATCCGGCTTAGCCGCCAAGAGGCGGTCCTCTTCCGATTCAAGATGGCGCACAGCATCCTCAAAAGTTTTGATATTTTCATTATGGGTCGTGCACCTTCATATGCTCCCAACTCGAGGCAAGGAACGAATCACCGCTTGCACCTTTGCTCATCCGTGAGGACATGGCCAGCATCTTTCAGCTCATTTATCATGTTTGACATCTTTCTAAGATGTTGCTTCATGGTCGACCATGAGGCTTCTTATAGGAGTCAAACCTAATAGTGAGTGTCCCGGTCTCGGTCAGTCCGAAGTATGACCAAATCTAGCTGCCAATGCCTCCCACATTTCCTTGGCATTGTCAAAACGCCTAAACTCTCGCATGACATCATTTTCCATGCTGCTCAGCAACGTGATGCGAGCAAGAGAGTTCTTTCATTTCCATGCAGCAAAAGCTTCCTTATCTCTTTTGTGCTGTGCATTATTTCCTTCTTCAGGTTCTACCATGGTCAGGTTAAGAGCTTCAAATGCTTCTTGCTCTTCCAGCACATATTGGATTTTCATGTGCCATATCTCATAGTTGTCACCATTGAGCTTTTCATCTTTGTTCAGCTCGGCAACTATGCTCTTTGTAGCTGAAGCCATTGATCTGAACACATCAGACATATATGCACGGATTATTAATGCCTATCATTTATGCATCCCTATTTGCATAGACCCATCATATTAATGAATAATTTCAAGTAAGGCTTCAGAATCAAAAGGTCACTACGTTTCCAATCATCCTCCAAAAAATCCTAACTTAAAATTATCATTAATATAATTGTTCTATGCAAAGCTAATTCTATGAAGCTACAAAAACTTCTATAACTACCCACAGCTAATTACCCACAGCAACCAGCAATAACAGAAAGCAACAAATAATTGATATCAAATAAAACAATAATGCTTTCAACTAATACAATCAAGACATTGGATGCTACATCAACAACTATCAGGTAGTAAACATTACATAATTATGTCCACAAAGCACACTTAACATAAATCAGCCAATACAACTAACACCAAGTCAAGACACGCACGGGAAAGATCCTCTTTTGGTCAATTTCTTGATCTTTTCCTTGTCATAATCCAGTAATATTCATTTACAAAATCTATTACAATTTTCTTATAGGAAGCAGCTCCGTTGACATCCCATATGCGATTCAACACATCTTGCCATTCAGGTGGAAGAGTGTTCATGAAAAATCGCACCATTTTTGACTGTGGCATAAGACGACCATTCCATATGACCTTTTGAATCTTCCCGTTGACTTCAAGGACGTGATCAATTAAGTCACCTCTCTCCCATCGATGATCAGTCAGCTCAGCTATCAACTTAGACAGCCTTTCCTTTTGTTCATCAGTAATTGCGCGAATAGGTGTGCGCAACCTGAGGGGATGCATTTTTTCCTGCACCAAATGCAGAAATGTTCCTGCAACAAATGCAGAATAGATAAGGGATCACAAATAATCCACATAGACTTAATTGAAAAAGAAACACATTTTTTTTTTTTTTTCGGTCAACGGTCGTCGGACGTCGGACCGGACAGATCGGTCGCGCCGGCCGGGCCGGTTAGGGCGAACCGACGGCATGTGCTGCATGCGTGCGCGGGTTGACGTCACGCAGACGTCAGCCGGCACGTGCCGCGCGCGTGCCGGGCGTCGCGGTTCGGGTCGGGTCGGGTCGCCGGTCGGGTCGTCGGCCGTGACCGCTGGCCAACCGTCGTCGTTGCGCGTCATCGATGACGTCACCCCGGCGTTCTCGGCCGTTGGGTGACGTCATGCGCGGCAGACGCGTCGGTCCGCGGACCGGCAAGTGCCGGTTCGCCGCCGGCGTCGCGCACGTGCCGGTTCGCCGACCGGCGCGTGTGCCGCACGCGCTGGGCGAGCCAGCGCTTCCGGGCGCGTCGCGCCCACGCGCAGCGGCTTCTAGCCGCGCGTGTGGGCGCGTGCGGCGTCTCTCGGCGGCATTCGACATATCGCCAGACTCGTCTCGACGACCCCTTTCTCCCTATGCCATAAGAATTTGATTTCGACTTACGAAAACTCGGAAAAATGGGCGAACATCGCTCGGGTGTCGGGATTTCTCGCCCCGATCCGTACGGCCGAATTACTTTCGCAAAAAATCAATAAAAAAACATCAAACAGGTCGGGAAAACGTGAACTAGGGCTCTGATACCAATGTTGGGAATAACGGATCCCCGAAAAGTGGATTCGACACTAAATCGAACTCCTAAATCAATGCGGAAGACGAGTCCGGGAAAACAACACGTATCACCGATCCTAAAGCACACCACGGATTCGAGCGTACCTTTTTTAGCCACAGATTAAGCACCGACGCCAATGGAGGAAGAGAAACTAGGCCCTGTTCAATCCGAGGAGGCAAAATCCTTCAAGCGCTTCACTGGTTTCGCTTTGAAGAAAAACGAGAGAGAGAGAGAGAGCGTAGAGAGAAAATGTACGTCTTTTTCTTTAAACAAAACGGTGCCTTTTTCTCTCTCTCTCCTCCCTTTTATACCTCTCTCCTTCCACGGGCCCTATTCCCGTGGGCCGGGCTTTCTGGGCCCAACTTGGGCGGATGGGCCTTAAGCCCAATACTAATAAAGCCTTCATATGCCAATGATGTTGGTGTAGAGAGAGAGAGAGAGAGGAGATGCGGATGAAAGTGATTTCGGTAACACCAATAGCTTTGAATTTTCCACAATGGCAACAGAATAAGCTGATAGATTAAATGGATAGTGACGACACAACCTAAGGTTCAGATTGGGAAAAGTGTTAAAAAAGTCCTAAATCTTTTTAATTAGTGCCGATTCAGTCCTTTTTGGCCAATTTTGGCTGAATGTTGTTGACTGGACGTCGGTCGGCTAACGTGGCATGATCAGTGCTGACGTGGACAACTTTTAATAATATTTTCATAGTTTTAATTTTTTTTTAATTTTTTTTTTAATTTTTCGTTTTTCTTTTTTTCCTTTCCCTCCTCTAGCCGGTCGCTAGACCTCGGCTGCCGGCCAGAGGCAACGGCTAGTGAGGTCGACCTCGCCGGACCTCATCGGCCACCTCGCTAGCGAGGGTGAGCCTCACCCATGGCTGGCGAGGCTCCACCTCACCAGATCCAGCGAGGGCGAGCCTCGCCAGCATCGCCCAGGCCGCGAGGGCAACCTAGCGCAGGGCTGGTGAGGTCAAGCCTCACTGAATCGCGGCTTGAGCGGCGCCGGCGAAGCTCGCCCTCACCTGATCTAGCGAGGTTGAGCCTCGCCGGCCATGGGCAAGGCTCAACCCTTGCTAGATCGGGCGAGGTCGACGGCGAGCCTCGCCGCCCAGCGTGAGGCCACCCTCGCGGCCACTAGCGAGGTGGCCAGTGAGGTCGACCCCGCCGGCCGTTGCCTGTGGCCGATTGCCGAGGTTCGGCGACCGGTTGGAGGAGGGGAAGGAAAAAAGAAAAAGAAAAAGAAATATAAATATAAAAAAATTCAAAAATATTAAAATATTATTAAAAGTTGTCCACGTTAGTCGCCCGACGTCCAATCGGCAAAATCTGACCAAAATTGGCTGGAAATGACTGAATTGGCACTAAGTAAAAAGGTTTATGACTAAATTGGTACAAATACAAAAGGTTTATGACTTTTTTAACACTTTTCTCGGTTCATACCCCTCCGAAAGCATGTTTTGCTTGAGCTACTCATTTTTATATGGGAAAGAAAATGAAATTGATGTTTTTTTATTTTCTAGGTTACCATGCGACTCTTTGGCCTAATTCTCAAAGGTACTATCCACTTTAATCAATCATAAACCGACTCCATGATTTTGTCTCTAGGAGGCTACTCATCTTGATAGGGTTCTCAACTAGACATGTCTAACATTGAATTTCCGACACTAAACCGTATTGCTCTATCAAAATGCACCGCTTTTGAGTTTGTCCAAATTTAGGTGTGGTTTCATAATTCCAAAAATGCCATAAAAAACCCTAACTTGTTGGTGAAGACCTTAACCAGGCAAGCCACCACGAGCCTCACTTACGGTAGCTGAGTTCCATTGGCATATAGTTTAATTTTTTTTTTTAAATTACCAAAAATTCTTTACAAAGTGTAGTTTTTGTTAAATGACAATTAGGTCAAAGTTGCTTCCTAATATGTTTTCAAAATATAATTTACCAAACACTATTTATATTTCAAAAAACCCCTTTTGGCCCATAAGTATATGCATTTCCATAAAGCCAAACCAAACAAGGCCTCTAACATAAGCATTTAAAATTTGAAATTTGACATATTTTAGAGTTATAAAACATATGAAAATTGATAGTTTAAATTATGAAAAGCTATTACATAGCTTTTGTTTATAGGGGAAGGTCATAACGGAGTACTACGAGTCAAGTCAAACCGGTCTGAGATGAGATCGTCCCTCCAGTCAAAAGCATAAAAGTCCATTCCGAAATATTAAAGCGAGAGGCGTTGGGGTTGGCCAGGCCATCAATATTCAAGGGACAGACGATTTCAACGTGGAGGTTGGAAGAAGAAAAGTCAAGATATGGATGCCAGTGATGTCGGTGTAGCGAGAGGGAGAGAGAGATGGGATGAAAATGATTTTGGTGACGCTCATAGCTTTGAATTTTCCATTACGGCAACAGAGTAATCTGATATATTAAATCTTATTCATACGATTTGATGCATCACAGCCCAAGGATCAGTCCCCTCCAAAAATGTTTCAGTCGAGTTACTCTCTTTTATTTAGGAAAGAAAATGAAATTGATGTTTTTTTCTAGGTCTTCATGCGACTCTGACTAATTTGCTGGAGGTATCACTCAGTTTAATCCATCATATACCGATTCCACGGTTTAGTGTATAGGACGCTACCCATCTTGATAGGTTTCTCAACTAGACACGTTTTGTCACACGCCGAATCCCAACAGAAAGGAGGAATGACATGGCCATCCTTCCACCCGAAGGAAATAGTCTGTAAACACCCAAATTCAACTTTCAAAAGTTTCCGTCGGTATTGCTCTCATTCTATTGCCCACTAATCGAGGAACGTAAAAAGATTTGGAAAGAGAGGGGTGAGTAACCACAATTTAGTGAGTAGTGCGTATTGCTTCTAAGCAGACAAGCAACCGCTACACACACACACACACACACACACACACACACACACATATGTACATACGGAGCAATACCATAAACTCATAATCCAACACTTTAATATATATATCAAATCACATATGAGTTGTTTCATTTCAATAAACTTTATAAAAATAAGAAATACTCATTTACATCCATCGTCATAACATAAATATCAATGATCAAGTCCATTGATTAATCTCTATCAAAAATCATGTCAATGGTCCATTTTATCGTCCAAACTCGTACCACATCATATCTCAACGCCCTAGAGGTGGCTCCCACGAGGGTTATGTCATCATATAGCACTTAGTCTTTGCGTAGTACAAGGCCTTAGAGGTGGCTCCCACGAGGTTTGTATCACCATTTAGCACTTAACCTTTGATAAGCACATATCAATGGTATAAGGCCCTAGAGGAGGCTCTCACAAAATTAAGTTATCATGTAGCACTTAGTTCTTGACCAACATATATCAATAGTACAAGACCCTAAAAGTGGCCCTCACGAAATTATGTTATCGTTTAGCACTTAGTCATTGACCAATCCATATCACAATTAGTTTCATAAATTAAAACATAACCTTTCACAAGTCAATTCTCTCCACAAAACCAATTCAAAATCCGTATCATAAATCAGTTTCACATACCGAATCAAATCACATTTCATAAACCATACTTAAGTTAACACAATTCTTTCACAAAAAGGTTTTGCAAACCCAAAATATATCCCATTTGCCAACTTTGTTCATTTGACAATATAAATATATATTTCACAATACATTTCTCACACCATTTTAAAGCGTCTTTCTCATTAAACTTTTCCCAAATCATTAAAGAACCATTGATCCGCAGTTTAATTCGTTCCATAAATTAATTCGCAACGTAATTCACACATTTAAACTTTCACGACACCATCCATAACAAGTTTCTCAAACCATCGATCCGCAGTTATGCATCAAATATGCTATGAATATTACTTTTGTCTTTTAGCCAATTCATAATGTGCACATACCTCATACTTCTCATTTTCAAAATATGAATTTACAAATTCAAGGAAGAGATAGCACCACACGCCTCGAACCTCGGGCATGCGCACATCCCTCGGCGTTTGATTAAATGCGATGTTCCCAGGACGCATTGCTGACCCCTTTCTTTTTATCTTTCAATTAAACACATGCGGAAGCGAATTAAACAAATACCCGAACAACCAATAAACACAGGAATAGTCAAACATGCAAACGGCTTTTTCAAAAACCACACTTTATATACATACCAGGTTAACCTAAGGGTTAATATTTACAAGTCTATATCCAAAAAGAAAACCTTAGGCCACCTACTCTCTAGACCCTTCAGCCTCGGGTTCCGCATTCTTTACGACACCCTCGGGGATGTTGATGTCTATAGGCTGAGCTACCTCCCCATTCTTGGTTTTGACATGCCTACTGTCAAAACCCTGCAAAGGATCCTTCCAGACCCCATTGGGCTCGTTAAGGAACCACGCTTTAAAGTGATGAGGCACCAAGTGAGGTAGGTCCTCATTGACCCAAACCGTGGTCACCACTAACTCATGGGTCCAGGTGGTTCCGAGAATAGGAAAGAAGGTAGACTTAGACTTTATCTCCCACGGACACCCAAAACAAACGTGACGCCAGCACTTCATACTAAGGACCTGAAAACATTTAACCACAACGGGGTAAGACAAATCTCAGTGAATCAAAACCCTAAATCCTGATTAGGACGCAAATTCACCTAGAGGCAGCCTAAACAGGCATCACACACAAACTTATCTCGTCTCGACACGTCCTTGAACATTAGTGCGTCACATATATTATATGAATACAGCAAGCGTATTTAACAAACTGGAACACATCATTTCCATTCACCAAATTTTCACATGGGTCCAAATTATAAGGTAAAACCATTATGACACATCCCATTCCATACCACATAATTTTGCCCCATAATCAGGCGCAACTATTGCAACCACTCAGGCGTGTTCTAGTTATTTACGACCCATCGGCCACGGTCAACTCAACAGTCGACAGTCATCCGGCATAACCGAGTGTCGTCCCACTCTGTCGGACACAGCAACGTCTACACCTAGACGGCATTCCATAAAGGAGCATCGGCCCAGCCTCCATTGCGACTGGCATCCGTTGACATGGAGCATTCGAACTTAATTAGGCATCACCTACCCGATTCTCATCGGGTAACGGGTTCCGATAGCGATCACACGCACATCCATACTTGGCCAAGAACACCGTACTTTGCACTCAAATACCTCAATTTCAAATAATGGACTTGACCAATTTTCTTCGTATTAAAAATTCCTGGTAAAATAATTGTGTGTTGTCACATATTTAAATCGGACCATTAACCATAGTACACTCCCAATTTAAAATTCAACGATTTTATATAGTATATAAAAATTTGGCGTCAAAAACTGACACTTGGTATTTTTCTAATTAAATACTCAAAAAATCAATTTTTGCAATAACAATTACCAACTATCACCAAGCACTCAATTGCACATAATAGCAGTCAATTTCACATATAAATTCAACCACGAGAATCAGCGTAAAATTTCACTAAACGGCTATTTGTTACAATTTACACTAATTATAATTGATTAAATAAATTACAATTAAATTAAATTAATCTAATTTAATTAAACTAACCACGGTTAATTACGGTTAACTAACCATGGTTAACTAAACTAATCCAAGTTAACTAACTAACCTAGGGTAGGCTAACTAAACTAACCACCTAACCAACCTAGTTTCACTAACCAAACTAACCTAACTAGGCTAGTTCATCTAACTAACTAATTAGCACTAATCCTAATTAACCCTAATTAACCACTAAGTGCAATTAACATCATAATCCAAGATTAGGGCGTTAACTCACCAGATTAGCACGGCGGCGGGCTCACAACGACGACAGCGCGACGGTGACCAAGACTCGAGGCTACCGCGTCTCCAACGGAGGACCGACTGGGGCTGAAAAGGCTAGGTGAAGCCCACGGCCAAGTTGGAAGTTTGGTTCTGGAGCTACTGGTCAGGGCTGCAGCTCGCGAAGGTGGCCGTTTCACTGGTGGTTGCTTGATTGAGCTAAGGTGGATGGCTAGGGGACGGCAACTAGCTAAGGTTGGACACGGCTGCAGCTGGCTGAGGCGCGAAGCTAGATTGCGGACGGATGGTCAAGGGCAGCTAGTGGCTCGGATGGGGACTGGCAGGGCTGGCAACCGGCTCGGACGGCCGCACGCTGGCATGAGTGGCATGGGGATGACAGTAGGGATGGGCGGACTGGGCAGTGGCTGTGACGTGAAGAAGAAGGAGAAATGATGAAGATGAAGAAGCAGAGGGGTTCGATTGGCTGAGCAGAAAGGAGATGCACGCACAAAAGGGGGGGGGGAGGAGAGAGAAGAAGAAGAAGAAGCCATGAAGGTCAAGGCTTTGGCCAATCCAAGGCCAAGCAAAATATCCCAATAATCATAGTTATGCCCCAAAGTCTTCAACCACAATGTCAAAGGACCCTCCAATGGTTAATTTCCTTCCAATTCTTCACAAAACAATTCATTTTGGTGGCCAAAAGTCCTATGGCAGCAGCCCATACGAATTTTGCTTTAATTTCCTTTTTGCCAAAATTGATTTTTCCGCAAATTCCGGGCTCGACGGAAATTCTCTGAAAGATGAGACGATGTCCTAAAAATAAATCATGACATGCTTGAACATCCGATTTTTGAAATCGAATTCACTTTCATGGTTAAAATCGACCGAACGCGATTTTAGTACAATCTAACCTACCAGGTAGCTTTTAGGGATTTTAGTGCGTTTGACCCGTGGTCAATAATTTTCGATCTACGTTTGTGCATCTTCGACTCGTAGGTGACTATTGGTTGTCGTAAAAATTGCAAGATTTCAATTATGTGTCCCGAGTATAAAATCGATAGAAAACTGGGTTATTGCTGTTCGACGTGAATTTCGCAATCACGCAGAATCACCCGCAATTCAATTACGTGTTTCCGTCGAATCAACCTATATCCGATCACTAATCGATTATAATGGTGTCGTATTGACTCTTGCCGATTATTATGGTCGAGCAGTCGATTTCTGATCGAATTCTCAAGTCTGCCGTATTTATATCCCTTAACAGCTTCACCTAATAAATTAGTTAACTCGTGAATGGCCAACTCAGAGAAAAAGGACTATAAGCGCGTTGACGAAATGCCCATTTTACATTATCGAGACGGGGTCGAAATTCAGGATGTCACATTAAAACCAAGGAAAACACTACCTCAACTACAAGATGGCTTACATACACTTAAACACTAACAAAACAACTGTTACACGATAACAAATTGCTCACCTGAAGTGATTATTCAAGTCGTTCGCAATGTGGATCTTAAACATGAAATCCTACAATTTTGCTTTGACCAAACCGTTGCTTGATAATGACTCTCAACAAATTCTACGGCTCTATGATGCCATAAATCATCATTTTAAAGAGATTCCATAGCTCAGCAACTCAAAAATCGGACTTCGCAGCCTGAATCTCACAAAATTCCAAATGTAAGCCTGAGTCCTGAAATCTACTCCAATTAGACAAATGAAGAACGTGAGCGCTTACTGGAACTGGCAAGATGAACTCAAAATGGCTTTGCGAGGTCCCTATGGCATTTACCCGTTTCTTTCCCTTTCTTTTTCTCTTTTTCTTCTTTTCCCTTTTCTTGTTTCCCTTTTTGCACTAGTCAACATTTATTTTCCTTTTTTCCTTTTTTTGACTTGGTCAAAGCCCAAATATTACATGTTTAACGTTGGATTTCCGAAGGTAAACTATATTGTTCTATCAAAATACACCTCTTATGAGTTTGTTCCAAATTTAGGCCCAGTTTAGAAGTCGCTTTTACATGTTTAACGTTGGATTTCCTTTTTTCCTTTTTTTATCCGGCCCCTAATCTAGAAGGCCCTTCTCATGAAGCTTTATGGCTTTGTTTAAAAATTGGGCATTCAACGAAAAGGAAAAGCAACCATGTCTTGATCTCCTTGATATTAGAGATGACATTATCAAAAAATCTCAAGGAGCTCCTCTCCTTGTTAAAGGACCATTAGGATGTAAGTGTCAGTTGTTGGTTGCTATAAAAACCTATGCATGCTCTACTTAGTAATTTATCTATTATTAGACAGCTAAGACAGATCATGAATTCCAATTTCTGCATGAATTAGCAGTACTTATTATACCTAGTTCCCATTGTACCTGAGAGTCATGTCGATGTCAAATGTTTGGATGTTGATAGCCACCGTTGTTGACATCTAAATTTTGGCAATCTGTTTATTTATTTATTGCATAAAAATTAGGGATTAATTTTAACCCCTAAAAAAAAAATAGAATTGCATAGCATATAATTTTAGTTGCACTTATTTATTTGTTTATCACTTTTGCATTTGATTAGCGGCGGATGAGCTTCAATTTTACGAGTTGACAATTCAGTATTTTCATAAAGGATTCATATTATTATTCTAATATTCGGTAAATATATCATATATTCACGTGATTTATACATTAAGCGATATATTTTACTGAAGATTGGAAGTTTAAGGATGAAATATTGAGAGGGAATATTGCACGTGTGGGGCATATTTTGAGCGTTATATTCAATGGTCAAGGTAGATTTCATATGTGAGCTAAAAAGAAAAGAAACAGGAAATAAAGGAAAGTTGGCTTACAAATGCATGATTCGCGAGGGTGAGGAAGGAAAAGGAATTTCAATATATATCATAGATGCTCACAGACAGGATTTTGTGCGTCCATTGGAGCAAAAAAAAAAAAAGGTAAGAAATAAATTATAGGCAGGGAAATTTCAGTCACGTCCTTGACCTATAAAAGATGGGCGCACTATAGAAAGAGGGGGGGGCGGGCAAATCAAAATTTCAGAGCACATAGAGAGATACACGAGTGAAAGAGAGAGAAAAGGTGCTTGGCCAAGCTTCTTGACCCTCGATGAAGTAGCCTCGCCGGACACACCTACTTTGATCGCTGCTGCTATACGACGAGCTGGCACCTCCCCGACTCGCCGCTCTCACTTGCCGTACACTGGAGGTCCGCCGATAATGCCGGTGAACGGGGAACGTGAGAGTTGGGCTTGCACCACGGCCGACGAGAAGAAACAGAAGTCGGAAGAGAACGTGGCTGAAGAAGAAGACCAGTGAGAAATTAATCCGCTGCTCCGGTCAAAAAAGAATCACAATTTGGTCAAATAAATCCAAGCGGTGGATCTGTCTTCTTTTGAATTTCGTCCAGATCCACGAACCCCTTACCTTCTGTCGCCGCCTACCTTCACGCTTTCAGGAGTCTGCCAGTCTGATTACATTGGATTCAAATTCGGAAAGCGAATTTTTACATTAGATCTCAACGCCGTCCCCATCCAGACGTGAAGCCGCTGCTCACCTTAGCTCAATGCCAAACCCATATCCTCCCGGTGGCAGTAGACGCCTCGTCCATGCCGTTTGCCGCCTCGGCTTGCCCCAGCGTTGAAGTTCCAGCGAACGCTCGGACTAGCTCTTGCAGTTTCCAGACACGAAGCTTATAATCCTGACGTCACCCCCAGTCCCTGCTATCACCTGTTGCGAAGACGACTGAATTCCTGCTGTTTCGCACGCGTCGTCACTGTTGTGTCGTCCGAGCCGCAACGATACCGCCTGTACCAGTGGCTCGACGACACTGCTGGTGTTGCGTCACACCAAACGCCCCTCAGCACTCTTCGCAGTGAATTGTTTTGTGCCCCTGCAGGTTAAGTGGATAACTCCAAACGGCGGTCGAAGGAGCTTTAGTGAAGATTGTATTAAAATATAATAATTGGAGGCAATTCAAGGAGGGGACGTTACCGACCAAAAAAAAAAAAAAGGAGGGGACGTTCAGCAAACAAGAAAAGCAAACAACAAAGTTCACTTGAAGACTCTCAGTTGTGCTCGACAACACCGACGTAGCCTTCACCGAGCCAAGAGCCCTCTCCACCATCAAGTGCCGCAACCCTTTCCCGGTCATCTGTCGAGCCGATTCCGTTGAATTCAAATTTGTCAATATTATTTGCGAAATTAGGTAATTATCTTATCTAAATTTGATTTGGATATTTTATTGCCTAATATATGTTTGTCAATATCTAACTTGCATATTTCAGCGATAAGCATATCCCCAAATTAGGGTTTATTACCTAATTCACAACTGCACACCGATTTTTTTATTCCGGCTTTAGAAGAAATAATTAATCAAGCGGGAATAAAATTGATATTTTGATCTTTAAAGTTTAAGATCAATTTATCGATTTTATTAGCGAGAATATTATCCATTGATTTGAATGATGTGTGGTATTTTTGATAATTTTGAATGGCCTGTCTTGTCTTGATTACTTTATTTATTTTGAAATATGTTTGAGTTAGAATATTGCATGCTTTAGGGTTATTTGCATATTTAGATTAAACATTTTGTTTATCATGAATTTTCGAAAAAAATAATAAAAAAATAAATTTAGGATGTTAGATTTTTATTAGCTTAAATTTCATGTTTAATTATTTGACATATTTTTTAATTTCGAAATTAATTAATTTAAAAAAAAAATCATCATGCATGTGTCATATAGAATTAGGGCATCCTTTGTACGTCATTGCACATTATGATAAAATTGCATATTTCATTTTAAGCTTAGATTGATTTAGATAGACTCATTTTAGGTTAGAGACTGTTAAGTTAAGATAATATCTTGGTTTAAATTAAGGTTTAGCTTGACCTAATCTTAGTATAAGTGGGATAGAATCTTAATCTAGCTAGATAATTTTCACATTTTTCTAATTTCGAATTTCATAAAAAAAAATACAAAAAATGTCTTAGGATAAGTTAATTCCATTTTCTAGGATAAATTGCACATTTATTAAGAAAACACAAAAAAGAATGTCATTGCATGTCATATAGAATTAGATTCATGAAATGCATGCTATTTAGTTATTGTGGTTAGGTCCATTTAATTAGAAATTGCATGTCATTAGAATTAGGCCATTTAGTTAATATTGCATTAAATATTGCATGATTTTCATTAATTAAGTGAAAACAAATAAAAGAAATTGCGTGTTAGTTAGAAATCATATCTAGGGTTGTTGATGTGGATTCTAATTTAACATTGCAGAAACTTTCGTTACTTTGAGGTAAGTTTTGCAATTTATTCATTATTTATCTGGGTGTTAAATTGGTGGTTTGCGCACCCGCATGATTGCCTCATATGTTAGGAAAATAGATTTAAAATCAATTTAAGTTGCCTGCAAAAATTTTTTTGAAAATAAAAGAATGGTACCGAGAGGGTATTAGAGAAATCCAGTGTAACCAAGTCCCCGTACCCATAATCTCTGATTCATAGGAGTAAAGTAAAACTCCCGTTACTTTACTTGGGTTTCTAATTGACCCACCAAAAAATAGATTAGTGGCGACTCCTCTTTGCATGCTAGATATATAAACCTAAGTCGCGAATTGGTATGGGCTTAGGAGAGCCCGAGCTAAGTTAGACTCAGTAGTCCATTAGCCTAATTTTAGGTGGTGTACCCGAAATTTAGGTCGCGACAACCGTTCACCATGTTGACATTGTAGAAGTAGTAATATCGTTGGTACAAGAACATTTTGGCATTCAAAGGCTATCCAAGGTGATGTCTCGCCTGACTGAAAAATGCAGGTTTTTCTGGCTGCAAGAGCATGGCAGGTCCACTTTCGAGAAGAACCACCACATCCGTCAAGAGAGGCTGGTCTACTGGATCTTCTTGCACAAATAAAAGCCCTATTTGAATGGTTCTACGCACATCAGCCAGTGCGAACAATTTTAGCAGGAATGGTTCCATGAATTTAAGATCTTTCCCTTCGTTACATAGTTTATTTGTATCACCCTGATATGTCATCTATGTGATTTCAAACCTCTTGCTCAATTGAAACTTTGCGATTTTTACAACAATTGAGAGTTGCCTATGAGTCAGAGATGTATAAATGTGAATAAAAATTTATCGACTACAGGTCAAACACGCTAAAATCCCTAAAAGCTACCAAATAGGTTAGGTTGTACTAAAATCGCGTTCGGTCGATTTTAACCACGAAATTGAATTCGGTTTTGGGATTTGGACATTTAAGCGTGTCACAATTCATTTATAGGACGTCGTCTCATCTTTTGGAGAAATTTTGACGAGTCCGGAATTTTACGGAAAAGGAAATTTCGGACAAAAAGAAAAAGAAAAAGAAATTCGGATGGGTAGAGAAATTGGACTTTTTCTACCCTAGATAGGCTTATTTTGGGAAATTAAGCTTAGGAAAGTATTTTAAAAGGATGAAGATGAGCATAGAGACTTTTGGGGCTTAGGTAATGATGATTAGGATATTTTCCTTGACTTTCTCTCCCTCTCTTCCTCACTTTCACGCACAAATCCTCCCTCCCTCAGCAGACCATCTTCTTCTTCTTTCTTCCTCATCTCCTCTTTTCTTGTTCAGCAGCCAGCCCGTTTTCCCTCAAATCTCCCACTCTCCTTCTCTCTTAAGTGAATCAGCCCCACTTTCCTTCCCCCTGGTTTTGGTTCTGCACCCCTTCAATTAAGCTACCGCATATCATTTGCAGCCATCACTCCTCACATCACAACCACCATCACGTCCCACCAGCAGCTTCACCAACCAACAGTCCAACGTCTAGCCTCTGTCCCCACGCCGTTCAGCCACCGAATGGCTAGCAACCACCGCCCCGCACCACCTCACGCCACCGAACAGCCCTTCCATAGAACCCAGCAGCTCCATAACCGCTTGTCCAACCAAGGCCGACCAGCCCCCAGCAAGCTCGGCCCAAACCGAGCCTAGCTCTCTTTGGCCGAGAGCTTGCAAGGCTATTTCCTTCGCCGTTTGAGCTCCGTTGGAGATGCGGTACGTGACATCTTGAATTTTCGACCCGTCTCGATAAAATGAAATGGGCATCTCGTTGACGCGCCTATGGTCCTTTTTCTCTGACCCGATCACTTACGAGTTAACCAATCTATTGGGTGAAGGCGTTAAGGGATAAAACCGCCGTAAAATCCTTAAAAGCTACTTGGTAGATTGGATTGGAATAAAATCGTGTTCGGTCAATTTTAACCACGAAATTGAATTTGGTTTCGGGAATCAGACGTTCGAGTATTTCACGATTCATTTATAGGATATCGTCTCATCTTTCGGAGAAATTCCGTCAAGTTCGGGATTTTTACAGAAAATCACTTCGGACGATTCAGAAACGAACGGAAATTCGGATTGGCCAAATTAAATGGGTTTTTGGCCTCCTAACCGAGCTACTTGGTGAAAGGGAATTTTAGAAATTATGTGGGCTTTTTTTTCAACAAAATTGGACGTCGAATTGAGGAAATTTGAGTAGAAATTGAAGCTTAAATTGAAGTAAATTCGGACCTAGGCTTGGGGTGCAACATTTGCTATCAAATTGGAATATTTGTGGGAAATTATTGCAAGAAAGTAATTGGGACAAAAAAATATGCTTGTAGGCTTTTGGGGAACCAATTCATGATGAGATTTGAGATAACTATTGACTTTTCTTCCATTTTTTCCCATCTTCTTCGACCGTCTTTTTCTTCACGCTTGGACACCACCTCCCTCCTTCGCCCAATTCTCTCTCTTTGCCAGCGTCTCTCGCGATTTCCACCGCCCACAACTTCTGCTCTCTCTCTCTCTCTCTCGCGGATCACCCCACGGCGCCAGCAGCTGCTTCTCCATTCTGCCGCCCCCATCATCCGCTGTCTCCTTCATCCCCTCAGTCAACCAACTCCCACCGAGAGCTCCATCGTTGACTGCACGCCTCAAAGTCAACGAAGCCGCGTGTCCCCCTTCGACTCCAGCAACTTCGGCCACATGCCCGCATGCTCCATCAGCGTGCATCTCCACCGGATTTCCCGGCTCCACGCGGCCACACCTCCCTTGGTCAACCAACGAGCTCTCTCCCCTTTGTTGACTTCGTAAAACGCACGTCGTCCCCATCGAAGTTGCCCTTCGTCCGCGCGTCTCCACCGAACAGCTGCAAGCCCAGCGGTCCGTCTCCACTAAGTCGCAAGCTTCAGCCCGTGCAAGTCAATTCCAGCAGCTCAGCCTCCGCACGGCCCAGACCGCTTGAAGCCGGATCTTCAGCTCATCCACAAGCCCAGCCCGCAAGTCCAGAAGTTGAGCCCCTGCAGCCCGCGAAATCAGCTCGGCCCATGCATCTCAGCCCATCCTCAGCCAAGCCCAGTAGTTGCTGTGGGCTTTGCAAGGCTTGTTTGGCCCGGCCCAAGCTTCCCTCGGTGCCGCCAAAAAGTTCGGGTTTCGGCCACCATCGCAGTGAACCGGTTTTCGCGTTAAACCGATGAGTTTATGTGCTAAACTCTACTTAGTAGGCTAATGACATTTAAGGGGCGATTAGATTAATTTAAGTGTGATTAGTTTAATTATTAGTTTGTTTAATTAATTTAGGTTAGTTAGATTAGTGATTTAGGTGGTTAGAAATTGTAATTAGTTAGTTTATCATATGGCCTAGTAGTTAGAATGGTTAGGATAATTTAATTAGTTCAATAGGTGGTTAGATTAGCAATTTTAAGCCTAAGTTTACATTTATTGAATTAATGTGTATTTATTAAAATAATTCCGGTAATTAATTAATTATTAAATTATTTTCCGAAAATTAGACCGGGATAGCCAGGTGAACCAGAATTTTGTGCTGATTGTAATGGTATGGTTAATTTCTGCAATTGAGTGTGAATTGTGCAAATTGAGTGGAAACTATAATTTTGGGTATTTATTTTAAAATTAAGTAATTTCAATAATTAATTAGAAAATTACCGGACGTCGGTTTACAACGCCAAAAATATTTCTATGGACTGCATAAATAGTGGGATTTTCCAAAAGAAATATATTATATTTTTTGCTCAGGCCGATCGTATGCCTGCACACGAGGATTTTTTTATCGGGTATTTTTAACATGAAGAAAATAGGTCAGGACATGATTTTAATTGAGGAATTTAAGTGCAAAGCACATATCCTTGGTCGGGAGTGGATAATCGTGTGATGGTTAAGAGAATTCATCTCCCACTGTGTGTCGGGTGAACGATGCTTTCATATAGAAAGCTATCTTGAGGTAGACGGGTCGAGCTCGATGGAGCGAGACGACACCTAACTATGTGACGGATAAATCCGCTATGTGACAGATAGATCCACTGTGTGTTAGTTAAATCCGCTATGTGATGGATAAATCCGCTGTGTGATGGTTAGGTTTCTGCTGTGTGACGGATAAATTCGCTATGTGACGGATTGATCCGCTGGGTGACAGTTAAATCTACTATGTGACGAATAGATCTACTGTATATTAGTTGGATCCGTCGTGTAACGGTTAGATTGTGCTTGTGTGACCAGGATCAATTAGAGTGAGTGATTGAATAAGTTAAATGCGTCTGATTATGAGACGAAATTGTGTGGCACGGTATGTGACGTGTCATAACGATTTTGTCTCATAATCGGGACCTCTATGGTAGACTTGATGGATGGAATGATTGACTGTGAAATGCATGATCGACTGAGGTGTGGTGATTAGCGGAGATGTGATTTGAGACGTTTCAATTGGTGTGTGAAATTGGCTATATACATATGGTTGTGATATGAACTGTGCTAACCTGCAGGGAGGAGTTGAGATGAGGTAAATCTCTATGATTGTGTACTTGTGTGATTAGGACGCTTTAAGCATATTACCATCCTAATTAGGGTTTAGAGCCTGAACTCGCTTGAGATTTATATCTCACTCCGTCGTGGGCTTAATTTTTCAGGATTGTAGAGTGGAGGACCTAGAGTCGAGCTGAGGAGATCTGAGGTGTAGGTCAGATAGGACAGTTTCTTTGAGAGCTGGTCTTTTAAAGTCTTCTGGTTTTAGACTTTTGTACTTGACTCAGTGTATTTAAAGGCATGTTTCATTTGTGAATCTGTTGTCCTGCTTTTCTATCCTGAGATGATTACTGTCAAGGGATTCGTTAATTGCTTCTACATGTGCAATAAAATGAAAGGGTGGGCGACTCGTCTTGGAAAGTTGCAAATTTTTATCAACCACCAGAGGGATGGGTACGCGCTCAAGGATCGGGGCGTGACACGATAGGCTCGGGTCTTCATCACCTTCGCGTCGCCATCACCATGAACCCACCGCCACCATAATCCGGTGAGTTAACTTCTTAATCCTTGATTATGTTGTTAATTGCGCTTAGGGTGCGAGATTAGTGCTAATTAGTTTAGTTAAATTAGTATTAAGTGAGATTAGCCTTAAGATGAATTAGTGTTATTTGGTTAGATTAGTCTTAAGATGGATTAGTGTTGATCTAGTTGGTTAGATTAGTACTAATGGGGATGATTTAGCTTGGTTTAGTGAATTTCTCCCGGATCAGTTTGCTGGATGCTCGCCGTTTTCCATTTTTGTGGAAAAAAACTTGCTACAATTTTGAGGTTGATTAATTCTTGAGAAATGTTCTATACATTTTCAGCTATGGCATATATTTTACTCAAGATTTTAGGGATTTAAAATAATGAGATTTCAGGTTTGTCATTTGCAAAATATAATTTCGGATTGTGCTGTAATTGATAACCTTTTGGTGTTTACAAGATTTTTATCAACTCTTAGGGTTTGATTTTCGAAATAATTCTTTCACAAAAGTTGGTCATCACATCTTGTAATTTAACATAGTCAAATTTCAGATCAACGGACAAGCTTTGGACTTCGGACACAATTTTTGTAACGGTTTGAGCGATTTACTTCTCTTAATATAAAAATATTTGGGTCAAGGTGTCTTCATGGAAAAATGTTCATTTAGGTGTCTTTTAGAACATATTCAAATTTGAGAATTTTCTGAGCTCGTTTAATTATGTTTTGGAATTAAAATTGGAGGTGCGCGAGTGGCTCGATTTCTGCCGGTTATGGCCGATTGTGGTTTCATAGTTGTTCTTGGTATCTTACTTGCTACGAAATGAATATGTTGTAATTTGGTTGGTGTTTAGCATGCTGAGAACTCATGTGTGATGTCATGAGGTTGACTGCTCTATGTTGATTGTTTATTACTATTCACGGCCCAACTGGGCACGACCTTTATCAGGTGGCAATTCACGGCACCACTGGGCGCGACCTTTATCAGGTGGTAATTCACGGCCCCACTGGGCGCGACCTTTATCAACTGGCAATTCACGGCCCCACTGGGCGCAACCTTTATCAGGTGGCGAATCACGGCCCCACTGGGCACGACCTCTAATAGGTGGTTATTCACGGCCAATCTCCCCTCAATTTCGACACTTGGGATTTTATAAAGAATCCCTATTTATCGCAATCACACTCAATTTGCCATAATCAATCATCAATTTTAAATTCTAAATACACAAGAAGTGATCGGCACGAAATTCGAGCAATCGGGGTCAAAAATAATTTTTTCATTTTTTTATATAATAATATTTTAATAATTTCGGAATATAATATAATATTATAAATTCCAGAATTTCGAAACAATTAAATAATTCAAAAATAAAACCCTATTATGTCCCATCAAGACTTATTATTAAATAACTCTATTAGCCTTAATTAAACACACTTTAAATTAAACAAACTTCTTAATCCAAATCACAATTAAATAAACTAAACTATCCACCTAAACTTGCTTAACTTAGACTAAGCACACTTAGGGCATCATTAACCGTCTAATCAAGATTTAGTGAGCTAAACTCACCGGATTAGCGAGCCGAACGAACCAAAACGACGCGAGGATCGACTTTCCTCAAGGCGGGCCGAGCATCTGGGCTCAGGAAGGCGGCCAAAACGGGCCAAAACGGAGCTGGAATATCCATTTTCTTGGCTGCTGGTTGAGGCCGACGGAGGGCTGCACTGGCGGCGGTTCAGGCGCGGAACCGGCGGAGAGGGGCAGCGGTAGCTCGGGCGGTGCAGGCGGCGGCTCCGACGGGTCTTCGGCGGTGGCTGGCGACGACGAGCAGCTCGGGACGACGAAGGAAGACGGCTGGGACATGCGGACGAGAGCTGGAGGTGGTGCAACGGCGGAATGGCGAGCGGGGCGTAGGGCGTGTGCGGACGAGCGCCGCGGCGCGACGGCGCGAGCGCCGCGACGCGACGGCGTGGCGTGCGGCGGCGAGCAGGCAACCGAGCTGGCGAAGGGGCGGCGTTAGGCTGGCTGGCCGGTCGCGCATCCCCCCCCTCCTTTCTCTCTCTTCTCAAGGTTGAAGAAGGTGGTGGGACCTCCTCACTTTTTGAGGACCAATTAGCACTTGCCACTTGTCAAGCTCTCCTTCAATATGGCCCAACCACCATGACATCACATGATGTCATACTCCACTATCCCAAATCTTCCACAACCTTTCTCCAATGGGTGCAATTCCTTTTTCCGCCATGGCCTAAAATCTTGTACACTAAATTCTTCGATTCCATTCGATTATCTTCCAATTGAGTCCAATTAAAGTTCATAAATTAATCCAATGTCACCACACTTCAATTCACATCTTCACTTATCCATAGAATCAACTTAAGTTCCAAAAATACGACCAAAAGCGGGTCTACTAATTTCTCAAGCCAAATTAGCCATTCTCTGATTATTATGCTGAAAAAGCTCGACTTGCATGAAAAATCTTCTGAAGATGAGTCAATATTCCTAAAATGATTTGTGATACACTAGGATTTCCAATTTCTGAATTCGATCTCAATTTCACGGTTAATTTCACTTCGGCACGATACTAGCACGGCCCAACCTACCGGGTAGGCTTTAGGAATTTTCATGCATTTGACCTGTGGTTGATCATCTCAAGCCACAATGTACATCTTTGAAACATTAGCGACTTTCGGTTGTTGGGGTAATCTCAAGGTTTCAAATACGAACACAGGATACCCAATCGACAGAAAAGTCGGTCCAGTGCCGATCGACAAGAATTGTGCGATCTGGTGGAATCACCCACACCTCATCACATGCCTCTATCGAGTCGACCTATCTCTGATCTCTAATCGATTTTTAATTGTGCCGTAATGACCATTGCAGATTAGCTCGGTCGAAAGGTCGCTTCCTGGTCAAATTCTTGAGTTTGATGCATTAGAAACTCTTAACGGCTTCACCTGATAGAATAGTTTTCACATGAGTGGCCAACTCAAGGAAAAGAACTATATGCGTGCCAACGAAATGCCCGTCTCAATTTATTAAAAATAGAATTGGAAAATCGGGGTGTCACATAAGGGCTATTGAGTCCGTATTGACCCTCAAACTCTAATATCCTTAGAAATTGGAAGACTATGTCATCTTTTCACTATTCGCTTTAAATTGCTTGATGTGCCTGTGGTGGTTTTCTGTCTTATTACTAGTCATTAGACAAGTTTTGTGGTTCTAGATTGGCAATGCAATGCTTTGTGGAGCTGTATATGCACATTTTTAACATATAATATATCCACTTCTCCAAAAGTTTTGGTTTTGTATGGGATATTATACTTGACAATGGTGTTTTATGGATTGAGTTGCAAGTGCAGGGTGCAGGAATCGAACTTCTGGACCAAATATTAACTGTGGTAGACCATTGATTCAACCGCAAATACATCTAACTGAGTTTCTATCGTGATGTTTATCCTAATTTTGTTCCTTTTGCCAGCAATTCCCAGATTTTCAACTCTTGCTTTTGCAGAGTTAAAATGTGTGAGATGTGTTTATTTCTGCCGTTCCTCTTCCATTGTTGATGAGGTTAGTACATTCTTCCACGGTCTATGGAAAATGAAGTAATGCCCTTTCTTGCATATTTAGTTGTTCTAAAAGCGCTCCTGTGATGCTCTTCAGGATGAAACTGAAACAAGTCAAGCTACCCTTTGTCCAGGAGGAAAGCACAAGCTCATTTGGGATGAGGAAATTGATTTGATTTGCCTCTTCTATAATCAGATGCAGCTCGAGATAAAATATGTCTTGCCACCATTTCAACCATCTTTCGTAAGTTCTGTCGGTTTACCAAGTACTGGGGCTGTTCATGTTACAACCCATTTTCAAAATACCGCCAGCACTTCACAGTTTGACTAGTTATGTTATCGACTGTCACTACCATAGATTAACTGTTTCACTCACTGCCATCCTCAATGTATGTCTATGCACTAGAACCTGGTACTGATCTTTTTTTTCCCTTTTAGTATAATTATAACGTATATACTTTGAACTACACCTACACCTCCAGCGCATTCATGAATATGTTATCTACTCCTTTGAATTTTTTTAAGACCGGGACAACACATGGGAAGTACCTTCTTCTATTTCCTCCATTCTTAATACCCTATGTGCACATCTATATTCACTGTACTTTTTGAACTTATTAACGACTCCCCATCCCACTTCGATGTCTTGATCTTTCTCCTACTGTTTTATGATTTCACTAGCCATTACTAAGGTGTTTGAAAAATGGTATATGTAATAAAGTCTCATCATTGTGCATATTTTATATATAAACAAGCTCATTACGTCATGCTTCCAAGCTCACTTCTCGAAGCACCTATCTAGTTTGAACCGTGTTATTTAGTATATACGCCAACTTTTATATGTCTTGCTAGTGCATGTAACAGTTTTCTTACTTTATCGAACGATCCCGCATGACAAACATGTTTCTCCAACCAACTTTGGCATGTCAAGTTTAGGGGATAGGGTATCGAGAAAAATAAATAAAGAGTCAGTGCCATGGTTGACTTCTCTAATTTAATTTCTTGTTTATTTTTTTATTTTGGCTGCAGCTAAGTTGTTCATGACTATGGCAAGTTCATAGCTGAGATGGAAAGAGTAGTGTTCAGGATGGTCTGCGAGGGCTACGATGTCGAGAATTGTTATGATCGATTCCAGCTCGTACCTCCTATCATTCTCGAAGTCCAAGAAATCTGAAGGCGTGGAGGTCAGTGTGAAACCAGCCTGTCACACGGACGAGCTTTTTGTCCTACTTGCGCCAGAACAACATTAATGGCTTGGATGTGAGGACCAAAGATGGCGAGTGGTTCATTTCTTAGCCCTCGGCTTCAACTTTCATGGTCATTGCCGGTGAAGCATGTGTGGTGAATCACTTATTTGCTTGAAAATTCTTCTTAGTATTAGTTTGCGCTAGTTCATTGAAATCATTTGTAATTTTGTGGGGTTCATTCTTGATTAGGCATGGAGCAATGGAAGGATCAGGGCTTGTGACCACCGAGTGATGGTCACCGGAAAGAATCAAGTGAGATAGTCTCTTGCGGCATTCTCATACGTCATAGGATTCCCTATGATAAATAAGATGAGATTTGGGGAGATTGTTGTCTCTCAATCTTCTTTGTTTTGTTTTCTAAAATAAAGAGGTATGCAAAGGTCGAAGGTGATTGACGATGGAAATGGATTCGGTCAGTAAAATTCATAGACCATACAATATTTTTGGGGAATTAGTAAGAAATGTTCGTCTCATTGGCCTTAGCTTATTCACTCTTACTCAGGCCAGGCCAGTTTTGGAAAATGAAGTCTACCGATTTGGAACTAGCTCGGACACTATGTTATTTTCATTTAGCGAGAGAGAATTTTGTGATCAATTCTTGCTAGTTATTCAAACTTGACTCGTGCCACTGTTGGGAGGCTTGAGGTTTTTATAGCAGATAGTTTCTTCCAGGCGTGACAATATTATTATGACGTCATCATATATTTTTATGTAGAGCTGGGAGCTCAATAGACCCAATAAAAAGACGTTAGCTCATTCTCCATTTTTGCGAGCAATGTGGTCTAAATAGACAGTATTGTTGCAACATTTGCTAGTTTGTTTCAAGAAATTATGAGAAAAAAACAGCTTATTCAGTCATAAGATGAATGGTATCCAATAGAGTGAATGGTTCCAAATTCGGCAGAAGAACAGCTCAAGTGCCATAACTTGGCACGGGAGGACACTTAAGTGCCATAACTTCAAAATGGTACACTTGAGTGCCAGTTTTGAAGTTAAATGGAACACTTAAGTGCCATTCCGGCGAAAATCCGGCCAAATGGCTTACGTGGCAATTTTCCGATGGTTTTGGTCCAAAACAGCGTCGTTTTGCACGCTGACGTGGCGAGAAAATGCAAAAACGACGCCGTTTTGTGTCTGACGTGTAAATAATAATATAAAAATTAATTAAATTAAATTATATTTAATTTTATTTAAAATATTCAAAAATTTAAAAAAATTAAGAAAAAAAAAAAAAGTCAAAAGGGGCGGTTGAGGGTTGAGCCCCCGCCGCCGCCTCCCCGCCGTCGCCGGAAGGGCCGGCGACGAGGGGGAGGGTCGGCCGGGGTCGCCGGCCCCGGCCGACCGGCGGCGAGGGCTCGTAGCCCTCGTCGGATCACGGCGAGGGCCGCGACCCTTGCCCCAGATCCGGGCAAGGGCTTGCGAGCCCTCGCTGGCCGACCCTCCCCACTCCGTTGCCGGCCCTTCCCGGCGGCGGGGGGGAGGTGACGAGGGCCCGCGAGCCCTCGCTAGATCGCAAGAGGGCTGCGACCCTCGCCCGAGATCCGGGGGAGGGCTCGCGTGGGGCGAGGGTCGCGAGCCCTTGCCGCCTCCCCGCCGCCGTCGGGAAGGGCTGGCGACGGAGTGGGGAGGGTCGGCGGGGGTCATCGGGCCCTGGCCGGGGTTCGGCGAGGCCGGCCGATTGGCGGCGAGGGCTCGCGAGCCCTCGCCGCCGGTCGGCCGGGGGTCGACGACCTCGGCCAATCCTCCCCCATCGTCGCGATTACCTTTTTTGTTCGACAAAAGTTTCATTTATATACAATAATCGCATTCGGCCCTTCCGGCGACGGCGGGGGAGGTGGTGGCGACGAGAGCTCAACCCTTAGCCGCCCCCTTCGACCTCCCCCTTTTTTTTGAATATTTTTTGAATAATTTAAATAAAATTAAGTTTAAATATAATTTAATTACTTTTTATATTATTATTTATACGTCCGACGCGAAACGGCGTTATTTTTGCATTTTCTCGCCACGTCAGCGTGCAAAATGACGTCGTTTTGGACCAAAATCGCCAGAAAATTGCCACGTCAGTCATTTGACCGGATTTTCGCCGGAGTAGCACTCAAGTGTTCCATTTTACTCCGATATTAGCACTTAAGTGTACCATTTCAAAGTTATGGCACTTAAGTGTCCCTCCATGCCAAGTTATGGCACTCCAAGTGTCCCAACCTCTCCAAATTCCATACAGATTTCACTTGAAACTTGGAACCTATCCATTGGAATAGGTTCTTCATTTTTTGAAACCTGGAACTTGTTTTGTATACCCCAGAATCTGGAATTTATCCTATCACAAGTTTCAAGGTCTACCTAGGTTCCACCTATATTATTAATTAAACGGTTGTAATGAATTAGAATATTTAATGACCACCATTTGTTGTTACAATTCATTGACCATAAAGACACATGGGTAAAAGTCTTAGTTATAAAATGGAAATTCAAACTAATGCTTCCTAGTTATACATTCATCATCTAACAGTATGAAATATCACAAAATTGCATGAGGACATGAACTAATAAAAACATTAAATTCTTGTTCTAGGTTCTAGGTTACATGTTACATGTTTCAAGTTCCTCCAATTAAGAACTTAAAACCTACTCTTTTAAATAAGTTCATTATTTTTTGGAACTTGAAACCTATCATGCATATTTTGAAACCTGGAACCTATAAGTTTTCATCAGTTCGGTTCTCAGGTTCCAAGTTCTACCTTGGATCCATGCTCACCCTTAGTATCCAATATTTCAATCCTTATCATCACTACTTTCATAGTTTTGACATAAAGATTGGAGTGCAATGCTTAGACTAGAGGTTGGACCAGCTTTCTTTACAACAACATTTCGCTTAAAGGAAGAATTGAACAACAGTCTACTCTAACTTCAATCCCGTGAACCCACATAATTTCCCGTTAAATATAACAATGAGCTCGCATTGACGATTGACTGAAATAAGATGCCATTACTTTTTGTGCTTTTGAAAGCTATCGGTTTGATTTTGATTTGCGGTGAATCGAGCAGAGATTTTTGCCGTGGAAGGAACCAATAGTTACCGAAGTTTGATTGGACTCAAATTTGTCACTTGAAAACTCCAAATCTTCCAATTGCTATGAGAAAGAGCTAAGTGCTCTCTCAATTTTCTGATTTTCATTTTCCGATTCAGTCAATGGCATTGATCCTCTACCTATGTTGGAACTTCCAACGATTTGTTCATTGATTTTTCTTCTCCATAGCTCTCTCAACAAAGAGAGCCATAACCAAAAAGCGCCATTCATAGAGAGCAAGGTGATTCATCACTCACACACTGATCCAACAAAAAAGCTCTTGAGCGTCGGAAGTGGTTAAATTTTGGTTGAAACTTCATCTCTAGTGTTGATACACGATGACGACGAATTCTTATTCCTTCTCTTGTCAGTTTGATAACCGATGGTGATAAGGATTCTTCCTCTTGAAGTTAAGCTCTTCAAACTCCGTTTTCGTCGCCTATTAGCAAAGTAGAGTCCGTAAATTTTAGCTACAACAACACATGAAACCCGGCCATGATTTAGTATCCATCGAGGAATTGAGCTTGTTCTTATGATGGTTGTGGTCGTCTAGTTTCGAAAAGCTGCTCCATGATTGCTTTTAGATCAATAATACGAATGTTTCCTCTCTAAATTTTAGCTACAGGGTTGTTGCTCCGTAGTTTAACAATGAGGCCATGTGACATTATTTGCGCAGCATTGTGTCGGGCTACATTCCACACTTTATTTCTTACTAGCTTCTCGTTATCTTTTAGTGCTCTTGTTTCTATTTCTTTATGTTATTTTCTTGATTATATTTCTCTTATTTTGTTTAACCTAGTTGGATGGTTAGGACCTATCATAATAAGCATAAAAGCATTGCATGACACCTAGTGGACGATAACTTTAGGACCCATAATTGGATAAAAAGAATGTATTGGACATGTAGTTGAGAAACGATTAAGTTTAGAAATTGCAAGAGCATTAGATGAATGACTAGTCCAATAAAGTTCTTGTTTTGAGATATCTAGTTATATGGAAAGTGAAATATACTTTTGTGTCTCACTTAATTCCTACTCAAATCCAATGAACTAGTAATCACTCATTCACATGACAGAATTTTCAAAGATTAATCAATTAAAATGAATTTTCTAACATGTAAGGACTTGGAAGAACCCGCGTTGATTGAGGACCATTGGTCCTCAACTAAGCATTATCCCTAAATCCCCTTTCCTACCTCCGGGAGGATCACCACAAGACATAGCACATAAATACGAGAGTTCCAATTTTTCTTTTTTTCCTTTTTCTAGCAATTTAAGCACGTCACACATTAATCAAACATATGTATTGTAATTTATATCAACATGGCAAGGTTATCTACATTTAGACATATGTATGTACGTTTAATTTAGCATTTTTTGACCTTTTGAGTAATAATGTGAGGTATCAATTTAGGATTTTTTTTTTGCGCATGATATCGGTATTTATGTGCCTAATTTGCGTACACCGTTGGATGAGTAGGCTTTTCACATGGAAGACCCGCATGATCCAACGGTGGACAAGGGATCGGGCGCGCACGATACGAAACCGAAATTTCAGTCGTCTTCTTCCTCCTCAATTTTACCGCCACGACGCCCCGTCCCCGTCCACTTGTTGCTCCGCAGCTGGAAACGCCGCCCGCACACGGCACCGGAAGCTCGGCAACGACCGCGGATTCTCCGGCACCGCCGCCGCCGCGTCTTCTCTCCGGCCAATCGCACTCCTCGACCGGCCTCCGATGGAAGCGAGCTCGGTCGCGCTCTGCGAGGTCAACCGTTTCGCGCCGAAGCGCGGCTCGCGGGCGTTGACCAGCCCTAGTTTCGGCCGGAGCCGATGCCGGTCGCCGGGACGGGGCTCGCTCAAGGTCGGACCGCGGAGGGGCTCCCGTGGCGTCGCCCTCGCGTCTGCTTCCGCCGGCGATGCTTACGGTTCGTCAACGATCGATCGGAGGGAGGCGGAAGGCGGTGACAAGAAGGCGGCTTCGTCCGCGCCTTCGCCTCCCTCCGCGAGTCCCGTTTACGTGCCCACGCCGCCGAATCGGGAGTCGCGAACTCCTCACAGCGGGTAAATCGCGCGACGTCAGTGTCTTCTGTGGTTGCATTTCGGGATTGAAGTTGTAGTTGGGAGTGTAGGGTACTTGATTGTGCTCGAGGGGATTCGGCAAAATCTGGCTGACGATTTTTTCCGCTTTAGATGCTGCGTTTGATTGAAGTAGCATCTTGATGTCGGAGATATCGTAGTATGCTTTTGCTTTCTCTATCTCAATCGTTTGATAATCGGAGAGCATCTCTTACTGTCGTAGAGCTCCGGTATATTGGTTTTCAGGATTTTCGCGAATGTATTTTATTACTTCATAAGCATTGCTTTGTCGAGATGCTGTTTGATGAATCTGTCACTTGTTGAATTAGGTACCATTTTGACAGAAGTAGTCGGAAATTTTTTGAAGGATGGTACTTTAAAGTGTCTATTCCTGAGAGTAGACAGAGCTTCTGCTTCATGTACTCTGTGGAAAATCCTGCATTTCCCAAGAAGCTGAGTGCTTTGGAAGTGGCACAGTATGGGCCTAGATATACTGGTGTTGGTGCACAAATTCTTGGTGCTGATGACAAGTATATTTGCCAATTCTCTGAGGAATCTGCCAACTTTTGGGGAAGTAAGGCTTTGACGTTTTGTACAGTAATACTTGATATGAAGTATGTGCAAATAGTGTACGCTTACCCATCAAAAGCAGTAATTTTGCAGTTGACTTTGTTAAGATCTGTCTTTGAAGTAGATGCTCTTAAAACAGAGACATCTTATACTCAGTAAAGAGTGGAAATTGGTGAGGTAGTAAACTGTGCTTTTTTCAGCTACTAGATGGGGAGCTATTTAAGCTCTCATCATGGTTTTTGGATAAATAGTAGTGTGATTTATGGTTTACTATAGGAAACAACCTTGGCCATTACAATACATATTTCTGTCAATCAGATATTACCCAAAGCAAATCCTGTTGTGATTACCCATAACTCACCTAGGTAGAGCCCGTTGGACGTGCTCTTAGCCTGTAAATTTGGGGTCTTTTGCAGAAAATCTGGCTAGATCTCCTGCCGCCTTAACACATAATCAAAACCCATGCGCAATAACATGTGAGCAGCACTCTGCTTGAACAGGCCGTTAGCTTCTTAATAACACACAAAGTACGTGAATACTTGAGGAAAGGAATCACACTTTGGACCTTTGCTGTTGCTTCAAGGATAATCCCACGCTTGGCTTTTCCACCTAGGAAGACAAAGATTAGAATTTTAAGTTGTCTTTCTTTAAATTTGGATTTTCTGTGTCTCACACATGGTCTGTGTGCACTGTCATCTATTATATCTCACTGTCTTCTTTGAACCATTGCTGTTATTTTTATTCCGTTATATTTCTTGTCTATTCTAATTCTCTGTTTGGGATTGTCTTATTTTTTTGGGTTGAATTGATTATCTTCTTAACTCTTCAGGCAATCAAGTCATGTGTCATACAAACTGTTTTCTAATGGCTTGCTTTCAATGCTCAGGTAGGCATGAGCTTATATTGGGGAATACTTTTATGGCTGAAAAAGATGCAAAGCCTCCGAACAAGGAGGTTCCTCCTCAGGTAATTTTTTTGTCATTGGGGTTCATTGATTTGCAGAACTTCTATCATTTGTGATTTATTCTCGCTTTGAGGTTTTATGACAAGTTAAAAGACGACGTCAGTACTTTCTTCCTTATTTGGTGTTCTTTTCCTCCAATTAAGTTGAAGGTCAGATTATCATATTGACTTTGCCATTGTACTATGACTTTTTAGTCTTGTAGGAGGTTCCTGCTAAAGTAATTTTCTCAAGTTTGCAAAAGTTTAATAAATTCTTTTAACACTTGCTTAATTTGTAGCTACAACAGAAAAGAGGATGCTGGAAGTAAATTTTTTCGTCTCATCTTTCTTTTACCTTTTCTCTTTTCAATTATTTATTTCACTTTTGTTATTAATTTGATTAGAAGGCCACTTGTAGATACAAAAAGGAAACAAGAATGAGAAAAGAAGAAAAAAGGATGAATGTCAAGCAGACCATCTCTTATCTTTGCCCTTTTTCTCTATTTTTCTAATATTGTCTTCTGTCTGGCTCCCCTCTTTTCTGGCTCTGATGAGTGATGATCCTAGAGAAAAATTACTGATGACAAGTTGAGTGAAATGGATGTCTTCATAATATGTAGGGCTCTTAATATTTTTGCTTTGCACAGGAATTTAATAAAAGGGTAGCGGAAGGTTTTCAAGTCAGCCCACTTTGGCATCAAGGTTTCATACGAGATGATGGCAGGTTGTTATCATGCTTTTCCCATTTTGTCTTGATGTTTCCTGGTTTAATTCCAGCTGCTTGTTAGATCGTCCATCATGCATGGGCACAATACCCTCATATGGCACAGAATACATTTTACATTTTTGGAGATCCCAAACAGAATTCCCATGAGCTTTCCATCATTCTGGCCATTGATAGCTAGTGATGGTTATAGCTATCTGTAAGGGATGGGGGAATTATAGAATGATCAAAGGAAATGGCTAGCCTATGGTTGTAGCAGTTTTGTAATATTCCATGTTCTATATAGCAATTTGTTCTCGACTTATTTCATTGGTATCTTTCTATGCTTTAACTGATGTAGGTCTATCGTTCAAAAACAAAAAAAATTGAGGGGTTCAATCTGCTAGATAGTACTTTAGTCTTGATTATGACCCTTCTTTATTAATTTCGCTGTTTGCCTAATATCTGTCTTTCTCACAGGACCTAGATTCTAATGACAGGTCAGATTACGTGGAAACTGTGAAAACTGCACGTTGGGAGTATAGTACCCGCCCTGTCTATGGATGGGGCAATGTTGGATCACAACAGAAGTCAACTGCGGGTTGGTTAGCAGCTTTTCCTGTATTCGAACCCCATTGGCAAATTTGCATGGCAGGCGGGCTGTCAACTGGTTAGAATCTAGTCTCTCACCTTTTAAAGTTGATTTGTTTGATAGATTGGCCCATTCTCTGATGTTGTCTTTTGTTTTAATAAATGTTTAAATTCAAGTGTCGGTTGAATGCTTTTCTGTTTATACTGACTGAATCAGAAGTCGTGTTTTGTGGCTATATTCATCCATCCTATCCTTAATTTAGGACTCTCGAATCTGTAGCTTCAACAATGAGGGATTGTCATGTTAAACTCTTGTCAGAAGAGAACAGGCTTTATATGTACCTTGACTACAAATCTGATTCACGAACTATTTCTTTTCTGATAGGCATGTGGAAAGTTGTAGGAACAGTGTTGAGTAACAGAACCAGCAAGTTTAGAAAGAGCTTTACTTTCTGTTGTTCTGACAAAACACAATTTCTTAATTTAATCATTGGTGGTTGATCCTTTAAGTAGAAGGATCGATAACTATGACAAAGAAGAGCTTCTAGAAACTTAATGATAAAAAGTCAAATGGATGTGATTATCATGCTATCCTCATTATATGTTTATTTCAATTTTTTAACTTGTTCATGGTGTTGAAGCAGTTCTTTGTCATAAAAATCTGAACCCTCCCTTGGTTATTAGAGGGATATATGAAGGGTTGAGCAATCTTTTGACTGTGCATAATGTGATTCTTTATCCTTGGGACGTTCTTCATTATGTTGCACTATAAACTGTAACTAACTATAGCAATCGAATAGTTCTCTTTTCTGCATATATTATTTTAATTTTGCATGTAGTAGCGTTGGAATGGTAGATTCATTTATAATATGTTACTTTCTCCTTGACCACCCCTGGCTCATAAGCATGTCATAGCACTTAATCTGATTTGGCTATTTCCGATAACCAAAAAAAAAAAAAAAAAAAAAAAAATGATTTGGCTATTATTTTAGTATGTGTTTGGAATGTGTTCAGTATTTTCAAGCGTTTCACTTAAATTTTCCTTCGAACCTTTCCTTTTGTATTTCTAGGTTGGATAGAATGGGAAGGAGAAAGATTTGAGTTCCAAGATGCGCCCTCTTATTCAGAAAAGAATTGGGGTGGGGCCTTCCCAAGGAAGTGGTTTTGGGTAAGTGTTGCACATCCTCCTTTTGACTGGAACTAAAAAGAGAGGAGAGGTCAGGTCATTTAGTTGATTATTTTCCTGTCTCAGTTGCACAGATGGACTATATGGGTAAGTTAGGCTTAGGCTGTATTTTCCTAATTAGTGAACTGGCTTTGGGAGCCTCCCTCTTTCTTATGAAGTTTACAGCTGCAAGGAAAAACAAGATGCAGAAAGAATATCTGCTGGCAGTTGTATGTCAATGAATAGTGCTGTAGAAACTCTCTTGGTGATAAAACTAACCTCCTCATTTAGCTAATTGGCAGTATTGATTTGAATTTAACTAATATTGTAAGCTTCTATGTAGGGGCCTTCCATCTTAGGCTTTGACTAGATGCTGCTTCTTATCCTAGCACTGAAGTGATGTCATCATGTGGTCTTCGTAATTGTTTTAATTGGAGCTTCTTTTATTGGCCTCTTAATACAGGTTCAATGTAACGTCTTTGAAGGTGCAAAAGGAGAAGTTGCTCTGACGGCTGGTGGTGGTTTGAGACAGCTACCTGGACTAACCGAGACATTTGAAAATGCTGCGCTGGTACTTTCCCCCTAAAATCTGGGATCTGTTTAAATGTCTGTATGGTTAATCAGAAAAAAAAGAAAAGAAAAAAGAAAGAGGAATCTTTGACTATAATGAAAATAACAAAGAACGGCAGTCTTGGGAAAATGGACCTGATAAATGTGTTACTCTAATGGCCTTTTAGTTGGTAAAAGATCAGGGGATGCTGTTAGCAATAAACCCATGGTAATGGCATGTTTCAATCCCTTCGATTCTATTTTCACTATAGCTTTCTTGGATCTACACATAGGAGAGTTGGGATGGTGATGGCAAAATTTGGTTTTATCAATGCCCATTTTCTCCTTTAAGTGTTGTCCCACAATATGTTTTTGGATATGGGTTCTGGTTGTTAACTTCAAAATGAGAGATCTCTACTCATGATGTATCATCTTCTTTATCCGGTTGCAGATTGGAGTTCACTATGATGGGATTTTCTATGAATTTGTGCCTTGGAATGGTGTTGTCAGCTGGGAAGTTGCTCGATGGGGCTCCTGGTACATGGAAGCAGATAATGAGACTCACAAGGTAAATATAGTTTTCTGTTATAGCTTATGCAATTGTAAAGTAGAGTCTCTCGCCACAGCCATGACTAAGCCATTTAAGAGGGCCAATGATGTGTTGAAGGCTGCTATAATTTTCATCATGTAAAGTCCTAAACTTTATGCAGAAATTGCTTTGTATTGTCCGGCCGCACAAGCCTGTTTAACAGTACATGCATATGTCGTAAATTGGCTTTAGACCTTCTTGGCAAAAACAAAGTATCTGATGTTGATCAGTAAAGTAAAGTGAGCAGAATTTGTTGATTCTTTGCAGGTTGTAGTGGAGGCAACAACAAAGGATCATGGCACGACATTGCGTGCTCCGACTGTAGAGGCTGGCCTTGCTCCAGCTTGCAATGATACTTGTTTTGGTGATCTAAAGCTGCAGATATGGGAACGGAGATACGATGGAAGTAAGGGGAAGGTATGTTTCATATTTTGGGCTGATCATCCTAAACTGAAGTAGCAATGGAGTTAACTTTTTACTTTGTGCTATAAAATGAATTTTGCATCATTAGCTGATTCTAGAACCTCCTCTTATGTGAAAGCCTCCAACACCAATACTTAAGGGCAGTTATGTGCAAAATTTGTTTAGCTGAAATATATAATGGAAGTGTCATAAGAGATTTTTTGGCATTGCAGTACGGAAAGGATCAAAGATAAATCCTGTTGTATAATAGTTAAGTACTTTATCCAAGTAATATGTCTTGCAATTTCATTATCCTAAGAGTTAACAGGGCTAGGGCTGTCTTCCTCCTATCCGATGGCCTAGCTATGGGAAAATAAGAGATGTTAATGTATGAACTCTTGGCAATAACTGTTGGTAGGGTCCTTGTTTTGGGTGTGCTTTTTACGAACTCAGTAAGGCGAAGAGCAACAAAAACCCCCAGAAAATGACATTTGTCTGAGTTCAATGTCCGGCAGAAAAGTAAGTTATGCCAAAATATGGGGAAAATGAAATCTGGGACCAATTCAATTAAAATCAATGGTTTGGATGTTCATACTAATCATTCCTATATTCCCTTGCTTAAAATTTATTAATGTCAACTTCAGGCATTCCAGCTCTTGTTCTGGTACCATATGGTTTGTTATCTTTTTTCTAAGTCGGAAGATATGATCTGCAGTTGATCTTGGACGTGACGAGCAATATGGCGGCGGTGGAAATTGGAGGAGGGCCGTGGTTCAACACTTGGAAAGGCAAGACCTCCACGCCGGAGCTTCTGAGTCGTGCTTTACGCGTCCCCATTGATGTCGATGGGTTTTTCGGTTTGGCTCCATTCCTCAAACCCCCTGGTCTATAGTTGATGGCTTCCTCTTCACTCTGTGGAGCAAACTGATCAATGAATGCCATTGAGGTTCGCAGGAAGAGCTGTCACAAACTTTTCGCTTTTAAGGAGAGCATTTTCTACAATTTGGAAGGACAGGTTGAGATTAAAGACAATCTATAAACAATACTTCTCTAGACTTTCCTGTCATTGTTGTTATGGAGCACCATCTGAAATAATACACATAAACAACTTCTTTCTCGGGTCTTTTACATGGTCCACTGTCTTTTACTCGACACCGTTGGAGATTGTTGAGAATCGTCGGCGAAGATTAATTTATGCCGTGGAAAGGGTGGGGCCTCAAGATGGATTAGATTTGAGTGGTGCCGGCGCTGGTTTCGGCAGTTCCACAGTGGTGCAACTGTGATGGGGGAATTCGCACGTGGAATTCGTTGCTTAATATGTGCTCAGATGACCACGCTCGCGGCTTAAGACCTCTGGTTCCGATTCAAGCTTTTATTGCTGGGTACGGCATGTCCTATTCAATCTGCTGGAGACATGATTCGATTAGCGGCGAATCCATCGCGGAAGGCAGCCAAAGGAAATCGGAGTTGTCCTTCCTTTAGGGAAGCTTATGATTCAGTGCGGTGATTTTTGGACTTGTTTGTTTCGGAGGAAATAAATGATTTGAAAAATATTTTCTTAAAAATAATCACTTATAATGCTTGGAATAATTAAGTATGAAAAATATTTTTATTATCAATGATAGTTTATATTTAAATATTTTTATGGATGATGAAATTTTTTTATTTATTTATTTTAGTAAGTGATTCAAGCAATCACCTCCAAGAAAATCATTCATTTTTTTCCCTAAAAAACGGAACTCTAAAGTGCGTTGCTTTTCCTAGCTTTTACCGTGTAAGGAAGCCCCATCCTTCGAAGGTTCGATTCTTGTCTCTCAATGGAGTGGAGTTTCTCTAAGTTCAGTTAACCCTCGCGTGCAGCGAGAGAATAAAGAGCGAGAGCTTCCTTTCTTACTTTATTGTCTCTCCAGTCTTTGCATAACAACATTACCGTTTCATTCCTTATAATATTTTTCAAGCATACAAATTTCCGCTGATTAATCTATGAACGATCTGGATTTGTCCATTTGAGCAATCAGATGACCTGTTCATGTAAACCCTCGCTGCATTTCACTAGTCTTTTAGTTTGTAGCCCTAACATCTACTCAAGCTTATATCGAGTTGGTTCTTGGAATGTTAGATGGACATAATCCCGGCATGCATTTCCCTTTCCATCCCTGACCACTTCTGAGAACTGCGGCCAGCTTTGCCAACTCGGAGACCTTAAGATATGTCTCTGATCCAGGTTTTCCTTCCATGTTCTCTATCAGGATTTATCTCCTCCAAAAAGAGAGGGGAGGTCAGCTCATTTATTTGAGAACTTTTCCTGTTTCCATTGCATAGATGGACCGTGTGCGTAAGTTAGGCTTAGGCTTCATTTTCCTAGTCATGGAACTGCTTTGGGAGCATCCCTCTTATGAAATTTATAGCTGCAAGGAGAAAAAAGACGCAGAAAAAAATATCTACTAGCCAGTTGTATGAACATAAATAGTGCTGTATAAACTCTCTTGGTGATAAGACTCTCTTCCTCACTGAGCTAATTGACAAAATGGATCTGCGTTCACTACTATTCTAAGCTTCCCAAAAAAGGGGGCCTTCCATCTGAGGCTTTGACTAGATGCTGCTGCTTATCCTGGCACTGAAGTGATGGCATCGTGCCATTGTCGTTTGGGCCTGCCTAATTGTTTTGATTTGGAGCTTCTTTTATTCGCCTATTGCAATGATATGTTTTTAGATATGGGTGTTGTTTGGGAGTCAACTTCAACTGAGAGATTTGTTCTCCTGATGTATCATCCTTCTATCTCCCGGTGCAGGTTGGAGTTCGCTATGATGGGATTATCTATGAATTTGCGCCTTGGAATGGTGGTCATTGGGAAGTTGCTTTATGGGGTGTCTGGTATATGGAGTCAGAAAATGAGACGCATAGTTTCCTGTTATAACTTTAACATAATGGTAATGGAGAGTCCCTCGCCACAACTGTGACTAAGCCACTTAAGAGGGCAGAAGGTGTGTGGATTGCTGCTATTGCGACCTTTATATGTTCTAGCTTTCATCCAACGTGAAGTTATATACCTCATGCAGAAATTTGTTTGTATTCTCCAGCAGCACAATGCTGTTTAACAGTATGTGCGTATGTTGTAAATAGGATTTAGTCCTTCTCAGCAAGAACAAAGTATGTGATTTTGATCAGTAAAGTGGAGTGAGCAGAATTTTTGATTCTTTGCAGGTTGTAGTGGAGGCAACAATCAAGGATCCTGTTACAACATTGCGTGCTCCGACTGCAGAGGCTGGCCTTGCTCCAACTTGTAATGATTCTTATTTTGGTGATCTAAAACTGCACATACGGGAATGGAGATATGATGGAATTGAGGGAAGGTGAGTTCCATATTTTGGACTGATTATCCTCTACTGCGTAGCAATGGTGTTTAACTTCTTACTTTGTGCTAGAAGATGAATGTGGCGTCACTAACTGGTTATGGAACCTCCTCTCATATGGAAGCTCCAAAACTTCTTTCCCGTGTCTTTTACCTGACACATGGGTCATAACACAGCTACATCGCGACACAAGGACAATTCCTGCACGATTTTTCTCATGAAGCACCAATGGTGATTAATCGATCCTGTGGAAAATCGATCCTTCCGAACAGACGGGGCCACGGACCGGATCAAATTTGAGTGGTGCCGTGGCTGGTTTAGGTGGTTCTGCATAGTACAAAAATAATGGGGATTGGCATCTTTGCACAGCAGAAACTGGTGGTTAGGAATCTCTTTCCATAGGGACCAAGCTCGCAGTTAAAGGCCTCTCATGGTCCCAACTCAAGCTTTTATTGCAGAATACGCCATGTGCTATTCACCTAGTGGGGAGACATTATCGATTGATAATGTTCGGGACAAAGCTTGAAGGGAGTGAAAGGATGTCATTAGAGTCCTTTCCTTACAAAGCTTGAAGGGAGTGAAAGGACATTAGAGGCCTTTCCCCCTTTTAGTTGACGTCCACCTTAGTTGCTTTGATTCACAGTATTTGTTACTAGGTTATTGGTCTAAAAGGAAAATAAAGGGGAAACTGGTGGTTAGGAATCTCTTTCCATAGGGACCAAGCTCGCAGTTAAAGGCCTCTCATGGTCCCAACTCAAGCTTTTATTGCAGAATATGCCATGTGCTATTCACATGGTGGAGACATTATCGATTGATAATGTTCGGGACAAAGCTTGAAGGGAGTGAAAGGACATCAGAGGCCTTTCCTTCTTTTAGTTAACGTCCACCTTAGTTGCTTTGATTCACAGTATTTGTTACCAGGTTATTGGTCTAAAAGAAAAATAAAGGGGAAAACACGGCGGGTAGGCTTCCTGTCCTGATCCGTGGTCACCCTCGCCATGCAGGAATCTCTCCTTTCATAGGGGGGATTTGTGATCGACATCGGAGTTCCCTTGGGATTAATCCACATTCCAAAGAAAATCAAGACTGGCCTTCCTTCCTTCCTTTCCCATTTCTCCGATCCATGCCTAACAGCCGTACCGTTTCTTTCCTAACGATTAATTTTTAAGCATACAGGATTCCTTCCATACAATGATAATGGCGGAGATCGAAGAATTAATCTACAAAATCAGTTTGTGGACGATGTGGATTCCTCCTTTTCAGCAATAAGATATGACCTGTTCATCTAAACACTTGCTATATGTCAAAGTTATTTTGCAGACTAATCTTATAGTTTGTAGCGCTAACGACATGGAGTGGTTCTTGAAATGTTAAAAAGATGTAAGTGGGGAATCCAATTCACTTTCCATCCCCGACCACTTCTCGAGAACTGCGGCCAGCTTTGCAAAAAGTGAAGAAATTAAAAGTTAAACGACGACAAAAGTTGTGTGATCAAATCTTCCATTCACTTCAGCCTTTACCAACATATGTACTGGGTTTCCCTTCCATTGTTCAATTCTCTCCGATTCGCCAACTAGTTATATATGTGTTAGATTGTATTTTCTTTTCCTTGAAAGTACCCTAAACAATGTCATAGTCGAGCTTTAATTTTTTCATGACTCAGTCATGTTTTCCTTCATCTCGGATTGGAGGGAGTGTTCTGATTAAAGGGTTACAAGTATAAACATCACCCGCATTTATATTTAGATATATTTGAGTGTCCATTTCGTATAGCCTCCGATCAGATGTATGGTTTGTGGTGAGCAGTAAAGGTATAGGTCACAATATTCTATGCCTCTCAATTCCCATTTTTTTACCATGTGCAACATAAGGTTCTGATCTCCCGCCGGACGCCTTTCACGTGGTTCGCTGGTGAATGAAGTCATGAAACATATCCTACAATCGCTTCTCTTCAAGGGTTCATTTTTCTAATAGCAATAATTTAGAACCTCCGATTAAAGTTTCTTATACGACTGCATAATTTAAACATGTCGGCCTTTCTTCCATAGATAAATCCTTCGCTCTATCGCCCCACTTCACCAAGCATGAAACTCGTGCATGATAAACCGACAAAAACTTCACCAGAAACGCGTCAAAACACTAGCAAAACTCACAGGAAAGAAAAAAGACAAAACAAGGAAAAGCCCGGCACCATCAGACGGCAAGCAAGCAGCACGATGTGAAAACCAAATGAAACACGTGCATGATGATTTACCGGCTTATTTTTCAGACAATCGCGGACGGATGTCGTTAAAATACTGCCGAGAGCTTATGACAAAAAGCATATTCTCCCGCATATTTCTTGCAATCGGTTCCACGTGGCCATCGATCATTACGCATGCTTTTGTCCGTCACCTCATCAGTAAAATCTCAAGTCTATCCATATTGGTCCCCACGTGCTGATCTTCCTTTCCTTTCCCCACGTGCTGATCTTCCTTTCCCCACGTGCTGATCCACATAGAACGGTTCTCTTATGTTCTATATATATAAAGCTGCTGGATTCTCAAGCATTCAAGACCCTCAAAGCTTTGATCCATTTTCTCCAAGAACTCAACAAGTCCATATAGAGAAGCAGATGGCGGTTGCTCACTGGCTGGTTCTTTTTGTTACAGTAATTGTGGTGAGCAATATGCGGGATGTGAATGGCGCGTTACCAGCAGCGACCTTGGAAGCGATAGCTAAAGCTAACGCGAACGGCCCTTACATCGGCATCGTGATTCCCAACCTTTTCGAGATGGGTCCACTTCTTAATTCGTCGAGCTACAGTGCTGCTGAAATCATAGATTTCTCAGGTAACAAGTGCATTTTGTCTTGACTTATAGAGTTCACTAGAAAACATGGAAAATGCTTTCTTGGTCGGACTTAAACATGGACTCTTTGTTTACCAATATGAATGTGTGGATCGGTCATGAGTGATCGGTTTCCAGTCTAATCCAATTTTATCTACGAAGAATGGATGGGAGATTGGTTCCCAATTTTGGGACTAGGAACTAGACCGGATGGTCCCAAGACCAAAATTAGGTTCGGTCCCATGGAACCGATCATTTAGCAAAAATAATAAATAATTAAAAAAATACTAGAGTTGTTACTATTTTTAGGGTTTATTGCTATTTTTAAGAAATTAAAAAATATAGATTAAAAAAAAAAAGAATCAGTCTAGTTCGGTCCGGTCCCCCTCGGAATCGGGAACCGGATCGACAATCACTAGTTCCATTTTTATGGAACTGGGGAACTAGACTGATCCTTTTGGGAACTAGATCAAATCGGTTGGTTTGGTCCGATCCAGCAATTCTTGGTTTGGGCGGTCCGACATGCTCACCTCTAATCGGTCAAAGATCATGAGCCTTGAAGGAACAATGTTAGACATATCAAGAGTTTGATAAAGTTCTTTGACTATTGTCAATTAGTAAGTACAGTTTCATTGAGGTCCCGTTTGTCTCGTGGAAAATGTGATATTGGAAAATACTTTTTGGGAAGTCTTTTTTTAGGAAAATAACAATATTTTTAATTGTTTGTTGAAAGTTGAAAATGAGTTGGAAAATATTTTTCGCCGTTTGATGAAAAATCTAATTTGATTTTCCAAGGGAAAACTACCAAAATATTTGAATTTATTTATTTATTTTTTCTTTTTTTCCCTTCTTAATTGGTCGATTGTCAGCCACATGTGAGGGCCAAGCTCACTTAAGGCCGATGAGGCTTGAGCTTGCCAAATTCTAACTAGTTGAGCTTTGCCAACCTTGGGCGAGGCTTTACCTTGCTAGATTTGGCGAGCTCAAGCCCCACTAGATTTGGAGCTTCAAGCTCACTAGAGGTCGGTGAGGCTCGAGCTTTGCAAGAGGTTGGTGAGCTTGAGCCTTGCTGGCCTTGGGTGAGCTCGTCCCTTGCTTGTGCCGGTTGGTGGCCGCATCGTGTTTGGCAACTGACTTAATTGCGTTTGTTTGTTTTTTTTTCTCAGTCATGAACACAATTTCGTTTTTTTTGTTCTAAACAAAAAAAGAATAGAAATGCGTTTTTGTTCTCGAGACTTGTTTCTATTCCAGGGAACAAATTTGGAACATAAATAAGAAACAAGAAAAAACTTGTTTTTTGTTTCCTAACACTTCGATAAACAAATTTTTCTCTCTCCTATTTTTCATTCTTTTTCTTTTCTTCTTCTTTTTTCTTTGGCCATCGACCAGCCCATTGAGGGCCGGCAACCTTGCCGGAGAGTTGCCGGCCCCGGCGAGGCCGAGCCTCCCTAGCCACGCCGAGGCTCGGCCGGCCTGGGGTTGGCGAGTCTCGCCGTGGCCGGGTGAGGCCGCCAACCTCGTTGGCCGGTTGTCGGCCATGGCCGAGGCCGTCGACCGCCAAAAGGAAGAAAAATGAAAAAAAGAAAAAGGAAAAATAAAATAAAAATATTAAAAATTAAAAGAAACCAAAAAATTAAAGTTTATCAATATTCTCGAAACTAAAAGTTATATTTTAAAAATGTGTTTTTTTTTTTTTTAATTTTTTATAGAAAAATCATTTTTTGAATCAACAAGTGCACAAAGGTTTTCATCAATTCATTTTCTTAAGTAAATCAAAGTGATTCACAAATTTTGTGTAAGCATTTTGCATAAGATTGGTTTTTTTGTCATAGATATCATTAGTTAATTAATAACTCTTAATGACATGTGGGAAAAAGTAGACGCTGAATTTTTTGGGGCATGTGTGGCCACAAAATTTCACTGAAAATGAAGTAACAAGAAGGATTGGAGCAAAAAGATGTAGATTGACAATGAAGTGTAAAATGGTTAGTTTCCCTAATAACGTTCAGGAAATAATCTTTCACTTTATCCCTGACACTTCTCCATCCCTTGACGGACTCCAAGGCAGAAGATTTCGATTCGGGACAGTCGAAGAGAGGAAAGTCATACTGGTCATGACAGGACTGAGTGTGGTATGTGTCCCGCTACTGTTTTCTTCAAAATTTTGTGCCTGTCTTGTCAAATTTTCAAAATATATTTCAACAACGGCTTAATTTGGTTGCGACTAATGCGCTCGTGCGTCGCGATATTGAGGGAAAGTACGTATGAACTGGTGCAGATAAACGCAGCCATCACCACGCAGCTTCTGCTGAGCTTCTTCGATGTGGAGGGAGTAATTCATTACGGAATTGCTGGGAATGCTAACCCCGATTTGCACATCGGAGACGTCGCTATTCCCCAGTATTGGGCACATACCGGTCTTTGGAATTGGCAGGTTTTCGACTTATCAACCCGATTTTTAGATTCATCCACCCAATTCTTCGATGTGAAGGGAGTAACTTGACTTTTCTTTTTCTTTGCCTTGAAATTATGGGGGAAACTCTACAGTGGTTCTCGAAGTACATGAGAAAGAAACTGTCAATGCGATTCGTTATTCTTTGTTTTTTCCTCCTAAGTTGCAAGTGGTTTTATTAGATTGACATTTTTATGGAGATGTTCACACTTAGGAGAGAGACTGGTTTTTTTTTTTTTTTTTTAATTACGTACATAAGCCTACCATGCACGCTTTTATATTCTAAGAAAATAATAGCAATGGGGTGGCTTTCATAACATGCGTGTACTAGGGAAAATTATCCAAAAATATTTAAAGTTATTGTGCGGCGATTAGTTGAGTCAGAACTTTTTGATTATGCAATTAACACTAAATCTTTTGACAATTTTCAAATGTGGTCCATTCAGTCAATTGTAACTGCAAATTATTGATATAGATCCCAACTGTCCTATATGATATGGTTAGTGCAAACATGTATGTTTTTTGCTTTTAATTTTTTAATTTTTTTCCTTTTCCCCTATGGCCTGTTTAAGTGATGGTCTGCGACTATCCCTTGCCCAGATCTAAGTGAGCATAGCCCTTGCCTATGGTTGTTGCTGGTCATTGTCAAGATTGGCTGTAGGCAAAAAGGAAAAGAAACAAAAAGACAAAATAAAAAATAAATAAATAAAGACAAGAAAAAAAAAAAAAGAAAACAATTCAAAATTGTTAAATTTATTTTAAAGATGTCAACGTTTGCACTGTTGTGTCACATAGATGGTCGGTGCTAATTGGATCATCACGTCAGCGATTTCCGGACAAAACTGGTTGAAGGATTACATTGAAAAACATAAATAAGATTTATGATAAAATTAACCAAATTAAAAAGTTTATAACTGCATTAGCCGCAATGCAATATGTTTATGACTTTTTGGATAATTTTCTCACATAACCTACACAAGTCCAACCAAAGTATGTAAACATACAAAATATATGTTACTAGTGACTAGTGAGATATTAACAAGAATACATCAAATCGATGACATTTCAAGAAAGCAGGGTCTTACAGGAAAAACTATTCTTTAGTGTTTTTTATGGCGACAGTCTGGTACAATAGTTGTTTTTCTTTTTGTCACTTGACTTTAGTCATGTATAATATATTTTATCGTTTCCTTATAAACAATGGTTGTACTTTATTCGGTCATCCACACTGATAAATATCAATACAATGGTGTGCGAACAGAGATACGGGCAGGGTCCAGAAGATGAACTCGCATTGGAATCAAACGGAGACTACACGAGAACGCTTGGGTACTTGAGGTTTGCGAATTACACTACAAACGTCACGGGTTGTGCTTCACACGACAATCTCTTGAACAACATATGGTATCAACCGGAGGAAGTGTTTCCCGTCACTGGAACTCCTGAGGAAAGACAGCACGAGTTCTGGGTCCCCGTCGGTTCCACCTACTTTGCAGTGGCCAAGAAGCTTGAGGTACTACTGCTCGATGCTTTCTAGGGTTTGCTGTCGTATCTATATATGTTGGGAAAACTTTACTGAACTGATTTAGAAGGTGAATATATGGCGAATCTCAGGAAAAAGTGTTTTACTCAACCAAAAGAAAGTCAGATGAGATCAGTACATGGAAAGGCATTATTTACATGAAGAGTAACTAAATGACTTTAGCAAAAATATCATTCTTGCTTATCACTTGAATAACACCGCTTTAGATATTTCGAACCATTATTTGAAAAGTATCACAATCGTGTAGAGTTTCATGAGTCAATACTTCAATAGAGAGAAATCTTGGCCACCTTTCTTGTCTATCCAAATTAATCATTTATGATGAAGGGTCTAATTCACACATATTTTTGATGTATGTCACTCCTTAGGGCTTGAAATTGGAATCTTGCGTGAACGCGACCGCGTGCTTGAACTACACGCCGAGTGTAAGCACCGTTGAAAGAGGCGTCAGTGCCAGCATCTACCTAGACAACAGCGCCTACCGGAGCTTCATCTACGACAAGTTCAATGCGAGCCCTGTGGACATGGAGAGCGCATCGGTCGCCCTAATCTGTTACCAGCAGAATACGTCTTTCATCGCCATCAGGGCGCTCTCTGACTTGGCCGGCGGTGGGTCTGCCGAGTCGAACGAGGCCGACACTTTCGTTGACCTCGCCTCGGACAATGCGGTGACGGTCGTGGTGGAGTTTATAAAGCAGCTTTCCTCCAGAAACTCTCTAATGGCAAGATTGGCAGCCTAATATAATATTCTATTGTCAATAATAATGCAATGATCCATTGCGTTTGTGTCTATTTGTGTAGCAACATGAACCCTGATGGGCCTTGGACCTTGGCATAGCTGGGGAAGAAACTTCAGCAGTGACCGACTGCCTCAAAAATTTCCCATATCATTTTCCTTACTTTAAATCCTCCCATAGTAATAAAAGATCAAAGTCACGAGGGTTTGATGATTTGAAATGCTTTCCTCACACTTATCTTTGCTTGAATTATACACTGGATATTCATAGATTTGACTTTACTCAATTATGTTCGAGATTGAACTCAAAATCAAGAACCAAAGGTAACATATACGTCTACTTCAACATGAACTGTGTGTCGGTCTAGTAAAAGAGAAGATAGTGTCTAACTTTATTTAAATCTTAATATTAACAACATTTCCTTATTTCTATTGAAAGTAAGAAAGAACATTTCATTATTCAAGCTAAATCCATGAAAAAAGAAAGTCAGATCTTATTTTGACATTGTTGGTGAGTTTGTTTAAACTTTTCAGGTCCAAGTATTATTGGGCCTGGACTCTTCTTCTCCTTTTTATTTATTTCTTTTACAGATATTTTGCTAGAACTTATTTAAAAACCAGGCAGGCCGAATGGAAGTCGTGGGCCAAGCTAGGGGTCGTTCCAATCATATAGTGAGAGATAAGGTTAGAATATTATGATGGGTTAGGCCCATTCAATTAGAGATGAATTGCCTAATTTGCGGAGCAAAAGTCCAAAAAGCAGTTGGTAAAGTGCTTCAAGGAAGCAAGTCATGAACATTTTGGCAGCATTATCAACCACCATTCACCAATACCACACCGTTGGACATGCCGCATGTCAAATAGTTCATAGTCTCAACTATTTAAATTGCAACATTTAGAGAATCATTCATCAAAATCTCATTAGTTGACTTGATTATCCATAAATTAAAAGTTACCCCACAATATATATCCATTTGTGATAATCGATACATATATGGATCCGCCAAAGTTCATATGGTTAGGCCTGATCCATCAATAGTTCACCGACTTTAAAGATTTGTACAACATGTTTATCAAATTCACATGAATTGATACTCAAAGTCAATCACAACTTATATAATCCATAATTTTAGCAAATTGAAAGGTAGCAACTTTCTTCCTTTGATAAATCCTCCGTTGTGTTGCCCCACTTCACCGAGTACGAAACACGCGCATGATAAACTGACAAAATTTCACTAGAAACACGTCGAAACTCTATCAAAACTAACAAGAAATTAAAAAAAGGAAAACGAGGGAAAAGCTCAGCACTATCAGACAGCAGGCAGTGCGATGTGAAAACCCAATGAAACGCCTGCATGTTGCCTGTTGCCCTACTTCACCGGGCACGAAACACGTGCATGATGATTTACGGGCCTACTTTAAGACAATCTCGGACGGGGAAATACCGCCAAAAGCTTATAACAAAAAGCATATTCTCCCACATATTTTTCAGTTGATTTTAGGGTCAACATGATTCAAGAGTAAATCTTAAAATTTAAGAATCGGACTAGTGAGAACCTATTTAGTTCTAGGTTCAATATATGCAGGGTAAGTTCCAGATTTCAAAAATTGAAAAACCTGTTTTAATAAGTAGATTCTAAGTTCCAGGTTAGTGGAATCTGGAACTTGGAATTTATAACTTGTGTAATCTAGAATTTGGAACAAGTTTTTGGATTTTTCTTGATCTATGCCTCCATGCAATCTTGCATTATTCCACATTGTTTGATAATGAATGTATAATCTAGAACTACTAATCTGAGTTTTCATTTTATGATTGAAATTTTTATTTTATTAATATTTCATATTTTTCTTGTGTCTAAATATAAGTTATAGTAAGTGAATTGTAATAGCAAATAGTAGTCATTAAATGTTATAATTCACTCTAATCGTTCAATTAACAATACAAGTGAAATATGGATAGACTGTGGAATCTATGATAGGGTATATTCCAAGTTCTAGGCACTATGTAGGTTAAGTTTCATATTTCAAAAAATGAGGAATTTGAAATTAGTTACCTCTATTTAGTTCTATGTAGTCATCGCATTCATTCCACGTGTAGTATATACACACAGATATTGCAATCATCTGATCCACATAGAATAGTTCCCCTATGTTCTATAAATATCAAGCTGCTGGATTCTCAAGGCATTCAAGACCCTCAAAACTTTGATCCATTATTTCTGCCTGTTCTCTTCCTCCAAGAACTCAAGGAGTCCATATGACGACGCGAATGGCGGTTGCTCACTGGCTGGCTCTTTTTGTTACGGTTTTTATGGTGAGCAATGCCCGAGATGCGAATGGCACATTACCAGCTGCGACCTTAAAAGCAATAGTGAAAGCTAACGGGAATGGCCCTTACGTTGGCATCGTGATTCTTAACCTTTACAAGGTGGGTCTGCTTCTTAATTCATCGAGCTACAGTGCTGTTGAAATCATAGATTTCACATGTAACAACTGTCTTATGTCTTGACTTGCAGAGTTTCCTAGATAACATGTAAAATGATTTCTTGGTCGGACTTGGACATGAACTCTTCCTTTTCCTTCTTGCTTGGCCAATCATTAGCCACAAAAAAGGAATGAGCTCACCCAAGGCCGCCGAGGCTCAAGCTTGCCAGCTTCCGAGTAGCTGAGCCTTAGCTAAATTCGGCGAAGTCGAGCTTTTTAAGGTTAGTGAGGCTTGAGCCACACAAAAGGTTGATGAGTTCTAGCTAGCGAGCTTCGAGCTTGAGCTCATCCCTCACCTGTGGCTGGTTGCCAGCCATCACCATGGTTGCTGACTAGTCAAAGAAGAAGGAAAAAAATAGAAAATAAAAAGAAAAGAAAAGAAAGAAAAGAAAAAGAAAAAAAAGATTAAAAAAAGATTTTTTTTTTTTTAAAGAACATTTTTATAAGAATGAACGTTTTACAATCTTAAGCATGACCTTAAAAGGCTTCATCTCTTGTTATGTCTGAATCTCGGGATCCCTGAGACGTAAAACATATAGATGCCATGTCAATTAGAGGTGCGAGGAGAGGGGGTATTGCCACATTTAAACAAGGAATACATCCTAGCAACCTGTCCCATAGGATGGGGACATGCGTAAGATTCATTAACTAAGGCCTCGAGCTTGAATGTTGAAGATTTGGGCACAACCTTTGTGGACTAGGCTTGAGTGTCGGGGACTCGAATACTGCCTTTATGTACCTAGGATCGATGCCGGGCTTTGGGCCTAGCCTTGATGGACCTGGGTGTGGGCGTCGGGGCTTGGGCCTAACCTCAATGGACCCGGGCTCAAGCTAGGGTGTCGGAAACGTGGTCCCAAATGCTAGAGATTCGAGAATTAGCATTGGGGTTTGTGTTCAAATGTAGAGTTTTGGATTTAAGCATTGTTATTTAGTCATATTTTGAAAAATGTTTTTAAATTTTTTAAAGAGGAAATTGTTTTGTTGAATTTAATCATAAATTTTTTGTTGACTCATTTTCTTAAGTGAACCAAATACCGGAAAATGAGGAAAATTTATTCCGCGAAACAAACAAAGTCTAAATACTTTAACTTTGTGTAGCATTTTGCATACCATTAGTTAATTAAGAACTCCTTATGACACGTGGGAAAAAGTAGACGCTGCCCGCAAATTTTTTCGGGCATGCCACAAAATTTCACTGAAAATGCTGTAACAAGGAAGGATTGGAGCAAGGAGAAGTAGATTGACAATGAAGTGTAAAATGGTTAGTCTCCTTAATAACGTTCAGGAAATAATCCATCACTTCATCCCTAATCTCTCCATCCCTTGACGGACTCCAAGGTAGAAGATTTCGATTCGGGAAAGTCGAAGAGAGGAAAGTCATACTGGTCATGACAGGACTGAGCGTGACATGTATCCCTCTACTCCTTTTCTTTTCCTCTGAATTTTCTTATATTTGGTGCCCCTTTTGTCAAAAAATTTTCAAAATATCTTTCAACGAAGGCTTAATTTGGTTGCGACTAACGTGCTTGTGCGTCGCAATATCGAGGGAAAGTATGTGTGAACTGGTGCAGATAAACGCAGCCATCACCACGCAGGTTCTGCTGAGCTTCTTCGATGTAGAGGGAGTGATTCATTACGGAATTGCTGGGAATGCAAACCCTGCTTTGCACGTCGGAGACGTCGCTATTCCCCAGTATTGGGCGCATACGGGTCTTTGGAATTGGCACGTCTTCGACTTATCAACCCAAATTTTAGTTTTTATCGAAATCTGACAAGAATGGTTAAAAAATTGTATGATTCGAAGAAGATCATTTTATCTATTTATTTATTTTTTTGGCCTTGAAATCGTAGGGGAGACCCTAGAGTCGTTCTCAAAGTAAATGAAAATGAAGCCAGGACCGGACGAATTTTGAGCCTATCATTTTCCGAACCTAGCCGGGGGAGACTCTAGAGTCGTTCTCGCGAATTAAATGAGTTAAATGAAAACTTAACGACATGTCCATTTCTCAAAGTAAATGAAAATGAAAACTTCGATGCATTTCGTCATTCTTTGTTTTTGCCTCTTAAGTTGAAAGGGGTTTTTATTGGATTGACTTTTTTATGGAGATGGTCCCAATTAGAGAGAGAATGGCTCTTAAATACGTACATAAGCCTACCATGCGCTATTGTGGTGCTAGTGATAAAGGTACAAAAGGTAGGGCACTCTACCACGCTATTGGGTATACTCTAAGAAAATAGTAGCAGGAGGGTGGCTTTCATACCATGTGCATAGCGGGGCAAATTGTACAAAATGCTTTAGGCCTATAATGTAATAATGTAATGGTCATTTGAGTCCCAAATTTTTTTAATTTGATCAATTTAATCTTAAATTTTTTTACGATTCTTCAATATAGTTCATCAGGCCAATTTTAGTTGGAAATTGCTAATTTAGACCTGAGCCATTTTATTTGGCATGACTTATACCGATATATATATATATATATATATATATATAATTTTATTTTTCCTTTTCTCTTGTGCCTATCTCAATGATGGCTGGCAACTATCCCTCACCTAGATATAGGCTGATTGCCGGCCATCAAGACTGGATACAGGAGAAGAGGAAAAGAAACATAAAAGAAAAAAAAAAGGGGGGGGTAAAGAAAGAGATCCAGAATATTTGTTTATCCTTTTGTGACCTAGTCATGTGTAAAGTATTTCATCGTTTCACTATGAGAAATGGTTATACATTACACGGTCATCCACACAGATAAGATCAACACAACGGTGTGCACATAGAGATATGGGCAAGGTCCAGAAGATGATCTCGCATTGGAATAAAACGGAGACTACACGAGAAAGCTTGGGCACTTGAGGTTTGCAAATTACACTATAAACGTAACGGCTTGCGCTTCGCACGACAATCTCTTGAACAACATATGGTATCAACCGGAGGAGGTGTTTCCCGTCACTGGAACTCCTGAGGGAAGACGGCACCAGTTCTGGGTCCCCGTCGGTTCTGCCTACTTCGCAGTGGCCAAGAAGCTTGAGGTACTCCTGCTCGATGCTTTCTAGGGTTTGCTGTCGTATCTATACACGTTGGGAAAACTTTACTGATATTGATTTATAGAGTGAATATTGGGTTTTCGGACGAGTTTTACTCAACCAAAGAAACCCAGATGAGATCAGTACATGGGAAGACATTATTTATATGGAGAGTAACTAAATGACTTCAGCAAAAATATCATTCTTGCTATCACTTGAATAATACCGCTTCAAATACTTTGAACCGTTATTTGGAAATTATTACGATGGTGGAGTTTCACGAGTCAATACTTCATTTTGCGATGAAGAGCAGATAAGGGCACTTCTAAAATTTGAAAAGAGACAAATTTTGGCCACCTTTCTTGTCTATCCAAATTAATCATTTATGATGAAGGGTCTGATTTGAGCATATTTTTGATATATGTTGCTCACTAGGGCTTGAAATTGAAAACTTGCGTGAACGTGACCACGTGCTTAAACTACACGCCGAGTGTAAGCACCGTCGAAAGAGGCGTCAGTGCCGGTATCTACCTTGACAATGCTGCTTACCGGAGCTTCATCTACGGCAAGTTCAATGCAAGCCCCGTGGACATGGAGAGCACGTCGGTTGCCCTAATCTGTTACCAGCAGAATACGTCTTTCATCGCCATTAGGGCGCTCTCCGACTTGGCCGGCGGCGGGTCCACCGAGATGAATGAGGCCAACACTTTCAGCAACCTCGCCGCAGACAATGCGGTCACGGCCGTCGTGGAGTTTATAAAGCAGCTTTCCTCCAGCATGCTCTAATGGCAAGATTGGCCGCCTAATATAATCTCCTATTGTCAGTAATAATGCAATGATCGATTGCGTTTGTGTCTGTTTGTGTAGCGACATGAACCCTAATGAGCCTTGGACTTTGGCATAGCTGGGGAAGAAACTTCACCAGTGACCAGCTGCCTGAAAAATTTCCCATATTATTTTCCTAACTTTAAATCCTCTCATAGTAATAAAAGATCAAAGTCACGAGGGTTTGACGATTCCAAATACTTTCCTCACACTTAACTTTGGTTGAATTATACACCGAATATTCATAAATTTGACTTTACTCAATCATGTTCAAGATTGGACTCAAAGTCAAAAATCAAAGGTAACATTTAGGTCTACTTAAGCACGGACCGTATGTCGGTCTATTTAAAGAGAAGATAGTACCTAACTTTATTTAAATCTTAATATAAACAACGTTTCTTTATTTCTATTGGGAAAAAAAAAAGAACATTTCATCCATGAAAAAAGAAAGTCAGATCTTATGTAATTTTGTCATTTTCGTTGAGTTTGTTTGAACTTTTCAGGTCCAAGTATTATTGGGTCTGGACTCTTCTTCTTCTCCTCCTTTTATTTCATTTATGGATTTTTTGCTAGAACTTATTCAAAAACCAGGCAGGCTCAATGGAAGTCGTGGGCCTATAGGTAGGGCTCTTTCCAATCATAGAGCGAGAGATAAGGTCAGAATATCATGATGGGTTAGGCCCATTCAATTAGAGATGAATGGCCTAATTTACAGTGCAAGAGTCCGAAAAGCAGTTGGTCAAGTGCTTTTAGAAAGCTAACTCATGAACATTTTGGCAGCATTATTAACCACCATTCACCAATACCACACCATAATGCTGCTGCATTTCAAATGGTCTCAACTTCTAAATTGCAACATTTTGAGGATTGCTCAAAATTATTAGACCAGATGACTAAATTATTTACAACTGAAAGTTACCCACAACATGTATCCACCCATAATAATCGATGCATATATCAAATATTTGGATCCGGAAAAGTTCATGTGGTTAGGCCTAATCCATCAACAGTTCAGTAACTTTAAAGATCTATATGACATATGTATCAAATTCACATGAATTGATACTCAAAACCAATCACAACTTTTATTGTCTCGACAAATCCATAATTTTAGCAAATTGAAAGGTCGCAACTGTCAGCGGCTTATCTTCTTAAGGACCAAAAATGAAAAAAAATGTCAACCCCATCTGGGTCCATAATATATCCTACCTACAAAGTTCCTTCTATTAATGTAGGGGAATCTTTTGCAGTGGCATGTGTGGCACAGCTAAGCTCTTCAGTCTGTTGATTTTTTTTTTTTGGTCAATTCAGTCTGTTGATTGACTCGCGAAAAGAGATTCATTTTTCCCCTGCTTCAATTATTGCTCCACGGGCAATGGGGAGTCATCATGAACAAGATGACAAATTCATCAATTGCCCCTCCCTATCTCTTTTCAATAATGCAAATTTAGTGGCCGTCATTTTTGGCCCCACCACCGTACGTTCTTCCAGCAGTTGGAGGCTCTGATGAAAGCAAGATATCTCCTTGGAATACATGCGGATGCTTTGACATGAATAAAAGGGGGAAGAAAGAAAAGAAAAGAGATTGAGCTCAAAAGGGTCGATGGAATAATTGTCTGAATCAGCGAGGAACATGAGGTCTCGTCCTCACAAATCTTCTAGGCCATGACAAGAATTGCCCTGTCTTTGATCGGAGCTGGAGAACCAGGTTTGTCTCGATGTCCGATGCTCAATTGGCGACTCCCCATTTCTCTTTATATGTTTAACTTAAATGGGTGACTGGCTTTATGTATAATCATGGTCAATATTTTCTATATGCAAAGTTGAATCCGGGTCTTGAACCCATAAAGTATTGGATTGATCAGATTGATTGATTGATTGAGGTTTTTACTATTTTAAAGTCAAAGAAACACAGGCAAAAGCATAGTGAAAAGGGTACGATGAGGAAGACGGCACCAAACTCCACACTGGGAAACCCTCTCATAGCCGTAATAAATAAAGAAAAAGAAGCTTTAACATAAATAATAAATGTAAAGTAACCTAATCGAGTGGATTAAGACAAGGAGCGGTAGCACTTGCATCTCGGCTTTTGCGTTGGTGGGTGGATCAATGTGTATTATGAACCTTTTGAACAGATGGAGGTCGAATAAAGACAATATATATTATCGAGAGCAACTTCTACTCGGGAATCACCTCGTTAGTGACAAATAGGCCCCCCTGCCTGGACATTGGCATTGGTCGTGTAACCGGTGTTGGAAGTAAAATTCTAGAAGCACATTATAAGTTTAATGTATTATTCGGATTGATCAATGGTAGGTGGATTATCTTCTCATTCTTGAATTTGGATCAAGTCATTTCTGCACTTTTATTTAGGCCACTTTCTTGGGCAGGGATTTATATTCGTTGATAACTCCACGGACAATGTAAAGGGCAATGATATTTTCGGAAAAGTATCAAAAAGTCCTAAACCTATCAGACGGCACCAATTCCGCCCTCTAAACTTTTCATTGAAGCTTAATTCGGCCCTAAACCTTTTACTATTGATGCCAATTTAGTCCATATGGCCAATTTTGCCACCGACGCCCGACGTGGATGTCAACTGGTCGCCAGATGCGACATGGCGATTTTTAGGATTTTTTAATTATTTTTTTGAATTTTATTATTATTTTTTTCTTTTCCTTTTTTTTTTTCTATCTTCTTCCTTGCGTTGGCCGGCGAGGGCCGCGACCCTCGTCGGCTCGCCCAGATCGGTCACCGCCGAGGCGGCTTCGCTCGGATCCGGGCGAGGCTAGACTCACCCACGGGGCCCCGGGAGAGGCCGAGCGGCCTCGCCGCCCGCCGGCGAGGGTCGCAGCCCTCGATCCGGGGCTAAACCGCTCGCCCGCGGCCCCGGGCGAGGCCGAGTGAGGGCCGCGACCTCGCCGGGCGGCCGGCGAGGGCTGCTCGGCCTTTCCCTGTGGCCGCGGCCGAGGCCGGCCTCGCCAGATCCGGCGAAGCCTCCTCACCGGCGCCCGGAGAGGCCGGCGAGGGCCGCGACCCTCGCGGGCGGGCGAGGGCTTTGCGGCCCTCACCTAGTGGCTGTAAGCCTCATCGGAGGCTCGCGGCCACCGCTAGGAAGAAGACGAAAAAAAAAAAAAATTAATAAAAAATAATTAAAAATTGAAAAAATAATTAAAAAATCATAAAAATTTCCACTTCAAGATCTACGCCAAAATTGGCTGGATGAACTGAATTGGTTCAATTGAAAAGTTTAGGACTGAATTGGTACCAATGCAATATGGTTAAGACTTTTTTGGTACTTTTCCCTGAGATTTTCTTTAGAATCTTATTGATAATTGTCTCAAGAGAACTTAAAAAGTGTAATAAATATTATGTCTACACGATGAAGTCGAAGTAATGGAAACTACAAATTTTTCTTTATTAGTTGCTTTGTGAGTGCTTCGACAAATTTATTTTCTTTACAGCTTTCTTCGATTTCTCAGTAGAATAATTTTCTCAAACTTCATACTAGATCCCATATACAGTTATCTGCCTCTTCAGTCCATTAAAAGGCAAAATATTCACGCCGAGATCACAATAATAACTTTCCTTTATCTATTTTCTCGAGGATCTGACTTGTTGCATGAGTTTCAATTTGAATTTCGATATTATTGTTTATCCTTAAAAAAAGTATTAATAGTTATCCCATAGAAAGATCCAAATTATTAGTAAACCAAAAAAAGAAAAAAAAAGAAAAGGAAAGAAGTGGGAAGAGAGGGGAAAATTATAATAATATTATTCGGTTGTTCACGTGATTTCCTTACAGAGATAATGCACATGCAATTGCAGGCATGCCGTCATAATTCTTGGCTCATGAACAAAAGGAAACTCTACGAGCGTTATAAAATGGGGTGTCATTGTACTTGAAAAGGCCAGTACTCCTTTGAATGTTTCCGGGAGGCCTCTTATCCTCATCGTCCTTCTAAACGAGAGAGAGAGAGAGAGAGAGAGAGAGAAAGGTCTTCATCCTCGCAATCGGCTGCAAAAATGGCGAAAATCGCACTGGGAAACAGCCGTGAGGCCACTGAGCCGGACTGCCTCAAGGCCCTTGTCATCGAGTTCGTCGCTACCTTCCTTTTCGTCTTCGCCGGAGTTGGATCTGCCATGGCCGCCGGTAATACCTCTCCGTCGTCTTGATAAAAGAATTGATGGTTATTGTCGTCTTAGTCATCATAGAGCACGTCTTATCATGATGATGTCGATAACAAGATTTTGCATATAGTTTAGAGTTTGAACTTCAGAATTCTGGGATATATATTTCTGTCTCTGGTCATGACATTAGGGTTAGACCGTATAAATAACAAGAATTTTGGTGAGTCTATATGATCAGAGAGGCTAGCGTCAGATGCTTTCGTGGGGCTGTTTGGCGTGGCCATGGCGCATGCGCTCGTGGTGGCCGTGATGATATCCGCCGGCCACATCTCCGGCGGCCACCTCAACCCTGCCGTCACACTCGGCCTCCTTTTCGGCGGTCACATCACCGTCGTCCGATCGATCCTGTATATGATCGACCAGTTGCTTGCCTCCGCTGCAGCTTCTTTTCTTTTGCAGTATCTCACTGGAGGACTGGTAAGACATACGCTCTTCAGCCTAGTCTTGTCAGGCACGAACGAAAAGATCAATACACAATGATCGCATACGGTAGATCACAAAATACGCAGTACACTAAGAGCTAAAGTCTTTTAGATAGCAGGATATATGTACAGTAGATCGATCTTTATCCCGTGTTCAAGCAATCTGAGATTCTACTACTGCACTAGCTTCGCCAAGCATAGTGTATTATCATCTGTTTTTTTCCATAACAATTGCAAAGTTAATGATCTAATCAATTTTTTAATGAAACTTTTGCGAAGGAGCTTCAAGTTGTAGCACGTTTTCCTGAAATGGGCGTTATTTCTTTTCTTAAGCTAAAAGATAGAGAGAGAAAAGTAAGAAAAAGACAATCAAATGATGGGTCTCCAAGCTGTATATTCTTGTCCTCACGTCACTTTTTTACAAAACTTTATGACTTCTTTTTCTCGTGCAGGCTACACCAGTACATACCCTTGCAAGTGGAATGACCTACCTCCAAGGGATAATATGGGAGATTGTCCTGACGTTTTCCCTGCTGTTCGCCGTCTATGCCACCATCGTGGACCCCAGGAAGAGCTCACAGGGGGCCCAAGGCCCGATCCTCGTTGGGCTTGTCGTCGGTGCCAATATCCTGGCCGGCGGAGCCTTCTCAGGGGCCTCGATGAACCCGGCCCGCTCCTTCGGGCCTGCCCTGGCGAGCTGGGATTGGACCGACCACTGGGTCTACTGGGTCGGACCCCTCGTTGGTGGTGGCCTTGCCGGGTTGGTTTACGAGAACTTCTTCATCTGCCGATCTCACGATCTCCTTCCGACTGCTTAGCCTTTATAATTCTAAGTGATGTTTGTAATCGGACGTATGTATGGTGGGCTTTGAATATTACTCTGGTAGTCCAACCCAGTCTATGTAAAAATCCCGTGTTGCTATGCTGCTGAATGAAAGTTATGTCGTGAAATCCATTTGCAATCAGCTGTTCGTTTGGCCGAAAGAAGACTTTGGTTAAGATAAGAAAAAAAGCCTAACATCCCCCATTGATCTTAACACAGACGATTTTTGTTAACAGATATTGTTTCTGCGTACAATGCGATGGGCTTTCAATGAAAATGAAAACCCATCATAGACGTACCAACATGAGCTTAATGAATAATTAGATAAAAAAGCAGCATAAGATGGGAGACAGAAGAATAGGAACGATGAGAAATGATAAGGAGAAAGTAGAGGGAGGTTTTTTTTTTTAAATCGTTTCTAAGTAAAGTAATTAAAAAGAAACTGTCATTTTCTTTTCTTTTTTTCGGGTTTGTGGTTATGGCGAAAATTACTTTAGGAATTGGCCGACAGTCAGCCAAACCATATTAAGACCACTGGCACGTTAGAGTACCTTGCCACCTTCCTCCTTGTCTTCACTATGGTCGTATCCGGCGTGATTGTCGGTACAATATGGCATCTGATAGTACACTTAATTGTACATGAACAATATGACCCATCTTTGGAATCTCCCCTTTTCGCCAATTACCCTAGCCAGATAGTATCACTTTGTACATGAATAAGGGTAATTTCTTTTTTGTTTTGTTTTAAATCTTAATTAAGATTAACTTCCTGTTGATTGAGGTTAAGCTTCTCTCTTGAACGCTATTAATTTCCAGTTTCGGTCTCCTTTTGAAGTCTAAAAGGTCTTGTCGATATTATTTAAAAAGTCCAAAACTTATTGCATATTTATCAATTCAATTTTAAACTTTTCAATTTTACTAATTGAATATTAAATCTTTTCATATTATTAATTGAATTTATTTGATCAATTTAACCGGAAATCGTTGACGTGGACAATTTCAAATAATAATTTAATTTTTTTGTTTTTTCCTTTTCTTCTCCTTTCCTTCTTTCCCTCTTTTGTCTTCTTTAATTTTTGTTTTTATTTTCCCTTTTTTTCCTCTGTCGTCCTTTTCCCCTTTTTCTTCTTCTTCTTCTTCTTCTTCTTCTTCTTCTTTTAAATATTTTCCTTTTATTTTTGTAACTTGAATTTGAACGAAGGATGAATGCATTCCAAAATTGTGTAATGCAAATTGGGTAAAGGAATGTGAAGTTTTATAAATGCCACTTTTCACAGTAGTGCTATATACTTGACAACCATAGTGGGGTTTCTTTCATTTGTAATGCAGGCTACTGCAAGATTTTAGTAATTGCAAGCTCATATTAATTAAGACTTTACAATATAATGTAGGGAAAATGTCACAAATGGTCCATGGATTTTTAATTAATGTGCAATCTCGTTCTTGAACTTTCAATTTGCTCAATTTGGTCCTTGAACTATTAATAATTGTCCAATCTAGTCCTTCCGTTCAAACCGTTAAGTGATGACCATTTTTTTTTCCTTCTTCTCTCTTCCCTGCGCAGGCCATGGCGAAGCCGACGGAGGGAAGCCGGCGTTCAGCAAGGGTCGCCCTCGTTATATACTGGTGAGGATGGCTCTCGCCCGACGTTAGCGAGGGTGGCCCTAGCTAGCCTAAGCGAGGGCAACCCTCGCCGGACACTGGCTTCCCTCCGCCATGGCTGGCGGAGGGAAGAGAGAAGAAGAAAAAAAAAAGAAAAAAAAAAAGAGAAAAAGATCAAAATGCCCAATTTCGTTAACTTTAACTAACAGAAGGACGAAATTGGTCAATTTCAAATAGCCAGGGACTAGATTGGACATTTATCAATAGTTTAGGGACCAAATTGAGTAAATCGAAAGTTTAGGGATGAAGTTGCACATTAAGTAAAAGTCTAGGGACCATTTGTGACATTTTCCCTACAATGTACTTCTTGGATTTATGTGTTAGTTTAATAAGGTCCTTCCTATTTTAGAGCTTATTGTATGGAGAATGGGAAAAGAAGAAGAAGAAGTGGGTCATTCGTGACATGAATGTGGGTTTTTGCTTCTATGCTCTCAAGAATCTCACATCTACCACAATGCTCTTTTTGAGATAGAGTCAAGCTCTGGAGGGTACAGACAAAGCTTTTAATAAGTACTATGCGGTTGGAGCTCTCGATGTTGTTAGTTGTGAAGGGACCTTAGGTTAGGTTAAGAAACTCAATCTCATAAAAATTAGGTTAGGTTAATAAACTCAATCTCATTAGGCCCCATGTTAGCTTATTTGGTCATCAAACTTTTAATTGTTGGTGGAAGTGATACAAATTAGATTTTGTAAACTATATGCAAATGAAATAGATAACCTCAGGTACTAACATAAAGGTGATATTAGTTAATTTTAATTGCAAGGAAACCCGACCCTTAGTAGGAAAGTCCAATTTGAACTCCTTGTCAACAGGATCGCCGGTGATGCGTAGAAAGGCAATTAATTCCCCTTGAGATTTCTTCCCTTATCAAAGTTAAAAAGTCTCCACGTGGGCGTCAAAGAAGAGCTCATGGTTTTCTAGATATAAATATCCAGTGGTCAATTTTGATATCTAGCGCATTGTGAGTGCGCTTTCGATATGCGTGAACTTCGCGAGAGATACAGAAAGCATGGAGAGCCATCATCCAAGAGAGTTCAGAGTATGAGAAAACTCATTTCTCGTGATCGATTCTTATCCGTTTGGATTAAATCTAGGATTGAAAATACTCATGAGTGAGTGTAACGAGCAATTTTAATAATATTTTTGCTAATTATAATAGAAATACTTTCTTCAATGTCTTTTCATGGAGTAGGTATATTGCTGAATCACATAATTATGCTGTGTTTAGATTTTCTGTATTTCATTTCTTGCTCAAGTGGTTTCATTTGTTCATGCCTCGGTGTTAGTCGTGTCGAATCATCTTTATTATTGATCAGACTGATCAAGCATTGATCGACCGACTTAGGTTAACTGCAAAGACCTACTAAGATGTCGCAATCTGAGCCCATCGTCAGACATCTCTCTGGGAACCAGAAAAATGATTGGATTACAGACCGTATTTGATCCAAGTAAATTGGCTTGAATGTTGGTTATGAATGTTCTTAATGATAAACAAGCACGGCAGACGTAACATAAGCACAAGAATCATTACATATCATAAACATCAGATGCAGTCACTCTGCAAAAAAGTCAACTTCAATGATGTATATGTGTGCAAGAATATATCACCATCTTGTAATCTCATGTCTTTAGGCACGCGATTTCCTATTGCTGTTCTTTGTCAGACAGTGACAAAAACTTAATTATCTCGAAAGCTATGAAATTGTCGGATCTCTCTCTTTTCTAATGTTGCACGGCCCGCCTATTGCATCACCTAATTTTGTCTTGTTTGAAACTTGCATTTGTTTTATCAAGTCGGTTCTAGGCCTGGCCGTCTTGGTCAAAAACGAAACTTTAGTCTATTTGCAATTATAGCGTTTAAATATAACAAGAAAAAGGATGAAAAAACCATCATATTCCATTTTCATGTGCAGAAGTACAGCCCAGGAATAGTATCTAGTTGGAGGTTTTTATAATAATGTAACATTTGGGATTTTGGTAGAGATGCAAAATGTAAATAATCTATGAAACCATGCGCAGTTTATAGCTTGAATTTCAGGATGATCTGATGTATGAGTCACGAATGCTTAATAATGCATAACATCTGACAAATTGGCAATAAGAAATTACAAAATATTTTCGACGTTGGATCTGTGAGCTTTCTCCTCTGCCTCTCGCGAGTCTCTTTCTTGACCAGCGAACCATTGAACCGTCCGGCGTACCATCGGCAACCAAAGCCGTCTCATTCTCTCTTCCCTTCCATTATTATTTCCTAGAACTTCTCTGTTCCTGTGATTCGAACTGAATGCGAACCTTGAAAGGTTGACGATTTCGGACATGGATCGTTTCTCAGTAGGATTGTTCATCAGCTTTGATGAATTCTCTCCAGGATTGGCAAGCACGTTGCTTGAACTAGCGGTTGTACCAACCTTGGATTGAAACAACCTCTTCCTCTCCATGTCGTTTTTAATCTTGGACAAGTTTTTGTTTGCCGTAAATTCGCCATTGAATTTTCCGCTCTGAGATTCTGAGTCTGTGAATCTTCTGCTTGAAAAGACATTAATCATTTCAGAGTTCAAGAAGAGCAAGTCTGAAGAATTGACGTCGCTCCACCGGTTCTTGGTAACTACATCAGAGACGATGATCTTGTGCTTGAACTTGTGGAGTAGCTTCTGATCGCTCCCACAGTCTCCACTCTCCTCATTCAGGCATTCTTCTCCATAATTCAGTTCCCTTTCTGAATACCGGAAGCTGATTCTGTCCCTGTATCGAGACGACCCGTGGTCGTTATCTGCTTCTCTCTGCACGCTGAGCTCAAGATTTGCGTCCTCCAACAAATTCGAGGGAATACGCTGCGGGAATCTCAGGCTCAACGAATAAGCGAAGCTTGTGAGGTCCCCAGGATTGAACTTGTATCGGCAGAGCGGGCAGCTAGAGTGGCTCCTGAGCCACTGGTCTATGCAGTTCGAGTGGAACGCATGCTTGCACCGCGGCAACAGGCGGAGGGTCTCCGAGTCCTCGAATCGGTTGATGCAAACCGCACACTCCAGGCCTTCTTTAGAGCCCCTCAGCGAGGAGAACCTGAAGAGAGGGAGCGAGTCGATGGCTTTCTGGTCGATCCCGGAGAACCGGGGCATCGACCCATTTAGGCCCGGGTCGTTTTGGCTGTCGAGAAATGAAGGACCGGGCGGGGCTCGGTGACAGAATTTCGCATACGCGAGGACGAGGAATGTTAGAGAAAACATCATAGCAAGTACACCAACGATGACTACCATGCTAGGATGTACAGGATGGATCACAGCTGGGTCAGGGTCAGAGCTTGTTCTGTTTTGGGCTCTGGCTCGTTGCAACAAGAGAAAAATACCCAAAAAAGCTCCCAAGTTCTTCTCCATGGAAGTTGTGTTTTTCTTGGATTTTCCTCTGTTTCAGCTTCGAAAAATTAGAGCATATGCACAGAATCTAATTAGATCCCAGTTTATGCTCAAAAGTAGCTATTATAGGTATGAGTTTTGTCATGTACGACTCAATTTAATTAATTAATTAATTTATTGGTCTTATTAGTTTTGTAGTTCATGTCATGTATTGATTCGTTGTCCTTTTTCCATTTTACTTTTGGTATGCACTTGAACAGGGCTTTTGGAAAATGCAATGTTTGTCCTAAGTAGAGAACCTGAAGTTCCTTAACCTTTTAGGATTCTGGCCTTCTTTGATCTGTTCCTACATGATTTAGAACATTTTGTACTTCTCAATTGATTAGTGGTCAAATACGGTACCCAAGACTCTTGTCGTTGAAAGATGCCCACAGCTTTAGCATTTAAATGCCAAGACAACAAGAGTTGATAATGCTTTAGTCCTTATCAGCGGTCTAATACATCTCTTACGCTCTCGACAAAATACAAGGTTAAAATAACGATAAGAAATTACAAGGAAAAAACAAAGAAATTTATTATTCAATGTCTCTGGAAATGGATGACGCATGTAATGAATGCTCCCTTCACGACATTTCGACTGCATTAAATCAATCATATTTAGGTCACGTCAAATGTATATAAATCTTAATGTTGGTAAATGTATCTCATGTTTTATAAGCAACTAGACATTGACAGGCATTTATTAGAAAAAGAAGAAGCAAATGATAAAAATTAAAGTATTTATTTATCAGTAGTTTTTGTGGGAATTTACATATGTAAAAGGAAAAATAAACTTTTATTATCTAAGAACACACACACACGAATAAACTCAATAAAAGGAACATAATATTGATGTTCAAACTCTGATATAAAGGAGACAATACAATACTTGGCAAAACTTTGAAAGGAGAATATTAATAATCGAATGAGGTGTAATATGCATCGGAACTATGTTCAGTATGCATTTTCATCCTTGTTCAAATCATAAGATGAAATTGACAATATTTTAGACAAATGAAAGAAAATAAACTTTCAAGTCTCTACAAGATTTTTAAGCGGCTAAATTGATTTGTGTCTTGGCTAAATATTTAGCATTAAAATTGCATAGAAAATTAGGGATCAATTTGGCCTTAACAAAAAATATTTTTTGCATCACCTCGGTATTAATATCATTTGCATCTACTAAGTTGTATTTTCTATTATATTTTCCCTTATCTTATCCTATTTGCAAATATCTATTAAAAAAAAAAAAAAAAAAAAAGCCCACGGGGGCTAGGCCTTCGTGCTCAGTCCCCCTTCTTCTTCTTTTCCCCCACGCGGGCCCAAGGCCCAGCCTTATTTCCCTTTCGGCCCGGCCCGGCCTCTCTCTTCTCCTTCCTTCCTTCCTCTTCCCTGCAACTCGCGCGCAGGAGGCAGAACAGGGTAGACCGACGAGGGAGGGGGCGCCCCATCAATGCCGCCGGACGGTGCAGCGTGAAATCCGGCGAGAAACTCGGACTGATGGGACGCTTTTTTAATACGGAGCAGGCCTTCGCGGCTGAGGGGATGCCGGTTCGGCCGCACCGAGGACCGGCGGCCGGACCACCTCCGTCAACCGGCCTCCTTGGCCTATAAATAGGGCATTTGAGAGCCAAGGAAAGGGGCACAAAAACGCAGCGAGCTCGGAGGACTTCCCCGGAGAGACATCAGGGGAGGCCCGAGAGTGAGCACACGAAGAGAGAAGCTTGAGATCTGAGGGAGAGGGAGCTTGAGCAGAGACTGAGAGTGAGTGACAAGGTGAAGTCGCCGGTTGCTGGCATGCCTTGTTCCCGTCGAAGCTGCGGTAGGTCCCGCTTTTGTTGAGTTGGTGTCGGTTCCCTGAGGATCTTGGCTCGGGAACGAACGAGGCGGACGGACGCAGCAGGATCTATCTAGCTCGTCCGCCGTCCGACGTCTTCGAGCTAGGTAGGGAACCCCGTCGACGCCCCCCTTTTCTTTCCTTTCCTTTTGTTCTCCGTTTCGGGCCCGCCAGATCGGGCTGCCGTTGCCGGGTCCGAGCGAGTCCCGACCTCATTTATGTGCGAAATGCGGTCGCAGGGTTTCGGGTGTCGTCGGCTTTGAATCACGGCCTGAATTCGAGCTCGTTGTCTTCATCTCTAACCCCCATCTGCCGATGCACCCTATGTGTTTGATGAAATGCCCGGTTGAGATGTATGCATTCATTCTTGGTTTCCCATCCGTTCTTGGTGTTCGCGGTTTGTCGAATACGTTTCGGTAGATTTCCACATACATCTTTTGTTCGATCTGCCTCGTTTCATGGTTATTATCGGCATGCATCATGGTTTCACTAGCGGCTGGTTGTTGGCCGGCGAGGTTAGAGTGTGGCGGTGGTGGCTGGGCGTGGCTCCCACGTTCTTGAGCCTTTTTTTTTTTTTTTTTAAAATTAAGTCTGAGTCTTATTTTAGCGTTTGAACCGGCGGTTATTGGGGAAGGTGAGGTCGGCAGCCTTTCGGCCATTTCCTGCAGAGGAATGAGCCATTCGAGAGACGCAAGGAGAGAGAGGTGAAGAGTAAAAGAGAAAGAAAACAGGAAGGAGAAAAAAAATTAAAAGAAAAACAAGAGGAGGTGGGGAAATCATCTTCTTTCCGGATTAATGGATAAATAAATGGGTACTTTGAATTTAATCTGAAAAGATAAAGAATTAAGTCTCCATGGAATCTGAATAGATTTTGCCACATGAGGTTATCAAGATTTTTTTGTGAGGCTATCATTTTGAATCTATTCAATGATTTCATAAGGATATTCCAGGCTTGACCAATTTTGTATTCTTTCAACTTGTACTTTTCTTTTTGATGAAACGCATGCCTAAAAATGTACATGTTGATTTCTGATGGTGTCTTTGGTCAGGAGAGAAAATCAGCAAGAATATTTTTCTTTCCTACAATATGCTTAGTTTTAAAAGAATATTTTGAAAACCATTTAGCCCATTAAAGTAGCTGAGAATGGGGAATTTACTTCTGTTTGAATTTGGTCATCTGGGGAAAAAATGTCATATCCAAGTCCACTAGGAAATTATGGCCAATAATATGGCATTCAAACTTTTTTATTTAATTTTTTACTGTCAATGTTTTATTGAAAGTAGAATGATAAAGCATTTCAACTCGAGAAAACTTTCCACTCTTGTAAGTGAAAAAGTTTCGCTTACTTTCAATTTCTTCAAACAATATGGCTATCCAATATTCGTGACTAGCATCGGTCTGGAGGATTTTCTTCTTAGTTGATAGTATTTGCAATGGAGGAAGATTATGCATCACTTTTTTAGTTCTACAACCGCTTTGGTTTGAATTTTACTTCAATGCGGATGATTTCAATTCCTATGTGCCAAATTTTCACACCCATCATGAATACTTAAACCAACTAGAAATCAAATCACCAAAATCCTAAGTAAGATGCTAAAATGAGTTTGTAAAGTGGGGCCATTTGGTATTTTCAATGTAAAATTTTGCTTTGAGGTTAAATAATGATATTTGCAAAAACAGACGTAAGTTGTTATTAGATTTTAAAAAATGAGGTTTTTGTTTGTAGTTTCTTTTGTTTTATTCCTCCACTCTTCCCCTAGAATTTCAAAAGCTGCATTAATTTGGCTCTGAGTTCTTATTGCCTATATTTTCGCTAGAATACACGTGACATAGAAAATTGAAGATTGACCCAAAATCTTATTTTCACATCCTTTAAAGATGAGGGTAGTGAATAATATGGGAGCTTAAGCTTTTTTTAAAAATGGGTCTAAATAGGTGATTGCCTTAATCTAATAATATTCCCATTGCCCACTGACTGACTTCTTTCTTGTCCCTTTCTTTAAAAAGAAGAAGCACTCTTAGCCTTACCTAGGAAAAACCACAATTTAAAATGTATTAAAATCATGAAAATACATATAAAACCAACAAAACAAAAACATATGCAAAAGGGAGAAAACTTAGGAAGACAATTCGATATGCTAATGATGATCCTGAGACTATGATCTTGACTGGAAATATATATTTATATCCTTCAGGACAGATTTTTGAGTTGGCTTGGGTACAAGGGTCCCATGAAATCCATGGGGGCACTCTTTGAGGCAATGCGATTTTGGAGACTAGCTCACCTTCAAAATTCTTCCCATCAATTATGTGCACCTACAAAAAAATAATAATAATGATAAAAAAATGAATTATGACAAGTCACCTATAATTATGTGCAAAGCTGGTAATTTGATTCACTTCTTTGGCCCCCCTGGGGGGTTGAGGAGATTTATACTATTGGGAGCTAAAAGCAATAACAATTCAATGTAAGCATTCATTGGATTGGAAAAAAAAAGAAGTAAATTTTTTAAAGAAAAAAGTGGAGTACTAAAAATGAGCTAGGAATTTCAGAATATTCAAGAAACGGAGAAAGTCCTTGCACATTTATAGATTAAGGTTATGTTTGGTTAGATTTTCTATGTAAGGGGAGTTAAAAGAATAGATACGTAAAACTCACTTGAGTGGCACGAGACTCTTCAATGTGGACAAAAGTTGCCACCCAACCATCATCCTCGTCCCCACCAACATTGAACTTACGATAGTCCATTTTCGCTGTTTGCTCCAACATTTCTACCCAATCACTGATCAAAGAATGACAATTCCGGAAGTAAAAATTCAATGAGTTTCGTAAGGATTAAAAATTTGATCACCCATCATCACATGAAAGAAGAAATTCAAGTGGTGAATTTTAAGAATGTGACTGTTTTTGTGGGTAAATATAATCAATCAGATACAATTGTGAAGATTATCATTAGTCTTAGTATTTGGAGACTGATTATAATAGTTTCTTGTCATGCATCTCTATATAGATAAAAAAGGAATGGCAGTCACTTGTGCTGGTGAAGATAATGTTAGAAGTTGGAAATACTATTAATTTGGGAAAAAAAAAGGAGAAGATTTATGATGATAAGTTACATATGGAGTTTCCAATGGATTATCATTCTTAAACTATTCGAATCTTCATATACATGTAAATTTCTATACATAGTAAACTTTTTAAGATTTTTTTTTTCTCACAAGCACAAGTGAACGGCCTTTATCTTGTCAATGTGTATACATGGGTAGATTGTTCTGTGCATAAAAATGCGGAGTTCCTTTTCCGTGCTAGCTTGGTAAATTTTAATAAGTGTAAGTAAATCCACAATAGATTGAATCTGGCTGCAATAATGCACAACAAACTTCAAAATTTCACTTGGACTAAATAAAATACCAAATCGATTTTATAAAATCCATAGTTCCGGGACGCCAAAAAGTTCTTTTATAGCATGATTTTATAGCTCAACAACATTTAGAATTAACCCAGCAACTCATATTCAGCACAATCTTAAATTACAGTTTCACATAGAAATTTTTCTCCGATTAAAAGAATCAAGGTTTGGAATTCTTACTAAGCACTTTGAAGGGACATTGATTCGGCATATTGAGATGTCCAATTGTTAAAGTTCGTGTCATTTGTTTCCAGGTCTTCTCGTTGATTAAGAATTGATTTTTGGGAAATGTCCATTCTGGTTGAATTTTAGTCAATTCTCCTTGCCCAAATAAGGCCAAGATATTCATATGACTAGGATTAAGCATTTAAAACATCAATAACGTTGGTTTGGCATGTTGAGATGTCCAATTGTTAAAGTTCTTGCCATTTGTTTCCGGTTCTTCTTGTTGATTAAGCATTGCTTTTTGGGAAATGTCCATTTTGGTTGAGTTTTAGTCAATTTTCGCACCCCAAACAAGACCATGATATTCATATGACTGGGATTAAGCCTTTTTTTTTTTTTTTTTTTTTTCGGTTGGTGGATTGAGCATTTAAAACATTAAAGATTTTGATTCGGCGTGTTGAGATGTCCAATTGTTGAAGTTCTTCCCATTTGTTTACGGGTCTTCTTGTTGATTAAGGATTGATTTTAGCAAAATGTCCATTTTGGTGGAGTTCTAGTCAATTCTCCTTCCCCAAACAAGACTGCGATATTTATATGACTAGGATTAAAAATTTAAAACATCAACGATGATGATTCGGCATGTTGAGATGCCCAATTGTTAAAGTTCTTGCCATTAGTTTCCGGGTCTTCTTGTTGATTAAGCATTGATTGTCGAGAAATGTCCAATTTGGTTGAGTTTTAGTCAATTCTCCTTCCCCAGACAAGACCTCGATATTCATATGACTACGCTTAAGCATTTGAAACAACAATTGATGTCTTCTTGACTAATAGCTGAATTTGCTCTTGATGCTGATTGGTAACAGCTAATTGTTCTGATTATGCACTGCACACGTCCTTCTTCAAAACTGCCTATTACTAGATTAATGCGAATTGGCACGCAACAATCATATCTGAGAAACTTATCTGCATCAAAACATAATTTATATTGCTCCAATCTCATGAGGCAGATGACGGCATTGAGCTGATATTCCTTCATCAATTAGATTAGGGGTAATTTATTGTGGTAATTTCTTGCACTATCTGCAGATTTTGCAAATTCATATGGAAAACGTGCTTGGTGGTATCATTAAAGAAATGTCAAGTGAGCGCTGTAACTAGTACAAGGGATTAGCTAACAATGGGCGAGCAAGTGATAATCTTCACTTTGATCTATCTTTGCCGGTTTTTCAGGCGGTTCTGTTTAAAATCCTGATTCAGAAGGCAGAATCTGATGACAATAAAAAACGAGAACAGGTTCAAAGCTACAAGTAATATGACGGTCCTACTCCGCGTATGCTCATCAGTGCAACAACCTCCACCGTATGCAAGCTATCAAGAGGAGAGGAACACGAAGAATTAAGATCATCCTATTAAAAGAGAATCCTTCAAGCCAACTTTTCCCGCAACTCCTACGTTTAGATGGTCAAATGATAATGCTCTAAAAGGAACTGCAAGAATTAGACACAGTGACTGATCGGATATGCCCAAGCTGACCATATCTCCATCCCAGCTTCTGTATAAATAGACGCTCCCGTTAGTCGCCAAACACAAATCTCACCATTTCCAATATACTCGAATCCGCATTCTAGAATAACACCACCAATGGCTTTCGTTCATCTCCTCTGCCTAATCGTCTTGCTTTCCAGTGTGCAGTTTTGTCTGGCCAATGGCCAATCATCTCCAACTCGATCACAGAGCAGTGACTTACAAACCTACATTGTCCACGTGACTCCCCCTGACGGCCAGCGCCTTTCTGAGTTGAAGGATCTCGAATCCTGGTATTACTCGTTTTTGCCCACAAATCCTACCACCTCAGGGAACGAGAGGCGCCTGCTTTACTCTTACCAGAATGTGATGACCGGCTTTGCAGCAAGGCTGACTCCTGATGAAGTCGCCACAATGCAGGATAAGCCTGGATTTGTGGCAGCTCACCCTGAGCAAATATATAGCCTCCAGACGACGCACAGCCCCCAGTTTTTGGGCTTGCCACTGAATCAGGGATTTTCCAATAGTTCCACCATGGGAAAAGGAATAATCATTGGAATCATGGATACTGGTGTAACCCCGGACCATCCTTCATTCAGCGGAGATGGAATGCCGCCCCCGCCAGCCAAATGGAAAGGGAGGTGTGACTTCAAGCCTTCCCAATGTAATAACAAGTTAATAGGTGCCAAGACCTTCGACAGCTCGGCTAAGAAAAATGTGACCATGCCTCCGACTGACGATGTCGGACATGGCACTCACACGGCCAGCACTGCAGCTGGCGCTTCTGTGCAACAAGCCAATACGCTCAGGATGGCTGAAGGCACGGCAGGTGGCATGGCTCCATATGCTCACTTGGCGATCTATAAAGTGTGCTTTACGACATCTTGTTTTCTGGGCGACATACTTGCTGGACTCGATGCGGCCCTCGCAGATGGCGTCGACGTAATCTCCATCTCGATTGGTGGTGGCTCTGCTCCATTTCATATGGATGGCATCGCGGTAGCCACTTTTGCAGCCGTTCAGAGAGGTATCTTCGTGAGCTGCTCTGCTGGGAATTCCGGTCCTTTGTCAGAGTCGCTATCGAACGAGGCTCCATGGATTCTCACCGTCGGGGCGAGCACCATCGATAGAAACATCGTCTCCAATGTAAAACTCGGAAATGCAGCGGAATATGAAGGTGAGACAATATATCAACCCTCCTTCCCTTCAACTTTACTGCCACTTGTGTATCCTGGAATCGATGGTACGAAAGAGTCCACTTACTGTGTCCCCGGACAATTAAAAAGCAGTCAAGTAGAAGGGAAGATTGTCTTGTGTGAAAGAGGGTTCGTCGGCCGGTATTTCAAAGCGATTGAGGTGAAAAGAGCCGGTGGGGTCGGTATGATTATGATGAACCAAGAAATCGATGGATTCAGTACCTTGGCCGATGCTTATGTCCTCCCTGCGTCTCATGTTAGCTACTTCGCTGGTAACAAGATCAAAGCCTACATCAATGCGACTAGAACTCCTACTGCTACCATCATGTTCAAAGGAACTGTGTTTGGAAACCCGACCGCTCCTGCACTCACTTCTTTCTCTTCGAGAGGCCCGAGCTGGGTTAGCCCGGGAATTCTAAAGCCAGACATTATTGGTCCTGGCGTGAACATATTAGCAGCATGGCCGTTTCCCATCAGAAATGACACAAAAGCAAAGTATTACTTCAATATTATTTCTGGCACTTCCATGTCTTGCCCCCACCTCAGTGGCATCGCGGCTTTGATAAAGGGCATTCATCCAGACTGGTCTCCAGCAGCAATCAAATCAGCTATCATGACGACAGCTAAGCAACTAAACATCAAGCAAGACCCAATCTTGGACGAAAGGCTTCAACCTGCGGATGTCTTTGCCATCGGAGCAGGCCATGTCGATCCTGTAAAGGCCATCGACCCAGGATTCATTTACGACATTCATCCCGACGATTACATTCCTTATCTCTGTGGTCTGGGATACACCGACAAGCAGGTGGCTACAATTGTTCACAAACCAGTCAAATGTTCGGGAGTATCTAGCATTCCTGAGGGAGAGCTGAACTACCCCTCATTTTCGGTCACCCTCGGACCTCCACAGACTTTTACTAGGACTGTGACTAATGTTGGGACGGACTACTCGCCTTATGTTGTCGCGGTAGTTCCTCCACAGGGTGTGCATGTCACCGTGAAGCCCAACAAACTCAACTTCTCAAAATTGAACCAGAAAGCAACGTATTCAATCACACTCAGCCGTGCCAATCCCACTCAGGAGGTTGCCAAATTCACCCAAGGATTTCTGAGGTGGGATTCCAAGAAGTACTCTGTCAGGAGTCCAATTTCGGTTAAGTTCAATTAAGAAGCAGTTGTGAGCAGGAATAAAGTGATAATTAGCTTGATGGCCGGTACTTTCGTCTGACCGGGGTCCTGTGATTATAAAGAACGTGGATATGTTGTCTAATTTCCCTTTGTCTGTGTAAAAATTAATGGAAATGGATTTCTTACATTACTACTACTTATTAGTGTACTACAAGAAAAGCATAATATTGTCTTCATCTGGACCTAAAAGCGATGTCTACTCAGATAGTTTCGTGTTGATCATCTACATTATCTATCTCTTACATATAGTAGAGACTCTAGCCCAGTGAGACGATGAAGAAGATAACGGACTCTAACGCTCCAACTAGGAATGTTATTCACAATAAATAGGACCATCCTCTCGGTGGAAATTTGGTATAATTTTTTTTTTTTTTTTTGGTAAAAGGAAATTGGGTATTATTTGAGTCTTCAGTTTTGATAAAAATAAAAATAAAAATTGATGGCTTCTTTCTCAGCAGTTCTTCTAATTGTCCAGTCTCTACCGGTCGTAGTTCATTCTTTATCACCATGATATACCTTCAAATTTGGTAAGTGGGGGAAAGCAACGATGACTGCTGCTGAATCAATCATCAATGGGTACTGATGTGGACTATCTAGCTAATGTTTGCATTTTAAATCGGCAATTTTTTATCATGGTTATCTGTTCTTGCTAGCAACTTTGCATGATCAAACAAGAGGACAGAATAGTTTACAGCAAAAGAACTTGATAGAGCTATAAGAAAAGAGTTCTTTTCTTAACTCAACTGTAGATTCTAGAAGTTTTGGCCTTCATCCAGTGGCTGGCGACCCTCGTTGGCCATGATGAAACCACCATTTATTATTAGATGAGGCATATTTAATATAACACATGACGAGATCATGCAAGAAACCCGTAGGATTCTCATGTACTAGATCATGTCAATGAATGACTATATCCATTAAGAGGCACCACAAATGCTCGCTTGCGCATGATGCGTGTGAGCAGAAATGGGCATGGATAAAAATTGCGGACAAATTTGACGGTGATCGCTCTCTCTCACATCTCGATTTCTCCCTTTTATAATTTCCTTTTTCCCTTCAAATAAGATAAAAATCAAGTATCCTCAACTTGACCAAAATATTTGAAAAGGTACACTTGGGGAGTGTCATGTCATAAAGTTCACTTATAACTCAACATAACCTTTTGAGATCGAAAGTCAAATAGGAATTGCATAATTTGTCACAAATATACTACACCGAGCAATTTGAATTTAATTTGAGACATCATATATACTTGTCAACGAGGTAATATCAAAAGTGTCCCTCTCTAGTTTCAATTTGATGATGTCCGCATCATCAAATTGTTGCTAGAAACCAATGCCATACTTAACCTAGAAAGGACGAGTTCCTTTCTTTTTCATGTTGAGAGCGCCAAAATCGCTTGTATATTTTCGCCACGAGAAACAAAAAACAGAACCTTGAGAGCTGCAAATGTTATCTACAAAGTGGTCACCGTTTGGTGGATATCTACGATGAAAATTGAAGCCAAAGACGAAGATTAAATTACTAGAGAGAGAGAGAGCTTTTTACGACACCGAAACATATCATTCGCTACAAAAATATCATGTTTACACTGATGAGACTGTTAAGCTATTGTAAAATAACACCTAAACATTGGGGACATATAGTAATTTTATAATTCTCAGATATACAAAAACAGCAAAAATTTGAGGGAAAAGAATTAAAATAGAAAAGAGAGAGAGAAAGAGACAATAGACCATCTTCATCGACTTTGCCCGTCTAAAAAAAGACACCCAGCTGTCGTTTGTCGACGCGGATGGATTTTAACTTACTTCGGTTTAAATTAATCTCTCTCTTGCGGAGACATTAGCAAAAAGGGACAGGAGAGAAAAACAGATTGTGGAATCTTAGACATTTTGGGTCATGACCGGCTTGTTTATTTGACAATATTCGCAAGAGGACGAAATATTGGCGGACGAACTCCATTTTGTAACTCCTGAAAAAAAAATCTATTTGTTCAGTACATTTTAATAACATCAATGTTATTCGATCGAAGAAGTTTCAGAGAGATTAAAGGAGCTATTTATATACAGTTTCATCTTACGAAAAAAAATCTATCTGTACTTGCTCATATCCACCGTAAAATTGTTTGCAAGATAAATATACAATATTCACAAGATATCGAGATGTTTTGTATTGATAATATTATGAAATATTGATAAAAAGAGTTTCTTAGATTCCAATCTCAAAATGATAATATTCTTCATAGTTCTTGTCCTGAAACTTACCAACAAAATGGTCAAGCAGGCCGTAAATGTAGGCATACCTAGACACTATATGCACTTTCAAATTTTAGCTTTTTGTCTAGAACAACTCCGAGACAGACAAGGTAGTGCAATATGCTTTCAGAGTAGTAAATCGAATCTTATCAGGCAACAACTCCAAGATAACTTCCTGAGGACAAGATAAAGAATCTTTTGGAAAAGTGAAGCTCGCACAAATTTAAAACTCATTGGGAAATGCTATGAGAATTTGCAAACACAAGCGTATGATCACGACATTCCGCAAATATTCAAATATCAAAATCCGCATCACGTTATGGCTTAAATAATGCTGATTGATCATAGTTAGCATGTATAGAGGATAAAAAGTCATTAACGAACTAACTTGTCTCCTTGTGCATACAATGCGGATTTCCTATCAAATGACACTGATGGGCAAAATCTGAAGTAGAATACTAGTGACAAGCATATTACGGGCTTCCTTTACTTTGTTAATGTGACCAAACTGAAGTCACATAGATGGGTGCGAAGTGTTTCAAAATCACATTAGGAATAGATTAACCTTATATTTTGGAGGTTATGAAACATATATACATAGGCCCCGTTTGGTTCGGTTTTGGGAATGGGCTTTGGGACTCTAAAGTCCTTTGGCCAAATGCAAATGCGTTTAGTTCGTCTTTTTGGGCGGCTTTAGCAAGATGCAATTGTATTTCCAAATGACTCTAAGGGCCTTTAGCCCAATGTAGCTCTAGAGGTGCTTTGGGAAGTTGTATCTTGGGAATGCAAGTCTTCGGTACTGTTCTTCTTCTCCAAACCACCGCCGATCGCAGGCCAACAACCGCCGGCCAAGGGGTCGTGCGCGCCGACGACCGCTGCTTGAGGGTCGCCCGACCCCGGTGATCGTCGCCGGACCTCAAGCGATGCCTGGGTTGCACGACCCAGGCAACTGATGGCCTGAATTGCGCGACTCAGGCGGTCGCTTGAGGTCGCGCGACCCCGAGGCGACGGTCATCGGGGTTGGGCGACCACAGGCGACGATCGCCTAAGGTCACGTGTGGCCGCCAAATCCGGCGGTTCAGTAGCCAGATTTGACGGTCCAGTGGCCGAATTTCAAAAAAAAAAAAAAAAAAATACAAATATTTATTATATTTTTTAATTTAATAAAAATCATTTACAAATGCAAATTTTATCAAACGGTATTTTGGCAAAAATTGTTTTTTAATGCAAATTTTACCAAACGTTATTTGCATTTCAGAAAACCCCATTCACTAAAAGGTATTAAGAAAATGATTTCTGAATTCCAAAAGAGGCTAAATGCCTTGGAATTAGGACAACATCTAGGGTATCATTATCTTGAGAGCCCCAAGCCGGAGATAGAAAAGCTCAAAAGGCAAATCCAACTCCTTGAAGAAGGAAGGTTTAGACCTTTCGATCCACTGGCACCTCCTGTCAGAACTGGGTATTTGCCTCCCAAACCCCAGCCGTCTATTTTTGCTGCCATCCCAGAATATTCCTTCAGAAAAGAACCAGATATGGCAGAAATGAGAAATCGTCTAAAAAATCTACAAAAAGACGGAGGAAAAGAGAAAATGCCTACAGAATCAAGTTCGATCATTATAAAAGAAAGGCCAGATCAGATGATGTTATCAAATTCGCTAGAATCTTTCCTAAAGGATTTGGGAAATCAGAAACAACCTGACCCTGTTATTCAACGGCCTGATCCTGCCATTTCAAATGATCAGATTCTGCTCCCAATTGAACAAATTATTCCTACTACTTCTGATACTGAATCAGAATCAGTATCCTTTTCCTCCTCTTCATCCTTTTCAATTCCTGAAGTTGATTCCCTTCCTATTGCACCAGTAACTTCATCCATATTCATGGTTGATCCTCCAGATTAGGATATGGAATCAAATTACTCCGAGCCAGAGATTGTTCAAAACAATCCAGGACACCATGTGTCCATGGCTTCAAAACAGTTTTTCACCATAGATGACATACCCTACCATAAATGGCCAGAAAGACTTGAGGAATTCCATACTTGGTTAAATACTCAGTCTATCACCAACCATGATATGAATGATGTCCTTTACAATTTTGTCACGAGGTTCACAGGAAGCCTTAAACTTTGGTGGAAATCTATGTCAGAACAAGACCAGATTCATTTTTTGATGTCACCTGATTTTAGCCATGCCATCACTCTCTTATATCATTTCTTTGTGGGGAAACCCACTGACCTCATAGAAATGAAAAGAAAAGAATTTTTCGAAAGAAAATGTTGCTCTCTCCAAAAGAAATATCTTGATAAACATTATTGAGAAATGCTTCATCTTTTTTATCAAATTGGAGCTGATCCAAATTTGAAACATGTTTTCCTGACTTCCATCCCTAAAGAACTATCCTGGATGGTTGAAAGATCTTTTTTTTGGAAGACAAAGGAGAGTACAGGATATTCCCTTGGGAGAAATATAGCAAGAAATCCATATATGCCTTGAAGAATTGTGCTTGAAACGCCAGATGGTCCGTACCTACATCACAGATGACAGAGAACTCGAGATAGCTTGTTCTCATCAAAAGTTAAAGATCAAATGTTCCAAGAAAGACTGTGATGATACTTGTGGGAAGTCTTCTCGAAAGAAGAAACACTTCAAGAAGTTCTGGTTAAAGAAATTCAAACATGGCCACAAGCACTTCCGAAGAAAGAAGAAATGGCGATACCTTTGCAAAAGGAAAGATCGCATAGGCCATAAAAAATCAACTCGCTGCTTCATCTGCAACCAGAAAGGGCATTTTGCCAAAAATTGCCCCCAAGCTAGAAAATGTCAGCATCATTTGATACATCAAATTGAGAATGAAACAGGTATTTCTCTGGAAAATGATGATATCAAATCATTATTCTCTGTTGATGAAGAACCAGGCGAACAAACTCTTTGTGTCATTCCATGTTATTTCACTTCTAGTGAAATTGAGTCAGATTTTGAGTCTGAAGATGTTTTTCATATATCATCCACATCTCCAGAACCAAGCTCTAACATATTATTGAGTCAGACTCATTGTCCTCATTTCCCTGTAAAAATCCTCATTTCAAAGTTTGCCAAGCCAATTAATGTCATTGCTCTCATTGATACTGGAGCAAGTTGTTCAATATTGGACACCAAAGTTCTTCCTGAAGAATTCTGGACTCCTTATATTCGATATTTCAATTCTGCCTCAAGAGATACTTTCTCCAAGAATGTCAGAACAACCTTCATAACTGTCCAGTTCTTTCCCCAGTGTTCAATATCCACAAAGATCTTTGGATCTAGTCTTCCCAACAAAGACTTAATCATTGGTTGGGACATCATGACTCAAATTTCTCAGCTTCGAATCATTCCTGGAAAATGTCTTAGGTATAAAGACCAATTCTCCGAGTTCGTCAATATTTAGAGACTCTTTCCCATTCAAATGAGCTTATTAGATCTAATCATGCAAAAATTGTTGGAATCTTGTTCAAAATCCCATTCTGAATTCGCTCAGAAATGTTCTCATCCCTTATGGGAAAATCTAGAGTTTTTTGTCCGCCTTCCATTAAAAAAGAATGAAGACATCAATCCAACAAAGGCGAGTCATATGGGAATGAAGCTAGAACACTTGGCTTTAGCTCAAAGAGAATGCTCAGAATTACTGCAACAATGCCTTATTGAAACTTTCAATTCTCAATGGGCTTGTGAAGCCTTTTATGTCAATAAGCGTGCCGAGCAAAACAGAGGAAAAATGAGGCTAGTAATCAACTATCAACCCCTCAACCTTTTTCTCTAAGATAATAAATTCCCTTTACCCTCCAGAGATTCCCTCTTTACTGGTTTAACCAAGGCCCACATTTAGGGATAAGTGTTCCAGAAGTCCTACAACTTGTCACGAAAATGCATTTCAGTCCTAAAACTTGCAAAAAGTGCATTTAAGTCCTAAAACTTGTCAAATTGTTTCAAATGAGTCCTAAGATCGACGCCGTTAGCCTTTTCCGTTAAAAATGCTGACGTGGCATTTTAGATAATTTTTATTTTCCAGGTTTATTTTTTAATTAATTTTATCCATTTTTTAAAAAAATTAGATTTAAAAACTAAAACATTAAATTTATTCTTATCTAATTTTCAACAAAAACTAAAAAGAAAAGTTAAAATTTTTATTTTTAAAATTTTAAAAATAAATTAAAAAAATAATGTTAGCTTTTTAAATATGTTTTTTAATAAATATTTTAACTAAAAAATTTATTTTTAATTAAAAAACTTTTAATAAATATTTTAATTTTTTAAAAGTTTTTGGTGAAAATAAGATAAAATGAATAAGTTTGATTTTTTTAGTTTTTAAATCTAATTTTTTAAAAATAATTAAAAAAATTCATGTGGAAAATAAAAAATTATTTAAAATGCCACGTCAGCATTTTTAACAGAAAAAGGCTAACGGCATCCATCTTAGGACTCGTTTGAAACAATTTGACAAGTTTTAGGATTTAAATGCACTTTTTGTAAGTTTTAGGACTGAAATGCATTTTCGTGACAAGTTGTAGAACTTCTGGAACACTTATCCCCCCACATTTATTCCAAATTTGACCCCAAAGCAGGATTTTGGCAATTGGGTATCCATCCTGAAGACAGATCCAAAACAGGATTCTGTATCCCTAACCAGCACTTCCAGTGGAAAGTTCTTCCTTTTGGTTTATAAATAACTTTAGAGCTTCTAGTATGATCATTGTTGGTAATAATCATGTCATTCACATATAAAAGCATTAGAATATACCCATGATAAGTTTGCCTTACAAAGAGAGACTCATCATAGGGACTAGATGTAGAGGCATTCCATGGTGGAGCTAAACATGGAATATCATGAATGAGTAGCTTCTTTTGATCCATATAATACTCAACATTATTGAAACACTTTATTAGGAGGATGAGTGTATCGATGAGGAGGCTCCATATAAACTTCCTAATAATGTTACCATCAATGAATGCATTCGCAACATTCATATTGAAGAGACCATCACTTGGTAGATACGATGGCAAGAAGACTTCAAACATTGGGGTTCATTCAATTTTTGGCAGGGTGATTAAATATTTGAGATCTTTCAAAATATACAAGGTTAAAGTGGAGGGAGGGTGGTACATAACGTCTTTTAATATTCTCTTTTTTCATTTTTCCTAGTACAAAGCAGAATTTACTTTTAGATAGACACTAGTACGCATGAAAAGGTGTACAATGAGAAAGTCATGATGAGTTATTGTACGAGCCATGAATTTTCACTTTATGGATGACCAAAATGTAAGAAAAGATGTGAACAAAATGTGAGACCAAAGCTGCAGGAAAATAAATCAATGTGAAACCAAGTCCTCTGCTCATAGAGTGAGAGAGCTTTTATTTGCAAAGCACATTCACATATGTTTAGACTTCCATATAACCACGCACAAGTTTGACAAGTACATCCCATTGAGAAAGTCGCAACAAGCCATACAATCACATAGACATAAGACATGCTTATACTAAATAAGCCTGCAGAAGCTTGACGACAGACTTAAGTTATTTGCATCACGTGGGCTAATTAGTTTTTATTAGGTGTGGCCATGAAGATGCCATGAAATCCATAGGGCACTCTTTGCGGTAACCTTATCTTTGCCACCGGGTTGCCTTCGAAGTCTTTCACATCGATTATGTGAACCTACAAGCATAGAACATGTCCAACATATCAATTAATGGCAAGCACCTTATCAATCACAGCAAGAAAAAAAAAGGACTTAATTCTCATATAAAAGGTGAAAATTTGCAAAGGGAGCTATCATCACCTTCCCTTTCTTCTTGACGTGAATTCGAAATTCAAATTGAAGGGTAAAAATGATATAGATTATAAACCCTCTAATGTTTTCTTTTTTTGCCAAAATAATCTTATAAAAGATGATGTGGTGGTGTTTTGCCTTATTTTCCTTGAAAAATATGATGGAAAAAGTGTCGAAAAAGTTTTAAACCTCTTGCATTAGTATCAATTTAGCCATAAACCTTTTAATGGTGCTAATTTAGTCCTAAACCTTTTGATTTGGTGCCAATTCAATCATAAACCTTTTAATAGTACCAATTTAGTCCTAAAACTCTTGAACTGGTGTCAATTTAGTCATAAACCTTATGATTTAATGCCATTCAGGCTAATTTTGGCTAGATATCATTGACATGAATGCTAGCTGATTTACGTGACATTGCTAGAGCTGATGTGGCAATTTTTTAAAATAAAATCTTAATAATTTTTTGATTTTTTATTATTTTTGATTTTTCTCTTTTTTTTTTTTTTTTCTTTTGCTAGTGACTAGGCGGGTTAGCCTCACTGGCCATGGTGAGGGTCAACCTCACCAGATTTGGTCCAGTGAGGCCAACCCTCGTTTGGGCAAGGGCTCCCCTTGCCAAATCTAGCGAGGTTGACCCTCACCTAGGCTAGGGCGATCTCACTGGGCATCGCCTTTGCCTAGGGGAGGGCCAACTTCATTAGATTTGGCAAGGTTGCCCTCGCCCAGGCAAGATTTGGTGAGGTCAAACCTCACTGGGGCTCGGCCTTGCCATGGTCGTGGTTGGTGGCTAGCCATTGCTTATGGCTAGTGGCTGATCACAAACAAAAGGCAGAAGAAGAGCAAAGGAGAGAAGAAAAAGAAAGAAAAAAGTAATAAAATATTGAAATATTATTAAAAATTGTCCACTTCAAGATCGATGGTGTCATCTAAACTGTTCGGCATCCATATTTGTAATATCTCGGCCAAAATTAGTTAGAAGGACCGAGTGGGAGTAAGTCAAAACTTTTAGGATTAATTTGGCATTAGTTCAAAAAGTTTAGGACTAAATTGGAATCATTAAAAGTTTTAGGATGGAATTGGCACTAACTCAAAATGTTTAAAACTAGATTGGCACCATTAAAAGGTTTATGATTAAATTGGCACGAATATAATATATTTAAGACTTCTTTTGACACTTTTCCCAAAATATGACATTTCGGATGTTTTGATAACCGATTAATCCTTTTTGAAACTCGTGATCACTTGAGATAAAGATCTAAATGTTTTTTTGGGACAAGTCTAGGGAAAGTGTAACATGGATCATTTAGGTGGGGAAGAACTTACTTGAGTCTCATCAGACACTTCATTGTGAACAAAAGTTGCAATCCAACCATCATCTTCATCTTCTCCTTCAGTAGTACCATCTTTAGCAATGAACACTTTGTTCCGCTACAAAAGCTGTTCTCTTCAAATTTGTGATATTCAACCTTTACCGCCTGCTCGTACTCTCCCTCCTGGTCCAACAGCAATAGATTGTATCCATTAAAAACTAAACAAAGAATGCTTACAAGGTGTTTTATCTAGAGGTGGAAATAGGAATTTTATTACTTTTACCATACAATTGCTTAAGAGGAAAATCAATGTTGGGTCCAACAATCGAAAGAAGCATTTGCCATTTAAATGTTGTTAATAAGAGACATGCCAAACTTTTACAATAACATCCGTTTTCCGACTTATATCACATGGATTTGTAACTCCTAATAATGTTGATGTTGATTATCTTCATAGAATTCTCTCATTTCGTGTCGAAATATAAGAATTTATTTTTCTGTGCTATTAAATTGTAATAAGTATTGGTAAATGTAAAAAATTTCTTGATAAGTAAAATGACTGACGATTTTTTTTTTCCCCAGGTAACTTATTGATAAATTACTAAGATTTTCATGAAATTACCAACTTTTTGCAATAGTTTGCAAATTACCAATTTTGTACTAATTTACTAGCTTTATTAATATAAAATACTAATGCTTTGAATTTACTAACTCTTATATGAAATTCTCAACTTAAATTAGAATGACTTACCAACTACTATTAGATTAAAAACTAAATTACCAACTTGTTTTGGGTTATTAATAATCATGTGAGTTTCTTATCAATATTTGTATTTTTTTTTTATTTACCAACTTTTATTTGCCTTGGTCAACAATCACTTACTTCTACTTACTCTTTTTAGGATTACAAACTAAATTAACATGACTTGTCAACTTTTCTCGAGTCATATAACTGTCTAATACTCAATTATCAACTTTAATTGAGTTATCAACCTATATTTATTTGGTTTTGTAATTTGTTGTCATATCGTTGGTTGACAATCTTATATTTGCATTCTAGCAACACCTTAAATTTATCAACTCTTTTTAGAAATTACTAATATTAATTAGAGTCACTTATCAACTTTTCTTCAAGTAAATTATCAACTAATTTTAGGTTACTAGTACAATTTGAGTTACTTATCAAGTTTATATTTCTTTTAGTTACTGTTTTTTTATCAACATTTATTTACCTTTCTCAACTATGCCTTGAATTTACCAACTATTATATAAAATTACTTAAGAGATTTATCAAATTTTCTCTGATTAAGTTATGGAATAATTCTAAGTTCCAACTCTCATTTGAGTCATTTACAAATGCTAATTTTTGTTTAAATTTACCATTTTTTTTTATAATATTAGGTCACTTAACTAGGGAAAAAGTTCTTAAGTTGCTTAAATAAAAGTTTGGTAAATTTATGACCTTGGTAAGAAAGGTAACTAAAAACTTTTGCAATATACAAAAGGTTTTTTTTATTGTCAGAGATAAGAGGGGTTAGTAATTTGAAAAACACTAAATAAACATTGGCAACAATCTCAAGTAAAAGTTGGTAATGCAAAATTGGTCGGTAGTTTAATAGTAAAAAGTAAAAAGTAAGCAAGGCAAACAAAAGCGTAGCTAGTAGGTGAATTAAAAAAAAAAAAAGAAGAGATAATAAATAATGGTAAACAACGCAAGTCAGAATTGATTATGCAAAACTAATGAGCTATATAATGGGGGGAAAGTTTATATCTCACACAAAAGAGATGATTAATTTCATATAGTGGTTCGTAAATTTATTTCTTTCGTAAGAGAAGCACAGAGAACCGTGTAAAAGATTAGAGAAGTTTTTGTTTGTTCATAGATAAAAGAACTTGGAAATAAAAACAATTAAACGATGGTAACTAATTCAAATAAGAATTGGTAAGGTAAAACTAGTAGATAACTTAATTAAAAAATAAAATAAAATCGGCATTCACTCTAATTGAGTTTGGCAATTTATAGGAGGAGTTGGTAAATTTAAAAAGTTGGAAAGGAAGGAAAGTGAAAATGGTAAATCAATAGATTCTTTGTTAAGGAAATACAAAGGAACATCTATAAACAATTTTAAAAAGTAGCGGTAACCCAAAACTAGTGAATACATCAATAGGAGAATAGTTGGTAAGCCACACAAATAAAGTTGGTAATTTCATACACTAGCTGGTGAATTTAATTCATTAGTGAGAAAGGTAAATAAAAGTTGCTAGACAATTATGAGTTTTTTGGGCCAAAGATAAGAGACACTAGTAATTAAAAGAAAAACCAAATAATAGTGTTAACTAAGTCAAAAAATAGTTGGTAATGCAAAAACTGCAATTTCTAATAGGAGTGGATAAATTTAAAAGGCCAGTAAGCTAGACAAATGAAAGTAATAACTCAATCAAAAAGTTCGTAAATTAAAAAAGAAAAATTTTTGGCAACAAGAAACAGGTTGATAAATTAATCGAATAAGTACATTAGAAGTCCTAAAATTTATCACAAAATGACGATTAAGTTCTAAAACTTCCAATTATATGTTAAAACTTATCAAATTGGTTTACCCGAGTCTTTCTGTTAACTCTATCTAATTAGGCTAATGGGAAATGATGTTGTGACCTTTTTTTATTATTTATTATTTTTTTTTTATCATTTTCTCTCTTCAACATGGTGGTTGTTACTAAAACATGAAACATAGGACAAACAAAATCATTTTGGTTTGAATCCTAACTTTTTTTAACCAAAATCTTAGTTAATTTAGATAAAACAAAAGGCTATTTTTTTTTTTTAAAAAAAAAAAAACAAACAAAGGAGCTGGGCCCTTGTTAGCCCTTTCCGGTAATGATGGGGCAGTAGTGGCGAGGGCCTACCTCTTCTTGGTTTTTTCTTTTGTTTTCTTTTTTGGGTTCTTTTTTTTTTTTAAATTAGCTTTATTTTTATTGTTAACATAATTCAACTAAGATTTTGGTTAAAAATTAAGATTTGGACCAAAATGTGTTGTTTTAGTTTTACATTTCATGTTTTAGTAAGTTGGATGGCATGGAGGAGAGCAAGAATAATAGCAAAAACCCTGTCAGCATTTTCCATTAGCCAAATTTGACAAAATTAAAGGGAGGGTTTCATTATACAATTTCACAAGTTTTATTAATTGATTACACTTTTTTATAAGTTTTATGAATTAATTGCACATTCATAACAAGTTTTAAGATTTTAATGCACTTATCCTTACATTAATTGGACAAACAAATGAATAAAAAGACCCTACAAAACTCATCCCGCGCCCATTAATGTAATAATCTTGTAGAACTTACTAATTTTGGTACGGCCTGGTAGAAGACACAAATCATTGCCATCTTAGCTTATTCTAGTAGACGCCTAAGATTACTACAGAACAAATAAAGAATGATTCAAACCTGTGGCTTGTCAAAGTATAGTTTGGCCAGACCTCCATATTTGACTATTCCTGAGATTTAAAGGATGGAAAAATTAGTTAGCAAAATAGATATTGTAAGAGGTATGAATCACGAATACTGGCGATTCCACTGGATAAATCCATCTATATTTGTTACCACAGCTCGAGCTTGCCGCTGAATCAACGAATTGAGTGAAGCCGAACTTGTTCTTCAATCCTGTAAAATTCCCATTGATGAATGGAAAATCCATGGAGGTGTGAGTGCCACTGAGATTTCTCTCCTTGACCTCTCCAGTTTCCATGTTCAATCTCCACTCGTACACACAGTGGAAAAGAAAACCTTCTCGTTCATTGCCATTTTCCCTATTTTTTGGAGAAAATTTGTATCCTCTGGAGTACCAATCGAACTTGTCCACACCCCAATCTGGACCTGGCAGTATGGATGTCGTGGCCCTACAACCCCTTACCACAACCTGTTTTTCTTGGTGAGAAATGGGAAAAATGAAGGATTATGCTCTTAAGTCAAAGCCAAAATCACACATGATCGGCAGCCTGTTATAATTGCAAAGAAAATGCTAAAAAAGATGGGCTCTTTACTATTTTTATGTGAGGCAAGTATTACCTCATCTCCATCCTCAAAGGTATTGAGGATATGGAGTGCGCAGCATGTTTCTACTTCGAACCACTGGACAGAATCGGCATCACCGTATCGCGGCATCACTCCGAACCTTGTAGTTCCTTCTCTATCATACTTCAACAATCTATTTCATGGAAATAACGATGCAGTCTCAGGAATTTGTCGATCTTAGCATGAATGCCTATCATTTGCGAGCGTCATTTTTGAAGGAGATGTATACTCACGGGCCTCCCCTGGCGAGATTTGAAACGTCCAATAAGAGAGGATGATCCACTATGATGTTGTACCTGAATGAGGATAAGATGATTTGGTCTCTAATTTGCACGTCAGGGAATAATAATAATTTACTCAAGAAGGATTAAATGAAAGATATAGTTTCATTAGTCCTTCCAAATTTCCATTGTGAAGTAGAAATTTGCATGATTTTCTTTAAAGGTGGTTAAAGATAATGCTATAACCTTTCTGTGACCCCAATCTCATGGCTGAGGACACTTTTGTCTAATTTGACATCCACCTTATGAAGAAGCTCCTTTCCATCAGCTGCAAACAGGTCAAATTAGGAACGATTAGAAGCTACCACTAATTTTCAGTCAAGAATTAGCTAGTAACCGATATTAGATGGTAACTTAATAGAAGAAAAGTTAGATAGTTACGTCAATTTAGGGGTTCTTCTCTAAAAGAGTTAGTAAATTAAAGATTTGCTAGCCAAGGAAAATTATGAAAATGGGTACCTTCATAGAAATAGCTGGCAAATTTAAAAAAAATGAAAACAATTAAGTAAGAAACTCAAATAAGAATTGGTAATCTAAAACTTGTTGGTAACTTAATCTAATAAAAATTGGTAATTTTACATGAGTCGGTACATTAAAAGGGTTAGTAAGCTATGCGTATAGCAGTTGGTAAGTCGATACAAATGCTGGTAATTTGTAAACTATCAAGGAAAGTCAATAATTTCTTATGTTTCATAAATGTCACTGGTCTTTTCTTTTGTTAGCAAGAGTTTTTTTTTACACTTAACGGCACTTATCAAAATTTACTGTAACGGAAAAAAAAATTGTGTTGGGCACAGAGGACTCTAACTAAAACACTGAAGAGATGAGAAAAGAACGGAAGTCCTGTCAACCACTTGGATAGTCAATTTGCATCAACGGTTGTCGCTAATGCTAATCAAAATGTCATTCCTGTAATTGACGGGAATCTTTATGAAATTTCTTCAAACAGACATGCATTGCCTATTATTTTACCACTTTCAAGTGACTAAAAAGAGAAGAAGCCTTACCAGATACCACTCCTACCACATAGAAAGGTTTCTTGACATTAACCCCCATTATTACAAGTTCGCCACTCCCCGGAGCTTTCTGTCGAGCAAGTATAAATTTTGCAAACAAACCTCAAAAATATCGGTCAGCACTATAAACATGTACGGTTTAATAACATATGAAGGTAAAAACATTTTATATAACGTAGAACCTTTGGATGGCTAGTGCAAGGTCGATTCCAATCTCCATTGAAGTCCCAAACACCAAATGTTTCTAGGGTTTGCGAATTGATCTCGTGAGGCAAATAATTTTCTGCTATTGCGTATAGCTTCCCGAATGCTCAAACACACTTGTGTTGCACAAGAACTTGTTTCCGGCGTTGAGTCTAATCTGTCGAAGTATGGGATATTAATTTTCAGGTTTTAAAAAGTTCGCTGCCCTGATCATCTCTAAATTTTGGTGATATTTTGTAGCTAGAAGACCCGCGGTGATCCTGATTTACATAGTAACAGTTTTTGGATGAGTTTGCTCCGTGAGTTTTTCTCAGTAGGACTTTTCCTCGTTAAATCTTGGGTACTCCAGTTTTGCATCATGCAGTTGATAAACTTGTGAATCGTAGATCAAATTACGTTGATAGACTTGCATAGCGAAAAGCATCTCGCAAATTACCCGATTCAGAGTGAATGCAGCTAAGACAGCTAATGGATCTCCTTCGATGGCAGGGATGAAGGAGGGTTTGTTTCTTTGCTTTTCAAGCTTGAGTGTCTCGGACTCGATGTACTTGTTCTTGTAGGAGATGCTCCAGTCTGAATCACCAGCCTTTTTTGAAGCACAATGCATGAAGCATCCCTTCTCCTTCTACCCATGTTTCATTCGTTATTCCAATTGGGGACACCGCGGATTTTAGACACCCAAATTGAGGATTTGGACCTGAAATTGAGAAAATTTCATAAGCCAATTTGATAAATGAAATTGCCATCAATTTTTTTATTATTAAAAAGATGAATAAGCACGATCTTGGATATATTATGATGATGTGCACAAATATTGCATGAGACATCAGTACTTATGTAACTCTTTTTCTAATGCAAATTGAATATAAATCGCTTGCCAAGATCTCTTTCCGACCTATGTTTATTACGGCTGCTTCTACCTGTAAAACCTTGGATTTTGACTTGCAATATGCGTCATACACGCATACCCAAGATTTGAAACTTTTATAAATATGAAACTTAAATTTCACATAAACTTAGACTAGATACATACCATTTCTGACGAATACTCCTTCCGGGAAATCAGCTGGTAATTCCCCTTCCAAGCATGCAACTTCAACAGCTTCTCCAAGTTCTTGAACCGGTGCAAAGTTCTTCTGTTCAAGTCATTGTTTCAGAAAAATCATACATACATACAGATATGTAGTCCTTATAGATTTCACATGCTGGAATCTTCAGCGAAAATGACGCGGGAGACAATCAAGACATCATCAAGTTTGCCGTAGAGCCACTGCTCAATTTATTTAAACTTCTAGAGTTACAATTCAAATTAGATTATGGTATTTCCTTTCGATATAGTGAATATATAAGATATTCAGATAAAGTAGGTGTTTTTGAAAATATCATTGTCATGCCAAATATAATGTTTCCATTTAGGATATTTACCATCACGAATTTGGAAGAATATAACTTGGATTTGATAATTTCCATTGATTATTTCATCGTACAACAGTACTTTGAATTATTGAATAAAATTACAGCCTGAGGCTCGTTCCTACTTATATTTCTATCTAGGGTTCATGAATTATTGAAATAGTAGTATGCTTGGATTGGCCTATTGCTACCAGATTTCTGAAATAAAATTATCTGATACATTCGTTCCTGCCTTCCATAGTGATGCTAACGCGGCTATTGATGACTTTTTATAGTGTTTGGATGGACCTAAATCCAAAAAATGGACTTGGGAAAACAATTTGCACAACGCCCGAAAAAGCAACCATGACGTATTGATCTAGAAAGAGTTACGAGGCCCGTAATACCGACCTGGAAAGCTCATTCCGAGCACTAGGCTATGATCAAATTGACATTGCCGTCTCTAGTTGTTTTCGCCCTCAAAATTCATTGTTTAAGCCTGTTTCGGGTACTTTGCCATTTTTATGTCCTTTTATCACGTTATTTTAGGCTTTTATTTATTTTTCTGAACTCTTTACTGCATAAGGTTATTTTTAGAACCGCAAGGCATTTGTTTGGTGTTTTCTATATATATTACACTTTTGCCATACTTTACAGAACACAAAAGAGATTTTTCTCAATTGTTGCGCCTGAGCACGTGTTTTGATGGAGTCGCCGAGTCTAGTAGAGAAAGAACGCTAATGCCGAAGCCATCTGCATAAGGTTAAATTTCTTCTCTTTTACATTTCTCATTCCTAACTTGCTTATGGACGAATGAATCCATCTTCACTTATCCCTTACTCTGTCACATATGGTTCTATCAATTACGTCAAGATCAGAAAAAACTGTTGGTGTTCAGCTTATCGTTCGAGCACGAGAAACGTTGAGGAAATAACTACGAAATTTTCTGGATTTTGTGTCACCTGGTCCGCACGCCGATCCTAAAGCTGGAATTTCTCAGATGGATAAAATACGATAGTACAGAAACTCGTTGCTGAGTACCTGAGATGGCAGATAAGGTTGATCCACAAACCGGTACAAGCCATTCACCAAGACATCCAACACCATCCCTGAAGCTTTCTTGACTGTGTTGGATACATCAATCTTCTTCAACGGCAGCTGTTGCTGCAACTCCTTCCAAACAGGCTGGCCATGCAATTTTTTCAAAATCAAATTCAAACCAGTAACTTTTTGAATTCATACAAGAAAAACAAAGAGATGCTCAAGTTCTCTTCTGCGTGGCTTAAGAAAAAGATCGACCACAAATATCTTTTATATACATATGGGATTTAGATTTCGTGTAACGTACCTTTAGAACTGGAGAAATGGACCTTTTGAGGTGATCAAAGGTGGGAGAAAGAGAATGCCTGCGGGTGGATGCATTCACGTGCAAAGCGAAAGGAGAGACTGCCATCTTTTGATTCTTTGTGCACAAGTTGCATGGTCTCGTGTCATTTATGTTCAAAATGGAGAAATCTCGATTCAATTTGTTGATTCAAAGAGTCAGCGGCGGATATATTCACAAAGCCTTTGGAGAAAAATCAATTTGATTTTATTCGCTCCGGTCTCAACATTTTGAAGCTTGAGGAAGTTAAAGTCTAAAGACTCTCGAGACTTTCGGACTCGGACTCGAGACTCATGGGTATTAAGCGTAAGTTGTTATTTTATTTTGTCTCGAAAAGGTATGATTATTTAACCAATTTATAATTACCGAGAAAAGAGAATCGTGTCTTTTCAAAAATATAACTTCTATTAAAAATGGCAGTTATTGATTTTAAAAGAATTCGTCGGTTCACTTTCCTTCGTACCGATTGGTTTTTCCATTTTGAAACGAGTTATATATATACAGTTTTTCTTCTCTCTATCTTCAAAACCCTCGAAAAACATTCTTCTCTCAATCTCGTTTCCATTTTGTGTTCAAACTTGAGAAAGTTGTCAACTTTTCTTGGGAAAACGATTAAAGAAATCTCTCAGTGTCAAAGAAAGATGTCTTCTTCAAGGAAATCCTCAAGAATAGCGAGCGGGGACCACAAAGAGCGAGAGAGGGTCCTACCCATGTTGATCTCACCGAAGAAGATGAGTTATCAAGTCAGCAACGAGCCCGATTCGCTCTCAAGCACGTGATTCTTCTTCATCTACCCCACAAAGTGCGGGTCACCATCAAGAGGATGAGATAATCGAGGAAGCGAGCACGTAAGAATACAAAAACCCTCTTTTATCTATAAACTCTATCGTGCCTTGAAAAGCATAGGAACTCCGTTGAACCACGTGAATGAATTTCTTAAAAGTAAGAACTATGGGAATGAATATCTTTTCTGCGTCAAATGGAGGAGTTGGGAATTGCTCCTAGAGGAAGGCGAGAGGAAGCACTTGCTAGTATACCTAGTGATCCTCGTGTGGCTCAGACATGGAGACTCTACCGATGGAAATGACGATGATAAATTGTTCTATGATTTTCAACCGAGATTGGGTGTTCTTTGCAAAGGTGAAAGGAAAGAGGATGGATTTGTTTAAATCCAAAGATCAGGAGAATTTGTTTTCAGGCTGTTGAAGAGAGGGGTGATAAACCCTAGAAGCGTTGATTTTGATTTTCTGGATGCTATTCATGTGAACTTAAGGGAGAAGTTCGATCTACGCAACTTGAGCAATTTTGCTCGACACTCTTGAAGGATATGCTCAGCGGCTGCATATTTCTATTCGAATCTTAGCTTTTGGATGCGAATAGAATGTCCTTTAGTGTCCGAGACCAAGTCTACATAGTAGATGTGAACATGTTGGCTGATATCATTGGAGTAGAGAGAGGATCATATCAACCGATTAAAGTTTCCAGTGCTCGTCTTATGCTGGATCTTGTGAAAGGCAATAGCACGAAGGAAAATTGTCTACACGAGAATGCGTGCTATCAATATTTTGCTGCACAAAATTGTCATCAACTGTCTTAGGCCGAAATCGACATCAAAGACAGATGTGTCAAATTCGAGGCAAAATTGATGTATGCAATCATCAAAGGAAGAAATTCTCTCTTCCTCACATCATTCTTTTTCACATGTATAGAGCAATGGTGAAGGACAAGGGACAAGCTTGCCTTATGCAAGTCTTGTGACCAAGATCTTGAGACACTTAAACATTGAGCCCCCACAATCTCTGTGTGTTCGAACATGCGATAAAATGGTGGTGGGTCTGCGAATGGTGACAAAAATGCGTACGAAAGAACTTGAAAAGGCAATGGAGCGATTCAAAATGAAATCTCCAGTACCTTCGGCATCTAAAAGGAAAGGAAAGGAGCAAATCAATCCACCATCCAAAAGCAAAAGAGGAGACTCTTGGTGGATGACGAAGAAGAAGAAGAAGAAGAGGAAGATCGCACTATTTCTGCATTGATAAGGAGAAACGTTCGTATCGAATCAACGGAACGTCGGGAGAAGGAAAAAGAAGCGAGAGGAAAAACAGAGTGAAGAAGAGAGACAAGAAAAGGCCGAGAGAAGAAGAGAAAGAAAGAGAAGAGCAAGAAGAGAAAGAGAGAGAAGCAATGAGAGAAAGAAGAAGCGAGAGAAAGAAGCTGAAGAAAGAAGAAGAAGCTGCCAAAGAAAAGTCTGCGAGATGAAGATGAAGTTTTTAAGACTGTAGAGATTGAACCTCATTCTTTCCCATCCGAGGCTTTAGAAACGAGGGGGAGAAGCGGGGAAGGAGTTGAGCACGGGAAGACTACATATGTTCCTTGTGAAGATGTGAGTCGCTCTAAAGCAAACCGAGGAAGATTTTCGGGCTTCTCAAATGCACGGAGAAGGACATGATACATCAACATCGAAAGCGCGATTACACGGAAGATCCATCAGACCGAGCAAATGTCAGTACTCAGACGGATAATTCGGCAGATTTTTGTCGCATACTTGATATCCTTATGGAAATGCGTGGTCAAATCTATGCTTTAGACTGTGAAATTCAAGTCTGCTTGAGAATCTTTGGGAAAGCATCTTTGTTTCCCTTCAAGATCGGATCAAAGATCTCTCTCTTCAAATTGAAGCCAATGCCACAAGAGAAGAGGTAGCTCATCTAAAGGAAGACTTGAAGAGGCTGGAAGGATTAGTTCAATCCATGGGAGATTTCCGGATCGTTCGCATTCCCAAGCGAGAATTGACTACTTTCTCACCTTTTTAATGATGACAAAAAGGGGGAGAAAATGCCAGCTTTGAACTCTGAACTTTGAACCTTTTGAACTCTGAACCTTTTGAACTTTGAACCTTTTGAACTCTGAACCTTTTGAACTTTCAACTTTAAAATTTTATCTCTTTTATGTGTTTTGAATTGGGTATGAGCTTGAACTTGAACTTAGTACGTAGTGTGGATTTTGATATCGAATGCTTGCGGTTACATCAAGTATTGTTATATGGTTTTACTTGTGAAGGACTAACCAATCTTCTTGTGGATGCAGAGTCTGGTTGTTCTTTATTAATTGTTATGAGATAGCCATATTACTTGAGTAATATTTTGCAGGTCAAAGTTGTTCAAATCTACAAGAAAGTTTTGTCACCATCAAAAAGGGGGAGATTGTTGGAGAAATCTTGCCAGAATATTTTGAAGCGACAAAACGTTTCTTTCGATCTAGTACGGATTATTACGGACTTTCGGTTTAGAGTCCGAAGACAGGTTGGACATCAAGACTCAAGACTCAAGACTCAAGACTTAAAGATATTCTCATTGACAGTTTTCTAATCCGGTGTCGAGAGGCTATCCGAACCTAGGTGTTTGGTTAAGAAGTTAGTCCTATTCTCGGAGAAGAAATCTTGGTGGGTTAAGCTAATGGATTCTTTCTATTCAAGATCCGATGATTGACGAAGAAATCTTGGAAAGTTCTATTCTTGGAAACCAAGATCCTGGTTGTATGGGCGAACGAGATTGATGGGCTATCGTCAAGTTCCTTTAATAGCTCGAAAGATCTCCTTAATTGATTCCGTCCAACGGGTAGATTGGAGGAATTCCTTTGGTAAGTGCCAACGGGTATGATGGCATGAAGGAGTATAAAAGGAAGTCGTTCAAGTTATTTTAGTGCATGCTCGATAGACGAATTCCAGTCGAAGTTCCTTGATATTCGTCGATTCATTCGAGCAAAATTGTATACACAAAAGAGTGTTTATACTTAGTGATAACTTGAGCAAGTGTGGTAGATCATCTACATCCTTTGAATCAAGGAAGAACAACGCTGTAACACTTCTTTGTTCATAGTGGAATCCAGCCAATAGGCTGTCAGTGCAGAAGAGTGGACGTAGGCTTAAACAAAAGCCGAACCACTATAATCATTGTGTTCAATTCTCTTTTCCCTTCTCTCAGTCTTTCGATTGTCGTTTATTTCCATCGATTGTCTAGTGTTGTGTGATTTAAGTGAAAAATCGTTTGTATACCTATTCACCCCCCTCTAGGTACTCGTTCTAGCTATATCAGGTATGATTATGATGAACCAAGAAATCGATGGATTCAGTACCTTGGCCGATGCTTATGTCCTCCCTGCGTCTCATGTTAGCTACTTCGCTGGTAACAAGATCAAAGCCTACATCAATGCGACTAGAACTCCTACGGCTACCATCATGTTCAAAGGAACTGTGTTTGGAAACCCGACCGCTCCTGCACTCACTTCTTTCTCTTCGAGAGGCCCGAGCTGGGTTAGCCCGGGAATTCTAAAGCCAGACATTATTGGTCTGGCGTGAACATATTAGCAGCATGGCCGTTTCCCATCGAAATGACACAAAAGCAAAGTATTACTTCAATATTATTTCTGGCACTTCCATGTCTTGCCCCCACCTCGGTGGCATCGCGGCTTTGATAAAGGGCATTCATCCAGACTGGTCTCCAGCAGCAATCAAATCAGCTATCATGACGACAGCTAAGCAACTAAACATCAAGCAAGACCCAATCTTGGACGAAAGGCTTCAACCTGCGGATGTCTTTGCCATCGGAGCAGGCCATGTCGATCCCTGTAAAGGCCATCGACCCAGGATTCATTACGACATTCATCCCGACGATTACATTCCTTATCTCTCGTGGTCAGGATACACCGACAAGCAGGTGGCTACAATTGTTCACAAACCAATCAAATGTTCGGGAGTATCTAGCATTCCTGAGGGAGAGCTGAACTACCCCTCATTTTCGGTCACCCTCGGACCTCCACAGACTTTTACTAGGACTGTGACTAATGTTGGGACGGACTACTCGCCTTATGTTGTCGCGGTAGTTCCTCCACAGGGTGTGCATGTCACCGTGAAGCCCAACAAACTCAACTTCTCAAAATTGAACCAGAAAGCAACGTATTCAATCACACTCAGCCGTGCCAATCCCACTCAGGAGGTTGCCAAATTCACCCAAGGATTTCTGAGGTGGGATTCCAAGAAGTACTCTGTCAGGAGTCCAATTTCGGTTAAGTTCAATTAAGAAGCAGTTGTGAGCAGGAATAAAGTGATAATTAGCTTGATGGCCGGTACTTTCGTCTGACCGCGGTCCTGTGATTATAAAGAACGTGGATATGTTGTCTAATTTCCCTTTGTCTGTGTAAAAATTAGTGGAAATGGATTTCTTACATTACTACTACTTATTAGTGTTCTACAAGAAAAGCATAATATTGTCTTCATCTGGACCTAAAAGCGATGTCTACTCAGATAGTTTCGTGTTGATCATCTACATTATCTATCTCTTACATATAGTAGAGACTCTAGCCCAGTGAGACGATGAAGAAGATAACGGACTCTAACGCTCCAACTAGGAATGTTATTCACAATAAATAGGACCATCCTCTCGGTGGAAATTTGGTATATTTTTTTTTTTTTGGTAAAAGGAAATTGGGTATTATTTGAGTCTTCAGTTTTGATAAAAATAAAAAATAAAAATTGATGGCTTCTTTCTCAGCAGTTCTTCTAATTGTCCAGTCTCTACCGGTCGTAGTTCATTCTTTATCACCATGATATACCTTCAAATTTGGTAAGCGGGGGAAAGCAACGATGACTGCTGCTGAATCAATCATCAATGGGTACTGATGTGGACTATCTAGCTAATGTTTGCATTTTAAATCGGCAATTTTTTTATCATGGTTATCTGTTCTTGCTAGCAACTTTGCATGATCAAACAAGAGGACAGAATAGTTTACAGCAAAAGAACTTGATAGAGCCATAAGAAAAGAGTTCTTTTCTTAACTCAACTGTAGATTCTAGAAGTTTTGGCCTTCATCCAGTGGCTGGCGACCCTCGTTGGCCATGATGAAACCACCATTTATTATTAGACGAGGCATATTTAATATAACACATGACGAGATCATGCAAGAAACCCGTAGGATTTCATATACTAGATCATGTCAATGAATGACTATATCCATTAAAAGGCACCCCAAATGCTCGCTTGCGCATGATGCGTGTGAGCAGAAACGGGCATGGATAAAAATTGCGGACAAATTTGACGGTGATCGCTGTCTCTCACATCTCGATTTCTCCCTTTTATAATTTCCTTTTTCCCTTCAAATAAGATAAACACCTATCAAGTATCCTCAACTTGACCAAAATATTTGAAAATGTACACTTGGGGAGTGTCATGTCATAAAGTTCACTTATAACTCAACATAACCTTTTGAGATCGAAGGTCAAATAGGAATTGCATTATTTGTCACAAATATACTACACCGAGCAATTTGAATTTAATTTGAGACATCATATATACTTGTCAACGAGGTACTATCAAAAGTGTCCCTCTCTAATTTCAATTTGATGATGTCCGCATCATCAAATTGTTGCTAGAAACCAATGCCATACTTAACCTAGAAAGGACGAGTTCCTTTCTTTTTCATGTTGAGAGCGCCAAAATCGCTTGTATATTTTCGCCACGAGAAACAAAAAACAGAACCTTGAGAGCTGCAAATGTTATCTACAAAATGGTCACCGTTTGGTGGATATCTACGATGAAAATTGAAGCCAAAGACGAAGATTAAATTACTAGAGAGAGAGAGAGAGAGCTTTTTACGACACCGAAACATATCATTCGCTACAAAAATATCATGTTTACACTGATGAGACTGTTAAGCTATTGTAAAATAACACCTAAACATTGGGGACATATAGTAATTTTATAATTCTCAGATATACAAAAACAGCAAAAATTTGAGGGAAAAGAATTAAAATAGAAAAGAGAGAGAGAAAGAGACAATAGACCATCTTCATCGACTTTGCCCGTCTAAAAAAACACACCCAGCTGTCGTTTGTCGACGCGGATGGATTTTAACTTACTTTGGTTTAAATTAATCTCTCTCTTGCGGAGACATTAGCAAAAAGGGACAGGAGAGAAAAACAGATTGTGGAATCTTAGACATTTTGGGTCATGACCGGCTTGTTTATTTGACAATATTCGCAAGAGGACGAAATATTGGCGGACGAACTCCATTTTGTAACTCCTGAAAAAAAATCTATTTGTTCAGTACATTTTAATAACATCAATGTTATTCGATCGAAGAAGTTTCAGAGAGATTAAAGGAGCTATTTATATACAGTTTCATCTTACGAAAAAAATCTATCTGTACTTGCTCATATCCACCGTAAAATTGTTTGCAAGATAAATATACAATATTCACAAGATATCGAGATGTTTTGTATTGATAATATTATGAAATATTGATAAAAAGAGTTTCTTAGATTCCAATCTCAAAATGATAATATTCTTCATAGTTCTTGTCCTGAAACTTACCAACAAAATGGTCAAGCAGGCCGTAAATGTAGGCATACCTAGACACTATATGCACTTTCAAATTTTAGCTTTTTGTCCAGAACATCTCCGAGACAGACAAGGTAGTGCAATATGCTTTCACAGTAGTAAATCGAATCTTATCAAGCAACAACTCCAAGACAACTTCCTGAGGACAAGATAAAGAATCTTTTTGGAAAAGTGAAGCTCAAACAAATTTAAACTCATTGGGAAATGCTATGAGAATTTGCAAACACAAGCGTATGATCACGACATTCCGCAAATATTCAAATATCAAAATCCGCATCACGTTATGGCTTAAATAATGCTGATTGATCATAGTTAGCATGTATAGAGGATAAAAAGTCATTAACGAACTAACTTGTCTCCTTGTGCATACAATGCGGATTTCCTATCAAATGACACTGATGGGCAAAATCTGAAGTAGAATACTAGTGACAAGCATATTACGGGCTTCCTTACTTTGTTAATGTGACCAAACTGAAGTCACATAGATGGGTGCGAAGTGTTTCAAAATCACATTAGGAATAGATTAACCTTATATTTTGGAGGCTATGAAACATATATACATAGGCCCCGTTTGGTTCGATTTTGGGAATGGGCTTTGGGACTCTAAAGTCCTTTGGCCAAATGCAAATGCGTTTGGTTCATCTTTTTGGGCGACTTTAGCAAGACGCAATTATATTTCCAAATGACTCTAAGGGTCTTTAGCCCAATGTAGCTCTAGAGGTGCTTTGGGAAGTTGTATCTTGGGAATGCAAGTCTTCGGTACTGTTCATCTTCTCCAAACCACCGCCGATCGCAGGCCAACAACCGCCGGCCAAGGGGTCGTGTGCGCCGACGACCGCTGCTTGAGGGTCGCCCGACCCCGGTGATCGTCACCGGACCTCAAGCGATGCTTGGGTTGCACGACCCAGGCAACTGATGGTCTGAATTGCGTGACTCAGGCGGTCGCCTGAGGTCGCGCGACCTTAGGCGACGGTCATCGGGGTTGGGCGACCACAGGTGACGATCGCCTGAGGTCACGTGTGGCCGCCAAATCCGGTGGTTCAAGAGCGATTTGACGGTCCAGTGGCGGATTTCAAAAAAAAAAAAATACAAATATTTTTATATTTTTTAATTTAATAAAAATCATTTACAAATGCAAATTTTACCAAACGGTATTTTGGCAAAAAATATTTTTTAATGCAAATTTTACCAAACGTTATTTGCATTTCAAAAAACCCCATTCACTAAAAGGTATTAAGAAAATGATTTCTGAATTCCAAAAGAGGCTAAATGCCTTGGAATCAGGACAACATCTAGGGTATCATCATCTTGAGAGCCCCAAGCCGGAGATAGAAAAGCTCAAAAGGCAAATCCAACTCCTTGAAGAAGGAAGGTTTAGACCTTTCGATCCACTGGCACCTCCTGTCAGAACTGGGTATTTGCCTCCCAAACCCCAGCCGTCTATTTTTGCTACCATCCCAGAAGATTCCTTCAGAAAAGAACCAGATATGGCAGAAATGAGAAATCGTCTAAAAAATCTACAAAAGGACAGAGGAAAAGAGAAAATGCCTACAGAATCAAGTTCGATCATTATAAAAGAAAGGCCAGATCAGATGATGTTATCAAATTCGCTAGAATCTTTCCTAAAGGATTTGGGAAATCAGAAACAACCTGACCTTGTTATTCAACAGCCTGATCCTGCCATTTCAAATGATCAGATTCTGCTCCCAGTTGAACAAATTATTCCTACTACTTCTGATACTGAATCAGAATCAGTATCCTTTTCCTCCTCTTCATCCTTTTCAATTCCTGAAGTTGATTCCCTTCCTATTGCACCAGTAACTTCATCCATATTCATGGTTGATTCTCCAGATCAGGATATGGAATCAAATTACTCCGAGCCAGAGATTGTTCAGAACAATCCAGGACACCATGTGTCCATGGCTTCAAAACAGTTTTTCCCCATAGATGACATACCCTACCATAAATGGCCAGAAAGACTTGAGGAATTCCATACTTGGTTAAATACTCAGTCTATCACCAACCATGATATGAATGATGTCATTTACAATTTTGTCACGAGGTTCACAGGAAGCCTTAGACTTTGGTGGAAATCTGTGTTAGAACAAGACCAGATTCATTTTTTGATGTCACCTGATTTTAGTCATGCCATTACTCCCTTATATCATTTCTTTGTGGGGAAACCCACTGACCTCATAGAAATGAAAAGAAGAGAATTTTTCGAAAGAAAATGTTGCTCTCTCCAAAAGAAATATCTTGATAAACATTATCGAGAAATGCTTCAGCTTTTTTATCAAATTGGAGCTGATCCAAATTTGAAACATGTTTTCCTGACTTCCATCCCTAAAGAACTATCCTAGATGGTTGAAAGATCTTTTTTTGGAAGACAAAGGAGAGTACAGGATATTCCCTTGGGAGAAATACAACAAGAAATCCATATATGCCTTGAAGAATTGTGCCTGAAACGCCAGATGGTCCGTACCTACATCACAGATGACAGAGAACTCGAGACAGCTTGTTCTCGTCAAAAGTTATATATCAAATGTTCCAAGAAAGACTGTGATGATACTTGTGGGAAGTCTTCTCGAAAGAAGAAACACTTCAAGAAGTTCTGGTTAAAGAAATCCAAACATGGCCACAAGCACTTCCGAAGAAAGAAGAAATGGCGATACCTTTGCAAAAGGAAAGATCGCACAGGCCATAAAAAATCAACTCACTGCTTCATCTGCAACCAGAAAGGGCATTTTGCCAAAAATTGCCCCCAAGCTAGAAAATGTCAGCATCATTTGATACATCAAATTGAGAATGAAACAGGTATTTCTCTCGAAAATGATGATATCAAATCATTATTCTCTGTTGATGAAGAACCAGGCGAACAAACTCTTTGTGTCATTCCATGTTATTTCACTTCTAGATTTTGAGTCTGAAGATGTTTTTCATATATCATCCACATCTCCAGAACCAAGCTCTAACATATTATTGAGTCAGACTCATTGTCCTCATTTCCCTGTAAAAATCCTCATTTCAAAGTTTGCCAAGCCAATTAATGTCATTGCTCTCATTGATATTGGAGCAAGTTGTTCAATACTGGACACCAAAGTTCTTCCTGAAGAATTCTGGACTCCTTATATTCGATATTTCAATTCTGCCTCAAGAGATACTTTCTCCACGAATATCAGAACAACCCTCATAACTGTCCAGTTCTTTCCCCAGTGTTCAATATCCACAAAGATCTTTGGATCCAGTCTTCCCAACAAAGACTTAATCATTGGTTGGGACATCATGACTCAAATTTCTCAGTTTCGAATCATTCCTGGAAAATGTCTTAGGTATAAAGACCAATTCTCTGAGTTTGTCAATATTCAGAGACTCTTTTCCATTCAAATGAGCTTATTAGATCTAATCATGCAAAAATTGTTGGAATCTTGTTCAGAATCCCATTCTGAATTCGCTCAGAAATGTTCTCATCCCTTATGAGAAAATCCAGAGTTTTTTGTCCGCCTTCCATTCAAAAAGAATGAAGACATCAATCCAACAAAGACGAGTCATATGGGAATGAAGCCAGAACACTTGGCTTTAGCTCAAAGAGAATGCTCAGAATTATTGCAACAATGCTTTATTGAAACTTTCAATTCTCAATGGGCTTGTGAAGCCTTTTATGTCAATAAGCGTGCCGAGCAAAACAGAGGAAAAATGAGGCTAGTAATCAACTATCAACCCCTCAACCTTTTTCTCCAAGATAATAAATTCTGTTTACCCTCCAGAGATTCCCTCTTTACTGGTTTAACCAAGGCCACATTTAGGGATACGTGTTCCAAAAGTCCTACAACTTGTCACGAAAATGCATTTCAGTCCTAAAACTTGCAAAAAGTGCATTTAAGTTCTAAAACTTGTCAAATTGTTTCAAATGAGTCCTAAGATCGATGCTGTTAGCATTTTGCCGTTAAAAATGCTAACGTGGCATTTTAGATAATTTTTATTTTCCAGATTTATTTTTTAATTAATTTTATCCATTTAAAAAAAATAGATTTAAAAACTAAAAAATTAAATTTATTCTTATCTTATTTTCAACAAAAACTAAAAAGAAAAGTTAAAAAATTTATTTTAAAATTTTTAAAATTAAATTAAAAAAATAATGTTAACTTTTTAAATATGTTTTTAATGAATATTTTAACTAAAAAAATTATTTTTAATTAAAAAATTTTAATAAATATTTTAATATTTTAAAATTTTTTGGTGAAAATAAGATAAAATGAATAAATTTGATTTTTTTAGTTTTTAAATCTATTTTTTAAATAATTAAAAAAATAAAAAAATTCACGTGGAAAATAAAAATTATTTAAAATGCCACGTCAGCATTTTTAACGGAAAAGGCTAACGGCGTCGATCTTAGGACTCGTTTGAAACAATTTGACAAGTTTTAGGACTTAAATGTACTTTTTGTAAGTTTTAGGACTGAAATGCATTTTCGTGACAAGTTATAGGACTTCTGGAACACTTATCCCCCCACATTTATTCCAAATTTGACCCTAAACAGGATTTTGGCAATTGGGTATCTATCCTGAAGACAGATCCAAAACAGGATTCTGTATCCCTAACCAGCACTTCTAGTGGAAAATTCTTCCTTTTGGTTTAGAGATAACTTTAGAGCTTCAAGTATGATAATTGTTGGTAATAATCATGTCATTCACATATAAAAGCATTAGAATATACCCATGATAAGTTTGCCTTACAAAGAGAGACTCATCATCGGGACTAGATGTAGAGGCATTCCATGGTGGAGCTAAACATGGAATATCATGAATGAGTAGCTTCTTTTGATCCATATAATACTCAACATTATTGAAACACTTTATTAGGAGGATGAGTGTATCAATGAGGAGGCTCCATATAAACTTCCTAATAATGTTACCATCAATGAATGCATTCGCAACATTCATATTGAAGAGACCATCACTTGGTAGATACGATGGCAAGAAGACTTCAAACATTGGGGTTCATTCAATTTTTGGCAGGGTGATTAAATATTTGAGATCTTTCAAAATATACAAGGTTAAAGTGGAGGGAGGGTGGTACATAACGTCTTTTAATATTCTCTTTTTTCATTTTTCCTAGTACAAAGCAGAATTTACTTTTAGATAGACACTAGTACGCATGAAAAGTTGTACAATGAGAAAGTCATGATGAGTTATTGTACGAGCCATGAATTTTCACTTTATGGATGACCAAAATGTAAGAAAAGATGTGAACAAAATGTGAGACCAAAGCTGCAGGAAAATAAATCAATGTGAAACGAAGTCCTCTGCTCATAGAGTGAGAGAGCTTTTATTTGCAAAGCACATTCACATATGTTTAGACTTCCATATAACCACGCACAAGTTTGACAAGTACATCCCATTGAGAAAGTCGCAACAAGCCATACAATCACATAGACATAAGACATGCTTATACCTGCAGAAGCTTGACGACAGACTTAAGTTATTTGCATCACGTGGGCTAATTAGTTTTTATTAGGTGTGGCCATGAAGATGCCATGAAATCCATAGGGCACTCTTTGCGGTAACCTTATCTTTGCCACCGGGTTGCCTTCGAAGTCTTTCACATCGATTATGTGAACCTACAAGCATAGAACATGTCCAACATATCAATTAATGGCAAGCACCTTATCAATCACCGCAAGAAAAAAAAAGGACTTAATTCTCATATAAAAGGTGAAAATTTGCAAAGGGAGCTATCATCACCTTCCGTTTCTTCTTGATGTGAATTCGAAATTCAAATTGAAGGGTAAAAATGATATAGATTATAAACCCTCTAATGTTTTCTTTTTTTGCCAAAATAATCTTATAAAAGATGATGTGGTGGTGTTTTGCCTTATTTTCCTTGAAAAATATGATGGAAAAAGTGTCGAAAAAGTTTTAAACCTCTTGCATTAGTGTCAATTTAGCCATAAACCTTTTAATGGTACTAATTTAGTCCTAAACCTTTTGATTTGCTGCCAATTCAATCCTAAACCTTTTAATAGTACCAATTTAGCCCTAAAACTCTTGAACTGGTGTCAATTTAGTCATAAACCTTATGATTTAATGCCATTCAGGCTAATTTTGGCTAGATATCATTGACATGAATGCTAGCTGATTTACATTACATTGCTAGAGCTGATGTGGCAATTTTTTAAAATAAAATCTTAATAATTTTTTGATTTTTTATTATTTTTGATTTTTCTCCTTTTTTCTTCTTCCTTTTGCTAGTGACTAGGCGGGTTAGCCTCACCTGGCCATGGTGAGGGTCAACCTCACCAGATTTGGTCCAGGTGAGGCCAACCCTCGTTTGGGCAAGGGCTCCCCTTGCCAAATCTAGTGAGGTTGACCCTCACCTAGGCTAGGGCGATCTCACTGGGCATCGCCTTCGCCTAGGCGAGGGCCAACTTCATCAGATTTGGCAAGGTTGCCCTCGCCCAGGCAAGATTTGGTGAGGTCAAACCTCACTGGGGCTCGGCCTTGCCATGGTCGTGGTTGGTGGCTAGCCATTGCTTATGGCTGGTGGCTGATCACAAACAAAATGAAGAAGAAGAACAAAGGAGAGAAGAAAAAGAAAGAAAAAAGTAATAAAATATTGAAATATTATTAAAAATTGTCCACTTCAGCACTGATGGTGTCATCTAAACTGTTCGGCATCCATATTTGTAATATCTGGCCAAAATTAGTTAGAAGGACCGAATTGGGACTAAGTCAAAACTTTTAGGATTAATTTGGCATTAGTTCAAAAAGTTTAGGACTAAATTGGAATCATTAAAAGTTTTAGGATTGAATTGGCACTAACTCAAAATGTTTAAAACTAGATTGGCCCCATTAAAAGGTTTATGATTAAATTGACACGAATATAATAGATTTAAGACTTCTTTTGACACTTTTCCCAAAATATGACATTTCGGATGTTTTGATAACTGATTAATCCTTTTTGAAACTGGTGATCACTTGAGATAAAGATCTAAATGTTTTTTTTTTGGGACAAGTCTAGGGAAAGTGTAACATGGATCATTTAGGTGGGGAAGAACTTACTTGAGTCTCATCAGACACTTCATTGTGAACAAAAGTTGCAATCCAACCATCATCTTCATCTTCTCCTTCAGTAGTACCATCTTTAGCGATGAACACTGTTCCGCTACAAAAGCTGTTCTCTTCAAATTTGTGATATTCAACCTTTACTGCCTGCTCGTACTCTCCCTCCTGGTCCAACAGCAATAGATTGTATCCATTAAAAACTAAACAAAGAATGCTTACAAGGTGTTTTATCTAGAGGTGGAAATAGGAATTTTATTACTTTTACCATACAATTGCTTAAGAGGAAAATCAATGTTGGGTCCAACAATCGAAAGAAGCATTTGCCATTTAAATGTTGTTAATAAGAGACATGCCAAACTTTTACAATAACATCCGTTTTCCGACTTATATCACATGGATTTGTAACTCCTAATAATGTTGATGTTGATTATCTTCATAGAATTCTCTCATTTCGTGTCGAAATATAAGAATTTATTTTTCTGTGCTATTAAATTGTAATAAGTATTGGTAAATGTAAAAAATTTCTTGATAAGTAAAATGACTGACGATTTTTTTTCCCCAGGTAACTTATTGATAAATTACTAAGATTTTCATGAAATTACCAACTTTTTGCAATAGTTTGCAAATTACCAATTTTGTACTAATTTACTAGCTTTATTAATATAAAATACTAATGCTTTGAATTTACTAACTCTTATATGAAATTCTCAACTTAAATTAGAATGACTTACCAACTACTATTAGATTAAAAACTAAATTACCAACTTGTTTTGGGTTATTAATAATCATGTGAGTTTCTTATCAATATTTGTATTTTTTTTTTAAATTACCAACTTTTATTTGCCTTGGTCAGCAATCACTTACTTCTACTTACTCTTTTTAGGATTACAAACTAAATTAACATGACTCGTCAACTTTTCTCAAGTCATATAACTATCTAATACTCAATTATCAACTTTAATTGAGTTATCAACCAATATTTATTTGGTTTTGTAATTTGTTGTCATATCGTTGGTTGACAATCTTATATTTGCATTCTAGCAACACCTTAAATTTATCAACTCTTTTTAAAAATTACTAATATTAATTAGAGTCACTTATCAACTTTTCTTCAAGTAAATTATCAACTAATTTTAGGTTACTAGTATAATTTGAGTTACTTATCAAGTTTATATTTCTTTTAGTTACTGTTTTTTTATCAACATTTATTTACCTTTCTCAACTATGCCGTGAATTTACCAACTATTATATAAAATTACTTAAGAGATTTATCAAATTTTCTCTGATTAAGTTATGGAATAATTCTAAGTTCCAACTCTCATTTGAGTCATTTACAAATGCTAATTTTTGTTTAAATTTACCATTTTTTTTATAATATTAGGTCACTTAACTAGGGAAAAAGTTATTAAGTTGCTTAAATAAAAGTTTGGTAAATTTATGACCTTGGTAAGAAAGGTAACTAAAAACTTTTGCAATATACAAAAGGTTTTTTTTTTATTGTCAGAGATAAGAGGGGTTAGTAATTTGAAAAACACTAAATAAACATTGGCAACAATCTCAAGTAAAAGTTGGTAATGCAAAATTGGTCGGTAGTTTAATAGTAAAAAGTAAAAAGTAAGCAAGGCAAACAAAAGCGTAGCTAGTAGGTGAATTAAAAAAAAAAAAAAGAAGAGATAATAAATAATGGTAAACAACGCAAATCAGAATTGATTATGCAAAACTAATGAGCTATATAATGGGGGGAAAGTTTATATCTCACACAAAAGAGATGATTAATTTCATATAGTGGTTTGTAAATTTATTTCTTTCGTAAGAGAAGCACATAGAATTGTGTAAAAAATTAGAGAAGTTTTTATTTGTTCATAGATAAAAGAACTTGGAAATAAAAACAATTAAACGATGGTAACTAATTCAAATAAGAATTGGTAAGGTAAAACTAGTAGATAACTTAATTAAAAAATAAAATAAAATCGGCATTCACTCTAATTGAGTTTGGCAATTTATAGGAGGAGTTGGTAAATTTAAAAGTTGGAAAGAAAGGAAAGTGAAAATGGTAAATCAATAGATTCTTTGTTAAGGAAATACAAAGGAACATCTATAAACAATTTTAAAAAGTAGCGGTAACCCAAAACTAGTGAATACATCAATAGGAGAATAGTTGGTAAGCCACACAAATAAAGTTGGTAATTTCATACACTAGCTGGTGAATTTAATTCATTAGTGAGAAAGGTAAATAAAAGTTGCTAGACAATTATGAGTTTTTTGGGCCAAAGATAAGAGACACTAGTAATTAAAAGAAAAACCAAATAATAGTGTTAACTAAGTCAAAAAATAGTTGGTAATGCAAAAACTGCAATTTCTAATAGGAGTGGATAAATTTAAAAGGCCAGTAAGCTAGACAAATGAAAGTAATAACTCAATCAAAAAGTTCATAAATTAAAAAAAAAAAAAAAAAACTTTGGCAACAAGAAACGGGTTGATAAATTAATCGAATAAGTACATTAGAAGTCCTAAAATTTATCACAAAATGACAATTAAGTTCTAAAACTTCCAATTAAATGTTAAAGCTTATCAAATTGGTTTACCCGAGTCTTTCTGTTAACTCTATCTAATTAGGCTAATGGGAAATGATGTTGTGACCTTTTTTTTTTTATTTATTTATTTTTTTTTATCATTTTCTCTCTTCAACATGGTGGATGTTACTAAAACATGAAACATAGGACAAACAAAATCATTTTGGTTTGAATCCTAACTTTTTAAACCAAAATCTTAGTTAATTTAGATAAAACAAAAGGCTATTTTTTTTATAAAAAAAAAAAAGAACAAAAAAAAAAAAAAGAAGGAGCTGGGCCCTTGTTAGCCCTTTCCAGCAATGATGGGGCAGTAGTGGCGAGGGCCTACCTTTTCTTGGTTTTTTCTTTTGTCTTCTTTTTTGGGTTCTTTTTTTTTTTTTTTTAAATTAGCTTTATTTTTATTGTTAACATAATTCAACTAAGATTTTGGTTAAAAATTAAGATTTGGGCCAAAATGATGTTGTTTTAGTTTTACATTTCATGTTTTAGTAAGTTGAATGGCATGGAGGAGAGCAAGAATAATAACAAAAACCCTGTCAGCATTTTCCATTAGCCAAATTTGACAAAATTAAAGGGAGGGTTTCATTATACAATTTCACAAGTTTTATTAATTGATTACACTTTTTTATAAGTTTTATGACTTAATTGCACATTCATGACAAGTTTTAAGACTTTAATGCACTTATCCTTACATTAATTGGACAAACAAATGAATAAAAAGACCCTACAAAACTCATCCCGCGCCCATTAATGTAATAATCTTGTAGAACTTACTAATTTTGGTACGGCCTGGTAGAAGACACAAATCATTGCCATCTTAGCTTATTCTAATAGACGTCTAAGATTACTACAGAACAAATAAAGAATGATTCAAACCTGTGGCTTGTCAAAGTATAGTTTGGCCAGACCTCCATATTTGACTATTCCTGAGATTTAAGGATGGAAAAATTAGTTAGCAAAATAGATATTGTAAGAGGTATGAATCACGAATACTGGCGATTGCACTGGATAAATCCATCTATATTTGTTACCACAGCTCGAGCTTGCCGCTGAATCAACGAATTGAGTGAAGCCGAACTTGTTCTTCAATCCTGTAAAATTCCCATTGATGAATGGAAAATCCATGGAGGTGTGAGTGCCACTGAGATTTCTCTCCTTGACCTCTCCAGTTTCCATGTTCAATCTCCACTCGTACACACAGTGGAAAAGAAAACCTTCTTCTTCATTGCCATTTTCCCTATTTTTTGGAGAAAATTTGTATCCTCTGGAGTACCAACCGAACTTGTCCACACCCCAATCTGGACCTGGCAGTATGGATGTCGTGGCCCTACAAACCCTTACCACAACCTGTTTTTCTTGGTGAGAAATAGGAAAAATGAAGGATTATGCTCTTAAGTCAAAGCCAGAATCACACATGATCGGCAGCCTGTTATAATTGCAAAGAAAATGCTAAAAAGATGGGCTCTTTACTATTATTATGTGAGACAAGTATTACCTCATCTCCATCCTCAAAGGTATTGAGGATATGGAGTGCGCAGCATGTTTCTACTTCGAACCACTGGACAGAATCGGCATCACCGTATCGCGGCATCACTCCAAACCTTGTAGTTCCTTCTTTGTCATACTTCAACAATCTATTTCATGGAAATAACCATGCAGTCTCAGGAATTTCTCGATCTTAGCATGAATGCCTATCATTTGCGAGCGTCATTTTTGAAGGAGATGTATACTCACGGGCCTCCCCTGGCGAGATTTGAAACGTCCAATAAGAGAGGATGATCCACTATGATGTTGTACCTGAATGAGGATAAGATGATTTGGTCTCTAATTTGCACGTCAGGGAATAATAATAATTTACTCAAGAAGGATTAAATGAAAGATATAGTTTCATTAGTCCTTCCAAATTTCCATTGTGAAGTAGAAATTTGCATGATTTTCTTTAAAGGTGGTTAAAGATAATGCTATAACCTTTCTGTGACCCCAATCTCATGGCTGAGGACACTTTTGTCTAATTTGACATCCACCTTATGAAGAAGCTCCTTTCCATCAGCTGCAAACAGGTCAAATTAGGAACGATTAGAAGCTACCACTAATTTTCAGTCAAGAATTAGCTAGTAACCGATATTAGATGGTAACTTAATAGAAGAAAAGTTAGATAGTTACGTCAATTTAGGGGTTCTTCTCTAAAAAGAGTTAGTAAATTAAAGATTTGCTAGCCAAGGAAAATTATGAAAATGGGTACCTTCATAGAAATAGCTGGCAAATTTAAAAAAATGAAAACAATTAAGTAAGAAACTCAAATAAGAATTGGTAATCTAAAACTTGTTGGTAACTTAATCTAATAAAAATTGGTAATTTTACATGAGTCGGTACATTAAAAGGGTTAGTAAGCTATGCGTATAGCAGTTGGTAAGTCGATACAAATGCTGGTAATTTGTAAACTATCAAGGAAAGTCAATAATTTCTTATGTTTCATAAATGTCACTGGTCTTTTCTTTTGTTAGCAAGAGTTTTTTTTTACACTTAACGGCACTTATCAAAATTTACTGTAACGGAAAAAAAAAAAAATTGTGTTGGGCACAGAGGACTCTAACTAAAACACTGAAGAGATGAGAAAAGAACGGAAGTCCTGTCAACCACTTGGATAGTCAATTTGCATCAACGGTTGTCGCTAATGCTAATCAAAATGTCATTCCTGTAATTGACGGGAATCTTTATGAAATTTCTTCAAACAGACATGCATTGCCTATTATTTTACCACTTTCAAGTGACTAAAAAGAGAAGAAGCCTTACCAGATACCACTCCTACCACATAGAAAGGTTTCTTGACATTAACCCCCATTATTACAAGTTCGCCACTCCCCGGAGCTTTCTGTCGAGCAAGTATAAATTTTGCAAACAAACCTCAAAAATATCGGTCAGCACTATAAACATGTACGGTTTAATAACATATGAAGGTAAAAACATTTTATATAACGTAGAACCTTTGGATGGCTAGTGCAAGGTCGATTCCAATCTCCATTGAAGTCCCAAACACCAAATGTTTCTAGGGTTTGCGAATTGATCTCGTGAGGCAAATAATTTTCTGCTATTGCGTATAGCTTCCCCGAATGCTCAAACACACTTGTGTTGCACAAGAACTTGTTTCCGGCGTTGAGTCTAATCTGTCGAAGTATGGGATATTAATTTTCAGGTTTTAAAAAAGTTCGCTGCCCTGATCATCTCTAAATTTTGGTGATATTTTGTAGCTAGAAGACCCGCGGTGATCCTGATTTACATAGTAACAGTTTTTGGATGAGTTTGCTCCGTGAGTTTTTCTCAGTAGGACTTTTCCTCGTTAAATCTTGGGTACTCCAGTTTTGCATCATGCAGTTGATAAACTTGTGAATCGTAGATCAAATTACGTTGATAGACTTGCATAGCGAAAAGCATCTCGCAAATTACCCGATTCAGAGTGAATGCAGCTAAGACAGCTAATGGATCTCCTTCGATGGCAGGGATGAAGGAGGGTTTGTTTCTTTGCTTTTCAAGCTTGAGTGTCTCGGACTCGATGTACTTGTTCTTGTAGGAGATGCTCCAGTCTGAATCACCAGCCTTTTTGAAGCACAATGCATGAAGCATCCCTTCTCCTTCTACCCATGTTTCATTCGTTATTCCAATTGGGGACACCGCGGATTTTAGACACCCAAATTGAGGATTTGGACCTGAAATTGAGAAAATTTCATAAGCCAATTTGATAAATGAAATTGCCATCAATTTTTTTATTATTAAAAAGATGAATAAGCACGATCTTGGATATATTATGATGATGTGCACAAATATTGCATGAGACATCAGTACTTATGTAACTCTTTTTCTAATGCAAATTGAATATAAATCGCTTGCCAAGATCTCTTTCCGACCTATGTTTATTACGGCTGCTTCTACCTGTAAAACCTTGGATTTTGACTTGCAATATGCGTCATACACGCATACCCAAGATTTGAAACTTTTATAAATATGAAACTTAAATTTCACATAAACTTAGACTAGATACATACCATTTCTGACGAATACTCCTTCCGGGAAATCAGCTGGTAATTCCCCTTCCAAGCATGCAACTTCAACAGCTTCTCCAAGTTCTTGAACCGGTGCAAAGTTCTTCTGTTCAAGTCATTGTTTCAGAAAAATCATACATACATACAGATATGTAGTCCTTATAGATTTCACATGCTGGAATCTTCAGCGAAAATGACGCGGGAGACAATCAAGACACCATCAAGTTTGCCGTAGAGCCACTGCTCAATTTATTTAAACTTCTAGAGTTACAATTCAAATTAGATTATGGTATTTCCCTTCTCGATATAGTGAATATATAAGATATTCAGATAAAGTAGGTGTTTTTGAAAATATCATTGTCATGCCAAATATAATGTTTCCATTTAGGATATTTACCATCACGAATTTGGAAGAATATAACTTGAATTTGATAATTTCCATTGATTATTTCATCGTATGACAGTACTTTGAATTATTGAAAAAAATTACAGCCTGAGAGCTCGTTCCTAGTTATATTTCTATCTAGGGTTTATGAATGATTGAAATAGTAGTATGCTTGGATTGGCCTATTGCTCCCAGATTTCTGAAATAAAATTATCTGATATATTCGTTCCTACCTTCCATAGTGATGCTAACGCGGCTATTGATGACTTTTTATAGTGTTCGGATGGACCTAAATCCAAAAAATGGACTTGGGAAAACAATTTGCACAATGCCCGAAAAAGCAACCATGACGTATTGATCTAGAAAGAGTTACGGGGCCCGCAATACCGACCTGGAAAGCTCATTCCGAGCACTAGGCTATGATCAAATTGACATTGCCGTCTCTAGTTGTTTTCGCCCTCAAAATTCATTGTTTAAGCCTGTTTCGGGTACTTTGCCATTTTTTGTCCTTTTATCACGTTATTTTAGGCTTTTATTTATTTTTCTGAACTCTTTACTGCATAAGGTTATTTTTAGAACCGCAAGGCATTTGTTTGGTGTTTTCTATATATATTACACTTTTGCCATACTTTACAGAACAAAAGAATTTTTACAAAAGAGAGTTTTTCTCACTAAAGCCGAAGCCCAAAATTGTTGCGCCTGAGCACGTGTTTTACAACGTACATGGAGTCGCCGAGTATATAATGTGCGATCTCTCTTGTAGAAAGAACGCGTAGTGCGACACTGTAATTTCCCCTTTCCTGCCGAAGCCATCTGCATAAGGATTTAAATTTCTTCTCTTTTACATTTCTCATTCCTAACTTGTTTATGGACGAACGAATCCATCTTCACTTATCCCTTACTTTGTCACATATTGGTCCTATCAATTACGTCAAGATCAGAAAAAAACTGTTCGTGTTCAGCTTATCGTTCGAGCACAAGAAACGTTGGGGAAATAACAATGAAATTTTCTGGATTTTGTGTCACCTGGTCCGCACGCCGATCCTGAAGCTGGAATTTCTCAGATGGATAAAATAAGATAGTACAGAAACTCGTTGCAGAGTACCTGAGATGGCAGATAAGGTTGATCCACAAACCGGTACAAGCCATTCACCAAGACATCCAACACCATCCCTGAAGCTTTCTTGACTGTGTTGGATACATCAATCTTCTTCAACGGCAGCTGTTGCTGCAACTCCTTCCAAACAGGCTGGCCATGCAATTTTTCAAAATCAAATTCAAACCAGTAACTTTTTGAATTAATACAAGAAAAACAAAGAGATGCTCAAGTTCTCTTCTGCGTGCCTTAAGAAAAAGATCGACCACAAATATCTTTTATATACAGATGGGATTTAGATTTCGTGTAACGTACCTTTAGAGCTGGAGAAATGGACCTTTTGAGGTGATCAAAGGTGGGAGAAAGAGAATGCCTGCGGGTGGATGCATTCACGTGCAAAGCGAAAGGAGAGACTGCCATCTTTTGATTCTTTGTGCCCAAGTTGCATGGTCTCGTGTCATTTATATAGACAATGTAGGCACGTGACTAAATTGGGGAATTTAGCAAAACAATCCTAAACCTATCATCATTTTTTCAATTCAATCCTAAACATTTTACGTTTATACAAATTTAGTCCATTTTATCAAATATAGTTGACCGATGCTGATGTGAATGCCAGCCAATGCCAACCGATAATTTTTTAATAATATTTATTTCTTTGAAGTTTTTATCTTTTTTTTTTTTTTTTTTATATTTTTTTTTTTTCTCTTCTCTCTCCTTCTTTGGGTGATTGGCCAAAGGGAAGGGCTGGACTGAGCAAGGGTGAGCCTCACTAGTGGATAAGGAAGCTCGCCCTTGCTCAATCCCACTTGCTGATCGCCTTAGTCTAGTGATTGGCCCTTGCCTCTAGCCAATTGTGGAAGGAGGGAGAAGGGGAAAAAAAAGAGAAAGAAAGAAAAAGGAAAAAAAAAAAAAAAATAAAAAATTAATAAAAAATTGAAAAAATAAAATAATATGAGAATATTATATGCCGGTGCTAACTGATGTCTACGTCAAACCTAGTCGGTCAATTTTGGGTGGATGGAATAAATTAGCATAATTATAAAGGTTTAAGACTCAATTGACCTAAAAAATAAGTTAGGACTGAATTGGTACAATTATAATAGATTTAGGACTTATTTAGTAATTTTTCTAAACTAAATCAAATTCAGGACGTAATTGATCTCTTGGCCCTTCACATTCGATATAACTATTGTTATATGCGAGGTAGCATCAGAACCCTTTCTCCAACTGCTCATGCATCTATACTGTACACTCTATGCCGTCCCATTTAGTGACCAAAAAAAAATTCCAACAAATCAAGGTGGTCCTTAATATATAATCTTGAATTGGAAAAAGACATTGTTTACATTCATATTTCTTTTTCGGTGCACCTTTGTGGGACATTTACGTGCAGCCAAATTTGTGCGAGTTTAGAGAGGCAAGACTTACTGGAACGAGCAAGAGCTGGCTAATGTTGAATTTAATTAGCTATAATCTTGTAGTCTTGTACGAGGAATCCTGACCAACCCTCTCTCGGCGGCATCTCAAAGCATCTGTCCGGAGGCACTTTTCTGTCGCCATGCTCATCTATATATTAGAGAAAGACCAAAAGAATAGTAGTCCACAAAAAAGAATATGAAATCACACGATACATCTACCTTGCAATCGTCTCGTCCATCAACGTCTATATATCGTTAACAAAAGAATGACTAAAAAAGTTGGCAGTCCACGAAAAAGAAATTGAAATGCACTTTCTCATTTCACTCTTGTTATGTCGGACATCCTTCTTAGGAGGGTGGAGAAAGAGAGAGTTGTACTAGATATTCACTTACCAACATCATCTCCTTCGCAGCGATATCAAGGTGATAGATATGGTGTTTAATTAGTTCAAGAGTAATTGGGATAGCTAGCCTAGTCATGTTGAAGAGAAGTTTATAACCACGCTTGATGCATTCAAATCGCTGCCTATATAACCTCAATAGATTTTTTTTTTTCCTGAGCGATTCTACTGAGCATTGCTCGAGTGTAACTTTCTTACGGTGCCAAGTAAGCAAAATGGCTAAAAGGTTGTATCATACCAATATAGATTTCAGATACAAAAATATGTGGCTAAGATTTCAAGTGTACTACTCAAAAATAACCTTGCACAAGTGACTATGATGACATAGACAATGACATTCGCTCCAATCACTAAAGAACTGAATGATAAAACACGACAAAACCCAAGTTGCCCTCGAGCGTTGCTGGAATATTCTTGCAAGTACATGCATGAAGCCTTCCCCATAAGAGTCAAAGAGAAAGCCCCAGATATGCTTTTCACTGTTAGGTTCTCTTCAATTCATGAGAACACAGTGTGCGCCAAACGCGATCCATGCGTACGTGTTATGTCTCACGAAAACCAGCAAAATAATCTGCAATTGCCTTGAGAATCTTCAAGGTCCTCCAAAGTAGACCAAAGAAGAATCCACTTCATGTGCTAGGCACGTTTTCAGGGCGACTTGAAAGGAAATTTGATGCGCAGGTAGAAAGGTGGGCATATTTGATAATATCTGATGGACTGAGAGCGAGACTAGGGAGGTCGAGAGGACTTCGACAAACGCCTAGCATCTGATGTCAAGGTCGGCATGCTGCCTTTTGGAGCTTTTGGCGATGAAATAACAGTTTTTATAGTAAAATGTAGGGCCGTCATCAGAGACAAACTCAAGTTTTCGTCGCTAAAGGATCTGGATCTCTGATGATGATTTTCATTTTGCTCCGCAGAATGCACGAGATTTAGCAGTGATTTTTTTTTTTTTTTTTTTTTTTTAAGTTCGTCGCTACAAGGTTCTTGTTTACTGATGTTAAATTCATTCCTAAAGGGTTATTCTGGCAGAGGAAGTCGGTTCTCATCGAGGATTGAAGGTGTCATTATCTTTTTTATTATTTTATCTTTAGCGATGAATGATATGTGGCTGCAAATTACTTTTTGCGATACTCGTCGCCTATTTTTCGTCACTATACCCTTGTTTTTTTTTCTTTTTGAGTGTGTTGATGGATCTCGAAGCATGTGGCATCAACGTAGGGCATGGTTGTATTCTTTAGATAACTGGCTATTAGGGGTAGCGAATAGGCGAATTGGATGGTGCTTCGGTGGGCCAAAAATGGATTTGATCCAAATCCACTCATTAAACTTATATTGACTCATTTATTTCCTTAACAATTTAGATGAGCGATATCCAACCCAATCCACTCCAATCCAAAACCACCCATTTAACTCATCCAAAAAACAAAAAATAATGACCTATTAGATCTGAAAATTCTTTCTTGTCCTTTAAATAAACCTGCAAAAATGTTTAAAAAATTAAAAATAACTTAAACGTATTTGGCTCCTCCTCCCACTCCGCCCGCCGCAACAACCCCCCCTCTTCCCCGCTGCGCTTGAGAAATCACTGGCTGTCCGATCTACAGTCTGATCCTGCGTAACGCCCCTATCAAGAGCGAAAAGAAAAAGGAAACGATGGAACAAACAAATGAAACCGATCGAGACATTGTCCCAATTTCCTCCACTAAAAATTGGGGCTGGTATTAGATGGCTTGAAAGTTTAAATTGTGGCACTGTTCTGGTAGCCAAGCCCTACAAGAAGCTATAATTATTTCTAGTAGATTGTGATTGACCGTCATGAATTTCTTCGACTGTAAATGCTGATTTTTTTTTTTTTTTAATTCTATATCGGTTGTTCATGAGCCCACTTAATCCCAGCTCCCCAAAGTTTTTAGTCCCACGTGGGCCCTATAAAAATGAGTAGTTGCAACTGAGGCCCGTTTGTTTTGCAAAATATATTTTTCTTACATTTCGGCATTTTGTTCATATAGAAAAATAAATCAATAGAAAACTCATGCTTAAATTTAGGAAAATGATTTTCTTTTTGAAAAATAAAAAAAAAATTCTCAAAATATAACTAAGTATGGACATTTGGACCCGAAACTCTATGTTTGGATACAAAAACCTTAACGCTAGTTTCCAGCGTTCAAAACTAGGTCTCCAACATTTAGGCCCTAGGTCCATTGAGTTGGGCTCGAAGCCCTAGTACCCATGCCTGATGCCTCAACACCCAAGCCCAAGTCCAAAAAGGTTGTGCTTGGGTGCCCAGTACTTAGGCCCAAGTCCACAAAGGTCATGCCCAAGTCCTTAGCACTCAAGTTTGAGTCATTGGATACTAAAACATTAGTTCTTATAAATTTTTAAAAAATAAATCAAAATTTTATAATTTTTTTTTCTTTTTTTTCCCTTTCCTTCTTCCAATGACCAACCACAAGTGAGAGACGACCTTGCCTAAGGCCGATGAGGCTTGTGCTCACTAGATTCCAAGGAACTCGACCTCATCAATCTTGGGTGAGGTCAAGCCTCGTCAAGGTGGACTTGCTCAAAGCTGGTGAGGCTTGAGCTCATTGTAATATGGTGAGGGGGAGCCTTGCCAGCCATGGGTGAGCTCATGCCTTGCCTATAGCCTATCGTAGTGGCTGCTTGATCGGCTAAGAAAGAAGGAATAAAAAAGAATAGAAATAATAAAAATAATTAATCAAAAATTCAAATTTTATGGTTTCTTCATAAAAATCAAATGAAATTTTTTTCTATCAAATGATATAAAAAATTTTAAGTTCATTTTTAGCTTTTAACCAAATAAAAAAATTATTATCATTGAAAAAAGAGTCCTTTAAAAATATTGGGAAAAGACCACCAAAAATCCCAAACTTTGCCCAAAGTGACAAAGTTACCTAAAACTTTTTTTTGTGACATAAAAAACTTCAAACTTTGCCCAAAGTGACAAAGTTACTCAAAACTTTCTTTTTTCTGACATAAAAAACTTCAAACTTTGCAAACTGTGACAATCTACCCATTAAGGGCATTTTCATCTTATTCTTTATGTTTTTTCTTTTTCTTTTTATTTTTTTCTTCTCTCTTCCCTCCGTCGGCCATGGCAGAGCTGGCGGAGGGAAGTCGGTGTTTGGCGTCGGGTTGCCCTCACCAGCAACGGGTGAGGGAGGCCCTCGCCCAACCCTGATGAGGGCCGCCCTCGCTTGCGTCGGGCGATTTGGCAAGGGCACCCCTCGCCCGACGCCAGCTTCCCTCCACCGACTCTACCATGGCTGGTGGAGGCAAGAAAGAAGAAGAAGAAAAAAAGAAAAAAAAAGTTTTTAAAAGTTAAAAAGACCAAAATGCTCATATGATTTAAGATAAATGTGTCACACAAATGAAAATTTATGGTTTTTTGTGTCACAAAAAAAAGTTTGAGGTAAATATGTCACGGTTAGCAAACTTCGGGGTTTTTCATATCAAAAAAATAAGTTTAAGATAAATTTGTCACTTTGGGCAAAATTTGGGTTTTTGGTGATTTTTTCTCAAAAATGTTTTAGAAAAGTCACATTTTCCTCCAAATAAGCAAAGCCTAAGCGATTTATGAACACTTAGTGCAAGCATTACTTAATGACTCGTAAACATTACCCAGTTTGTACCTCCTCGAGGTTTGTGCTAGACATTTCCTTGCCCCTCCAAATTTATCTTTGGGAAAATACCAAAAGACATATCTTGTCTTTCAACATTTACATATTTGTGCTTTTAAAAATATCAAATATATACTTGAATTTATCTTTGGAAACCACTTTATATTTTCACATCAATTATCATTATATCCCATTTACAACAATGTCATTTTCTTTCCAAAAATACCAATTCCTATGTGCCAAATTTTCACACCCATCATGAATAGTTAAAACCAACTAGAAATCAAATCACCAAAATCCTAAGTGAAATGCTAAAATGAGTTTGTAAAGTGAGGCCATTTGGTATTTTAAATGTAAAATTTTGCTTTGAGGTTAAATAATATTTGCAAAAATAGACGTAAGTTGTTATTAGATTAAAAAAATGAGGTTTTGTTTGTAGTTTCCTTTATTTTGTTCCTCCACTGTTCCCCTAGAATTTCAAAAGCTATGAGTTCTTACTGCCTATATTTTCTCCAGGATACACGTGACATAGAAAGTTGAAAATTGACCCTGTTCACATCCTTTAAAGATGAGGGTAGTGAATAATATGGAAGCTTATGCTTTTTTAAAAATGGATCTAAATAGGTGATCACCTTAGTCTAATCGTATGCCCATTGCCCACTAACTGACTTCTTTCTTGCCCATTTCTTTAAAAAAAAAAAAAAAAAAAACACTCTTAGCCTTACCTAGGAAAAACCACGATTTAAAATGTATTAAAATCATGAAAATACGTATAAAACCAACAAAACAAAAACATATGCAAAAGGGAGAAAACTTAGGAAGACAATTCGATATGCTAATGATGATCCTATTGGAACTATATATTTATATCCCTCAGGATAGATTTTTGAGTTGGCTTGGGCACAAGGGTCGCACGAAATCCATGGGGCACTCTTTGAGACAATGCGATTTTGGGAGCAAAGCTAGTAGATTGATTCACTTCAAAATTCTTCCTATCAATTATGTGCACCTGCAAAAAAAAAAAATTAATAATGATAAAAAAATTAATTATGACAAGTCACACCTATAATTATGTGCAAAGCTGGTAGATTGATTCACTTCTTTTTCGAAAGGGGGGGGAGATTTATACTATTGGGAGCTAAAAGCAATAATAATTCGATGTAAGTGTTCATTGGATTGGAAAAAAAAAAAGAAGTAAATTTTTTAATGAAAAAAGTGGAGTACTAAAAATGAGCTAGGAATTTCAGAATATTCAAGAAACGGAGAAAGTCCTTGCACATTTATAGATTAAGATACTATTTGGTTATATTTTCTATGTAAAGGGAGTTAAAAGAATAGATACATAAAACTCACTTGAGTGGCACGAGCCTCTTTAATGTGGACAAAAGTTACCACCCAACCATCATCCTCGTCCCCACCACCATTTTCGTTGTTTGCTCCAACATTTTTACCCAATCACCAATCCAAAAATGACAATTCCGAAAGTAAAAATTCATTGAGTTGTGTAAGGATGAAAAATTTGATCACCTATCATCACATGAAAGAAGAAATTCAAGTGGTGAGTATTAAGAATGTGACTGTTTTTGTGGGCAAATATAATCAATAAGATATAATTGTGAAGATTATCATTAGTCTTAGTATTTCGAGACTAATTATAATGGTTTCTTGTCATGTATCTTTATATAGATTAAAAAAAAAAAAAAAAAAAAGGAATGACACTCACTTGTGCTGGTGAAGATAATGTTAGAAGTTGGAAATACTATTAATTTGGGGGAAGAAAATGAGAAGATTTATGATGGTAAGTTCCATATGAGTTTCCAATGGATCATCGTCCTAAAACTATTCGAATCTTCATATACATGTAAATTTCTATACGTATTAAACTTTTTAAGATTTTTTTTTTTCTCACAAGCACAAGCGAACGGCCTTTATTTTGCCAATGTGTATACATGGGCAAATTGCTCTGTGCCTAAAAATGCGGTGTTCCTTTTCCGTGCTAGCTTGGTAAATTTTAATAAGTGTAAGTAAATCCACAATAGATTGAATCCGGTTACAATAATGCACAACAAACTTCAAAATTTCACTAGGACTAAACAAAATACCAAATCAAGTTTATAAAATCCATAGTTCCAGGACGTCAAAAAGTTTTTTTACAGCATGATTTTATAGCTCAACAACATTCAGAATTAACCCATCAACTCATATCCGGCACAATCTTAAATTACAGTTTCACATAGAAATTTTTCTCCAATTAAAAGAATCAAGGTTTGGAATTCTTACTAAGCACTTCGAAGAGATGTTGATTTGATATATTGAGATGTCCAATTGTTGAAGTTCTTGCCATTCGTTTTGAGGTCTTCTCGATGATTAAGAATTGATTTTTGGGAAATGTCCATCTTGATTGAATTTTAGTCAATTCTCCTTGCCCAAACAAGGCCAAGATATTAATATGACTAGGATTAAGCATTTAAAACATCAACAATGTTGATTCGGCATGTTGAGATGTCCAATTGTTAAAGTTCTTGCCATTTGTTTCCGGTTCTTCTTGTTGATTGAGCATTGATTTTTGGGAAATGTTCATTTTGGTTGAGTTTTAGTCAATTTTCGCTCCCCAAACAAGACCATGATATTCATATGACTGGGATTAAGCATTTTCTTTTTTCAGTCGGTGGATTGAGCATTTTAAACATTAAAGATTTTGATTTAGCGTGTTGAGATGTCCAATTGTTGAAGTTCTTCCCATTTGTTTACGGGTCTTCTTGTTGATTAAGGATTGATTTTTGCAAAATGTCCATTTTGGTGGAGTTCTAGTCAATTCTCCTTCCCCAAACAAGACTGTGATATTTATATGACTAGGATTAAAAATTTAAAACATCAACGATGATGATTCGGCATGTTGAGATGCCCAACTATTAAAGTTCTTGCCATTAGTTTCTGGGTCTTCTTGTTGATTAAGCATTGATTGTCGAGAAATGTCCAATTTGGTTGAGTTTTAGTCAATTCTCCTTCCCCAGACAAGACCTCGATATTCATGTGACTATGCTTAAGCATTTGAAACATCTAACTAATGTCTTCTCGACTCATAGCTGAATTTGCTCTTGATGCTGATTGGTAACAACTAATGGTTCTGATTATGCACTGCACACGTCCTTCTTCAAAACTGCCTATTACTAGATTAAAGCGAATTGGCATGCAACAATCATATCTGAGAAACTTATCTGCATCAAAACATAAAATATATTGCTCCAATCTCATGAGGCAGATGACGGCATTGAGCTGATATTCCTTCATCAATTAGATTAGGGGTAATTTATCGTGGTAATTTCTTGCACCATCTGCAGATTTTGCAAATTCATATGGAAAACGTGCTTGGTGGTATCATTAAAGAAATGTCAAGTGAGCGCTGTAACTAGTACAAGGGATTAGTTAACAATGGGCGAGCAAGTGATAATCTTCACTTTGATCTATCTTTGCCGGTTTTTCAGGCGGTTCTGTTTAAAATCCTGATTTAGAAGGTAGAATCTGATGACAAAATAATCACGAGAACAGGTTCAAAGCTACAAGTAATATCATGGTCCTACTCCGCGTATGCTCATCAGTGCAACAACCTCCACCATATGCAAGTAATCAAGAGGAGAGGAACACGAAGAATTAAGATCATCCTATTAAAAGAGAATCCTTCAAGCCAACTTTTCCCGCAACTCCTACGTTTAGATGGTCAAATGATAATGCTCTAAAAGGAACTGCAAGAATTAGACACAGAGACTGATCGGATATGCCCAAGCTGACCATATCTCCATCCCAGCTTCTGTATAAATAGACGCTCCCGTTAGTCGCCAAACACAAATCTCACCATTTCCAATATACTCGAATCTGCATTCTAGAATAACACCACCAATGGCTTTCGTTCATCTCCTCTGCCTAATTGTCTTGCTTTCCAGTGTGCAGTTCTGTCTTGCCAATGGCCAATCATCTCCAACTCGATCACAGACCAGTGACTTACAAACCTACATTGTCCAGGTGACTCCCCCTGATGGCCAGCGCCTTTCTGAGTTGAAGGATCTCGAATCCTGGTATTACTCGTTTTTGCCCACAAATTCTACCACCTCACGGAACGAGAGGCGCCTGCTTTACTCTTACCAGAATGTGATGACCGGCTTTGCAGCAAGGCTGACTCCTGATGAAGTCGCCACAATGCAGGATAAGCCTGGATTTGTGGCAGCTCACCCTGAGCAAATATATAGCCTCCAGACAACGCACAGCCCCCAGTTTTTGGGCTTGCCACTGAATCAGGGATATTCCAATAGTTCCACCATGGGAAAAGGAATAATCATTGGAATCATGGATACTGGTGTAACCCCGGACCATCCTTCATTCAGCGGAGATGGAATGCCGCCCCCGCCAGCCAAATGGAAAGGGAGGTGTGACTTCAAGCCTTCCCTATGTAATAACAAGTTAATAGGTGCCAAGACCTTCGACAGCTCGGCTAAGAAAAATGTGACCATGCCTCCGACTGACGATGTCGGACATGGCACTCACACGGCCAGCACTGCAGCTGGCGCTTCTGTGCAACAAGCCAATACGCTCAGGATGGCTGAAGGCACGGCAGGTGGCATGGCTCCATATGCTCACTTGGCGATCTATAAAGTTTGCTTTACGACATATTGTTTTCTGGGCGACATACTTGCTGGACTTGATGCGGCCCTCGCAGATGGCGTCGACGTAATCTCCATCTCGCTTGGTGGTGCCTCTGCTCCATTTCATACGGATGGCATCGCGGTAGCCACTTTTGCAGCCGTTCAGAGAGGTATCTTCGTGAGCTGCGCTGCTGGGAATTCCGGTCCTTTCTCAGGCTCGCTATCGAACGTGGCTCCATGGATTCTCACCGTCGGGGCAAGCACCATCGATAGAAACATTGTCTCCAATGTAAAACTCGGAAATGGAGTGGAATATGAAGGTGAGACAATCTATCAACCCTCCTTCCCTTCAACTTTACTGCCACTTGTGTATCCTGGAATCGATGGTACGGAAGAGTCCATATACTGTGTCCCCGGACAATTAAAACGCAGTCAAGTAGAAGGGAAGATTGTCTTGTGTGAAAGAGGGTTCGTCAGCCGGTATTTCAAAGCGATTGAGGTGAAAAGAGCCGGTGGGGCCGGTATGATTATGATGAACCAAGAAATCGATGGATTCAGTACCTTGGCCGATGCTTATGTCCTCCCTGCGTCTCATGTTAGCTACTTCGCTGGTAACAAGATCAAAGCCTACATCAATGCGACTAGAACTCCTATTTCTACCATCATGTTCAAAGGAACTGTGTTGGGAAACCCGACCGCTCCTGCGCTCACTTCTTTCTCTTCGAGAGGCCCGAGCTTGATTAGCCCAGGAATTCTAAAGCCAGACATTATTGGTCCTGGCGTGAACATATTAGCAGCGTGGCCGTTTCCTATCAGAAATGACACAAAAGCAAAGTATTACTTCAATATTATTTCTGGCACTTCCATGTCTTGCCCCCACCTCAGTGGCATCGCGGCTTTGATAAAGGGCATTCATCCAGACTGGTCTCCAGCAGCAATCAAATCGGCTATCATGACGACGGCTAAGCAGCTGAACATTAAGCAAAACCCAATCTTGGACGAAAGGCTTCAACCTGCAGATGTCTTTGCCATCGGAGCAGGCCATGTCGATCCTGTAAAGGCTATCGACCCAGGATTCATTTACGACATTCATCCCAACGATTACATTCCTTATCTCTGTGGTCTGGGATACACCGACAAGCAGGTGGCTACAATTGCTCACAAACCAGTCAAATGTTCGGAAGTATCTAGCATTCCTGAGGGAGAGCTGAACTACCCCTCATTTTCGGTCACCCTCGGACCTCCACAGACTTTTACTAGGACTGTGACTAATGTTGGAACTGACTATTCGCCTTATGTTGTCACGGTCGTTCCTCCACAGGGTGTGCATGTCACCGTGAATCCCAACAAACTCAACTTCTCAAAATTGAACCAGAAAGCAACGTATTCGATCACACTCAGTCGTGCCAATTCCACTCAGGAGGTTGCCAAATTCGCCCAAGGATTTCTGAGGTGGGATTCCAAGATGTACTCTGTCAGGAGTCCAATTTCGGTTAAGTTCAATTAAGAAGCAGTTGTGAGCAGATATAAAGTGATAATTAGCTTGATGGCCGGTACTTTCGTCTGACCACGGTCCTGTGATTATAAAGGACGTGGATATGTTGTCTAATTTCCCTTTGTCTGTAAAAATTAGTGGAAATGGATTTCTTACATTACTACGACTTATTAGTGTACTACAAGAAAAGCTTAATATTGTCTTCATCTGGACCTAAAAGCGATGTCTACTCAGATAGTTTGGTGTTGATCATCTACATTATCTATCTCTTACATCTAGTAGAGACTCTAGCCCAGTGAGACAATGAAGATAACGGACTCTAACGCTCCAACTTGGAATGTTATTCACAATAAATAGGACCATCCTCGGTGGAAATTGGGTATTATTTGAGTCTTCAGTTTTGATAAAAAAAGTTGACGGCTTTTTTCTCAGGAGTTCTTCTAATTGTCCAGTTTCTACCGGTTGTAGTTCATTCTTTATCACCATGATATACCTTCAAATTTGGTAAGTGAGGGAAAGCAACGATGACTGCTGCTGAATCAATAATCCTTGGGTACTGATGTGGACTATCTAGCTAATGTTTGCACTTTAAATTGGCAATTTTTATCATCGTTATCTGTTCTTGCTAGCAACTTTGCATGATCAAACAAGAGGACAGAATAGTTTACAGCAAAAGAACTTGATAGAGCTATAAGAAAAGAGTTCTTTCTTAACTCAACTGTAGATTCTAGAAGTTTTGGCCTTCATCCAGTGGCTGGTGACCCTTGTTGGCCATGATGAAACCACCATTTATTTATTAGATGAGGCATATTTAATATAACACATGACGAGATCATGTAGGAAATCCGTAGGATTCTCATATATTAGATCATGTTAATGAATGACTATATCCATTAAGAGGCACCCCAAATGCTCGCTTGCGCATGATCCTTGTGAGTAGAAACGGGCATGGACAAAAATTGCGGACAAATTTGACGGTGATCGCTCTCTCTCACATCTCGATTTCTCCCTTTTATAATTTCCTTTTTCCCTTCAAATAAGATAAACACCTATCAAGTATCCTCAACTTGACCAAAATATTTGAAAATGTATACTTGGGGAGTGTCACGTCATAAAGTTCACTTATTAACTCAACATAACCTTTTGAGATCAAAGGTCAAATAGGAATTGCATAATTTGTCACAAATATACTACACCGAGCAATTTGAATTTAATTTGAGACGTCATATATACTTGTCAATGAGGTAATATCAAAAGTGTCTCTCTCTAATTTCAATTTGATGATGTCAGCATCATCAAATTGTTGCGAGAAACCAATGCCACACTTAACCTAGAAAGGACGAGTTCCTTTCTTTTTCATGTTGAGAGCGCCAAAATCGCTTGTATATTTTCGCCACGAGAAACAAAAAACAGAACCTTGAGAGTTGCAAATGTTATCTACAAAGTGGTCCCCGTTTGGTGGATATCTACAATGAAAATTGAAGACACAGACGAAGATTAAATTACTAGAGAGAGAGAGAGAGAGAGAGAGAGAGAGATTTTATAATTCTCAGATATTCAAAAACAGCAAAAATTTGAGGGAAAAGAATTAAAATAGAAAAAAGAGAGAGAAAGAGACAATAGACCATCTTCATCGACTTTGGCCCGTCTAAAAAAATACACCCAGCTGTCGTTTATCGACGCGGATGGATTTTAACCTACTTCGGTTTAAATTAATCTCTCTCTTGCGGAGACATTAGCAAAAATGGACCGGAGAGAAAAACAGATTGTGGAATCTTAGACATTTTGGGTCATGATTGGCTTGTTTATTTGACAATATTCACAAAAGGACGAAATATTGGCGGACGAACTCCATTTTGTAACTCTCGAACAAAAATCTATTTGTTCAGTACATTTTAATAACATCAATGTTATTCGATCGAAGAAGTTTCAGAGAGATTAAAGGAGATATTTATATATGGTTTCATCTTACGAAAAAAAAATCTATCTGAACTTGCTCATATCCACCGTAATGTTGTTTGCAAGATAAATATACAATATTCACAAGATATCGAGATGTTTTGTATTGACAATATTATGAAATATTGATAAAAGAGTTTATTAGATTCCAATCTCAAAATGATAATATTTTTCATAGTTCTTGTCCTAAAACTTACTAACAAAATGGTCAAGTAGGCCATGACCATAGGCATACCTAGACATTATATGCACTCTTCAAATTTTAGCCTTTTGTCTAGAACAACTCCGAGACAAACAAGGTAGTGCAATATGCTTTCAAAGTAGTAAATTGAATCTTATTAGGCAACAACTGCAACCCGCTTGCAGCCAAAGACAGACAAGGTAATGCAATATGCTTTCAAGGTAGTGCTGCTGTGCTGTGGTTGGCTCTCCTTCTCCTGGTCCGGGTAAGTCTTGCTTTCGATGGTCCTTCTTTGGCTACGAGCGGGCTGTAGTTCAGGTGTTTGATGAAATATCTGCAACTACTATTCGGCCGAAAACAGCACTAGAGAAGACATGTTTGCTGCTGGGGCTTCGAAGGGGCCTCCATCCCTTTCCATTCGCAATGATACACCTTCGGAACAACCTCATTTGGTTGTGGCCACAACCTCCAAATCTGGCCCTGCTAGACAGAGAACCAACTAGCAAGCCCCGCAAGAGGCCCCTTCTCACCAGCACCGTTCTAGGGGACGAAGTTGCTTGTGGTCGGCCTCTAAGCGTCCCCAAGCTAGACAGGCTGGACAGCAAGCTCCCCCGGCGTGTATATGGACAAATGTAGCCCGGCTTGTGGTGAAAGAATCAGATTTGTCATACATTCCACCATCTTTTGTGGACGAAAACCTGTGGTTAAGTTGGCCAATGAAATACTTGATGCAATCAATCCGAAATGCCATGACTGCTTAGTTGGATATTTCGTAGGAAGGAGGCTCCCGCTTGGACTCATGGAGCATTCATTGAAAAGTGTGTGGGGTTCTAAACTATTGCAAATCATGGCCAATGATCAAGGATTCATCTTCTTTCACATTCCCGATCCTATGTTTCGGAGGAAGATTCTAGAAGATGGCCTAATGACCGTAGCTAGAGTACCTCTCATTCTCCAGCAATGGGAGCCACTTATGGACCTCAAAAGGGAAAACCAATCATCCGTTCCGGTTTAAATTCGATTAAGGAACTTGCCGCTTCATTGTTGGTCGGTACCGGCAATAAGTGCTATTGCGAGCGTGGTGGGCAAGCCTTTATATCTAGACCAACGAACGGACCAAATGAAAATGGTCTCGTTTGCTAGGGTATGTGTTGAAATCCAGGTGAATCAGCAAAGGTGTAGAACCGTTGAAGTGGTCTTGAAGGGAGTTTCTCGCTCCATCACTATTGACTTTGAATGGCTCCCGACTGAATGCTCAGTCTGTGGTACATTTGGCCACAACTGTCAAGCTCCCCCGCATGCACCTAACCCCACCGAACGGAATAGAGCTCCAAGGCAGCCTCTAGCCAATCCAGCTCCAGCGACTGTTGCAGACCCCATCCCTATTCCGGCTGCAACTCTTCCGAATCAGCAACAAGGTCCGGCGGTCTCCGCTCCCTCAACCCCTGTTGTTGATCCTATCCTTGAACCGATTGCACCCGAAGTACAGGCTGCTCCAGAACAGCCTTGGAAACAAGTTAAAAGTAAAAAAAAAAAAGCACCAGCCCTTCGAAGGAGGCAACATCCTCTTGTCAAGGCAATGCTGGCAAAGAGGGATAATCCAGAAGGTTCAAGACCCCTGCTCCGGTTCAAGCTCCTGCCCCGAAGAAGGCTGTTCGCAAGCCACAAAAGGGATCAAGTGCACCTCCGAAACGCCATCTGGAAGTGATCCTACCGCTCGCCTCCTTAGAAGATGATTCCAGGCCAGGGAAAGGCCCTTTACTGACCATTGACCAAGGAGAGGAGTCAGAGGTTGCTACCACTTTTTTGTGCTTTGAGGAAGATGATATCGAGTCTCCCGGCCAATCCAGTCCTCCCCCGAAGGCTGGTCCGACGAGAGTGGAGACTATCCAGGATAGATTGAAGGCTTTAATGCCGGATCCAATCCCAATGGTGAAGCAAGGGGCACCAACAAATCCACGCTAGAAGCATCCAAAACAAAGGTAGGCCTCTTGCCTTCCTTGTTAGCTCCTATTGTAGCTTTTATATAGTTATATATATATAGACACACACACACACACACACACACACACATGTATGTATTTTGGTGTTTGGAACACTAGAGGTCTTATGGGTCCGTTGAGGCGATCTGAGGTTAGAAACTTCGTTCATTCTAATGGTCTTTGTCTGGTTGGTTTATTGGAGACCAAAGTGTCGGAGTATCTATTTCGGTCCATGTCTACTGGGCTTCTGTTGGGTTGGATGTGGATTGCCAATTATGAGTCCTCTCATAGGGGTAGGATTTGGGTTGGTTGGGACCCGTCACTAGTTGATTTTCAAGTGATCTCTTATAATAGTCAGGCGATCCATGGTGGAGTTAAACTTCTCACATCAGGATTGTATTGTTGCACCTCGGTGATTTATGCTGAACATTCGTTTATTTCTAGAAGACCTTTGTGGGCGAACTTAATTCGATTGAGTTCTTATGTTCGGGATGTGGCATGGATGGTGGCTGGGGACTTCAATGCCATCAAAGACCCGTCAGATCGGATTGGGAGTTCGGATACATGGCTGCCCTCCTTTGATGAGTTTAATCAGTGCTTGATTCAGGCGGAGCTTGAGGACTTGAGGTATGTTGGATTTCGATTCACTTGGTCCACCTCTTTCGAGGCTAATCGCAAGGCTAGGAAGATTGACCGGGTGTTAGTTAATGCTGAGTGAAGCTTCCAATTTTCATACTCAGAAGCATCGTTCTTCGCTCCGGGAATTTCTGACCACTCGTCAATGGTGGTTAAGGTTCAACCAGTGCTGCAAAGGAAACCTTTTAAATTCTTTGATTTCTGGATGGAGCATCCCTCCTTTCAAGACACTGTATCACAAGTTTGGAGTGAATCGGTAGTAGGGGTCCTGATGTACAAATTGGTGAGCAAACTGAAGACCCTAAAAGGCCGTCTTAAGCAACTCAATAAGGAGTCGTTCTCCAACATCTTCGAGAGGGTTGCAAAGTCTAGGAATGCTTTTAGATTAGCCCAGGTTGGCCTGCAACAGGACCCAACCAATGAACTTTTTGCAGAGTTGGAAAAATCTCATAGGAAAACCTATATAGAGCTGAGGAGTCATGAGGAGTCCTTTTTTCAGACATAAATCAAGGATCAGATGGCTCGAGAATGGTGATAGAAATATCAAGTACTTTCATTACTCCATTAAGACAAGACAATTAGATGATTCTCTCAGTTTTTGATAGAAATGGTTAGTTGGTCTCTGAACCAAGCCTAGTGCAGGATACTTTAGTCTCTCACTTTCAGGAGCTTTTTGCACCGCATTCCCTATTGTCCAACCCTGCTCTAAGGGATATGCAACAAGTCATTCAAAGCCCTCTCAGTGAAGACCAGGTTAGTTTTCTCTCTCGATCCTTCTCAGATAGAGAAATTCATAATACCTTCTTCTCCCTAGCCCGTGGTAAGGCTCTTCGACCAAATGGGTATGGAGCTGAGTTCTTTAAGAGTAATTGGGAACTGGTAGGGCCATTAGTTATTGAAGCAGTAAAGGATTTTTTTGTCACAAGGCACCTTCTTAGGGAAATTAACAAAACTATCTTAGTGTTGATCCCCAAAGTGCCTAATGTGACCTTGGTGAATGATTACAAACCTATAGCCTATTGCAACACGATTTACAAATGCATTACCAAGGTGTAGCTAATCAAGTCACTGCAATACTTCAAGATGCTATTAGTTCTTCTCAGAATGCCTTCGTCAAAGGCCGATGAATCCGGGATAATATACTTCTTGCACAGGAATTATTTGCTGGATTTCATCTTGAGCCGTTCATTCCTAAATGTGCAGTAAAAGTGGATTTTCAGAAAGCTTATGATACGGTCGACTGAGACTTTCTTGAATTGGTGCTACGTGCATTTGGATTTTTGGACCACCTCACTCAGCTCATTATGGTGTGTGTGCGCACTCCGAAATTTTCTATCTCTCTGAATGGGGAGCTCCATGGTTTCTTCCTTAGTGGTCGTAGACTTCGTCAGGGAGATCCCATGTCTCCTTACCTCTTCACGTTGGTTATGGAGGTTTTCTCGGGAATACTCACCACTCGTGCGGCATTACCTGAGTTCAAATTTTTCTGGAGGTGCAAGGCCACAAGATTATCTCATCTCTTCTTTGTGGATGATGTCTTCCTTTTTTGCCGAGCGGACTTGCCTTTGATCTCTCTTCTCAAGGAAGGTCTAGATATCTTCTCGGCATGGAGTGGATTGAAACCAAACAACAACAAAAGTGAGATATTTCTTGTCGAAGGGTTAGTAGAGACAAAGAATGAAATTCTTCGCACATTTTGATTTGTCGAAGGAAAGTTACTGGTAAGGTACCTAGGGGTTCCTATCATCACATCGAGGCTCGAAAAAGTAGACTATGTGTCGTTGGTTGATCGTATAACAGTCAGAGTCCAATCGTGGAATCAGAGATTTCTTTCCTTTGCTGGCAGACTTCAGCTAATAAGGTCAGTCCTCCATGCGATCCAAGCTTATTAGGTGAATTTTTTTACCATTCCTTGTGTAGTGTTGGATCGTATTGAGTAAATCCTTAGGCAATTTCTATGGAGGGGACCAAACCTTCGGAAGGGTGGAGCGAAAGTTTCCTGGGATGACGTATGCCTCCCAAAGGAGGAAGGTGGACTTGGAATTCGTAGGTTGAGGGAATGCAACAAGGCTGTGATGCTTAAGCATATTTGGATTCTATTCACGGACAAAGAGTCATTATGGTGCAGGTGGATACACTCAACCTTCCTAAAAAGGAAGAGTTTTTGGGAGGTTAAGGTGTCGTCCCTTTGTTCCTAGGCTTGGAAGAGAATCATATACTTAAGAACCGAATTCCGGCTATCTTTTCGTTGGAAGATCAGAGATGGCCGATCAACTTCCCTTTGGTTCGATCACTGGCACATGAGAGGTCCACTTCATCTTATTTGCTTGGATTTGATGATACTAAGTTCCGGTTTATCCCGACATGCAACGGTAGCTGATCTTTTTTCACCGGTAGGACAATCCTTTAAGACAGTGGTTGAATCTTGGGAGCAGTCTCTCCCTATCTTCTCCAAGGAACCGGATTGTTTTACTTGGACTGGTAATCCTTTCGGTCTTTTCTCGGTTGCCTCGGCATGGCACACTATTAGAAGAAGGAAGGAGAAGGTCAGCTGGGCATCCTTCATCTGGAACAAAGCTATCACTCCAATATATCAATTTAATCTCTGGCTTATTACCAAGAATTGTCTTCCCACCCAAACACGGCTTATGTCGCATAGCAGAATTGGGAATGCCGTTTGTGCTTTTTGCAAGCTAACATCGGACTCCATCGACCATCCCTACTTCGGGTGTTGTATTACGGCTAGCATGGCCTTCTTTTGGGCGGCTAGATGCAATCTTCCCTGGTGAAATAGGACCTAGACTGAGAACCTTCAATGGGCTATGAAGTTTTTCTTTGGTAAGGACTTTTATCACTCCATTGCCCCTTTTTCGTTTGGTGCCCTTTGCCATATTATCTAGAGATATAGGAATGACGTCCTGTTCAGAAACCACCGTGTCGCAGTTGCTGCCGTTAAAAATCATCTCATCAAAGTGGTTAAGGATAAAGCTCTACGTTCAGAAACGTCGACAATAATCCTAGGAACAAAAGACTTCAACGTAACTGGGGGCTTGACCCATGCATTTTGTCTCCTACTTTAGTGTCGCCTTAGTCGCCCGTGGTAGGGATTGAAGGATGCTTTTGGAAGGGTCGAGTGCTGAACAACATGCTGTCTACTAGTCGTCCTCGGCTTTGGCTTGTTGTGGTCTCTCTTTGTCCTTCTTTTCTCCCTTGCTGGTTAGTTGTTTTTTTTAGGAGTTTATTGGCCCTACGTGGCTTTCTCCCTTCTCCTCTGTTCCTTTGCTTTTCTTAGGCTGTTTTGTGCTTTGTTCCCCGCTGTTGCGGTGCCTCTCTTGTTTTCGGCTCCCTTTCACTCACGCTGACTTGTTATCTTGCTGAGTGAAAGTTTTGTGGAGCCGGTTTTGTAATTATTGATTCAAAGCTTTTATATATTATTACTTCTTACCAAAAAAAAAAAAAAACTCCAAGACAACTTCCTAAGGACAAGATAAAGAATCTTTTTGGATAAGTGAAGCTTGCACAAATTTAAACTCATCAAGAAATGCCATGAGAAATTACAAACACAAGCATATGATCGCAACATTCCGCATATATCAAATATCAAAATCCGCATCACATTATGGCTTAAATAATGCTGATTGATCATAGTTAGCATGTATAGAGGATAAAAAGTCATTAACGAACTAACTTTTCTCCTTGTGCATACCATGCGGATTTCCTATCAAATGATACTGATGGGCAAAATCTGAAGTAGAATACCAGTGACAAGCATATTACGGGCTTCCTTTACTTCGTTGATGTGACCAAACTGAAGTCACATAGATGGGTGCGAAGTGTTTCAAAATCACATTAGGAATAGATTAACCTTATATTTTGGAGGCTATGAAACATATATACATAATGCATTTTAATGCCATTAAGTGGTGTATCTCAACAATGGCAAACTGGCGTGTTCAGTCCACGAACTCTCGTGCTATCTCTCTCTTATAAATTAATGTATCCGTTTGTACTTTGAATTTTTTTTTTTTTTTTTTTTTTTTTTTTTTTGGGGTCAAGACGTACTCTGAAGTTGACAAATTCCAAATTCGATGTATTTTATAGAATGAACCATTCGCAACTCACATACATATATTGCCAAATTCAAATTATTGAAGAGCACATCCAAATATGTCTAGACTTCCATAAACACGCAGAAGTTGACCAAGTACATCCCCATGGCATAATCATAGCGAGTCATAATTACATAGACATAAGACATGCTAATACTTATCAAGCCAAGAGAAACTTAATGATAGCATTAAGTTGTCGACATCTTGTGGCCTAATTATTGTTTATTAGGTGTGGCCATGAAAGTGCCATGAAATCCATATGGCACTCTCTGAGGCAACTTTATCTTCGCCACTGGCTCGCCTTCGAAATCCTTCACATCAATTATGTGAACCTGCGAGCATAGAGCATTTCAAACAAATTGATAAATGGCAAGCTGAGTATGTATTAATGCATCCCCATAAAATTTTACCACGGATTTGCTCAAAGAGATTTAACATCATTTGTGTGAATTTGGATTTCATGGTCTTTCATGATCATTTCAAGTTTTTCTTTTTCAAAAAAATAATCATATATAGAAGATGATGAGGTGTTGTTTCACATTTTAAGCTTCGAAGATAGGAAACCTTGTATGTTTTAGTACTTGATTAATCCTCATTGTATCTCACGGTCGCTGGCGATATTGATTTATGCTTTTATGGGCAAGACAAGAGAAAGTGCAATATGGAGTATACAGGTAGTTATGGACTTACGTGAGTCTCATCAGACACTTCATTGTGAACAAAAGTTACAATCCAACCATCATCTTCATCTTCATCTTTGACACTACCATTTTTAGCGACGAACACACTTCCGCTACAAAAGTTGCTCTCCCCAAACTTGTGATATTCAACCTTCACAGCCTGTTCATACTCTCCCTCCTGTCCCAATCAAAACTAATAATGCTGAAGTCCTAAAAACAACGAAATAATAATTGTGGATAACATAATGTAGCCGCACGTATGCCATTGAGGTTGGTAAAAAATGCAATTGCATGAAAGAAAACTTAATGTTGGGTCAAGATGCTATTGACCCGTGATTCCTGACCCCAGTCAAAAGGAGAATTTGCTATTCAGGAGGTATTAACAAGAGACATGTCTAAACTTTTACAACAATGTCATATTTTTACCTTATATTACTTGGATTTGTAGCTCCTAATAATGTTAGAAATCTGTGCTATAATTATCCTCGCTGAATTCTACTGTTTTGTGCCAAAAAATAAAGAGTTCTTTTTCCGTGCCGGTAAATTCCAATAATCGTTGATAAGTGTAAAAACTTGTTGATAAAGAAAATGGCCATTGGCTTTCTTTTTAGGTAACTTGTAGCGAGTTGCTAATTTTTTTTTTTTTGAATGAAATTATTAAGTTTTTGTGATAGTTTATAGATGATCAATTTTGTACTAACTTACCAACTTCAATGGCATAGCTTTTTTTTTTTTTTTTTTTGGTCAGTTCAATGGCATAGCTTACTAGTGCTTCAAATTTACTAATTTTTTTAATGAAATTATCAACTAAATTAGAGTGAATCGCTAACTTTTGTCGGATTAAGATTTAGATTATCGATTGGGTTATCAACTCTTACATGAGTTTCATATCGATGTTTAATATTTTTTTTCTGACTTACCAAATTTCATTTGTCTTGGTCAACAACCTCTTGTGTTTACTAATTCTTTATTAGGGGTATCGATCTAAAAAAGGTTGGAAATCACTCAAATAAAGATTCATAAATTTATATGAGAGTAGGTACATTTAAAGCATTGATAAGAAAGACAAATAAAATTTGGTAAAAGATAAGAAAAGCTAGTCACTTATAAACTATCAAGAGTTAACAATCTCATAAAGTGTTGGTAACTTACTCATAAGTTACCGGTACATCTACTGACTGATCATTTTTTTACGAACAGTAGAATCATTCTTTTATCCTTCTCACATGAATATAAAGACACTACAAAACAAATCATACGCACATCAACACAATAACTTATAGATCCTTTCTTGCACCACTCAGTAGACGAAATAAATTAGTCTCATCGTCAGCTTATTCTAGCATATGTCTAAAATAATTACGTGACGAATATAGAATGATTCGACAACAACAAGAGTGATTCATTGAAATTGGAGAGATGTAATTGTTCGTACCATGAATTGCTCAGCCTGTGGTTCATCAAAGTATAATTTGGCCAGACTTCCAAACTTAGGCAGCCCTGAGATTTAAAAGGATGAAAAATTAGTAAGAATAATACGTATTGCGTGCAGTATTTATCATAAAAGCTAGCGATTTCATTGGTTAAATCCATTATTATTCGTTACCGCAGCTAGAACTTGCTGATGAATCGACGACTTGAGCGAAGCCAAACTTGTTCTTCAAACCTATGAAATTCCCATTGATGAACGGAAAATCCATGGAGAAGTTAGTGCCACTGAGATTTCTCTCGCTAATATCTCCAGTTTCCATGCTCAATCTCCACTCATACACACAATGAAAAAGAAAACCTTCTTCTTCATTGCCATTTCCTCTATTTTCTGGAGGTAATTTGTATCCTCTTGAGAACCAATCAAACTTGTTCACACCCCAATCTGGACCTGGCAATATGGACGCCATGGCCCTACAGCCCCTTACCACAACCTGTATTTCCCAATTAATTGGTGAGAAATAAAGAAAACGAAGGATTGTGCTCATAAGTCCAAGTGATAAATCACCCATGATCATCATTCATTCATAATTGCAAAGAAAATGCAAAAAAAAAAAAAAAAGGATTCTTTACTGTTACGATGTGAAGGCATTTAGTACCTCATCTCCATCCTCAAATGTATTGAGGAGGTGAAATGCGCAGCATGTCTCTACTTCAAACCAGCGGATAGAATTGGCATCACCGTATCGCGGCATTACTCCAAACCTCGTCGTTCCTTCTTTATCATACTTCAGCAATCTATTTTGCAAAATAAGGACACAAATTTTAGGAACTGGTTGCTCTAAGCATGAACTATTTATGGTTTGGGGACATTATTTTTTGATTGAGATGTATACTCACGGCCCTCCCTTGGCCAGTCTCTGGGTATCCAATACAACAGGATGATCCACTATGATATTGTACCTGAATGAAGAAAATATGAGTTAATCTCCAAATTTGCAATAATGATGATGATGATGATGATACTAAGGGGAAAAAACTTGTGTATATCGGACATGCATTCATGTGTCGCCATATATTTTGAAGGTTGGTAAAGAAAATGCTAAAACCTCTCCGTGACCCCAATGTCGTGGCTGAGGACACTTTTGTCTAATTTGGCATCCACCTTGTGACGAAGCTCCTTTCCATCGGCTGAAAACAGGTCAAATTAGGAACAAAGAGGAGCTACTAATTTTCAATCAAGATTTAGCTATAGCTAGGTTGATTCATCCCCCGAGCAATTAAAGATACAACCTAGAACTCAGATGTTCCTATTGTTCTTATCAACACCTTAAATTTACCGACTATTGTATGAAAATACCAACCTTTATTTGAGAGCCTTATCAATTCTTCTCCGATTAAGTTATCAACTAGTTTTGAGTTACCAACTTTCATTTAAATTATTTACCAGCATTTATTTGGTCTTTAGTAATTTAGCAACTTTTCTTATCATTTAACAAATTTAATTGGCTTAGCTTGCATCAAATGTAGCTTCTTCAAACATACATGCAATATAGATTGTTTTACCGCTTCCAAGTGACTAAGAGGAGAAGAAATATTACCGGATACCACTCCTACAAGAAGGAAAGGTTTCTTGACATCAATCCCCATTATCACAAGCTCGCCACTCCCCGGAGCTTTCTGTTTGAGAAGCATAGATTTTGCAAACAAACCTCAAGAAGATCCATCAGTATCGTAAACACGAAAGCTTTAATAACACACTCAGGTAAAACATTAATATAGTATAGGAACCTTCGGATGGCTAGTGCAAGATCGATCCCAATCCCCATTGAAGTCCCACTCGCCGTATGTTTCTAGGGTTCTTGAGTCGATCTCATGAGGCAAGTAATTCTCTGCTGTTGCATACAGCTTCCCTGAGTGCTCGAACACACTTGTGTTGCAGATGAACTTGGTATCAGCATTGAGTCTAATCTGTCAAAGCACCGAATTTAAATTTGCAGCTCCTTAGGCACTCTGGTTCCCTTAACAAAAGGTTCTTATATCTCATATTGCATATGCTTTGTATAGAATGTTGGCGGGTTCCTTTTCAGTTGGAGTGGGACCCACGTGGCAGAAAATCTTAGAAGTAACAAAAAGAGTCAGGCGGTTAACGGTGCTTCTTCATGTTGAAGCATGTAGGTGGCGGATTGATCAAATCGTAGGCTAATTACGAAGATGCACATGCATGCCAAAAGCCATCGTGCAAATTACCTGATTCAGAGAAACTGCAGCTAAGATAGCTAATGAATCTCCTTCAATGGTAGGGATGAAGGAGGGTTTGTTTCTTTGCTTTTCAAGCTTGAATGTCTGGGACTCGACGTACTTGTTCTTGTAGGAGATGGTCCAATCTGAATCGCCAGTCTTTTTGAAGAACAATGCATGAAGCATTCCTTCTCCTTCTACCCATGTCTCATTCGTTATTCCAAAGGGGCTCGCCGTGGATATGAGACATCCAAATTGAGGATTTGGACCTGAAATTGAGAAAGTTTCATAAAACCATTTGATAAATGAAAATCGTATCAATTTTTTAATTGTTAAGAAGATGAATCAGCGTGATCTTGCATATAGGACCGCCATGTGCACAACTCGCATATTGCATGGGACCTCAATACCAATGCAACTCTATCTACTGCAAAGATCTATATCCCGACCTATGTTATTGCAGTTTCGACCCAAAATATGCATCATACGTAGCTAAGATTTGAAAGCTTACATCAATGAAACTTAAATTTCACGTAAAAATACAGACTAGATGCGTACCATTTCTAACAAATGCTCCTTGGGGGAAAATTGGCCGGTAGTTCCCTTCCAAGCAAGAAACTTCTACAGCTTCTCCAATTTCTTGAACCGGTGCAAAGTTCTTCTGTTCAAGTCATTATTTCAGAAAAATCATACTTACGTAAAATTATATTGTATTTCCTTGAGCATCCTCATAGTTTTCATATGTAGCAATAGAACGTTGATAATGTGTGCAGTGAAAATGACACGGGTGACAATCAAGGCAAAATCAAGTGTGCTAAAGAGCTACTGCTCAACTGATTTAAATTTCTAGAGTTACAATTTCAATTAGATTATGGTGCTTTCTTTTGATATAGCCATAATAAGATATTCCGATTAAGTAGGTGTTTTTGAAATATTACCGTCATTTCATATTTGTATGTTTCTAGCTAGGATATTTACCATTACTGATTTGGAAGACATCAATTAGAATTGTAGTTTGACAGTTAGAAACTCCACTGATTATTTCATGATTCGATAAAATCTCGAATTATTGAATAAATTTACTTTTTTGAGAACTTGTTGGCAGCTATTTTTCTATCTAGGGTTCATGAATGATTGAAAGAGAAGTATCCTTGGAGTCACCTATTGCATTGCTACCAGCATAAGAATTAATTTTCTAATATATTCGTTCCTACCTTTTTATAGTGACGTGGACGCGGCTACTGAAAACTTTCTAGAACGTTTAGACAGACATAAATCCAATAGGCGGCTTTGGGACAACAATATGTGCAGCTTGAAAGAATGGCTATAACTTCTGATCTAAGAACGTAATGGGCCCCCACATTACTAATCCAGAAAGCTCGTTCAGAGCACGCAACGGTGGGCGAATCGGGATCCCTATTTGCAGCTGTTTTGGTCCCCAAAATGCATTATTTAAGCATGTTTAGGGGGGGGTCAATTTTTTTTTCGTTATTCAAGGCTTTTATTTATTTTTGCGATTCTTTACTGCTTAAGGTCATACTTGGGTTTTCCATGTCACCTAGGTTCGTAGGATACTTATTTGATCTGTTTTCTATGGATGAGATAGCTTTCATCGTGTTATGTTTTATAGTAGAGAAAAGAGATTTTCTCTATTGTGGTGCCTGTGAGCGTGTGCTCCATGGTGTGCCTTTGCAGATCGATGAAACCATGGTTACCTATTGCTTGCTGTGTCAAATAGCGGTGTTATCAACCACACGAAGATTGGAAAAAAAACTGTTCATTTTCAGCTTATCATTCGAGCATCAGAGAATTTGTTGATGAAGTAATAATGAAATTTTCTGGATTGTGTCTCACCTCTTCCAACCTGCCTTATGGTCACATCTACTATGAGCTCTGCCATAAACACCTCCACTTTTGCGAGAATAGGTGAAAGTTGGGCATATCAAATTTTGTTCCTTCCCAAATTCACTATAATTGTAATATACTTTAGTAGATATTTCTTTATGTGTCACAATTATCTTACTATCTCCTAAGTTATGTTAGATTAGCAAGATATTCATCTGGTACTTTCCTTTCACAAATTATTTTTGGTGAATGGTTTTTAAAGATCCTGAAGCTGGAAATTTTCAGACGGACCAAATGAGCTAAGAGAGAGCCTCCTTTCTAAGTACCTGAGAGGGTAGAAAAGGTTGATCCACAAACCGGTACAAGCCATCCACTAAGACATCCAACACCAGCCCTGAAGCTTTCTTGACTGTGTTGGATACATCAATCTTCTTCAACGGCAGTTGTTGCTGCAACTTCTTCCAAATAGGCTGGCCATGCAATTTTTCGAATTTAAAGTCAAACTGGTAATTATTAGGTTTAATACAAAACAAATAACAGATGCTCAAGTTGTCTTCTGCGTGCCTTGAGAAAAAAATAAACAATGAATATCTTTTATATATAAATGGGATTTAGATTTCGTGCAGAGTACCTTCAGAGCTGGAGAAATGGACCTTCTGAGGTGATCAAAGGTAGGAGAAAGAGAATACCTATGGGTGGATGCATTCACATGCAAAGCGAAAGGAGAGAGTGCCATTTTTTTACTCTCTATGCACAAGTTGCATGTTTTCGTGTCCTTTATATAGACACCCTAGGCATGTGACTAAATCACAGATTAGGCGGTCTTTAATATGTTGTTTAGATTCATATTTTGTTAGACCAAATTCATTACGTATCAAGAAACACAGTACGAGCAAAATACAAGCTCGATACATACATACATACATACATACATACATGCCGTATTGATTTGGTGTAGAGCATCATGCATAAAATAAATCCTCAAATAACATTTTCTCCTCAAAATATGAAAGATAGCTTACTTTTTCGGTGCACCTTTGTGGGACATTTACGTGCAGATAAATTTGTGCAAGTTTACAGAGACCAGACTTACAAGAACAAGCAATCTTCATTTGTTAGATACGTCCACAGGCTCATTTCACAAACATGATCAATAATTAATCATTCTTCATATGTTATACATTACATTAGAGAACAAATGTTAAAATTGTACTCTTGTACGAGGAATCCTCACAACCCTCTCTTGACGGCATCTCAAAGCATTTGTTCTTATGCACTTTTCTGTCAGCATGCTCATCTATATATTAAAGAATGACTTAGAGCTAGGTGGTCCACGATAAAGAATTTGGAATGTACTTTACTATTGGTGCCGGCTCATTACACACTTTTAATACGACAACATCCTTTATGGAGTGTACAGAGAGTTATTTGAACAAGCAAAAGTTTATTAATGCACTTTGACATCCGCTCCTTTGAAGCGATATCAAGGCGGCATGGTGTTTAATTAATCAAGAGTAATTCCAATAGCTAATCTGGTCAAGTTCAAAAAGTTTATTACTACTTTTGATGCATTCAAATCTCTATCTATCTAACCTCAATGTGTTTGTCGAGTGGTTCTTCTAAGCATTGCTAGAGCATAACTTTCTGGCATTTGCTTGCTAAGCAATATGGCGAAAATGTTGTAGAATACCTATGTAGATTTCAGACATATTAAGTGTAATACTCAAATATGAGCTTGTACAAGTGATTATGATGGCAAAGTGACGAATGCTCTATCCAATAAAGATCTGATCGATAAAATACGACAAAACCCAACATGCCTCTTGTGTTGTTGGAATATTCTTGTAAACACATGCAGAAGCCTTCCCCAGAGACAGAGTAACGAAAGTCCCAGATGGGGTCAAAGGGACACCAGGGAGGTCGAGAGGACACGGATGTGCAAATTCGAACGGCCGCCTCTCGTGTGAAGGTCGATGTGCTGCCGTCTGGAGCTTTTCAGCGACGCAACTAGTTTCATAGTAAAATATAGGACCGTCAGCGACCAACTCAAGTTTTCGTCGTTTTTGTTAGCTGGGTTCACTCCTATGTGGAGGAGACCCAATGAGTTGCAAGCTCAAAAAGGGCTTGAGCCCATATAATAAGTTATATGAGGAAATAGGGTTTCTCACTATCTATATAAAGAGATAGCCGCAGAAAATGAAATAGTAATAAGAGAAAAAGAGAAAGCAGAAAATCTGGGGTTTTGGGTAATATCTGATTTACATCAAGCTAGCATCAGAGGTCGATTCGTGGTCCGATTGAGCTGAAATTTTGTCAGCATGTTCGTGGCGCAATTTTCTCGAATCTGAACGGTTTGATTTTCGTTTGAAGCTCCATACATCAAGTTTTTCGTGGATTGATCAAAACCTGCGTTTTTGGTCAGATTTATCCTTGATCTCTTGTGAAGTTCATGTGTATTGCCAAGAATTATGTTCTTGAGGTGTTTGCTGCTATGTACCTCTAGTATTTGCTAGAGAAGAATAATTTTATTGATAGTGAAGATTTTCAGGTGGACTCCGATCCCGTGGTTTTTTATCTCCTCACATTGAGAAGGTTTTCCACATAAAAAAATCGTCTTATGTTCGCGTGCTTGGTATTTATTTTACTCTACTATATCGATTCCTATTAGGTTTACACAAGAGGGGAGATTATTTTATTCCGCTGCATTGATTCGATATTATTCGAATTATTACCGTTCTCCCATCAGAGTGGTATCAGAGCAATATGTTATTGCTTGATTTTTTATGCCTTGTGTTAAACAATGGAAACGAATACGAGTAGAATGGTTACACTGAATGGTTCGAATTATCATATCTGGAAAGGGAAGATGGAAGATCTTTTATATGTGAAAGATTTTTATTTGTCTGTATTTGCTGAGGAGAAACCAGAGAATAAAACTGACGTTGAATGGTCTATATTTCATCGTCAAGTGTGTGGTTATATCAGGCAGTGGGTAGATGATAATGTTTTGAACCATATTATTGAGGAAACACATGCACGCAGTTTATGGGATAAGCTCGAACAGTTATATGCTCGAAAGACTAGGAATAATAAGTTATTTTTGATAAAACAGATGATGGCTCTGAGATATCATGATGGTACTCGTTTGTGATCATTTAAATTCTTTTCAAAGAATTATAAATCAGTTGGCTGCGATGGGAATCAAGTTTGATGATGAGATACAAGCATTATGGTTGCTTGGTACTTTGCCGGACTCATGGGAGACGTTCCGAACATCTTTGATTCTGCCCCAGATGGTACGATTACCATGGATTTAGCCAAGAGTAGTATTTTGAATGAAGAGATGAGAAGGAAGACACGGGGATCGTCCTCTTCACATTTTGATGCCTTGGTTGTTGAGAAAAGGGGGAGAAGTGAATCTCGAGGTCCGAGAAATAGAGATAAAAGTCGAGACAAAAGTAGAGGTAAGTATAATAAATTTGCTAATATTGAGTGCCATTATTGTCATCGAAGGGACATATTCGAGAGGTTTTGTCGCCGTTAAAAAGGGACAAACAAAAGGAGAAAGGTAAAGAGAAGAAAAGTGATAATGACAAGCGATGACAATCATGTCACTTTGCACTTAAAGAAGACTTTCTCACTATTTTTGATGGTGATGTGGTGAATTTTGTATCTCATGAGACCAGTTGGGTAATTGATAGTGGTGCATCCGTTCATGCTACGTCTCGTAGAGATTTCTTTACATCATACAGGTCAGGTGACTTCGGATCTGTGAAGGTGGGAAACAATGGACTAGCTCAAGCTGTAGGCATTGGTGATGTGTGCCTAGAAACCAGCAATAGCACAAGGTTAGTATTGAATGATGTTAAACATATACCTGATATCCGCTTGAATTTGATTTCTACAGGTAAGTTGGATGATGAGGGGTATTGCAGCACCTTCAGTAATGGTCAATGGAAGCTCACCAAAGGTTCTCTTGTTGTGGCTAGAGGTGAAAAATATTCTTCGTTATACATTATGCGGCAAAGTTGTCCACGAGACAAAATTAATGCAGTAGATAGCGAAGATGCAGCTGAGTTATGGCATAAAAGGCTCAGTCACATCAGTGAGAAGGGTTTGTCAATATTGGCCAAGAAGAAGCTCCTTTCAGGATTGAAAAGTTCAGCGCTAAAGAAGTGTGCTCATTGTTTAGCGGGAAAACATAACGAGTTGCATTTAAAAGCTCCCTCCTTCAAGAAAGTCGGGTATAGTGGATTTAGTGCATTCTGATGTTTGCGGTACTATGAAAACAAAATCACTTGGTGGCTCTCTTTATTTTGTTACCTTCATAGATGATTTTTCAAGGAAAATTTGGATTTATACCTTGAAAACTAAAAATCAAGTGTTAGATGCTTTTAAGCAATTTCGGGCTTTCGAGAGACAGTGGAAAGAAATTGAAATGCATCGGAACCGATAACGGGGAGAGTATATTGGACCTTTTGATGAATATTGCAGACAACAAGGTATTCGACATCAAAAGACACCTCCCAAGACGCCTCAGTTAAATGGCTTAGCTGAGAGAATGAACAGAACATTGGTTGAAAGGGTAAGATGCTTACTTTCACAGTCAAAGCTATACGGATCCTTTTGGGGTGAGGCTTTAAGTACGGTTGTGTATGTATTAAATCTTACTCCATGCGTTCCTTTAGAGTTTGATGTTCCTAATAGAGTTTGGACAGGCAAAGAAGTTTCTTATGATTATTTGCGTGTATTTGGGTGCAAAGCATTTGTGCATGTTCCCAAAGATGAGAGGTCTAAACTTGATGTGAAAACACGACAGTGCATATTTATTGATTATGGACAGGATATGTTTGGCTACAAATTTTATGATCCACTTGAAAAGAAAATTGTAACAAGCAGAGACGTTGTGTTTATAGAAGATCAAACAATAGAGGATATTGAGAAATCAGAGATGATTTCAACACCACAGGTTAGTGATAATCTGGTTGATTTAGATCCAGTTCCTCTTACAAATATTCCTACACAGGTTGATGAAGAGCAGCAGGAAGTCAATGTTCCAAATAACGCACATGTTCATGAACATGTTGAAATAGATAATATTATTCCTGAACCAGAGGCTCAATTAGATGTTCCACTGGATGTTCCAGTCCGAAGATCCGTTAGAGACCGACGACCTTCCACCATATATTTTGAAGATGAGTATGTATTATTGGTCGATGCGGGTGAACCGAGTGCTATGCAGAAGCAATAGAAGATGAGTACAAAAGCAATTGGTTTGATACTATGCGAGATGAGATGCAGTCACTTTATGATAATCATACTTTTGAGTTGGTGAAGTTACCTAAAGGTAAAAGAGCTTTGAAGAACAAGTGGGTATATAGGTTGAAGCAAGATGAACATACCTTTGCACAACCACGGTACAAAGCTAGATTGGTTGTTAAGGGATTCGGTCAGAGAAAGGGTATTGATTTTGATGATATATTTTCTCCGGTAGTGAAAATGTCTTCTATCCGTGTGGTACTAGGCTTGGCAGCTAGCCTAGATTTGGAAATTGAGCAAATGGATGTTAAAACGGCCTTCCTACATGGTGACTTGGAGGAAGAGATATACATGGAACAACCTGAGGGTTTCAAAGTGAAAGAGAAAGAGGATTATGTGTGCAAATTGAAGAAAAGTCTCTATGGCCTAAAATAAGCACCGAGGCAGTGATACAAGAAATTTGCGTCAGTTATGATAGAACAGGGCTATAAGAAGACTTCCTCAGATAACTATGTGTTTGTCCAAAAATTTTCTGATGATAACTTTATTATTCTCTTGCTTTATGTTGATGATATGCTGATTGTTGGCAGGAATGCTTCAAGAATTGAGTTATTGAAGAAATAGTTGAGCCAGTCTTTTGCCATGAAAGACTTGGGCTCGGCGAAGCAGATTCTTGGCATTAGAATTATTCGAGACAGAGATGCTAAGAAGTTATTTTTGTCGTAAGAGAAATATATCGAGAAGATCCTTTAGAAATTTTACATGGACAAGGCTAAAGTGGTTAATACTCCTCTTGCTGCCCACTTTAAGTTAGATATGATGCAAAGTCCTACGACTGATAAAGAAAAGAAAGATATGGAAAGTGTTCCATATGCTTCAGCTGTAGGAAGCTTAATGTATGCGATGGTATGTACACGCCTAGACTTGGCGCACGCAGTTGGCGTTGTTAGTCGCTATTTGTCAAATCCAGGCAGAGAGCACTAGAATGCAGTGAAGTGGATTATGAGGTATCTTCGGAGAACTTCAAATTTGAAACTCAGTTTCGGGACCAGGAAACTTGAGTTAATTGGATACACAGATTCCGACTTGGCATGAGATATTGATACTCGTAAATCTACTTCTGGTTATTTGATTTCTTTTGCGAGTGGAGCTGTGTCATGGAAGTCAAGATTGCATAAGTGTGTTGCACTTTCTATAACCGAAGCTAAATTTATTGCAGCGACTGAAGCTAGTAAAGAGATGCTGTGGATGAAGAAGTTCTTAGAAGAACTTGGGTTCAAGCAAAAGAGGTATGTGCTATTTTGTGATAATTAAAGCGCAATTCATCTTGGTAAGAATTCATCTTTTCATTCTAGATCGAAACATATTGATATTAGATATCATTGGATAAGGGATGTTCTAGATGAAGAGTTGTTGGAATTTGAGAAAATTCATACGGATCATAATGGCTCCGATATGATGACGAAGACTCTACCAAGAGAGAAGCTTGAACATTGCCGTTTGATAGCAAGGATGGTGAATCCCTCCACATTGTCGTGAGGGGGAGATTTGTTAGTTTGGGTTCACTCCTATGTGGAGGAGACCCAATGAGTTGCAAACCCAAAAAGGGCTTGAGCCCATATAATAAATTATATGAGGAAATAGGGTTTCTCAATATCTATATAAAGAGATAGCGCGAGAAAAGGAAAAACGATAACAAGAGAAAAAGAAAGCAGAAAATGCTGGGGTTTGGGGCAATATCTAATTTACATCAAGTTGGCGTCAGAGGTCGATTCGTGGTCCGATTGAGCTGAAATTTTGTCAGCATGTTCGTGGAGCAATTTTCTCGAATCTGAACGGTTTGATTTTCGTTTGAAGCTCCATACATCAGGTTTTTCGTGGATTGATCAAAACCTGCGTTTTTGGTCAGATTTATCCTTGATCTCTTGTGAAGTTCATGTGTATTGCCAAGAATTATGTTCTTGAGGTGTTTGCTACTATGTACCTCTAGTATTTGCCAGAGAAGAATAATTTTATTGATAGTGAAGATTTTTGGGTGAACTCTGGTCCAGTGATTTTTTATCTCCTCACATTGAGGAGGTTTTCCACGTAAGAAAATCGTCTTGTGTTCGCGTGCTTGGTATTTATTTTACTCTACTATATCGATTCCTATTAGGTTTACACAAGAGGGGAGATTATTTTATTCCGCTGCATTAATTCGATATTGTTCGAATTATTACCGTTCTCCCATTAGTTTTTTGTGGGGCCGTTTGGAGAATCTTTCTCAAAAGTAACCCTGTCAAGAATCATTTCACATTAGGGCAACATAGAAGTAAATAAGTGAGTAAATATTTTTGCCCTCACTTGAATCATTCTTCTTTTGGATTCTTTTCAAGTGAGCTCAAATGGGAGCTGGAAACATCCTCAAAAGACAACGGGCATTCATTTCTCTATTCCATACATTGATTATCCCTTGCTTAGCCACTTTTGGGTTTTTAATTCATTTCTCAAACCCAAATCTTCTCACTATGGCAAGGCAAGTGATTTACCGGGTACCGGGAGAAGATATTGCGATCCGGAGCAGCATCGAAAGACGACACTGAAGGCCACAAAAGTCAGAAACGATGGGTTCAAAAGAGGCGAAGAAAGAGAAGCGTCAAAGATAGAGAGTTGAAAAAGAATTGAAAAGTCAAAGTCAAGAGCATGAAAAAGCAAATGGTACGTAAAAGAAAAGGCAAATACCCGAGAAGGCAAAGGGAAAAGGTGTTGGTAAAAGATGCATGGCGGGAAGGGAAAGCCCTCGCCGCCGGTGACAACCTCTCCGACCAATTTAACCCTTGACGTTGCCAACCTCAGCCCCAGCTTCGACTTCCTCACCAGTGCCATTGATGGCCCCGGTGCCCGTGTCGACTATAGCGTCCATTCAGGCGACCTCTCGGACGTCTTTAGGGACAATGCCAAGGAACTCAGCAAGAACTCCCTCCGAAATTGCACCAGGATCGCCACCATCGAGGTCATGTGGCGGTTCGGCATCCACTCCATCGGCCTCACGCACCTGGCAGCTAGGCACCGTTCTGCGCCCCTTCTTCTTGCAGATTTCCCTCATGAATGAAACTCCGGAAAAAACCATTCCCCTCCTCCTCCTCCTCCCACTAAATAACAGCTAAAAAATAATAATAATCCGATCTTTGTCGACTATTGTTGCAGAAACGATTAGGTCCTTCAATGTGCGATGGCCATATTGTTGGGAAAATATGGGTTCAAATTGAGTAGAACAATGAAATAGGATCTTTAGAATAATCAAGTCGGACTTTGAGGCGTAATATCACTTTTTTTAAGGATTTATTTACCCCACAAAATTGCTAATGGTCACCAGTAAATATCTTCCATAATACAACAAAATCTCAAAATTGAGAATACTAGATAACAGTAAAATAAAATAATGAAGGGTTAGTGCTAATTAAACTGTGGGCGCGCAAGCATCAAAGTGCTAAGTGCACCTAATAATCGCGCACCCGCATGCGGGTATGGTAGGATCTAGCCCACACTTGATTATTTCTTTAGGTACGCTAAAAGAACCCCACACTTATTAACTGGCCCACTTCCTCCCACTTTTTCTATGTGGAACAAGAAAACATACACTTTAGTTTGTTTTATAGACAAACTTTCAACACATATCACGTCTTTCAAAAACAAAGAAAGATTACATCTTGTATCGCATGAGTGTTCGCCAAGCAGAATTTCCATTCGTCTCAATACTGGACTTTAATGACATTTGTAGGTGGCCATCATCCAATCCGACTTAACGAATCAAATAACCAATCGGATAAAATACTTGTTCGTTGATTTGGAGCTTGGATTAGTGATTAGTGATGGAACTTTGGAGATATAAAATTCTATCCCATCTCTAGTTCGTTCCTTCGCCGGTCACCTTGGCGCGCTGGAAGCCACCGCCGCACTCCAGGACGACCCCCATCGCGGTTGCGCAGCATTGCACGGGCCCCCACAGATCCAGGGGGTCCGATGGACTCGACAACTTCAAAGGTCTGTTTGCTGCAACGATTGTTTTATCACTTTCGCGTTCTTCCTTTGGTTGATGTCGATCCGTCGTGGATTTTATGAAGATTTTTTTATCAGACGATTCGAGAAATGCGAGCATCGATTCTCACAGTTTTGTCTTTTTTTCCTTTTGTGGTTTCGTTGCAGTCAATATCATTTTTTTTTTTTGTGGTTTGTCGAGCTGGATTATGTGTAATTTCGTCGCCAATTCGTTGGTCGATTCTGTTTTTATTTAAGCCGAATGAGGCCGGTCATCACAGATTTGTGAGACGCAAATAAATGCAGGGTCGGGCGGATCAAGTTTTGGGGGTCGTCACGGAGTCCGTTGGATCCTAGATTTGTGCGGGCCATGCGATGCTAGGCAAGCGAGAGGCGGAAGGTCATCGGATGTGAGCGCTGTCCACCTCTTCTTCCTCCTCCTCCGTTGTTCAAGCTGGCGAATGTGAAGGCAGGGAGGATGAAGAAACGGTAAGGTTACGTTGTTTCACTCAGGATTGTTCATATCAAATTATCAGTCATGTCATATAGAACGGCTGATACCAACTAAATCTCCATATCAGAATTCCCAATCTAAACTAGAGTTTGTGGTTAAATGATTTAGAATTATATGGGCAAATTGAAGAAGTTATGATTAAATTGATGGCCGATACCGACTAGATCTCCATATCAGAATTCCCAATCTAAACTAGAGTCTGTGGTTAAATGATTTAGAATTATATTTAGTTATGATTAAATTATTAGCTAATCTCCATATCAGAATTCCCAATCTAAACTAGAGTCTGAGGTTAAATGATTTAGAATTATATGGGCAAATTGAAGAAGTTATGATTAAATTGACAGCTGTACAATAAATTTATAGTTATTTCTACTTATTTTAATGAGAAAAATAATTAAAGTACCATGTACATTTACATATATTAATTGCAAACGCGGATTAAAATTCAAAATAGATAAATACATATTACTTTATTATTAAAAAAAAAAAATTCTTCAAACCCTCAACCTTAGATCCCCTCCACACCGATCAGGTTGAGTGGTTAGTGGTGATATGACCTTACATTTTTACACATATCAAAGTCAATGACACTCTCGAACTCATCAAGTAGTAGCGAAACTCAAACTCGTACTTTTCGTTTTGAACTCTTTTTGCTCTTATGAATAGCTCAACTTCTTATCTTTCTTAAGCTTCTTCGATCGAATTATTTTCATCTTATTAAAATGAATTGAAAACATAGATTTTTGTTCGAGAGTTACGAAGAAATAAGCCAATCATGTCCCCACAATGCCTAAGATTCCGCAATATCTTTTTCCCCTTTCTTTTCATCCACCAACGAATATATTCACTTGAAATGATGGGCAGGACACGGATTTGCATTTTGCATGATAGATGTACAGTAAAAACACATGGAACCCTCTTAAGGGCCTCAACAGATCAATTTATTTTGTTCTCGTGAGATCATGACCCATTAACTGGAAATAAATGATGGACAGATGGATTTATGAAACAAGTTTCTATAATATAAAATTCTTACTTTTAGTCTCCGTTTTTTTTCAAGAAAAATAAATTACTTAAAAAATAATTTCCCAAAAATCATTACTTATATTGTTTAACGTAATTAGTTAATAAAAAGTGTTGTCATTATCGATTACAATTTATGCCTAAATTTCATAAATGGTGAAATTTTTTTTTTTTTAGTTTATTCATTTTTGGTAGCGAAGCAAGCTATCATTTAAAAAAAATATATTTTTCAAATCGTCCATTTCCACGAAACAAACAGAGTCTTAACGTGTCTAATTTCCAAATCTGAATAAAGGCAATTTTGTTCCCTATTTTGAAAGATTCCCACTACATCATGCAGCATTATAATGCATTTCATTAATTTAAGAAAATGAAGAGGTCGTAAGAAGCATTAAATTTACTATGCTTTGTCTCCATGCAACTAGCCGATAAGTCAAGTGTGAAAATGGAAATCTACACGTCAGAGATTTATTTAGGAGATTCTCTATATTTCTCTTAATTGATTCTTATTGATTTTAATTGATGTTTTGTTACTTTAGATAATTATCCCATAAAGCCTTTAAATAGGCTCATGTACTGTTCATTTTGATAATGTTCAGAATTTTACATATCACGTTCCGTTTCTTATGGCATTTTTAGGCCTGAGAGTGGTACTCAAAGCTAAGTAAGTCACACTTTCAATAGTTTAAAATTATTTTGGGAAGTTTATTATAAAAGTCCAATAAGGAAGGAAAAATATGCCCGTGACACTCCTGTTTGGTGGAAAAATCCAATTGAAAACAGCCTGGCATAGTTAACAAAACTGTGCAGTCATGTGAAGGTGCAAATCTCCATACTCGAGATAACAATAAATTAAGACAAAAAGAGGGATATAAATTTATAGTTCCAGTGATGATCCTAGTCCTAAGACTTATATTTAGCATATCGATTTGTTTGCCTACGTTCTTCCTCCTTTCTGCATCTGTTCTTGTTTGTCGGTTTTATATGTATTTTGGTGATCTTAATACATTGTAAATTGTACTTTTCTATATGTAAGACTTAGGCTATGCTGGGTCGTTCGGATTTTTAATCAAGATAAGAATAGATAAGATGAAATATGAAAATCCAAGAATTTTACTATATCATGTCTATTATTTAGTGAATCGCAATAATTAAATCAAATATATATATGGCATACCGGTGTTAATAAACCTAAAAGTTTACAAATGGAAATTGTCCAAATTTCTTGCGACACTATTCCCTAATTTATTTTTATTTTCTTTTCATATTCTTTTATTTTACCTCTCTTTTTTTATTATTGTCTTTATTATTTCTTTTTACCTTTCCATCATTCTCTTATACAATTTTATTAAATAGTAAATTGTATCAATGTACCTAAAATACAAAAAATATATATAAAATATGTAATAAGTATAAATATATATTTATACATTTATTTTATATTATAAGATTAAATTAAAGTCTAATTTATATTAAAAATAATATTATTTATGTTGATTTAATAAGTTTATTATTTGAGAAAATTAACTTTCCCATTATGAATATTAGAAATCGAATATACTTTTATTCCATCTCTCTCATGAAATAATTTTATATGACTTTATCTTGTCTTAAGCAAGCTTCAAACGCATGATAAGATAAAATTTATTTTATCTCAAATTTTATCTTGACAATCAAACGCAGCATTAGAGAACTTTTCCTAAAGAAAGGGACAAGAAACAAGTCGGCCATTGTTACTTCCACTCACATTTTGTCTAGGACACTCTTTTTTCCAATCAACTAATCAAAATATCCTTATTTATTATTTCCTTTTTTATCAACCTAACCAGAAAAACAACTTTTATTTATATCATCTCTTTTATCTTATCAATTTCACAATATAAATGTCAAATTACACCCAATTCCCAAAAAAATAGATTTTAAGGGCCAAACAATGCCTTTATGAGGTACTACATTTATGAGTTATTAATTATTGCCTACACCGAGTGTTCATGAACCCTCTTAATCTCAAATACTCAATCACTGGGAGATACTTATAAGTGGGGCCCACAACTTTGGAGGGTTGGGATAGATTAGGCTTATGTACAACCATTGGGAGATACTTGTACCTTATTCAACTCTTGTGTGTCAGAGTTACATGTGTAGAATAATAACATGTCTCATTGACTTTTTAGAAATTAAAAATTATGAAACTATAGGCGATGTGCATCATACTTCTTGGGGATTGAGATCCTCCTCACTTTTGAACCAATGACTGCTTACAAGCTTCTATTTTGGCAAATATTGTTGGCATTTAACCTCTAGGCAAGAATTTTCCAAAAAAAACCTCCAGGCAAGAAACCTCACATTGCAATGACCAAGCTACCCCTCTTTGCAAACTCATTTTAGCATCTTGCTTGAAGTTTGGGTGGTTTGGTTTTTGGTTGAGTTTTAGGTGGGTTTGAGAATTTAAGATTTTTTTTTTTTTGGTCGAAAACGGGTGATTTCTTTCATTTCTTCATACGATAATTACAAGATAAAGGTAAATAAACTTTGGAACATAAAATATCCCTAAGAGGTTGGGGATGGTAAGACGTCCAATTGAGAGGGAGTTTTTTGGTTCGATGTGCTTTTGCTATCCAATCGATGGCCCGGTTTCCTTCCTGGGGGCAATGGGTTGTCTTTGCTTGGCTAAATTGGGCTAGAATTATTTTTCCTTCCTAGACTATATTCCTCACATCCCAAGGTGCATTTTCTCGGCCCATTAAGCTCTCCACTACAGTTACATTGTCACTCTCGCAGACATCATCTATTGTTTCGTTCTAACTTCCCCTGAGCCTCTTGGATTTGCTTCAGAAACTTCATACCTTTCACAACAACTAGGGTTTCAGCTTGAAGAGGAGTTGCTGCTCGGATCTCACATGCGAAGCCTCCCCCCACCATGCCGCTCGGAATTTCGCTCCCCGCCCAAGACGCATCTACGTTCAGCTTCAGGTTTGGATTTGTCAGGGGTGACCATTTTGTGTCTTCCTTTCTAGATCTGGTTCATGATTTGCTACTGTGTGGGTTCCATTTGAGGTAGGTGATGGCGTGGGCTCTTGCCTCTTCCAAGATGGCTGTGGGATTCGGCTGAACTCCTTGGAAGACCGTGTTGTTTCTCGCTTTCCACATAAACCAGATGATTGTTATGACTTCCTCTGCTGCAGGTGAGATTTCGGTAGCTGCCATTGAAGCTCTGCTGCTGTCTTCAAAGAGATCTAGCAGCCACTTGTCTGCTCTAGGGACGTTTTGTGAGCTGTTAAGGCTTTGCAAAGCTAGGTCAAACCATATTCCTCCTATCCAGCCGCATGAGAAGAGCAGGTGTTCAATCGTCTTAGGGTACTTGGAGCAGAGCAGGCATATTGAGTCTGGTAAGACTTTTTTCTTGTAAAGTTTTCCGCGCATTGGTAAGGCGTCTTGACAAATGCTCCATAGGAAGGTGCGTATTTTGGGGGGTGTTCGGATACTCCATAATCGCGTCCAATTTTCTCGGTGGCTGGAATGAGGTTAAGGCTGTGTCTATAGTTGCCTTGGAGGACTTGGATCATTCATTGTTGTAGCCGCTTTTGACTGTATAACTTCCAGTTTTGTTTGTTGTCCAATGTAGGGTGTCCACCTTGGGGGAGGAACTGATGGGGGTTGCTAATATCTCCTCAACAACTTTGTCTACATAAAGGTTTTGCAATGTTTGCTCTTTCCACATTCTTGTGTCGGTATTTATGAGTTCAACCACTTTATGTGACTCATCCTTGTTTGCAGGCCCGCCAATTATGCTAGAAGGTAGCCACTTGTCCTCGCGGATTTTTATAGTATTACCATCCCCTATTACCCATCTTAGTTCGGGTTCGATAACTTCTCTCCCGGTTACTATACTCTGCTAGCCCTAGGAAGGTCGAGGTCCTCTTTTGGTTTTCCAAAAATCCCCATCCGAGAAGTATATACCTCTAAAAATCTGACTCCACAATGCTAGAGGATTCTGATGTAATTGCCAGGCTTGTTTACCCAACATGGCTCTATTCAAGGTTTGCAAATCTTTAAAGCCTAAGCCTCCTTCATTTTTCCAGAGTTTCATCACTTCCCATTTTTTCCAATGCATGCCTTTTTTGACATCACTTTGTTTCCACCAAAATGATGCAACTCTTCTCTCTATAGCATTACAAATAGAGTTTGGTATCTTAAAAATTGACATGGCATACTGGGGGATGGCTTACACTACACTTTTTTATCAATATTTCTTTTCCTGCTTTTGAGAGAAATTTTTCTTTCCATCCTTCCATCTTCATATTGATTCTAGCCAAAATCCAAGTGAACATGTCTTTCTTGGATTGGCCCTAATCAGATGGTATTCCAAGGTACCTCTCGGTCATCTGGATGCGTAATTCCTGGGCCATATTCCCCTTCAAGTTCTGTGGACAGCCACTACTGAAAGCGATTCCAAAATTATTTAAATTGACAACTTGACTCGTTGCATAGCAGTATTGGTTTAGAATTGCTGCCAGGCTTTGACATTCTCTAACCGTTCTATCCAAAAAGAAGATAGCATCATTAGCAAATAACAAGTGGGATAATGTTGGGTGGTGCCTGTTTAGAGTGATTCCCTTCAGGCTTCCATCCGCTTGTGCTTTATACATCAACCATGATAACACATTTGCCACTAATATAAAAATGTAAGATGATAGTGGGTCTCATTGTCTAATGCCTCTTGTGGGGGAAAAAACCTGCGTGGGTTCTCCATTCACTTTCATGCAAAACGATATTATTGTGACACACTTCATGATTAGATCGACCCATCATTCACAAAAGCCCATTTTCAGCATACAAGCTCTCAAGAAGTCTCATTCAATCCTGTCGTACGCCTTCTGCATGTCTAGTTTAAGAATGGCTTTGAATTTCCTTCTTCTCTTTTTAATCCTCATTTGGTGCAGCACTTCTTGGACAATGAATTATCTTGAATTTGCCGGCCTTGCACAAAAGCACTTTGTTCCGTTGCTATTATCTCTTGGAGCCATGGTTTTAGCCTATTAGCCATCACTTTTGATATAATTTTGTAGCTGAAATTGCATAGGCTGATAGGTCTAAACTAGCTAATTTCCTCAGGATTTTTAACCTTAGGAATTAGAGAAATATAAGTCAAATTCAAGTTTGGGTCAAGGGTACCTGTGTCAAAGAAATTTTGGATCAAGTGAAGTATTTCTTCCTTGATTTCTTCCTAATAGGTCCTATAGAATTGCCCATTCATTTCGTCCAGCCCTGGGGCTTTTGTTGCTCCTTGTTGGAATACAACTTCTTTAACTTCCTCCATTGTGATGATGGCCATCAAGTTTTCATTTACCTCTTCTCCGATCAAACTCAAGCATTGACCAGGATAGGTTGGAAATTCCGAGGTCCTACCGATTCATATAAGTTTCGATATAAATCCCTTATATGACTTTTAAGAGAATTTGGTTCTCTACACCAACTCCCTTTCATCAATCTTCAACATTGTTATTCTGTCCCAATGCCTCCTCTAGATTTTTTTTTTTTTTGGTAAAAGTAAGAATATATTGAGGAAAAGCCAAATATACAAGAAATCTGGTGCCAAAAACTTTCACTCATAAAGCAAACAAGCAGAATGAGTGGAAGGGATCCGAAGTAAAAGGAATAGAAAAACAATAACAAATAATAGATAGCCGAAGCAAAATAGCAAAACAAGAACACAGAACGCCACCAAGGTAATAAAAAGGAGCAAGTGGCAAGGAGCGGCAACACGCAACTAGGCGAAGCATGAGCCGTAGCTAGCGCAGCAACAACGGCCCAACTGTGAGAGAACCAACGATGCAGAACCTCCAGATGAGGACTCGGACCACCAAACGCCAACACTAAGTAAGTTGACTAGGGCTACCTTCAAAAACTGAAGGATCAAAACCCCACCCTCGTTGGAGCCTCCTATTCCTTGGGGTATCCGGTACCTTGCTGAAGGTCAAAACTTTGTCCTTGACGACTTTGATAAGATGATTCTTCAAAGCCGAAACCTCAAACCCTTCGCCATAGAAGACGATGCTATTTCTTTTCTTCCAAATTAAGTGGCACAAGGCCCCAAAAGAGAACTGAGCAATGGAGTGGAAAAATCCTTACTAGACAAGAATTTCAAGGCCCAGAGGAGATTCTCTACCCAAGACCTATTACACCAAGGGAGATTACATCTCCCGGCCCAGAAAAAAGCAAGGGTTGCAGGGACATGGCACTCAAAAAAGAGATGGTTGATAGAGTCCGGAGTGACATTGTAAAAGGCACATACCTCATAGTCAATTCTTCCATAAGATAGGAGCAAAGCCTGAGTAGGTAGGCAATTCCTGGTAATCAACCATAGGTTGAATTGAAATCTAGGAGCAATGGCACTATTACATATAAACTGAGCCAAGGGAACACGGTTCTTCTTGGTTCTAATTGTCTCCTAAGCTAAGGCCACCGAGAAAATCTCGAAGGAAAAACTGCGCCAAGAGAACCGGCCAGGGGACCAGCGAAAGAACCGAAACGAAAATGTTCAAACACTCCAAAAGAGTCCTTAAAACATAACCCACCAGTGAGAGGACATTTGCCACCATTGCTTGCCTAGAGAGGCTCGAGCTGGCAATAAGAGAATCTAGAATAAGATAGCACAGCGGGCCTTCTTGGTGCCAGTTGTCAAACCACAGCAAGATTGAACGACCATCTCCCATCTCCAAAAAAAAATGGGATAAGTACACTAATGGTGCCATAAGTTGTGTACGGCGCTCACTTTGGTGCCAAAAGTTTTTGCTAGATCACTTAAGTGCCAAAAAATTTGAAAAACGCTCACTTTGGTGCCAACGCCGATATGAACTACTGGAAATCTGACGTGGCCTTTTTTTATTAATTTCTTATTCTGATGTGGCTCGCCGGAGAGTCCAGTCAGCGTGTAAACCACCAAACGACGTCATTTGGTGTCTTAAACCCCAAGTCGAAACCCTAAATCCCCAAATCGAGAGAGAGGAGAGAGAGAGAGAGAGGCCATGGCGGCGGCGTTGTCTTCTTCCCCGAAGAACAACACCAATAGAGAGAGAGAGAAGCCATGGCGGCATCATCTTCTTCTCCGAAGAACAACACCAACAGAGAGAGAGAGAGAGAGAAACCATGGCGATGTCATCTTCTTCCCAAAGAACAACACCAACAGAGAGAGAGAAGCCATGGTGGCGGCATCTTATTCCCCGAAGAACAACACCATCACTAGCCACTCTTTGAACAGAGCCCAATCCACCATCTCCATCTGTGCCCTCCTTGTTTCCCTCGCACTCATCGTCTTCTCTCTCTCTGCACCTTCATTCCCCTTTCTTCCTCCTCCTCCGCCCTCGCCTCCTATTTTCCCATCACTTCTTGGCCGAGCGATGTGGACGAGCACGGTGGCCGAGCGATGGTGACCAAACACGGTGGCTGAGCTACGGTGGCCGAGCATGGTGGTTGAGCAACAGTGGTCGAGCAAGCTAGGTTCGGCAAGGATGAACAAAAAAAAAAAAAAAAAAAACCCTAATTTCAATCACAAATGAGCTATACGGCGTCGTTTTTCCTAAGCCATCCACATAGGAGGGAAAAACGACATCGTTTTCTTAAGTAGGACAGAAAACGACGTCGTTTAAAGGGTTTATCGAATTTTTTTTTTAAATATCAAGCCACGTAATCATTTTGGCCGGAATTTCTCACCGGTGGCACCAAAGTAATCGTTTTTTCTCTGATTTGGCACTTAAGTGATCTAGCGGAAACTTTTGGCATCAAAGTGAGCGTCGTACACAACTTATGGCACCATTAATGTACTTATCCCCCAAAAAATGTATAGCCTAAAATCCCTCCTCAGCTGGAGGATTTTTTTTTCCACGCCCAAGAACACATAGAAGGTATGGCAGAGACCCAAAAATTTTCATTTTTAAGAAATTGGAGTGGATCCACCGGCACCACAAGGACTCTTTATTTGTAAACAAAAACTAGATATACTTAAGAAAGGCTGCTTTATTGCAATCCCGCAGCTTTCTTATACCTAGACTACCCTCCTCCTTAGGAACACAAACATCCTCCTAAGAGACTTTAGCCCTACCCCGACCAAGGAAAGGACCCTTCCAGAGGAACTGCCTCAAAATACGCTCTATGTGGTCCAAAACCGAATAGGGAATGGTAAATATACTAGCCCAAAAGGCTTGAATAAAATGTAGAACTGATCCGATCAATTGGAATCTTCCTGCAAATGATAGAAACCGATGAGTCCAAGATTGGATCCTAGCTATGATTCGGTCACTAAGCGCGATATAGTCCGTTTTACCAAGCCTCGAGGATATAATGTGTGGCACCTGAGAATTTCGCAAACCGTGATGTGTGAAGGCAGTGACTGATCAATAAAAGTATTGCCGAATGGTATCATTAGTATTTTGCATGAGCATTGTTTGATTCCATCGATGGACCGATATCTTATGTTTATTAAGGGTCCGATCATTGAATAGACTATTGACTTCACTGACCGTATGTGTATATATATATTCCTTTTAATGACTCGACACAATTATACCACTTGAGTGCACATGAGATAAGAAAAGAAATTGAAACACCGTGCAATCTCGTTCTTCTTCTATACAAGAATCTGAGTCATGAATAAGTACACTTGATAAATTATTGAACCACCAAGACCATGGGACCGAGAATGCTCCATATTTGTGCAAGTTTAAGGATCGGTTTTTTTTTTTTTTAATTGGGCCTTGTTATTGAAGGACCGCACGTCCACTAATCTACTAGCCCAAAACAACCCGAAGACCCCTTAATAGTCGACATTTAAGTCAACTAATTGGAAGAGATGTTGACTGAAGCTTGGCTGGATGATGCCACGTTGCTAGCGTATGGATAGCCAGTGAAATGCACGGGGAGGCATGCTGAAGACACGTCCATTCCAGCTGTCTGTTCCCCTTGCAACCACCGAAACATGCCTCTCTTATGTTGACTGGTTTTAGCAAAACCAGTGATCTTGTGCTCGTGAAAGTGGGTAATCGAGAGAGTGAGCGAAACCAGGAGTAATCGAGAGAGAGTGAACGAGAAAGGTTGTGAGTGAGCAACGAGAGAGTGAGTCGGCAAGGGAAGGAAGGAAATTAGTCCCTGCCGTGCGTGCGTGTTGCCGCCGTCGTCGAGCCGCGCACTCCTCACCGTCTCACCACACGCCATGGAACCATAAGACATCGAGGCAAGTGAAAGTCCATTAATCTATATAATGTGATGCTGTTAATGTCCAGTATGGTGCAATATACTTGGAAACAATTGAGTTCTGAAAGTAGAATGTTAAATTGTGGGTAATCGAAGTAGAGCGGGACCATGAGATTGAGGAATTACTTTGGTTTTGTGTACATTTTGATCCTGTTGATTTATTGATGAAAGACCGACTTTTAGTAGACTTGTGGAAGTAAGATAGTTACGGTGGAAGTGAGATTTTATGGGATTCGCTTAATCCAGTGCAATTTCATGTGTAACCCTGTAACTTTGTGAAATTTTTTGAAGAGTTCTAATATGAATTTGATCCCGATTTCTTCACGGAAGTTGTGAGGAATTGCATGAGATAGAGTATATATTTTTATCAGAACTTCTCGGAATCAATACGATGGCTTAAACCTCTTTTAATATGCAACGCTTTCTGTCGAATTTTATTCTGTGATAAAAGAAGCCTGAACTGAGTTGTGTGAACTACTACTCATTATACATAACGAATCTGGCTTAGTGTCCTTAATGAAACTTTTTCCTCTAGATCTCAATTATAACGTGTTAAAATTTCCGAATTTTTCATGGTCATTTGCTGGTTTTTTCGAAATCTCTACTGAAAGTGTGCATTCTGGCCTTTACACTGTTTTACTATGAAACTATTCATTTTGTTCTACGAGTCATTGTATCTTGAGTTGTTATTCACTTGATAGATGCAGTGACATTCAGCATATCTCATGACATTGGAAAATTTGATAAAGTCTTATAGATCCATGGAATCCTTGACGTCATTGCATCAAAATGTATTTTTGTAGTGAGATGTATATTATGATGTGGATGTTACTGTCGGAGGTGTGAGTCGACGATGCCCCGGGAGTGTCGAGATGCCCAAGGGTCGAGTGAGTCGACGCCGTTGGATGCCCGGAGGTTTGTGCCGGAGGGTCCTCGGGAGTTTCGGGATACCCGGTTGTAGGGATTGTATGTAAATCCGGAGGGAAGGGGCAACCATTTTCATGGCGAGCCCTGGATATACCTCGTGATGCCAGGTGGGGTGCGAGATGCCCAGGGGTGTGACGGAACATGCTCTGGATGCCCGGAGGTTTGTGCCGAAGGGTCTCGCGATGCCAAGTTGGGTGCGAAAGCCCAGAGGGATGCAAACACTGGTCCTTGGGGAATGAAACCTTTCTTTGAATGCTAAAATCCGGTACATTAAAGGAGTGCATGTGTGTGCATGTGGCATGATATGAGAATTTATCTATGAAATTGAGTTGGCTTCATCCGGTACTGAAAATGCGTTCGTTATGGCATTGAATTGTTTTTATGAATGTGGTGCAGGTAAATAAACCCTTGATGGCATGCATATATATATAAATGACATGTGTGTTTTGCATGCATCTGGATAGTTAGAGTTTCTATATAATATAGTTTAATGGATCTTTTATTGCTGAGTGATTGTAATCACCCCTCTTGGGAACTAACATTTCAGACTAAAAGAAAAATGCCGCTGCTGCCTACGACTCCTGGTATGTTTTATGGACTCCTGATTGACCTACAGTGGGAGTGGTCAAAGCACCGTCATCCTGGGGTGCACGGGTTGGTATTCGAGCGCGTGAGGATTTTGCTGACTTTTGAGGTAGGCCTCTCTACCGGGCCTATTCACTAGGAGTTCATATCAGTTCTTGTCCATATGGATGGCCGTTTTCTGAGGGTGCTGCCACCACCACCGACCAATGGACCTGACTGGATATGACCTAGAGTTGAGGGTAGTAGGAGATGCATTTTTGGGGATGCCGAAACATGGGTGATGGACAGATGCAGATGATATCCAAGGATAGAAGTTGGTTTTCTTTTGGTAATCGCCAGGCACAAAAAGACCTCGGCGTTTTGTTGTACTAACTATCATAGTCCATCCCTTATATAAATAAAAGTATTAAGCCTAAATTATGAAAGTTTTAGTATGGTTTGCATCATTTTATATTTTGATGAAGGGTAGTTGAATTATGCTTCCGCCATATTATTTGCGTAGGGACCGGTAAAGAAAACAAATGAAAACCCCCAAGTATTATAAGTTATGTTAAAATTTCTTTGGTCTCAGAGTAGTATGCTACAAGAGAATGTAACTGTGGCGACCCTAACAGATCCGGGGCCGTTTCGGGGGTGCCACATAATGGGCACTCCTAGGTATCATACCGGAAGTCTTCCTTCCTGGAAGCCAAGATCCAAAAGTATATACCTTCGCAAGGAAGGAGTCCCCCTGCAAGAAAAAACATTACTTTTGTTCTTATTAGGCACCATTTCGCTCCAAGAGGAGAAGGTATCAAGGCCTCTATTGAGGAGAGACACCAAAGCCCAATCTGCCTGACAAAAAAGAAAGACATCATCGGCGAAAAAGAGATGAGAAAGTTTCATGACTTTACACCTCCAGAAATACTTGAAATCATTGTGTGCTGTGTGAAAGCTCAGAATTCCAGAGAAAACCTCCATCACTAGGGTAAAAAGATAAGGAGACATTAGGTCCACCTAAGAAGAAATCATGTAGTTCACCATTTATGGAGATGGAATACTTCGGGGTGCGAATGCAGACCATGATGAGTCTAATAATCCATTTAGGAAAACCGAAAGCTAAAGGGTGTGTTCAAGAAAATCCTAGTCCACAGTGTCGTAAGCCTTAGGGAAATCCACCTTAATTGCACACTTAGGCAAATAAGGGTTGAGGTGGAATCCTATGAACAACTCCTGGGCTAAAATGATGTTATCCCTATCCTCCTACCCTTAATGAAGGCATTCTGGGAAGAGCTTATCAAGTCATTCAAAACAGCCACTAGACGATTAGCCAAGATCTTAGTAATAACTTTATAGATAGTATTACAACAAGATATGGACCTAAAATTAGACACATCACAAGCGTTGGGAACCTTAGGCACCAACACTAGGATCGTGTTGTTCACCTCTCTTAGCAACCGACCCAAGGAAAATAAATCCTTCACCACTTCTAAGACCAAAGGCCCTACAAGCTCCCAATTATTCTTATAGAACTCAACTGTAAAACCATTTGGCCTAGGAGCTTTACCACGAGCAAGGGAAAACAGAGTATCATGGATCTTAGAGTCAAGAACCGGGCAAGAAAGATAACCAACCCGATCAACCGAGAGCGGCCACCGAATGCACTTCTTCAACTCCTGCAATGAAGGCTTCGAGAGAGATGCCTACGGCGTCAAGAGGTTATTGAAGAAAGAAACGAAAATAGGAGGCACCAAGGCAGGATTTGTGACCAAGGAACATGTAGGATCCTTGACCGAAAGGATCCTATTCTTGTGATGTATTCTATTAATTGAGTGATGAAAAAACTTGGTGTTCCGGTCCATTTCCTAGGGCCACCTCACCTTTGATTTTTGTCTGTAGAATGATTCTTCTTGAGATCACAACTCCATAAACAGTCGACGTTGGGATTTCTCCAGCTCAGCCAAAGTAGTGCTGCCTAAGTCCTGTTGGAGACCAAACTAGGTGAGACGAAGAGCATTCCTAGTATCAGTAGTCCTCGCAGAAATGTCCGAAAAAACCTCTCTATTGAGCTGCTTGAGACGGCCTTTCAGAGCCTTTAATTTGCAAACAAGTTTAAACATCGGAACTCCTTCCACTAAACTATCCCATACTTGCTGAACAATAGAAGGAAAAGCCAAGTGCTTCATCCAGAAATCAAAGAACTTGAAAGGCTTCCTCCTAAAAAGTGGGTTGAGAACTTTGACCCCATGGGAGAATGATCAGAGATTTCCGGGTTTAGAAATGAAGCTTCAGAGAATGAGAAATTGGCATTCCATTTGGCATTCACCAACACTCGATCAATCTTCCTCTTTTTCCTACCAGCACTAGCGGACGTGGACCAAGTAAACCGGAGACCAACAGACCTTAGATCATCTAGCTCTATTCGAGCTAAATAATGACTGAATTCATCAAAATAAGGAATCCAAGAAGTGGAACCCCCAACCTGGTTAGACGGGTCCTTGATTGCATTAAAATCCTTAACAACTAGCCAAGCCGAGTCCTGCATTAGATTGTTCATCTGGACAAGGTCTTCCCAAAGGGGATGATGACGAATAAAAGTGTGATCTCCATATATAACCGAAACACAACAAGTCCGTTTTGTTTGAATAAACTTCAAGTGGCCATGGATAGCCTAAGCATTTAACGAAGAAACTTCAAAGCTAACAAACTCCGGGTTCCAGCCGACCCAAATTCTACCCCAAGGGCAAACTCATAATTAGCAATTTAGTTCTACCCCATCAAAAAAGTCGAGGAGATAGAGTTGAAAAGAGACTCAAGGACCTTCGTCTTAATAAGGCCAACAAAACTTAGATTATTCGAAGATATGAATCTTCTACCTTCAACACGCCTAATAGGGTCAACCATACTCCTAATATTCCATATATATATGAAGGAGAAGAAGGATTACCTCTTCTTAGTAGTCTTACGCCGACCGGAGGCTAGAGCAGGTAATACTGAAGGGGGCGGATCAGGGTGCAACTTCAGAAGCTTATCTTGTAAAGATTCAGTATTCCCAAGATGCGAAGGAGCTCTCGAAGAAGGAAGAAAAGTAGAAAGCAAATCATCATCATCAGAGGATCGCCTATGTCGTCGCCCGAGCTAGATTGAGAAACCAAAGAAGGAGGTTCAGCCAACACCACACCTGTGGAGGAACCGCCTTCATCTAGGTTCGGGGCGTTCTTGGAAGAAACTTGAGACTTCTGAATGGGATTCCCAGGTATAACCTTGGCAGGAACAGAATCCTTAAGCTTTAAGGGTTGACCACCATCGCCGGAAGGAGCCACCCTAAATGATGCAACGTCCTTCCCAAGTGGAGGCTTTTTCTTCTTACCTTTAACTTGTTTCCAGCATGGGTCAACCCTTGAGGGAGGGACAACCACAGGGGCAGCAGTCTTATTCAAATTATTGGCCCGATTGTCAGAGCATATATCGCTCTTAGGACGCGGGGGAGCAGCTACTAGAACTGTAGCCTTATATGCATAAGATGACCGAACATCCCCAACAACAAGGTTACCAGCATCAAAGCTAGTACCTACCAGGGAAACACATTCCATCCCAGCCACAGACCGCCTCTGATCAACAGCGGGGGTCAGAGTTGGGTTCTTCACCACAACTTGGGCACCGAGAGTAGTAATCAAAATCTGCTGAGAAGCACTTGCATCTGAAGGACAAGCAGGGGCGGGGGGACATTTGTGGCCAAAGATACCACACCTAGAGCATGCAAGGGGACGCCATCCATACTCCACACCCACTGAGCATGATTCCCCATTATACACCACTTCCACTACCTCGCAGCTTGGCTGATTCGCTGTGATTTCGACACAAACTCTAGCAAAAGCTAGCATCTTCATCTGCTTGATGCGATAATCTACATACAGTGGCTTGCCTACAGTGCTAGCAACTTTGCGGATCCTTCGAGAAGACTAGAAAGCAAGAGGCAAGTTGGTCAGCCTAATCCACACTGGTACCGTCAAATGTCTATCCTTTTTCAGTTCCAATGTTGGTTTCCATTGTTGCAATACCAATGGCACTCTGGCCACCGTGATGGGTCCCCCTTCTAGGACCTTCCTACGGAACTCACTATCAGGTATATGGAAAAAAAAAAAGCCTTGGCCGTTGGACATCACCTCGACCAGATTCGGGCCCCAGGCATTTTTAAGGGCCGTCTCGATTACTTTGGAAGGTAATCTCCTACCAACAAAGTAACCCATAAGGCACTCCTTCAGCTTGGGTTCAGCCGCTTCAAGTATATCATCCGTAAGCTCAACGACAGGCTTGTTGTTTACATAAGAAGGAGGAAAATACTCCAAATCATAACCCTTAACAGCAACCTTAGCCACATCGACCCAAGAGTGAGCATTTGGGTTCTTGGATCCATTCCTCTGCTGAGGATGCTTCAAGTTGAACCTAGCATGACTTCTTCCTCGAGGCTAAATAGGTACACAAGATGATCAAGCCACTTGGTCTTCCTTCGAACCAACCAAGGACGGTGGAGAATGATCCGCGTCCTCCATGGAGGATCCCACTAAAGTCGAATGACCATGGACAGGAGGAGAGGGGCTACGGGCACTAGGCCCTTCTCCAGCATGGGCCATATCCAAGATAAAAGACATCGTAGCAAGGGACCGCGACAACCAAAAACACGACAAGAAAACCCTAGCTGAGTACAAGCATGACGGCCTAAAATGAAAACGTACTAGGCTACCTCCTTGGGGTTTTTGAAGAAGACCAAAAGAAGGTCCTTACCTCTAAAGGTTGGCCCCAACCACCAGTCAAGGATCCTGAAACCAGCAATGAACCAGAGACCAGAAATCCCTAGTCGAACACACCCATCGCAGCCCAAAATAGGAACGAGTCAAGCCAAGCTCTACGAGGGTTTGAAGGCTACTGATAGGTGGTCCTTCCTTCCAAAAATGGCCCCCAACCACCGGCCAAAGCAACCGGAAACAGCCACACACCAAAGAGTAGGAATAGTGCCAAAATCGCTCACTTAGAGAGTTCCGTGAACAGTAATCCGAGAGGGAGCGCTTTTTGTTGTATATTGATCTTTGCCTCCTCTAGATTGTTGTTGCATGAAAATATTTGGTAATTTTGTCACCCCACTCAGCCACTCAATATGTGATCTCATCCTCCAGTACATTTTCTTTTGTTTCCATAGCTTTTCAATTTGTTCCACTATCTCCTGGCTTTCTTCTTTGCTGGTTGCTGCCCCCTGGTTTGTTGTTTATCTTTGTCAGTTTCCTTTTCAGCCATTTTATCTGGTATGATGTGTTGGAGAACTTCCCCCGACTCCATAATGCCAGCTTTTTTTATACTTCTTGAAGTTTTCCTAGGAAACTTAGCAACTGAAACTGTTCCTCTTGCCATGATCTTCTTATGATTTCCCCACATTCCTGTTCTTCTTTAAACTTGAATGCCTTTTTCCTTTTGTTTTATGGCGGATATAAACTGAGCAAAAGCGGGCTGTGATCTAATCCCATAACAAGTAGTGCCACCACTTCTGCATTCAAAAAGGCTACCCTCCACTGCATGGTACATAACACTATCAAGCTTTTTCCTTACTAGTGCATCGCATTCCCTCTTGTTTGTCCACGTGTAGGCACAGCCTTTGCTGTCCATGTCCATGAAGGAGCAGCCGTTTGTGAATTCTCGGAAAGCCACAATTCTGTGATGATTAGTCTCTCTCATGCCTTCTTTCTCCTATTTATTCAGAATTTCGTTAAAGTGCTAGCCTCTCTTGAAAGTTTGTGGATGCATGGAGGAATGTGATTCTCATGTGTTTCCTACTTTTCGGTTCTTTGTACTCTAGATCAATGAGTTCTTTCGAGCTGAAATTCACTTTGATTTTACCTCTTCAAGCCACATAATTACCAAACCTCCTACGATTTCTACCGGCTGTATAAGATGAGAGTGTGGGAACTTGAGCCTTCTTCTTACCCTTTCCACCAGCAACTCTTTGTTTTTTGTTTCCATTAGAAAAAAACTCGGGTTGGGCCTTTCTTGAGCCACTAAGGCTCTTAGCTCTTGAACCATCAAGGTATTGCCCAACCCTTGACAGTTCCAGCTCAAAACCCTTATGTCGTTGTCGGTGGCTTATTGGGGCTAGCCACCAAAGCCCACTCCTTTCCTCCTCTGACCACCTGAACAAGGGTATCTAATAGCTCCCCCTCATCTATCAATGCTATGGCAGATTCTTGAATCCTCTTTTGTTTCTTTGTTCTTTTAAAAATTTGATTTTTCTTAACGCTTGGCACCTTAGTCTTGTTAACTTCAGCAAGGGATGGTTCAAATATAGCTATTTGCTTACCTTTGGTTACATTTTCTCCTGCATTTGGAACTGCACTTTCCTCATTCTCAGCTAGTACAAGGCTGTCAGAACATTTTTTGCTTCTAATTAGATCTGGCATTTGAACTCCTTCCCCTCTCACGACAATTTCCATGCCAGCTAACTGGATTTGCGTTTCAGGGACTGATTCTTTTTCTTCTTGCTGCAGGTTAATCACTCCATAAAAAGCCTCCCAATGTGGGCTTTTCTCTCTTACTTCAGCCTTCAGCCAAGATCCATATTTTCCTGCTTTGTTCTCAGCCCATTTTGTTAGCTCATATGTGATTTCTTCACAATCCAAAGCATAATAGCCTATTCTCCCACATAAATAACAATAGTGGGGTAATCGTTTATACTTAAATTCCACCCATAGCATTTTTTCTCCTAATTTCACAATAGTTCCAAATCTTAAATGAGCCATTAAGTCCACTTTAACCTTCACTCGTCCTATTTTGTAGGGCCCTCCCTTTGTTTGGAGTTGAATTTCTAAAACCTTCCCTATTTTCACGGCTAATTCAGAATAAACCTCTCTTAGGATCCATCCTGGGGGTATCCCTACTATTTGGATCCAAAATACACACTTAGTGAAATCATAGCAATGCTCAGGTATATCAACCACACATTGTTTTAGTACCAATAAATTACTTGCAAAGGACTATGGTCCTTGACTTAGGACTTTTTCTTTTTCAGCTTCTATTTCAAACAAAAACGAGTAAAACCCTGGTTCTTTTTGGATGCAAGTTACTGTATCAGTCTTCCAAGCCTTCTTCATGGTATTTTGGAAAGCCTGGAAATTCACATTTGGCTTGGAAAAGAGCTTGCCATAGAGGGTCAGCGTACATTCTCTTCTTTTTTCAATTGGGATTTCACATTTCACATTTACGACATCATCCTCCGACCATAAAACTTTTACATAGCGCTACTAGACGTATTTTAGTTTCATTTTCCTTCTCCATGTTTTTTCCTTGTGGGCAACAAATGGAGAAGACTTACTATAAATTATGTTTTATAGCTTGCTTTGAAGGGAGCTCTTGGGGGAGAATCTCGCCGAGGTGCTGCAGCTAAAGCTCGAGATGATTTCCTATGTGGGTTTGTATAGTCGCTCAATGGAACAGTGCCACCTGCCCCAGTCGAAGTCTTGAAGCACCGTAGCCTGGGTTCTGGAGTAGCTTGGTTGGGTTTTGGAGACTTCCCTTCCAGCCGAGATTGCGATGCTTCCAAGCCGTAGAAGTAGAGGGTCTTGTTGCAAAACAGAGGAAGAAGCAGTGGGTATTTGTAAGTTAGGGTTTGGGGTTCTGAGGCATTACGGGTTTTGGAGAAGAGAAAGGTTTCCCTTTCTTGATAAGAGTGATGTTATTCTCCATTAGAGAGTAGGTTGAGGAGATTTCAGGGGGGTTCTTGAGGCTTGATGAAGCTATCACCCATTATAGGGATAGGGATGTTGCTCTACCCAGGTGGAGAGGGAAGTAGCTCTTCCGAGAGGAGAGATGCGTGGATACTAAGTTGTTGCATATGGTTGGCTTAATGAGAATTTAAGATTTGAAAATAGACTCTCTTTTTTTTGAAATAAAATGACATTGTCATAGATAGGGATACAATGATAGTTGATGCAAAGGAGCCAAGTGGTCTTTAAAGGCAAAAATCAAATCTATATTTAGTATTTTTGAAAGGTAGAACTATTTTGGTTGAAAGGGAGGTTCGTGTTTTGGTATCCTTCCAAAATTAAATGTCGGGGGGCAAACAAATGCATAGCACAAAATTGTGGGAGGTAACGGTGAGCATGATTTCATAGTAGAATTAGGAATCAGAAAATTGGACCAACAATGGAAACTAGTTCGATTCCAAGTTTTAGGATATGTAGGATAGGTTTCAAGTTCTAAAAATTGGGAAATCGATAATCATAGGTGATTGGAATCTGGAACTTGGAACAAGTTTTTGTGTTTTTCTTGTTCTATATTTTTGTGCAACCCTGCTATATTCTATGACATCTAATAATGAGTATGTAATTTGGAATCACTAGTATGAGCTTCCATTTCTGACGATATCCATGATCGAAACTTTTATTTTACTAATGTTTCATATCCTTCATATGTCAAATATGAGTTGTGGTCATTAGATGGTGGTTGGGGTGAGCATGGTCCATGTTGAGCCAGTCCTACACCTAACCCTACACCTAACCCCTGGATCAACCCTTACATTATTGGTCCCCAATTTTTGGGACAGAAGACCAACCTTGTTGAGCTTGGGACTGAGGACTGGATTGACCCTATGGATCCAATCCAATTCCAAGATCACCCCGGGACCAATCGATTATTTTTTTTTCATTTTTTGTATTATTTAGAAGGACAAACATATTATTTCAAATTGCATATCCATTAATAATACAACATTGAATAACCAAACTATGAATAACTATACATATCAAACATAAATATTAGGTAACAACATCAATTTACATTTACTAAAGGCAACAGACCATAAAAACAAACATGCAAGGCGAAGGAACAGAGGCAAGTAGTGAGGCAAGTGAACAGAGGTAAGCAACGAGGTGAGCCATGAGGCGAGTAGGCAAGCAAGGCCAAGGCATGTGGCAAGACCAAAGTGAGTGAAAAGGGTTTCTTTTTCTTTTTTTGTCGAATTAGGGCTGAGTTTCTTTCTAATTTACATGACCAACTAAACTGTGAAAAGAACAGAAAAGGAGACGCTAGAAATCATAATAGACAAAAATATATAATAAATGATATATTAGATATATAATATATAATATATAATATATAATTTATTATGTACAATTGGTTCGGGTTGGACCGACTCTAAATTCTTAAGATTGATGACCAACCAGTGCAAGGTCAAGGGTCTTAGGACTAAGGATTGACCTACTCCCCCTAGAAACTAGACCAGGACCGATCGGATTGGGCTGGCCCAAAATAAGTCCCAAGGTCAACCTTGGATCAATGCTCACCCTTAATGGTAGTCATTAAAGATAATGATTCATTATAATCGCTCATTTAAGAATGTAGGTGGAACCTAATAGGCCTTGAAACCGATCATGGATCTTGTGATAGAGTAGGTTCCAAGTTCTCATATATGCAGGGCGAGCTCTAATTTCTAACAATTAGGGAAATAGTTCCAATAGGTAGGTCAGGTAGGTTCCAGGTAGAACTTGGACCGACCCTAGAATCGCTCACCAAGGTGCTTTAGGGCAGCATTTATGAGTCATTAATTATTTTCTATCTGCAATGAGTGTCCATGAACCCACTTTAGTCTCAGCCACTCAATTCGCTACGTTGGAGGGCTGGAATTGAGTGGGGCTCATGAGCACTCCATACAAATAAAAAAATTTCAGCATTTGCAGTCAGGGTTTCATGACGGTCAATCCCATTCCACTTGTATTTATAGCTTCTTCAATCCTCTTCGCGTGTCCCAGACGCATGCGTAGGAAGGCTATGGTGGCAAAGAGTGGACGGATGGATCGAATTGACGATATTATTACCAACATCGTGTATCTCCTACATAATCATCTATAATTGAGCGCCGGAAACTATTTTCCTGTATGAAGAACTGGTCATACTTTTATCGTATATGCAAATGTTTGCTCGATAACGTGAGACCCAAGTAAAAAATTGACCGTCGTCTTAGACTTCATTGTCTTAAGATGTATGGATTAAAATGATTTATTTCCAACATGAGTAATCAATGCATATGAAAACAAATTGCGTCTCATTTTTTATCTCATATGTTATGATCACATCAATCGTATAAAGTCAAATCATTTGCATCAGCAATAAACTAATCAGTCACGACACTTGCGAGTACGAGAAAGGAATTCAATTGAGACTGTTTACTCATTTTCATATTTTTGGACCATTTCTTAATTAGTAATTGGCATTTAGGTAATCTTTCCTCCACCACAGAAAGGCTTTATTATTCGTTTTGAGTGGCTCCTGTTTGGTTGAGGAAAGAGCCAAATAGTACATTGAAAAAAATTATGATTATGGTCGTTTGTACAGCGTGCAATCTTTCTAAACTAACCAAAAAAAAAAAAATTCTTTCTGAACTATTCTGGGCTAATTTAATTACGACCGTTCATCTGACCATCTGTAAAGAAGACTTGACTTGCAGGCAATAATAAATTATTGCCAAAATGGGAGCTAAAATAATTGCAGGCCTCGACTTCGTGCTATCAGGTCTCCATAGAACTTATACTTGCCATTGCTGGAGGAATATACCTATAATTAGTTGTCACCTTACCAGCCGACACCGACACAAATAAAACCCATAACATATACAAGAGAAATGATTATGTGATTGTCTTTAATTTATTGTGATATTAACAATCTATTTTGAGTAAAAAATAAATAAATAACAAATAAGTGGAAATTATTTCGGGATCCACTTTTTTAAAAATTTATAGCTTACAACATATTGTTACTCTTACAGTACCCTAATAACTGTGAGAGCAAAGTCCCATATGAAAATATTTAGAAAACAAGAAAGAAAAGGCGACAGTTTTTCCAAAAACTAAAGATCCAGATCCTTTAGCAACGAAAACATGGGGTTCGCCACTAATGGCCGCTATGAAACTTGCAGTTTCGTCGTTAAAAGCTCCAGAGGGTAGTAGCATGTCAATCTTCACATGAGATGCGGGCGTTCGGATCTTTGTATATATGTCCTCTCGACTCCCTAGTCTCACTCTGTCAGATCCTTCTCAAAATCTGCCTATCTGCCCATCGAGTTTCCTCCTCTTCGTTTTTGGTCGAAAGGGTTTCCTCTTTAGTCAGCCAAAGATGTGCCTTACAAGTGGATCTTTATTAAAAGAATAATCAGTTCCGCTAAGAGGCAACTTGAAGATTCTCAGGGCTATTGCAGATTATTCTGCTGGCATAACACTTTGTAGTGAAGCACACACTTCGGGCTTTTGCTTCTTTTTGTCTCTTATGTGCAAGACTTCATGGATTTATTGCATAGAGCATATTCCAACGCCAATGGAGGACAAGCAGGGTTTTGTCGTCTTTTATTGGTCAGTTCTTTATTGGATAGAGCATCTGTCAGTGTCTGTCATCGTAATCACTTATACAAGGTTACATTTGAGTATTCCACTTAAGAAACTTAGCCATACATCTGTGTATCCAAAATCTATGTATCTTTCATAAAGGCATCGCAAATAGAGCAATCTTAAGGTATTGCACAACTTTTTAGCTATTTTGCTTAGTTAGCAATGTGAGAATTGTTTCTCTTTCATAAGCGAGGTTCCAGTGTTGACACATGTACAGTTTTTAATTTCGGTTAATGAACTCATTCCATTAGCAGATGAGAGTTCCCATCCCATGGATGATTGTGGAAGAAAATTATACAATGGTGGTGTACCTTATATAAATCCTACTAAAAATGGATTATGTGGACGAAGATCAAAACCGATTAGAGAAAGTTTCATATAAAAATTGTATAGTGATAAAATGGATGTAGTTAATGATACTATAGACAGAAGGCAAGCCAATTGCAAGGAAAAGATATCGTGCAATTCCAAATATTATATCATGGACCACCGACGTTTTTAGTCATTCTTTAATGTGTAAATGAAGAAGCCGAGAACAAGGGTTTTGATGATACCTCGTACATATTTACAATGGTCTCTAATTTCAAGAACCAAGGTTATTGATTAAGACATTGGTTTGATTCATTCACATGCCTTTGTTGTCTATATAAAGAAATTGAAACCATGTAAGAGAGAATCAAAAGATGGCAGTCTCTTCTTTCGTTTTGCATGTGCATGCATCCACCAACAAGCACCCCATTATTCCTACCTTTGGTCACCTTAAAAAGTCCATTTCCCCAGCTCTAAAGGTACGTTACACGAAATCCAGATCTTTATGGTTAATTTTTTTTTTTTTCTTAAGGAACACGCAAGAGATCTTGAGCATACGTTTTTGTTCTTTTTCTTTTTCTTTTTTTAATTCAAATAATTACCGGTTTGATTTTGATTTCAAAAAATTGCATGCTCAGCCTATTTGGAAGGAGTTGCAGCAACAACTGCCGTTGAAGAAGATTGATGTATTCAACACGGTCAAGAAAGCTTCAGGGATGGTGTTGGATGTCTTGGTCGATGGCTTGTACCGGTTTGTGGATCAACCTTATCTGCCATCTCAGGTACTTATGAACGAGGTTCTCTCTTGACTCATTTGCTCCATCTGAAAATTTCCAGTTTCAGGATCGGCGTGTGGAAGAAGTGACACAAAACCCAGAAAATCTTATGCTTATTTCATCAAAAACTTTTCTGATGCCGATAAGCTAAACAGGAACAGTTTTTTTTTTTCCCGATTTTGACGTGGTTGATAACACCGCCATATCATGCAGCAACCAATATGTAAACACGGATTCGTCACTCCGCAAACACCAACTCTGGCGCACACGCTCACTGGCAACAATAGAGAGAAATATCTTTTTGGTAGTTTGTAAAGTATAATGATAGCTATCTGATTCGCAGAACAGATGGAATAAGTATCGTGCTACCCCTAGATTACACTAGCAAACCAAAAAATATCTTTAAGCAGTAAAAATTTTGGAAAAATGAACAAATGCTTCAAATAACGGGAAAAATGACATAAAAATAGAAAAGTGCCCTGAAAGACGCCTGAACAACGATTTTGAGGTCCATGTGCATCCTTATGTTTTCATATAAATATATATAAATATATGTATGTAGTACTTCCATGTGCATCATTATGTTATCACACACACACACACACACACGCATCTGAATTTTCTGAAATATTGACTTGAACAGAAGAACTTTGCACCGGTTCAAGAAATTGGAGAAGCTGTTGAAGTTGCTTGCTTGGAAGGGGAATTACCAGCTGGCTTCCCTGAAGGAGTTTTTGTTAGAAATGGTACATATCTATTCTTAATTTATGTGCCGTTTAAGTTCCATATGTATAAGATTTCACCAGTGGGTTTGCGTGTATGATGCATGTTGGGCGTCAAGATTTAGGCTTTTACAAATAGGAGCAGCCGTAATAACATAAGATAGATATTGATCTTTGCATTAGATATAGTTGCGTAGGTACTGATGTCTCATGCAATTTCATATATCCAAGATCATACTTATTTATCTTCTTAAATAGAAAATAAGTTTATGGCAATTTTCATTTATCAAACTTGATTATAAAAATATCCTCAATTTCAGGTCCAAATCCTCTATTTGGATGTCTGCAATCCACAGTGTCGCCTTTAGGAATAACGAATGAAACTTGGGTAGAAGGAGAAGGGATGCTTCATGCATTGTTCTTCAAAAGGACTGGTGAATCAGATTGGAGCATCTCCTACAAGAACAAGTACGTCGAGTCTGAGACATTCAAGCTTGAAAAGCAAAGAAACAAACCATCCTTCATCCCTGCCATTGAAGGAGATCCACTGGCTGTCATAGCTGCATTTTCTCTGAATCGGGTAATTTGCGAGATACTCTTTGGTATGCCTTTTAGGGTTTTATTGAAAAGTTCATCTTGTTACATTAGAATAGTCCACAAGGATTCAAATTATGTGACTCGCTTGTCCCCTCTTCATTTAGCCAAGTGAATACAACAATAAGCACAGACAATCAACTAGATAATTTAGAACTGGAGCACAAAATGACAATCAACAATAACCAAGGATTTGACGAGGGAAACCCCAACCGGAGAAAAATGACATTGGAAGCTCCCAAGAAAGTCTCACTATGTAAAATAGGATTACACTTTTCTTTTCTAGTATCACTAGGGGCAATACTATCTCCAAATAGGTCAGATCTCTCTTATTGTTTTTTTATGAATTTGTGAAATAAAAAGTTGAGTTGATTTAAACAAAATCCTGCACATTTTCTTTGATATTTTTTTGTTAAGATAGTTGAAGTGTTTATAACCTGAAATTTAAGATTTGGTACTTCAACAGATTAGACTCAACGCTGATAACAAATTCTTGTGCAATACAAGCGTGTTTGAGCACTTAGGGAAGCTATACGCGATATCGGAGAATTACTTGCCTCACGAGATCGATTCACAAACCCTGGAAACATTTGGTGTTTGGGACTTCAATGGAGATTGGGATCGACCTTGCACTAGCCATCCCAAGGTTCTATATTTATCACTATTTTACCTTAATGTGTTATTAAATAATTCATGTTTGTAGTATTGCTGGATCTTTTTCGAGGTTTGTTTGCCAAAATTATACGTATTGAACAGAAAGCTCCGGAAAGTGGCGAACTCGTGATAATGGGGATTGATGTCAAGAAACCTTTCCTCGTGGTCGGAGTGGTATCTGGTAATATCTTTCTCTTCTTAGTCATTCCATGTCTATTTGAAGAAGCCGCATATGATTCTCATAAACACTTTTAAAGTACACGAATGACATCTTAATAGCATTAATGGCAACATCTAATGCAAACGTTGATGATTCGAAAACCAAAACTTCAACAGGGTTTTCTTCCTTCTTTCATTTCTCTAGGGTTTTAAGAAGAATTCTACTATTTTGTGCCCAAGTATGATCTCTTTTCTGTGCCAGTAAATTTTAATCTGTGTTTGTAAGAGTAGAACTGTCGGTAACAAAGGAAGAGACGGGTGACTTTTAGGAAATATAAAAAAATTATGAACTTTCTTAGTAGTTTGTAACTTACCAACTTTTGTATTGACTTACCAATTTTGTTTACATAACTTACTAACCTTTCGAAATTATCAACTCTTATATGGAATTATCAACCTAAATTAGGTGAATCACCAACTTTTATCAAATTAAGTTACCGATTAGTTTTTGATTACCAACTCTCATTATTTACTAACTTCATTTATAATTTTGCGAACAGTAGAAAAATAAAAAGTATAACTATTGGTAAGAACTGACAAGTTTCTAGAAAATCAGGTTACTGATGATTCTTTTTTATTATAGATTTTTGACATGTAAGAAATATTTTAGAAGTCTACTAGAATGGAAATAAAATTGATTTCTCTCTGTCCATTCGTTTTATGGAAAACAATTTCCAAGAAAAAAATTTCCAAATTTTCCGATGTTCATTTTACTTGGGAAAAAAATTTTCCATAAAGGAAAAAAAAAGTATTCTAAAATAGGAAAAAAATATTTTCCACTTTTGAAAAGTGGAAAACATTTTCCTCACTTGCTTTCTCGTATCTCAAACCCCTACAAGCCTCTACTTCTTTCTTTTTTTTCTTTTTTTAAATTTGAATTATTTTTTATTTCTCTTTTTCTTTTCTTTTTTTTTTTGTTTTCTTTTCTTTGTTTTCCTCTTCTTCTTTCTCAACCAATCAACAGCCATAGCAATGGTTGGCGATCGGCCACAAGCGAGCTCAAGGCTCACCCACCTCTAGCGAGCTTGCGAGGCCCAAGGTTGATGAGATAGAGGCTCTAGCTTGCATTTGTCGATCTAGTGAGCGGCAAGCTTGAGTTCTCTAGAGTTGGGCGAGCCTTGTGCTCGCCGATGAGTTCGAGGGTCACTTGTGGCCGGATGCCATGGACAGCAACCGGTTGAAGAAGACAAAAACAAAGAAAACAAAACAAAAAATTTAAAATAATTTAATAATTGATTTTAAAAAAAAAATAAAAATCAATTTTTAAAAAGTATAATAATGATGATGATGATGATGATGATACATTATTAAAAAGAGTATATGGAGAAAAAGATTTTCTTACTGAATAGTGGAAGATATTTTCCATTTCATTTTCAAGTTCACCTTAACACCAGAAATATGCCACATTTTCCACAGAACGAATGGACCCTTAAATTAATAACATCTTCCGATACTAACTTTCAACTATGGTTTTAGCCGATGTCTTTGTTTATAAATTGTAAGGCAGTCTTGCCTCTGGGAATGAATCGACATAGCTATATCTAATTCTCGATTGAAGATTAGTAGCTTGTAATTGCTCCTAGTTTGACCTGTTTTCAGCTGATGGAAAGGAGCTTCTTCATAATGTGGATGTCCAATTGGACAAAGGTGTCTTCAGCCACGAGATTGGGGTCACAGAAAGGTTTTAGCATTTTCCTTAACAACCTTCAAAATATATGATGGCGCATACAAGTACATAAATGCATGTCCGATAAATACATGTTATTCGAACCATAGTAGTTTAATTACCATTCCACTTGACTTGACATTGTGAAGGATTAGATCACACTATTTTCTCCCAATTTCGATACTATTATCGCTTCCTGACGTCCAAATTTGGGATGAAATCATGTCTTCCTCGCTTAGGTACAATATCATAGTGGATCAACCTCTTTCAGTGGACATATCCAGACTCGCCAAGGGAGGCCAGTGAGTATAAATCCCATTCAAAAATAGTGTTCCCAAATGATTAATCCTGCACGCTAAGATCAACGAGTTCCTTAAAATGTGTCCACAAAATAGATTGTTGAAGTATGAGAAAGAAGGAACATCGAGGTTTGGGGTGATGCCACGATATGGCGATGCCAATTCGGTCCAATGGTTCGAAGTAGAAACATGCAGCACATTTCACATCCTCAACACATTTGAGGATAGAGCTGAGGTACTAATTGCCTTCACATCGTAATAGTAAAAAGTCCATTTTTTAGCACTTTCTTAGCTATGAAAGACTGATGGTCATGTGATTTATCACGTGGACTTACAAGCATAATCCTTCATTTCCTCTATTTCTCACCAATGATTAAGAAAAACAGGTTGTGGTAAGGGCTTGTAGGGCCGTGACATCCATATTCCCGGGTCCAGATTGGGGTGAGGACAAGTTTGATTGGTACACACGAGGATACAAATTACCTTCAAAAGATGGGGAAAATGGAAATGAAGAAGAAGGTTTTCTTTTTTATTGTGTGTATGAGTGGAGATTGAACATGGAAACCGGAGATGTCAAGGAGAGAAATCTCAGTGGCACTCACTCCTCCATGGAGTTTCCATTCATCAATGAGAATTTCATTGGATTGAAGAACAAATTCGGCTTCGCCCAAGTCGTGGATTCGGCGGCGAGTTCTAGTTGTGGTAATGAACAATGATGGATTTTATCTCAGTGAAATAGCTAGTGTTTATGATTACTGTCGTGTACAATATGTATTGTCCATACTAATTTTCATCCTTTTAAATCACAGGGCTAGCTAAATATGGGGGTTTGGCCAAATTATACTTGGATGAACCACATGTGGAGCAGTCTACGGTATCAATAGTTATATCTCTCTAATCTCAATAAAGTACTCTTATGGTTTTGAACCATTCTACATTTATTACACGATAACCTTAAACGTAAGCTAGAATATTTTAACGATCAGAATAATTTGTTTCATCTACCCAGCTGTATGATATGACATACAAAATTGTTGTATTAATGTACGTAAAATGAGTTTTGCAATGTCTTTACATTCATGCGAGGATAATTGGATGATTCTACTGTTGCCTTTTCAATGAAACTGATTTTTCTCCATGTCACTGAATTTCTGAAAGAGTTGGTAATTTTCCAAAAACTGTTGGTAAAAGAAAATAATGGGTCACCAGATCTACCAGTAATTTGTCGACTTACCAACACTATTATAAAATTACTAACTCTTTTTTATTTTGCAAATAACTAAGCTTTTTTATGTTTTACCAACTTTCATCCATCTTTTTTATCAACGCCTTAAATTTATCAACTTTCATATGCATTTACTACCTAGGTTTGGATTACCATTTCCGTTCTAGTTGCCCGCCATTATATACTATTTTTAAAATTTACCAACTCAGTTGGGCGCTACTAATTCTTATTGAATTAGTTACCAACCTTTATTTGGTGTTTTTTCAAATTACTCACGTCTCTTATCTGTGCCAAATATATATATATATATTTATATATTTCACAAAATTTTATTTACCTTTATACCAATGTCTTAAATTTACCAACTATTATATGAATATTACCAACCTTTAGTTGAGCAACTAAACCACTTTTTCCTCAAAGTGAACTGATATTTTAATATTGAGTAAACATTGGTAAAATTGACTCAAATAAGAATTGGTAACGGAGAACTAGTCAATAACTTAATCAAAAGAAATTTGATAAATCATTTAAATTAAAGTTAGTAACTTTGTATCAGAGTCGATAAATTTAAGGTGTCGTTAAAAAAGGTAAATAAAATTTGATAAGATAAGAAAATACAAATTAAAAAAAAAAAACTTTGTAAGTAACTCTAATGAGAGTTGAGAATCCTTTGGTATTTTAATTTGAGAAAAGTTGATAAGCCACTCTAATTAAGGTTGATAATCTCTAAAAAGAGGATAAATTAAGTTGCTGCTACTAAATGCAAATAGAATATTTTTCAATGATAGGAAGCAAAATAGAAGACTAGATAAACATCAATAAATAACTCAAACGAGAGTTGGCAACACAATCCTAGATAGTAATTTAAAGATAGAAAAGTTGGTGAACACATTAATTTACATTTATAATCCTAAAAGAAGTTAGTAATTATAAGGGACTATTGAGGCAAATAAAATTTGATCAAGTAAAAAACAATCACATTGATAGGAAAATCAAAGGAGAGTTGATAACTCAAAATTAATTGGTAATTTAAATTTTAATCAAACAAAAAGTTGTTCAATCACTCTAATTTAAGTTAATAAATTCATATAAAAATTAGTAAATTCAAAATATTAGTAATTTATCAACAAATTATTTTTTTAAAAAAGTTACCAATCATTTTTTATCAAAAATTTTTACACTTACCATCACTTCTTAAAATTTAGCAGACAAAAATAGAAATCCTTATTTTTTTGGCACAAAATGATAAGAATGCTATGGCGATATTATAGCAAAGGTTTCTAAGAGATGCAAATTTAAGTAATATGAGTAAGAATGTGAACATTCTTGTAAAACTTTAGACATGTCCCTTATTAACACCTCCTAAATGGCAAATGCTCCTTTTGACTAAGGCCATGAATTATAGAGTCAATACCGTCTTCACCCAACATTAAGTTTTCTCACAAGCAATTGCATTTCTTCTTCTTCTTCATACGTGCAAATACCTAAGGTTCTCCACATCTGTTATTTCATTGTTTTAGGACTAAATCATATTTCGATTTGTTTCTAATGAATGGTCTATTATTGTTAAACCAGGAAGGAGAGAATGAGCAGGAAGTCAAGGTTGAATATCACATGTTTGGGGAGAGCAACTTTTGTAGTGGAAGTGTGTTCATCGCTAAAAATGATGGTGGCGAAGGAGAAGGTGAAGATAGTGGTTGGATTGCAACTTTTGTCCACAATGAAGTGTCCGATGAGACTCAAGTAAGTTCTTATCTACCTCAATTCTCCATATTGCACTTTTTCTTGACTCGTCCCTAAAAGAGTAGATAAGGTTAATGTTGGACGTGGTCTATGCTTGCAGGTTCACATCATCGATGTGAAGGATTTCGAAGGCGAGCCGGTGACGAAGATAAAGTTGCCGCAAAGGGTGCCGTATGGATTCCATGGAACTTTCATGGCCACACCTAATAAACAGTAATTAGACTACAATTCATGTCTGTCATCAAGTTTCTGTGGGCTTAATAAGTTTTAGCATCTCTTATGTCTATGTTAATTATATAACTTCATGATTTTCTCATTGGGATGTGTTCATCGACTAGTGTGTGTTTGTGGAGGTCTAGACATAATTTGATGTGCTCTACGGAATACTTTAATTTGGCCTTATATGTATGGAGTTGTCAATGATTTTGTTAGAATGTATTTCGAGTTTGACCATGTTTGGCATATGTTATCTGGGTAACCAAACGTGGCGTCCGTAACTAGGAAAGTCCGGATTGTTACCCAGGTTTTACTGAGTGAAAAAAACAAGGGAGTTAACTTCCTATTACAGTCGGCCAATTCTTTTCAAAAAGAAGTTTCCTTGATTGCATCAAAAATGGCACTCGCATATTCATTATATAAATATTGTGTTTGAGGGATCTTTGTTTTTGGGCGAGAGGGCTTTACACCTGGCTTTGAGTGCTGATGATTGATGTGCTTGTGCCGGGACTTCAAGGAGTGGCTGCGACATTCGTGCAATTACATTCTGAAATTATTTAAGAAGTCTTTCGAAGCCGCGAAACAATTTTCCGTCATTTGTTTTATCGTATAATTGCATGAAGTTAAATACTATGGGTTTTAGCATAATTTAGGGCTGGCCAATACTTGAGTGATTGAGCGATTATAATTTCGTAATTCTCCTATTGAATAGTGGATTCTTTGCAAGCCGATTCTCCCCGTAGGAGTAGCAATTTATACTTGAATTGAACCAAATAAATCTCTTTTGTTCTTATTTTTCCTAATTGATTCCTTTGGTAATTTCGTCGTCTCACATTAAATTTGAGACGACGAAGATTTTCACAAGCAAAAAAGAAAGAGGGAGAGTGATAGTGCGTGGGTCAAAGGAGCGGACAACACAGTGTCATCCTTTAGGTTCTTCTTTTCACATCTCACATTCTGAGTACTAGCTACCTTATCAGCAAGACCAGCCAATTGTGGACCTTCGCCTCACCAAACGAGCACGATCTTCAGCGATCACCACAGCATCGCTCATATCACAGACGACCAGCAATCCTTTTCTGACGCTTCTGCAAAGTTGTTGTCACCAGGTGGTCCTTTTCTGGCATCTCTACATTCACGGTGGCAGCCCAGTCTTGCCAACCGACACCATATAGCCTTGCTGACGTTGTTCAACCATAGCTCACTCCCAATCAAGCATCGCCATCCTTCATCTGAATCAGTCCATCAACGCCGAGGTTGATTTTTTTCTGTGCAGGTTTTTGATTCATTGGCCGGGCCTCACGGTGGTGGAATTGTCGTTAGACCACCAACTTTTAAATCACCGGTTACTCACCAGGCACCGGTGAATTCTTGATCATACCTCACTTGTCGATCCGCAAGCCTTGCTGCCCCCTCAAGAAAGCTGTGCTCTGGCCTAGGTAATCTCTTTAGACTAAATTCAGTTCAAATATTCAGTTTCCTAGTCTGTGATAAGTTTTGCTTTTTGCTTGGCTTAGAGTTGAACTCGCAGTATCTTTTTGTGTACATATGCTTCCAATTTTTAGTGGCTGGCTGGTGGAGTTGCTATTTGACAATAATTGGATTGGTGAGGCAGTTTTGGCCTTTATAGCTGGGCTGAAGGATCAGAGGAATATGCCTCTTTGGAATTTTCTCTCTCGCGTGCTTAGGTAGGCAACATGTTGATGCAAACGTTTCAATGTTGGTCACTGCTGTATCTAAATGTGGAAGCTGCTAATTGTTTCAAAAGGTTGCAGAAAAATTGGTAAGAAATTGTTGACACCTAAATTTTGACGATTTAGTTTATTTATTTATTGCATAGGAAATTATGGGTTAATTTTATTAATTGCAGATAAAGATATAGATTTAGATTGCATTTATTTTGTTATTCGCATATTTTGGACCAGGTGACGGATGAGTTCGAATTAGATGGATCGTTTCCACCACGAAGCGAGCAGGTTGGCCAAGCCGCGTTTTTTAATAATTAAAAATTATCTCACTTTGGGAATATAATATTTTAAAATTTTTAAGATATGAATCTTTTTTAGATAGGCGAGATGGGTAAAAAATATTACGATTTGGCTTTGAAAGATTTGGATAAATATTTATCGTAATCTTGAATTTTTATCAATAGTGATCGGTTGGTGAAAATGTATCGCGGATGTAGATTTGAAGGGGAAATCGAAAGCTTATCTCTTACCCCCTATAAAAGCAACCGTGTACGAGGACCTGGAGAGAGCTTCTTTGGAAAAAAATCCACTAAAAGGGAAAAGAATTTTGGTGCTTTAGGGAGCCATCCGTGGAGTCCTCGAGAGAAGGGGAGAAGCACAAAAAGGAAAGAAAGGGAAAAAGTGAAGAAAAAAGTAAAAGGTGGTAAAAGAGGATTTGACATTTACTGTTCATCACCTACTTCCTTCTACTGTTTCTGCTTCTGCCTCCCTCCCGCCGGATCCGATTTTGATCCGCCCTCCTTGCGACGGCCGACGCCACCTCACCGCGCCACCACACCAGATGGCCCCGCTTCCGATCTATGCCTGCACCTGAAGTTTCTCGGCCCGCGACGCCCTTCGCCGGTGGTCCGAGCTGCTGCCGCACGCATCTCCTCTGCCCCTGATCCGACCGCGAATCTGCCCAGCCCGAAGTCTGGTGAAGCTACCGCTTTCCTCCCCGTGCCGCGCCGACCCACGATTCCGACGCTGCTGCCGAACCGCTCTACTAACCCGACGAAGCCACCGCCGAGCCGATCCGCGACGACGCTGCTTCCCTTCCCCTGTCCGCGATCCGCCCACCACGCCGCCGGAATCCCTCTGCACCCGCGAGCTCGTCCCGACGCCACTGCAATACCAGTCACTGCTGCAACTCCGAGCGCCAGTGACCGCGCGTCTTCCTCTGCCTGCACCTCCCGTCGCCGGCACCGCGACGCCACCCGCGAAGCTGCTTCTGCCTCGACGTGTTTCTGCCGCCCAAACTGCCCCTGCCAAGCCGTTCCATCCGTTGCTGCCTTTCGCCGGAGCTCCGACCGACAGCAACCCTTTGCCCACCGACGAATTTGCTACCCCAATATTCCTTAGGTTGCCCATTTTTCCTTTTATTTTTATTTTTCTTATTTTATGTTATTTTACTTTATTTTTAGTTAGTTTTGCTATTATTGTTTAAGTTTAAATATTGTGAGGTGACTTTTAGGTTATGGATATTGTAGGCATTATCGGCAGGAGTTATCCCTAAGATTATTGTAATTATTAATTTAACCCGTAAGATGTCGAGTCATTTTTTTAATTATATTAATTCTTGGGGGTCTGTTGATAATATCTTAATTGTTGAATCAATATAATTATTAATTTGATCCGTAAGATTTCGGATCAGATTTTTAGTTATTTTGATTTTCTTGTCGGATGTTAGGTTAAAAGTAATCGTTAATTTTACCCGTGAGATAACAAAGGTTATTTTTTCGTTTACTTTAATCCTTTATTTGATTGAATATCTTGATTGTTTAGATTTTTTTTTTTTTTTTTGGACAATGATTGTTTAGATTTAATGTTTAGTTGATAATTGCTTGTTTTTGAAAACCACTAAAAAAATCTAAAAATATTCGAACTAGGATTCAGTTATCTTGCATATCTAGAATAGGGATTTTATTCCAAATTTAGAAAAATATAAAAAAACAAAAAAAAACAAAAAAAAACAAAACAAAACAAAAAATGCATTCATTCAGGTTGTTAGTTTTATCATTATTTGAATTGCATATGAAATTTTAATTTCGAAATTAATATAAAAACACAAAAAATCATCATGCATATATCATGTTGAATTAGGGCATTCTTTGCATATCATTGCTGTTAGGATTGCATGTTTATCAATTATAGGTAGATAATCTCTCCTAGATAAATTGCATGTTTTGTTAAGAAAATAAAAATGTCTATGTCATATAGAATTAGGTTCATGAAATGCACGTCATTTATTGATTGTTGTTAGGTCCATTTAATTAGAAATTGCCAGTCATTAGATTAGGTCATTTAATAAATGTCGCATGACATATAACTCACGTACTAAATTGTATGATGCATGTCATTTTAGTTTAAATAATTTTGTATATTATTGCATTGCATTGCATGTCATTAGAATTAGGTCATTTAGATTGCATTTAATTATTGCATTTCTTCATGTCATATAGTTTAGGTCGTGCTTTGCCATGTCATATTAGAATATTAGCATGCATCGCATGATTTTCATTAAATAAAGTGAAAACAAAAATTGAAATTGCGTGTTAATTAGAAATCATATCTAGGGTTGCTGATGTGAATTCTGATTTAACAATGCAGATACTTTCGTTGCTTCTAGGTATGTTTTGCATTATTTAATTACTTTCTTGAGTGTTAAATTGGTGGTATGCGCACATGTATGATCACCTCACATGATAGGAAGTTAAATTAAAATCAATTCAATTGCCAAACATTTTTTTTGAAAATGAAATAAAAGGGTACCGAAAGGGCACTAGGATACCACAGTAACCAAGTCCCCGAACTCATAAATCTCTGTTCGTAGGAGTAAAGTAAATCTCCCGTTACTTTATTTGGGTTTCTAATCGACCCACCAAAAATATATTAGTGGCGACTCCCGATTGAAAATCATTTGCATGTTAAGAATTCAAACCTAAGTTGTGAATTGGTATGCCAGGCAGGAATTTCAGCCAGTTAAGCTAAGCCTTAATAATCTATTACCCAAAGTTAGAACTTATAAAAATGAGCAGAAATTATAAAAATCCCATTTTACATTGATTCTTGCGGTGAGGGGCGTAATTATCAGGAAAAATTACGAAAATCGTCTTCAACTTCAGATCCTGTATCAAATACCCTTTTCATATTTCAGAATATTGCAATCATTGTACTTACTTTTTACGACAAATTTGATGCCCGCACATGATGTAACATATTTGCCATTTTATTTGTCAAAACACCCCAATCCCAAATATTAAAAAACAAAGACAGCAACATCCGCCCATACTTTCTTATCCCAATAGAGAGGCTTGCTCAATTCGACACAAACACCGCCATGTCTCTACGTCTCCACCGCGCACCCCGCCATTGCTCCTTCGGAGGCCATGGCTGACCTCAGCTCAAGGCCCGATCGAGATTGAACTCCTGCCATGGTCGAGCTCAATGCCGACCTCTCACAGCCTCATTGGCCTCAAGTCGCAGGCTCATGCCGAGCTTGTTTGGTCTCGCTCTCACGAGCTGTGAACGATCTACCACTTGGTGTTTGACTAAAGAAAGCTCCGTGGAAACCATATGGAACTCGAGAGGGAAGCGTTATTTTCGCAACCGGTTCGCCACAAAAGCTCCTGGTGTCAACTATATGAACCTGCAATCAAGTAGCAAGAATCAGTGAAATTTGAGTATACATGAAAGAAGACCATAAGAAATTATAGTTGTTGTGATTATTCACGAACTTGGGAGATGTCGGTAGATTCATCGTGAACGAAAGTGATTATCCAACCGTCGTCCTCTTCGATTCCATTTTCTTTAGGAACAAAGGCAGCTCCGCTGCAGAAGATGTTCTCTCCAAACATATGGTACTTAACCTTAATCGTGTCCTCAGACGGTTTCTCTTTCTACAGAAAAGAAAAGGACTGACGAATGCATCCGTAAATTACGCATTTGATTGCATCAAAGGGAAGAAAACAAGGTAAAAGGAAATAAAAAATTGTTCAAGAGCCTTCTCTTTACCGATGAAACTGCAGCTACTGGTTCGTCAAAATATAATTTCGCTAGGCCTCCAAACTTGGGCATGCCTGAATCAATCATAAAAGAGAAAGAAGAAACTAATGTTGAGATCGAAAAGATTTGCGAAGCAGGTTTTCTAATGTCGGAGGGTGGCAGTTTTATGTATGATCATCACCTGAGGTAGAGCTTGCTGGCAAGTCTGCAACTTGGGTGTATCCAAATTTATTTTTAAGGCCTGTGAAGTTGCCATTAATCATAGGGAAGTCCATGGAGTATTCAGTTCCTGTGAGATTTCTTTCCTTAACTTCTCCAGTCTTGATGTTCAATCGCCATTCGTACACACGCGAGAAGAACGATGTTTCCTCTTCTGTCGAGGTGGCAACGCTTCCATCACTCGATTTGATTGGCTTCAATCTCTCTGAGAACCATTCGTATTTATGCAGACCGTAATCCGGGCCCGGAATGATTGATTCAAGAGACCTGCAGCTCCACACTACAACCTGCGTTCGATTTGACAAGCGGTTAACGATGTTGAGAATCGATCCCTGAAAGACAAAACCGCAGTTCAGATGATAGTCACCTCGTGACCATCCTCGAAGCAATTCAGAATATGCAGTGCACTGTTGGGTTCCACATAAAACCAGCGGACTGAGCTAGCGTCACCATAGCGAGGCATTACCCCGATCCTCGCATACCCTCCCTTATTGTATTTTATCAATCTACATTGTCAATGAAAAGTTGAACACCAATCAACATGAGTTACAATTACATGCTAGGTTTGAAGTTATAGGACCGCATTACTCACGTTCCTCCTCTGATGAGTCGATTTATGTCTATCGTGGTCGGGAAATCCATGATCACATTGTACCTGCACATAATCCTTGGTCACATCAACAAATTCACTTGCTTTGATAGATATTAGATTGAGCAGCAGGTCACATACTTTATTAGTATGGCATACATATATACTAACCTCTGTGTGACCCCGATTTCATGACAGAGGGGACATCTATCGAGATTGAGATCAGCTTTATGAACTAGTTCATTGCCATCAGCTGAATATTTGGATCAGAAATCCATTAAAAAAGCCGTTACCGAGTTGACAACAGTGTCATAAAGATTAAGAAGAGTTACCAGAGATCACTCCAAGTTCCATGAATGGCTTTACCGCATCTACCCCGACTGTAACTAATTCTGCAGTCTCTGGTGCTCTCTGGCATGTGCAAAATGAGAGAGAATGGATTTTTACAGTTGCATAAGATGGTGCATGATGTTCAGGCAATGTACAGATTCATCGCGACGCACCTTTGGGTGGCTTGTAAATGGTCGATTCCATCCTCCATTCACATTCCAATTGCCCAGAGTTTCGAGTGTGAAAATGTCGACCTCTTGAGGCAAGTAATTTTCCGCGATCGAGTAGAACCTTCCTCCATGTTCGAGGATGTTAGTATTGCTGAATAGTTTGTTCGCGTTCCCAAATCTCAACTGAGAAATTTCAGTGGAGAAACAGCGCCAGTCAGAACTGGTTAGCTTATTATCTGCAGAATTTTCTACCATCTAGTTTTGAAATTGCCAAAGTTTGTACTCAGAATCCTCAATTATTTTTTTTTATATCAAACTAAATGCAAGATCTCAGTTAATTTCTGAAATGTCCTGATGTTTCTCTTCAAAGACAAACTTACGCCTATTGTATCAACTTATGGTAGGACAGACATGATTAGGTCAGTGGACGCACCATATTTAGCAGATGAGCAGACAAAATGGCCAAGGAGTTGCCTTCAATTGCAGGTAGAAAGGATGGTTTGTTCCTTTGTTTTTCTAGCTTGTACGTTTCCGTTTCGACATATCTGTTGTTGTATCGTACAGCCCACATTCCGTCGCTATCTTTGTTGAAGTACACAGCATGAAGCATTCCTTCTCCTTCAATCCAAGCATGACTCGACCGTCCGAACACGGATTTGGTTGATTTTAGACCTCCAAATAGTGGGTTTGACCCTGCAATTGTTGTAACATAATAAAGATGAAGTAAATACGAATTCACACATCAGAGGAAAACTAGGTCCTAAAGTGAGCAGCACGCATGCTTTAGCTTCCATATGCGACATCATAAGATAAAACTCATTTTGCTACAAGATGTAATCAGAATCATGCATGTCCTGACCGTTTCTAATGTAAACACCCTCAGGAAAATCCTCCGGTATCTGCCCTTCAATATTGTCACTGATGTTAATGGCTCTTCCCAATTCACCAACTGGCCCAAAATTTCTCTGCACATATCAGATGAATTGAACAGATGAATAAATGAAACCCAGTTGGTCCTTCACCTGTAATATCTTCAAAAAGGTGATCTTGATTTCCTTCATCTTGTGAACTATTGTCTTAACCGAATGCAGTCTAAATAGCTAACCTGAGGGGGGAGTAATGGTTGGTCCTCGAACTGGAACACCAAGTTGACAAATGTGTCCAATATATTCACACACGCATTTTTTATTACATCTGGAAAATCAACTCGAAGAGGAGATTGCTGCAAATCTTTCCCGAATGGCTGCTCAGAAAGATGCAAAATTTGCAGTCAGTTTGGCAGATTTTTATGTGCTGATCAACTCCAGTCAACACGTCTCCTTGTGGAGAGACTAATCGGGCAATTCAATGACTCTCGGAGCTACGTTATTCTAATAGAGTGTAATAACTTCACTAAGCTAAACTCAAGTTAGATATGGCTGAAGGAATGATATCATAATATGAGAGAGAGAGAGAGAGAGAGAGAGAGAGAGAGAGAGTTACTTTGACTGCAGAGGAGAGGTTAGGCTTGAAGTGATCAGAACTGAGTAAATCCGAGGACCTCTGAACAGAGCAGTTCACTTGAAACGCCATAAGTGAAGAAGCAGCCATCTCTGCTCTCTCTAAGTCTCTGCAACAGGGTTGAAGGTTGGCGATGTATGCCAACCCGGCCCTTCATGCAATTATGTATACTGCCAATGAGTAATTAATTTGTCTACCCTTGGTGAAAAAGATTAACTTTTGCAAATTCTGCGCAATTAGATGCGCAGACACTCGGAGTAAATAATTCGAGGGAAAGCCGACATGACTTCAATCAAAGGTAATGTAACTGAATTAGTCCAAGAATAGACTTTGTCAGGATCCACCTTAGATAAAACCGGAACACGACATGGCTCGTTTCACGACACATATTCAAAGCTCATTCGAGATTGGCCCAGCATGACCCATTTACAAAAAAACTTTGTACGAGGTGCGATAACATCACAGCAACATATGTACGAGAAAAGACAATGCGACAATATAATTTAGTTTTGTCGATTGCTGGCGTGAGCTGGGACATTAGATTCTACGCCTTTAGTATTAAGAAAAGCAGAGGACCTTTCGTTTTCTTTGTGAGTCGGAAATGGTTTGGTTGAAATGGAAACTCTCTGATTTGTGAAAATGGGTTGTTGCGTCAGAGAACGCCTCCAATTGGCTGGCCATTGGAAGATGCTTCGATTTGGCTTTTTCTGAGTTGATATGAGTTAACATCTGTTGAGTGCTTAACTCTTGTTTTGGCGTTACTTAGAGATTGGAGGCCTATGGAAGATGCTTAGTTTAATATTGACAAAGAGTGATCCAAAGGAGACATGTTATGCGAATCTAATTTCTTCCGATTTCATAAGAGTAGATCATTTGTCATCCGCAACTACAAGTTCACGGGGTTTTGAGTTCGCATCTGGTAAGAGAGTGAGGATAGACATATGGGTGATCGATTTTAAGATGGATAGGTTTCACATTTGGAATTTGAAATCTATCCTATTAGAACCAAGTTCAGTTTTCGAAACCTAAAAGTTACCCCGTTTAGCTTAAGACCTACCATGTCTTTCCAATTTGATTTCAAGGTCTAATTGAGAATCTATTTTTCTTTGGTTCCTTTTTTTGGTTTAATTTTTATGGTAAAACAATATGAGTAACAACATAATTCAAAAGAAAAGATGAACAAGGACAAGCAAGTAAAGACAAGTTAGGAATGAGCAAGAGCAAGCCACGAGTGAGCAAGGGTAGGGTGACTTGGCGAGAGAGAGAGAGAGAGAGAGAGAGAGAGAGAGAGAAATTAGGAATATTGGGCTTCATGAAACCAGTTCCAAACTTGGTCCAATTGGTCCAATTGGTCCAATTTCCTTGGGTTCTTCACTCAGAACTAGGAACAGGGCCAATTTTTAGGATGATTTGGTCCAGTAACTAGGTAGAACCGATCCGGTTGCACAGCCCTAGTTGGCCTAGTGAGCCATATCATCTAGAACATTCTTGCATCTAAGTGTTTTTACGAGACTCTAGAACACTAAGGGGGTAATATGGGATATACACTTATCTTCTAGAAGATTCCTATTGATCTCCACTGTTAGATCAACTTTAAACCTACAGTTATAAAGAAATGCATTCAATGGTGGCTTGCCCCTTCATTGGAGCCATCTAAGTTAAGCATACTACCTTGAGCCGACCAATCAAAATCCTATCAATTAAGGGATAGGAAAATCAAGTAGATAACTACCTTAATTTAGACTCACTAACTAAGCTTACCTAGTGGCAAATTTCCAATGCACTAGAAAAAACTCACCCAAAGCAGACCATTAATTGTTGTCCATAGTAAAGGGGTAACTTGCGACCACATTTGATCACATCATATTTCTTTCTACCAAACTCCAATTCTAGTGAGTTTACAATCAAAAGAAAGTCATTTTTAGGTAATAAAAGATCTTGAATTTCTGCCAACTCAAAAGAAGGCCGAAAAGGGGCAAAAGTAATGCTAAACATAGTAGTTCAAAATGTTAACACAAGTGTGAAATTTCAAAAGTTTACCCCATTCGATCCATAACTTCAAATTGACTTTTTAAAAATTTCACAGCTCCATGACACCATAAAATTTTGTTATTATATAGTTTTGCAGCTAAAAAGCTCCTAGATTGAACCGGCAACTTTAAATTATAATGACTCTAGATTTAAAGTTCAACTACCAAAAATTAAGTAAATAAAGGCTACGGATCATTGACGAGTGCTACGAAACGGAATTGATCTGGCTTGTTGGAACCTCCCAAAGTGTGCATGCAAGGAAACCCTTTCTTCTTTTTCTCTTTCTCTTGTCTTCTCCAATTTCCCTCTCCTTTTTTAACTCATGAATGGTGCTGTGACAAAGAAGAGAAAATAAAAGAGCAAATCCGTCCGATGAGCTCCTCTCTCTCGGTCTTGAGAGCTTTCCCCTACCTCCCTTGGTAGCTGTCCCCCAAACCCTAGTTTTGTCCTGCATTTGTCCGAATCCCCAAAACCCAAAACCTCTTGTGTAGTTTTCTATCTTCTTTTTCCTTGGATCGTTGATGCGGAAGGATAGGGCTATTTTTCGTTGACGTCTTCACGCAGCGTGAGGTTCTAAAGGTTCGGCCATGTTGAATATAGCTTTTCTCTAAGGGATTTCTTTTGGGTTGTTGTGCAGCCTCTCGAAAGGGGTTTTTCTTCTTTTATACACGTCGGATGGATTTCTTCGGTTGAGAGCAGGAGAATGGTGGCGAGTTACGGTTACGATCTTTGGTCTCCCGTTGTTTAGCAAGAGCTATTTCTTGCGGGGGGGGAGGTAAATGGATGAACCCAAAGCAAAAGATTGCCATCTGGCCTTATTATGCAAGAGGCTTGGGAATCTGCGAACCGAGGTGGATGCCCTGCCTCGGGAGAGAGTAATTTCAGAGGCGATGCTAGATGAATGTAAACGTACTGTGTTCGGTAAATTGTATTCATGAGGAAATATCAATTATCAGGCATTTCTTACCATTATGAAGCGAGCTTGGAAGGTAGATTCTGTGAGCTTCGCGCAGCGCAAAACAGATATTTTGTCTTTTACCTTTGATTCTAAAATGGATAAAAAAAACAAAAAAAGAGTGTTAGTAAACAGCCCATGGTCCTTTGCAAGTAATTTACTGATACTTAAACCATGGGAGTCTAACAAACCTGTGCAATGTTACAAGTTCACAAGTTGTGAATTTTGTGTTCAAGTTCATGGTCTACCAATCGAATGGTGCAGTGAGGAGGTTGTGTCACATATTGCCCAAATAATAGGTTGTGTAAAGGAAGCAAAAGTGGAGAAAAAAGGAGTGGCGTTTCAAAAGGTGGGAAGAGCAAGAGTAGAACTGGACCTAGATGTACCTTTAAGGCCAAGTACCTTATATAATTTGGGAGAGGAGAAAGTTTGACTGGATTTTAAGTATGAGAGGCTACCTAGATTCTGCTACTCCTGTGGAAGAGTTGGGCACTTCACAACAGGCTGTGAAGAAATTCCTTATGATGAGACCAAAGTTGAAGATAGGAAGACGAATAGGTTTGGGCATTGGCTAAGAGCAGAGGCCAAGGAGAATAGCCCGTTTTGGCAAATCTTCTATGATGAAAAGGTGGTTGAAGAGGAGGAACTACAAGAAGACGGCGACCTCTCCTCTCACAATACTCAAATAGTTATCTTCTCAGGCGAGCAAACAGAAGCAAGATCCACAGAACCAACACAATCTCTAAACAGGGCACCTTTACCTGAACACCAAGTGGAATAGCAATAGGAGAAAGGAAAAGGCATCATGAATATAGACAAACCAGAATAATAAGTTCAACCGGGTATTTTATCTTCATCCTGGACAAAAAAAGCAGGATTAAAGAAGGAAAGCAAGATAGTAAAAAGCTCACCAACAAAGAAATTAAAGAGGTATACTCCTTATCACCCTTCAGCTTTAGAGTTGGCAGGTTTGGATGAAGCTAATTTGCAGGACACTCCTATAAGTCTTTCAGAAGAAACCATGGGAAGGGCTTTGGTGGCTAACCCAAATAAGCCACTGGTTTACAAATGAGGGCTATTTGTTGGAACTGTCAGGGGTTAGGCACATCACTGACAGTCCAGAATTTGAGAGCCATTGTGGCTCAGGAAAGTCCCAATTTAATTTTGTTAATGGAAACAAAAAACAAAGAAAATGTGATAACTCGTCTTAGAAGACAGCTGAAGTTTAAAAATAGTTTTGTGGAGAACCCGAAAGGAATTGCAGGGGGGATGGCGGTGATATGGAATGAGGAAGTGGCTGTGGAGGTGAAATTTAGTTCTCAAGAAATGATTAATTTGATATGTGTTGATCATGAGACTTGGATTAAAATGCGGATAAGTTGTGTGCATGCTCCAAACATATATGGGGGAAAATTACAGCTATGGGAGAAACTGAGATAGATAGGTCTTTCTAATACACTTCCATGGGTGTGTGTGGGGGATTTCAATGAAGTACTTTATTATTGGGAGAAGATGGGAAGAAGGATGGCAAAGAATTATAGAGTGCAGGCATTCCAAAGCTGTATTCATGATTGCTCGTTAATGGAAATAGATTGTAAAGGGTGTGTGTTTACCTGGTCAAATAATAGAGAATGGGCTAATTTGGTTAAGGAGAAACTGGACAGAGTGTTCTGCTCCATGGATTGGCGGCTCATGTTCTCGGAAGTTGAAGCCTTTGCTCTACCAGCTGTTGGGTCCGATCATAGTCCGCTCCTTTTGGTGAGTAGTGCTAAATTTGTTAAAAAAAGAAAAGATTTTCACTTTGAGGCTTTTTGGGTTGAAGATGGTGAATGCAGTGATATAGTAAAACATGCATGGCAATCTCAACATTGTCTTGAAGGAGGATTGAGAGATAAATTACATGCCACCAGCCAAGCATTGAAAAAATGGAGTAAAAGGAAATTTCCCTATAGCAATATCTGTATAACAGCCCTAAAGAATGAGCTTCAATCATTAACTAACAGCCATAGCTTTTATCAAGAACCAAACAGGATAAAGCTTATAAAAGAAGAGCTGGAAACCTTACGGCGCAAAGAGGAAATGTTTTGGGGTTGAGATCTTGAGTCAATTGGCTTCGTTGGGGAGATAAAAACACGAAATATTTCCATGCAGCAACGATCCAAAGGAGACAAAAAAAAATAGAATTACTATGCTGAAAAATGCATCAGAGCAGTGGATTAGGGGAAAACAGCAACTTCAGCACCTCACTATGTCTTTTTTCAAGGAGCTATATACTTCGGTAGGGCCTCACAACTACCAACCAGTACTGGATCAATGCCCTACACTAATCGAAAATGATATAAATGAATATTTAGTGGCGTAAGTAATAATGGAAGAAATTCATGCTACTGTGTTTCGACTTGGAGCTCAGAAAGCTCCTGGTCCAGACGGGTTAAACGGAATTTTTATCAGCATCACTGGGATATAATAAATTATGATGTGCTGGAGGAAGTTCGAGGTTTTTTCTTTCTTTCGGGAGTGTTGGAACCAACCCTAAACAGAACACATATTACTTTGATACCAAAGATCCCCCACCCGGAAAGACTTGATCAATATCGCCCTATTAGCCTTTGTAATTTTGCATACAAAATAATATCCAAAATTTTGGCAAACAGATTGAAAAGATGCTTGCTTATGCTGATTTCAGGAGAGCAAAGTGCCTTCATCAGTGGAAGACAGATTCAAGATAATATTTATATTGTTCAAGAGGTGTTGCATTAATTGAGAACGAGAAAAAGGAAAAAAAAAAACACTTTCAAGCGACGCTGAAACTTGACATGCAGAAAGCATATGACAAAATTGAATGGGATTTCTTAGAAGGTTGCTTGCTGAAAATGGGGTTCTGTGCTAAATGGGTTCACTGGATTATGCAATGTGTCACTACAGTCACTTTCAGCATCAAGTTTAATGGGGAACCCCTCTCTTTTTTCGCTCCCACCAGAGGCATTAGACAATGAGACCCTTTATCACCCTATCCGTTTATTTTGGTGGCAAACAGTTTGTCATCTTTAATGGGTAAAGCTCTACAAGATGAGAATATCAAAGGAATTAAGTTGAACAGATTCTGTCCTATTTTGACTCATTTATTATTTGCCGATGATTCAATTTTTTTCTTGGATGGTTTTTTACAAGAATGCCAAAATATTGCAGCTGTTATTAATCAGTATTGTTATGCCTCAGGACAAGCTGTCAACCTAAACAAGTCTGGTATTTTCTTTAGTAAAGACTATCCATATCTATTAAGAGATACTATGAAAAGAGAATTGAGGGTACCGGAGCTAGAGCGATTAGGTAAGTATCTAGGAATTCCCTCTGATTGGGGAGCATCAAAGAGGCAAATGTTTGGGTGGATTTTAAACAGGGTCAATATGAAATTGGAGGGATGGAAGGAACAAATCATATCAAAAGCAGGAAAGGAAATACTCCTAAAATCAGTGGTGCAGGCGGTACCACGATATGCCATGTCAGTTTTTAAAATTCCAATGTCAATTTGCAAGGCTATAGAGAAAAAAAAATAGCTAATTTTTGGTGGAAAAATAGTGAATCAAAGGCTAGTTTGCATTGTAAAAGATGGGAAATCATGAAGATGAGGAAAGATAGAGGAGGAATGGGATTTAGAGACTTGCTTACTGTTAATAAAGCCTTATTGGGTAAACAAGCTTGGAGGATGGTAAAAATCCGGATGCGCTATGGAGTAAATTATTAAAAGGGCTCTATTTTTGTCGCTCAGATTTCTGGCATGCTAATAAAGGTTTTAAACCTTCATGGGGATGGAAAAGTTTGCTTATTGGAAGGGAGGCTATTGCAGATTCAGTCGATAGGAAATGGAGAAACTATTAATATCGGAACAGATAGATGGCTGAAAAGAGGATTAATAGGAGGGCCCACAAATAAAAATGATCCACAAAAAGTTTATGAGTTGATGCTCTCTAAGACACAACAGTGGAATGAACCGTTGATAAATAGCCTATTTGATAAGCAGACTACTCAGGAAATCCTTGCAACACCAATAAATGGTCATTTTACCAACGATGAATTAATATGGACGGGCACGAAGAATGGGTCATTTACAGTTAAAAATGGCTATAACTTGCTAAGAGACAGAACAACAACAAGCAGAGCAACAAAACACCCTTCTTCCTCATATCAAACACCAATAGAACTATGGAATGCAATATGGCATATGCGAACCAGTCCAAAAGTGAAGATCTTTGTATGGAATGCTTGTCAAAATGCTATACCAACCAAGGAGAACCTATGGAAAAGAAAGATCTTACCTGATCCGGTATGTGATCTTTGCCGAGCCAAGGTGGAAACGGTCGAACCCACCCTTCTCCTTTGTCCATGGGCTGCAAGGGTATGGAACCACCTGGAAATCAACCTGCGAGTAGACACACAGGAGATTAAACGAACAGATGAATGGTTGGTACAATTTATAAGGAAAAATCCGCACCTCCCTTCTCTGGAAAGGATCATAAATCTTCTTTGGCAAGTATGGAAGGAGCGCAACAATTTTGTCTTTCGAGGTACAAAACCAGAGGTCTACAAAGTCATAGATCTAGCAAAATTTCAGCAAGCTAGCTACCAAAAATGGGGATTTGGGTATTCACCAGCCGAAAAAACCGAAGAACAGTAGATCCCGCTTACCTGGCAAGCTTCGAAAGCTAGCTCTTTCAAGTTCAATGTAGATGGGTCGCTGTAGAGGGATCGACGGAGGGAGCCATGTCTTGCGTCGTCTGGGACTCCTCCAGTAGCCTCATAGACGGATTCACGAAGACAGACCGGGCAAAGACAGCTCTGCAGGTGGAAACCCTAGGGGTTCTCAAAGCCCTGAAGTACTTGAAAGACAAAGAAATCGGGGAGCCTATCGTGGAGTCTGACAACCAAGTTCTTGTCAACTACTTGAAGCGTGAAGAGCAGATGGGCTGGCAGGCACGTGCGATGTTGTTCGAATGTAAAGCTCTCCTACAGCAAATGCCGCTAGTGGGCCTGGTTTGCTACCCACGATCAGCTAATGTAGTGGCGGACTGGGCCATGCGACATCAGCAAATGAAGACCATCCCTCCAAACTGGCGAGCCTCTCCTCCTCCAGGCCTTGGGGCTCTGTTATGTGTTGATGCCCCAACTGTGGGTTTTGGTGCTTCTGTCTTATGATATAAATAAAATACCTTTTTCGAAAAAAAAAAAAAAATGGTGCTGTGAGAAGAAGAAGGAGACTTCTTGGACTGAGGAGATGGCTGAGGCCATACTGAAGAAATATTTAGGCTTTAGGCTCCTCTTTTTTATTTTATTTCTCTGGCCCAATTGTTACAAATGTGATTATTTCATTGTGCCATTCTCTACCGAAAAAAAAAACAAGAAGAAGAAGAAAATTGATCAAACTCTACCGGGAATAACTCCAACCCAAGTTGGTCGCATGATCTTCCTGCCTATTTGCTTTTCGATCATTGCCTTCCTATTAATTCAAGGGATGATTTACATCACAACTAATTACTCATTAAGAAAAACATCACAAAGATATAACTTAAGTCTTGTTGATTACTGGTGTGAGCAAGGAAATCATATTATAAGTCTTTAGTATCAAAAACAGATCACTTGTTTTTTTTTTCTTCTCCCTTTTTCTTCTTCTTCCTCCTTGAAAATGGCATCTTCCGTCTGCAAATGCCTCTGCTGGCCGGTTGAGTTGATATAAGTTATCATTTGTTAAGTGAGGTCTTATTTTGGCTTTATTGAGAGACTGTTGACTACTAGAAGATGTCGTACAAAAGGAAACGAAGGGAAACATGTCATGCAAAACTCTTGTTTACAACATGATAAAGACAACTTTGTTTCATCAACAATAACATGATATTGTTGTCACTGTGACAAGTAACAGTGTTTAAACAACGGGAAATTCCCTTGGGCGTAGCCGAGAGGGCGTTCCGCTTTCATTGATTGTGAAGACTTCAGCTCTAACACTTTATAGGGTATTCAAAAGCAACAATGCACACACATTCCCTTTGGGCGTAGCCGAGAGGGCGTTCCGCTTTCATTGATTGTGAAGATTTCAGCTCTAACACTTAATAGGGTATTCAAAAGCAACAATGCACTCACAAATGGGCCAATTAATTCCATAGCTAGGGACAACATAGACCGTAGAATATCACTATTAGTATAATTAAATATAAGCAACACCTTCATTTTATTAAATTAGGTGAGTTAGTTGCAGTCCCACAAGATTTAACACGGTATCAAAGTTGGAGGTCCTGAGTTCAAATATTTCCAAGCCCCATTTGCCTCTTCAATTAAATTTGTCTACAGCAAAAAGACTAGACTAGATGTGAGGGGGAGTGTGCAAAGTACACTGACTATGCCTATGGGCTGATTGGGAAACAAAAGCTCCATGGAAACCATATGGAACTCGGCAGGATAGAGTAATCTTGGCAACGGGCTTACCAGAAAAATTCTTGCAGTCGATTATGTATACCTGCAATTCAGTAACGAAAATGGCTCAATCTAGATGCAACATGAAAGAAATCATCAATAACGATTAGAAGTGCCGCAGTTATTCACGTAGTTGCGAGGTATCAGTTGATTCATTGTGAACAAAAGTGATTATCTAGCCATCGTCCTCTTCCGATCCATTCTCACTAGGGACAAATGCAGCACCACTGCAGAAGATGTTCTCTCCAAATTCATGATACTCCAATTTAATCGCATCTTCAAACTGGTTTTCTTTCTGATGCGGAGAAGAATAAAGTGCAAGTTAATTAACCTTACTGTGGTCAAAGAAAAGGCGACATGATAAAGGAAGAGGGGCTGAGAAGCCTTTTGTTACCGAGGAAATTCCAGTTCTCGGTTGGTAGAGATATAACTTGGCTAGGCCACCATACTTGGGCATGCCTGAACTCATCACAATAATAGATAAGATCGAGAATAATTATGCAGAAGAGACCTGTAAATCTGGAGGAAGACGGTATTCGATAGTCACCTGAGATTGAGCTTGCTGAGGAATCTACGACTTGGGTGTATCCGTATCTGTTTTTGAGGCCTGTGAAGTTACTATTTATAATGGGGAAGTCCATCGAAAATTCTGTCCCTGTGAGATTTCTTTCTTTAGTTTCTCCAGTATTGATGTTTAGTCTCCACTCATATGCATGCGAAAATAATGACCCTTCTTGTTCCTTCATCATCGGGGCGACATTTTCTTGGCTTGATATAACTAATCGGCTTTAGTGTCTTAGAGAACCACTGGAATTTGTCCAAGCCAAAATCAGGGCCTGGGATGATCGATTCAAGAGTCCTGCACCCCCGCACTACAATCTGTGATCCAGTTTCATGAATAGGTCCATTGCTTTTGAGAAATGATCCTCCGAAAAAAAAAAAACACTTGGTTCCAGATCATCTGTTACCTCATCACCATCCTCAAAACAGTTCAGAATGTGAAATGTGCAGCCTGTTTAGACATCAAACCATCGCATCGAATTACCATCACCATAGCGAGGCATTGTCCCGATCCTAGCATAGTCTTTCTTATTGAATTGTATCAACTTGCACAACGAAAAAAAGGATCGCAACTAGTCAACGTTGTTTTAGTACTTTCCCCGTATGAAAGAGTGGGAATTGGTATTTACCGAAAAAAAAAAGAGTGGGAATTGGGAAAAAAAGAAGAAGTTAATTTTCTGGGAAGAATGTTCTGATAAGGACAGCAGGTAACTCATGGTCCTCCTCGAATCAGTCTGTTTATGTCTATTGTAAGGGGAAAATCCATGAACACATTGTACCTGCAGGGCCAGTGCGTGCGTTTATAATTGCAAGCTCAGATAGTTGTTGGAACCATGATGCATACTAGTCACATATCCTGGTAAGATTACATAAAATGATCACTCTATATATTGCTAACCTCTGAGTGACCCCGATCTCGAGGCAGAGGCTACATCGGTCAAGTTTGAGATCAGCTTTATGAATTAACTTCTTCATATCAGCTTAATTTGAATCAGAAGGCCATCAAGATACTGCTAATTTGGACTATAAATCAGCATAAAGCTCACCTCAACAAATTTCTTGAGAAATACCTGAGATGATACCGAGTTCCATGAAAGCCTTCACTGCATCAACCCCCATTATAACTAACTCCCCTGTACCTGGAGCACTCTGCCAGATGAAAGGCAAAAAAAAAAAAAAAAAAAAAACAAGAGATGTTGGTTTTTATTGTTTGTATGATCACGAAGACAGACCTTTGGATGGCTCGTGAATGGTCGATTCCAATGTCTATCTGCATTCCAATTGCCTAGAGTCTCCAGTGTAAAAATGTTGATCTCCTGAGGCATGTGATTTTCCGCAATCGAGTAGAATTTTCCACCTTGCTCAAAAACATTAGTGTTACTAATCAGTTTGTTCACTGCCCCAAACCTCAACTGGAAAAAAGAAGTTTAATGTGGGCAAAAATTAGTAATGCTTCAAATGACATGTTCATAATATGCTACAGTTCTTGCTGTACAGCAGAACTTATTTGCCATATCTAGACAGGACTCTGTATGTGTCAATGGATAAGCGAAATGCACGATCTTTTAAAAAGGACTCGAATTATGAAAGAGGAACGTAAGTAGATCTGTGAAAGTACCGCATTTAGCAGATACGCTGACAAAAATGGCCGGCGGATCACCCTCTATGGCAGGTAAAAAGGATGGCTTGTTCCTTTGTTTTTCTTGCTTGTATGTCTCGGTTTCAACATGTCTGTTGTTGTATCGGACAATCCTTCTCCCATCATTTTCTTTGTCAATGTAGATGGCATGTAGCATCCCTTCTCCTTCGATCCAAGTGTGACTTGACCGTCCAAATTTCCCGATTTTAGCGCCCCAGAGAGAGGATTTGGCCCTGCGATCAGTAAAAAGCAGAAAATGAAATTACGTTGCTGGCTAATCGAAATTTCATTATTATGGAAAGCATCAATGAAAACCAGACCTGTTTGAATTAGTCATAAACCAAATCATATTCTACCTTTCACGATCAGTACATACATCCTTGTCTCATATAATAATAGGGTAGGAATTTCCAATAAATACGGCCGAAGAACAAGTGTTATTTTGCTATTTTTTCATTGTCCAAGGTCATGATCTAATTGTATGGTTAGGCAATCTTGTTTTGCATATTGCATTGTTTTACGATGGTTTCGAGCACTTGCACCTCGTTCAACAATTGCAACAACCCAAAGCAAAGCACTCGCAATATTTTTTTATAGGCCTATCATGTGAATGTCTGGCTCTTGTGTGAAAAAGGTTGAGATAAAACACTGGCTACGAGACACATATTTGGCATAGTGCATATCATTACCGTTTCTAATGTAAACACCCGCCGGAAAATCATCCAGGATTTCCCCTTCGATGCTGTTGACGTTAATGGCTTCTCCTAATTCACTAACTGGAGCAAAATTTCTTTGCATAATTAGCGTCTCACAGGATCTTTGATATATGAACTTCACCGTGTTGTGAATATTGTCTTAAAAGCTAGTCTTGATGAGTTTTACCTGAGATGGGAGCAGTGGTTGGTCCATGAACTCAAAAACCGAACTTACAAATGCGTCCAATGCATTCAAGCATGAGTTTTTGATTATGCTCGGAAAATCAACTCAAAGAGGGGCTAGCTGCAAATATTTTGACAATCGCTGCTCACAGATTTGCATCATTCAGTCAGAACAGATGATATCTCCATCCGAGTTAGAGCTTCAAGATTTGAACGAATTTTAAACTCTAATTCGCCTGATCACAGACTCAATTTACGTAGGATGAAATTTTCAAACATTAACGTCGAGAGCAACAAGATTTACATGTTTAAAACGAAACAGACCTCAGTTCTTGCTGCAGCGCAGTTACAGAAACTATGTAATGTCGCTTCACGTACGTACCTTTAGGGCTGGAGAACTAATGGAGGTTCTGAGGCGTTCGACATTGGAAGAGATAGAATGCCTGCTGGTGGATGCATTCACATGCAAAGCGAAAGAGGAGAGAGCCATCTTTTCCCCCTTCTTCCTCTTGTTTGTTCCCTTGCTTGCATATATATATATATATATATATATTGCACTTATCTGTATGGCAAAAGAGAAGAGGAAATGGAATTCTATATTGCACTTATCTGTATGGCAGGCCCATCGTTATTCGTGATATGCTTGTTTGTACTAAGAAATATTCTCTTAATATTCTCTCTTGGGCTACATATTTGTTTTTTTTTTTTTTTTTTTTTTTGACAAGGGCTACATATTTGTTTGATGATGTCGATATTATACTCAAAATGGCAGAAGCGTAGACAAAACTAGACAACCAAAGCAGAGCTGTCAAAAGTGATGACGTCCTTGCTGAATTTAAAACCGTGTGAATTCTTCTCAGGGCACCATAGCATGAGTCCCCTTCACCTCTTGTGCATAGCCCACAAAAATGCACCATCTCCTCCTCCTTTGCTCCAGCATACCTTCACTTACATGAGCATAAGCGAGGAAATCGAAGATCCTCAATCCAGTGTAATCAACAAGTTCATTTGACCACGTCTCTTTAGGACGTCTACATTCAATTGCATGTAAGAGTGATCTGTTTCCTGAATAATAGGTCATATGTAGAAGTGAGCATGAGTTCAAGGTAGAATCTAGTAGATTCCCATGATTACCAGTCCATCTCCCCATCCCAAAGAAAGTGGAACTGGTATTGTGCGGTTCAATTCCCAGTTTCTGAGAAAAACCCGAAACGGGAACCGGGAATCGGGAAGGGTGGGAATTGTTATTGGAAGAGCGTTGAGGTGGGATTCAAGACAGCAGGAGCGGCAATTGAAGGCATAATTATCTCTATGAATGGATTCGTTAGAGTGGTTGTTCTTCATTTGTGCATAAATGATATCAAAGACAACTTTATCGTGAACCTAGGCACTTTTTGTTCATGATCTAGAAACAGCAGGTGTGATTTTCTAGTGGCCAGTATGCACGTTTTTGGATGGACGTGTTCGTTGCACCTGGCTTGATGGCTACCAAACCACAGGCTCAAAAGTATTCGGCTGAATCAGCTGTTATAGCTTTGGTTTTGTAGAGCATATTGATTCCCAGATCACTGCATATTCTTTTGGCACTCTGATCGTGATCTGGCGCAGGAATCATGTCATAGATACTCTTAAGAATGGAAGAATCTACTTAGTTTATTCTGTCGTTGTTGTGTTATATACTTGTCAATGAGGTGGATTTGCTTTATGCACTTCTTGAGAGTGGAAGAACCTACTTGATTTCAGGTGGTTAGAACTTAGAGCAATTTTTCAAGGATGATTGAGAACTGAAGTTCTATAATTAAAATTTTATGTTATGGTGGATTGTTGCTATTTGTAAGATTTTGTAAGACCATTATTAATTGTTCTAAAAACTTAAGTTGTTAAATGAAAACGTGATTTACTATTTAAATATTCTAATACTCTGCCTCATGTTTAGTCTGGTCTTTTTGCTTAGTACTAAGCGTGAAAATTTAATTGGGGAAGTAAAGAGGACCTAGAAAGATTTGAACTCAGAATCTCTAACTCTGATATCATGTAAAATTTTGGTCGAATCACCTGTCAATTATTCTAAAAGCTTAAATTGTTAGATGAAAGTATAATTTATTATTTAATTATTCTAATACTATTGACAAATGGAGATTTTGTTGTTGTGTTCACTCTCATTTTACATAGCTAAAAATGAAACAAAGAAAAACCAACAAAAAAGAAAGAATAAGAAATTAACCAATTTAATAAGGTAGGGGTTCCATGTTCTAAAGTATACAAGGTAGGTTTCAAGTTCTAAAAAATAGAGAATCAATTCCGATAGAGTAAGTTCTAAATTTTAAGTAAAACCTAGACCGACCCTAACACTCATCCTTAGACGTATGAGCTGCATCAACCTAGAAATCCTCATCTATTCCAAGAATGCAGGGTAATGAGCGAGCGAGCTCCAATGTAGTTCTATTTTTCTATTCAGTGACTCCTTGTTGTGGTAACTCAGCAATAGTGTAGTGTCTTACTAGACATTCTCTATGCATAACAAATTAAAGTCTGCGAATTTAAAATCTAAACCTATGTCGGTCACTTGATCTTCTTTCCTATTTGTTTTTCGATCATTGCCCCTCAATCTCTGTATCGACCAAACACCTTACTCTTCTCTTTAAGGAAATAAGACCACACTTTCCCTATGTAGTCATCATCGAAGGTCCACATATACCTTGTATTACCCTTAGACTGCAATTGAGACGGCCTTAACAGATATGAGTATGTCGTCCATCGTAACCGAAGTCTCAAGGAAAAATTACTGTAATTATAGCCCTGCCCAAAGCCCCCAACCGAGGTAGGCAAGGGTCGCTAGGCCCTGACCTACGGTTGGTGGTTAGGGTCACTAGCCTTCACCGAGGCCTCGACAACCCTTGCCAGTCTTGGTTGAGCCTCCTTCAATGCTTTTTCGGCAATGGTGGGGCGGCAATGGTGGGACCAACCGTCCTTGCCCTTTGCCTTTTTTATTTTTTTAACCTAATTTGATTAACATTTTGGGTAAAAAAAAGTTAGGATCTTGACCAAAACTACGTTGGTTCAGTCTTATATCTCATGTTTCAGTAAGGTTAATGTCACGTAGGAGGCAAACAATATAAATTAGACAAAAAAAAGACTCATCGGCATTTTCCATTAGTCTAATTGGCCAGAGTGAACAGTAGCACTTGATTGTACTAATTTGACAAGTTTTAGCACTTAATTACAATTTTTATAAGTTTTAGACTCAATTACACTTTTTATCACAAGTTTTAGGACTTACAGTGCGCCAATCTCTTGGTATTAAGAACAAAGTTGACTTTCCTTTTTGCAAATATCCCTAAATTTTGTAGCTTAAACATTAACGAGGACTCTACTCGACGCCAAAAGAAAATCGAAGGAATTTCTGAAATCATAACAGATTTTTCAATTTACAAGAATGCCTATACCGACCTGCAAGATTGACATTTTCGACTTTTTAACAGAACATAGCTCAAATTGGATCATCTCATAACTGAAGCTATGGTGAACATAACCATGGTATTCGATCAACGTAATGTTTGACAAATGAAAGTTCCATGGAAACCGTATGCAACTCGAGGGGAAAGCCTTATTTTTCACGGCTGGCTCGCCACCAAAGTTCTGGGCGTCAACTATATGCACCTGCAATTAAGTAGCAAGTATTCGAATTTTAAGATACATGAGAAAACCATCGAAAGACATAGTTGTCACGATTATTCACCTACTGGGGAGATGTCAGTGAAATCGTCGCGAACGAAAGTGATTATCCAACCATCTTCGTCTTCGAATCCATTTTCTTCAGGACCAAAGGCTGCTCCGCTGCAGAAGATGTTCTCTCCGAATTTTTGGTACTCGACCTTAAACGTATCTTCAAATTGCATAATGATTTGTCGATTTCCTAATCCTAATTGCATTCATACTAACTGAATTTGTCCATGACATGACTCGTTTGTATCAAACATAGCTAAGCTTGTCGGACTTGGCATGACCCGTTCATGAAAACTATACTAGAGGTACGATAAAATCACAGCAATGTACTCATATTAGAAAAAGACATCACAACAATATTTTTCATTTTTGTTGTTGCTGGTGTGAGCAGGGGGATTAGTTTCTAAGCCTTTAGTATTGTGAAAACAGACAATTCTTTTTTAGAAAAATGATTGTGTGACGGTATTTAATCTACTATAAGAATAACAATATATTTTGAACCACAAAAAACCAAATCACAAATAATTATAAATTATTATGGGACCAATTTCTTTGAGAATTTGTTGCTCATAACATACTGTCATTTTCATAGTACCCCAAAGACCATTATGCTAGTAAAGCCCTCTTTTTTACTTTGAATGTTAGAGATGGTTTGATTGAATTGGAAACTTGCTCGCCAGTTGTGTTGATAGAAAGTTGACATTTGTTTGAGTGCTGTCTTATTTTGGCTTTTTGTCGAGAGATTGTAGGCTATTGGAAGATGCTTCTTCTAGTTGACAAAGTAATCAAAAGGAAACATGTCATTCAAAACTCATTTTCCAACGTGATGCAGTCAACTATGTTTCGTCAATTCTGAATACTCCATGCCTTAACATCTATGGTATTCAAAATCCACAATGCAATAGCTGTTGCTTGTTTTTGTTCTATTGTGGAAGCCCAGTTAAGCCTTCGTTATATATTTGGTAAGATTCTCAATCATGCAGAGAATTGAGAAATAATCAAGAGGATAGAATGAAAAATGATTGGCACCCACCAATACCAATCAATTTTATAGTTGGAGACAACATAGATTGCAAATTTCATTTACCCCCATACAAAAAAAAAAAAAAAAAAAAAAAAAAAAAAAAAAAAAAAATGATTTTCTAGGACCTTCTGAGAAGATCAGACCACAAGGATGCATGTACAGGCTAGCAAAATTTACATCCATCATAGATAGGACACTTAACTGGTTTGATTTGTGTCACAAAGCGATTAGAGAACCTGCAGCAAATAGCAAGAGAGAAAGAAGGAAGAGAGAAGGAATAGGGAGGAGGAGGAGGAGAATGTAAAAGAAAAAAACAAAGAGGGGGCTGTAGATTTCTGTAGTAACAAAAACTCTACAACCATTGTATTTATATTAAATATAATTGTATATGACCATAATACCCTTATGTAAGTAAAAAAGAAATAAAACTCTGAAAAAAAAAATGACTCAATTAAAGTAACTTTAACACTCCCCCTCAAGCTGGAGCATATAGGTAACCCATGCCCAACTTGGAACAACAACAAAAGCAACAACAAAAGCGAGACGAAATAATGTTTTGATGAACATATCAGCAAATTGATCTCTAGAGGCAACATAAGGAGTAGCAACCAGCTTCTACTTCACATCATCACAAACAAAATGACAATCAACTTCTATATGCTTAGTTCACTCTTGAAAAACAGGATTCCCAACAATATAAATAACTGCTTGATTATCACACATCATATCAACAGGTTGATTATAGAAAATCCAAGCTCCTGGAGAAGAGATTTCAACCACAACAATTCAGACACAGTATGTGCCATAGCATGATATTTAGCCTCCGCACTAAACCTGGCAATGGTAGTCTATTTCTTGCTTCTCCACGTAACCAAATTACCACCAATAAAGGTGCAATACCCAATTGCAGACCATCGATCATATGTTGACCCAACCCAATTAGCATCAGAATAGCCAACAAGAGTGTAAGAACCATTAGGTTTATAAATTAGTCCCTTACCATGAGAGCTTTTAAGATATCGAAGAATGCAACAGACAGAATCTCAATGAGCCTTCTTAGGTGACTCCATAAACTGACTCACCACACCAACAATAGAAGAAATATCAGGACGTGTAACAGTAAGATAAATTAGTTTCCTAACTAGACATCGATATTGATGCTTGTAACCATCGCCTGCGGTGGCCTAGCTGAATAAGAGCTCCCATGATGTCTACCCAGGATGGAGGAGTTCGAATCCCGCGGGACACACGGAATCTTAAGCGCGACGTCGGGGTGATAGGTCATCCGCTAGCATCGCCCCAGGGTTTACCGCCAGCTACCGACTGTACGAGGTTCCCTGGGTAAAAAAAAAAAAAAAAAAAAGGATATTGATGCTTGTCTTCAATTTTATTTCCATCATCAACTCCAAACTTTTGATTTGGATCCATAAGAGTATCAACTGGCTTGGAAGCTAGTGTACCAGTCTCAAACAAAAGATCAAGAACATTCTTTCGCTACGACAAATTAATACCTTTTTTACTTCATAAAACTTCAATATCCAGAAAATACCTAAGAGTTCCCAAGTCTTTAATCTGAAATTGCTGCTGAAGAAAGGACTTAACCTCAAAAATGCCGGTCATATCACTACCAGAGACAATTATATCATCCACATATACCACAAGAATAACCACCCCCATTCCTTCTTGCGAACAAAAACAAAATGATCGGAATAACATTAGTGGAAACCACATCTGAAAATCACTAAACTGAATTTTTCAAATCATGCTCTTGGAGACTATTTCAACCCATAAATGGCCTTATGTAGTCAACATACTTTACTATGATTCTCCCCTTGAGCAACATACCCAGGAGGTTGCTCCATATATACTTTTCCAGATAAATCGCCATAAAGAAAAGCATTCTTGACATCTAATTGATATAATGGCCAATCGAAATTCACAGCAAGAGAAATAATAACACGAACAGAATTGAGACATGCCACAGGAAAAAAAGTCACAAAATAATCCACTCCATAAGTTTGAGTAAAACCTTTAACGACGAGCCAAGCTTTAAGACGCTTAATTGAGCCATCCAAATTGTACTTGATAGTGTACACCCAACGACACTTCACAACATCTTTCCCAAGAGGAAGATCAACTAATAACCACGTTTGGCGAGACACCGGAGCTTCCATTTCCACATACATAACTTTCTTCCACTCAAAGCGAGGCAAAGCGTCAGTGGTAGAAGTAGGAATTGTGTGAGTTTGTAATGATAGAGCAAAGTCATGTAATGGAGAAAGAAGATGTGAAAGAGACACATAACGCTCAATAGGGTAAGCCAAAGAGGATTTTTGTGTGCAAGACTGAGTACCTTTGCGAAGGGCAATCGAAAGATCATCCAAACCAAGAGACAATGAGGAAGATTGAACGGAGGGCATGGAAGAGCTGGAGACTAGTGGTGTTAGAGAGTGCTTTCGCCACTGATACACCTGCAAGGGAGGAGGTACTGGAGAAGGATTAACAAAATCTAGGGGGATAGGTTGTGGGATAAGAGGATTAGCTACAATGTCAGTTAAAAAATCTTTACCCTCAGTAGAATAGTATGGTATGCCCTCGAAAAAAATAACATCAGCACTAACATATTGGGTACAAGTTGTAGGATCATAACATCGATATCCCCTTTGTGTATGTGAATACCCAAGAAAAATACCTTTATTGGCGCGAGGAGAAAGTTTATCAGAACCGAAACATAGGTTATGAACAAAACAGACACACCTAAAGACATGCGGGTAAGAGAGAATAATAGCTTGTCAGGAAATACAACTATCACGCCCCGATCCTCCGAGTGTGTGCACATCCCTCAGTGGTCAATTAAATTGTGACGTCCCAAGACGCATTGCCAACCCATTCGTTTTAATGCGCATGCGGAAGCAAATAAATAAATCTCTAGACAACACAAATATGGGATAGAAAAGCAGGGCCAAATTTTTGAAATCCACTATACTTTATATACACATCAAACTAAGTCATATACAGTACTATTCTATATTCATAGGTCTAACAAAACAAAAGAGCTACTAGTCTTCCAAGCGTTCGAATCCTCAACTGAAGGCTCCGGGGTCTCTGGCTCCAGGGAACTCGGGTCTACCACTAAACCACCAAGATGGTCAGTCGTACCCTAGCCAAACACTATCTCCAGCACCAACATAGAAATCTCAGACTCTGGTAAAGGACCTTCTCTTGGTCCATCTCGCCCGTAACGATACCACGATCTAAATTGATTGGGTAACCTTCGGGATAGACTCGCATCAACCCAGACAGTGGATCTCACGAGTTTGTAAACCCAGTCTTCTTGGCTCCCAAGGAGGGGAATCTGAGAAATTTGTTCGGTGGCCTTCTTCGGCTGGCCGAAACGCTAAGGAGGAACAGCCATCTAAGGACCTGTAAATGTTAACCCACAACGGAGTGAGACAATGTCTCAGCAAGTCCACCCCCTAAGCTCTGACTAGGAAGGAAATATGCCTAAAGGCCATCTAGCCACACACAAGATAGAGGACTTACCTTTGCCTCAGTTCCTTCTTGCAAGTCAGTATGATTCATATACTCAACCAGTCACTTATTCAAATCAAATCATCAATCGATCGATCTACTTAATTCATGTCATCAATACCATCTATAAAATTCGATCAATTCAAGCACTGCTCACCATAAGCTGAAAATAGATGGTATAGCTCATCCAAGCTGATAGATATATAAAGATGCTCACCAAAGCTGCTATATAACTATATTGCTCACCAAAGTTGTGCGATACTTATAATGCTCACCAAAGCTGTGCAGTACTTATAATGCTCACCAAAGCTGTGCAGTACTTATAATGCTCACCAAAGCTGTGCGATACTCCATTTTTATTATACCCGATAAAATAATCATGTGTGGGTACAAAATCGGCCTTAGCTAAAATACAATAATTTCCCTTTTAAAAATCCCACCATTTAATATACCCGATAAAATAATCATGTGTGGGTACAAAATCGGCCTTAGCTAAAATACAATAATTTCCCTTTTAAAAATCCCACCATTTAATAAAGTCCACAAGAATATTTTTGGCGTTATAAAACGACGTCTGATGTTTCCCAATTAAATACTGAAATTACTCAAATTTGAGATAAATTTCCAAAATTACAAATATCACTCAAATAACACAAATTAGCATTCAATTAAATAAATCAAGTACGCCATTGCAATCAAAGCACGAAATTCCGGCCCCCAACTATCCCGATCTAATTTTCGAAAAATAATAAATAATTAAATAAATATAAAAATAATTAAATAAATACAAATAAAAGCCATAAATGCAAACTTAGGCCGGAAAAACCTAATTAAATACCAAAATGGGTCCGAAAAAATCCCAAACCTATCTAGATAAATAATACAATCTATCTATTCGCTATTTAAGCTACTTTAACCACCTAACATACATAAACGAATAATTAAATTACTAATCCGTTATTTTAACACCTAAACCATACTTAGCTTAAACTAATCAACCCTTAAACATCATTAACTCCTTAAGTGGAGATTAGTGAGTAAACTCACCGGTTTTGAAATCTGATGAGTTCACGGCGACGACAAGGTGGAGACAGGCGACAAACTCCAAAGCAGCAACACCCTACGAGACTCAAAAGCGCTCCAAAGTGGGCCCCGAAGCCCACAATGGCTTGCAGCTTCGATTTCTGCTGATGGGCCGACGGAGTGAGCTAAGTGGCGGTTTGGGCTGGAAATGGCAAGGGTGGCTGGCGGATGGCTGCAATGGGGCTTGGCGGAGGCGAAAGACGATGAAGCAGCGGTGATAGGGCTCCAGCTGAGTTCGTTGGGCACAGGAGATGGCCTAGGGTCACGGCTGGAGCGGAACAACACACGGACAGGCGCGGGACGGGCACGGCACGAGACGGGCGAGTGACGACGAGCGGCGGGCCTAGCGATGGTCGAACGGGCGTGCGATGAGCAGGGGAGGAGCTACTTGGTTTGCTCTGCACTTTCAGAGCTTCAAGGTGTCTAAAAATGGAGAAAGCAGACTAAAGGAGGAAGAAAGGGGACAGCTCAAGCTTGGAGGGTCCCTCAAGCCTCTCTTCCATCCCTTTGTCTACCTTGAAGAGGTCCCACTTGGCTTCAGCTCTATCCTCAACCATTTGTAGACCATTAGCTTCCTTAGGAAGTCATTGAAGTGGTCCAAAAGGTTGAGGACCAAGGGACTGTGAATTTTGAAGCATTTTCCCACAAATCCACTTCAATTTTTTCTCGAATTGATTCAATCCAGCTCCCATAAATCCAACTAAGATGTCCACACTTCAATTCAGATTTTTCCTCGTCAATAGAACCAACTTGCATCCCAAAAGAACGATAAAAAACGATCCCTTGAATTTTCCAAATAAAACGGCCCTAAATTGAATTTCCACCAAAAATCTTGGTTTGCAGAAAAAATTTCAAAGGATGAATCAACGGTCATAAAATAAATCGTGACATGACAAAACTTTTAATTTCTAAAATCGGGTTCAAATTCACAGTTAATTTCAATTTGGCCCGATTTTAGTGTGACTTAGCCTACCGAGTAGCTTTCAGAAATTTTTAGTACAATTGACCCAAAGTCGATTATTTTCGAGCCACATTGTACATCTTCGACACATTGTCGACTATCGGTTGTCGTGAAAATCTCAAGGTTTCAAATGCGGACACAGAGTACCCAAACGACAAAAAAAATCAGTCTAATGCCGATCGACGAGAATTTTACAATTTAGTGGAATCACACATACTTAATCACATATCTCAGTCGAATCGATTTATCACTAATCTCTTATCGATTTTTAACTGTGCCATAATAACTCTTGTAGATTAGTACGATCGAGCAGTCGGTTTTTGGTCAAATTCTCAAGTCTATTGCATTAAAATCCCTTAACGGCTTCATCTGATAATCTAGTTATCTCGTAAGTGATCAGTTTAAAAAATATAACTATAGGCACATCAATGAAAAGCCCAACTCATTCAATTGAAAAACAGAACTGGAATTTCAGGATGTCACAACACCGATTGGTGACTGATGATTAAGGATAGTGGAAGACATACGATTTATGAGATAACATGTAGTAAGGACAGCATCACTCCAAAATATTTTTGGCACATGCATATGAAATAAGAGTGAATGAGCAACTTCTAAAAGGTGACAGTACTTTCTCTCGACCACAACATTCTGCTAAGAGGTATAAGTACAACTTGTTTGATGTATAATGCCAAAATTAGAACAAAACAAAGAAATTGATTTCTGTGTATATTCTAGAGCATTATCTATTCGCAAAATTTTAAGGGATGTACCACCGCCCGCGGTGGCGCAGCTGGCTTCGGGCCCTCTCCCCCTCACGAAAGAGAGGGGTTCGAATCCCAGAGGCGTCGCGTTCGCGCAACTCAAACGCGGCTGGGTCTGTGATGGTGGCTTAGTCCGTCCCGGGTTTACGTCTAGGCTATCGGCCGACGGCGGTTCCCGAGTCATCAAAAAAAAAAATTAAGGAATGTATTAAACTGATTAATAACCTCACAATGAAATAATTGAAAAACATGTAAAAATTCAAAACAGTCATGAAGCATATAGAGCCATGTTACACGAGAATAATCATCTACAAAAGTAACAAAGTACTTAAAACCATTTCTACTAGCAATACGGGAAGGTCCCCAGATGTCTAAATGAACAAGTTCAAGTAAAATAGATGCACAAGAATCATTGCGACTAGGAAAAGAACTATGATAATGTTTTCCAAGTTCACAAGCCTCACTCAATAGTAGAAATTGATTTACACTCGGGAATTATTTGTTGTAACTTAAATAAAGATAAATGCCTTAAACGAGAATGCCATAATAGGGGGTTAATATAACTAACAACTAGACCATTGGTGTCAGCAGTGGAGACACCATTTAGATAGTAGAGTCCATCACGTTCATGCCCTCCATCAATCATCTTCTTTGTTTGAAGGTCCTAAAAAACGCAATAAGATGGGTAAAATGTAACTGAACAACTAAGAGCTTTAGTTAACTGACTAACAAATAACAAATTTAAAAGAAGTTGGGGAACATGTAAAACAGAGGACAAAGATAAGGAAGACGTAAGTGAAACGGTCCCTGATCCAACCACTTGAGTCGAGGAACCATTAGCTAAAATAACTTCTGATGAAGGACTAAAGTTATGGTGGGAAGAAAATAGTTCTTGCTTACCCGTCATATGACTAGAAGCTCCCGAGTCAATGACCCAAGAGGTGCTAGGAGACAAAGTAGAAAAGAGGCCATGTTACCTGTATGTGCAAGAGTGGCAGTGGATGTGAAATTGGAAGCCTCTAGTTGTTGGACACGCTTGATGAGTTGTGCAACCATATCATCTCAAGCCTTAGACTTAAAAGAACTACCCCCAGGTGGGATAGATGGGTTCACGTCGCTATAAGACACATTTCCAGCACTCCCTTCAGACATAGCAGTATTTGCAGTCACTAATCGTTGAGCCCACTCAGGCTTGCCATGCTTGGCCCAACAAGTGTTGACAATATGACTAGATTTGCCGCAATATATACACTAACGGCTATCTCGATCAGAACTTTGTCCACTACGTCCACCACCACGACTACAACCCCCACTACTAGCCACAAATGCTTAATTGTCTTTAGATGACGTAGAAGACGGAGGGACAATGCGCTAAATTCGACAAAATGCTTCATTCATAGAAGGAATTCTCTCTCTAGCAAGAAGCTGAATCTTCACAGCCTGTAAGCCGACATTCAAGCCAGATAAAAACTTGGCCACTTGAAATTCAGCTCATTGTGTCTTAAATGTCTTAAGATCAGTAGTGATGGGCTAATAAAGATTGAGTTCTTCCCACATACCTTTCAAAGCACTATAATACTCTCCAAGAAACTTGTCTCCCTGTTTAAAATTAAAGATCTTCTCATATAGTTCATAAACTCTAGACATGTTTTTGTCTTGTGAGTAACTCTCTATAAGATCATCCCATACTCCCTTAGCAGTTGTGTGGAACATGACATTAGCAGCGATGAACGGTTCCATGCTATTCCATAACCACACCAAAAGTGTATCATTCTCTCTCATCCAATCACTATAGTCTCTAGAATTTTCAACAGGAGGGTCCGTGGTAAGATAATGGAGTTTCCCTTTGGCATTAATATAGACCTTCATAGCTTCGACCCATAACAAGTAACTGGAGGATCCATTTAATTTAATAGTGGTAATTTGAACATTGTGACATCCCGATTTTCCAATTCTATTTTCAATAAATTGAGACGGGCATTTCGTTGGCATGCATATAGTTCTTTTCCCTGAATTGATCACTCATGGAATAACTAGTCTATCAGGTGAAGTCGTTAAGAAATTCTAATGCATCAAACTCGAGAATTTGACTAGGAAACGACCTTTCGACCGAGTTAATCTGCAAGGGTCATTACGGCACAGTTAAAAATTGATTAGAGACCAGAGATAGGTCGACTCGACAGAGACATGTGATCGAGTGTGGGTGATTCCACTGAATCGCACAATTCTTATCGATCGGCACTGGACCGGCTTTTCTGTCGTTTGGGTACCCTTTGTTCGTGTTTGAAACCTTGAGATTATCCCGACAACCGAGAGTCGCCAATGTGTCAAAGATGTACATTGTGGCTTGAATTGATCAACCACAGGTCAAATGCACGAAAATTTCTGAAAGCTACCCGGTAGATTAGGACGCGCTAATATCGTGCCAGAGTGAAATTAACTGTGAATTGAGATCGAGTTCAGAAATTGGAAATCTGGGTGTGTCACAAATCATTTTAGGAACATTGACTCATCTTCAGAAGATTTTTCATGTAGTCAGAATTTTTCAGCAATTAAATCAGAGAATGGCTAATTTGGCTCGAGAAATTAGTAGGCCCGCTTTTGGTCGTGCTTTTGAGATCTAAGAGTGTTCTATGGTCAAGTGATTATGTGAATTGAAGTGTGGTGACATTAGACTAATTTTATGGACTTCAATTGGACTCAATTGTAAGAGAATTGAATGGAATTGGAGAAATTAGTGTACGAGATTTCATGCCACGGCGAAAAAATAAATTGCACATATTGAAGATTGTTGTGGGAGGTTTGGAGATAGTGGAGCATGACATGGTGGGCTATTTTGTTGGAAAAAAGAAAGAGAAAAAGAAAAGGAATGGCCCCCCTTCTTTCTCTCTCCTCTCTCTCTCTCCCCCATCGGCACCCTCTTCTCTCTTCCTTTCCTAGCTGTGCGAAGAACCGAGCAAGCGGAAGCAGCAGGACTCTCATCGCCGTCGTCGCTCACCGGAGCCGGAGTCGTCGCCGCTCACGCCGCACGCCGTCGTTGCTCCGCCCTGGCCGCACGCCTTCCGTCTTCCCCCTTCCTCTCCCGTCGCGGTCTCTCTCCTCCATCTCTGGTTCTTGCTCGAAGACCCAATAGATCTGAGGACGCCGGAGCAGCCAGCTAGCTACTGGACCGCCGTCTCACGCCTCCGCCCTTCGCCGTTCGCCGCCGAGCTGCACGTCGTTGCCTCGCCACTACTCCGCTCGTCTCAACCTCCCTCTCGCCCAGCTCACCGTTCCAGCGAGCTGTTCAGCTCGTCCCAACCGCTATGGGCCATCGCCGGAGCTCCCTCCGCCGCCGTACGCCGCCACCTGGACCGTGGAAGCTCAACTAGACCACCACCGGTTCTGTCCAACTCAAACCGACACCGGATCTGCCCTCAACTAGCAGCGAGCAGTGAGCAGAAAAATGGGTTTGGCAGCGGACGTTTGGCCTGTTTTGTCCGGCTTCCCGGCCCCAGGAGCTTGGTCCGCTTTGAGGAAAGTTGATCCCCTCGGCATCCCCGTTGTTTTGGTCCGCTCGGCTCGCTAATCCGGTGAGTTTAGCTCACTAAACCTCGCTTATAGGGTTAATTATGCTTAGGGAGGTTTAGTTTATGTTAAGTATTATTAGGTTGTTAGTTTAGGTTATTTAAGAGTAGATTAGATTAAGGTGGTGTTTTAATTTAAAGTGTGCTTAATTAATGGTAAGTAGGTTTATTTAGAATAAGCCTTGATTTGATATAAATGAATTTACTTTTGATTTATTTAAATGTCTCGAAATTATTAAATAATTTAATAATATATTATTATTCGAAATTATTAAAATATTATTATTTAATTATTTTCGGAATAAATTTAATTATTTATTAAATTCCGAAAATTTTGTCAGGACCCTAAATTCTCATAATTTCATGCCGGTCGCTCTTTGTGTAGTCTGATTTTGAAATTGATGGTTGGATATTATAAATTGAGTGTGGATCGTGAAAAATATGGATATTATTATTTAATTAATTTTCGGAATAAATTTAATTATTTAATAAATTTCGAAAATTATTTTGGGACCTTAGAATTTCGTGCTGATTGCTCTTGTGCATTTAGAATTTGAATTTGATGAATGGATGTGGCAAGTTGAGTGTTGATTGTGATAAATAGGGATTTTATTCATAAAAACCCAAGCGTCGGGTTTTAATGCAAAAATTGGATTTTCAATATTATATTAAATAGTGGGGTTTGAAAAAGTGAGATATTGGTTTTCTAGTTCGAAATTAGCGTGCCCCCACATACGTGAGTAGTTTCTGAAATATTTTTAATATGAAGAAAAATGGCCAGGATCACTATTTTAAATGGAAACATTGAGTGAAATGCAAAGTGTCCTGGGGCCGAATATGAATTGTTGTGTGATAATTAAGAGGAGATCGTCCTGGGCTGTTGAGCCGAATTTGCCCTTATATGGGATGCCCCTTACAACGGATGCGGGTCGCAGTTGATTATGGGCCTATGCTCATTCGGGAATGCCGTCGACGTACTGACAAAGCCGCGCTCCAAGGTGGGGAGGCGATGCCTGGCTATATGCCAGTAGATAGCCGAACTGCGAGTAGGTTATGCCCTTGTGTGGCAGTGAATAACAATTGGATCGCATGCTGAGTGTTAATGACAGGTTGGATTATGGGACGGAATCTTGTGGCATGGTATGGGACATGTCATAACGATTTGATCTTATAATCCGGACTCCTGTGGTCATTTGAAATGCTGTTGTTGGCATTCCAGTTGCTTAAGTTCCTATTACTATCTGTGATTGAATGATTTGAATTGTGCTAACCTGCAGGAAGGAACTGAGGCGAGGTAAGTTCTCTTTGTGATGTGGTTAGGCCACACCTTGGGCGTATTTTCTTTCTAATAAGGGTTTAGGGGGTTGAACTTGCTGAGACAATGTCTCATCCCGGTTGTGGGATTAAAATTTCAGGTCCCTGGTGGACGGAACGGCCAGATAACTTTGGTTAGCCTTGAGAAGTTGCAGAGGTGAAGTCATAAGGATTGGAGAACGTGTCCTGCTAGTTAGTTTTAGGATAGTTCCCCTTTTGTCGAGCTAGTCTATTTTGTAGACAGTCCAGTGTTGTATTTAAACCTATGTGTTTGTAAATGAGTGTTTGGTATTGTGATTGATTGCCTACTTTTCTATCCCAAGTTACATGTTGTCAGGGGATTTGTTTCGCTTCCGCATGCAAAATAAAATGAATGGATCGGCGACGTATCCTGGGATGTCGCATATTTGATCGACCGCAGTGGGATGTGCGCGCGCTCGGGGTTCGGGGCGTGACATCCATGTTTATGAACATTGACACTATCTGCAGGAGCCTTGTATCACTCATGACGATAATCTCAATATAAATGTATCTACCACTAATCAAGAAGGCTGAAACTTTAGTGTAAGAAACAAAACAGCAACAATAATGTATAATCAGATGTAATTGGCTCCATCAATCAACCAAAGGGTAGCTGAAAACTCATAAATATAGACTGTTGTATAGAAGAAAATATCTGATCATAAATCTCGATTTAAATAATTATATGTTTGATGGAAACCCAACAAGACCAGTCAACCATAATCAATGAAATACTTTGATTCTTGAATCCACTAATCAATAAGTGTTGTAATCCACGTTCACAAACCAAACCTGATGAATCTGATATCTTCTGATCTCATATGTATCAAGACTTGAAGAGAAAATAGATAAAAATTGCAGCTTTAGGTGGCTGCGCACTATAGAAGAAGTAGGGTTACTAGGGGACTCTCAAACCAACAATAAGATCAAGTAATCTGGTAGTTAGATCTACTCTGATACCATGTCACAAAGCTGATTAGAGAACCCGCAGCAAATAGCAAGAGAGAATGAAGGAAGAGAGAAGGAATAGAGAGGAGGAGGAGGAGGAGAAGGAGAACATAAAAGAAAGAAACAAAGAGGGGGCTGTAGGTTTTTGTTATTACAGAAACCCTACACCCATTGTGTTTATATTAAATATAAATTGTATATGACCATAATATCCTTATGTAAGTAAAAAAAGAAATAAAACTCTGAAAAAAAAAAATAACTCAATTAAAGTAAGTTTAACAATTTGCAACTTCTCATATATGTGCATAGTTTACTATGCCTATGGATCGATATGCTTCATTTGGGAAATAAAAGTTCCATGGAAGCCATATGGAACTCGGCAGGGCAATGTAATCTTGGCAACAGGCTCGCCAGAAAAATTCTTGCAATCGATTAGATATACCTGCAATCCAGTAACGGAAATGCCTCAATCTAGATGCAACATAAAAAATCATCAATATAGATTGTAAGTGCTGCGATTATTCATGTACTTGGGAGGTATCAATTGATTCATTGTGAACGAAAGTGATTATCCAGCCATCGTCCTCTTCGAATCCTTTTTCTTTAGGGACAAATGCAGCACCAGTGCAGAAGATGTTCTCTCCGAATTCATGATAATCCAACATGATCTCATCTTCGAACCAGTGCTCTTTCTGGTGCATAGAAGAACAAATGGCACGTTAATGACCTTACTGTGATCAAAGAAAAGGAAACAAGATCAAAGTGGGGGAAAGCCTTTGTTTACTAAGGATTTTCCAGTTCTGGGTTGGTCAAAATATAACTTGGCTAGGCCACCATACTTGGGCATGCCTGAGCTCATCACAATTACATATCAGAATAGATATCGAGAACGATTGGTAAAAAAGACCTGTAAATTCGGAGGAAAATGGTATTCTATATTATAGTCACCTGAGATTGAGCTTGCTGAGGAATCTACAACTTGGGTGTATCCATATCTGTTTTTAAGGCCTGTGAAGTTACTGCTGATCATAGGGAAGTCCATCGAATATTTTGTCCCAGTGAGATTTCTTTCCTGAACTTCTCCGGTTTTCATGTTTAATCTCCATTCATATGCATGCGAAAAAAATGACCCTCCTTCTTCTTCTTCTTCTTCAGCTGTTGCAGAGACATTTTCTTCACTTGATTTAATTGGCTTGAATCTCTTAGAGAACCATTGGAATTTGTCCAACCCAAAATCAGGGCCCGGGATGATTGATTCGAGAGCCCTGCACGCCCACACTACAACCTGTAATTCAGCTTCATGAAATAAGTCCGTAGCTTTTCAAAAAATGACCCTCGGAAAAAAGAATGCTTAACTCCAGATTATTTTACCTCATCGCCGTCCTCAAAACAGTTCAGAATGTGAAACGTGCAGTTTGTTTCGACGTCAAACCATTGCATGGAGTTTCCATCACCATAGCGAGGCATTATCCCAATCCTTGCATACTCTTTCTTGTTGAATCGTATCAATCTACAAGATGAACGAAAATATTGCCGCTAGTCAAACATTGTTTTAGTTTTTCGTCTGTATGAAAGAATGGGAATTGGCAAGAAAATGAATGTTCTAATAAGGACAGCAGGAAACTCACGGTCTTCCTCTGACGAGTCGGTTTATGTCTATTGTAAGTGGAAAATCCATGATCACATTGTACCTGCAGAGCCAGTGTCTACATTTATAATTGCAAGCTTATATAGATGCCGGAACCATGATGTGTACTTGTCAAATATATTGCTAACCTCTGAGTAACACCAATCTCGTGGCAGAGGCTACATCGGTCGAGTTTGAGATCAGCTTTATGAAGTAATTTCTTCCCGTCAGCTGAATTTGAATCAAAAGGCCATCAAGATACTACCAATTTTGACAATGAAATTGGATGAAGCTGACCTTAAAAAGTTCTTTGAAACATACCTGAGATGACACCGAGTTCCATGAAAGGCTTTACTGCATCAACCCCAATTATAACTAACTCTCCTGTACCTGGAGCTCTCTGCCACATGAAGAAAAACACTAGGGAGTTTGGTTTTTATTTGTCATATTCAAGAAATGCACAATGCTTATGTCTGTGCAGGTTCATGAAGACACACCTTTGGATGGCTCGTGAATGGTCGATTCCAATCTCTATCTACATTCCAATTGCCAAGAGTCTCTAGTGTAAAAATGTCAATCTCTTGAGGCATGTGATTTTCTGCAATCGAGTAGAATTTCCCTCCGTGCTCAAAAACATTAGTGTTGCTAATCAGTTTGTTCACTGTCCCAAATCTCAACTGGAAAGAAATTTAAAATGGGGCAGAATTCTTGGTCAGTAATGCTTTATATGAGATGTTCATGATGTACTGCTCTTACAGCACTGCAGAATTAAATTGCCGAGACTTCATGTGTCAATAAATAAGCTAAGTATGAAAGAGGAACTTAAGTAGATCAGTGAACGCACCAAATTCAGTAGATAAGCTGACAAAATGGCCGGTGGATCACCCTCTATGGCGGGTAAAAAGGATGGTCTGTTCCTTTGTTTTTCTAGTTTGTATGTTTCAGTTTCGACATGTCTGTTGTTGTAGTGGACAGTCCATCTCCCATCACTATCTTTGTCGATGTACACGGCATGAAGCATGCCTTCTCCATCAATCCAAGTCTGATTCGACTGTCCAAATACGGATTTGGTTGATTTTAGCCCTCCAAAGAGAGGATTTGGCCCTGCGATCCGTGAGAAACAGAAAAAAATCAACATTGCTGGCTAAACGAAATTTTATTTATATGAAAAGCATTCGTGAAAAACAGACATCTTGGAATTAGTCACAAAGGGAATCATATTTGAATTTTCCTTATCTCATGTGGACATTACCCTTTTATGGATTATCGGGTAGGAAGTTTAGATAAATACAGCAGAAGAACGAGTGTCGTATGTTGTTATTCTTTCATTGTCCATGGCCATAGCCAAATTTGTACGACTAGGCCATTTTGTTTTGCATATTGTGTTGTTGTACGATGATTTATGTTGAGCACTTGCATCGCATTCGACTATTCATAAAAAGTATAGCATAGCTCGCTATGTCATGTCTCCTTTATCTGTTTTTTTCATAGGCCCATCATTTGAATGTCTGGCTTTTGTGTAAAAAATTTGAGATAAACCATTCACTACAAGACACAATTTTGGCATAGTGCGTGTCCTTACCGTTTCTAATGTAAACGCCCGACGGAAAATCATCCGGAATTGTCCCTTCAATGCCGTCGACGTTAACAGCTTCTCCTAATTCACTGACTGGAGCGAAATTTCCCTGCACAACTCAAATGATTCAAGGAGAAACCAATCGTCTTCTCACAAGACCTTCAATATAACTACGGTGTTGTGACTACTATAAGGGTGACCATGGTCCGGGTGGACAGTTCGCACTTTAGAATTGGAAACCGCCAATTAAGAACTAATTTCGAAAAATTAAAACCGAGACCTATCCGTTGGTTTCATGGATCCACCCGGGAACCAAACCACCAATCCAGTCCGATTCCCAAGTGGGTCCATGGAATCAATCCTCAATCCCTACAAAATTGGATTCATCAATTAATATCACGATAAACCTATTTTCTATTTAAAGCATCAAAGTTTATTTGGCCTTATATTTGGGTAAAATTACAAGCCATTAATTTTCATTAAAGATTGAGAACTATAGGGTGAAACGAATAAACAATACTCGTTAGCTAAACACTTAATTTCTTCTAAGGTCATAGTGTGATCCTCTTACAGTTTCCTGGCACTAGAAACATGTGGAGAGTTAGACTCCTAACATATTAATCTCTTTATCCATTTTTTTTCAACGTTAACCTAATTTAATCATGGAAATGGCCTAGGATAGACGTAATTATACTATTAAAATGAGCCGTTGGCTCTTAATTTTGTATCATGACGACAAAACGACGCAACATTTATGGACAGCTCCAATTGATTCTCTCATTTCTCTACATTTGTTTATTTTGTTTTGGTTGAGAAAGCAAGTAAATGGATTATTAGAATGAAAAAAAAAAAAGAAGGTTAATCCTATTACACACCCAAGAGAAAAAAATTAGTCAATAATATTCAATAACTACAAATATACATGTATGTTCATATATATTTGGTCGAAAAACTACAAAATAATTAAGTAATTGAGATGGAATGTCTTATATATATACACGGTCCCATCCAAATGGCTAGGCAAACGATTCCACACCTAAAACCAAGAAGTGGACTAGTTACTCATCGGTTCCATTAAATTGGAACCAGGAATCATACTAGCTCTCATGGGAACTACCAATTTCGGTCCGATCGATCCGATCTAAGCGGTTCCCAGTTTTTTTGTGCACCCCTACTAACTAGTCTAAGATGAAATATAGTTTGGATAAGTTTACCTGAGATGGTAGCAATGGTTGGTCCATGAACTCAAACACTGAACTCACAAATACATCCAACGTGTTCACACACACATTCTTGATCGCGATAGGAAAATCAAGTCGAATAGGGGCTTGCTGCAAATTCTTCGACAATGGCTGCTCATGGAGTTGCAACATTCATTCAGTTTAGCAGATCAGTTATTGCTACAAGATTCGAATTATTAACTCCATTTCTCCTGTTGATGGACTCTAATTTAGATGAGCATATCATGATTTAAGAAACTTGTAATTGAAGGAGAAGTGACATAACCATTGCCATTCAAAGGAAAATCTAATTGATCACCTTATAGACATGACTACAGATTAGTGTCAACTCTAATGGGGAGCTCAACCAAAGAGAAGAATCAACCTTGTCAACTCTGATATGAGCGTGCGTGCGTGCGTGCGTGATGAGAGAGAGAGAAAGAGAGATATATACTTTAAGAACATGAGAGATGCTGCTTTTGAAGTGATCAAAGTTGATGAAAATGGAGGGCCGCTGCACAGAGCAGTTCACTTGAAGCGTCATATGTGAAGACAACATCTCTGTCTCTCCTTCTACCTAAGGGAACACAGAGTTTATATACTCAAAATTATTGTGTCAATGCAATGCACTTACAACATCTCTGTCTCTCCTTCTACCTAAGGGAACACAGGGTTTATATACTCAAAATTATTGTGTCAATGCAATGCACTTACTTATTTTAATTATCCACATAAAATCAAGGATTATTTTATCATTTGAAGATCTATCCAGCCAACGTTATTGCTTAGTTTGCATACAATGAAAGAGGACATTAAGTTAGGCTGGACCATATTAGACACAGATGTCTCAATTTACCAAAGACAACACGATATTATATCTATAGTCATTATATCTATTGTCACACACCACATCATTAATTGATGTGACATGCTAATAGTCATTACGGTATGTACCTCCACTCTGTCTATGATATCTAAAATGGGTCGAAACTAGCATTATGTTTGGCGTGCTCTAGTTGGTTGTTGCATACCCATCAATCGATGATTCCTTACGTTAGGGGACTCATTATCTTGGATTATTTTATTGAGAATGTCAGATTGGCATCAATCACTTCCACGAGACAGTGATAACACTGAAAATTTTTAATTAGTTGACTGATGATTTAATATCAATACGTTTAAGCCCACTGAGTTGAGAATTTTTGGGGAAAAAGAGAACTTCCGTTTTCGGCTGGCTTAGGCTGGAAGCTATTCATCGTTTCCTCAGGGAATCTTTTGTGTAGATATGGGTGTGCATGGAAACACTCCAAAAAAGTGTTTCCGGCACACTTCGTACTGAAAGTGTCGGGAGGGAACAAAAAAAAGGAAGTAAACGCATTTGGTTGCATTTTGTTCCTTTTTTTTTTTTTTTGTTTGGAACGAAATAGAACGAGAAAAAAGAAACAACAATTTGTTGTTTGCTTGCTCGAAACAGAAATGAAGAAACGTTTCTTGGATTTTTGTTCTTTCTCTTCCTTCTTCTCCTCTTCTTTTCTTCTTCTTTTTTTTTTTTTTTTTCTTTCACCGGCCGCCGGCCTCGGCCATGGCCGGCGACCGACCCGAGGCTCGGCCTCGCCCAGATCCGGCGAGGCCGAGCGTCGCCGGCCCCCGGCGAGGCGAGGCGAGGCTCGGCGTCGCCGGCCCCGGTGAGGCTCGGCCTCGCGGGATCCGGGCGAGCTCGAGCTCGCCTAGCCATGGCGAGGCTCGGCCTCGCCGGATCCGGGCGAGCCCGAGCTCGCCCGGCCAAGGCGAGGCTCGGCCTCTCCCGCGCGGCGACGCCGAGCCTCGCCTTGGTCGGGCGAGCTCGGGCTCGCCCAGATCCGGCGAGGCCGAGCCTCGCCATGGCCGGGCGAGCTCGAGCTCGCCCATCCGACGAGGCTCGGCCTCGCCGGGGCCGGCGACGCTCGGCCTCGCCGAGGGGCGAACCTCGCCGTGGCCGGGCGAGGGCCGCCGAAAAAAAAAGAAAAATTAAAAAGAAAGGAAAAAGTGAAAAATAAAATAAAAATGATTAAAAAATTAAAAGAAATAAAAAAAGTCAAAAATTTACCAAACGTGTTTCGTTCATTTTTTATTCCGGACCAAACGTTACCAAACGCGTTCTTTTGTTCAAAAATTGTTCCCTAAGTAAACACTTTTTTTTGTTTTCGTTCCTTGGAACAAAAAAGAATGCAAACGTTACCAAACGCGCCCTATCTTCCATTCTCAGCGACAGGTCGAGGTGCTACCCGACAGAAATTGCGTTGGGGAGACAATTTGGCTTTAATTACTAGACTGGACGGTCAAAGGAATATGCTTCTTTTGAATTGTCTCACATTCTCAAAAGGTAATCTCTTACTTCAGCGAGTGTCTTCCTATTAACATGTTGTCACGACCTAAATTTCGGGTGAATTACTTAAAGTTAGGTTAATAGACTACTAAATCTAAATTTAGCTCAGATTCTCCTAAGCTCATACCAATTCGCAACTTAAGTTCAAATATTTAGCATGCAAGAGATTATTAGCTAAAGTCGTCAATAATCAATTTACGTAGATCGATTAGACACCTAAGTAATTATTTTACTCTTACGAACCAGAGACTTTGGATACGGGAACTTGGTTGCACTAGACTTTTCTAATGCCCTTTCGGTACCTTAATGTTTTGCAAGCAGTTTAATTCACTTCCCTAACATGTGAGGTGATCATACAGGTATACAAACCACCAATTTAACACATAAATCAAGCCATAAATAAATTGTAAGACTTACCTTATAGTAACAAAAGCATCTGCAACGTTAAATCGAATTCACAACGTTAATTTCTAATTAACACGCAATCACTCCAAATTTTTAGGATTTTCTATTTGTTTGATGAAATCTAAGCTATATGCAATACAATATGATCAAATGACCTAATTCTAATAACTGGCAATTTCTAATTAAATGAAATTAGCAACAAATACTAAATTACATGCATTTCATGAATCTAGTTCTATATAACATACGCATGATATTTTTTTTTTATTTTTTTTATAAAAATTTGTGATTAAAAATTGCTAAAATATATATAACTAAAGTGGGATATTATCTATTTTAAGTTAGGAATAAATTAATCTAAATCTTATCTTAACTTAGAAAATTATCTCATCATGCAATTTAATTCAAAAGATTTTATCTAACCTAGATACCATCTAAACATGCATATTAAAAAAATCTAACTAATCTCTCATGCAATTTTATCTAAGAAAATCAATTCTAATCTACATGAAATGCAAATGCAGTTTTTTCAATTAAAAGATAAACACCAAATCATCCACGGTCATTAAAAATATTATCTATCCTTCAAATTTGGAAGCTTGATTAATTCGAAGTTTACTCCAGCCAATAAAATCGATAAGTCATTATCAAGAAAAAAAAGATATGCACCAAATCATCCACATCCACGGTCATCAAAGGTATTATCTATCGTTCAAATTTGGAAGCTTAAGCTTTAAAGATCAAAATATCAATTTTATTCTTTGCGTGATTAATTATTCAATCTAAAGTCTTATAAATGAATAAAAAAAAAAATGTGTACGGTTGCGAATTAGGTGGAAGGTCAGGGATTTCAATCATGCATCACGAAATATTTTAAATGAAGAAGCAAAAATATATATAATATAATAAAATAAATAAAAAATCTACCTAATTGGGATTTTGGGCTTCTAAACGATGGTTAGCAAACGGCGGCTACCCACGGTGGAGGCTCAGCGTGGCTCGCGAGGATGGGTCGCTGCGATGGTGGGCAGCTGTGGGCGGAGGTCGCGGTCGTCGGAGCTCCGGCGAGGAGGCAGCAGACGCGCGGCGAGCGGAGGAGGGCACAGCAGCAAAGGGGCGGCGCTCGGGCGGAGGGCTGCTTGTGGCTGCAGCAGAGTCGACGTCGGCGCTCGGGCGAAGGGCTGCTCGCGAGTGCTGGCGTCGGCGACGGAGACGGGCGGTGACTCGACGATCAGTTCTCGGGCGGAGCAGCGAGGCAGCAGCGGCTTCGCAGGGGGGGACGAGCAGATCGCGGCTGGTGCGGCGAGACAGCGGCGGCTTCGCGGGTTGCTGGTGTCGCGAGGGGTCGAGCGGCGGTGCGGCTGCAGGCGCCGGGCTCGCCGGATCGCTGCGGAGCGACGAAGCGGAGGTGCTACAAGAGCAGCAGAGGCGGCGTCGGCTTCGCGGCTTCTGGAGCAGAAGCAGCGACGCAAGCTCGTGGGCGGAGGAGGGTTCCGGCGGGACGGCGGGACGGCGGGCGGAGGCGCGGTGGCGCGAGGAGACCGGCGGCGCAGAGGTGGCGGAGCGGCGGTGCGGCTTCGCAGAGAAGGAACCCACGAAGAAGAACAGTGCGCACGCCTTTTCCTTTTTTGTAATAAATTCTGCTGACTTCGACCCCTTCCCCAAAAGATTTTTTCCTTTTTGTCTTTTGTGTTTGCTTTTCCCAAACGAACAAAGAGAAAGTCCCCATGCCAGAGGAGAAAATATTCAGTTGTTGGTGCGCGCCACATCATAGGTGTCGGTATAGGTGTCGATATGTGAGTAGTTTGTGCGCGCCACGTCATCGAAAGAAAACAGAAAGAAACAAAAGGCTTTTTCTTTTTTATGTTGAATTTTTTACCTAGAAATCGAGAAAAAGCCCCTTGATAAAAAAAAAAAAAAAAAAAAAAAACATCATTTTCTGTAGGGCAGCACCATATTTTATAGGTGAGTGGACTGAGGTTTTAAATTAACATCCACAAAAAAATTTTCCAAACACGATATTTCTTTTTGATACCTCCTCTAGATTTTCTTTGTAAAAATGAATATTCTCCATCGATTTTATCACATAATACCAAAGATTCAAAATTACAATAGGATTTTTCTCAAATTTGAAATCTCGCAAAGATAGTTTGTAATATCGCATCGAGGATACAGACTTGGGCCAATTTGCTTTCTTCATAGGCTTAGTCCAACTTATCAATTTAAAATTTAGAACCACCAAATCAAACACATCCATCACCGGTCCAATGCAAATACAATAATAATAAATAAATGCTATGTAATTAATTATTATATTTTTTAGGGGTTAAAAATTAATCTTTAATTTTTTATGCAATAAATAAATAACTTAACCGTCAAAATTTAGGTGTCAACACGTGTTATTAACCATAATAAGCCAAAATTTAGGTGTCAACACATGTTATTAACCATAATAAGACAAGTCTTCGTTTAAAAAAATTTAGTTTCAATTGGCTGGCTTTGAATCCAACTGGGTTTCCTTAGATAATCAAATCAAGTTTAAAGCTAGTCAATCGTTTCAAAGAAAACAAAGAAAGGCCGAAATCAAGATGAATGTCGACCTGGTAAATAACCTAACTTTGCATAGCTGAAAGTTGCCAAATCGGTTGAAAGAATTGAAACGAATGCTGGAAAAAGAGCTTCAAAGCTTGAACTTCCATTTTCAATAGTCAGAAGACGCGCGGATGGCAACTATCATCCACAATCATAAACCTATAGCTGATTCAAATCACTTGTCCTCAAACTCTTGCCATCTCGAATTCAAGGTGAAAACCCAGCCAAGGCAAATTCCTCACCCACTTTTCTTTATTAAAAAAAAAAGGCTGATAATAGCATGTCATCTGTAAATGCCAGTGAACGACAATCCTACAGTAATTTTGCAATTCATGTGGCTAACAGAAGAGGGATAGTCAAATGTCCACTGGCTAAGAGCCTAAGACAATGTTTATAGCAGAAAGGTGCACATGCACCAAGAATAGGATATTTCTCTACACAGGTTAACATGTACGAGTATGTAGCCATCCACTCGTGACCAAAACCTTAGTAAGAAGGAAAGGAGTGCACCTGGGGATCAAAACTAAGTTGAAACTACCTTGTATAAATGAGCATGCGTGTTTATTAGCTCGAGTGGTTGAGAGGAATTATAGGTTATTCATTACCTGAAATTTCTTGTTTGCAATCAAACATGCACTCCAAAAGAAAGATCACGGCAAGATCGCCAACATACATATATTATATATGTGTAACTGCTTATCAATAGATGTCTAAAACAACTCTGTAGAAGTCAGCCACATATATACCCGCTATGTGCAGCATCATTGAAAGATCTACCCTAAACTTAATGAAATTTTCAGAAAGAAAGACAATTACAAGGGGTCAATATCAAGTACAAACTACAGATAGCAGCGGTGAATTCATCCTGCCTTGGATGAGTCACTAGAAAGCTGTGGTTGTAAATTTCTCCGGAGGAAATCAGACATTTTTGAGGTTGCCGCACGACCACGTTCTAAGCAATGAAGATAATCGTCCACTTGGAAAAGAGAAGCGAACAAAATTTCAGAATTAGGTTGCACAAAGATACGTTAAACCAAAATCAGGAACAATTTAAAACCAAAAGCTTTAGCTATCTTAAATTCATGCATTGAAAAGTCTGTTTCCCACAGGAAACATTTGATGATAAATTTAATCATCTGGACTTAATACCTGACATGACACCATGAGTGACAGATGTGATAAGCCCCTGTTCCATTTGTTCACCTTTTACTGATGATGATTCTTCAGGAAGGACAGAGAGGATCGAATTTGGTAAAACCAGATACACGAATGCCTTCATTTTCTGCCAAAAAATTCAACAGAAAACATATGTCATTGGCTCCCTGACTAAATGCAAATATGCATTCCGTGTCATAGCTAGTCCAGGGAAAGAATAAATACTTCAGACTCCAACAAAAATGCATATTTTCCAATTATTCTTTAGAAATCAAAGAAAGATTGTCGAGAGAAAAACCTGTTCACTGTTTAAATAAACTGCCCACATCAATGAAACTTCAAGCAATGGTATCTCGTCCGTGTTAGGTTAAACAAATAGAACCTCGTTTCACCATCCCGAATCATAAAGTATCTCTATGAATAAAGTTATTCATCACATACATCTAGATGTTTAATGGCCAAAAGAAAGGGTTGCACTTATCAATTAATGCAATTGTTCACCGTAGAGATAAAACTCCATGATGAAAAAGTCACCTCTTCCTCTAACTTAGTGGGGTCCAACATTACAAGTCCACTGTCAGCCAAACAACAACATATTGCAACTGCATAAACCAACAATTGTATGAGTAGAAATTTCAATTTGTGTTGTTACAAAACATGAAAAGCTATACAAAGAACAATGAGCTTCAATTACCAGCAAGATGCTTCAGAGGAATGCCAGCATCTACAAGAGCAGCACATGATGCATTTATGGCACAAGGGAGAAGCTACCAAGATTCAGTCAAGGAAGCTTCATCATAACAACTCATAAGTAACAGAATTGAGATTTTGCATGCAATATTTGCTAAAATATGCGTGCCAAGAAAGTCGAAGATGCTCTATTGGTCCATTTGTCAATCATTGATAAACCCAACGTCGAGAACAGTCACAACTAATAAAGCCTTTATTGTAGTACTTGAGAGTGAAGTGTGACACACATTGTCTTCTCTTAGTATTAGTTGTTTTCCTAGGCAAGAAGAGCTCACAACGAAATCTAAACCACCATTCAAGCTATGACACTGTCCAAAATATGGCAAAAATCCAGAAGTGGACAAATTCATACCCAAGAAACTCTCAAAGCTGCTTCTGTTCTTTCCATCCACTATTAGTTCCCAAAAACAAATATCTGATCTAATATTTTCCCACATCAAACAACATCCTTTAAGATTTATCTCAGCCATCACAAGCATCTAAGGCCAACCACCATCTAAAATATTTCGATCATCAAATAGCCTCTAATTTGTGATACAATGTCTGACAACAAACAGAAAAAGGTACCTTAATGGGTCATACACCACACTACAGACAAAGTTTACAAGACCTATCTCCATGTGAACAACCTCTAACTAATTCTTCATCTTAGGCATCTCTGCCTTCATTAAATTATCTACCTATGTAACCCCCAAATGATGATGCATTTTGAAAGACTGCAGAAATCACTTGCATATATAATTTTAGTCATCATGGATACAGCACCATCATCATGGACAACCTGCAAAATAGAATAGATCACCCAGCATAAGGAAAAAAAAAGTAACAGACTCAAATCATTGTATCTGACCACCTTGCATCATGAATAGCAAACTTGTCTTGCGTCATAAATAGCAGCTGGACAAGAAATCAAGCAAAATCCAGCTAAAAGGAACCTTTGAAGTTCCAGAGGTGTGCACAACACATTAAAGAAATCATGGTGGGTGTTTGTCTCGGATTCTAGAACTCTCAAGCCACCAAAGTTTTCCAGATGAGCCATCCTAGATTCATTCCACCAGAATTCAGCAAAAGTGACCGTCAAAGCTCAAGACCAGCAAAGAAGCTAATAGGTGTAGTGCTGATTAAACGCAGTATTAACTCTGAAAAAATGTTGGCCTACGGGTTACATCTAGCTGCCAAAATAAGGCGAGGATCAATAGACCAGTTAGGGACACTTAAACCCATACAGTAGGCGTGAAGTTCAACTGAAGGACAACAACCAACATCTAGCATCTAGCATAATGCGAGCAGCTAACCTGAACAATCACCGAGGTCGTGGTATTCGGGTGTATAGTCAGGATGCAGATGCTCTGCAACGTCCTCTTCAGCACCATCTCGTATTCCTTCTCCTGCTTTCCTGCAATCACACGAGAATCAATACAATGCGTGCGCACTCCTCCGCGGCAACATGCGCCCAAAAAAGGGCAAAAGAATTCTCACCAATCTGCCCCGTTTTGGGCTTCCAGATGACCTCGACGGAAGCCTTCTCCGGGTTCTCGTTCTTCTTCGTCCCCGCCTTCGGCCCATAAACCGCGGCAAGAACCTGCGTATTCCCTGAGCAACAAAACCCAAATCCCCCCAAAGAAAATAAACAGAACCCACTTCGATTTCAGACGAATTTGAGCCGAAAACAAGCACCTTTATCGAAGAGCTCGCGAAACGAGCCGGATGCCTCGACCATCAGAACGATCACGCGAAGGAACGCAATGCGAGGAACAGAGGAGTACCTTGAGCCCAGCTCGCGGAGCCGTGAGCCCGGTTGAGGACACCGCGGGAGCAAGAGAGAGGCCTCAGCTGGTTAGGGTTACGGCCGTCGGCTCGATCGATCTCCATTTCCGTACTGCGCGAGTTCTGGGAATTAGGGTTTAGGACTTTTGCCGGATGCAAGACGACGATGGCCGCTGCGGGGCGGGGGCGGCGGTTCGTTACTAAACCCCCGCCCCGATTTTTTTTTTTTTTTTTTTCAAAAAAAGAGACTGAGGAAATTTTATTATTAGATTTATGAGGTATTTTTTACATCAAATTGAGGGAAAATTTCAAATAATAACCTAAAATACTCTTGTTTTCTCAAATAAAAATCCAAAATAAGCCTCATTTTAAATAAGAATCTGAAATAACCAAATCATTTCAAATAAAGATCTAAAATAAAACTTATTTAAATGAGAGTTTAAAGTGACCATATCAATTTCAAAAAAAAAAAAAAAAAAAAAACCCTCTCAAAACGAAAGGTATTTGGGTCTTTTAAATTTTTATATTTTCTTTTTCTTTTCTCTTATTCTTTCTTTCTTCTTTTTCCCCTTCCACTCAGGCGAGGACCACCCTCACCGGTGTCAGCAAGGTTGCCCCCACCTAGGCTAACAAGGGCAACCCACCCACCCTAGGCAAGACAACCCTCAATAGATTTGGCTTGACCCCCGCTAGCCTGAGCAAGGGTGCTTGAGGCGGGTGCCTCCGCCAGCCATCAACAACGTGATGCGCAAGAGAGGGAATAGGAAAAAAGAAAAAGAAAAAAAAAATTTTAAAACATGGTTATAATTTTTTTACCAAAATACTCTTTCTATGATGACCAAAATAGTCACCGACTAGCCAAATGCCTTACTTTGAGATAATTTGGCAATTTTAGGTTCTTTATTTGAAACAATTTGACTATTTCATGTCCTTATTTGAAAGAAAATTCACTTCAAGCCTTCTTTTGAGAAAAAGATGGCACTTCATACCATCATTTGAAATTTTCCCTAAAGTTGAGATTTAGCATATTTCTTTAAAAGAAATAAATACTTGTAGGATGAGAATGGTTAACATAGAGTAAAAGACGTGTGAGATAGTGATAGTGTGAAGTAAAATTTATATTCACCTTTGACAAAAAAAAAAAAAAATTTCTCTATTCGCCCTCTTAACTAACTAGTAAAAAACCACGCACTCACAGGGAAATAATAAGATAACAATAAATGTTTTAAGACTTGGTTGATTCAGAAGAATAAGTCGAAAATAAAAGACAATCTTAGTTAGCTAAGAAGGTGAAAGATAAGCGAATTTTAATTCTACTTGCCATTAGGCTTAGTGCTCATCAATTTAAGGGTGGACAATTCTTACTGGGAACTAGGAAATGTCCATTAAGAATCGATTATGAAAAATTAGAATTACGAACCACTTGTTGATTCCATTGACCCACTTAGGAATCAAACTTGGTAGGTTTATAAAACCAGTTGAAAAGTCCACATTTCGAAGGAGGCATGAGACTTAAAAGTGACAAGATCGAAAGTCGGAGACAACCGAAAAGCGACAGTAATAGATGAAGCGATGAGGCCAAAGGCATTTAATAGCAAGGGTGAGAGAGGAATTGACAAGGCCAAAGACCATTGAGAGGGAGAGGGGAGAGAGAGACATGGGGACCATGGGATGTGTAAGATGAAAGACAAAGACAGATGATGAATTATGGCTTTAATCTTAAAATATATGTACCGATTCGATCTAAATAAGAGGGTGAGTAATTCATTTAGAACAAAAAATTGACAATACTTACCGATTCTAATAAACTTGAGAATCAAATGGATAAAGAAGTTCTTCTTTACACACCCTTAATTAGAATTATAAGGAATCATGATAATTGCTTGACGTTGAAACATTACAAACAATTCATTCTATAAAGATACGGGAGATTTTCCATATATTTTGTTGGTAGGGAATGACGTGAAAACTATCTTCTCGATTTGGTTTACCATAGAAACAAAATTAATACGTCGATAATCAATTAAAGCATAAGTTAATATTCACATCATGTTTTGGAATGCCTAAAATAGGGGGGTGGGGTTGGTGGACTTGCACGGGTTTAGCATGAGTCTATATTCTTGGTTAGCGTGCATGGAAGTCTTTCCGGCGAGGATGGCGGTGATGAGATTACATGATAGCGACGGCACGTGGATTAGACGAGAAGAGTGGGGAAGGATTTGCTGATTCGGCAATGAAACCATGAAAGTCACATCTGCATCTGGGCCCTGTCCATGTGGCCCACCAAAGCAGCCCGAGCCAGTAATTCACAGGGACTTTATGCACATGCTCCTTGAAGGCGCGTGATGGCCACGCTTTTATTTTCTTTTTTTGTATGAAACTACCCAATATTAAATTTTAGGAGGATCGTTTCTTCCGTTTAGCCGAGCATTATATGAATTTTCATTAATATATATATATATATATATATATATATATATATATATATTTTTTTTAAGTTAGGCATCACTCTATCATTTTACATAGATTGTGTTTGGCAATCGGTTCAAATTGCTTGATAAACTTTTATAGAGAGCTTTGGGAAAAATATTACAATGCTAAAGTCCTCTTAAATTTCTTAAGGCAGATCGATCCATAAGAGTTTTGAGTTTAGTATTCTTGGAATGTTAATATATTTTTTTCTTATAATTTTATTCTCACTAAACTTTCGAAATTTCGAAAATGTCGTCATCATGGGAAGTCGTTGGTAAGGTTAGATCTAGCGATTAGTGGTTCGTGAACTCAGATGAGATTGGAATGTGCTAAATGCGACTCACTGGTGAAGATTTGATTTTTTTCCCAAATAGCAAAAGCCATTTATAAGTATAGTTTTATTCAAACAATATTTTAATCAAAGTCGCGTTCCGCAAAAGCTTTACCAAATGAACTTACATTTCTCTATCTTTAGTATAGTAAAGCAATTTAATTTTGAAGATATAAACAATAGAATTGGCTAATTAACAATTGTAAAGTAAATTGAACAAATGATTAAAGGTGGAAACTTTACCAAAAAAAAAAAAAAAAAATGATTAAAGGTGGAAAGTTAACCCCCCCTCCCCCAAAAAAAAAAAAAAACTTTTCTTTAAAAGACGCACTGTCTCTTTTTTCCCTAATTTTGGGCCAAATTCTCTCTCTTTTTTTTTTTTTTTTTTCCGGCTCTACTTTTTTTACCACTAGTATGTACCACTCCCCGCTCGGACAAGACCTCGCGGCACGCGCCGCAACGCGCGTGGGCAAATAAAACCGCAGGACTCCTCCCCCCTCGCGGTGTGTAATGAAACGGAAAATCATTGGTGGCATCCGCCGTAAATACCACGACGAACCAAGCCCCATTTCCGGACGTCGGCCACCTCAGTCAGTCAGACAGACGCAGCAGTTCTCTCTCTCTCTCTCCTCATTTTAGTACTGCTCGCTGCTTTCGTCACGACAGCGGAGAAAGTCTCCTCGGAATCCCGAAATCACTCGACGGGGAAGACACTGACGATGCCTTGCTTGCTCGAGCGGCTCCGGGGAATCTCGCCGCCGCTCCTCCGCGACCGCCGGCGTTGACCCTTTTTTGCTCAGGCGGCGGCGGCGGCGGCGGAATCGAGCGCCGGTGAGTGGTCGCGTCCCGATCGCCGTTTCTTTTCTGTGCTGACTGGTTTTTCCGCCGGCGGCGGGCTCTCGTTCGTCCGCGTCTCTTCGCGTGATCCGGTGGGGTTGATGCGGGGGGGCGTGAGGGGTTTTCTGGTCGGAACCTGAGTCCCGGTTCTTCAGCTTCGTTGACGGCGGGTGATCGCCGTGTTGGTTGGTGTAGTTCGGTGCTTGCTACGGGGCGGCGAGTTGAGTCGCGTTTCGGACGGGCGAGTTGAGTCGCGTTAGCTTTGGGGAATGCGAAGGGGTCGTGAATGGAGTCGTGGGTTTTGGCAGGGAGTTGGAGGTGGTCAAATGGGAGTTGGAAATTTGACCTCGTTTAGCGCGGACAGATCTCCCTCGTAGGTAGCAGAAATGCTCGACGGGAGGAGATTGCGAATCATCATTTCCGGTTCGAATTTCATCTAGTGGCTTGCATGAGGCCGGAGCTTTTGTTTCATATTCCTATTCAATCTCAAAGTTTCTTCAAGACGGAATAATCAGAGTGTGTCGCCAGCGCTCACGATGTGAAACCGTACGCTGTTCTTGAACTGGAAAGCGTAGTTCATGAGTCCCTTTTCTGTTTTCTAAGAAAATGTAGATGGGTAGGGGTGTTATGAACTGAGAAGACTCCACCATATTGTTGCCCGTTCGGACCCTGTTCTCATTATGCATGTGTTAGCAATTAGAGATTGGCGCGAAACGTGGGTGAAGGATCTATTGGCTGAGTTCTCCCGATGAGCAGGCTAATTTATTTTGTTCGTTTTGTGTGGATGCATGGCAAGTTGGCTGTGCCGACTAATGATGTGATAGAGAGGACCCTTTTGCATTCTTGTGAACTGTCTTAGTGGTTGGTTGAGCATGCAGGTGCAGCTGCAAAATTTTTATGCTTTCCTTATTGAAATTGCTTGGACTGCTTCAATTTTTCGATTAAGTCAGTTCTTTTGGCTCTTGTATTTCAATAGAAGGACCAGGGAAACAGAGTTGCTGCAGAGCAAATATCAGTGATGTTTTGTGTATCATTAACTCTGTGGAGCTGGAGTTGCTCTGTTCTCCTGCATCTGGAACTCTAGTTAGCAATTTCAGTGACATGTACTTATAGGTTCCATAGAACTACTGGCAATGTTGTATGTTTTTTGGTTCAGTTTCTTGGGAATGCTGACTTTTGCAGTTGGAAAAATGTGCAGGTTGAGGGCGTGCACGGTTTTATATCGAGCTTAGAGGCTACAAACTAATCAGTTGTTTCCCAATGGATCATAAATTCCATTCAATGTGTCAGTTGGAAACAAGAAAGTTGCTATGGCTTCCAGGAGTATTATTTGCTATTGTTCTATTTCTTCAGTATGTCGAACTTCCACATGGGAATGTCCTGGCATCTCTATTTTCTGCAGGCAAGGTTCCGTTAGAAGGGGATATTGTCAATGTGGAAGAATCGCCAATCATATCGGATATATCAGGTAACAAGACACTTTCAAATGACTCGGACACAACTACTGCCTCTAGCATTCATGAAAGAGTGGATGGCAATGGCTTTGAAGAGAGAGGCTCAATTTTGGATGATGGCACTGTACCAAAGAGTTATACAGTTTCCAATGAATCTTATGGTGTAAATAACTATACAACTGGTGATGAAAAGTCATCAATGGAGAATCTAGCGGAGGTAAATGGAACTACTGCGCCTCCAGGTGCCAATAAATCAATTGCTGGATATGCATCAGAGGAAGCTATGGTGCCTGAGAGTAATGAGAAGCTTTCTCTGAATAGTTCAGCTATGTACAGTGACTCATCAGCTGCCAATAAGAAGAACAATGTCGGAATACCTGAACATGGTGACAACTCAGTCAGTTACAAACCTCCCTCACCTGCAATTCCACCTGTAGATTCATCTCCGAACTCAACCTCATCAATAAAAGAAGACCCAAATGTGATAATTTCCATTCCATCACCTGTTCTTAATACTTCCTCAACCGAAATATACTCACCTCCAGTTCATAAGCCAGATGACAAGTCTAACCAAATGCAGGGTGATGTCTCCTCATTAAATCACAGTTCTCCTACCACCACCACCCATGATAGGCATGGAACACCTCAGGCACCAACATCAGCAGTAATTACAATAGCAGAGATGAATGCTTTGTTTCTTCAGAGCCGTGTTGCGTACCGGTCAATGGTGAGGGCTGGAGTATTTATTTATTTGACTGTGATATCATGAACTCCTTTTTTAGAAATTCACATGTTTGCAATGTGGTTGCAGAAGCCACGGTGGTCTTCAGTGGTTGATCAAGAATTGTTAAAAGCAAAATTGCAAATTGAGAATGCTCCCATCATGAGTGACCCAAGCCTTTATGCCCCTCTTTATCGAAATGTTTCCATGTTCAAAAGGTAATACTTGGATCCATAACCACTTATATGCATTAGATCCTATTCCTTTTCTTTCTGGTTTTGGTTTTTTTCCTTTATACATGAGAGCCTGCTTCATTAATCTCTCTTTTCTTCTACCAGCACTGTTTCTATTAAAAACGTTCTAGTTATTTTATATACTAAAATGCACATGGGGGATCAAGCTGAGTGACTTTAATATAGCATATTATTTTATATCTTATAGCTTTATCTTTGTGAGTAGGCATAAAAGTTGTATACATGAGTTGGAAGTGCTCCTTATGAGGTTCGAGAACCTTTTGAGTTAAATCAGTGGCTCAGCTAGTCAGCTTAATTCCAGTTTGGGCAGCATGTTTACTGTTCATACGGTAGATTACTCTGGATAAGAAGAGACAGTCCTATTCTATGTCCATAAAAGAAATGCAAGTCGATTCACACAACTAGATGATGCCTGGAAAGAGGATGTCTCACTACTCTGCTCTAAAATCATAACTGAAAATTGCAGGAGCTATGAATTAATGGAAGAGATGCTCAAAGTATACATTTACAAAGAAGGACAAAAACCAATTTTACATCAACCAGTGCTCAAGGGAATATATGCTTCTGAAGGATGGTTTATGAAGCTACTGGAAGCAAACAAGAAATTCGTCACTAAGAATGCTAGAAACGCCCACCTGTTTTACTTGCCATTCAGTTCTCGGATGCTCGAGGAAACCTTATACGTCCCCAATTCCCACAGTAATAAGAACCTTATACAATTTTTGAGAAATTATTTGGATGTTATCAAGGGAAAGCACCCATTCTGGAATAGAACCGGAGGAGCAGACCATTTCCTTGTAGCTTGCCACGACTGGGTATGCTTTAAGTTTTACTCAGCACATTCATATGTATGCAAATCACATTAGTTTGTTTACTGTAACTCTATGCTGTTTTTATTGCCACCATCTTCTGAGTTACTTCAAAACCTTCTCAGGCCCCATCTGAAACAAGGAGAATTATGGCCAGTTGCATAAGGGCACTCTGCAATGCTGATGTTAAAGAAGGCTTCGTTTTTGGTAAGGATGTCTCACTACCAGAAACCTATGTGCGGTCAGCTCAGAAACCTCTCAGAAATGTTGGAGGCAAACCACCATCTCAGAGGTCAATCCTAGCTTTCTTTGCTGGGAACATGCACGGATATGTTAGGCCGATTCTATTACAGCATTGGGGCAACAAAGATCCAGACATGAGGATATTTGGTCCCATGCCCCACACCAAGGGTAATATGAACTACATTCAGCACATGAGAAGCAGCAAATACTGCATATGTGCGAAAGGTTACGAAGTAAACAGTCCTCGAGTTGTGGAAGCCATCTTCTACGAGTGCGTGCCCGTGATCATATCCGACAATTTTGTGCCCCCATTTTTTGAGACTCTGAACTGGGAATCCTTTGCTGTTTTTGTACTGGAGAAGGACATCCCGAACTTGAAGGACATACTCCTCTCCATCCCAGAGAAAAGATTCCGGCAGATGCAGATGCGGGTCAAGAAGGTACAGCAGCATTTCCTTTGGCACAGGAAGCCGGTTAAGTATGACATCTTTCACATGATACTCCACTCGATTTGGTTCAACAGGGTATTTCAAATTAACCCCAGGTAGATATGGTAAATAGGAAGATGTAGACAAGTGGTTCAGGTAGTGGCTTTTCGCGAGAAATGTATACTGTACAGACACCCGTCCTCTATTTCCTTCTCCATAGTTTACCAGTTATTCATTTATCAGCTGCATTTGTGCACGAGTATACTTGCACATCTGAGAACCATTCATGTGCAGCAAGGGTTGCCGCTGCCAGTGGGAGTATCCACAAATAAAGATCATTCATTTTCATGCCCGGTCGATGTAAACACCGAAGGGTTCTCTTGTCGATACATGCGTATCGGACCTAGTTTAATGATGAATGAACTGCACGTCGGCGAAAACCGAAACGGAACCATACGAGGAAATGTACTGAAGGAGCATTCTGGTCATGTGTTTATGTTGCAAGAGCAAAAGAAGCGGTGTGGCTTTAGTACCAAGCCGGTGATCTGTTCCTTAGAGAAAAGCATGGGAGGAAAGCAAATGGAGGATGAATGCTTTATTCTGTGCTTTGATTTTTGGGTCAAATCTTTATTCTGTGCTTTTTCAACCTGTCTATTTTTGCTTTACTCCCATTCCCATGCGAAAAAGAAATGTTCCACGCCTCCTTTGTGCCGAACCCACTAGCAAAGATTCCTGACCGATGTTGCATCTTTTAAAATAATCCGTAAAGATGCATATTGCACTTTTGAGGTAGGTTTGTAATGCTGCACATCCTCAGAAAATCCTCCACAAAACATTTAAATTTGGTGAAATTTCATAAAGAGACCGTTAATACTTTTATAGAAGTTTAATGCAAGGTGAAAAAAAAAAAAAAAAAATAGTTCAGGCATGTCTGGTTCATGAAATTGTGTAGTTTCTTGACTTTCAAACAATTTCGACAAAGTATTAGGTTAAATTTTGAAAAGCGTCCCTGAAATTGAAAGAAGGAAAATCATTCTCCAAATCATAATAATAGATACTTTTTTTTGGGTCGGGATAGTAATAGGTACTTAGAAAATTATATATATTTTTTCTCTCTTGGAGTTCTTCCCTAATTAAATTAATGGGTCTGCAAAATCACTAGAAGAGTCCCTCTTCCTTAAAATTTTTCGGTGGAATATGAGTAAATTTGCACCAGCCACACATATATATATATAAGAAAATCGAAAGTTATTCACGTGTTTCTCGTTTTTGATAATAATAAATTTTTTTATCATCTCAAAATATAACTTCATTTGTAATTAACGATATTTCTCAGAAGAAAATTACCCTTTCGCCCATAGGAATCCTCGGGATCCAATCAGATTACTTCCCGGCGTGTACATCGGCGACGTCCACCTCCGGCCGGGAATCCAATCCCGGCCGCCGCATCGCACGGACGAGATTCGCCGCAGCCAGGGGCAAGGCTTCCTCCGGCCGCCCGATCGTGAGCGACGGGGACCAGCCGCCGCCGCCGCCGCCGCCCACGTGGGGATGGCGAGGGGCATTCGAGTCATTTCCGGCCGCGCCCCAGTCCACACCAACTGAGTTAAAAGGGGTAGTTAGAGATGGGCAGAAAAAAAAAAAAACGGATTTTTAACTTCCGAATGCAACTTCGATCTTCTTCTTCTTCTTCTTCTTCTCCGGACGCCGTGCTCTCGAATTCCGATCCCGATTCGACGGATTCCGATCGCACGAGCCGCCGGTGAAGAAGGGAGGGTCCGATCGGAGGGGGATCGATTCGCGGCCGATCGCCCGGCGATGGACAGCAGAAGACCGGGAGTGATGAAGGTGAGGCTCGACGGCTCGGCCCTCGGCAGGAAGATGGAGAGCTCGTCGAGCCGCGATTCCGTCGCCCCGAAGCACAGACCCGCGTCGGCCGTGGTGAAAACCGAGGTACGTGCGCGAGAAACGAAATCGGGAGTCGGCGCCGCGTGGGATCGCGGTTCGAGCTGGATTCGCAGCTGAAACGCGTTTTTGGTTTGTGCTCCGATTGATCGGTTGAGCTGAACTCGTTTTGATGGGATTGGAGAGATTTCTAGGGGATGAAATTGAAGTGAAATCGAGTCTATCTGGTTACTCGAAATGCGAGCGAATTTGAGAATGACGGGGCTTGGTCGATGTTTTGTAGGTGAAGTCGAAGGCGATGCCGAGCTCGTCGAGGACCGTGGCGAGAACGACGACGACGACGACGACGAAGACGACGGCTACTAAAGTGAGGGAGAAGAAAGTGTTCAATTTGCCTGGCCAGAAACACGATCCTCCTGAAGAGGTTCCTCTTCTATTGCCAAGCGATTCTTGTTGCATAAAATCATCTAGTGTTGGAATGAAATTTCATTTCTTGTTTTTTGCTTTGTTCCTATTTTCAGAGGGAGCCCTTGAGGATATTTTACGAGTCGTTATCGAAGCAAATCCCAACAAGCGAAATGGCAGAGTTCTGGTGAGTATTGTCGACCTTCTTTAGTTGCGACGGTCATATGTTTCAGGAATTTGAATAGAATGGTTGTGGCTGGTGTTTTTCTTATCGGTGCTTTGGGTACTAACTGCTGGAGTTCAATCGTAAATTGCTATATAAGATATGAGCAAAAACATTGATAATTGCCATTCTATGTTTTATGTTCTGGATACAACTTCCTTATCAAAGAGTAAATTATTCGTCGGTAAACTTACTTCTAATTACTCAAGAAAGAAGACTTTTAACTTGATGACCAGTCAAGACAACAAAAGCCATCTGTATCTAGACGTAGATGAACCAGTTTTACCCGAGAACCTCCTTTTTTAGATAGGATTCTGATTTTTCCAATGAGGATTAGTATCAGGCATGTTCCATCACCTTATGATCCTTGTTTGGTGGTTGAGATGGTCATTTTTTCTAGTTATTTCTAATTATCAACCGTGATTTGAATTAATTTGGATTTATTTTGTGTTAGAACTTGTGTTGTGTAATTACCCACTTGTTGCCACTAGAAATTTAATTGAAATGTAGGCTATATTTGGTGACTTCTGGTAAAGAGTTTATGGTCTTACGCTTATATTAGCCAGCTGGAGGTGACTTTGAAAGAGGTGAACAAGGAAGAATCGTGTTTCTTTTTCGTTTCATTGCCAGAGATAATGCTTATCAGCAATCAGTACACATGTAGTTCTAAAAGGTTCCTGTTTACAAACTAGGTGGAGTTTGTCAAAGAAGAGTTCGTGGAGTTTGTTTTGAGTGGCTAAACAGGGAACTGGAACAGTGGCTAGGGATAGATGACATGCAGGAAAACTTCAATGGATAACCTTCCATCTTCCATTCAAACACCCCCCCCCCCCTTTCAATTGAGAAAGTAAGAGGGAGGTGTGATATTTCATATAATTGTTATGACTGGTTGTACTTATGTGGTGAATAGAATTCCTGCACCGGCCAATTTTCCCTGAACTTGATGGACCCAGAGAACTCATGGTTCTTTACCTGAACTGGAATGTGTATCCATAATCCAAGTATTGAGTCTGATAAAGTCAGGTTACTTTGGATATAACTTTTGAAGATTTTTTAGAGGGACGAATGTACTGCATAGAAATATTTTTTGTTGTCATAACAGAGCTGAACTTTGACTGCTCAAATTGAGGACATGATGCATTCTATCCTGGCTTAGATGCTCAATTATCTTGAGAAAATTACTGAGTTGGTGGCCATGAGGATTAATTTGGGGACAGCTAGGTGAGAATGTTGAGATAATTGACAGAACTAAGATGTGAAGGAATGAATGTTCTTATAGAATCTTGACAGAGAAGAAACTCAGGAGAAAGGATTCTCTTTTTTTCTTGCTATACCAGAATTTTAATAGCGTTGTATCGATCTGAACTAGCTTGGAACTGGCAAACTATTAGCAATCACTGAGCAATGAGGCATTCTATTAAGAAACAAACTTCGATTTTGCTGCAGCACTATAATTAACGCTATTGTCATATTGCAGAAGGTCATTATTTCTTATCCTTAGTTAATTAATGATGCTATGTACTACTAGTCTTGTTAAGCATGTTTGATTTTTAATTTGACGATAACTCAAAAGGTTTCTCATACTTATAATGAACAGGATGATGGAACATGGCTTGTTGTCCGCTGAAAGAGCAAAAAGAGCATATGAGAAGAAACAGAAGAAGCAAAAGCAAATGCGTACAGGAACCCCTGCTAAGTCACCATATACACCTAGCAAACCCGAGAGTTCACAGAAACAGCAAGCCTCAAAAAATGGTGACTTAAGGGCCAACAAAAGAATCATCCAGGACAGCAATGACATTCTAAGTCATAAGAGAAGGAAAGTGTAGGAGATACCATAAAATGATTATTTAGACATTGCTTCATTTACTTTTAAGAACATTGCACTGCAAGGCAAGGGTAGTGAAGCAATCGATGTTGCAAGAAAAAATACATTCTTTTTCAACTTATGAGGACAATAAACAATAAAATGAAAACTTGGATACGACCAGGAATTTCCCGTTATTGGATGCTATAACTGTTGACAGGGAAATTATAACTCTCAGGCAAATTTGTGATTCGTCTGCAGGTAAAATTTTTATCTTTAGAATTCTGGAGCTCAAATAAGCAAAAACCTTGAAAGCTTTAACAGAACACAAACACAGACGCCAAGTGCACTGTGGCATCATGCATCATGCCCACATCTTTTTAACTGAGGATTACCATACATTGTGCTTTCTGCTTCCCTTGAGGTATGTCTAATCTTTATTCATAAGCTGCCGAAGTTTATAGAGCGAATATTGCACCGTGGCATCATGCATCATGCCCACATCTTTTTAACCGAGGATTACCATACATTGTGGTTTCTGCTTCCCTTGAGGTATGTCTAATCTTTATTCATAAGCTGCTGAAGTTTATAGAGCGAATATTCAAGTCTCATAGAATCTTCAATGTCGGTGTGAAACCAATGCCTTGCAATATGCTGTCGATGCCATCTTCTATATTCCTTTCTTTCTACTTTTCCTGTTTAGAAGAGTCATCAGATGCATCACCTGATGTATGAGGTAGATTGCTGGGTAATGATATTTTTGTGGCGATACCCTGACTAATAAGCAAAACCAAGGTAAGAGAGGGAACATGAAGAATTGATGTGCATGGATAATCCAATCATAGCAGGGGAAAATTTCACAGAAGAGAGGGATTTGTTATCTATCAGATGTACAAACATTTGGTGACTCTCCATGTGTTAGGGTGCTGTGAAAAATTAAGCCGAAGAGCCCGTTCTCGTGGCATCAACAGTGATGGGCTTGTCAAGACATGGACTTGTTATTGTGGCCTTAAGAGCTTGAATGTGTGCTCTCCCATAATTATATGTGCGCCGGTCGCCGAGCGTCGCACCCAGTGGGGATTAGGTGGATCCTCGAACAATGCTAACCCCATCATGGTTAGTGGGACAGGGGAAAAAAAGCCTGAATCCGACTGTAGACCCTCCCTATCAAGCGCATCCTGTCCCTGTTTATACCACTGCTTACATATGGTGTATATGTTGCCTTATTGGAGACCATGCACATCCCTATCATGACTTATAAAGTCACACAGAACCATCCCCACACTACCTAAGATCTTGTTTCGGAAAGTCTATATGTAAGGCAATAGCAAGTGACAAAGCTGGAGGGCCGATCGGAGTTGGTACTCCACAACGCTCTTCAGGAACTCGGGCTAGGGAACATACTGCCTTAATGGTTCTTAGGAAGACAGCAATGCACACAAATCTCATCCCATAATATTAATCTTTTTATCTCCATGATTACATCACCTTTTGCCTCTCTCTCCCTCTCTCTCTCTGTTTCTGATCGCTGAAACTTTTATGGTATCATTTAGAACACGTCTTTGCACGACAAGGCACCTCATGCACATGATGCATCAGACAGAGGTAAAGCTGTAAATGTTGCTCCTGACCAAACTCTAGGGTAAGATCACTGAGTTATATCTTGTTTCTTCAAGTGCTGCTAGACCGTCAGAGAGTGATGCAGTAAGGGAGTGTATTACCCCTTGGTGAGAAACAGAGAATCGGATTTGTAATCTTCTCAAATGGATGAGCCATTTAATGATAGGTCCCATCAGAATATTATTTTCTGACGATGTGACTGCAAAATTCAGCCTATATGTGCCTTAATAATTCAGAAGAAGAAGTGGCAACCACATTCAAAGGGAGGAATTAATCTTCTATCGAGAAACATCCTTGTGTAGCTCTTGCAGGAAAAGGAAAAAGACATGAGCTTCTGAACCCAACATTATCATCTATAATCTCAGATGTTCATTCACATCGTTATGCACATGCTCACTTTCACGCACATATACATGGTCCAGAATCACAGAAGAATTTGACTAAATACGATCGTTAGCTATAGTACATTGACTGACATTGACAAGATAGATGAGATTTCAGTAATTGCCCAAGAGGAGAGAACTAATTTGCGGAAAATTTCACGGGTGCAAGTCTGTTCATTCCAATTACTATATCTTATCATGCCATGTTTACTTGAATGTTACACACCCCCTTCAAGAGCAGGAAAATAATACAGTGAAAACAACAAGAGCAGGGTCTGCCACGTGAAATTACATGTGAATAGACAGAAGAAAAAACTACACATGCTAATTAAATGAGGGCACGGTAGCAAAAAAAGAGGCTATACCTTCTTGGGACCCACCTCATGTTTATATGCACCAGATTAATGTGAAGATTTACTCGAGCTCTCTCATCTTGTTTTCCCTCCATTGTATGGGCAACCCATGTGACAGACACAAGCGGTGAATCCGCATGATTCAGTGGAACCGTCTCTCAACACCTCCATGTCCATCTTAAATTCAAGATAGCTCAATGAAACATGTCTACATCAGATGGCTGTGACTACTCAAGTTGTGTATGTCTGTTACCAATTCCTTTTTTATTTTCCATTTTTCTTTTTTCATGTGGGTTTGTTCACACTGGTCTAGGATGGGCCTTCTTCAAGCTTGACAGTGCATTGAATGTTCAGGAGAAGTCATATGCAGAGTACATAATGAGGGATGGAATTCAAGAAAGCTCAATGATACACGTTCACATCAGATGGTTGTGACTGCTCAAACTGTGGATGTGTGCTAGCAATTTTCGTTCCCCCCCTTTTCCTTTTTCATGTGGGTTTGGTCAAATCTAATCAAGGGGTGGAGTATATCGAAGCTTGACCGTGCATTGAATACCCGGGACAAATAATGTGCAGAAAACACAAAATGGGGATGGTCAACCTAATTTATTACACTTTGGGGACCCAGTTTCGGCGTTTGCTGAGCCTATCATAATGACCTTAGTTGATCTCTCGTAACCAATTTTACCTGTTGAAGACTGTCAAGGATGGGACAATGCTAGGTTGGTTGGATCATGTGAACTGAAGTGATGAAAGCCCAATTACTTCTTCCGGACAAACCAGCTTTTAATGCAAAAAGAAGGCGAAAAAAGAGATACATTTTGTTCTGCTTATAACACACTGTCATTTGAGATCCAAAAGAGGTTGGCCGACTGATTTTCTCTTCGCAAAACATGCTAGAGAAGCACATTTCAATAGATCTCAGATGAATTCGGATGATTTGGATTACAATGGACGCTCCTGCAAATGCAAGTCCATTGGAAAACATTTTATCCAAACTTGAACAAGGGACCTTTTGAAGACTTTCGTGTAACTGCCAATCATGTTTGGAAAAGGGGAAGGTTCGAAAGGATGGCCATGGACGGAACATGAACTTTTTATAGCGTGAACTTCTTCCAAAATGACACGTGTTCATTAACAAGTTGAATTATTCTCACTCAAAACTTAACTTCCATTGATCACTTGGCTTTTGCGTGTTCTGAAAATACCTTAAGTATTGCTTGATGGGTAAAAGCCAAATTTCAAATGCCATAGCAGAAGAAAAGGGAATTAAAAACTCTGAAATAGACCCCATGATTCGGAATGAATTCACTATCTACGTCATCTCAGGTCTCGAAGAAAATTATATTATATTATAGAGCTCCCTTGATACCACTCTGCTCTCCAATGGGTAAGTGATTATTACCACGCAGCCATCTTTGGACGAAATGCCCTTATTATTCATCGACAAAATCAATTACCATGCAGTCAATCCTGATGAATTCATCCCTCCTGGCTCCATCACGTGTCTGTTGCTGAATCTTTTATTCCCTGATCATCATCATCATCATCATCATCATCATCATAAACTTGTACCTTCTAAGAAAAAATACAAAATATCACTCATCAGAGAGTTTAAAAAAGAACAAGCTGATTCTACAGCTCGCTCCTGCCCGAAAACAGAGAGAACAGTAGTAAATTTGTACTTTCTCTTATGGACACGATCCGTCCTCGATTGGGCGCAGTGCCTCTGCATGTTACCATGGATAACTGGTGACTCGTCTCCGGGGAGAGATTCTACACCTGGCAAAGACAAAATTTTCAGAGTGTCCTATCAGTCACAGTCAAAGAGAGCCAGCTGTCCCTGTGAAACTTGTTTGCTCCAGAGGTGCTCCTTTTCCCGTCTGCGTGCAGTGCATGGACACGTATTCGACTGCCCCGATAATGTTCAGGCGGCCTCATCTTTTTGCCGTACCGTTTTCCTTTTCTGATTGAAATGACTGTGATGCTTTACTGCTTTAGTTTTCTACCACAAAAATTTAGTTTTAGAAAGCAACTCGTTTTACCGAAAGAAAATCTTGGATCTTCTTGGATTCCACCATCAATTGAGAATGAGAAGGAAAGTAATGGTTATGTGGTTGCAGGAGCCTTGTCTTCTATATTCTATATGCATAGGATTCTTTTCTACTTCGACCTCACATTTACATTTCACAGAAAATAACTTTAAGGATATGAAGCTTTACCACAAATTTTCAGAAAAAAAATTGTATGTTCGTGAAGTAATTACCAAACAATAACCCCAAACTCGGCCTTCTTTAATCTCTATAAATCCCCAACTACCTGCTTGGAATAACTGTTATGGAACTTTGAGAATCGCAAACCAAAAAATATAGAAATTTAAAAGATCTGAATTATGCAAGCGTTCGTTCTCAAAGTGCGATTTTCTTCAAAGATTTAATGGACCTTCTAAGTAGTGTACATCCCTCTATTTAGGTAAAGCTGGAACAACATGAAAAGTGAAAGTAGCAGAGAGCAAGCGCGAAAACTATTTCATTTGTAAAGATTGTTGGGTGCATAAATTCGTGTTTGTCTAAGAATGCACAAAGTTGGTTCGTATTTACAGAAGAAAGACTTTGTACACAGGCAATGACTAGTTTAACTAAGAGCACATATCAGAAGGGCCAGTGAAGTAGCTGAGCAAGGGCTTGCCCGTTCGGCTAGTAGAAACTAGAAAGTCAGTAATGGTCGAATGTCACATGTGTGGATAGCTGATTTTATTGTAAATTAGACCTTTTGAAATACACTTTATATGACGATCTTGACATGTTTCAAAAGGAGTTGCTTTCCTCCGGGGCCTTTCATTGGGGGTTTACCAGCCTAATATGCTAGGAGAAGGCAGTGACCTCCCTCCAGGTGGGATCCCAGCACTAATAGTGCTGTGGCCGGAGAGCCCAGTGGGGACTCTATCCCGTATTCTTCCCCTCATTTCCCTGTAAATGGGTTGTGGGGGGAAACACCCTGGGATGTCCTATTCAGAGTGAGGCAGTTTAAAGACCTGCCTAGGTCTGAAATACACTTTATATGACGATCTTGACATGTTTCAAAAGGCTAATTAAAGAAGAGAAGGAACGAGGCAGGTTTCATTGTGAAGTGCAATGCATCGAGTCTGATGTCTTTTGGACTAAGAGTGTGCAACAGGAATTGGCTGAATCGAGAATCTCTTGGATCGAATCGGACGGCCGATTCTAGACGGTTCCCAAAGAGAGCGGTTTGGTTCACAGTTCCTATTCTTGGAATCGGTGGCCAATCGGTTTGATTCCTGATTCCAAGGTGGGAACCAGACCAACCGGATCGACGGAACCGGACAGATTAATATGAAAATTAAAAAAAAAAATGAGAAAAACCCTCTTGCCCACCTTATTAGACTGGTCCTCTCCATTGATTTGAGAGGAAAGCAAAAATGGAAAGAGGGGAAAACAAAAACTAAAAAGGGCTCTGGTATGCACACTTGCATATGCCCCTTGCCAATTGTACTTATGAAGTTTCTTCTAAGTAAAATCTTCTTCAATAATTATCATCTCTAGATAAATATTTGTTGTAAAAGAAAAACGTTCTTATAAGATCGATTAGATTGGACCGAACTGATCAATCAATCTGGTTCCTGGTCCCAGAATTGTGGAACTGGTCCTCCCAGTCCAGTTCCTGGTTTCACCTCGGAATCAGACTAGACCGAGAACCGATCAGTCCTATTTTGGACTATTAGACCTAGAAAAAAAAAAAACAAAAACAAAACATAACTTCTAGAAGGAATGATGAAGTTTATAGCTTCCAATGCACAAAGGATTTTTGTTGTAAGTTAGAGTTCTCAATAATCTCATTGCCCTTCCATAGTTTTGGCTGTTAAAGAGCAAGTTTGCGCTAGTAAGCCATGCCCACGCCTAGTCATTCACGAGTGCTATAGAGATTCAATGACGAATTTCATAGGAGTGGCTCTACTCCATATTCATGTATGCGATTTCATCAAGTGTACATTTTAGATAAATATACCACTCCTTAGAGATATGGAACTTGTTAAAGCTTAATTCACCTCACTTAAAAGGAAACTCAATCTCCTCTTTGGTGCAACAAAATCAACAAAATAGCTTGTTATTATTCATATAAACCTATTTCATGAGATCTTTAATAACATAGATTTGGTTATATCCTCATTAGTATCTCAAATCGGCATAAGCCACATTCCCATTGATGCTTCAATTATTTGCTTCCTTCCCAAAGGTTTAGTAAGAGGATTGGCTAAATCCACAGACTTCACATAACTGATTGATATAATTCCATGTTTCTATAGCTACATCATGTTATTATATTTCAAATGAACTTGTTTTTTTCCTGCCATTTTAAGTTTTCAGCTTCGCAATGATTGATGTTGCTTTTTTTTTTTTTAAATCACAATGCATAGACTTTGAGGACTCGGGGTTTCATGCCCAATGGAATCTCTTAGTAGAAATTTCTCAACCTCACTACTACCGAACTCAAGAGTTTTAAACTCTGCGTCAAAGGGAGAAAAGTACCAAAAAAGTCCTAAACCTATTGTATTGGTATCAATTCAGTACTAAACTTTTCAATTGGATTAATTTAGTTCTAAACATTTTAATATTTGTACAAATTCAGTTCATCCAGCCGATTTTGGCTGGCCGGCGCTAACGTGGATGTCGGTTGGATGCTGACGTGGCAATTTTCAAGATTTTTTTATTAATTTTTTTCTTTTTTTTCTTTTTCCTTTTCCTTTCCGGCGGTGGCCAGCGAGCTTTTGGTGAGGCTCGCTAGCCACTGGGCCTTGCCCGTGGTTGGCAAGGCCATGGCGGCCATCGCTAGGGTGGAGGTGAGGGTTAAGGGCTGCGACCCTCGTCGGTGGTTGGCGAGGGCTTCGCAACCCTCGCCTTTGCCCCGGCGATGGCCGCCATGGCCTTGCCGGCCACTGGGCGAGGGCCGCGAAGCCCTCATCTACCACCGGTGAGGGTCGTGGCCCTCGCCCGGCCTCTCTCGAGCCGTCGGCAAGGCGGCTTTGCCGAATCTAGGCGAGGCCATGTCGGCCATCGCCAAGGCAAAGGCGAGGGTTGTGAAGCCCTCGCCAGCCACCGGAGAGGGTTATGGCCCTCGGCCCTCGCCTCCGCCCTGGCAATGGCCACCATGGCCTCGCTAGCTGCAGGCGAGGCGGCCCTCGCCTAGATCTGGGCGAAGCCACCTTGCCGTCGGCCTGGGAGAGGCCGAGCAAGGGCCGCAACCCTTGCCAGCGGTAGGCGAGGGCTTCGCAGCCCTCGCCCAATGGCCAGAAAAGAAAAGGAAAAAGAAAAAAAATTAATAAAAAAATTAATAAAAAAATCAAAAAATAATTAAAAAATCGTAAAAATTGCCACGTCAAGATCCAGCCCACCGGCCAACGTCCATGATAGCGTTGGCCGGCCAAATTGGCCAGATGAATTGAATTGGTATCAATATTAAAATGTTTAGGATTAAATTGGTCCAATTGAAAAGTTTAGGACTAAATTAGTACCAATACAATAGGTTTAAGACTTTTTTGGTACTTTTCCCGCGTCAAAAAAAGTGGAGTTTGAAGGAATAGTTCCATTTGGCTAATATTTAAGATACCGCATTACCATAAAAGATGCATACGTAACCACCAGTGGGTTTTGAGTCATTTGAATCAGAGATCTATTTGACATTACTATATATCCTTTAACGCAGTTCAAAACCCAATATACAAAAACCATAATTATACCGTACATGTGTGTAGACTAATTGGCGACCTAATCCGACTAGCTTGGCATCCCAAATGCGGAGAACATATAGCGTGTAGCGCCATGACTCCATAGTCTTGATAAACGGGGCATCACTTCAAAGAGCAAAATAGGCCATCACCAGAGCTCGTATCATATACAAATAAGGACCATGTCATATCAGGTCATATGATATGCATTTACATCCGATCAATGATATAGGTATGTATGTTCTTGTTAATTTTATAAACACAATACAACCCCTGCCATATACTTATCATCCAAATGCATTTGTAGAATTCTCATTTTACTTCATTGTCATAACATAAAAATTTAATATCACAAAATCTCCAAACTATGCTTATTGTGACATAAATACTCCGAACCCTTTTACTAAATTCCTAAAATTGCCCATTATAACACAAATACCAAAAAAAAAAAAATTATCATAAAAAATCCCAAACTAATACTAGTGTGACATATATATTAACAAATATGCCCTTGATATATATGTCATATATGTATGGGTTTAAGTTTTCTTATGACATAAAAAAAATGTTGTAGATATTTGCGTCACGGTGCACAAGTTTAGGATTTTTAGTAACACAAAAAAAAAAGCTTGGGATATCTATGTCACAGTAGACATAGTTTAGAATTTTTTGTGGTATTTGCCCAATATAAATTACCAATTTAGTTGAGGTTGGTCTCATTAGAAAGATAAGAAGACACATTGAATAAGAATGATCATTCCAGACACAATAAAAAGGTCAGAAATTGGTTACTGTTAGTCATGAATGGTTTTGTGCATAACTGTTCACAAGAATGTTCGGCAAAGAAATTTGTATCTCACTAATTGTAATTCCAAATTAAGCACCTTAAGTTGCTATGGATCTAACGAACTGAAGAATCTAAACAAAATGTTGGAGAAATTGAAACGGATCTATAGAGATCCGGTAATTGCTAATTATAACTTTGCCGCTAATCAAGAGCAAAAATATCTCATTTGCTTTGACATTTCCATCTCAACGACAATTAGATGGAGAGTATCAGAGATCAAGCTGGCTTAAACATGTGAGATTTCACCTGTCCTAGCCAAGCACGCCACATGTCGACAGAAAGAATCAAGTAATCACGTTTCCGAAATATATTTTCGTACCTCATTTGGTGCTGGCTGTTTCGCCTTGCTGCTCGGAAAATGAAAAATTGTCCTTGCAGCGAAACATACATGTCAAGTACCAATCGATTTCATTTTATTTATCCACCAAAGCTCTCTGATTCTGGAGCGTCCGTGTCCTTTCCGATCGACCTGGACCAATCAAAAAAGTTGAAAACGGCGACTCTTCCGGGATGGCAAGCTCGATCTACTCACGAAACTGTGAAAGAGACAATTAAGAAGAGAGGGAAAAAAATGATTGGTACGACGACTGGTTTCGACCTCACAAGAAGGTCCCCACTCCCTCAAATTATATTATTTTTCTGGTGACTCAGCAGTCTGGCAAGTCTCAAAATCGACGTATTCGTCCAGGGGAAAAGGCCAAGCAATTTTTGATAAAAATTGAAAAGTCTAGTTCTTGAAGTTGAACCATTATTTGGAGTTATGCGGATGTTATAAAATAACTTTTTTTTTTCTTTTTTTTTTATTCTTTGTGAAATTTCCTCAGTGTGTATCATATTAAAAGGTTGTGTTTCCTTTAGTCTTGGATTCTTCTAAACTAGCCCTTTAGTATGGGCAATGTCTATGCTTAGCGCCTACTAATTAAAAGATTGGATTGCAGAAAATTGCCACCTATAAAAAATAGAGCAAAACGTAACCCTACATTGAAAGAAGCTTTTGAGCCGATTGTCTCGGCTTCTCTTGTACACTTCAACGGGCTAATTCTAATTTGAAGTTTCTTTTTCCACCGGTTTGGCTCGTGACTCCGCTTGATAAACTTTGAGACGGCTCGAAATAACTCGAGAAATTTTAGTGAGACCATAATTTATTTGGTCGATTTACTTCACATTCCCTATTAGGGTTTTGCAATAAAACCTTTATTGGTGACAATTTAGAAAGTGTCTAAGGATTCGAGTGTCTTGGAGGCCAAGGTTTGAAAGAGTTCCTCGCTCTTCCTTCGCCTTCGGGAATACATTTAGGACAGGGCATGACCAAGTAATATACTTCCTTTCCCAATTTCTATTTTCCTTTCATTTACTAAAAGAGAGTTCTAGGAATAAAACCCTAGACAAGGACGACGGTATCTCTCTTGTGGGGATTATTGCAAAGATTTGCAGTTGAGTTGATCCGTTTCTTTTTTCTCTCTTGAGATCATCGATCGGACGAAGGACGAATTCTATCCCGTTTGTAGATTTTGCACGAAGTATGACTTCGCCTCATACCCCAGCTTTTTTAGTGAAAAATCTCCCATTCAGCCGTCCTCAGCCATTCAGGGATTGAAATGGTCCTCCATCAGTTACAATGTCAATTCAAAGGACAACGATGATCGTGATGTGATTCCTGAAGATCCCAGAAGTCCCCTTTGTTTCAGGTCGGCAACGGGAAGCCATTAAAGTCGGATCCTTCAATATCGGAGAGTCAATTTACATCCATTATTTACTTCCTTTTTATGCTGCGGGGTCGAATTTCCATCGATATTCAGCCACTATTAAATGAGCGAAGTTAAATTCGAATATGCCTGGCTTGTGAGATGACGATCATGTAATTCTATCAACGCACGAGCATAAGGTCTAATGAAAATTCGATTTTGAAATACAAAATTGAAGGACTAGGGTTTTGGGGCCACCAACAAGATTGGACCCCATTGATGAGTTGTGAGATCAGTGTTTGGTAAGAGAGAGAGAGCATAGATCATAATATTTGCAACTACTACCAGAAAATGAGATGAAGCTGATGGAGCAATATTCAAATCATAATATTTGCAGCCAGTACTTGGAGCATGGAAAGGGAAGCTCACGGAGTATACTACGAAAAATTATCTAAAAAATCTTAAATATATTATTCGTTTGCCAATTCAGTTAAATCTTTCAATTGTACTAAATTAATTTTAGACATTTTGCAACCAATTTTCATTGAAAATTACTAGCATGAATGCCAAACCTCCTACATGGCAACTACAACTAGGAATGAGCAGAAGGAATTGCTCATACCGAATTGGGTAGGCAAGTTTTGGGCAATTCTCAGGGTCACTGGTCCGATTCCTGGTCCCATAAAAATGGAACCAATTTATTTCGAGTTAGTTCTCGGTTCTCAATGTGGGATTGGCCATTTGGACTGTACTCATTATATATATTTTTAATTTTTACAAATATGTAAAATACTAGAAATAAAAACTAAACCTAACCTAACCTAACTTAGTTAAGTAGCAAAGCTCGACTCTGTGTGTCTCTGACGCACTTCAATTTTCTTGCTCCACCTCCAAGCCGTAACCTCATGCACGCTCTTTAGTTCAGTAATCGCACCTCCTACTGGGCAACTCCATGCCCTAGTTGCGCCCCATGGCCTTGCGGCCTCGCCTGAGTTTCTATTTAGTCTTCTCCCTCGACCTGAGTTGCTTGCACCTCCAACTCCAAGCCCTAATCACACCTCAGGCCCTAAGTCACTCGCACTTCGCGTCCCTCTTGCTGGAGCCTGGACTCTCTCTCAACCATCTAGCCTTTGTTCCTCTCAAGTCCCTTTCGCTTTATTCTTGGCCTTGAGTTGCTCACAGCTAGCCCACCCTCATCAAGGCAAATATCGTGCTCTGTTTTTGCATCTCATCACTCTGTTTGATCATAACTTATGCCTGAATGAAATACTTTTTTGCATCTCTCAACCCTTTGTTTAATGATTTTTTAGGCAGCTACATAACAAGATTACCTACCCGAGAATCGAACTGGACCAGAGAAGGAGGTCTAGTTTGGTTCTCGATTCTTAGGTGGAAGTCGGATTGCTTGGAAATCGATTACCCCTAATTGTGATAATCGATACAAACATGAATAATTTTTGTAATTTTCAAAATGACAATTGCGACGACTGGCGCTAATATTGATGATTTTTGTAATTAACAAACCTGGCAACTAAATATGAGAGGGAAGCTCATGGAGCACATAGAATTGGACCCCATCTAATATGATAAGAGGTAATGCTTGTATAAAAGAGTGGTCAGCTGCCTCTCTTGGCGAAGAGGCTCAATTATCGATTTGGTACGAGAACGAGGTGGTTGAAATTACCAATGAGGGAATGAAAGATTGAACAGGGTACGAATTTCATGAAAATGGAGAAATAGACAGAGCTAGAATGACATCGATGACGTTTTTATGCGCGCTTTGGGTTTTCGATTGCAACCACACGTTCGGAGAAAAAAACAAATGAAGTGACGAGAAAAAAGTTAAAAAGGGTTTCTCGAGACCATCTGGTGAAAAGATTGGGCCGATTTTTTTGATGTGGCTTTTATTTTTTTAATAATTTTTAAAAGGTTAAGTGCTATAAAAAAATACCCTTAACTATTTTCTATGACGTCAAGAATTTCAAATTTATACCTTTATTGTACACTTGCCTTCTATCAAAGTTCTATAAATGAAAATCGTAATATTGACATGACACCCACATGGTTTAAGTGAAATTAAAATGACATTGTTTTGATTAAAAAATATGCACTGCCTTGATAGAGAATTAATGTGTCACATAAATATGAGTTTGGGAGTTTTACTACCACAAAAAACAAATTTAGAGTAAACATATCATAGTGGATATAGTTTAAAAGTTTTTGATTAGTGCACATAATTTGGGATTTTTTGTGATTTTTTTCAAAGCAAGATCTTCATATTAATTATAATTCTTTTTAAAGCAACCTATAAATTAAATTGTTTCTTTGTAGGCTTTGTTGGGTGGCTGAGAAACCGAAGCCAAAGGGATACCAGGGCTCCGTAAAAGTTGGTAAAAAAAAAAAAAAAAAAAACTATACATAAATCGTTATTTTCTGATTTGAAGTAAGGAAATGACATGCATTTATGTCCCAACTAATCATGATCAAGTTTATACCAAAAAAATTGAATTATCACCAAATTTTGTTATAGGTACACCCTAGGCAGCATATGCTCCGGAAGATTCTTGTATCTTTTTCAATTATTTGTTTCTATTCTCCTCAATTTTCCTTTCAACGATCGGAATCGGCTCGAGATGGCTCGTACTTTCAAGGTTAAATTTGGATGGGGTCCATTGCGAAGAGCAAATCGAACCAAAATTCATAATTTACAAAATGAATTCAAGGTAAAACAGAATCTTGTAATGGTACGCTCTCAGGGAAAAAAACAATTCCTAAAAAAAAAAAAAATAGAAAATGTTACTATGCTTTAAATTTGATGATGGAAGATTGGGTCCTCAGGGAAATATCTAACTTCTCGAGATGGGACAGGACGAGTATGGGCCTCAAGTTCCACCTAAATCCCAATTTAATTAAAACCTTGCTAGAGACAAATCGTGCAAAAAATGCAAACATAAATCATTATATATACCTACCTCACAAATATTTGATGCCGGGGCTCTCGACTCCTTGCTCCAAGAAGTAAACTCTATTTTGTTCATGAAATCAATCTAAAGAGTATAGCCATTTTCTTTAAGAAATAGACTGATTTTCCACAAACCATCTTCACATGAAAACATAGGCTCTAATTATTTCGAGAAAAATGTGACATTCTTGAAAAACATTTTTCAAGAAGTTATTATTCGAGAAAATGATATATTTTTCGATATTTGGCTGAAATCTAAAAGTGAACTAAAAAATATTTTCCATCATTTAGTAAGAAAAATATGATTTGATTTTTCAAAATAAACATACACTATTCAGACGTTAATGACTTACACATTGGTAATCGGAGAACTAGGTATGGGAATAAAGGTTCCAAGTGCAACCTCGATGGACCCTGATCTAGCCTCGATGGACCTAGGCGCAAGTCTCGAGGACCTAGGCTTGGGTATCGAGGTCCCGGGCTTGACCTCGATGGACCTAGGTATGGGTTTTGATGTCTTGAGCTTGGCCTTGGTTGACTCATGTGAGTGCCGACATCTTAGACCCAGCCTTGATGGACTCGCAGCCTGGGCCCAAGCAATGGAAACCAAGGCATGGCCTGGGCACAGAGGTCCCCCGCATAGGTGCTTAGGTCTCAGGCTTGGTCTTGATGGATAGAACCCAAGTGCTGGGGATTGGGCACTGACACGAAGGTCATAGTGCCAGCCTTGATGGATCTTGAGCATGGGGTCTCGAGCCCAAGCAATGTGGACTTGAGCCTGGCCTCAATAAACCTGAGTTGCGGTGTTAGAGATTGGGGTATGAGCACCAAGGTCTCGAGCCTAGCCTTTGTGGACTTGAGCTAGGGCATCGAGGAGCCATGCAATGGTATTGGCATCTAAGGCTTGGCCCTGAGTGCCAGTGTCTCAAGCCCAACTTTTCGGCCCCGAGCTCGGCCTCAATGGACCCCGTCAAACCTGGCCTCGACCCAAGGCCACTGTCAAGGGCCCAAAAACAAGCATTGGAGTTCTCGTGCCTAAACGTAGAGTAAATGGTTAAAAAGTTGATATTTAGTTACTTTTGGAAAATCATTTTTCTAGTTGTTGACTAGGAAAACATTTTCTATTAACTCATTTTCCTAAACAATAGAAATGTTGAAATATGAGAAAAATGTTTTTTGTGAAACAAACGTAGTCTTATAGAATGAATGTAATTACCAACAATATAAATAACTTAGGGTTAATATCATGAAAAATCTTAAACTGATATATTTATAACAAATTTATTCCTTTAATTTTTTAACCACAAAAAACTCAAAATTGGTATATTTGTGACAAATTTATCTTTTATTAATTTTTGTTGAATTTGATTAATAGTAGAAAAAATCACAAACTAATTAACTTATAACAAATAGACGGTAAAACCCTAAACTGGTATATCTATCAACTGTTATGTGTCATTTAATTCAGTAATTTGCATGTAAAATTTAAAAAAAAAACTAACATAGGGTAAATTTATCACAAGTGTACTAGTTTGGCCTTTTTGGTACTCAAGAAATTAGTTTGGGATAAATTTACCATAAATATACCTATTTTAGGTTTTTTGTGGTATTAAACTAATAACTTATTTATGTTTTACTATTTTACCCTTAGCCTATGAAATGAGACTCCTTTTGTATGTATGGTTTATCAACTTCGCCCCACATCCACGAACTAGTAACCATCTATGGATAGGAAAACTACTTATCATCATAACTCTAAGACGTTTGGCACGAAATTAAGAACTAAATATTTTGAATCCGATTATCATAGCCCTTAGAAATTCTGGCCTGGGAAGTTTGACTTCACATATATAAGACAATTTCGGATGATGCGTGAATAAAACAACTCTAGGTTCTTCTGAATATCGATCGCATGAGCTCGATTATTAGGAGTCGTCCCTTCCCTCTCTTGTACTAATTAAGATGTGCCGGGATGATAATGATTGACGTCCGACGTCGAATCATGCAATAGATACACAGTTTAGTAAATGTGCAGCAAATTTTTTTTTTTTTTGGGTGTGCTAATGAACAGTGGGCAATGAACTTGATGGAAAGGGGGATAAACAAACAGTGTCGAGGGAGAGAGAGGGAGACCAGCTGGGTGGAATGCAGAGAGCCAAAGACAAGTGAAACCCTTTGTCGTAGGCGTGTAGACTGCGTGGTTTGCTCGGCACTCTTTTCAACAGTGTCTGCCTTGGCGACCCTCTCGACCCTTGTTATAAAAAGCGTTGAGCCGCTCACAGGAAAAGGATGGAAGCAGATTGAAAGAGATAGTCCTAGCTCTCTGCCTCTCTCTCTCTCTCTCTCTCTCTCTTCTCTATCTTCATCTTCATCGTCTTGATTGCCCTCATCTCGCTCTCGCGAATGTTGTCTCTCGTCTTCTCCTCTGTCCGCCATTCAAAGATCACTTATTCTTTCCGTTTGCGGTGACTGAGAACTCTCTCTCTCTCTGTGTCTCTCTTGCTTTCTCCCGACTTTTCTGGGATTGATGAAAATGGCGGAAAGATCGAACTCGTCGGACCCAGAAACGAGCCCCTCCTCCTCCTCGTCCTCTTCCTCGTCCTCGCCCGACCCGCGCCGCCGGGCCAGCTCGCCCGCCGCGGCCCGCGACCCGTCGAGGTCCTCCAAGCGGAGCAAGCACCCGGTGTACCGCGGGGTCCGGATGAGGAACTGGGGCAAGTGGGTGTCGGAGATCCGGGAGCCCCGCAAGAAGTCCCGCATCTGGCTCGGCACCTTCCCCACCCCGGAGATGGCCGCCCGCGCCCACGACGTCGCCGCCCTCCACATTAAGGGCTCCTCCGCCTTCCTCAACTTCCCCCACCTCGCCGCCTCCCTCCCCCGCCCCTCCTCCCTCTCCCCGCGCGACGTCCAGGCCGCGGCCTCCCTCGCCGCCCACATGCCCGACCACCAAGGTACGGATCACTTCGCCAATGCTCATCAAAGTTCCGGGCTCGGCCTCAGCTCCATGCTTATTTCGAGTCACGCTCGAGCATATCGATTTCGCAAGTTTGTCCGTATGTTCCCGGAATCTGACGCGCAAGCATGAATTGACAGGAACGGTCGAGACCTTGCGGCCGACAGCGGAGCTCGACTCTCAGCACTCGTCATTGCCCTCGAGGTCGCTGTCGTCCATGGTGTCGGCGATGGACATCTCGGCGACGGTGGAGCTGAGCGAGATCGTGGAGCTGCCGAGCCTCGGGGCCAGCTGCGACGAGCTGGGGGGCAGCGAGTTCGCCTTCGTCGACTCCGTCGGCGCCGAGTGGGGCTACTGCTACCACGACGACTACCAGCCGACGTGGCCGGAGCACCTCGGGGACTGCGGGCCGTACGACTGCGGCTACCAGACGGCGGCGCTGCCCGGGAGCGGTGGGTCGCTGTTGTGGGATTATGACTGAGCAAGTGGATTTACTGTTGGTGAGAGAGTTTGTGAATTTGTGTGAAAAGAAAATGAAATTTTTTCCCCTTTTTTTAATGAATTATGGTGCTTTTTTTATTTATTTATTACTATTGTTATTGTCCTTTTCATTTTTTTTTTTAATAAGTTTTACCGAGTCCTTTTGGTATTTTCTTTGAAAGGGCCGGTCAAAGGTGTGGTGTCCCTCTCGCACGCTCGATCCACTAACGCGTTTGGATAAATTTCTGCTGTTTACAGATTCTCTGTGTTCATGTGACTTTTTGGGAAAAATATGTTCATTTTTTTTTATTCATCTACAACATTTTCTCATTTTGTTCTTTTTTTTTTTTTTTTGCCTTTCCTATTAGCAAAATTAAGAAATAGTCCCATAAATATATGTTCATCACTTTGGTTTCTCTCGAAATTTCATAATTTATTACTCATGTCATATGCATCTCAACAATTTTAAATTTAAATTTGAAATGTACCCTTTAAGATTGACTGGTTCTTAATTTTATTTTCTATTTTATCTACTTTTTGGTGTGCTATTCTGGGTCTTCGTCCTTTACAAATGAGTTGGACACACGAGAGAAAATGAGAACATAGCTGACTTGGCCTGCAAGCTGCTAAGCAAAGAGAACACTGCTCGTCCCACCTCAAATCATTTAGAGTTGTCCATTCGACAAGAAAAATTGGGATAGGTTTCAAAAATTGCAATCTTTCATGCTGTTATACATCTAAGGAAACTTTTCCGCAATTACGAAACGAAATTCCCCCGCTTGTATGTTCACCCTCACCTCACCTAAAACAAAACTTCGGTTTACTAACCTTTCCCAAGCATCATCTTCTCAATGTTTCAGCCTTCGCTATATTTTGAAGTATTTGTCAAATGTCCTCGAAAGCAACTGTCCCGAATTTTTGTCCGCTAAAATTCTTTGGGTCTCGTACGAAAATTTCGATGATTCCAAAGAGAAGTATAAATATATGTGTGAAATGGCAAAGATTAAAGAGTTCTATTTATTTGTTTCCAAAAAGTTAAGCTATTGACAGCGACCCTTTTAATGGGGACAAAGAGGCAACAAGTTACGTCTGAAGGCTGAATTATGTGAGTGCGTATATCGCCATTCTCATTTTGGTACTAAGTTATGGAATTAAAATACAAACAAAGAAAAGAAAACGAAAATGTCGTGTCTTTTCCCAACTGAGAAAGGGGAAAAAATTCGATTGGAATAGACAAGGAGAAGAGATCATAGGCCATTTCTTCTAGGGCGTCCACTTGTTCAATCATCTTCGTCATTTATCCAACAAAAAGAAGCTTTGGAACGAAGATATGGCCCCTTTTGATCTCCTTTTCTTGCTTTACGACCTCTCGTGCTCTTTTTTCTCTTGCTTCACTTCCCACACGCAAAAGCTCTCTAGAAAGGCATCCTTCTTTGTCACCCTTTATTCATTTAAAAACTAAGTAATTGAGGGTCATGGTACTATGCGGTTTATACATAAACCGGAAATCTTTTGATAGAAGAATGAGAAATTTCCTCTTATCTGATCGCTATATCGCGTGTCATCGATCGGGATTTGCTGCCAATGTATTTGTGTTAAACCCTAATTTCACTTTTATTGAATAACTTGTCAATTATTGGTTGATTCGTTCTTCTCCACTTTTACATGATGCATGAAGAAGAAAATTAGACTCTTTCGAAATCCAAATGTAAAGTTGGCAGAGCTCATCAATATAATATGAGCATCGTGATCGATTTTTTATAATGCATATGAGTGGTACATCTCGTTGGCCATCAATTGGACCGCTAAGCATCTGGTCATAGAGTGTAAGAGTATGGTTGAGAAAGGGACAGCAGGGCCTCTTCTAGATCTCTCTCATCTCTACTTTATATCATAATCTCCACCTTCGATTTTTCTAATGGAATTTATAATCTGGGTATTTGGGTGTCCCTCAAGATCTTCTCCTCGTCTTATTGTTTGATTAAACATTGAATGAGCGCACGACAATTAACAGAAATTGATTTTTTGCGGTTGGTCGTTTCTGCAACAGCAGCAGTAGCACCACACAAAAAGCTTCGTGATGTGACAGCATATCCACGCATTGTTTGGTAGCTAAAGAAAAAATAAAATGGGTTTGGCAATTATTTAGCAATGAAAGGCCCCGCCCCCCCAATAAGAAACTACATGTATTATGCAAATTGGTACATTTTCTATTCTATAGTGTTTACTAAATTAATCCAAGAATATGAATGTAGAGAATCAGTAATGAGTAGATGATTCACTTTTATGAAACAGAACAGTATGCGATCTTTCTTGAGTAATCATAACCCAAGTTTTCTAAAATGAATTTATTGGAAGTTAAATATTGCCGTTACCTTTTGTGGGTGCATGACTAAATGTAGTATGTATAATACCATTCTTTATTTTCTTTTCCTCATTTGATGAAAGAGAAAAACAGATTTGGGGGCTGGTGCAATGGATGGATGACAACAAATGCCAAAACATAATTTAATGTCTCCGTTTGCTTTAGTGGGGCTCTTAATCTTTGATTTGGTGGGCACCTTAGGAACTAGGGCAACCCTAAAACTACCGGGTATATAAGAAGGGTTGACTATAATTGTATGAGGCAATCTAGCGATGGCCAAGTATTTGCTTGGAAGCTTTTGATAACAACCCTATTCAACGAGGACTAAAAGTAAGTGATGATGTCAGAGGACCTGAATAAGGAATGCCTCCTGATAGGCTTTTAAGACGGTGAAAGAGGCAAGAATAAACGGAATTGTGCACTAAATAGGAGGAGGGCACTCCTATAATATATATATATATAATGAAATTGGAATGAACTCATTAAAGGCACCTTTCAATGTAATGACGACGCTTAGCGTTGGAATTGTAATGTTAAGCATGTTTAGGTGAGACCACCACCAAAATGGGTGGTCTCTAGGAAAGTGCCCAATTGCACGCCAAAAAACAAAATCGTGACATTCAATATGGGACAGGTTAGAGCAGCCAATATCTCGAGTAAGTTAATTCAAATGTGTCATATTTTTACTCCTACATGGAAACAAATATAACGTAAATACATAACAAAAATATTTCACTATTACAATCGAACGAACGAACAATCCACCATGAGAGCACAATGAGATTTCTAACTCGAGTTCTAGACCACAACATTGTACAGGTGAATCTTCCGTGACCCCCTCCACATATCATAACCTTGAGACAAAATGGATACGAGATGAATCGTGTACACCAGAAAATTTCGGAGCCCACCTTTGTTATCTCTCTCCCTGTTGAACGTCGGTATTTTTGCTCCTGTTGAGATCCATTTGTACGAGAAATCTCTCCTTCTTGACCCCATATGTGATCTTCCCATCCTTATCTTTCATTTTCTTTTCTTTTTGCTTTCTCATTTGATCTTCTAATCTCTAGACATGTCAATGATAAAAAGAGAATTGGAACCTTCAGGTCACAAATGCATGTAATAATTTGGCATTAGATAGGCCATCTAGAGGTTTACTCTCTTTGTTGTTTAGGTGATCAAGTTGGATCGTATTTTGTTAGGAAAGTAAGAATGTATTTTTCATGCTTTGCCCATTTTCCTTACCCCAAAAAAAGAAAAAGAAAAAGAAAAAGAAGAAAGAAAAACAGTTTTCGATTTCGTTATCAATTATTTTTAGAGCAAACCTGATATTGGAAGATAACAATTTTATTTAAATACTACTTAGATATTGCGAAGTCGAGTGTGCAGTTTTTTTTATTAAAAACTTAAGTTATTAGAAATTTAAACGGAATACATGCTTAAATCATGATAGCTTGGCTGCGATCTCTTATTTTCGAATATGTATGTCCTCAGTTGAAGTTAGTCGCCCTTCTTTTGGATTTTTTTCTTTAATACCCAGAAAGATTAGGCCTTGATAAGAAAGCAACTATTAAGAATCCATAATTAAGTTCGATTTTTTTCGAGTAACCTAATTTTTATACTTCAGCAACCTATTTTCGAGTACCTTCACAATTCTGAAATGCTTTTCATATTTCCTTACCATTGTTAAGAAAGCAACTATCAAGAATCCATAATTAAGTTCGATTTTTTTTCTTAATTATGGATCATCTAATTATTACAATGAGTTAACCTTGCTCACGCATGCTAGTCTAGAGGGCGAGTCAACATCATGGTCTCATCATCTTGCGTGAACATAAAGAATGTTATCTCGAATAGAAATTACATTGCCAATCTTGTCATTCTTCAAAACACGATTGGCTTGATTTGCTTGATGAATTGACATGACACTGTTCTGATTATACATCATATCCTCGGAAAGGCATTCCACAACATTAGATTGTATCACTAGACGATAATACTATCATCAGGTTACTACGCAATCCTTAATGCAGCTAATTATTTCATAACTAAATACTATCCAAAACATAATCATTAATAGGAGGTTCATCTTTTTATGAAGGCAAATGAGACACGCTGACAAGCTGCTTCTCTTTATGTAAGCTCAAATTGGCGAGTTGCCCTGGAAAGATTCTTTGTGATGGCCTATTAGAGCACATGCTGGGTTAATTAAGAAGAGCATATGCCTAAATTAGGGTCCTTTAATCATCCCACCAAGAAGCCATAATCACTAGTTAATTAATTAAACATGTGTGGCATCACATCTCCTTTCTTCATCAATTAAACTAACCCCAATCAGTGACAAATTAGTATCATTCTGGATTAACAAATAAATTCCATTTTGACAGTTCAGTTGCCCTAAGTGGGGGCGATGGATCCCACGAGATAATGCATGATTCTGGCCTCAAAAGGTACGCTCAATTGTTGGGATTTCGAATGATTAGTCCCGCTGCTTTAACTCCTAATTAAGCCTCAAAACCACATGAAGTCTGGCACCTCCACTATTAAATCTCGAAAACTGTCAAGTCAGGGTGCCTGAGAAATCGAAATTTGACAAAGCTTCCCTAAAGAGATATGATTAAAGAAGACAACTCGTGAATAACGATGTGTTGTATGGAGACAACGGGACCGATCAATCTTGTCCTGATTAGTGACCAGCGTTTGTTAGTTAGCCCTAGCCAATGATTTGAATCGAACTAGTATTTTGGTTTGATTGGGAAATAATTAAAATACGAGAAGAGTGGGATTAATTATCATGCCAGTGAATAATAACATTGAAGCTTAGAAAGAATATTATCCATCACATGGCTCTAAAAGTTTTCTTTTTTGTCTTGGAGAAGAGAAATGAAAACGATCATAGTAACGTAGTGGTATTATCTATGTTGAATGTCAAATCTTGTTTTGTAAAAACTGCGGGCTAAATATACCACAGCCTCTGGGAACTCCACACCCGTCGTAATCACCTTAAAAATTTCTCCCACCGCAATCCGGTCCATCCTCATCCGAATCTAATTGATCTGGGTGGACTGGACGTCGTTTTTTTTTAAACCACTAGAACTGGTGGTCTGGAAGGGAAAAGTTGACTCGATGATCAATTAGATACCTCCATTATTGTAGGTAACATTCACATACCCATAAGTAAAATTGCACATGAAATCGACCAAATTGACCGGCTCTGGAAATGCATTTTAGCATCTCGTATAAGGTTTAGGTGGTTTGACTTTGATGCCTTGGGTAGGTGCAAAAAAATTTAGGGTTTGAAGATAGACAATTTTGGAAAGAATACAATTTTTTGAAAAATAAGGAAACGAGGACAATTGATGTGAAAGTGCAAACTAGTATCCAAAACTAAAACTAACCTATGTATTTGGCACTTTTAAAAGTAGAAGTGCGTAAGTGGTGGATGAGATATGATATGTTTTTCTTGTACTTTTTTTTTTTTTCCATTTTTTTGGGTAGATGGGTATTTTCCCTATGTGGAATGCCTTTTGCACGATCTGGTCATTTTGAAGAAGCCGTATTCATGAATAAGAAAAGTCCAAACTGGGATATTATCCTCCGTTTCGGCAGGAACTTAGCCAAGAAAGGTTGAAGACGAAAGACTTTTTAGCTTATCAGATCGACTTAAACAAAGAAGGAAAAAGTTGGGAAAGAGCTAGTCCCAATGAAAAAGAAAAACTATATTAACAAAAGACTGATGATTGATGAAGAGCGGAAATATATAATAAGTATATATTTTAAGCATAGAAAGGATAGGAAAAATAGTAATTTAAGTAGAGGCGAAAAAGCGATATTCTAATCCTGATAAGAATAGAGAAATGTTTAGTAGACAATAATTCAATAATTAAATCATCGTCCGAGCTACCGAAATAATGGTCAAGGCCTAAATTTGTGGCCAACTAAAATAGTGAGTTGTAATTGGAAAGTAAATCTCGATAAGAGAAATCAATCAACATAAATATCCTTAAGTTCTAGATAACATCAAAGGACCATTATAATGAATTAGCAAGGTGGCCCTTTAGACAACTAAGAAAAGTGACGGTACAGACGCTCTTGAATGTGCAACCACTCCATGCATCAATTAAAGTATCAATACGAGGTTTTTAGAAATAAACTGAAAAAAAGATAAAAGCATTTTAAGTTTTTAAAATTTACGAAATAATTATATGCAATTTTACATGTCAATATTCCTTTTTTTTTTTTTTTTATAAATGATTTGGGTATTTCCATGTTAAACAAGCATAACATTTTGAAAGTCGAAGAAAAGAAATAAAAAGTAAACAAAAGGTGAAAGTTTATAAAACAAACTATTGGCACATTGAGAACGTGCTCTTTCTAGAAACAATTTCTAACTAAAATGTATTTTTCTATTTCTATTCATTGAACAAGTTTCTGAGTAAAATACGCGTTTGATAATAATATTAAATTTCTTACTCCCGAGTAGCGACCAACAAGTAGCGGTGAAGGGCAATGGATGGTGAAGGATAGCGGCTGGCAAGGGGAGGCTGCCACTAGTGGATGGGTAGTCGGCTCGTAGTGAGGGCAAGCGGAGGACTGCAGCTTGTGGGGGCGACAAAAGATGGTGGATGGCAGTAGGTAGCAGTGGACGGCAAGTTATGATGGGCGGGCGCCCTACTAGTATCAATGGCAAGTAATAAGAAGAGTTTTTATTTCTTATTTCTATTACAAGCTTATTTCTAAACTAATTTTTTTTTCAAATATAGAAAAATAAAATTGGATTATTAAACAGATTTTATTCCAACCATATTCATAGGAACAAAAAAATAAATATGATAAGATCTAGAATGGTTATTATGCGATCATGAAATGTCAAAAAATAAATTGAACTAAAGATCATTGGTATCTTTATATCTTTATATTTATTCTACTGTGACACCATGTGTCATTGATACACGAAAAACAAGTAGATGATATATAGATCTATGTCGCAATTTATAATTAAATCTAAGCTTCTCTTGTCACACTCGATAACTTCATGAATTAGGAGTAGCTAATGTATGCTTACTGTTGGAGAAGATTTTTTCGCTCTTTATCAATGACATATCTAGGGTATACCATCATGATTTAAGCTTGTATTCTGTTTTATTTTCTAATAACTTAAGTTTTTAGATGAAAAAACTGCGCACTCAAGACTCAACTTCGTAGCATCTAAGTAACTATTAAATAAATTTATCATCTTCATATATTGGGTTTCTTTTAAAAAAAAAATTGATAATGAAACCGAAAACTGTTTTTTTTTTCCTTTGAGTAAGAAAGGGGGACAAAATCCGAAAATTACGTCCTTACCCTTTTAAGAAAACATGATCTAACCTGATCCCCCAACACTAAAGAGAGTAAATCTCTAGGTGGCCTATCTAATGCAAGATTATTACATGCATTAGTGACATGAAGGGTCCAATTAGCTAGCCAATTCTCACATACATTTTTCTCCTTGAATTTTTCGAGAATCTCGACCCGTTGAAGATATTTAAGCATTTTTATAATTTGGGAAATAAGCGTGTCACCAAAGTTGATTTCCAAATCAAAGAAAGCTGAGAAGGATCAATCTGAATAGAAGGCTTGAGAATCCCCATTATTGTAACCCCTCCCTTCTCTCTTCTCAATGGATTCGATGCATTCAAGCCTTGGTAATGTACACGCAAGTTTCTTCCACATTTATTGATGTGCAAACGTACATTGGCCAGTATCAACACACAGCTGTGTTCATTTTTTGCCCCTAGCTGTTCGCACGTCGCTCGATCGGTCCTCATGACAAAAACTTAAAGCCATTGAAGATAGATTGGTCCATTGACTCTGAATAGGGTGGTCCCTGTTCGCATTCAATCAAAAGTATATTTATAGTCCGTCTCTGGCGTGCAAACTAGACGGAGAACGACGGTTTGCACGGTCGGAAAAATGAAAAATAGGACGAACATGAATTGATCTAAATAGAAAACAAATATCAAAAGAGTGATGAATTATTTCACGAAAGCGACGCATGTACTTCTTTCACGTTTTTTCAACCTTATAAATAGATAGGGTCGAGGAAAATATGACCTTTTGTCCCTTCTGCAGGAAACGGAGCCGGGGGGGAATTAGCATGCCTCGCTTCTTTATACATTAGACAACCCCAAATCACCTAAACCCTAGCGAGCCTCCCTCTAGGGCTCTACACATGCCAAAAAAGCTTATTCATTTAACTACGTAACTAATTATGGGTGTTATTAATTTGCCCCTTTATTGGTTGTATGTCCCAACCATGTGGAATTCATTGTGGAAAAAGTATAATTCAAGTACAAATTTCCATTTTCTTTTCCTCCCAAAAAAGGGAGAATCTGGCAAAGTCATCGTGTCCTTAGGTACCTCGTCTTTTTGTCACAGTGATAAAGATTCTCATTTGACAATTTTGATGTGAATATTGCATTTTCGAGTGGCATGGAAAGTTGAGCTGTGGGGGCTTTGATTAGATGCCATCAAAGCATGTAATTAAAGCGTAATTATTGCGCAATTATTGCTTCTTCTTTTTTCCCATTCGTGATATCGTTATTTGAGGGACGAAATATTTGAAGGAAGAGAAAATTTCTAATTATTCTCGTTTATATCTATGTATTTCATTTTCGGAGCAAGATTTTGTTTCAATATTATCTCATGAAAATTGAAAAGGATTTTGAAATTAAAACCCAATGAATAATAAAGTTTAGTGTTCCCATATCATGATAAAATCGAGTGTGCAGCTGAATTCTCTTAAAGTTGGAGTTATTAATAGATGTGTACGTTATATATTATAAATATTTACGATACCCCGACTAACTATAAAAAACCCTAAACCTGGTACATTTATGATAAATTTACCCTAAACTAATTTATTCGACTACAAAAAACCCAAAACTGGTAAATTTGTGACTAATATACCCTTTCGAAAAATTAGATTAATACCACAAAAAAATCACAAAAATTATAAATTGTAACAAACAGAGTGTAAAGTCCCAAATTAATATACCGGTCAATTGTCACGTATTATTTAACTTTATAATTTAACAAAAAAATTTAACTACAACTATGAGAGGGTAAATTTGTCACAAGTGTACCAGTTTAGGTAAATTTGTCAAAGGTGTACCAGTTTAAGGTTTTTGGTGGTCAAAAAAATAGTTTGGGGTAAATTTGTCACAGGTGTACCAGTTTGGGGTTTTTTAAGGTATTAACCCTAATAGATACGATAAATTTGTTTGAAGTTTCTTAAACACAAGTCACACATGTGACATTGTAAGTTCATATTTTGAAAGAATAAATTTAATATTGAACTAAATTAAAATAGGTGCCATTACTACTACGACAATAAATAATTGCTAACCATTTCTTCAATGCTATAGTATATTTAGTCCTCAATGAATGTATATGTACTCATGTTCATGACGATTAGCATGAATCAAAATCTTAAAGTTGAGAGGTCGGCTGATTTCTCTAAAATGTTCAAAAAGAATATGAAGAAAAATCAGCGCACAAGCCAACCGATGTGATTAATCCCGACTTTGGTATCATCGTGAAATCGAGCATGTAGGCTCTTCATAATTCTATCGATAACACATTTCATAAATACTTAAATCGGCGTGAATGGTCTTAACACGGCAAGCACATGTAGCGTTAGAGAATTGCGTGCAATATGCATTGGTCTTGACAATATTTCATGTATACATTTTATGGAGGAGAAGATCCAGCTATCTTTGTATGCCCATTGAAGTATCTAATTGACATGGTTGGTTGGGTCGGATAAACGGATCGGGCGAACATGGAAGCAGGTCGGGTCGACGATAGTACAATCTTCTTCTCGTCTTATCTTTTTCTTTTTTTTTTTGTTTTGGTCGGTGTCTTGTCTTATCTTGGGAGGTAATAAAATGAAAGAAAACCGATGGTGAGGGCTGATAACGATTGTCGGCATCCGCACTTAATGCCACGTATATTCCAACCATAACCCCACTTGACGCCTTTAGTCGATTAATTTATCTATCATTATCGAATTAATTTCTTCAATTTCCGTACAATCGGTTGTATTATATTAGGCACCAGATATCTAATGCTAATAGTCATATTTTATTATTTTCCCTTTTCTTTTCCATATATTTTATTTTGTGACCGTAGATTAAAGAATGGTGGTGTATTTGTTTTTAAGCACCTTTTTTTTTTCTTTTTAAATTTAGTGGTTTAGTTAATCTGACGTTTATTTAACCATGCAAAATAATACGAATATTGATTTGTGGATTCGCATAAGTTTTTCAAAATTCAATTATTGTTTCGTTTTTTTTTTTTTTTTTTAGGAAGGCGAATCCAAACAATTTCTGTTGTTATTCTATTTATTCGACAGCTCCAATTGTTTGATTTTTATTACAACATCAGAAATCTTTTAAAAGAGATAAATATATCAAATATAAATTTGCATAAAGTTTTTCGTAACTCTTCTTCAGGTACCTTATCGTTTTCAAATTTTAAGGATAGAAAAGCAAATCCAAACAATTTCTAATGCTCATTTCTGCTCTTAATATCCATGATAATGAACTATCATGAACGTATTTTATTTAAGTTAGATATCTGCGGCTGTCAATAATTTCGCTCTTATCGGATGAACTTTCTTCTCTATATTAAACTTAGTTAATAATCGTGTGATGTTGCAAAGTCTCATTCTCTTTAAATAGCCTTTGTACTAGTTTTTATCAATAACATTCTGTAGAGCTTTCATTCGATACGGAGTGTAGCAACATTAATCAGTTATCAACAAGAGTTATAGAATCTAAAGCTATGTGCTTTTATCTATTTCATTTCTTAGGGTTTGTTTGGTATGACCTTGAATATTTTCTTTTTTAAATCTTGTGACTCTTGCATTTTTTATATTTATTTTACAAGCAGCACCTGAATCATTCAAAACTCATGAGTATCGGTCTGTAGGATAGGATTTTATATAATTATTTCTCGTAATCTTTTCAAACCTGAAATGATTTAGATAGAATTCATAATTTATGAAGGTAAAAAGTTGCTTAGAAAAAGAGCTACTGGACGAATACTTGATGTGCATTCTGTTGACAGTGTGAAAACCGAATCTTTCAAAAACTACAGCTCTTTTGCAAGGCACAATCATGAACATGACCTCAACTCGTAAGAATCTCAAGTCTCCAACTCTTTCTTTATTATACAAGGAAGCACAGGCGTTGTGAATTGACCTCATTTGATGGGTTGTTTGATGTAATTATCATCCCGATTCTGATTAATGTCCTCCAAAAAATGTTAGGGTCCCCCATTAGACATGCCCGCAAAAGTACATTCTTTCACAAACACGTGAGAGATGAAGAGCACCATGAAGGGAAGCAGTTTCTCTCATGTCCAAAACAAGAAAATAAGGGAAAATTAATGAAATGCAACCGACGCATTAAATTCATTGTGGAGGACTGTGAGATCCCGAATAGTGTAAGTGAAAGGACATGATCCAGCGGATTCTCGGTTACCATAAAAAAAAAAAAAAAATGCATTAAATTAACTGCAAGATGCCAATGCAGACCTGTTCTTGCGCGCGTGCGGAGAGAGAGAGAGAGAGAGAGAGAGAGAGATTATCATTAGAAAACTGAGTGTAGGAAAGGACTAAGTTTCGACACGTCGCAGGAACGTTTTATTGAATTTAAAAGCTTTGTAAGTTCCTATTATTGAATGGATTCACACGCATTTTGTCAGCAGGAATGTTCTACATCGAGGAGAATTCAAGAACAGATGATAACCCAGATTAGGGCAAGTAATCATTATGATAATGGCCTACCCCATTGATGCTAGGGCAACCCCAAGAAAAAGATTCCGATAATCTGGTCAGATTTTCAATTTATAAGAACTCCACGTCAAGATGAATATCATTAGAAAAACCCACCACCACATTAAATATACAGTTCAAAAACATGCTTATTACGTAATAAATAATATAAAACCACATTTCTTCATTTATATTCAATCTAAGAAATGCATAGATTTGTCATTTTTATTGAGACTTTATAGTGATTTTATTCTGGGAAGGCCTGGTGCAAATTGTGATTTCGTTAGATGTTGCGAGAATCAAAGCGAGAGTGCACCAAAATATATGCACTTTGAATTGTAATTTTGACAAATGTAACTTAGAAAAGAAAGGATATGTAGTTGGATGAAATGAATGTCCCTGTGATCATCATAAGGTAATTGCTGCAAAAAAAAAAAAATCAACATTAATTATGAATAAGGACGAAATGTATACGTGTACTTCTCAAATATTAACAATTGAAAGGATGACCTAGTCGATTCTATTCTAAATACACATATTTCCACAATAAATGATAAATATAGTTGTGGAAGAATTTAACTGTATTATTGTAAAGTGGAAATGAAAAAGTCATAATAAGAGGAATCTTTATTTTGAATAAAGAAACATTATTGCATCCATCGATTTTTGTATATCCCCTTAGTGGAAAAAAGAAATCAACACCCACTATTGGTATAAGGATATTGACTTAACGTGTCGTGAAAATTGTTTAGAGAATGATTGTACATTTTGTAGATCTAAATCGCACGTAAAGTCAATGTCTCGATTGATAGGCGTCTGGTGAGTACAAAGTCAATAACTTTATGCCATGTGCGAACATTTTTACGCTTTCATTGATAATGAACAAAATAAAAATTACAACTAATTCGTGAAAGACAAGGACGTGGTAGTGACGATTCCCCTCTCTCATGATAGTTGTAATTGACTAGGGGAATCAATATATGAAACATTATCTTTCCTCCTTGTATATATCTAAGTGGTTTATAGGGAAGCCTCCTTAGGGTTTAGGGAAGGAGTTGGTTTTTCCCTCTATGAATGAAGGATCATGCTATAAAGCTGGCTAAGTTATATCCACTCACCAAATGATTTTTGGTGATGGAGCACCGAATCCATGAAAGGTGTTAATCAAGAAAGGTATTAGTGCACTTATCGTGAATGGAAAAGTGAGGAGCTAATGAGCTAGACCGCGACGTTAATAGCTAGGGAGCCAAAAGAGCTCTTTAGTGCAAGTTGGAACTTAGAGGTCTATGGTGAGCAATCTAGAATTGAAAGGTTTTAGAGTAGAGACTAGACATGGTTAGGACTTATAGGGTAGAGGAATCAGTAACCCCTAAATGTCCAAGTTTGGTAAATAGAAGAGCATGAATATTTTTCAATGTTTATAGTTCATATTTTTGATAATCTATGTTTTATCGGTTTAGGCCATGAGGTTTTCTTCTTTTCCTTTTCCTTTTTTTGGCGATGATCTCTGTGTGAGGGACGATTCTAGTATTTTGTTTGTAAAAATCTGAGTTTTTCCTCTGTTGGTAAATTTTTTAAAGAGTTGATAAGCGTTGAGAAAGTGTTAGTAAAAGAAAAGTCACCAATTACCTTATTTCCAATTAAATTTGGGTAACTAACTCTCATTTGAGTTGTTTACCAACATCTATATGACTTATCTCTTCACACTCTCTAGAAAATGCGAGCCGATCAACATTGACCCATTTAACTTGTTTTGACTCATTTATTTGTAATATAAATATAGCGACCTAACTCATATCACTGAAATACCTCCATATTTAACTAAAATTTAAAAAACTTATACCCAAACTGAGATAAGAGGCTTGAGTGAGTGAGTGCAAGATTGAGTGAGGTTGAGAGAGTGTAAAGAGTTAAATCATAAATGTGCGTTGAGTTTAAATAAGTTGTGGATATATTTAACATCCTTATTAATTTAAGTTTTACAATTCTTAACCCATGATTCATTTACTGAATACTACTAATTTATACAACAATCTAACACATCAAATATGAGTTGATAGGTCTACTTATGAGGGTCGAGTTCACATCCATCCTTTTGTTTTCGCTTCAGATTCATCATGATACAGTGGCGGGGGGCCCTGCTCCATCTCCGTGGGGGGCTCATCGACTATAATGGACCCCATCAAGGACGGTGTGAGTTGTCCCGTAGTTATATTTGAAAAAAGATCCGAGTTGTTTCGAGTTTTGAACCCTAGATGGAAACTTCTCAATTTTAGGCATCCAAAGGGAGGAAGCCAAAATATCTCAATGAAATAACACGAAGTTCACACGAGTGGCCCACTTGAAGCACTCCGCCTTCGGATACCCTTTCTTATGTGGTCACTTTCCTAGCTAGCAGCTAGAGAGCTAAGCAGCATTTGGTTTGGACAAACGCATCAAATTACACATCAAATGACCTCAGGCTGCTTTCTTTTAAGGAATGATTGATGAAGAAATTTGGTGGGTTAGCAGCGACGAAGCCTGCTGTCTCCTTATGTTTAACCAACACGATTTGTGAAAGCATGCGTGTTATGTTTCTTGGTCTCTTTAATCCCTGTCATTCTCCTTGCTGCTCACCCCCTAACGTTGCTTCCAGTAGCAATGAGTGACAAACAAGAAGGAAGACGAAATTTTATTATAAAGAATACCCAAGCATGCCGAAAGAAAATTATGATAATATCTTTTAATTGTTTAAAATTACAGAAAGACAGTTTGTAATTTTCTATATTTTAAAATCAAACAGCTTTAATCCACGAGTTGCATTATTCATATGGAGAAGAAAAGGAATCGCTGTCTGATGAAGTGGTTGTGTTATGACACATATGAAAATCTCTTTTTGATAATGAAATTTGTAAACTGTTACTTTAGATAATTGTTTCAGTGTCACTAAACCTTATATAGAGAAAAAATTGGAATTGCTCAAATCAGCAAACAGAATAGGCTTCTTGTAAGTCAAACTTTCTAGATAAGAAAACGAAAGAACTACACTTTGCTTCGATTTGATATAATCATATTGATTTTACAGCCAAACCTAAAGCGGCTAAATTCAATATTTTCATGTAGATATAATAACTTTTATAGACCATCCGCTCTTCCCCTGTTTGGCACGCCAATAATTAGCTTCTTTGAAATACTTAGGGAAAATGAACTAGAATGTCATAATTTTTTATGGTGTGTAATCCCGCAAATTTTTTAATATTAAAGTAAATATCGTACAAAGATTATGATATTTCTAATATATATATATTAAAAAATAAAAGTAGGTTTATTTAAAGAAGAAGAGGTCATCTATATTTTCCAAGCAAAACCTAAATGAATCGCTGGACAGGAAATGACGCAAAGGTAGAAAGAAACGATGAAAGGGTATTATATGTGCCTACTCAAATGGCAGGAAAGTTTATCTGAGGAGAGAGCTCTCCAATTAGCTACAGCGCAGTGTGGGTCCAACGCGAAAACCAGGCCGTGAAGACACGTGGCTCGTGCGGCATTATTATCCGTCAGATCTTGAATTGGCTTGGCCTGCAACTCTTTTCTGATGGTGATGTATCCTGCTTCCTCGAGATGCCGTACGCACATCATCATCATCATCAATCATTCATCACCCCCATGCAGAATTTTTGGAAGGAATGCATTAGCCGTTTATCATGTCGTATTCTGAAGGTGATTATCAATTTAGAAGAATGAATACCATCCACAATTTTCCTTCTCAGGTCAAATATCCTTTTATCACATTTCAAAATTCATAGTTATCATGACTGTATTTCACTATAGATTTCAAGTTATATCTTTTACCTATACATGATTTATTCAAATTACCATTTTATTTTTCGATACCCCAACCAAGTATTTCAACACCCAACCACGCGCTTTTATCTCCCATAATATGTGAGACTTGCTCAGTCTGTCACACCAACCAACACATCTCCCCCTCTCGACTACACACATTGCCATTACTTCTCCAAAGGCCGACGATACTTTGTTTGTTTTTTTTTAAGGTCAAATTAATCCCGGACGGCCGTTGCAAGATAAACCATTACCCAATTTTACTGCTGCCCACATACACTGAATGTCACGGCAGTTTAAGGCAGTTTTTCCCGCTTCAAGGCGTTCAGGTCCATCCCAACCTCTCGACTACACGCACTGCCATTGCTTCTCCAAAGGCCGACGACACTTGTTGTGTCTGGCTTAAGGCCAAATTGAGGTCGATCGACATGTAGGCCATGGCTGAGCTCTGCTACAGAGCTAGTGTGGGCTCGAGAGCCTATCGTCGAGGCTCAAGGCCGACCTGACATGCCTCGGCGACTGTGAACCGTGTTCTCAAAGCCAAGGTCGCATGTTCTCATTGTCGCGAACGATCTTGCCACGGTAGGGATGTAGGGACAGAGTGGCACGGGCGAGGGCGAGGGCGAGGGCGAGGAAGTCACCGTCGATGCTGGTGTTGAGCTGTCGATCGTTGCTCTGCTATGCTGCTGCATGCAAGGAGAGGAGAGTAGCATATAGGGGCGGGGCCGAATCATTAGGTGTGCTTGAGGGCAGATGAATCTTTTTAAAATTGCGAAGATGCAAAACATAGGTTTTTTTTTTTTTTTTTTTTTTTTTTTTTTTTGCGAGGAAGGTAATCGATATGTAAAGTAAAATCGCAGATGATGTTTGTAATTATCCCTGTAAGATTAGAAAAACGAAAAACGAAAATAGAAGCTCGGTAAACTTTGCGGGTTGGAAATTAATCTTATATTTCCCATCTTTCTCCTGCCTGTTTAGTGGAAGAACTTGTATCTAATTACGTTTGTTGTCATGTTAGCTCCAATCACACTCACAATCATTGTTCCTCTGTTCGGTGCTGGCGATGGAGCTGCACTTTCATAAGTTGCTAGAAATTATTATTGTCATTAGACTTGTTAGAGATAATTACGATATTTTCTTATATTAGAAATAATTAGAATATTTCTATTAATTTTTGTATCTCTTAAGAATGCACAAATATTTCATTTGATTGTGTATATCTTAATTGATATATATTACCTTTGATGATTTTTTATAGTCTATAAATAGACTGATGTATCTTATTAGATATATCAAATTATATGGAAAATTTCTTAATTCCCTTTTCTACTTTATATTTAACTAGACCAAAGATTTTCATAGCAGCAACGACATTGAATGATCACCACGACGCCAAATCTCTCTCCCACCTGCTCTACATGGTACATCCAATAATTTCGCTTCTGCCAGAGATTGGATGATCTCCCTGTCCATATGGACGAGACATAAATTCCTCAACGCCCTCGTGATCTACGGAGGAATTGATATAAATCCCACCACAACCGGAAATCGAGACCACCTATTGATTGTCCAGTTTGCAGCAGAGCTAGGGTTTCTTCGCGGGACTCCACAGATGGGTCTTGAACCTACGAAGCTAAGGGCGAGTGTAGGGTGACAAGGTCCAGCTATTACCACTGGTCCGCCACCCATAAATCGAGACCACGCATGAGTTGTCGAATTCATTTCACCAAGAGGATTAGGTTTCGGCCATATGGGGCTGAAAATGAGTCAATGACATGCATGGGCGATCGTTGCTCCTGGGGGTATTGCCGTTGATATCGGCCATCTATTCAATAATTCATGGGTAGGGCTCAGACCTACACGTGAGGACGAAGCGTCAAGAGTTAATTCCGGGGTACGTGCCTTGGACCGCAATATTTGCTTTTTTGATCGTAGAAACATGAAAAATATGAGATAAGCCCATCTTATCACGTAAAAAGATACCGCTCACTGATCGCCACGTGTTCAGATGGAGGCTCACATTTCGGACTTTGTCTCTTGATCACTTTCCTCCTTTCTCTCTCTCTTTAGTGTGTGAATAATAATTATTCTGGCTAGAAATTGATTTCTGGAATAGAAATAAATTTTTCTATTTCTATTTCTAGATGATTTTCTGAGAAAAAAAAAACGTTTGATAACGATACAAAATTTCTGTTTCAGAAATAGAAATTCGTTCAATAACGATACAAAATTTCTATTTCTTAAAACAAAATTTTCCTTTTGGAGCAAGTGAGATGTCTAATCTTACAAATTTCATATGCTTATGAACCCAAATACAAAGTAAGAGTTGTTATATCAAATTTTCTAAATCTTCACACAAATTTTTTAGCATCCACCTAGATAGGCAATTGCGATCAAACAATATACTTATCAATAGTCTTCATACAATAGAAAAAAGAGATTCAAATGCATTATTCTTGAGCATGATAGCTGAATGTTCCCAAAACTCTAGTAAAATGAAGGCGGGCAACCATGTTAGCTGCTTGAATTTTGGCTTTGAATTTTTAAAATATAAACACATTGGTAGACCTAAAATCCCTATGGATTATAGAAGGTTGAACCTTCTCATACAATATGTGCTTGCTTTCGAATTGCAAAGCAAGCATGTGTTTCACATCTTAATGAAGAATGCCTATAGTTGAACAACTTTCTTGTCGTTCTTGGTCGTCTTGCTCTACCCCTATAATTATTTAAATGATATTGTTCAGTTAAGAATCCCGGATTGATGCATAACCAAAATCTACAACGTAGTATTTGCTTATAACAAGGTATTCATATATTAGTCGTGATTTGTAAATGCAATACAATTTTAAAGAAAATTAATACTTCAAGAACAAGTAAATACCTAGTGGTGGGCGAAGAAATTCCAAGCGAGAAGTCTCGAGTGCTACCACTAACACCCGGCAATCGTTGGCAGATCCTTTCCAACCACCATACATAAAAGTAAATTTTATATCAAACGAACATACACACATCACATTTTGAGTGGTAATTCCTTTTTTGCCTCTAGATGGGATTTGCTTCGACACATGTATAGAAGCACAAACATGAGTATCATTAATAACGCCCAATACAACCCTATCGTTTTATCAAAAACTAATATTATATAAGATTAGCAACATAATGAAATCGATGTTGTAAATGAATGTATGAAAATCCTACCTTGAAATAAAGTTTATGGTTGGGATTCATAAGAATCTCATTTGGGACAACATCAAAGGAATGTGGTACGATAATTTTTTTTGTAAGTTTGAGAACTGCTTTCAACACTATAGTATTTGCTGATAGTTTGTCCCGAACGTTAGAATCTCTCGCATGAATTTCTATTCGAGTTTTTGTGACAAATCATAAATAAGAATATCTCAATTTGTTCATTTACCTTTATATATTGATTATCTTCTAGCCAGCTTCTTGCTTTAATCAAATCACAAATGTTGAGAAAGACGTGTCTCTCAAATTTAAAAGTTTCATATATTCTATTTGAATGTCTTTGAAGAACCTCCCTCATCCATTCGGGTCTTGACGATATGCTATCCCTAATAGGTTCTATCGTGTGCATAGACATATCCACCACAACAATACACAACCATGCCATCAGTATATCAATATCAAAATCATTAAAGTCTAGTTCAACTTATTCACCTGTTGTTATTTGATCACTATACAAGCTACTTTCATCCCCCTCCATATTACCTATACCATCACATGAAAAAAGAAGATAAACACAATATATAAGTAAGGAATCTAATAATAATCAACAATAGCCACAAAGTTTTCATAATTGCATCATAAAAAAGGCCAAAGTATATCAAATACATAAGTCATAGAGTGAAATTAAACCAAATATATAAATTCACAGCATATTGCTCAATATTTGCTTAAAGAGATTCAAGAAGTCCACATCTCCTTTCAGGTAGCAATATGATGAAAGCCTTTCTCCAAGTGACATTAAGGCATGATTGGTTCACAGCTTTGTTGTAAAGATTTTGTTCCAAATCAGGCATGCCATTTAGGATGATAACCATGGCTCCTATGGAGTAGGGGTCTATAGGTAATGGGGCATCTAAGGTCACAAAGCCACTTATTGATTGACTAGTCTTGAATTTAATCATTTCTTAAATGGCTTTGCAGGTGTCACTAACATCATATGTGTTACTCTTCCTCATCTTCTTAGAATTTGGAGTCGTGTCCTGCTTGTATTTTTTACAATTTGAGGTAGTAGTCGTATTAGATGTGAAGACTTCCTCATCAATATGGTGTTTATCAAATTCCTCTGGATCACCTATTGCATGACCACTACCACCATCACCACCATCACCACCGTCACCACCATTGTCATCTCTCTCCAAGGACACTACCACTTCTTCTGCATCTCCTGCTGCATACTCCCCAGTAGCACATGTATCACCAAACACGATACACAAATCAGGATATTGAGGAAACCCATCCTTTCTGAATTTAGCCCATTCGCTATTATCTTGGAATTTATACAATACTGACTGATGTTAGCAACATAATCAAAGCTTGCAATACAATATAAACAAAATGACCTAGGTAAATTGATACCTTGATGTGAGACCCCACACACTTTGATCCTCCACAGGAACCGTATTATTTATATTATCCCATCCAAATCCAGATTGTGATAAAAGTTTCTTGAAACTACTATACTGTTTCTTTATTTGTTGACCATGTTCTTCAACTAAACTATACTAAAGTGGAGTCCCGTCCGTTTATTGAATTCGACATGTATGTTATTCCATCATGCTTTGTTGTAAGTAGAGGTGGTGTGATTTCCCTTTTTTTTTTTTACCTCTGTTACCAATAAACTTACAAGCTCATTAGTCAAAGGCTCAGTCCACTTTGCTATACAAACCTCTTTTTGGGAAGCCATTTAACCTTAACTAGTTGAGTATCAAATAAGCCATATCAATTGGTGTACCAGTTCAAGCGCATAGACTTTGATGTCAATATTACATCAATATAATGTTTTATGACTATTAATAAAACAAAATGCACAAAGAAAATTAAAAGAGAATCATTCTCATATAAGATTGTACAAGCAACCATATATTGCAAGCAAAAGGAACATTCCCACCAACTAGTGCCCCAGCTATTTGCTTATAATAACCAGTAGTGAACATTCCCACTAAAAATTAATTCATTCGCCTATATCATCGGCATTCTAAAGGCTACTTCTTTTGCTATATGAGTGAACAATATTATACATTTTGGTTTGGATCCTTGTTAGGTCTCCATGCTAACATATCCTTTTATACTTTGACATGTGACTGACCTACTATTTGTATTGCCATGCCACTACTGTTCCTGAAGAGATTCTCCTACCTTTACTCAGCCTCACCTCTATCCATCTTGTAGAAATGCATTGTAGTTTTCTATTTGAATTTAGCTGAAAATCTTTGTCATAACTTATATGGGTTGGATGGTAGTTTTATGCTAATGTTTGGGTCTTAAGTGTTAAATCTATTTACCAATTTGCTGTAGAAAAAATGGAGTTCCAATTGCCACAGATGAAAGATAAACCCCACTGATCCACAGATTAAATATGAATTGGTGATACATATGAAAATGTGAATGGATAATAGAACTCAAAAATGAGTGCATGATGCAGTTGAAAATTAAATGCCCTGGTATTGTTGTGGTTTAAGGTGATCAAATGTCAGTTGCCAAATAAAAAAAAAATTAAGAACATGGAACTCCACTACTCATATGCGTCATACTGGTTTTGCTTCCTTTTAAGATATTAAGAACATGGAAGCAGAGGTACAAACTTTGGAAGAGCTCTCAAAGCAATTATTTTTGGAAATTTATGAGCTTCACTAAGCCAAGGTTTTTTAAATTGCATTTTTTGCTATATCTTTACTATAGGTTTTCTTTCGTTGTGAATCTCTTTATGATGCAGTTGTTGGACGCAAATTGCGCAAACCCCAAGATCTCCATAACTAGAACAATAACATGCATGATTGAGTAGAAAGAATTAACGCACCTGTTTTGGGATCCATTGTTCTTGAAGCGGAAGCGGAAACACAATGTTTCACACGCAAGTCCTTCTCCTCTATTGCCCTTCGTATCACTGGCTCAATGAGGCGGCCCCCTCACGTGTAGCGTTAGGTAAACGCCCCTTAGGTGACGATACAGGTGAGAATTAGAGTTAGAGGAGAGACTTGAGCACTATTTATAAAGTTTCTAGCCAGTCCCCCTCATTACGGGCCAGGCTCAACTCGGCCCACACTAGCCAGCCCATATTAGACTAATTAAGAAACCTACTATCTCACCTTAGACCAAACCCCGTAAAACGATAAACGTTAAACGGTAAATTACAATATCAATTAATTTAGTCCACAATTAGAAAAACTCTTACATTCTCCCACTTGGACTATATTAATTGAAATCGTATTGTATGTGCGCACATTGGTCCAGAGATAATTCTTAATAGTCAATCATATCCTATAAAGTCTTAAACACCGAATCATGGCGGTAACTGCGTGTATACACACAGAGCCTTCCATGGTCACGAATGTTCTTAACTTTATTGATATGGATTCAATATGGTAGTGTGGCAAATGGATAACATTTCTCATAGAGAGATCTCATTTGTCAGTCACCATTCTCTTAATTTTAGGCATCACAAAAACTTGTGCCACTAGAGAATGTTTTATGGTTCCAATGAACCCACATATGTTTTGTCCTTATGGTTAACCTTTCTTTATGTATCACAAGACATATGCACAAGGCTAATAACCGGATGCTCGGATGCCTCTAGCCTTCACTCAAGGTCTATACAATCCCTTGAGACTTTATCAATATGTATTCAACATAATAACAACACATTCAAAATATTTTATTGAATGCAAAAGTTGATACATATCAAACCGTTACAAAGTGTAATGAACACAGATGAAACATTTATCAGAGTAAAGCCAAAATAGCTCCCACTAAATAACAGTATCCGAAGATACTCCTAGGCCTATGCTAATGACATGTCACTCAAATACACATGGGCGTAGGCCTTTAGTTAGTGGATCTGCAACCACATCATCTATGAAAATATGTTATATTATAAGTCACCTTTCTGTACCATTTCTTTTGGTCAAAAATGTTGACCACCATATATTTAGACCCCTTGAGACCTCTGTAGTTAATAAAAATACTACAAATTTATCGTCTCAATACAATCGTATAGGTCTATCCATAAAGTTAAAAACGGTCAACTCTTTCATGAGGTTTTAGAGCATAATAACCCAAGTTACAGTTTAAAAGAATGTTACTAACACGGCTTACATAATAGAAGATGACATAGAACTTTATTTACTGCACTTACCGCTAATATAAATATGTATTCCGTTATTGATTGCATGCCATTAGAACAGCCAGCAAAGTTTACATCTAAATACCCTACTAACTGCAAGAATTGTACATGTCTATAAATTAGCATATAATCTATTGTTTTCTTTAAGTACCTTAAAACCTTCTTGACAACAACCTAGTGATCGCATCCTGGATTTGATTGATATCTACCTAGAAGTCCCGTCACAAAGACAATATTTAGTCTAGTGCAAATTTGAGCATACATTATACTTGTAAGTGCACTGACACAAGGTACACCATTTAATTAGATTTTCTCAATATCTAAATAAAGGCAATGTGATAGATTCAATCCATCACCCTTAACAACAGGAGCAATTCCTGACTTGCAATAATGTATATTGAATATTTCCAATATACAATCAGCAAATGTCCTCCGAGAAAATCTAATATAATATGGCAAACAACAATCATTACAGACCTCAGTATAAAGGATATAAGATGTCTCAAGGTCACAATTTGTAAGCAAAACATCATGTGCATAAAGTATGAGAAAGAATAAATTTCCTCCCACTGACCTTGCAGTATATTGAATTACTTTGTTCCCAATTGAACAAAATAATAACACTATGAAACTTTAATAATATTGTCTGGAAACTTGTTTAAGACCATGAATTAGAACTTTTCAGTCTACATACAAGTTTACTTGAATCTGCTGCAAAATCATCCAGTTGCACTATATAGATTTTGTATTTATTTGGCGTAACTCCATATCAAAATAAATTATTAATGCCACATTCACTCTGAAAGAATCTTTAAAAATACTAGAAAGAAATATTTATTTCTTTACTATTAACTATCCACCCCTCTTTTAGAGTAAAAACTTTAGCTATCAATTTGGCTTTAAACTTCACAATTTTTCTTTGAAATCCTTTTAATTTTGTACGCCAATTTGCAACTAATGAACTTGTAATCTTTAGGCAAGTAAGTTAGTTTCCAAACACTATGATGTTTCATAGATTGTATATCGCATTTTATGGCATCTAATCACATACTTGATTGAGAATAAGAAACGACATTTATAAATATGTCATTACATCAACCATATAATGGATATTGTAATCATGCTCTCACAAATAGACTATATAGTCTGATGGTATAATTGATCGTCTTTCCTTAACAAATCTCCTTAATAAAGCTGTAACCACTTCATTCTGCACTTGAGAGGTTTAAGAAATTTCATTATAAACTATATCAAGAATAGTACCTTGAATCTTAACAAGTTTAGTCTATGCTACAGGAGATTCCACAATTGTTTGTATCACAATTGTTTATATAGGCAAAGACAAAGACATAGTAACATCCATCATACTATTATCTTTAATAGTTTGAGAGCAGCTATCTTTTACAATTACGTCAATCTTTAAAAGCTTTTAAAATATGTGATTCCATAATTCTTGCACATTCTTTAGAGTCATAAAATCGATACCCCTTTAACAATCTAGATAAGATACAAAATAATTCTGAGTGGATCTGAATTGCAACATACTTAAAATTGGATTAAATAACCTCTAAATTTCATATGATTTAAGTAATTTATATCCAATCTATAACTCAAAAGAAGTTTATGAAACAACTTTGATAAGATGCACATTTTGTATGTGAAAAAATTGCTTTCATAATATCAGTCCACAACAGATCAGATAAATTAGTCTTACTAATTATACTCATCACCATGTTCATTGTGGTGCTTCATGCCTTTTTAGCCAAATCTTCTTGTTAGGATTTTCAGATATAGTAATTAAATTACCACCCCAGAATTTACCAAGTATTTGACAAATGACCCTTTAAGCAATTTAGTATTGTCATACTTGTCAAAATACTCACAATCAATGTTAAGTCTAACAACCTTTTAAGACTAATTGTAATTGTTTTATTCTTTATCTCGGTCATTTTCCTTAAATAGAAAACTATCGGAAATAACCTTTTAACCATATACAAGATGTATATGTCATTAGGACTTAAACACAATCTTTGCAAATGTGTCATAATTTCAATATCAAACAAGACATAATTTCAAGCAACTAAGGCTTCCATCATCTTATAGCAGTGCAGTCCACAGGTAAACATCTTTTCAAGTGTTCCATAATGGAACGCTTCATGGACAGTAAGCAAATTCAATTGCTCTTTTCTCAAGCAACAAATCATATGTCCACAACTTAAAATTTGAAGCAGTAAAAACCTCAATAATAATGAAATTATTAATTACAGAAAATGTGACTGAAAACCAAGCAATATATATAATTAGCATCATGTGAGTACCGTGTAACTTGACGTACAAGTACACATCCAGAGAGTTACACACAAAATCATATAATCACCTTTGGGCAGAATACATGACATGCAGTTGTACACTCCCCACATGATAGCGGTTATGATAATATATTCCAATTCTTCGTGAATTCATTACCTTTGGGCATATGAATCACTAGAATTAGTCACTCCTCCACCACACTATCATGTATCCCTCCATGAAATAATACACAATCACCTCCTTTGGGAGTATGACTACGCATTAGACCAGGAGACATCTCAATCATTATACGAGACCGAAATTTCTCAAACCCAATCAAGCGTGCCACTTTGGCGGTCACTACTCAATTGAATCATTGAAATTCTCTCATACTAGGGATATAAACTTTACTTCTCACATACACCATATACATGTGATTTTAACTTTAGTGATAGGGGCATCATATCACTAAAATCACATATCATGCTAATTACATTACTTTATTCATTAATAAAATCTTTATTATATATATATATATATATAATATATATATATATATTATAATGAGATATATATATATCATAGTGAACCCGAAAGCATGATTCCAATGAGACACAAGAAAATTCTCATAGAAACAAGCATCTTGTGCACCCCGATTACTAATTACTAAAACAACATTAAAAGAATGCCGATCCAAAGGATCCCTCACAAGTTAACATCAATAGCAATACAGGGTACTCCAAATTGACAAGCTTGATAACTAATCAACTATTGCTCATGAGTTTCATACGGCAAAACATGACTCCAAGGCCAACAACTGATTTATTAACCAATTTTTTAAGTAACAAATTATCATTGTAATCAACCAGTGGCCTATTAATTGAGTTAAACCAGAGAACCAAATATCTAAAAATTCAACAGTAGATATTATTGCTCTGCATAAATATTGCCATACTCCCTTACCATAAAAAATATTTAACTCGATAGACATTAACCAGTGACCATATGAGTTTAGGTACAATATGCAATAACTTTACTAACATGCATTACCCATATTCAGCAGATGTGTTAATTAGTACAATCAGTTTGGTCACAAGTTCTTAAGACGTCCATCATTCAAAAGTTACCAGCATGTCAAAAATTATACTTGAGCAACAAAAGTTTCATAACCTTTTCTGTTTTCATCAGCTCAAGATATATTTAATTACTATCTCATAATAATTATATCTCATTAAGGCAACTTCAGTTCACAATAAAGTTTGATTTTTATTGATGAATCACACATTTATAATGATTATATGATGACATACTAGTAACCCATCACCTGTATTTCCAAAATCATAGAAAATACAAGAAAAATACGCAAAAATACTAAAAATACACGTATTTAGGGTTCCGTATGTATTTTCACATCCATAAAATTATAAAAAATGTAAAATAAATATACTACGAGATAGGATATCACCATACGAGTCCAACGCCGCAAGCCACGCGCCGATCGAAGCCTCCACGCGCCCACACGCGCCGGCTGAGTGCGCGGCGCGTGGAGCTCACGCGCGGCGCGCGTTCGACGCCCAGGCGGCGCGTGGCCGCGCGTGGGGGCGCGTGCAGCCTCCCCCGGTGACGCGCCGCCGACCCTCTTGCTCGTCTCGTCGAGCCCAGTCCGAATTTGTGATTTAATTTTATTTTTATTGAACAAAAAGTCTGAAAATCACAAATTAGGGCAAGATCCGTACTAATTAGGGCTAATCCATAAAAATTAGGGCAAAATCTTTATGCATTCAAGTTCTAGGTTATGGTTGCTCTGATACCACATGTTGGACGCAAATTGCGCAAACCCCAAGATCTCCATAACTAGAACAATAACATGCATGATTGAGTAGAAAGAATTGACGCTTGTTTGTTTTGGGATCCATTGTTCTTGAAGCGGAAGCGGAAACACAATGTTCCACAGCGCAAGTCCTTCTCCTCTATTGCCCTCCGTATCACGGCTCAATGAGGCGGCCCCCTCACGTGTAAGCGTTAGGTAAACGCCCTTAGGTGAGGATACGGTGAGAATTAGGGTTAGAGGAGAGACTTGAGACTATTTATAGAGTTTCCAGCCAGTTCCCCTCATTACGGGCCAGGCTCAACTCAGCCCACACTAGCCAGCCCATATTAGACTAATTAAGAAACCTATTATCTCACCTTAGACCAAACCCCGTAAAACGATAAACGTTAAACGGTAAATTAATTTAGTCCACAATTAGAAAAACTCTTACAGCAGTAAGTGTTCTTCAAGCTGTTTTCTACATACATGTGGTATAGCTATACATAAGGCTACTACCTGGGCTGTTATCTAATTGGAATTAGCCTAGGAATGGTGGATGCTCTGTACAACCAAATCTTTGGGTTTTTGGGAGCGACACTGTATAGGAAGATACTAAACCCACTTCTCTCTTTTTAGATCAATATTAGATGCACATTGAGAGAATCTTTCAGTTTAGGTAGCTCCTACTTGAATCAAATTTTTGGCTTCTAGATTACTTTGATGTCATTATGACTGTTATAATACTAAAATGGCTGCATAAAAACATATCTTCGATCCTAGGTGGCATATTATAGCTTGCGACCATCATTTTTGGCTTGTTGAATATATATTGCCAAAACCATACCCTTTTCCACCTTAGTATTTGTCTTCATAGGTTCTAATGTGGCAATTTCCTCTAATGCAGGAGGTAGCTACTTATTCTCGAACTTGGAGAGGTCATATGCAAATCTACTTGGTAATGCTTGTTCAGTCTACTGTGTATACAAAATGATTAAGGTATGGTTATACTTTGAAAAAATATGTTGCAGTATGTGAATGATATATTATCGGAAGGGGATGCTAGTAGGACTTAAAATAGAGAAAAATAAACTAGAATGTAGACACAATTTCTACTACCATCGTAGAAAATTTACGAAGTGTGATTTGGTTTGGATCCATGAACTGCCATTAAAAACCTAATAGAGCCAAAGTTCAATGGGGATGGTAATTCATTAGAAAACAATTGAAATATGTGTTTGGTAAAGGAACTTTTTATGGGTTGTCTACATTCATAAATTTCTCTATGTTTAGATATAGAGAGTCTAGGTCTGTCACAAATTCAAAGGTGCTGATTATGCATCTGTTCTGTGTGAGGCCTGACATGCGTTTTGTTCTGCAAGACAAACTAGAAAAAATGCAAGCTCTTTCACCTCGAGTTTTGATTGTTGATTCAATTTAGACAGTTTATCTAAAAGGAGTGGCTAGAAGTGCTAGAGGTGTCTCATTGGTAAGTGATCTCGTGTTGCCAAAAGTTCATTTGCCTAATTTTTTCACTTCTAAGCAGCACAAATCCCCTCAAAATGCTAATTTTGCGGTGCCGCAGGCCGATTCACAAGCTCAACAACAATTTAACAAACAAAGAACACACTTCAATCATCCGCACGTAGAGCAGCCAACATTTCCATAGAACATCCATGACCCCAAAACACCAAGGAGCTAGAAATGAACCAAGCCACAATGAAAAGAGGGAAAGAGAGGGAGCGCGAGAGACCTGTAATCGGAGGCGGCGGCAAAAAATTTGCCGGAGGTGAGGAGGGCCTTGGCAGTGTCAACATGGCGCTGGTCGTCATCGAGGGTGCTGCCATACTTGCTCTTGAGGGGGACGTCGTCGGTAGATTTGAGGGAGGCATCCAATGTAGATTCGAGGGAGGCGTCTGGCATAGATCTGAGGGAGGTGTTGAGGGGACGTCGTCCAGGTTGACGACGACGTTGAGTTGAGCGAGGAGTAGATCCGAGGAGAAGAGGCAGAGGCGTCAGAGGGGGAGAAGAGGCAGAGGTGTTGGAGGAGGAGAAGAGGTAGAGACGTTGGTGGAGGAGAAGAGGGAGAGGGAGACATTCAATAGAGGAGATGAGGGAGAGTCGACGCATCGGTGAAGGAAAAGAGGGAGAGGCAGAGCGTCCAGTAGAGGAGATGAGGAGAGGCAGAGAAGGAGGAGAGGGAGACGTCGTAGAGGAGATGAGGGAGAGTCACCGATATTAGGGTTGGAGAGTTTTGCGTGAGAAATTATTTCTGATTTTTGTTCCAGAAATTGAAAAGTAAAATTTTTTTACTTTTGATTTCTGTTTCAAACCTATTTCTGGAATAAAAATCTATTTCAGAAATAGGAAAATGAAATAAGTTTATCAAACGAATTTCTATTCCAGAAATAAATCTAAAATAGAAAAATTATTTATGAAACATAAATTTTGGTTTGTCATGCACCCCCTTAGCCTCCTCCTCCTCCTCCTCCTCCTCCTACTATTCACTTCTTCTTCTTCTTCTCCACGCAAGCAACGACTACTTTCACATTGGCTGTGGCTCTACCATCAACTCCACCGGCACCTTCAACACCACTTAATTATCCGATCACTTCTTCATTGGCGGCTCTTCCTCCACTCATTGATTTTTCATCCTTGCACTTGCAAAATCTCGACCCTCACCAGTTCAGCAAAAGCGACACTTGCTTGTGGTCGGCGAGGGCCATGCCACCCTTGCCGGCCCATGCCTATAGTCGGCGATCGACCACAGGTCAAAGGGAAAGAAATGAAAAAGAGGAAAAGTGAAGGAAACGAAGAAGAAGACAAAGCATGACTAGTGAGGCCCAATTGGACACGGGACAAGCGTTAAATTGAATATTCTACCGTTAAGTGGTAAGATTTGCCCACTAATATTTTCTCCAACATACTAATATGGTATTTCAAGTCAGGTTCTTGCATTTAGGCCAAAATCCCATCCTTGATTGATAGGAGAACAGTAACAACCTAAACAATATCGGATTAACGTAGCGGAATAGAATAATCTCCCTTCTCGTATAAACCTAATTAGAACCGATATAGTAGAGCAAAATAAATGTGAAGTATGCGAACACAAGGTGATTTTTTACATGGAAATGAGATAAAACATCACAAGACCGGAGTTCACTAAAAAATCTTCACTATCAACAAAATCGGGTAAACAAAATTCTTCTCTAGTAAATACTAGAGGTACATAGCAGCAAAGATCTCAAGAACATCATTCTTGGCGATACACAAAAATTTCACCAGAGATGAATAATAAATTTGAAAAAAAAAATGCAAGTTTTGATCAACCAACAAAAAACCTAGTGTAGGGAGCTTCAAACGAAAATCAAATCATTCATATTCGAGAATATTGCACCACGAACATGTTAACAAAATTTCAACTCAATTGGACCACGAATTGACCTCCAATACCAGTTTGATGTAAATCAAACGGATCCCCAAACTCCACATTTTCTGTTTTCTCTTTTTCTCCTATTACTACATTTCTAATAACTTCTTGGTGGTTACAACTTAAGAGATAGTGAGAAATCATATTTCTCTATATGACTTATCATATGGGCTTAAGTTATTTTGGGTTTGCTATTTAATAGGCTTCCTCCACATGAGAGTAAACCCAACTAAAATTGACATGGTCATGGGTGAGTCATTTACGTTAAGATTACATGAATAGGTAACTTTCAATAGAATTTGCAATCAGGATAGTGAACTTTGATTTCGGCTTACAAATACACTAATATTCTTACTTTTCCAATTGATACACTTTGATCAAAGTTCGGCCAATTTTCTGGTGAACTGGTGATGGCGCACCCGGATGGGAGGTCGTGGTGCATGGATATCGGTCACATGCACGTCAACAATTTAACAAAATTTGGTTAGATTTCAGTCAATTTGTGTCGATTTGAAAAAATAAATAAACTGAAAATTCAGTGCTTTTGGCGTTTAAAATGAAAGTACAATGTTCGATTGCCAATTTTGCTAAAGTTCAATCACCGCAAATAGAATTTTCCTAAAGCAAGGGATTCATAAATGGATTGCTTCTAGTTTAGCTCCATGAGATTATGCTAGATATGTATCAATCCTATGACCTTGGTTAATAAAGTACTTGTGCTTTCATATAAAGTCCTGGTTGAGGACCACTTTCTGGTTTAGCTCTATGAGATTCGTAAGAAGCACCGCTTCCATTTATGTCTCCCGCAAGGTTTGCTAAATTTACGCAAAAATAGTCTTTTCTTGGGAGGGAGACGAGTTATACATGTATAAGACGCGTGATTTGTTATGCTCAGATAAATATACTTTAGTTTTCAATTTTTTTTCATGCCTTTTCATTGGTCAATTAATAAGACAATTATTTTAGTTTTGTTTGTTCAATTTAATTCCCAAACCATATGAAACCGTTCAATATAATCCTTGAATTTAAATTAATTGAAGGACAACATTGAATATTTTCATATATCCAGGGACTAAATCGCATATGTATCAAAAGTTTGTAGATCACGTTGAACAAAATTTAAGTTCAATGACCACATTAAATGTTGGTCTAAAATTTAGAGATCACATTGGACAAAAATTAAAATTCAAGGACCATAAGAACATTTGGCCAAAGTTAAAAAACCATTTATATCATTATCGAAAATTGAAAAGGTGCATTTATTGTACCATATCCACGCTAATAAGTAAGGATTTTTATTAGGCCCACTGCCTATGTAAGAAACTATTTACACTCACCATTGGATTTGTTGACATGTCGTAGAAATCGATCACCAAACTAACTTCAAATATGTATTTTACTAATTGAATGGTGAATTTGTAAGAATTTTTCACACAGGCGGTGGACCAAACTATTATCCAATAAATGAATATAGTATCCCTCCTGTTTCTAATACAAGTCAATTATTAAAACGGCATACTAATAAAATTCTTGCACTTTAAGTTGTCTTGATTCATCATAAAATCTATTGGTTATGGTACAGTTCATGTAAACTCATAAAAACACAAAGTATTGAACACCATCAGGTAATACTGAATTTTTCTTGTGTACTTTTTAGAAAAGGGTAAATGACACAAACGTTTTTTGAACTTTGGTCCCATGTGTAATGTGATCTCTAAATTTCAAATTTGTTCAATATAATTTTTGAGCTTTAGCATAATGTTTAATGAACCTTTACTTTGCATAACATGATCCTTGGACTTCTGGTAATGTTCAATTTAATCTTTAGGTTATATGAAAATGTTTAATTTTATCCCTGAACTTGAATTAATGGAAAGACAATATTGAATATTTTTATACAATCCAACGACCACATTGAATAAATTAAAAATTCAGAGACGACTTGTGCATTGGGTTAAAATTTAAGGACCACATTGCACATTTAGCCAAAAATTCAGGGACCATTTGTGTCATCAATCCTTTAGAAAATGCCAATATATACCCATCCATATCCCCAATTATTTATCTTCCCTCTCGTCTATTATCCATGGTGCGTCGGACCTCCTAACGGGACCGGATTATCTCCGCAATTTCACGAGAATCACAAGGGCCACCATCAAATCTATCACGCTATGCTGGACTGCGGAAAGCCCATACTGAAATTTCCAATTTTGGATTTTCGCCTATTTAAGTTTGGTCCGACCCACCGAAGAAGAAAATGAAATAAGCCCATAGTCATTTTCTTTTAACCTAGATTTATACTGGTGCGGCCTCAATATTTCGACCCACTTCTGAATTGCAATCGGCCCCAATGTTTATCTAGTGGTCAATCGTGTCAAAACTATTCTTGATTGGAATCTTTAATATAAAAGGTATTATTAAATTACAACAAGTATGAGATGAAATTAATTAGTTGGCAGAAGTTAAAACAAACAAATTAGCAGACATAGCATCGTGACCGAGATTTTTATATAATTTACAAATACATCTACGGTTAAGATAAAATTACTTTTTAACATAAAAGAGTAACGACTAGAATAAATAAACAGTGAAGAGAAAGGGAAGAGGAAGACGAGTAATTTACAACCATCTTTTAATAAATCATTTTTGATACATTTTTTATTTAACATCGCTCTACAGAAATTAAAAAAAAAAAAAGATAGTACTTTCTTACACGCACTTTAATTATTATCAACATTTTAAAATATATATTTATATAAATTTGTCATAATAAAGTCTCTTTTAATTGTTGCCTCTAAGTGTACCATTTAGGATCGTTGATTATTAGAATTGGACTCTCCGATTGCAAGAAAAGGTTTCGGTGATTTCTTCACAGAAGTAGGAAAGCATATACGAACTTGTTTATTGCTACTCATCCTTCTCCTCTCTCTTCATTAGTTTAATAGTTTTTATTTATTTATTTATTTTTTGGAACGTTAGTTCGTTAGTTTACTAGTTAAAATGTAACTAATTTGCATTTATGAAATATTTTTATTTGATTATAACACCAGAAATAAAAATTAATCTTGTTTTAGTTAGCAGACAAAAGGTTTTATATGTCATTTGCATGCATCACAGAGATAGTATAATATTTAATCTTTATTTATACTGACTAATTCCTTTGTACTTTAATAATATTGTTTGTGTCTACCTTTTATGAATCATGATACGTTGAAATAATATTGTAGTTATGTCAAAAGGGTCTATGCTCCATTTTTAATTATTTTTTTGCACGATAATATTTTGACATTGTAGTTATGTCAAAAAGGCCTACGCTCCATTTTTAATTATATTTTTGCACGATAATTCGCGGGATGCGTGAGTAAACTTCTAGTGCAGTTAGTAAAATCCAATAAAAGATGGGTTAATACCCTGAAAAACCCCAAACTAGTACATTTGTGACAAATTTACCCAAAAACTATTTTTTTGACCATAAAAAACCCCAAACTGGTAACCTGTGACAAATTTACCCCGACTGACTATAAAAAACCCTAAACTTGTATATTTATGACAAATTTACCCCAAACTAATTTATTCAACTGCAAAAAACCATAAACTAGTAAATTTGTGACAAATATACCCTCTGCTAAATTGGATTAATACCACAAAAAAATCACAAAAATTGTAAACTGTGACAAACGGAGCGTAAAATCCTAAATTGGTATACCGGTTAACTGTCACGTGCCATTTAACTTAATAATTTGAAAATAAAATTTAACGAAAACTAACATGGGGTAAATTTGTCACAAGTGTACCAGTTTGGGGTAAATTTGTCAAAGGTATACCAGTTTGGGGTTTTTGGTGGTCAAAAAAATAGTTTGGGGTAAATTTGTCACAAGTGTACCAGTTTAGAGTTTTTCAGAGTATTAACCCATAAAAGATTGGACACACTGGCAAGTCGGATAAAGGGACACGAATTTAATTAGAAACATCATCATCCGAGAAAATTGACCTGGAAAGGCATCGGTGAATTAAGAGCGAATGAGACATTTAAAGAAAGGTTAAAGGTGTCTTCTTGTACATGTCTGTTCTATGCGGACATTCAATAATCTTCCTCTATCAAGATACAAAAATAAATAAATAAATAAAAAATAAAGTTAATTTATCTTCACTAAACTCACAAATAAAATTTTAAAAAATTCTCTTATATGCGGTAAATGACAAAAGGGGCCAAGAAATATGATTCACCAGCAATTAATTATCAAGTGATGGTTATCATATCATAGTACACAGAAATCATCTAAAACCCTTAGCTGTTACTTATTGGTTCATTTGTCTCCCAGACAATGCCTAGTCTCAAATGTTTGGACCACCCCTGCTCTAAGGAGCTGAATCAAGCAAAAGTCACCAAGAAAAGAGCACTCCAAAGCCTAAACACATTTCGTTTACAGAACATCGAATTTTGTAGGTAAAATGACACAAAAGTTCTTTAAACTTTGATCTAATATGTAATGTGATATCTAAAATTTTAATTTATTTAATGTGGTCTGAAGTTTAGCCCACTTTATGGTCCATAAATTTTAAATTTGTTCGATATAATACATAAACTTATAGTACAGGTTCAATTTAGTCTTGAGGTTATATGAAAATGTTCAATATTGTATTTCTATTAATTCAAATTCAAAAACAATATTAAAAATTTTCATATAGTTTAGAGACTAGGTTAAATATAAACAAAAAAATATAGAGAACACATTGAACAAATTAAAAGTTCGAGAATGATATTGCATATTGAAATAAAGTTCAGGAACCAAATTGAACAAATTACAAGTTTAGGGATTACATTACACATTAGGCCAAAGCTTAGAGACCATTTGTATTATTATCCTAATCTAAATACAATATGATACACGTTCAATTCAACTTTGAAATGTTGTTAGGTAACAAAAAAAAAAAAATTCTAATGCATTATATTCATTATGAATATTTCGAAAATTGAATAATTGCTTATTAGTACTTCAAGACACTCGTTGATATGACTAATTAATTAGTGAAACTCCGTGTTAATTGATTACACTAAACACTTATGATGAATGTTTTTGCTTTCACATTGACGATACACTTGTGACTTCATTGCCCTTAACTCTCCAAATTTTCAAAATCCTATCCATTGATTTTAGCATTTATATACGGAGTCATCCCAACTTCTGTTGTGGTGTCTATTTCCTTCTTGGTTGGAAAATACTCGTAACGTCGAACACTGTATTTATCAAAATGTCGATCACAATCAAGAGGGAAAAAAGTGAAAAAGCTACACTTAAATCGAAAATGATGCAGCAGAAAAGAAAAAACTAGCAGCCCCAAAAAATGTTATAAATCATTCCATACCGATTCTATTAATGTTAGAATGCTGCTAAGGAGGTGAATATTCTGTTATTGAATAATAAATCTGCCACAGAATCTTTTGAATGCCCTTGGGACATTTTTCTAGGATGCTTTCCTACGTTCTCAATGTCTTATTATAGATTCATTTGGTGCCCTCCCGTCCGGAGCCTATTCTGTTTTCTTTTGCCTTTTTGTTTGTTTTTCAGATTTTTGGGCCAGAACCCTTTTTGTTAATAGCATATGCGTTACATTAAAAAAAATGAGAAAATAATAATATAATGTGGAGACATGATAGATGCATAGCATAGCAAAGGTGACTAATCACAACAGCAACAATAATGCTGTAATATATATCTCTTTCGCATGATTGTTATTAACGAAACACGACCGAATCAATCCAACAAAACGAATCTAGACAAGGGAAAGCAACTTCGGTTTGATGTCAATTCCATTTGCCAAGACTCCCCTTTGCCCATTGGAAATAAAAAAGCTGTGTACAAACAGCCCATTGATCATCAGGAAGGAGACAATCACCATCCCAATATGCTTGCAGTCATGTCTCTTCTAGGATTAGCGTCTGGCTTAACGAATTAAGACAAAACGCCCTGTTCAAATAAGTCGAAGGATTCCAACAGTTAAAGAGACAAATGGCTCCATGGACTATCATTACAACTCCAGCAAAAACGCTCTCTAAACTAGAGGTGGCAAAATAGATCTTAGACCTATATATGACCCATTTAAATCGTAAATGGATCATATATGAGTCACTTATTTTTTTGAAAAAACTAGTTAAATAAGTTTAACAATTGAAAACTTAAGATATATGGGTCTTAAGTGGGTTTTAAATGGATTGGACTTAAAATCCATTTTCATCTAAAGCCTTACAATCTCTCTCTTCACTCTTTAACCTTACAAAAATATTTTTTTGATAAAACTCGAAATTATAATTATTTTTTAGGGAAAAAGCCACGAAAAACTCTGAACTTTGCCAAAAGTGACACATTTACCCCAAACTTTTTTTTTGTGACGTGAAAAATCCTAAACTTTGCCAACCGTGATACATTTACCCCAAACTTTTTTTTGTGACACAAAAAACCCTGAACTTTTGTTATGTGACACATTTACCCCAAAATTATAGGATATTTTGGTCTTTTCATTTTTGAAAATTTTTTTCTTTTTTTTTCTCTTCTCTCTTCCCTCCGTCGGCTAGCCGGTAGAGGGAAGCCGGCGTCTGGCGAGGGCTGCCCTCGCCGGTGTCGAGCGAGGGTCACCCTCGCCGGCGTCGGCGAGCACCGCCCTCGCTGCGTCGGGTGAGGGGTGCCCTCGCCGGATCCGGCGAGGGCCATCCTTGCCCGACGCGGGCGAGGCCTTTGCTAGATCGGCGAGGACCGTCCTCGCCCATTGCCGGCAAGGGCGGCCCTCGCCCGAGTCGGGCGGGTGTCCCCGCCCTCACCAGATTTGGCGAGGGCCGTCCTCGCCCGACGCCGGCAAGGGTCGTCCTCGCCCGACACGGCAAGGGCCGACCTCGCTGCGTCGGGCGAGGGTGTCCTTGCCTTCGCGGATCCGGCAAGGACCGTCCTCACCCGTCGCCGGCGAGGGCGGCCCTCGCTGCGGGTGCAGCGAGGATGACCCTCGCCGGATCGGCAAGGGTGCCCTCGCCGGCGTCGGGCGAGGAGTGCCCTCGCCGGATCCGGCAAGGGAGGCCGTCGCCCGACGCCGGCAAGGGCCGCCCTCGCCGACGCCGGCGAGGGTGACCCTCGCCGGACGCCGGCTTCCCTCCGGTGAGGGTGACCCTTGTCGGATGCCGGCTTCCCTCCGCCGACTCCACCATGGCCAGCGGAGGGAAGAAGAATAGAAAAAAAAAAAAAAAAAAAAAAGGAAAAAGCAGAATAAAAGACAAAAATGTCCTTGGTGGGGTAAATGTGTCACGATTTGAAAAGTTTGGGGTTTTTCATGTACAAAAAAAAAAAGTTTAGGGTAAATGTGTCACTTTGGGCAAAGTTCGGGATTTTTCGTGGCTTTTTTTCCTATTTTTATATTTCAATTTTCTTTTCTTTTTCTTTCCTTTTTTGTTTCCCTTCTTTCTCCTTCCTTAGCCGGTGGTCGACATGGCGACGGCCGGCAACTGGCCAGGCAAGGCTCAAGCCTTGAGTTCACTAGGTTGAGCTCGCCGAATTTGGTGAGGGGTGAGCTCGAGCTCACTTGACATTAGTGAGGCTCGAGTCTCGCCGATCTGGCAAGACTTGAGCTCGCTAGCATCGGGCGATGTGACGAGCCTCGAGCTTGTAGGCGTCGGGGGAGCTCAAGCTCATCGGATTTGGTGAGGGGCAAGCTCGTGGTTGTCGGCGTCGGGTGAGGCTCGAGCCTCGCAAATCTAGTGAGGCAGAGGCCTCACCGACGTCTAGCGAGGGGCAAGCTCGAGCTCGCTAGTGTTGGTGAGGGGCGAGCTCGTCGGCGTTAGGCAAACCTGGTGAGCTCGAGGCTCAACTGTGGCTAGTCGCCGGCCATTGTCGTGGGACGACCGGCCGAGGAAGAAGAAATACAAAAAACAAAAAATAACTATTATATTCTTAAAAAATAAAACAAAAATAATTAATTATTTAAATTTCTTAAAAAATAAAAAATAATTAAAATTTGCTTTTTAAAAAATATTTTTAAAAAAATTATAAGAATCATCCATTAAATTTGTGTTGCATAAAAGTATTTTAGCAATATCATTTAAAAAAAAAAAACATAAGAAATAAGCTTTTTAAGTTTAGTTAAATGGGTCGGGCATGAGTCAAAATTTTTGCACTATAATAAATGAATCATAAATAGGTTAAAATATGTGAATTTGGGTCGGACCATTTATGATCCGACCCAAACTCGATCCGACCCACCCGTTTAACGGGTCTTCTCGAAACACAGCATTCAATGGGCATATTTTGTTGCACATATTCTCCCTCGGATAGGACGTATAGTCGATTGCATCGACTTTGTCCACTTCGTGAAGGTCGAGAAAACTTTCGCAATTTGTAAGCTGTAAAAAATATTTTCCACGACAATTACGTGTTGATTAGGATATATTATTGGGCGAAGTTGGCAATCCTTGGCTCTATTTGAGACGCTTGAAAGCGAAATTTACCTCCGCAAAATCTAGGGATAATCGTTTTGACTTCAAAAATGCGACAAGTATTGCTTCGGACGTAATTTGAGTTACGACGGGTTAACATTTTGCTCTTGGCTTCTGCTGATGACGCTGACGTTCTGCAATGTCCGCGGGGAAACCCTAGCTTCATTCTCGTCTTCTTTTCCCTTTGATCTTTTTTTTTGTCATTTAATAGGGAGTGAGTTTCCTTGGGTGGGTTGGGTTTAACTTTGGAAATGAACTTTGGATGTAATGTAAATACTGAAAGTCAAAATCCTTTGGGAAAATGCAAACTACATTTAATAAAAACTCCTTTGCAAAGCAACTTTAGATTTAAGTAGTATTTGGTTTAAAAAAAAAATTGCAAGGACTTGGCTGCAATTTTTTTTTTTTTTGAAAAATCAACTATTTGCCGCTAGTGAGCTAGATTTAACATTGACAATTGTTGGCGGAGGTCGCACAAACCCAGGTGGCCCTCACTGAGGTTGTGTGACCTTGGCAATCGTTGTCTAGGGTTGTGCAACCCTAGGTGGCCCTTGCTAGGGTTGGGTGACCATAGGCGGCCAGGCTTGGGGTTGCTGGCAAGCCTAGGCGTGGCCACCGGGGTCACGCATTGGCAGTGCCAACACAGTGCGACGCATTGGCAGTGCTGACAACCAGCCACAAATCCTAGAGGTAGTGAGGGCAAGATGGCAAAAAAAAAAAAAATGTCTAGAAATAGCATTCCACTCAAGATTAGTCCCTACTTGCTAAACATCTTACCATTTTCTCAAGGAGTTTTGGAGGTTGAAGGATCATCGAAAAAACTGAACTAAATGCAGATTAAAGCTTACTAACCAGCATGATATTTTGAAAAAAAAAAAAAAAAAACATTTGCGATTCTTTTATACTTTATGTTAGATGCATACGACAAGCTTTCTTATAATCTCTGCGCATAATGTGGAACTTCATGTTAGGCTGACAAAATCTGGCCCCATGAAGGTGCGCTAGTGACCTCTGATAAGTTTTTTTCTTTTTAATATTATCTAGGATCATTGACGAGGAGGCTATACTGCCTGGAAGCTCTGGAAACATTCTAACCGAAAACCCCACGAATCAATTAAGATCAAGCCTTTTCCCTGCCTAGGTAACCTCGATTTAGAGTAGTTCATGGCTTTCACCACTATGCACAATCTTTAGATTTTAGAACGTCGCCATTGCGTTGGAATAATAGAGGTCATATTCTAAGCGTAGTAAAGATTTGCAGAGGTGAAAAGTAAAAATAGGAATAGTACCTCGCCAAGTTTAGAAGAGCCTTCCTGATTTAAGTCATATGTTTTGTTTGAAATCGTTAATATATCAAAGAAAATCATACAAGGGCCCTAGTGCCCCTGGAACTTGGAACTTCTAGCATTTGTTATAGAAGGAATCGAACATGATTTCGAAGATCGAACAACGTCGCCAACTCCTCCTCCTCCTCCTCCTCCTCCTCCTCCTCATCATCATCATCATCACCACCAACTCCTCACCATCATCATCATCTTTATCTTCATCTTTTTGTACAAGTTCATTTTGTTTTACGTAATGTAATTCATCCCATTGAATCTCTGGATATATCCACTCCCTAATGAAGCTAATTAACTGCGAGTCACTCACCAACTCCTCTACCTAAAGATTTGATTTTTTTTCCCTAAAAAAAGAGCATTAGGGTCTCATCATTGAGTCAGCAAGGTTAAATCTTGGCCAAACAGTTCAAACATATCATCATCGCCATCATCGAATTTTATTAATCTTACCTAGTACAAAAGCTCGAGAGAGAGTTCAGCGGGAGTTTGAGAAGTGAATAGGGATTGAGTCCCAAAGTGCATCATTTAGGGGTTGGACAAATCTCCAGAAAACCATGAACTATTTTGTACTCTTCTGGAATTTTTGAATTTTAATTCAAAGCACCCTTTTGAATTAAGAAAAAGGAAATAAAATAAAATCAATTCACTGCTTTGTTGACCTGGACCTTCTAGTAAACATCTCTGGAATTTCTTGGCCATCTCCATCCCCGTTGAAACTAAGCAAATTGCGAAATGTACGTCCCAATGACCAATTACCCAAGTGGCAAAGGTCACACGTGAGGAATGGCATCAGCATATCAGCATTTCCCATCACAATTCACATTCTTAATCATGGGATCGGACACCTAAATTAAATTAAGGAAAGTGTTGCCTTGTTGTGGGAAATCCTAATTTTGTCCGCCATATCCGAACCATTTGATTTTGTATTTTGTGGGAATCAAGGACGGCATGAAGAGATCGGAGCAATTACTAGGGTCTTGATTTTTTCGGACAATTTCTTAGTAGTGTTCGTCACTGACGTGACCGCTTAGAGATGAATGGGACGAATTTAGTGTTGTTTTATGAGCAGATTTCACTATGGAAGTTGGGTTTTCATGATATCGCTTCCCTCATTTTTAAGAATCTTTTTTAGAATAAATAACGTTGCTTGCCACTCCCACGATAATATATAGTCAAAAAAGTACTCAATCATGCTTTGTCAATGAATCTTGTTTTCCTTCTTACGGTTTTATTTTGGCGACCGGGTAACAATCTAAATTAGCATTTGGGCATCAGATTAAACCTAACTCTCCATCCAATCGGTGCCATTACTAGAAAACTCGTTATCTCACCCTAGAAGAGTACGTGCCTCGGACAAGAATCGAACTCGAGAAGGTGAGACTTCGTATCTTTTACTTGGAAGTACCTTCTAAATTAGATTGAAACTAAGATATCTTGGGAAAATTCGACTGCAAGAGGTTGAAGTTAAAGCGGGTAGATAGAAGCAACTTGTATTAGTAGAAAAGGCAGGGGCAAAAAGCATCTGGAAATCCTATAATTTTGAGTGGACAAATTTGTCATCCCATGACTTCCGTTCACTATGTGGACGCACAAATGAAATTAGACAAAATCAATTTGAAAAGAAAGGGGGAGCTATATGTGGCAGACAAGGTGGACCCAAAAGGGTACTATAAGTTATTTAGTGGCCCTAAAAAAAATGATAAATAACAAAATAAATAGAATATTTTTTTAAAGTGGGAATTTAGAATTGATTAGAGACTCCACTTTCCAAAAGGGGTATGGGACTAAGAAGTTTGGGTGGACTAAATAAAGCTCATCATGAAAAGCATTCTCTCGATGGAGAACGTCACTATTGCCTTGGAACAGCAATGGACGGACCAAGGATTGTGTCTCCTCCACTTTGAATGGCTAAATTGGCCGTGCCAATGTATTTAGGTTTGCTTTCGGGCCTTTGCTTTGATAATTCTTTTGAGGATGTATGTACATAACGACAAAAGTGTTTTCGACTGTATTTCATATAGAGTAGTGTTAAGTGCTTGATGTAATTTAGAACTCCTTGTGGAATGGTTATATGAATAAAGATTCAAATAACATAAGCCTAAAAGAAGATCTACTACATAGTATATTGCAATCGATTTTCAAATCCACGGAGACATGCGCGTGTGTATAGTGTTACAGCATTATTAACATAATCATTATATAAAATACCTTATCAATCTTTAGACTTTAAGTGAATGTACCTAGAATAGCTTCTCTCTTGAGATAGAAAAAAAGGGTTTGTACGTTGATTTTTCTCTATTAGACTATTCAAAACTTTGCTAGTTCAGGGTTGGACACTTTTAAAGCATCCTGGTTGTATCGTACATCATTACAACGTGTCGTGATAATTAAGTACATTTTACGATGAATCACTTTAGCCAAGTGTAAGAGTCGTAAAAAAGAAGGTTAATACCATCCGCTAATTTCCCTTAGAAATTTTTGTCTAGGGTTTGCTTTCTGTGTGGTTTTCCAGCAAAACAGTCCATTAAAAATAAGGCCGCTAAAGTATGATCTAGAGACTGACAACCGTAGAGTACTTCTAAATAAAGAGATCGCAAGGACATGCTCGTATTAAGATTCACAATGTGTTCTGAAAATTTATGGGTTGATTCCGGACTAGTGAAGACAGCTAGTATTTCGCTTTTTTTTTCATTCGATTCAATAACTTGCAGGGATTGCTGAGAAATGTAGAGAACAGGATCGTCCTAATTCTGTTATCCACCTTTAAATCTCGCAACCTCCTATTCTCGCTCAAGAAACTCGGTGGAGGCAGAGCGATTGCCAAGAACTGGTCTAGACCTAATGACGAGGACTTTGAGGTCTGATGATTCCTCCATCAGCTTTCCCATGCTTCATCTTGCACCAACTTGATACCATTTGAAGAGGGATCCAGAACGCGAGGAACTTGCCAAGGAGGGAAAAGATTCTCAACCAGCCATTAAACTATAGTTTTCCGTCTTTGCTTTGTTAATGTTATCTCTATGCCTCGTCTCTATCTTCACAGGAAACATTATTTTGTGTTACATTATGCAACGTTAATCATAGCGCAAATGGAGTGGGCGGTTTTAATGGACATCTTGAAAAGAACTCGGAAACCCCTATTCCATTGCAGGCTTGCAGCTTATGTTCTTGCTTTCTAATCTCAACTCAACTCGCATGGGAAATGATGATGACTAGTTAGCGGCAGTTCTCCAGAGAGTTGGAAAAATCCAAGGGAAAGAGACAGGTTATGAGAGCGAAGAGGTCATAGTGATCCCGAAAAAAATTTGTCTTCTACACGGAAAAATTAGGAAGAAGTGGTGAAAATGTTGAGCTACAAAAAAGATCGTCCGTAAATGATACATTTCTCTTAACACATCTGCATCCAACTGCTGGGCGATTTGGAATGAACAAGTGGCCCAAGAGACCGACCATTAATCAAGTGAATTTCTCTGCATAATCCTGACGTTGTCATGTTAACAGGCCTCATGGTCTAGCTAAATGCCCCTTATCCTGCCTTGCCAGAGGAATTTTCAGGTCATTGTCGTTGGGTTTATACCTAACTCGAGCTAGTGTGTCGAAAGATTCGTTCAATGAGGACAGGCAGGGTCATCACACAGACAGACAAGCCAACTCATCCAACCATTGGTCATTGAGGTACAGCACTTGGATTCATTTTCCTCATCTGTTATAATCTACTGCTTTCATATCATCTTTGCTCACAGCAGTGGAAAGGCTTTAAACGAAAGACTGATTCCTTTTAACGTTTCTCTTTTTGAAATCACAAAATACTTCTATGACCATTTTTGTGCAAAATCCACCGTTTATTTTCTTATTTATTGGTAAACTCTATCTACAAAAAGTTTCAGTGGAGCATGCTGAATTGGTTGCAGGCAGTTCAAATACAAAAGCTCTAAAACTCACCAATAGCCAATTGAGAAACCTTTGTTGGACTAAATTGATAAATCGTCAAAAAATGTAGGACTAAATTGGCATAACTGAAGAATTTATGACTAAATTAATCGTCATGTGTAGATTTAGGATTTTTTGAACAATTTTCTCATTTTTTAAATATATGGGCCCTAGTATCACGTGTCAAGTCTTCTGAATTGTTCTATGGCTAAAACTTTTAGAATAAACAACCAGACATTCAATTATACAGCATCAGAGTTCATATTTTTAATGTGAAAATGATCCTTCTCAGTGTAGCTCTTCGCACCTTAACACAAAAAAGATTGGAATTATTCTATATCATATTTTCGATCTAACTCCATGAGAGGCCCTTCTAATACTTCATTTAGAAGGGTTTTGGATAATCAATCAAAAGGAAAAACTTAGGTACGCATGTCAGATTCAATATTTGATACCTTCCATTCGATACAAGGCACCGAGTAACACTTGATATATAGAACCCGAAAGAAATGTTCTATTTTAATATTTCAAGGCCCCCAAGAGGAGGTAAAACAAACCAACTTCTTTCATTGACGTCCCAGTGGAGGGAGGTAATTGCGCTAGCTAGCTAGTTTATAATAAGAAGGGCAATGGCACAAACCCAGAAGTACTGAATCAATATGTAAATAAATATAAAAGTTCCTCACAGTGGAGGGAGGTAGTTGCGCTAGCTAGCTAGTTTGCATATATATTATATCCTGAAATCATATTTGGTAAGTCCATGTCCTCTAGTGGAATGGTATTCTACCAATCAAGATTCCATATGTAGTTCCTCACCCACCCAGACACCATATATATGTCTCAGCACTCACTTCTCTTCAATAAGCCATTCGATAATCTCTCTCTCTCTCTGTCTCTGTCTCTCTCTCTCTCTCTCTCTCTCCAACCGTCAACTCCTTTTGCTCTTCGTTTGTTCTACTATGGCTTCCATAAGCTTCTTAGCCAGTCCAAACTACGTTTCGCACTCTATCAAGGCATCTTCCAAAAGCTTTGATCATTTGAAAGATGGGTTCTCCATTGGAAATAAGAACTTCCCCGGGAGGAACTCATGGGGCGACCCTCGAGAACTCACCATCGCGAACGTCGCTAGCCAGGCCTCGGTCATCTCTCGACCGTCGCTGGGAAAAGAAGTCGTCGGCCAGCCATATCACGTCGCCTGGATGAGCGTCCGGCAACACCGGTGGGAGGGTGAGCTGGTCGTCAAAGGAGAGATACCTCTCTGGCTGGTTAGTCTGTGTTTGATTTTTTTTTTTTTTTTTTTGGGTGGTCTCTCTGTCATGTTTGCGCATGCATGTGACCAGAGTCATATCTTTTCACGTCCCCTAACTAAATCTCTTCTCCATTCTGCTTGTTCTCATGTCGCCATGTGCAGCAAAAGGGAAGAAAAAAAGGAACTTATTTTGTTGGTTTAAAGTCTAGCCAAAAACCACTGGGGGTTCGCCCCAGTGGCTACCCTTCCAACATAGAAGGGGGAGGTGAGGGAACTTATTTTGTTGGTTAGGACCGACCAAAAAAAAAAAAAAAAAGTCTAGCCAAAGATCTTGTCAAAAAAAAAAAAAAAGTCTAGCCAGAGATGAGAGAGCAGCTTTTTTCAAATTTCTTACGTTTCAAGCCGATAACGATAAATTAAATAATGGGACGCCCTCCATCATGATTAAATATTAACCTCACTCATCTAAGTCAGTCAGATTATACTAAGTACAAATACATATGCCGCATTTTCTGTTCATGTTGCGCTACCCAAATTACTGTAATTATACAGTTCATTAGTAAACTATGCTGTTCGAGTAATTGAAGATTACTAGAAGAGAGAGGTTTACCGAGGCGTAAAAGATTTGTATTTTCAGACGTTATAGATTCAATCGTCGACAGTGTGGGAGAACAGAAGCCAGAAACTTACATAGCAAAAAATAAAGAATAAACATATATTATTATTATTGAAAAAGTCGCAAATTACTAATTTCGGGGTATATCTCGACTTCCTCTAGATACCTTACAAACGTAATCTTCGGATGTGCGACATATTAAAGTTAAGATCAGGTGAAGAATATATCCCTTGCCCCAATTTCTCATTCCTCGTTTCTTGCCCTCGTCTGCACGATATTCCTTGTAGTCTTCCAACATCTGAAGATTCCGTATGATCTTATACCTTTTGGAAATTCTTCTCCTCTCAGCTGTTGCACCTTATGAAATAACTAGTATGATACTTAATTTACAGATTTCTTATAAACTGAAATGACTATAATGTTATTGACATTGTAGTATCATGCATACCTGTCGTACCCGACAAAATGCGTTGGCATTAGCTCCGGTGTTTTCTATTGGTTAGGGGATGTGATTGGTTGATTCAATCATTTGCAGAACGGAATATACCTGAGGAACGGTCCTGGACTATGGCACGTCGGAGACTACAACTTCCGGCACCTCTTCGACGGCTACGCCACGTTGGTAAAGCTCCAGTTTGAGAACGGGCACTTAGTCGCCAGCCACCGCCAGATCGAATCCGAAGCGTACAAGGCCGCGATGAAGAGCAATAAGCTATGTTACCGAGAATTCTCCGAGGTTCCTAAGGCAGACAATTTCCTGTCCTATGTCGGCGAACTTGCTAGCTTATTCTCCGGGGCGTCGCTGACTGACAACGCCAACACGGGCGTCATCAGGCTCGGAGACGGACGAGTGGTTTGCCTCACTGAGACGCAAAAGGGGTCAATAATGATCGACCCAACCACGCTCGAGACCTTGGGGAAGTTCGAGTATACCGACTCCTTAGGGGGTTTGATACACTCAGCCCATCCGATCGTGACCGATACCGAGTTCCTTACGCTGCTGCCTGACCTGATCAACCCAGGCTACTTGGTGGTGAGGATGGAGCCAGGATCGAACGAGAGGAAGGTGATCGGGAGGGTGAATTGCCGGGGTGGCCCGGCACCCGGCTGGGTCCACTCATTCCCCGTGACCGAGCACTACGTCGTCGTGCCAGAGATGCCCTTGAGGTACTGCGCGCAAAACCTTCTAAGGGCTGAGCCGACCCCGTTGTACAAGTTCGAGTGGCATCCGGACTCCAAAGGGTTCATGCATATCATGTGCAAAGCCAGTGGAAAAATCGTACGAAATCCATTTCCCTCAAGATTCATTTCGTGTAGGAAAATTTTAAAGAGTGCTCCTAAGGCACTAACAAAGGATCATTATTATGCTTTTGAAAAATATGAATATTTCTACTTGAAATATATAAATTCCGAGAAGTATGTTATTTTCCACTTATAATCAATATACATACCCTCTTTGTATAAGCTTTCCAATATAGATAAGTTAGTGAAAATGATGAATCTGACAAGAATGTCTGCTTTTTTCTCTTGGGTTGCACGGAAAAGGTGGCAAGTGTGGAGGTTCCTTTGTACGTGACCTTCCACTTCATCAACGCGTATGAAGAGACGGACGAAGATGGGCGAGTTGTGGCCGTGATCGCGGATTGCTGCGAGCATAACGCGGACACAACCATCCTCGAGAAGCTCAGGCTCCAAAACCTTCGCTCTTTTGCTGGCCAAGATGTACTTCCCGATGCTAGGTGTGTTTTCCGTATATATTGCTTAAGAATCCGCATATACTCATCTTCGTTCAATTATTGAGATAATGATAATTGCATAGAGACTGAAAAAGCTAGATAAATGGAAGGTGGGAAGTGGAAATTAGTGGTCAATTAGATATGTGATCACTCAGATTTTCCTGGCCAAATTTTACTTGTTCATGTACACATAATATTTTTCAATGCATAAGAAAATAGAATAGTAGTTCTTCAGAAGAAGGAACCCTCTTTTCTTTAGTATATATGCGTATTCTGCATTCACCAATGCATAGAAGGCAATCATTAGATAGAAGTGAAAAATTAATTTTTCTATAAATCCTGCGCGTAAATAATCGTCCGTGTGAGCAACTTTATCTCCCATTATTTTATTTTTTTTCAACTGGACTTACTTGGCTGGCATCTTATATGAGGTCCGACGAAACCCGACGAGTTCCGACTTTTTGTCTTCTTCTTCCATTAGTTAATTACCCTTAATTTGAGGCCATCGAAAAATAATTTAGTCTTTGCTAGCATAATTTAACTTCTGTGGTTTCCAAAATAATACATTTTTTGTCCCTTCTGAGACTTGGGTTTCTTCTTCGCAGTCATTTTCGTCCCCCCCTGACACTCTTGATTTCATAACTTCCCGCAAAGACTGGTGTTGTCTCCAAACTTTCTAATTACTACATAGATGGAAATAAGTGAAAATAATTATTAATATATGGATAGTTACACTAAGAGAGAATGGCAGATAAATATTAGCAAATTGTATTATCTTTTAAATGGTATAATGGCAGACAAATCATTAATTAATACGAAAAGTAGTAGAATGGCATCATGACGAGTCTCTTTGCTGATTAAAATCTTCTGTTCCCCTTTCTTGTTTCGATATGATGAGTTTCAATAATGGCCCTTTTGTTCTTTTGTGTTTGATTCTGGCTTTACCTTTTTTCCCCCTTCGTTTGGCTCTTTCCGTAGCATATTAATTTATTTAACTTGAAATTTTTTCCGAAACAAACAATGTTAAAATGCAGAATCATTTATGTAGTCATAACTATAGAAGTTAAAACGTGATGTTTATTATTTTTGCTTTCTAAATTTGGAAGGGAAAGTAATGAGTATATTCCAAGTTGAACTAGACATTAAAGTTGCAAAAATTGGTAGCTATGTCCATCAAAATGATTGTCTAAAAGTCTGCCCGATGAAAGAAAGAGTTTAGAATTATTGCTCACGCATAAGAAAATTATATGGGCCCAGATTTCTTGCTCACTAAAATAACAAATCTCAAATTGCGCCATCACCTCCAAAAGACTTCTCAAGCTGAAACCAAGTGGTCTTTTCTTTTTTCAAACTCCCAATTTTCAAAGCCCACCTAATTAACAAAGGAAGAGAGGTATACTAAAGGCCAAGATCCTTCAATCCATTAAAATATTTATTTTCTTTTCCAAGTAAGCTTCGATGACAACGAAACAACGACTGTGATGATGATGATGGTACATTTGTTTAGGGTCGGGAGGTTCATAATACCATTAGATGGGAGTCCGTATGGGAAGTTGGAGGCAGCATTGGACCCAGATGAACATGGGAGAGGCATGGACATGTGCAGCATCAACCCAGCCTTTTTGGGCAAAAAATACAGATTTGCCTATGCTTGTGGTGCCCAACGCCCTTGCAATTTCCCCAACACCCTTACCAAGGTATAATATCCATGTCCCTCAAGCTAATGCTTTTATAGCGCAATTAAGATGTGGTGCCATACTGAGGAGACATAATTGTTGCATTATTGACTAGCAAGTGGAAGTTGATTTAAAGTGATTTTGTTGATGAGAAGTTGATGAGGTGAGGGGTTTTGGCAGATTGATCTAGTGGAGAAGAAGGCGAAGAATTGGCACGAGGATGGTGCCGTGCCCTCAGAACCATTCTTCGTGGCTAGGCCAGGGGCCACCGAGGAAGATGATGGTGAGAATTAGGAAATTAAATCGAAACATATGCTCCTCATTTAAGGATAAAAAATTTAACATGCGCTTAAATCATATGGCGTGAGAGGTGGCATGGCTATCTCTCTCACACTCTAAATATCCAGTTCACACTTGTATAAAAGAAGGAACATTATTCCATGTAACCCCCAATCCTGGAAAATCATTTTTCTTGAGTAATTGCTTTTCCAGTCCCTCACATTTTTGTTGACTCTCCCATTTTCCAAAATTTTTGCCATAAAAAAGTTTTCCGTTCTTTTATTTTCCCTCAATTCTCTTTTGTGAAGCATAGTGAGCTGGGGTTGCTCTTGCAGGTGTGGTGATCTCAATGATTAGTGAGAAAAATGGAGATGGGTATGCATTGCTGCTTGATGGCTCCACTTTTGAGGAGATTGCCAGAGCAAAGTTCCCCTATGGCCTTCCTTATGGTCTCCATGGTTGCTGGGTCCCAAAGAAATAAAGATCTTGCACTGGGGTATTGGTTATTTATTTGAGAAATTGATCAACCTATCGATTTCACTGTTTCACTAAGGTCGATTGTTTGTAGTTTAACCTCTGTGGGTACAATATTGGTGGACAAGTCTCATAAATATAGTGAAGACCAAGGATGTAGTGGCGGTCATTGCTCCACCTGTTCGTGTAGAATTGCTTAGCGTTGAATGAAGTAGAATTCATTCTATGCATGTAAAGCTTAAGACATGTGAAATGAATTTTGCTAGTGCTATGGTGATTTTAGTAGCTTCAATGTTGCAATTCCCGCTGATACCAGATGCGAAATTGGATTTATATAGGAAAACTTACCTATAAATTATGAGAGAGAGAGAGAGAGAGAGAGAGAGAGAGAGAGAGAGAGAGAGAGAGAACTTATCAGTGGTCATTCTTCCCTTCGGGGCTAGACGAGAATTTGAATGACTAGGTGAAGCAGGGAAGTCTTTTTATCTGGTTCGAGTTTGAATATTTCATCATTTTCTTCTTCTTCTTCTTTTTTCCGACGAGGATCTCCTATTTAAATAGATTATTTTCGAATTGTGGAACCCCTGACTATCTAACATGTAAGCTAAAACCTATTCGTACTACCTAAACAGACCAGACAAAATATGGAACCTCATATGAAGGTTTTTGACATATTCTTTGAACACTTGACTCATATTCTTGTCCTCAAAGATTTTATACTCGTGAAAAAAGGGAATATGACGAATATTTACAGATTACTTCCCAAGATCCTCCTCAACCTTTGGCCATGTAGAGCCAACTACTAGCATATTGTCTCTAGCAAATGTCACCTTCAACATCTCCTCGCATAAACATATACGGCAGAAGAATTAAGAAAGAGCCCGCTATATTTTTTCTTTTCTTTTTCTTTTGTTGACTATGTCGTAACTTGGTTGGTATCGGAGATTTAACTCACATGGAGGATCAAGCAATAAGGCACGAGGCATCTTTGCTAAGGAAGAACCAGATCATCCCTGAAAAAAGCATACAAGATTACAGTTGCATGACAATTGCTGTTATCACTGTTGCTAATGGTCGATTGGATGGCTTGACTATGATGCATGAATGTGAGAAATAGTTCTAGATCCGCAAAAGTCTCCATTTTATTGCTAAGAATCTTGAGGATGTGATGAGAAAATGCAGATTTCATCTCCTCTAGTCCATGGAAACCAAAACCAGCGTAGTCTCATTCAGGAAAAAATCGGACATGAGTTCGATGTTGGAGTCCATCAACCAAAATGTCTACGTGCGTCGAAACCCAACAATAGTCAAGTCTTAATATTTGACTCGAACTGGTGCTATATAAAGAAAGTAACAAAGTAATTGACAGAATAACTTACAACAAACCGAGGCACGATTTCATTTGGAAAAGTTCCTGCTTTTAAGAGGAAGCAGACCCTAAGGGTACGAATGATAACACTTCTTGGCTAGGGAAGTTTTTTTTTTTTTTTTTTTTTTCAGAAATAGTTCTTTTCTATTTCCATTTCTATTTCGGGGAACAATTTCTGAGTAAAAGAACCCGTTTGGTAACTACACAAAATTTCTACTCTTGGAATAGAAAAAGAATAAAAATGCGTTTGGTGACGTAACAGTTTCTTTTTTGTATTTATTCATTTTTTTATTCTTGTTCACAGATTACCGCTGTTAGCCGTTGGTTGCCGCCGCCGCCGCACGACCGTTGGCAACCAGCGGTCGTGCAACGGTTAGCGGCCGGTGGCTCCGGGCGGTTGAAGGTAGCCGTGGCAAGAGAGAGAAATAAAAAAAATAAAAAATAAAAATAGCTTATTTCTAGAAATTGTTCCTAGGAACAAAAAGCAACTTTTTTTTGCTTCTCGTTTCTGCTCTAAATCTATTCCCAGGCTAACTTTCTATTCCCGGGAATAGAAAAACAACTTGGCGTTACCAAACGAGATTCTGTTCTTTTTTTGTTCCGGGGAACAAAAGAACAAAAATTTTAAGGATCAGAAATGTTGTCATGCAGTGCCTAAGAGGTCGGTCTAGTGGTCAGGCCCGGGATGATGGAGTGTGGGATTTAGGAAGTGCGGATTCGACCGTGCTTCAAATTCATCAATCCATAGACCTCTTAGCTAATTGGGGCCTGCATGGTAACGTTTCTATTTCTCCCAATTTCTATTCTTTTATTCTCCGGAACAAAAAAAGAACAGAATTCTGTTTGATAATGCCAACTTATTTTTCTATTTCCGGAATAAAAAAGTAGCTGGGGAATAAATTTGGAACAGAAACAATAAAAAAAAAAAAAAAGTAACTTCTTGTTTCCAATAATAATTTCTAGAAATAAGCCAATTTTTTCTATTCTTTTTTTCTTTTGTTTTTCTTGCTTGCTGTGGCCTTGGGTGGTCGCTTGCCAACCGCCGACCACCTCCGGCTGGCCACGGCCACCGTTGGCCAACCGCCACCCAACCGATGACGACCATCGTCGCCACCATCGTCTAATCGCCGTCGTTGCTGCCCATAGCCCATCGGCCACCACCAACCGCCGACGACGCCACCGACCACCATTGCCGCCGCGGTCGCTACCACAGATCGCCGGCCGCCGTCGTCGCCACCCGACCATCGTCGCGGCCGCCATCCGCGCTGCCCACCGCGATTCTTGCCTGCTGGCTGCCGTCCTGAGACCGCCGGTCGTCGACTATCGTCGCTAACCACCGCCACACCCGATGGGCTGTGGGTGGCGATCATGCGGCGGCAATCGGTAGCGACAATCGAGGCCAAGCTGCGATGGGCGGCGGCAACGGGGGCGACGGCCAGCGGTCCATGAGCAAGAATAAAAAACCAATAAAAATAAAAAATAAAAATCTTACCAAACGCATTTCTATTCTTTTTTTTTTATTTCAAAAATAAAAATTTTGTATAGTTACTAAACACCTTATTTTAATTAGAAATTGTTCTCCAGAGTAAAAATAGAAAAGAATTATTTCTGAAAAGAAACTGTTCCTCAGAGTGGAAGCGTTACCATGCACACCCTTATCCTCTTCACTGATCCATAGCCACAACCATTAAGATAAAAAATTTGGTGCTAACGTCAATCTGATTATATTCAACAAGAAGAAAAAGGAAAAAGAGAGAGAAGATTCTTCTGGCTGACGTCCATGTCACAGTACATCCGAGTTTGATCATATCTGGGACGATTTTGACATGCTCTAGAACAAAAAAAAAAAAAGGTCAACACGGATCTTACAATAACAAGTGTAGGGAATAACGGATCCCCGAAAATCGGATTCGACACTGAATCGAACCCCTAAATCAATGCGGAAGCGTAGCCCGGGAAAATCACGCATCACCGATCGTAAAGCACACCACGGATTCGAGCGTACCTTGTTAGCCACAGATTAAACACCAACGCTGAAGAAGAGGAAGAAATTCTGGCCCGATGACGCCAATTTGCCTTGAAGGAAGACGGGACGCCGTAAGCGTTCTTGGAGGGAGAGAATGCGCGGGAGAGAGGAAGCGTACGTTGAATTGCAAAAACTTCTTATTCTCTCTCTCTCTCCTCCCTTTTATACCTTCCCCCTCCACGGGCCTTATTCCCGTGGGCCGGGCCCTTTTAGGCCCAACTTGAGCGGATGGGCCTTAAGCCCAGCTCATAAATCCATCATCTCCCACTCGCACATGGTGGTCCAAAACCATCATGGGCGGACAGCACTACTCAGCCCCATCGAGAAAAATCCATCATAGACTCTCACTTAACATGATGGGCCGAACAAAATCCTCTTTTCCTCTCTTCAACATTCATACCGGTGAATAATCCGTGCGACCAGCATACTTTGAGAGCTCGTTGCTATACATCTGTTAGGAATATATAGCAGCTCATAATGGGCGTCACACTCCGAGTAGATTTAGTATGCAGTACCCTAGATCGATCGATCACATTTATATCTCTCTTGATCTCTTTTAAACAATGATATATTTATTGTATTCACAACTATGATTATCACAAAGACAGTCATAATTGGTTAACCGGTGAATACAAAACTACAATGTGATTCTCCAAAATCGATCTTCCTCTTTCCTTCAAACTCTCAATTTCAGTTCAACTTGCTTTTCTAGAAATGCCCCATTAGATCGAATCACTCATGACCATTGGCAACATCCTAAGATAGCAAACACTAAATAGAAACCTTGAGAATAAGCAAGAGTCTTGAGGGGACTTAAGAATTGAGGAACTCTCTTCCTCAAGAGTCTCACACGACATAAAAGTTGAGATCAAACTTTTGTCACTCTTATTGGTCGTCTCATGCATACGTAGTATGAAATACGTATTACGGTATTAACTCCTTTCCCATGGAGCGTATGTCTACACTTTCAATACCGTACAGATGATAGTTCAGACATACCCAATGTCTAACTTGAGTTCACGTATCTACTCATTCACAAAATTCATCAGAACTCACATCTGGCATCTTAGACAGATAAGGTAAAATATGTGGGGTATTTTACTTTCGGACATAGTAAGTATTATATCCTCATCTTAACACCTAGTTAAGGCGACATACATGTTTTAAGCTTCAGCTCTCGATTATCACCTAGATAATAAGCTTAAAAACAGTCTCATCTCTATTTATCACACAGTAAATAGAGGCGATTACCCGTGTGAGTGGGCTAATCTTATATCTGTCCGACATACTTCTCAACTTAAAATAATGCACTGAGCATTAAGATGCATAAAGATCAAACAAAGATTCATAGGCATTAATGATGAAAACACAAATTCATCAAATTGTGAACACTTAGGGAAATTACAATATTCAGTACATCAGCCTCTACGCAACCCTAGAGATTTCATATGGCCACAAAACACATCTCTGGGTATTGGCTTTGTCATAGGATCTGCTACCATTCTATGCGTAGTATGTACTCTAAGTTCACATCTTTTCGTGCAACCATATCCTTTACAAAATTATACTTGGTATCTATATGTTTGATCTTGCCATGATATTTGGATCTTTGGTGTACACTTTTGCTGCTTGGCTATCACAGTTAACCAATAACAAATCCGCAGCACTTCCAATAACACCTAAATAATCCAATAATCTCTTAAGCCAAACACTTTCTTATACCACTGCTGATAATGCCACGAACTCAACTTCCATCGTGGACAAGGCTATGCATGTTTGTTTCTTACAGCTCCAACATATGGTGCCATCATTCGGTAAGAAAACAAACCCAGAGGTAGATTTCCTTTCATTTAAATCTCCTCCCCAATCAATATCAGGATAGCCTTAGAGTCGCAGATCCTTTCCTTTATAACTCATCATATAATCAGCAGTCCCCTTTAGATACCTCAATATTCTTTTGACGGCTTTCCATTGTGCTTGACCTGGATTGGATTGGTAACTACTCACCATTCCAACTGCAAAACATATCACAAGTCTTGTACACATTATAGTGTACATCAAGTTCCCAACAGCACTAGCATAAGGAACATATTTCGTTTGTTCCTTCTCTTGTGGAGTCCTTGGACACAGACTATGGCTCAATCCTTCACATTTTTGCAATAGGAGTGTCTATGGGTTTGAAATCGTTCAAGAATCTTATTTATGTATGACTCTTGAAATCTAAACTCCAAGAATGTATGCAACATCACCCATGTATTTTATATCAAAATTGGAAGATAACAAATTCTTCACAGTATTGACAAACTCCATATTACTTCTAGCAATTAGTATATCATCAACATATAATGATATGATCACAAATTGATCATTGGATATTTTGATATATACACAATGATCATCATCTATCATTGTAAAGTCATATGCCATTATGGCATTATGAAAATGTATATATCATTATCTTGACGACTGCTTAAGGCCATATATCGACCCCCAAAGTCGACATACCTTTTCTTCTTGGCCTTTCACTATGAAACCAGCAGGTTGTTCCATATATGTTCCTTCCTCTAATTCTCCATTGAGGAAAGCAGTCTTTACATCCATTTGATGTAACTCAAGATCCATACTTGCCATTATTGCCAGAATAATGCGAATCGAGGTAAATCTCACTACAGGAGAAAATATATCTTCATAATCAATTTCTTCATGTTGATTATACCCATTCGCCACAAGGCGAGCCTTATGCCTTTCTATCGAGCCATCAGCCTTTCGTTTTATTTTGAGAACCCAGTTGTTCCCAATAGCTATGCATCCTTTTGGAAGATCAACCAGTTCCTAAATATGGTTTGACTTCATTAACTCCATTTCCTCTTCCATTGCATGAATCCATTTTTCCTTACTAGGGCAATATAGAGCCTTATTAATTATTTCTTGGCTCATCCTCATCTTGTGGAGCAACCATAAGAGTTTCCCTTTCAATGTCAGAACATTGACGGGGAATACTTTGGCGACTTGTTCACCGTATGGGAGATTGTACACTTAGCACATCATTCCCCATCATGCTCCCACTTGGATTAGGTAATGATGATGTTGTCTTATCAAGGTGGTTGCAATTGAGAATGAGTTGAATTTAATTCATCACATCTCATATTACTCCCACTTGGACGAACTCCACTAACATCATTATCTTGATCCAAGGTTTCAAATAGGGAACAATCTTCCCTTATTTCGCCCTTCTTAGGAAATTCATCCACTAAGGATGTGACATCCCGTGATTCAAATTCAGTTATACTCCCACTTTCCTGCTCACCTATGAACACATACCATTTCGAGTGTTCGTAGTATCTCATGAAAATACTATTATTTCCTTTGGGACCCAATTTCCCAAACTTGTGAGAGGACTCATGAATATAGACAGCAAAACCCCATGGCTTAAGAAAACTTAAGTCCGATTTTCTATCTGTCCATAACTCATATGGAGTGGAAATAAATGATTTGGAAGGCATCCGGTTAAGTATATTGGCAGCAGTTAACAACGCATCACTCCAAAGAGTGATAGGTAAGTTAGCATGTGCCATCTTGGACCTAACCATTCCAGTAGGGTTCTGTTTATTCTCTCTACAACACCATTTTGTTGAGGAGTATTTGGAATAGACAACTATCTTTATATTCCTTTTTCATCACATAATTTTCTGAACTCATCAGATAAATATTCTCGATTTCGATCGTTTCTAAATACTTTTATTTTCTTGTCTAATTGATTTTCTGCCGGGTTCATAAACCTTGAAACAACTTATGCTTCAGATTTATGAGAAATCAAATAGACATATCCAAATCGAGTATAATATCTATAAAAAAAAAAAAAAGTGATGAAATAAACAGCCCCTTGCCTTCCTCTCACATTTATTGAACCACAGACGTCCAAATGGATTAAATGCAGAGGAAATTCAGCTCTTTTATCTTTTTCTAAATGGTTTCCTTGTCATTTTCCCTACTAGGCAATGCTCACTTATGGACAAATCGACTTTTTCAATATTGCCCAACAAGCCCTCTATGGCTAGTCTATTCATACGTTGTTGGCCCATATGACCAAGTCTAGCATGCCACCAATCACATCATTGTCATATAAAGAAGAATACGTGAAACAAGGGAATAACATATTGACATCATCACAGTCAATATTTAGTACAATAAAACCATTCAGTAAGTGACCACAACCATAGTAGTTTGTATCTAAACACAAATCTACACATTTATTATGGAAGTTCATACCAAAACCAAGCTTAACCAACATTAAGACAGACACTAAATTTCGACGAATCTCCGAAGCACATAGAACATTAAGGTGCGTCCACCACTCATGTTCAATTGGCAGGTGTCAATTCCTTTACTTCAGCTCTGGAGTTGTTTCCCATATGGATTCACTTAGTTCCAGTTGGTATCGTCGAAATTCCACGAATGATTCTTTATCCTTCGCTATATAGTCTGTCGCTTCTGAATCTACAGTCCACAAAGGATTGGATTCAGCCAATAATACAGAACTTGACACATAATCAAAGTTCTCAAATGTACAAGAGGTGTTGACTTTTTTTTTTTTACTCACAACAGTTGCAAGCATAGTGACATTTCTTGTCACAATTGTAACACCTCACCCTTGACATTTTCTTCACTTGAGGACGTTTTCCTCTGTTGTGTTGATTAACTCTTGATTTCTTGCAATAAGGACTTGATCCTTTGCCTTCCCACATATTGAACGAATCAATACGCTTGCGTTTAGAGCACAAAGCCCTTTCTGAGCTAGAACCAGCATAGCAAATGTCTATTTTCGGCTCAAATACCATTAGGCGGTACTCTTCTAGCTAAGGTGGCACATGGCATCCTTAAGATCTTCCATAACATGGTCAAGAGCTTCTAGTGCTTCTTGCTTTTCCAGCACATATTGAATATTCTTATTCAATATTTCACAATTGTTACCGTTCATATTAGCAATCACGTTCTTAGTTGCTGAACCTTCGTTCTGAACACATCAGACATCCATGCACGAATAATTAATGCCTATCATTTATGCATCTTTATTTGCATAGACCCATCATATTAATAAATAATTTCAAGTAAGGCTTCAGAATCAAAAGGTCACTATGTTTCCAATCATCCTCCAAAAATCCTAACTTAAAATTATCATTAATATAATTGTCTTATGCAAAATCAATTCTATGAAGCTACAAAAGCTTCTATTACTACCCACAGCTAATTACCCACAGCAACCAGCAATAACAGAAAGCAACTATAGATTCTAATATCCAATAAAATAACAATGCTTTCACATGATACGACTAACATATCAGTTGTTACATCAACAACAATCAGGTAGTAAACATTACATAATTAATCAAAGAAATGAATAGGGAATGTCCCTTCTAATCTATCAATCAAAAAACTCGAGAAAAGCGAAGGCACATTTGCCAACCATGGAAAAACTTTTGGAGAGCTTTCATGTCGCCACCAAGGCGCATTCACTCGGCGCCATGTGGCGCTCAATCTAAGGGTTGAAGTTTTGGCCAACTCAATCCTATAGTGCTCTCTTACAAAAGCTTCCACTAGCCTCCTATAACCCGGGACCACGTTGACCTCCCATAGCCGACCTAACACTGCTTGCCATTCAGGTGGAAGAGTGTTCATCAAAGCCGGTACCTTCTCAAAGTCCGGCATAAGATAACCATTCCAGATGATTTTCTGTATCATCTGATTGACCTTGACCACATGTGATACTAAATCACCATCATGCCACCGATAATTAGCTAATTCTGACATCAGCCTTTTAATTCTTGCATTTCCCTCGTTCGTTCTCGGGATTGCAGGTATCCTTGCATAACGCATCACAGTTCCTGCAACAAATGCAGAACTAAAAATGGATCACTTATAATCCATAATAAACATAAGGGAAAATACATAATTTTCCAAAATTTATGCAACAAATGCAAAATTAAAAACAATGGATTACTTATAACCCACATAGGCATGACTTGAAAAAAGAAACAAATTCTTTTTTTTTTTTCACAGGTCAACGGTCAACGGTCAAAGTCAACGGTCAACGGTCAGTCAACGGTCAACGATCGGTCAACGGTCAACGGGTCGGGTCAACGGGCGAGCGGGTCGGACCGGTCGCGACGGTCGAACCGGTCGGACCGGACGGGCCGGTCGGACCGCTCGAGCGGACCGACCGCACGTGCCTCGCGCGTGCGGGAATGACGTCACGCAGACGTCATTCGGCACGTGCCGGGCGCGTGCCTCGTCCGCGAGTCGGGTCGGGTCGCCGGTAGGGTCGGGTCGCCGGCCCGTGACCGCCCGGCGTAATATCGTCGGTGATGACGTCATCGGTGACGTCATCCGAGCGGTTACGACCGTTGGATGACGTCACGATGACGTCATCGCGTGACGTCAGCACGCGTCGGTCCGCGGACCGGCGCGTGCCGTTTCGCCGGTCGCCGGCGCGCACGTGCCGGTTCGTCACCGGCGCGTGTGGCGCACGCGCTGGCGAAGCCAGCGCTTCCAGGCGCGTCGCGCCCACGCGCAGCGGCTTCCGGCCGCGCGTGTGGGCGCGTGCGGTGTCTCCTGGCGGCGCACAATATGTCGCCGGACTCGTCTCGACGTCGCCTTTCTCTCTACGCTTTCAGATTTTTATTCCGACTTACGGAAACTCAGAAAATACGACGTACAGTGCTCGGGTGTCGGGATTTTCGCCCGGTTCCGTACGGCCGAGATTCCCTTTGCGAAAAAAACAATCAAAAAACATCAAATTGATCGGGAAAACGTGAACTAGGGCTCACGATACCAATGTGGGAATAACGGATCCCGAAAATCGGATTCGACACTGAATCGAACCCCTAAATCAATGCGGAAGCGAAGCCCGGGAAAAACACGCATCACCGATCGTAAAGCACACCACGGATTCGAGCGTACCTTGTTAGCCACAGATTAAACACCAACGCTGAAGAAGAGGAAGAAATTCTGGCCCGATGACGCCAATTTGCCTTGAAGGAAGACGGGACGCCTTGTAAGCGTTCTTGGAGGGAGAGAATGCGCGGGAGAGAGGAAGCGTACGTTGAATTGCAAAAACTTCTTATTCTCTCTCTCTCTCTCCTCCCTTTTATACCTTCCCCCTCCACGGGCCTTATTCCCGTGGGCCGGGCCCTTTTAGGCCCAACTTGAGCGGATGGGCCTTAAGCCCAGCTCATAAATCCATCAACAAGCTTATGCTTGAAGATAGTTCTCATGGAAATATCCCACAAACAAAGCAAGAAAACTTCTTTCCATCTGAAAAAAATTTGTACAGTCATGCTTGTGCTTTGCTTCATGACTTCAGGTGATTGTTTTCTAAGAAAATCAGATGCTTCCGGTAAGTACACATGCCTCGAAACTTATACAAAGAAGAAGAAAGCCAAAAGTCGAAAAGTTAAAAAGAATTTGATATATATAGCATTCGCATACTGGTAGCATTTAAGTCTAGCTCTTTTGCATTTTAGCAATCCAATGGGTGGCCCATGTGTGAAATGAGTTTGAATAAAATGGGCCATAATCTCAATCTTGAAGGCGAGACTGATGAAGGCCGAAACTATCTGAAAAAGAATTCCATGGGATATTGGAAAAGATTCACCAATTTGAAAAAGCCAAAATCACGGTTATTTGCAAAAATAAAGCTTGAAAGGAGCAACAAATTCGGTGTATTGATTTTGAGTGATTTTTGCAGCAAATTGAAAAGGAAGAGAGAGTTACCGACCAAAAAAAAAAAAAAAAAAAAAAAGAAAGAGAGAGAAGAAATAGAGACAAAGAGATGGCATTCCTTTCGTCTTCTTTCTCTTTTCTTTTTATGATAGGTGGCATTGCTTGGAGAAGGCCGATACAGACGGAAGCCCTCCTCACCAGATCTGTTGAGGGTGAGGCCATCCTAGCGTAAATAGAGGCAAGCTTCGACAAGGGCCCCTCTTGCAAGATATGGCTTAGGCGAGGGTTTGCCCTCACTAGCCACTGCCTATAGCCAGAGGCCGGCGACCACCAAATGATAAAAAGAAAAGGAAAAAACAAAGCAAGAAAAAGAATAAAATATCCGTTTTAGTTTTTTCCTCTAACCAACCTCCTAACTCCATAAGTAACTGCATGTATATATAGAAAATAAAAATAGTACATCCTCTAATCAAGTCCAATGGGGTACACGTGCTCAAACTTGAGACGTGATATAACAAAAAGTAATTGACAGAGCAACTTTCGAAAAAAAATCTAGTCACTTAATAAACTATACAGAGTGTGTGGCAAATTTCCATTAGTATGTATTTAATCAAGTAGCTTGAGGAAGCACGAATTCATTACAAAAATTGGAACAAGTCACATGGTACACATTCTTTTCCGACAAGAAAAAATGATGGCATACATGCTTAATTAATTGTTTTTAAATTGGACAAGCAGACACATAGACTGTCAAAACTTGGCACGGAAGAATACTTTAAGTACCAAAAGTTAGAAAAATAATACTTAAGTTTAAAAAAAATCGAAGCAAAATAGATCAGTTAAGTGCCAATGGTGAGAGAATCCGGCCAAAATGTTGACGTTGCGATTTTCCGTCAAGCCTAGTGCGAAAGGACGTTGTTTTGCACGCTGATATGACTAGACAATGCTAAAACGATATCGTTTTGATGCTGACGTGGTAAATAATTAATATAAAAATTAATTAGATTAAATTTAAAATTAATTTTTAAAAAAAAAAGGAAGAGAGGAGAAAGATGAAAAGCCGCCACCACCCCGCTGTCGCCGGGAAGGCGGGGGGTGGGTCAGCTAAGGTTGCCGAGCCCTAGCTAGTGGCTGGGCAAGGGCCAGCGACCCTTGCCAGATCTAGGGGAGGGCTGCGACCCTCACCCCAGATTTGGACGATGGCTCACAGGCCCTTGCCGCCGTCACCTATTCATCTTCCTCCTCCCTACTTTTTTTTTTTAATTACAAATTTTCGTTTTTAATTTAATTTAATTAATTTTTATATTAAAATTCGAATTGTATCAAAAGGATGTCTTTTGTGTTTATTTGTTGAGTCAGCCTTCCGCCAAGCTACGTAAGCGAGAAAAATTAATAAAAAAATTGTTACGTGGGATTTCTGACGGGGTTCACCAGATGTGGCACATAAGTATCACATTTTTTTTAAAAAAAGTAGCACTTAAGTGTCACTTTCATAACTTTTTAGACTTCAGTCCATGTGTCAGTTTTGACTTGAGATATTCTTTTGCCTTTTAAATCGATTTGGACGTTTGAACAGTTTTGTCTTTAGGTGCAGATTCGTGAGTTTTTATTGAGTTACGTAACCATTAAAAGATGTTCTCCCGTTCTACATGTGTGCTTCGAAATCATATCCTATTTGGATTCATTTGCCATTAAAAATCGTAGAGGTGAAAGGACATTTTCACATGATAATGCATGTTCGGACTTCACCACATGCTAAACATAATATATATCTTTAGGTAGCTGAATCTCTCCTTTCTGACATAGACATCACCAGTACTCGACGAAAAAGAACCTGCCTCTGCGAATTCATATGCTAATGAAGCTAAAAATTTCTGATTAGCAGGAAATTAAGTATTATCCAATCATTCGGCGATCGTGACTAACTAATCAGGTTCACTACACCATTGCGGTAATGCAAACTATCTAATCCGTGTTAAAAATAATTGGAATAGTTATTTAGGATATTTCTTCCTATATTTTAGATAACTATGATATTTCTTTTGATTTTCTATATCTTTCAAGATTGTACGAATACTTTCTTTTGATTGTACATATCTTGATTATACTATGTTACCCTAGATAGTCATCTTATTAAGTTTATAAATAGGCTATGTATACTTCATTATAGTACACAAAATTGCACAGAAAGTTCAACAATTCTCTCTTCCACATTCTTATTATTAACTTGGTATCAAAGTTAGTCCATCTTGAAGTGCATATGGTGCACTCGCACTAGTGCACACCCAATTGCACATCCAAGGCTAAGTTTTGCTTTTGTCAATTTTTTTTATTTATTTTGCATCTTGTCATTTTTCTTTCCAATAAGTCTTGATATCCTCCGGTGTATTGCTGTCTCATAGTCTGTGGAGCCCTTTCATCTGAGAAAGCATCATCGAGTTAGTTTCATCTATAAAGCCACCCAAATTAGTGGCTTGTTGTTTTCTTCGATTCTCAGCTTGGTTATTATGACAACAAATGCAAAGGCGACGGCATTCAGTGATTGTTTTAAAAAGCAAGGCTAGCCGCATTTGTTGCATTTGTCTAGTTACTCTTTAATTTAGCAAAGCCAAGTGCCAACCATATCGGTCGCTTGCTGTTTTTCCTTTGTTTTTCCTTTGATTCATGATCTTCACTTGTTTATATCGAAAAACCACCACTAGACTCACCATTCGCAGACGAACAAGATCTTGAAATCTCGTCAACAATCGTCTAGGCATCTTTTTATTTATTTTTTTATCCAAAATCAAGCTAACTTAATTACATTGAGTTTGAAAGGATGTCATAGATATTTAGAAAAAATTTCTAGGATATTTTCCTATATTAGAATTAATTAGGATATTCTCTTGATTTTTTGTATCTTTTAAGATTGACCAAATATCTCCCTAATAATTCTTAACTATCCATAGAAAGGAATATTGATCTCGAATTACTAACGTCTTAAATTAGGTAATATGGAAGCTAAAATCTAATCGGGCAACCTAAATAAACCAAACAAAAACATAAAAAACCTCATGTGAAACCATAGCCATGAGGAGCCAACTCCTAGCATGTTATCCCGGCACTCACAGTGCTACCCTTCTCATTCATTGCCTTAAGGCCGTCTCCATCTGCCAATCTCTCTCTCTCTCTCTCTCTCTCTCTCTCTCTCTCTCTCAATCTGCCGCCGCTACTATATGCCTCAGGTCATTACCTTTTATATTTAGTACTTCTAGGTAGGGCTGGGCATCGGTCAAGGGTCAACCCTGGACCAACCCTGGATCGGCCCAACCCTACTGGTCTTGATTCGGTTCCCAAGGGGACCAAATTGGCCCTTGGTCCTAGAATTCCCGGACCAGCACTGTGTGAATCGGTCCTTGGTCCTGAAAGTTCTGGGTCAGTTTAATCCGGACCAACCATGAATATATATACTATTTATAATTTTTTTATATAAAAAAACCTTAAAATAAACGACGTCAACAACATTAAACAACCCTTTAGTGAGTAGTTCAAGTAATTTTACATTATTCTTTAATAACTTAGATTTTTAATGTCATTTATGACATTAATAGTCATAATTTACGAATGAGAAAAATGTTTTTGTAAGGAGTCCTCACGGCGTCAAAAAATGTATAAACAACTCCTTATACCATCCTCTTTTAGTATTCGTTCTCTTTTATTTTATTTTATTTTTTTTGTCCTCTTAGGATGCGTTTGGTATCGTTTCTGTTCAAAAATTGTTCCAGGGAACAGAAATAAAAAAAAAAAGTGTTTCTGTTCCGGGGAACAGTTTTTGAACAAAAGAACGCGTTTGGTAAGTGTAAAAAAAAAAAAATTGTTCTTGAATAAAAAAGAACAGAAACACGTTTTAATCGCACTCATTTTTTTGTTCCTAGAATAGAAAAAGAACAGAAACACGTTTGGTAAACTGTACAAAATTTCTGTTTTAAATTTTTCAAAAAATGCTTTTTTTTTTTAATAAAGTTTAAACTTGATATTGAATTCTCATTCTCATGAAATGCTCATTAATTTTATTTTGTTCATGGTGAGTGAAGAAATGTCATGATCACCAAAGATTTACCACAAATTTAGGTTGCTCACAATTTTTCACCGGATATTGGATCATGCAAGACCTTAAAAGTAAATTACTACATGAGAAAAGTTGTTACTTCCTAATTTCTCGAATGACACCATCATGGATGGACAATTTGAGGGTGTTTTACTGCACTATTATTTGGCATTTAACAAGCAGCTATATTTTCATGTTACGAACTCTATGAATAAATTACTGTACGTAAAGTTAAATCGCTACCTTTAAGTGAGATGTGAGAACGAGGCACGACTATTGCAGCTTAAGTAACAAACTACTGCTTACAAGTGCAATGTTTTCGTGTTACACATTCTCGGATGCATCCTTTCTTGTATAAAGAAAATGTCATTTTAGTTGGATGAGCTCAGGCTATTTAATATAATGTCACACACTACTCATACACTTTATCTATTCCCATTCATCGTTGAATTCAAAATTCAACATAAATTAGTATCGAACGCCAAATTATTTAAAACATGTTGCGACTAATAGTGAATTGGAACTTTTTCTTCCGCAATTTCTATGATTGAATTACCTTTTTTAACTTTAAGAAGTTCGACGAGAAAATAATAATTACTTTTCCACGAGTTAAATGAAGACCTGCCCTCCCTATTGAGTCCTGCGCTTGTCATAGAGGTCACATTCCTCAAATTGCATTACGCATGCACGCATGCATGAACAACACGAAAATGAGAGAACTGCTCTCCTCAACCATGAATCCATCAAAGTCAATGGCCAAGGTAAAGAATTATGCACGCTCAAGACAAATTGATTGAACAGGTGCACGAAATCATGCACATACATAACTAGATCAAACACAAAGTTTCCCAGATTCTTCTCCAACAGTAGGTAAGCCACTACGACAGAAGGAAAAAACGGGCCTAACTCCACGGTCTATCTAAATGCCCGCATTCTGAAATTGCAAGAGCCAGAGTGATTTTAATAGAATATACAGCGCTCATCCCGCTCCCGTAAACAAATTTGTGCGACACTAGTCCATCAAAAATCCAAACAAACTAGTCAAACTAGCGTATGATCCTCAGTAAAATCAGTTCCTTCACAGAAAGCAAACCGAACATCCAACTCTGCAAGATTAGGCTCCGACCAAGCTATGATGCTGCAAGCGGCAAAAGCTAAACATCAGCATCAGCATTAGCATGGCAGGCAAGTTATGCTACATGGAATAAAAGAGGGGGGGGCAGATCCGTGGCTCCGATCAGCATCATCCACTCATGCCGAAGTCTTCCGCAGAATGATACAGACCATAGGCTCCTGGTACCTCCATCTTCCCACCCAGATGCTCATTTCCTGCAAGACCGCCTAGGAACATATCAGAAATTAGCAACTCCACATGTGCTTTAGGCAAAATTGGCTTATGCTAACGAACATTTGCAATTCAGTTAGCATCATCGATGCTATTACCCAAATCTGAGATGGGAAACCCATCATAATCATTACATAGATAGCAGGGAACAGTCAAAATTCACAGTAAATATATATGAAATTAAGAATCGATGAGGCATATTTAGACTCAAAAACCAGTGAATGTTGCTGTTACGTAGAATGGAAAAGCTTGGGAGGGTCAATTGAACAGTTCTTTGCTATCGAATTGACCAAAGATTAACTTCACCAAGAACTGTTCATACCAATTTCTGAATCTCTCTGTTAGGATAATCAGCAAATGCATGGATATAAAAACACTTCTCTGCTGATATCATCGCTAAAAATCACCTAATCTGTCGTGTTTCATCTAGATAATGTCCAAAAGCAAATCTGGAAATGATAAGACTCTAGGTTATCAAATCAAATTACACCATTATCAATCTAGATGACTCCCCTTAATAATAAGGTGTATATCTGAGTATGTACCTGGATTTGGCAGCATGGCATCATAGAAAGATAGCTGGCCTAGGTTCCTATTCCTGGATCTCAAACTGCCATCTGAATAAACCATGCTCTCCACTTTGGCCTGTGAATCATCAAAATGAAGATCTGAGCTAATCTCAGGGCTGTGGAAGCACAAATCTTCGTTCCTTGATACAGGATTCTGCTGAGATTGAAAGATCTCAGGTTTTGTCTTCATCTCATTTGGTGACTCAACTTCGCTTCGCTTCAGATTCAGTATTGTTGCCGGTTGCATTCTGCATTTTCCTTTTGGATCGTGCACGCCGGTTCTAGAACCAGTTATAGACATTTGTTTCTGAAATTTGTCCATGTTGGCTCAGTTCGGTAGTAATCTCTTTGATTTTCTGTTTGCTTGGGGTACCATTTCCTTCATTGAAGAAAAAAATTACTAGGATCATCTAACAAAAATAGGCAGCTATTACACGGCTAAAGCGATAGGATTACATATTAGACAGCAGGCAGAGAGAAATGTAGCCTTCAGAAACCTCCTTTCTATGGAGAAAAGGCTCCTAGACATCATAATTATGAAGCTGCACTAAGGAATAGAAAAACCCCCAGAGAAAGGAGAGTCACAGAAGATTTAAGCATATGCTTTTGGAGTTCATCAATTTGTAATGTAGCATGTGCTTTTCCGGAAGAATGGAGCTTGAGCTGCTGCAATCGCTTGGGGCTCGTTACGCTCGCTCGAGCGGGAGAGACGCGCTCTCCGCTCGAGCGAGCGTCGCTGCTCGCCGAGCGACCACGGCAGCTCGAGCTCGGCGGAGCGGCTCCGGCGAGTAGCCGTCGCCCGGATCTGCGGCAGATCTGGGCGAGCAACGCTCGCTTGGGGCTCAAGCTCGAGCGAGCCTCTCGCAGATCTGGGCAAGCGCTGGCTCGAGCGAGCCCTCACGCTCGAGCTCCGACCAGCCATTGCCCAGATCTGCGAGGGGTGGCTCTCGCCGAAGCCCTTGTCAATCGGTGAAGGAGGAGCAGTGAGCAGGTTTACCTGGTGAAGGAGCAGCGGCTGTCGACGCCGGAGAGGACGACGATGGAGAAGCCAGATGGTCTCGAGACAGAGGCGGCTGTCGGCGCCGAAGAGGACAACGGTGGAGAAGCCGGATGGTCTCGAGACAGAGGCGGTTGTCGGCGCCGGAGAGTGGGAGGCGCCGGAGAAGACGACAGTGGAGACGCTCGCAGGAGGAGACGCTCGCAAGAGGAGAGGCGGTGTTCGAAGGGCTGAGCAAGAAATAGAAAAGAAACACGATTTTGTTCCTTTTTGTTCTTCAAATATGTTTGAAATAAGAAACATAAATTTGTTGTTTCTTATTTACGTTCCCTTTTGTTTCGGGGAACAAAAAAAAAAAAGAATGTAAACGCACCCAAACGCGTTTTGTTCTTTTTTTTTTGTTCAGGAGAACAAAAAAACAAAAAAAATGTTCAAAAACAGAAAAAAAGAGTGCAAACAAACGCACCCTTAGTCTTCAATTTGCCAAAATCGAAAGAAACAACTTCTCCACTTCCTACTCGACATTCGCCTCATTCGCTTTGGGTCACTCGTGCTGCTCGCCGCTTGATGCTCGCTTGGCTTATTGCTCCCCGCTCAACATTCAATGCACATTCTATTCAACTCACCCCACTTAACCCTCACCGCTTGCCTTTCTTAGCTAACCTCTCTCATCATCAAATCCATTGGGTTAGTACGGTCCTCTGTTGCCCTTTCAAGAAGTACAAAAAATGAAATAAAAAATTATTGGTTAGTCCTAGATTGACCTTGAAACCAAACCGAACTCATTGGGTTAGTCCAATCCCCAATCGCTTTTTTAAGGAGTACAAAAAATGAAATAAAAAATTATCAGTTGGTCCCGGGTTGACCCTAGAACCGAACCGAACCTATTGGATCAGTTTGGTCCTTAGTCCCAAGCTCAATAGGGTTAGTCCTTGGTTCCAAAAATTGAGGACCAGCACTGTGCGGGTTAGTCCTAGGGTCAGGGGGTGGACCGGCCCAACCCAGACCATGCTCACCCCTACTTCTAGGCCTTTGCTATTGCCCTTGTCATCATAAACTAGCTAGCTAATGCAAATGTCTCCTTATCTCCGTGTTTAACCTATGAGACGATATCGGTATTGCATCCTTTCGCAGTGCATAAAAAGATGCACAGCTTCACGTTGTCTAGTGGGATGCTATTCCACCAATCGAAGATTCCCACATCAATAATGGACATTTATATTGGCTCCTCACGCACCCGTGTTAGGGAAATCTCTTATGATGTTTTAAAGATGGCAAAATAAATCAAAAAAGTTACTAACATGTTTAATGATTGAGTAATAGACTATGCGGATGATAGAATGTGTAAATGATATTATCAAAATCTATACTTGGAAAAACCAGAAGACAAACTCTATGCTAAAGCTGAACTTATTCAGATTGTGTCCAGACCTTAAGGCTAAATATGTTTAGAAGCAGAATATGTTCAAACTTACGTCCAGATTATAAAGTTTATTTCAGATAAAAGACACTCAGACTTTACTTCAAACAAAATATTCTCAGACTTTAACGAGACATAAGTCCAAAACGTGACAAGGTCCAGAACGAGGCACAAGTCCAGAACATGACAAGGTCCAGAACGTGACACAAGTTCAGAACATAGCAGATTCAGAACGAGACAATTTGACAGAACGTAACATAAGCCATAAACATATAACAACTAGTGATTTGGTTTGGATTCTACATCAAGATAGATTTGATTTACTCAATCTAATTTATTAACAATTGGATCTTGAAGACAAAAAACTTTCTATATGAAAAAGCTCTACTTATGGAAATCAAGATTCTGTTTGTATGGGCGATCAGAATCAATTTGGGATTCTACTTTTGTTACTCAATGACTACCAAATCTTCTAGATACAGATCTGTCAAATGGGTAGATTGGAAGACAATTGTCGCGATCAAATTTTCGGGTGTGGACCACCTAGGGTTTGGCTAATGGATTGTTAAGCCTAGACTTAACTCGGGCTCTCCCAAGCCCATACCAATTCGCGACTTTAGGTTCAAATTCTTAACATGCAAATTTTTTTAATTAAGAGTCGCCACTAATCTATTTTTGGTGGGTCGATTAGAAACCCAAGTAAAGTAACGGGAGTTTTACTTTACTCCTACGAACCGAGATTTGGGTACGGGGGGACTTGGTTACGCTAGATTTCTCTAGCGCCCTTTCGGTACCATTTCTTTTTATTTTGACAAAAAGGTTTTGCGGCGAAAGCTTAAATTGGTTTTAAACTATTTCCTAACATGTGAGGTTATCATACGGGTGCGCAAACCATCAATTTAACACCCAGATAAAGCAATGAATAAATTGCAGAAACTTACCTCAAAGCAACGAAAGCATCTGCGTTGTTAGATCAGAATTCACATCAACAACCCTAGATATGATTTCTAATTAACACGCAATTTCTTTTTTTTTCTTTTTTGTTTTCACTTAATTAATGAGAATCATGCTTTATGCAATGCATGTCACTAATTTAACATGAAATGATATGACATGGCAACATGACTTAGCTATATGACCTAAGCGATATGACATAAATAAGCATGTAGTCTATCCTGAAGCATGAGATGGATTTATTCTAAAAAATAATTTTTTGTATTTTCCATGAGATTCGAAATTAAAGAAATGCAACACTTAAATATGCAATCTAAATTAATCTAATGACCTAATTCTAATGACGGGCAATTTCTAATTAAATGCATCTAACAAAAATCACTAAATGACGTGCAAAGAATGTCCTAATTCTACATGACATATGCATAATGACTTTTTTTGTGTTTTTCCTTTTTTCCTTTTTTTTAAATTAATAATTGCCAAATAATTAAACATGCAATTAAAATCTAGCAACCTAAATTGATTTATTTGAATTTGGATTTTTTTGATTTTTTCTTAAATTTGAAATAAAATTCATATTCTAAACATGTAAACCCTAAGACATGCAATATTCTAACTCAAATATATCTCGAGATAAAAAGCGCAATTAAAACGAGACAATTCATTCAAAATCATCAAAAATCGCACATCATTCGGATCAAGAGATAATATTTCGCTAATAAAATCGATAAATTGATCTTAAGCCTTAAAGATCAAATTATCAATTTTACTCCCATTTGATTAATTATTTCATCTAAAGCGCTTATAGATGAAATAAAAAATCAGTGCGGTTGCGAATCGGGTGATATATTGGGATTTCGATTATGCGTAGATAGGTATTTCAACCAAAGAAAACACCATATAAAGAGATAATAATAAAGAAAATAAAGAAAAACCTAAGCTTGCCTAATAAAGCAAAGCAAAAATACCTAATTTAACTCTTTTTTTTACTTTTTTATTATAAAAGAAAAAAAAATGAAATCTGGGCCGCTGGTTCAGGGGTCCGGTGAGGGGGATCGTCGGCGAGGATCTCCGGCGAGAGTACAGCAGGCACTGGCGGCGAACGAGCGAGCGGTGAGCGGGGGGTGCAGCGGCGGCGAGATGCGGATGCGGCGGTGGCTGGCGGAACTGTGGGAGCAGGCAGGTCGTCCGTCGCGGGTCAAGCGTCGTAGGGGCAGCTAGGGTTGCTGTGGTGCGGTCGCTCGCAGGGGGGCCGGTGCTCGGACAACGGGCGGAGACGGTGGGTCGTCGGCAACGGCAGAGACGGAGGGGCCGTCGGGCACTGCAGGTCACGGGCAGAGGACTCGGGCGGCTGCGGCGAGGAGCTCCGGCGTCTGGATCTCGGCTCGGCAGCGGCGGCGACTTAACAGGCGGAGGCGAGCAGGGGCGCCGGGATCGTCGCAGCTTCAGCAGGCGTTGGGCAGAGGCATCATGGGCGGATCTCGAGCGGCGGAGACCGGCGAACGGGTTCGACAAAGGCGAGATCTGCGCTGAGCAGTCACGATCGGGTGGCAGAGCAGGGCCGGAGAGGCTCCGGCGTCGGGATCGTCGCAGCTTCAGCAGCCGCGTCTGGAGACGGTGGTAGGGCGTCGCGGGTCGCTGGCGTCGGATCGCGTGGAGTGGGAGCAGCGTCTCGGCGTCAAGGCAGCAGTGGCGGCAACCGGCGCAGCGAAGGCCGGCAGGTGGAACGGCGAGGGGAGACTCGGAGAAGATGATGAACAGGAGCCTTTTTTTTTTTTTTTTTTTTTTTTTCCCTCTCTCTCTTCTCTGCCGCACGTCCTTTCCCCTCTGCTTTTTCTACTTTTTCCCTTTGACTTTTCTTTTCTTCTTTTCAACGAAACTTCACCCTTCAAAAACCCTAGAAACGAAGGAAGAACATTTTCTCTCTTGCTTTTAACCTAGAAACCGAGAGAAAAGCCGGCCGTATGTTTTATGTGTGGCCCCCCTCCCCCCAATTTACCGTACGTGACCCTTTTTATAAGCCCAAAAATTGTATCTTAGGGTATATTTCATTTCTAATTTTGTTTGAGCACGATACCCCTAAATATATCGATAAAATATTTTTCGCATATTCCATCAAGAAAATTCCCCCTTTGTGCAAAAATGCATCTCCCAGCATATATTATCTATATATGTGAAAAATCTTAACGAAATATAACAAAAAATAAAATTTTCCTAAATTATATGCCATGTGATTATGATTTTTTTTATTTTTTATTCAGCAAAAATTAATCCCAAAAATTTAGGTGTCAACAACAATCTTCTAGATACTATCCAACTGCTAGTTTGGAAGTGGAGGAGTATTTAAGGAAATTAATGACTGATGAGCAAGCAAGATACGAAGCGTAAAATTTATAATTCCAAAGTTTGAGCGATCTTCAATCATATACTTGTCTTTGGTGAGCTTAAACGTTTGTGATCGTGAAAGAAATACCAAAAGAGTGAGTTAGTAAGATAGTGTGATCTACCATTGACTGTTTGCACTCAAAATTGTAATATCTTGTTGATCACATAGTGGAATCTAGCAAGAAGGTTGTTAGCGTGGGAGAGTGGACGTATGCTTAATCTAAATCGAACTATTATAAACTTCGTGTGCAACATTCTCTTTTCTTAATTCTTCTTATTTAAGTCTATTGCATAATTACAGGTTATTTCAGAAGTTTGTTCCATCGCATGATAGATTCTGAACATCTACCAAAATATTTTTGTTTATACAATCAAAATCAATTTTCATGGAATAAAATCTCCGAAAGTAGGCAAAAACAATACGTTCTAGCCTATGACTATAGTTGCTCTGATACCACATATAAGCCTTGAAATCAGCACCCTAAGATCACTATAGCTAGGATCCTAGAACATAATAATGGAGAGAAAGTGACTTGTGCATCTATTTTGGAGTTTATCATTCTTAATATGGAACGACAATGGCCCGTTAGCTCTAGCCTTCTCCTCCATTGCACTCCTTAACACTAGCTTCAATGAAACAACCCCTCACTCTCTCCTTATGTGAGGTTGTATGTGTCCTTAGGGTTAAACGAGAGATTTGAGCACTATTTGTAGAGCTTTTGGTCATGGGGCCTCTCATCATTGGTCGGTTTTACTTGACCCACACTATCCAATCTTATGTTAGAGATAATAATAATCTTTATATCTTACCTTATTAGATCAATCCCGTATAATGATAAATTACAATCTCAATTCATTTGGCTCGCATCAGAAAAACTCTTATAGTGACATTAATATCTCTTACTGGAAAAAAAGAATGTTCCATTAACACATGTACAATATTCCAATATTCCATCACGCCCCCCCCAAATGTGGAAAATGGTTTTTCTGAAATAATTGCCTTTCTAATGCCACACAATGTGTTGACCCTCCTATTTTGCAAACTTTTTCCATAAAAAGAATTTCTCAATTCTCTTTTGTGAAGAAGCGTGTGCTGGGGATGCATTTGCAGGTGTCGTGCTCTCAATGATTAGTGAGAAAAATGGAGGTGGGTATGCGTTGCTGCTTGATGGCTCCACTTTTGAGGAGATTGCCAGAGCAAAGTTCCCTTATGGCCTTCCTTATGGTTTCCATGGTTGCTGGATCCCAAAGAAGTAAAGATCTTCCATGAGGGTATTCGTTAATAAGATGACAACATTGATGAATGGTGGTGGTCCGTGTTCTATATGATCAAGTAGAATTTGCTTAGTAATGACTTCATTTTATGCATGCAAAGCTGGAGATCTATGGAAATGATGCTTGCTAGTATTGATGCAGGTTTGAGTTGTGTATTTTTGGTTCAAGACTTTGAGTTAATATATGTCATGTCCTCTTTATGTCGTGAACCGGACTATGTCAAGTTCAAATAAATCTTTGAAACCCTTGACTCTTGTTCTAAAAGTATAGATTCTTGTGAAAGAAGGAAAGATGACAAACATTCAAAGATCACTTTCCGAGATCGTCCTCAACCCATGGCCATGAAGAGCCAACTGCTAGCATCTTTCTCCGGCAATTTCACCTGCAAGATGTCCTCGCATGAAAATAATAGTGCAGAAGAATTAAGAAAGACTCCACTATATCGTGACTTACTTGGTGCCGAAGATCTAAATCACATGGAGGATCGAGCACGTAGCACGAAGCATCTTCACTAAGGCTGAAGCAGATCGTCTCCATTTGAAGATCACTTTCCGAGATCTTCTTCAACCCATGGCCATGAAGAGCCAACTGCTAGCATCTTATCTCCAGCAAATTTCACCTGCATGATCTCCTCGCATGAACATAATATTGCAGAAGAATTAAGAAAGACTCCACTTTATCGTGACTTACTTGGTGCCGAAGACCTAAATCACATGGAGGATCGAGTATGTAGCACAAAGCGCCTTCACTAAGGCTGAAGCGGATCATCTCCGTGACGCCCTTAAACCAACCAAACCAACTCTCTAAACCACACTGACTCTCTCTCTCTCTCTCTCTCTCTCTCTCTCTCTCTCTCTCTCTCTCTCTCTCTCTCTCTCTCTTGTTCTCTCGTACGGCACAGACAAGAAAGAAAAAGGAAACCCATAATGAACCAGAGAAAGGAGCTCAAAACATATTTAAAAAAAGAAGAAGAAGAAGAAGAAATAGAAAGTCATGGGGTCAACAAGACGCAGTGGATCTCTCTCAGGCAATACGATTAAAAGGAAAATATAAGCATATAAGATTATAGTTGCATGACAATTCTTGTTATTACTAATACAGATATTCACCATCTGACGCGGAGTTCCACTCTTGGACTATAGCCTCAGATTTGTTCATGAGGGCGAGGGTGAAATCAGCATGGATGGCTTGCCTATGATTCAAGTATATAAGAAATAGTTCTAAACCTGCAAAAAACTCCATTTAACGCTGAGAGTCTTGAGGAGGTGACGAGCAACTGCAGATTGTACTGCATTCATGTTTTATAGAAGAGTTTAATCATGTTTTGTTTTTCGAGCGCGTTCAGATTTTGTGCTTAAGATATCCATGAGTTAAATTTCTTGTTGTTTATACTTTCCACACGGGGCCCTGTCTTTGGGCTCAATAATGAGGCTTTGCTTAACCTTGCTTAATTTATTCTGAGTTCTCTAATTTTTCGCAAATTATTTACAATTTCTCTAGTGTTAACTTATTACTTACATACCCGCATAATAACCATCACATGTTAGTGATTTAGAATTAAATTTAATAAAGATTATTTGCAAAACATATTTTAAATAAAGAAAAAATGTACTGAAATAGCCTCATATTAATCTACAATAATCAAGTCCATGTATCTATGAATCTCCGGTTCACAAAAATAACAAATACTCCTATAATTTGCATGGGTGTCTAATCAACCCATAACCAATTGTGGCAACTCCAAAATAAATTTGAATTTCATATTTAAATGATTTGGTTAAAATCTCAAGTTGCGATTTATAAGGCCTTGGGAGAGTCTGCTCTAGGTCAACCTCGACCTCGCCGACCGTCGCCTCTGACCAGTCACGGAGGTTCGGCCACCAGGTGGAGGAACAAGAGGAGAAGAAAAAAAGAAAAAAAATTCAAATTCAAATTCAAATTCAAAAATATTATTAAAAGCTATCACGTCAGTGCTTATCAAGCCACGTCAGCCAACTAACGTCCAATCAGCAAAATCCAGCCAAAATTGGCCGGAAAAGACTGAATCAGCACAATGTAAAAAGGTTTAGAACTAAATTGGCACCAAAAAAAGGTTTAGGACTAAATCGGCACAAAGACAAAAGGTTTATGACTTTTTTGGCACTTTTCCCTAAGAAGATGTGGAATAGTAAGCCATGGTGAGTCACTTCAGATATTAAAATGCATATGTTAAGCATTAGTACCCATTGCTTATGAACAAGTTTGATAATAAGGGGGTTCATTACATATCTGAGGGTTATGATAATCAAAGGAAAGGGCGGAAGTGTTGCAATCTTACAACAATGTAGTTTTACATTTCCAAGAGCATGATGTTCGATAAGGCATCATTGTGGTGGCCATCACAAACAGTTGTACTACTAGATTCAAAACAAATTGAAGACATAAAGAAAGAATGGAACAAGGTAATGGGTCTGGCAAGGTCTAGCCTATCGAAGATGTAATTATTGAAAGTGAACCTGCAGAAGAAGTTGAAGCACAACAGCTAGAAAAATCAAAGAGCCTATGGCGAATAGTTATACGTCCAAAAATAACAAAAGAGCTTCAACCAAGTCAGATAAATGAACTTGAAGAGCAAGAACCTCATATAAGGAGGTCAATTAGGCAAAAGAAACTAAATCATAAATATGCAAATGCAACTTTAACTGAATGATGTTGAAATATTAGTCATTTATGTATGAGTAGGCCTCACAAGGGGTAGAATGGAGGAAGGCTATGGAACAAGAGATTCAAGCTTTCAATTAGAATGAGACATGGAATTCGGTGCCAAAATGTAGAGAGATACACCTTCAACCTTGCAAGTGTGGCCCTAAGATCTTAAAAATGACCAAAAGAGTTTATAGAAAGATATAAGGCATATTTAATTGGTTGAAGCTTTTCTCAAAAGTACAGGCTAAATTATGACTAAACCTTTAGCCTAGCGACAAATGTTACTACAGTTAGAGTCTTACTAGCACTAACAACAAGCAAGTCATAAAAGAAATGACAGATAAATGTAAAGAATGTCTTCTTGCTTGGAGAGTCAGATCAAATCATATAGTTGGAGCAGCCAAACGATTTTAAAAGTAAGGCTTATTCAAGTTATGTCTGCATATTTAAAAAAGTGCTTTATGGTTTGAAGTAGCTCCAGGAATGAGGCATGAGAGCATCACATAATTTCTAATGCAGAGTGGCTATTCAATACCACCAATAGATTCAAGCTTATTTGTGAAGGAAGAACGTGAAAGGCTGCAAAAGTACTAATTTATATGGATAATCTAATGTCCACTAGAGATTATGAAGACGAGATATATTAAATAAGAGCCAATCTCTCTATACGATTTCACATGAAGGAATTTGGAGAACTAAAACACTTCTTAAGACCTAAGGCTGAGCAAACCAAGAAGAGATACCCATATGTCAACAAAAGTATGCACGGAATCTTCTAGAGAAGTTCAGGATGTTTGATTGCACACATCTCTACACATATGAATGGAAATATAAAGGGAATATGATATCTATCTAGTGTGATGTATGGAATGACTAGTAAGAAGCAATTAATAGTGTCACTATCAACCATGGCAACCGAGTAGGGAGCAGCGACAATGGTGGCTTAAGAAAGTACGTGGTTTGTGCAATTTATCAAGGCTCCACATTAACTTATCCAATGCCCCGTAATGATAATCAAACGACCATCCCCATAGACAACTGGCGGAGAACCCAATCTTTCTCACTAGAAGCATGCGTGTAGAGGTACATTACCACTTCTTGCATAAAAAAAAATAATCATAAAATAAAATAAAAAAACATAGTTGAGAAAGATAGAGATGAAACACATTAAGACAAGTGATCAAATTATAGATATATTCACAAAGGACTTGAAACTACAAATTTCGAAGAGTTTCAAAAGCAACTCCGCATGGTTACTAAATCCATATTAAGAAAAGAGTAGTCCATGAGGGGGAGTATTGAAAAAAAAATGCATAAGAAAGTAGAATCGTGGCCTACACCTAGTATTATTGGGGGTAAGTACAGTATCAGTGCCAAAAGTTTATTTTGGATCACTTAAGTATCAAAAAGTTTGAAAAATGATCATTTTAGTGTCAACGCCGATCTGATTGATCGGAAACCTGACGTGACACTTTTTTATTAATTTTTGAAGCTAATGTGGCTCGTCGGAGAGTACAGTCAGCATCTAAACAACAAAACGACGCCGTTTGGTGTCTTTCCCCCAAGTTAGAACCCTAAATCCCCAAATTGAGAGAGAGAGAGAGAGAGAGAGAGAGAAGGTGTGACATGGGCTTCCTTGTCGTCTTCTTCCCCAAAGAACAATACCAGCACTAGCAGCGGCACTGGCACCAGTAGCAGCACCGGCACCGGCACTGGCACCAGCACTAGCACAACTCCGCCTCTGGTTCGTCGGACATTGTCAATAAGCCCAAGCTCTTGTCCTCCTCCTCCTCTCCTCCTCCTTCTACTTCTCCTTCCCCCTTCAGAAGGACCCACTTCAGCCGCTCCCTGAGCAGAGCCCAATCCACCATCTCCATCTGCGCCCTCCTTGTCTTCGCTCTCTCCACCTTCAACCCCCCTTCTTCCTCCTCCTCCTCCACCCTTGGCTCCTATTCTTCCCGTCGCTTCTTGCCCGAGAAAGAACCTCAACCTCTCCTCGCTCACCTAGTCAAGCAACTATGATGGAGGCCGAGCGATGGTGGCCGAGTAACGGTGGCCGAGTGACGGTGGCCAAGCGAGCTAGGTTGGCGTTGGGTGAGGATCGGACAAAAAAACCCTAATTGCAATCCCCATATGAGCTGTACGGCGTTGTTTTTATGAGGCCATCCACATATGATGGCAAAACGACGTCGTTTTCTTAAGGAGGACGGAAAACAACGTCATTTAAAAGCCTTGTCAATTTTTTTTTTTAAATATAAAAGCCACGTAATCATTTTGGCCAAAATCTCTCGCCGGTGGCACCAAAGTAATAGTTTTTTCTCCAATTTGGCACTTAAGTAATCCAACGGAAACTTTTTGCACCAAAATGAGCGCCGTACACAACTTTTGGCACTGATAGTATACTTACCCCCGTATTATTGTAATCTCTACAATTATCTAAGGGAAGTGGTGCTCTAGAATTATTTAGGAGGTAGGACTATCTTCTTGTGATGGCTATCGCCCTTGTATCACATCTATTCACAATGCAAAAAAGGAAAATACTTGCATTATATTGCGGTTTTACATACTACATAGGAAAAAGAGTGGGTGATAGTCTTTTGTCTACTATAAGAATAATAGTCTATTTTATATCACAAAAAATCAAATAAAGAAATTATAAATTATTATGGGGTCCATTCCTTCAAAAATTGGCGGCTCACAGCAAGTTATTATTCTCACAGTAACCCAAAGACTATTATGTTAGTAAAGTACTACCACATATAGTCCAATGGCACATATTTAAGAAATTAAGTTGTGTCGGCATTACCCATGAAAACTTTCCATAAAAGATAGGTAACTATGTGTTATGGGATGAATTGCAAACCATGCGGCACTTAGACTTCAAATCATTTTGGTTGGCTTAATTAAGTCTCACTCTCACTTTCCAGGAAGGGTATCCTTAAAAGAGAAAGTAGAGAGAGAATGTTGTTTAAATGAAAGTGGATGGTACAAGTGAGGAGAAGGGATACCCTATTTATACAAGAAACACTTATGATAGAGGATGTGTCTAATTGATCCAACGATAGAGATGTAGATGATCTAATGGTGGTGTATATCGATTCTCATCACATTAATCCAATGATGGAAATTGAATCTATTCAACAATTAAAGGCATCAATCACTGTCAAACAAATTCGATGGTAGAGATCAAATGCCCTTATCAATCTAACATTTCTAAGAAACCCCTTTGGACCAGTAATGTGGCAATCCTTTGAATTGATGCCATGGTTAGCTTTTGTCCGTGACATGTGGGTGCGTTTGCCTAGCGCAAGTCCGCGTCCTCTAGTGGAATGGTATTGCACCATTCAAGATTCCCTCTTCAATATATGCATATAAAGTCCATTCAACAATCTCTCTCTCTCTCTCTCTCTCTCTCTCTCTCTCTCTCTCTCTCCCCCCTCCCCATTCCTCAACTCGTTTTGCTCTCTGTTTGTTCTACCGTGGCTTCAATAAACTTTATAGCTAGTCCAAACTGTGTTTCACACCCTATCAAAGCATCTTCCAAAAGCTTTGATCATTTGGAAAATGGGTTTTCTCTTGGAAATAGGAATCTGGGAGGAATGTGAGAGGCAATCTTCGAGAAACGACCATTCGGAATATTACGAGTCAGGTCCCGGCGGTTTCTCAACCGTTGAATGGGAAAGAAGCCGTGAGTGATCGGAGTCACGTCGCCCGGGCAAGCGTCCGGCAAAACCAGCTGGAGGGCGAGTTGGTCGTCGAAGGAGAGATACCTCTCTGGCTGGTGGGTTTGTGGGTGATTTTTTTATAATCTCTCATCCACGTTTTCGCATGCATGTGATAAAATTCATATGCTTTTGCGTCCCCCAATTAAATTTCTTGCCCGTTCTGCTTGTTATCGTCTTACCATATGGGATAAAAGGGTAAAAAGGAAATTATTTTGTTTGTTTTGAAGACTAGCTGAATAATAAGAGCAGCTTTATTCAATTTTCATTTGCTTCCAGAAAAGAAACAAGAAGGAAGAACAACAAGAACATGTTAAAATATTCAATGAATAAATTATGTATTCATCTAAAAAAACAAAATTTTTAGAATAGTTAATAGTGATTCCATAAAATCTCAAATAGTAAAACTACAAGAAGTCGCAAGTTCAAATCTTTCAAACCCTTATTTGTCTCCATTTGTGTATTTCCATGCTTTAAATTAAGGCCAAAGTCCACCCTGAAAACCACACTGGTCACTAGATTCATTCCTTAAGATATTTTCCAAACACTAGAATAATTTAAATTGGGGGCTGCTAATCTACAATCTACAATTGACTCCGATACCATTTGTTAGACCACTACCAACTATTCTAAAACCTTAAATTATAAAAAAAAAATGTAATTTAATAAATAAATACTCTATCACTCACACTAGTCTATTATTTGTTGCCTAGTACTATGTGGCGTCCTAAGTTAATCACTCAATGTATTATTCGCTTTGGCCATCCTATACCAAGTCTCATGAATTATCCCTTTGGTGTACAGGCTGGCACTTACCTAAAAGTTGCCCATTTTGGTAATGCTTTACCCTGAGCATGCTTAACTTTGGAATTTCAAAGCAAAATTTGTTGTTACATCAAAAGGTGCCTCCATGAATTCACTCCAATTTCGTGTGGCGCGCACGCATATCCCAAACACGTTTTCCCCCTATTATGTGTGCAATTCAATTCATCCTATTACATTGCCTATCACAAAAATGTGCTAAGAATCGCTCCTTATCTGAACCCTCTGACCCTGAGAACCACTCCCCACCCTCATCAGATAGGGTCGTTACAGGTCCACCAGTTTCATTTATAGCATGCTAATTTTGGAATTTACTTCAACATTTGAATGATTTTCCTTTGACTTGATTGAAGATGTTTCACCTGGAAAACAGTATGTGGGGAGAAATTTTTTCATTTTCGCAAAGAAGTCGCGAACTTACCTAGCACATAAGAAAAGGAAAGAAGAAGAAGTCACGAACTGTAAATTATTGAGATTTATCTCGACTACCTCTGGATACCTTCCAGACAAAATCTTCAAAGAGTGTGATTTGTAATGTACAAATAGATGAAGATTACGTGTGGTCTTATATCTTTAAAAATTCATCTTTCAGCTATTCCACCGCATTAAATAATTAGAAATACAACGTTTAAGGGTTTTTTATATACAGAAAGGAGTACAATATCATTGTTGACAATATAGTCTCGTGCACACTTATTATACATGACAAATGCATTGGAATCAGCTCCGATGTTTTCTATTGGTTAGAGAGTTCTTAATTAGTAGGTTTAATCACATGTAGAACGGAATTTATCTAAGAAATGGTCACGGTATGACGCATGTCGGAGACTACAACTTCCACCACCTCTTTGATGGCGACGCGATGGTGGCGAAGCTGCAGTTTGAGAAGGGAAGATTAACCGCTGGCCACTGCCAGATCGAATCCGAAGCAAACAAGGCCGCCATGAAGCATAACAAGCTGATCTACCCAGAATCCTCCGAGGCCCCTGAGGCAGACAATTTCCTATTCTACATTGGCGAACTTACTAGCTTGATCTCTTGGGCGTCTGACTGATGATGCCAATATAGGAGTCATCAAGCTCGGAGATGGACGAGTGATTTGCCTCACCGACATGCAAAAGGGGACGATAAGGATCGACCTGACCACGCTCGAGACCTTAGGGAGGCTCGAGTACGCCGACTCCGTAGGGGGTCCGTTACAATCTGCTCATCCAATCGTGACTGAGACCGAATTTCTGACGGTGTTAGCCGACCTGATCGACCCGGGTATTTGGTGGTGAGAACGGAGCGGGGATCGACCAAGCGGAAGGTGGTCGAGAGGGTGGAGTGCAGGTGCGGCCCGACAGCCTGTTGGGTCCCCTCGTTCGTCGTTTTTTTGAACTACTGAGCACTACATCGTCGTGCCAGAGATGCCCTTGAGGTGCGGCGTGAAAACCATTCTTAAGGCCAAGCCCAATCCATTGTACAGGTTCGTGTGGCACAAAGAATGCACAGGGTTCGCGCAAGTTATGTGTAAAGCCAGTGGCAAAATCGTAAGCTCTCTTTATCTCTCGAAATTCATTTCGTGTAGCACAATCTTAAAGAGTGCCGTGGAGGCGCTAGTTTAGGATTATTGTTGTGCTTTTGAAAAAACTGAATTCCTATTAGGAATATGTAAACTTTTTTTATTGGTCATACGCTACTCCCACTCTAATACTCACTCTCAAACTTTTGTCTTGCCTCCTTAAAGGGCGCGAAAGTCAAAACTCATACCTAAAACTAAATCGTCATCACTCATAATCTCCCGAAAATGCGGAATTCGAACTTCCCATTACCCCTTTCTCATGTGGGAATGGTAGAAACTGAGACAAATCCTAGTGATTTATAAAAAGCATGTTCTTTTCCAATTATCATCGACAAGCATTTTCACTAATTTTAACGGTCCAAACATGCTCTTCTTGTATATAATTAAGAATCCATTTGTTTCACGAAAAATGACTAATTTAAAAAAAATTAAAAATAATTACTTACATCGCTTACAAAAATGAATGAATAATTTTTTCACTATCTATAAAAATGTTTAAACATAAGTCATTGTCGATAATAATAACACTTTTGATTAACAAGTTATTTCAACCGAATTAAATAATCATTTTTAGAAAAATATTTTTTCTAATTAATCATTTTCCGTGAAATAAACGGAGTTGATATAACAAGAATTTATGTTCCTTTACTTCCGTTGCATGAAAAAGGCGACGAGCGTGGAGGTTCCTTTGTTCGTGGCAGTTCACTTGATCAGTGCATATGAAGAGACGGACGAAGACGAGCGAGCCGTCGCCGCGATCGCCGACTGTTGCAAGCATTAGGGGGAAGCCACCATTCTCAACAAGCTCACCCTCCAAAACCTTCACTCCTTCGCAGGCCAAGACGTACTTCCCCAAATTAGGCATCTTTTTTCGTATACGGCTTTGGAATACGCGCACTCGTGAAATTGAGGTATCTTTATATTCGTTCGATTTATTGAAATATATAAAGAATGGAAACATTGGATACATAGAAGGAAAATCAAAACTGTGAGCAAATGTAGGAAAGAGCATAAAATCATGGAAAAATGACACAAATGATTTATGAACTTTGATACAATATGTAATGTGTTCTCTAAATTTTGAATTCATTCAATGTGGTCAATGACTTTAGCTCAATATGTGGTGGTCCCTGAACTTTTCAATGTAGTCCTTGAATTGTATAAAAATATTTAATATAGATATCATTGTGAATAAATCAAAAGTTCAAGAACTACATTGCATAAATTAAAAGTTCAAGGATCACACATTAGGCCAAGTTTAAGAATTATTTGTATCATTATCCCTAGAATCGTAGCTCACAAACAGAAAAAAAAAAAAAATTAAATAGAAATTGCACCATCACCTTCAAAATCATTCAGTAGCAGAATCCAAGTGTTCTTTTTCAAACTAATGGCCAATTTGCAAAACCCCGCTTGATTAACAAAGGAAGAGGGGTGCACTATTGGCCACTTTGAAGAATCAATATATTTACTTTCCTTTTCAAGTAAGCCTTGATATGGCGGCGATGGTGATGATGATGATGATGGTCGATTTGGGCAGGATTGGGAGGTTCACCATACCATCAGATGGGAATCCACATGGGAAGTTGAAGACAGCATTAAACCTAAGTGAACATGGGAGAGTCATCGACTTCAGCAAAATCAGCCCAGCCTTCCTGGGCAAAAGATACAGATTTGTCTATGCTTGTGGGGCCCAATGCCCTTGCAATTTCCCCAGCGCCCTCATCAAGGTTTATATTCATTCATGTCCCTCAAATTCATGCTTTTGTAGCATAAATTAGGATGTGTTAAGAGTGCTAGGGAGATATTGTTGTTGCTTTAATTTACTTGCAAGTAGAAGTTGATTTGGAGCGATTTTCTTGATGAGACGTTGATGAATGAGAGGTTTCCGCAGGTCGATCTAGTGGAGACCAAGCGAAGAACTGGCACAAAGATGGCGCCGTGCCCTTGGAGCCATTCTTCATTGCTAGGCCAGGGGCGACTGAGGAAGATGATGGTAAGAATTTAGAAAATCCAAATGCAACATATGCTCGTTATGCCATCTGTTAGGACAAAACATTCAACACGTCTTTGCATCTTCGGAAGTGAGAGATGACATGAACATCTCTCGTTCGAAATATCTCGCTAACTAATGTACAATATTCCATCACCCCACAATTGTGGAAAATGATTTTTCTTGAATAATTGCCTTTCTAGGGCCTTACACTGTAGTTGACTCTCCTATTTTACAAACTTTTGCGATAAGAAGAATTTCTCAATTATCATTTGCGAAGAACGGTGTGCTGGGGTTGCGCTTGCAGGTGTGGTGATCTCAATTATTAGTGAAAAAAAATGGAGGTGGGTCAGGGTTGCTGCTTGATGGCTCCACTTTTAAGGAGATTGCCAGAGGAGCAAAGTTCCCCTGTAGCCTTCCTTATGGCTTCCATGGTTGCTGGGTCCCAAAGAAGCAAAGATCTTCCATGAGGGCGTTGGCTGAGAAGCGAAGATCATGGATGAAGTGGGAGTGATCGGTGTCCTATGCACGTAAAGCTTGAGATCTATGGAAATGATTCTTGGTGGTGTTGATGTAGATTTGAGCTGTGTTCATACAGATCTTTGAATCCCTCGACTCATATTCTTGTTCTAAAAGTATCAATTCTCGTGAAAGAAGAAGGAGAGATGACAAAATTTAAAGATCGCTTTCCGAGATCTTCAACCCATGGCCATGAAGAGCCAACTCCTAGCATCTGTCTCCAGCAAATTTCACCTGCAAGATCTCCCTCGCATGAACATAATATTGCAGAAGAATTAGGAAAGACTCGACTATATCGTAACTTACTTGGTGCCGAAGATCTGAATCACATGGAGGATCGAGCATGAGGCATGAAGCGTACTAAGGCAGAAATGGAGCATCTCCATGTGACCTTAAACCAACCAAATTTACTTTCTAAACTCCGCTGAGACAAGAAAGAAAGAGGAGAAGAAACCCTGAATAAACCCAAAGAAAGAAGCCCAAAACATTATAAAAGAAGAAACAGAGTCATGGTGCCAACAAGACGCAATGGATCTCTCTCAGGCAACACAATTAAACGAAAAAAAGCAGCATACAAGATTATAGTTGCGAGATGATTGTGGTTATTATTGTTGCTGATACCACACTGTAGAACAGTAACGACTTTGCCTTGACATGGAGCAGTTTGAGCTCACCATCAAGTGGGCCAGCTTATGCGGAGTTCCGCTCTTGAACTTTTAGCCTCAGTTTCCTTCACCAGAGCAAGCGTGAAACCGGCATTGATGGCTCGAGTATTTTACTGGGTATATGAGAAATAGTTTTGCACCTGCAAAATCCTCCATTTAATGCTGAAAATCCCAAGGAGGTACAGAAAAAATGCAGATTTCATCTCTTCCAGTCCATGAACAATGAAATGGCGTCATCTCATTCAAGGAAAATTCAGACATGAGTTTGTTGTTGTTTAACCGTCTACCTGCACTGAAACCCAACAGTATGCACAGGTTGATATTCTAGTAAAAATTGGTGCAATACAATGAAAGGAAAAAAGTAATTGATCGTAACTTTGAAAAAAACAAGGCACTGTCTCAACTGGAAAAGTTTCCTGCTTTTAAGAGGAGACAAGTTGACCCTAAGAGGTCGGTCAAGTCGGCGGCAGGGGAAAGGTGAGAAGGGGGGGGGTGGGGTGGGGGGATGGGGCGCTAGATTTAGGAAGTGCCTAATTCAACCGTGCCTCAGATTTTTCAATCCAGAGACCTCTAAGCTAATTATACTCTTCACTGATCCTTAAGCAAAACAAAATGCTTGAGGCTACCAACAACAACTTGTGCCATATTCACCAATATGTCAATGCTTGACCTGGCAGTCCAAATTAAATTGATGAAGGCAGATAATTCAAAGTCGCAACAGCTCAGGGTCCAGGTGACAATCCAATTAAAGTACAATAATCAAAGCAGAGGAAACTGAAAAGAACTGGAAAAACAAAATAATGCTAACTCACCCATACCATTATTTACAGTCAGTCTTCTCTCCTCCTGCTGCTTCGATTGAATTGTCCAGTGATTCTCTCCTTCAGTTCCAACTTCTATTTCCTTTAAAAGAATGCAATAAATTGCATCTTCAAAGCCAAAGTATCAAATTAATAGGAAAAGCTCATATCTATGAGAGATTACTAGAATAGCAGGAAGAATTGTACATCAGCCTGAAGTACAATATGAAAAGCTACTATAAAATCAAGCCAGCACCTTCAAGCGCATTCGTGAAATAATACTACAGGACCAGCTTGAATATTGGTCAAATTCTGCCATCTTCAGACTCCAACTTCAGATTGGAGGAGGTGCCACAACATCTTCAGCACTATTATATAAATTGAAGCAACTGTAATCGGCTTGATCATGGTTACTGTTAACAATGTGAATGAAACTTGGACAACAGACCGAAATTGCCATGCTTGGTTTTCATCCAACCCTTCAATGATTAACAAATCATTTCTCAACCCTAATGCTTACTGATCCATAACCATAACCATCTTATTGAATATGAAAACTTTTGGTGCTAGCGTCATTCTAGTTATATTCAACAGAAGAAGAAAAAGGAAAAAGAGAGAAGATTCTTCTGACTGACATCCATGTCAAAGTACATCATAATTTGATTATACCTGGGGCAATTTTGAGATGCTCTAGAAAAACTAAAGGCGATACAGAGCACGTAAAAGGAAATTTATGAATCACGATAGTTCTCGTACCAATATCACACAGCAGAGGCAAGAAAACTTATTTCCATCTGAAAAATGTATACAGTCAATCGCTTGTGCTTTGGTTCATAGAAAATGATGCACGTACACATGTCAGTGACAAATCGCAAGGCTCTCATACATTGCCGACATAAACTCTCTTTACCAATAAGAAAGATTTGAGCTCTTTCCTAATTTGAATTTAGGAAGTGAAGAAAGATTTGAGCTCTTTCCTAATTTGAATTTAGGAAGTGTTCTGAGAAACTACTTCATTTAATTGCCAACCCAGAAGGAGGTGAAACAAGAACTGATCAAATGAGGATAAGAAAGAACCAATTTACAACAGCTTTACTGGACAAAAGAGCCAACGTGTAATAACATATAAGGACATCCATGGAGATCAAAAAACTGTTTGAAGCGGTAGACAAACAGAAATTCTACATTTACCAATTTGCTTTCTAGGACTTCATTGTTCAAAGGATATAGATGCATGATAACGTCCGTGAACAACGAAGACTCAGGAATTTCTCTGATACAATCGCCAAGATCATTATGTCATTGTTTCTACCGTTGAATCAGAGATGAAATGAATCAGTATGATGTAACATGCTTGATCTGGTTGATAGAAATGACTAAATGCTTAAGTAAAGAAATGTCACAAGTTCCCTGAAAACTCAAGGAAGAACTTCCTCAAATTTAATATACACTCTTCGAAAGAAACTCTTAAACTGGCTAAGATCATACTACAAAAACAGTCTTAAAAATTCCCACCTTGTGCCTAGAGAAAAAACTGTGAAATTCGGTGAAAAATAAAAAGGAGTTGGCATATGTTCAAACTCCTCATGTAACTGAAAAGACAAACAGCTAATCTTTTTTTTAGTAATTCAACCATGTAATGCTCAACGAAAACTTTTATCAACAAAGTTGTCAACTCTGCAAAGTCTTGGAGCATTTCATTATCCCGCAGAAAACAATTCATACATCCCAAGCACGCAAAAAGACAGGGGGCACTAACATAGGAAAGATTTACTATCACTTTATGCAGGTATATTGCAGACAAGGAGGAAAAGTCTGGCATATGGTACAGTTGCTTGCTCAGATACTTCAAAAAAGAAATCAGGATCGATATGGACTAGCAAATAAGCAAGTCAACTATGCTAACCTATGGAATCATGCTCCATCATTTCCAGTCAACACTACATAGTCTACAGATGTTCTCTCGCATTGCTTCCGGCATCCACATTATCAATCCTTTTGGAAGCACCATATTTTGCAGAGATTGGCATCCAAGCACCATCTGCTCTAGGTCATGCACATTAACACTGTAACAATTAGCCAAAACTAGAGTATCCAAACAAGAATGATTCTCAAAAGCGCGAATTCCAGCTCCACTAATCAGCTCACAGCCAGTTAAATCAATGGACGCCAAATTTTCACATTTCTCAGCAACCGCAAAGAGAGTGGTGTCAGATAGATTTATCAGCCACGCCAAATTTAGCTTCCTCAAGGATTTAATAGCAGCAATTGCAATTCCTCCATTATCAGTGACCTTCAGTCCACAGTCTGCGATATTCAACTCCTCCAAACAGCAGAACCGTCGCAACACCGAAGCCCCACCGTCCGTAATCTGGTCACATTCCGCGAGAACCAACTTCTTCAGAGTCCTTGCCAAAGACCCGCTCGCCAAATAAGCCAACCCGGCATCCGAAATCTTCACGCAACCTTCCAAATTCAAGGTGCAAATACAGTTCGCTCGCCCGATCGCCTCTAGAGACTGATCAGTAATCAAACTGCACCAACCCAAATCCAAGGTCCTCAAATGCTTGGCACGCTCAACCAGTGACACAACCCCCACGTCCTCAACATTCTTCCTCCTCCTCAACAGAACCTCCGACAACCTCGGGCACCCGCCCGCCAGCGCACACAACCCATCGCTCCCCAAATCGTCGGCGTCCGAGCCCTCGCCGGAATCCCAGGACGCGTCGCGCGGCTGCTTGCGGCTGAGGTTCAAAGATTCGATCTTCAGGCACGTCCTCGCCACGAAATCGGCGTCGGCGTCCGTGAGCACCTTGGAGCACTCGAACTTCGCCAAGTTCGGGAACCTGGGCAGGAAGCAACGCAGCAGATCGGGGTCAAGAACCCTAATCCCCTCCCGGCTCAGGCCCTCCACCCGCAGCCACTGCCTGCAGACTTCGGAGAACGACTTCCTGTCCGGGCTGGCGACCCTTTGGAGGATCAGGCTCAACTCGTCGAAACCCAGCACGGACATCCTCGGAGGGTTTCTCCTCTCTGTACTGTACGAGCTCTCTTTCTTGGATTCTTGATGGCAGCAAGGGTGAGCAGGAGCTTTGGTTCTTATACCAGAAGAAGGAAGGGTGGGTTACCTCTTGCTTTCCCGTTCGTAGTAATTTGAAAAGTTACCAAAAACATTTCCTGGATTTTTCTTTTCTGATTAAGCCGTACGTGATTAGAAAGATGAACCCCCGACATCATTTCTCGGATTTTTCTTTTCTGATTCAGCGTACCTGGTTAAAGTGTTTACCGGGGATGGGTAGATCGTCGTCATCGTCATCGTCGAGAGGGAAAAAAGTGAAATCGGTCGCGTCTTGGATGAAAAGGATTTGGTCATTTTTGGCGCGTGCGGGAAGTGCTCTGCCTTTTGGCGCCACCGCCCACGAGCCCTTTTCCGGACCGCCTCCCTTCGTGCATGCTCCATTCGGGAAAGTGGGCTTTCTTATCGCCCGTGGTCCCCTGCTGGTGTGAAACTCTGCGTCGGTGGCTGAGTGTGTTCATATGGATAAGCTCGCGCAACCGGGGGCTCATCTTCGGATATCTAGTGGCCTTTACAAAGATAAGCAGCGATGTGTTTCACTTCCTCTGCGAACTGTGGGTGCCATGTGCCCAAGAGTACCGGCAACTTCAGGGCTGGGACCTTTCTATTAGCTGTGGCTAAACTTTGCTCTTTGTTTCTGTCTCTGTCCCTTTCGTTTTACTCGGCTTGCTTTTCTGACCGGTGAGCGGTCTGGAAAAGTAATTTGGCAACATGGTAATTGCTACGTATTGATACTAATTCGACCTGTTCAGCTGAATTGAGCGAATAACATACTATGAATCTGGGCACTCCACTTACAAAACGCAGATTCTCATATGATTCTTTCTTGTATTGGATTTTGAGGCACTCGAAGTATAGCTATACTTTACCATTTGGCTACGTGGACAAGAAAGAGACACATATGTAGACAATCTCAATTGCAATGTGAGCAAACCTAAAGGATTCCATATGTGATGATTCAATTCAACTACAAGTTATTCGTTTCTAATTGAGCCTCATGTATTGCCAACTCACATAACACAACGGTTACGTATCAAGGAATCAAATGCAAAGTACATGGATTAGGGTATGTTGACATTACTTGTTGCAAAACTATAAAGTTGATGGATGACTCAACTCTATGTTTTGGTCCCTAGATGTGCACAATTCCTGCCGGTAAATTGTAGAAGCGAATGGTGAAAGTCAGAAGGAGGGGGAATGGAAGAAAAGGCCAGGGAGAATTAAGTAGGAGTAATCAGTTTCAAGGCGGATGGGTCTAAACCTAAAATTTGGAACTTACTTTGTTATAACCGATTCTTAATTTTTGGACTGCGGAACCTACCCAATTTTCTTGGAACCTATTATGGAACCTACTTTGTCAGTTCAGTTCTAAAGTCTATCCGAGAATCTTTTTTTTCTTCTCCTTAGAAATTCCATTATGTATAATCTCTCTCGGTTTGTTCTCATTCAACTCTTTACATCACTCTCTCTAATCTCCACTTGAACACCCTACCTCTCTCACACCGACGGGCTACTCTCCTACTGCCACAAGATATGCTTTGTTTCCCTTGTTCTCTATTGGTAGCTCAAGTGTCATTGTCCTTCACCCTCTCCACTGCTCTACTCTTTCAGTGACCATTCATGTCCCCTCTTACCATTGCTCACCTCCATTTAGTCGTTTCCCTTAGCTAAGGACAGTTCGTCTCTCTCAGGTCCCATTTGGTAGTTTTCTCGATTATTGTTTAACAAGATGGTTGAGATCTCCATGCTTTCATTTCTGCTTAAGGCTATGGCCAATGTACCATCTCTTTGACTTGCCACCACAAGCATCTCCTCTACAATCCCCATATCCATTGCCACTAAATTCTCTCTCTTGTCAGGTCAATACTAATAGTAATACTCACCTTATTTTTGATGGAGAATCAACTAGCAACGCATGTCGACACAAAGATAAGTCACAAATTGGAGTTGGCAAGCCTCAAAAGAAAGAGAGAGGTGGAGCTACTGAGCTAGGGTTGTTACAAGGAGAGAGAGAGAGACAGAGAGAAGTGACAACGAGAGAGATGGAGCTTGGGTTACTACAAGCACAGGTGGAAGTGGGAGAGTCAGAGACTAAGGGAGGACTGATCAACGGTGCTACAATGATGATAATGACTGGCGATTTGCAAGGAAGATGAAGAGAGAAAGGACAAAGGGAATGTTAAGGTTAGAATTTATGAGAAAAAAAATTAGGGTTTTGGCTTTATAACTTATAAAATCAGTTCCAAAATTGATTCCAAAACAAAGTGGTTCAATCCAATTCTGGGGGACGTATTCACTCAAAACCAATTCCCCGACCGGTTCAAATGAAAACCAGTCCCAGACATGGTTTTCGAGCGGTTCAATCCAATTCCCGAATAGCATCGATCTAGTTGCACACCCCTAGAAATAAGGATGTTGGGTTTGGAGATTTTTTCTCTTCTAGTTCTGACTTTAGTCTCCCGATAAAGAAAACTCAAATCTGAACGTCATTTATCCCTATTAATCTCATCATGCTTAGTGTCCATAAAGTAACATTCCCCTCCTATTAGCCCCTTAAATCTTAAGCATATCTCTAGTGAAACAAACTCTAGTTGTTCTTCTCACTATGATTCTCCTTATTCTTCTCTTCCTCCCAAAACTCAATCTATAAGCTCTCACCTTATGACAAACTTAACACAATTCCAATATCGCTCCTCTTATGATCAATCCCTACACACTCATCTGGTCTCTCCAAATCTTTTATATGCCTCAGTGTCTCACCTTTCCGCTCATGAATCTATCCATTCATCTAGTCATTCATCTAAAATTTCTGGTCGTTCTGGGGGCATAGAGAGCGCATATTGAGTGTATGTTGTAGAGTTCCCACCTAAGGAGGAAGTTGGTGGGTTGGAGGAAGTGGAGGAAAAGGGGGATAGAGCGATTGTTTTATTCATTAGAGCTATGCAGAGACTATCCCTGAGACAACTAGAAAGGGTTGTTGAAGGAGGCTGTAAAAGAAGAAATATGGAAGTTGAGCTTAAAGGTAAAAGTGTGGAAAGAAAAGGGTATGTAAGGAGGGCTAGAGAATATTGGGCTACTGAAAGGAGGAGAGACAAGAAGCCTTTACAATTGATGGACAATGAGAACTTGATTGATATACCTATCCTAAATAATGTTATGTTTGTCAAAAATGGGTTTGGTGGCTAGCCTAATACAGCCACCCAAGGGCCACAGTAGGCCTCTATTGGAACTGCCAAGGATTGGGGATGTCCTTGGTTGTTTGGTACCTTTTTTAATCTCAACAAAACACATCATCCTATCATCATTTTTTTGCTAGTAACGAAAGAATAAACAAAAGAATGTTGGAAATGGTGAGAATGAGAATGAGATTCACTAATATGCTTTATGTTGATCCTATTGGGTTGAGTTGAGGATTGGTCCTTTGGTGAATATTAACTTACAAGTGGAAGTCCTTTGCATTGATCCAAGTTTCATTGACGCCTACATACAAAGCTTTTGCTATGCTATTGAATTCAGAGTTATTGGGGTGCATGCGAACCTTGAAACTTCAAGAAGACTCTGGCATTAGTTAAGAAGTATGGCCATAATAAATGCTTCTTGCCCTTGGATGTGCATTGGATATTTTAGTAATATTAAGGGGCTAGATAAGAAGAATGGTAGGATAGCTACTGCACTAGAAAATGATGGAAGACTTTTTTTTTTGTCTATCTTATTCTAATTATCTACTCACTCTTAGATTTTTACCATATGTCGAACCACATGGCTAAAACTAGACGCCCCTACCCCTAACTCCCTTGAGAAGAGGGGAATCTAACTCCCCACCTCCCTCTTCCCATGTAGGAGGGGTAGCCAATGGGGCAAATTCAGTGATTGGAGGAAAGACATTCAAAATCTCATTTTTAAGATGGGAATGGTGGACATCGGTTATGAAGGGCAGGGCTTCAACCTTTCCATAGTTGGTTCTAATCACAGTCCTCTTCCATTTGATAATTAGATTATAATGACATCATTATTCCAAGAGTAACCATATAATAACACGATAGGGTTTTGAACTTTAAGAAATGGGTGTGTTTGTTCGAGTAAAATGGTTTTTCGCAAATCAATTTTTTAGACATTCACAAGTCTGATTTGTTAAAATAATGAGTCAACAAAAGACCATATACTGTTAAAGAAAATATGCATGCTTAAAATTAAGAAAATGAATTTCTTAACCTGAAAAACGAAAATCATTTTCCTAAAAAAAATTATGAAAAGTATCTTACTTTGTCATGAAGTTTTCCTCGAAACAAACATATTATGTTTCACTGAAAACTTCATTATAAAGGAAAATATATTCAATGGAAATCATTTCCAAGGAAAATGCATAGTTTTCATTTCTTTAATTAGGAAAAATGATTTCCTTTTCACTAGAAAGAAAAGCCATTTTCCCTTAATCTATGTAAAACATTTTCAGTAAATCAATTAGCATTTTTCATCTCTCAAACACCCAAAAATAATTTTTCAAAAAATAGTTTTATTTGAAACAAGCGGACCCTAAGTTAAGCACTGGTTTGACACTCCTTTTTGACTCAAATTGTATGAAGTAAGTCCTTATTAATCCCCCAAGATATTGATGGTCTGCCTTTATGATCTTATTTATTGGCTTAACCTAATACAAAGAAATTGACTCAGCTTATCATTTGACTACAGCCCCCCCCACCCAAAAGAAGAAGAAGAAGAAGAAGAAGATACAAAAATACGAAAATGCAAAAATACAAAAGTTAGACATCTGAGCAATGTAGGTAGCTTAACTCATGTGAATTATTTATTATCTTAAGGAAATTTTATTAAGGTATGGTTTTGCAAATGAAACATTAGATCATAGGAGCTTATGTGGTACAATCACTTTAAAATGCTCAAGCAAAATTGAATTAACTCCATGTTAATACATAAAACCTCTTTTATCTCGCAATGTCATGGCTCTGAGATATCAGTTCAATCTCTCGCTTATTACCAAGAACCGTTTTCTCACTCAGGCCTTGCTCTTATCATACGGCAGGATTGGGGAGGTGCTCTGTGCCTTTTGCAAACTAACGCCGGATTCCGTCAATCATTTGTTTTTTGATTGTTACATCACAGCTAGACTTGCCTTCTTTTGGGCTGCCAGATGCAACCTCCCTTGGCGCAACAGGGCTTGGTTAGAGAATCTTCTCTAGGCTATGAAGTTTCTTTCTAGTAAGGATTTCTATAGTTCCATTGCCCGTTTCTCTTTTGGTGTTCTTTGCCACCTCATTTGGAAGTACAGGAATGAGATTCTATTTAGAGACCATACTTTAGCGATTCTAGCTGTGAAAAACCATCTCATTAAAGTTGTTAAGGACAAGGCCTTAACGTTCAGAAATGTGGAGGATAACTTGAGGAACAAGATACTTCAACGTAGATGGGGGATTGATCCTTGCATTTTCTCTTCTATTCCTGCTATTCCTTAGTGTTCCTACTTGTGGGTGCGGTTTACAATTGAATGGCTCAACGCTATTGGTTTTTGTTGCTGGGGTTGTGGCATGAGTGGTCGACTTGCTTCTGGGTGGTCTATTGCCTCAGTTCACTTCGCTTCGGCCACGGAAAACTTCGCCGGTTACTATTTGTGGAGGGCGGCTGCGCTCTTTTTTACGGGTCTTTTGGGTGTGGGTTGCTATTGTTTGGTTGGCGGTGGCCTTCTTGTGTTAGTCGGTCCTTGTTTTGGTTGTGGCCGTAGTTGTTTTGGCCTTGCCGTGTTGTTGTGTCTTTGTTGGCTTTTCTGTTTTCTTTCTTTCGGCACCCTTCCACTCATTATGTCTCTATTTCATTTTGAGTGTAAGTTTTGGTGCCGTTCGTTTGTATATTTTGGTTAAAGCTCAATACAATTACTTTTCACCAAAAAAGAAGAAGAAAAAACCTCTTTATCTCTCAAATTTAATTGACACGGACCGGGCACAATCTTCTGCCCAAGTGGGTCTCACATGGAGCACTTACTTAGGTGCGCAGGATTGCAAAAGGACCATATGCTGAGGCACTCTGATCGCACAACCGCTCTTGATCGCTAACTAAGTCTGAACACGGGTCGCCATCCCTTATACAACAAAGAGGAAACCTCAAAACAGCAATTATACAAAATCGGGACAAAAATGACATGCAACTTGAGCTTAATTGACATGGACCGGCACAATCTTTCATAGTGGATCTCACGTCAAGCACTTACTTAGGCGAGTCGGTTTGCAATTAGCCGGATGTAGAGACACCCCAATTGCGCGACCGCTCTCGATCGCCGGATTGAGTCCAAACACCCATCTTTTGTACGACAAAGGGAAAGCCCAAAACGACAATTAATGAAAAATTAGGGCCAAAAAATGACATGCCCCCATCAAGCACTTATTTAGGCGAGCACGATTCTGATGGACCGGATGCAGAGGGTCCGAACACGGATCGCCATCTCTTATCCGACTAGAGAGAAACCCCAAAACGACAATCAAACGAAAAATCGGGGGCCAAAAACCGACACGCGCCTTGAGCTTTACGGCCAAAACGAATGTCGTCACGACACGACCATGTGGGGGTGTGTGCGTTGTCTTCGATTTCACCATCTCCAAGCATTAAATTACAGCCGATCCACAATAAAGTCAGCTGTCCAAATCATTCGACTGTCAGTGTAATGCAAAGAACTATTTACGCCAATAATGTCAATTTATATAATTTTGTTGTATTATAATACACCTGCTGGCTCGCGGCTGGCTTTAAAAAATTAAATAAAAATTCCATGGAGTTCATCATCCACATGGGCAGTGGTATAATAGTAAATCTGAGCATGGACTCGTTCCTTGATTAATTTAATTTATCTTGCTTTATTATTTTGTTTTGTAGTTTTATAATGGCTAATAGCATTAATAGTAGTCTCTTGGTCTAGAAGTATTTTAGTGAATTAACCCATCTTGAGATTTAGAAAGAATGGAGAAATTGTCCATATGTGGAAAGTTTCGTTTTGTTAATGTTTAATTGTCATTGAACATGTAAATTAACATGTGATTAACTATCGATGTTCTCTGGATGGGAGGCCCTTTCTTTTACAATTTATTTAGCAAGAGTTTTGACTAATCGGGAAAAAAGAAAAGAAAAAAATGATGAACCTTTTCTTATAGGAACAAAAGTATATCATTTTAAAGTTAATATCATTAAATATTCAAAATCGGTACTCTCATTAAAACAATTTCCCAACAGATAATTTTTGTCTAAAAAAAAATCTCAAATTGGGATCTCCATGATACATTTTTCTCAATCTAATTTTCTTATCCCACAAAATCTCCAACACGTATCCTATAATATATTTACCTCGAACTATTTTTTGCCTCACAAAAACACGGAAACTAGGACTCCAACCCAAATTTACCCATCGTTAGCATTATGTTAGATATTATGTTAGATATCCCAATAACTATAAGATAAATATAATGTAACGTGGAGGAAGACAAATCCGACTAGAAAATCTACATGTGTTTGAGTGTACGCATTTTAATGAATGGCAAATTTGGATTGAAGTATCGGTTTAAAGTTTTAAGTAGGACAAAAATTAATTGGGAAAATGTGTCGTGACTACAAGTTCGAGAGTTTTTGTGAAAAGAAAATTAATTTAAAATTAAATTTGCCTAAGGAACGAGGTTCGTTGGAGAAAAATGTGCCATGAAGTACGTTTTCAGGATTTTTTTTTATATTTTTTATTTGTTGTACCATCTCCCTTTGCCAAAACCCACGAACTTTATTTGCCAAAGGGAGCCGACACTACAGTGAAAGTGAGGAAGCTTCCCATCCTCTTTTGTCGTGTCCAAGAACTGATAATAGTACGCATACATGATATACATAATATTTATATAATGATTAGAATGAGTTTAATAATGATTTTACCTTTTCTTTACGTAAAATAGAAAAAATCAAGTAGGAGCTGATGATGTCCCAGGAAATTGACTGTTTCTCTTGCTTCTTTCTTTGACCTCTTGCTTTGCTTATAGCCGAAGGCTCTTGACCTTTCGATACATCCCTTTGTCTCTTAATTAATCCCCATCTCTCTCCCTCTTTCAACCCCATTTCATTAATTAATTTTTATTTAAATCCGAATAATTCTTTTTTTATTTATTAATTTATGGAAGTGTGCTCTAGCGTTCTTTGCCTTTTGGTCCCCACCAATCATGGGGGGTTTTTTAACAACTGCCAAACCAGCCTAAAGCCCTGATTTTCCAGCTTTCATTCCACTCTTGATGCCCCCATAAAGTCCTTGCACATGAGAGAGTTAGTTGGTGACTTCACTCATTCTCTTCACCTTACCACCACCATTTCTTGGTAATTGCCCTAAGTAAAAATAAGAGACTCGTCGAGTATTTTAAATTACGTGCTATCTCGCTTTTAGCCGAATTTGTAATTCAAGAGTCACCTGGTTGCTCCTGATTCGGCAATCATTAATTGTTCTCAAGCGAATATCTGCAATCAACATGATCTTTTCTAAACGAACGTCGATCCTTTTTGATCTTCAATATTCAATGGATATTTATTGCGTGCCTGGTTTTCATATTCACTTGCCATAAATTTGGCCAATTGGATGGATATAGGAAGATGAATCGTTCAATGTGGTATTGTTTCCTTGTATCCGAAGCTGCACCATCTCTCTCATAATGATGGGACTATTAAATTAATTTTTTCATGGGAGGTAGTACTTGGCGAGAGGTGATGACAGCTTCTTGACAAAGACAAGAGTTTAAGGGAAATTAAGCAATTCATTAAGAGATGTGTTTGATTGTGATTTATCACCTAATCCAGTGTGGTGATGGGTCAAGAGAGGTGCTTTTGTTTCTCGATGATGTGAGGCAGTTCATTTATAAATTTACTTCGTATTTAAATGTAACTTTAATGATACGACACTTTACTGTACTAAATGAGTTTCGATGTTCAAGTGAAAGGGAAAATTGAATGGGAACTTAATTTCGAGTGAAACGGAAAATTGAATGGAACCTTTCACCACCAAGGAAATTAATACAATTGAGATTTTGACAAAATCAAAATTCAAAATAACTTGGAGGAATCAATCAACACCGTTCAAATCACTCTTTTTTTAATTTATTTTTTAATCCCATTTTCCTACACTCGGAAAAGAAATCTCATGCAAGTTATCAATCAATAGTTTATGAATTAGTTGGACAAGCTTGAAAGCAACCTCGTTTTGCTTTTTGCCCGTTCACTTTGAGTTATTGATGTGGGGGCTTATTTGGTAAATAGGCATTCAATCAACGTCAAACATCAAAATTCAATGCAGTAGAGATGCAATTTCTTAAAAATAATAAACTGAGAAAGGATAATTCCTCGAGTTGAGAAAGCAATCAATTTGGTCGCACAAAACGATAAACAAATATGAGAAAATCAAATTTCTCACCTTTTACTGTAATCTATATTATTATTTAAAATCTAAAAAAATGAAAAAATTAATGTATCATCTTATATATATCCCTATTAAATATTGAATAGTTCTAGATATAGAAGTCAAATTGGACGAACCCGACATTTGAAAAAAAAAAAGAGAGAGTAAATGATAAAAAAGAAATTGAATATCCTCTATATATATCCTTGAAACTGGACTTGAACCCTTACGTATCTAATTCTTACGGTAGCCCTACATAAACAAATTTCTGTATGACTCAATCAGTCCTATCCTTCCATCCCAAAAAATAAAAAAATAAAAAAAATGATTAAACTAATAATCTAAATTTGATATCCGGGGACGAAATTCCGAAAACGCCCTCGCTCATCTCCATCTTCCTCCCCCCCCCCCTCTTTCTCTCTCTCTCTCTACACCTGCTCTGCTCTGTGTAAATAGTCCACCGTCCTTCCTTCCTTCTCTCTCTCTCTCTCTCTCTCTCTGCATCCAGCAATGGCTCACCTCTTCAGAGATCTCTCTCTGGGCCAGTCCAAGAGGGAGCCATTCAAGCCCCCTCCCCTCTCCGCCCCCGCCCCCTCCGCCGCCGCCGCCGCCGCCCCCCGCCGCATTGCCCTCCCCGCTCGGCCAGCTCGACGCCGCCCGCCTCACCGACGCCGACCTCCGCCTCACCGCCTTCGAGATCTTCGCCGCCGCGTGCCGCACCTCCTCCTCCAAGCCCCTCGCCAACGCCCACGCCTCCGCCGCCGCCGCCGCCGCCGCCGCCGCGGCCCACTCCGACTCGCCGCCGGCGGCCCACGGCAACGCGTCGAACTCGCCGGGCTCCCCGGCGCTGCAGCGATCGATCACCTCGGCCGCCGCGAGCAAGATGAAGAAGGCGCTGGGGCTGAAATCCCCCGGCTCGGGCTCGGGCTCCAGGAGGAGCCCCGGGTCGGGCTCGGGCCCCGGGAAGCCGAAGAAGCCGGTGACAGTGGGTGAGCTGATGAGGAACCAGATGAGGGTCCCAGAGAGTGTGGATTCTAGGGTCCGGAGAGCGCTTCTGAGGATATCAGCTGGGCAGGTGAATTTTGGGTTTTTTGAAATTTCGGTGATTTCCTCTAAATGTGTGCTCCTGGTTGATAAATGATGTGTAAATTGCGTTTTTCAGCGGCTGATTTGAGTGTGATTGTGCTTAATTGGGTTGATCTGGTGTTGGGTGTCTTTAGTGGTAGGTTGGAATTTTGATGGTTTTTGTATGATTTGGTCAAATCACAGTGATATTCTCGAATTAGCAAATTCGGTGTAATGGAGATCGTTGGTCACTATTCCATGCTACTCATGTAGTTGTCGAATATTGAATATGATGATCTGGTGTCGGTTTGAGAGTTCATGGATTTTGATTTGATGGTTTTTGTTCTTTGATCTTTTGAAGGGAATCGAGTTTTTGCAGAAAGACTCGATTTTGCACAAGACAGAATGGTGTGACGGGCTTGGTTCTGTATTCGGTTCCAGCAAGCATCCTATTTTGACAAACTAGAAGACGGTTTTTTTTTTTCCTCACTGTGAATTCGTGTATTTCATCAGTTTTCTCTGAAGATTCTTGCTTACTTTTTCATTTACTTAGGTACTAATTATTATTTTGTTTAATGTAGGCTTAGCTACTGTTCAAGGAAAAAAGAAGATAGTTTAACCGAATAAGAGTTGAAAATTCTTGTCCTACGTGGTGGCGTTTACCAAATACCTTCTTATTTGCTTCTAGTCTGTCTTGACTTTGTCCTCTTTTTATTTATTGGAAGATAATTTGCTTCACATGTGCTCCTTTGGTAATTGATCAATTGTTTAGCTTCCGTTGCTTGGCTGTTATGGTGTGATTCTGTGGGCATGATAATAGCTCATAATTTCTGGTCACTTGGCGACAATTTATTTCCATCCCTTTCATCTTGATTTCCTTTCCTTGGGAGGGACATGCGTGCACATGCATATCTATGATTATAGGGCGTATTTTTCAAATCATATATGGGACAACTCTTTTCCATCCATAGTTTGATGTGACCAGCAACAAATTCATATATTCAAGCATCTACTTCTGTTGCAGGTCGGACGGCGGATTGAATCAGTGGTCGTACCGTTAGAATTATTGCAGCAGCTCAAAAATTCGGATTTTACTGATCAACAAGAATATGATGCCTGGCAGAAGAGAACCCTAAAAGTTCTTGAGGCTGGTCTCCTTATATATCCCCGTGTTCCACTGGACAAGTCAAACATGACTGCACAGCGTCTTCGACAAATAATTAATGCAGCATTTGATAGGCCCTTAGAAACAGGGAGGAATAATGAATCTATGCAAGTTCTTCGTAGCGCTGTGACTTCTCTTGCTGCAAGAACTGTTGATGGGTCTCTTGATTCTTGTCACTGGGCAGACGGGATTCCTCTAAATCTTCGACTGTATGAAATGCTTCTAGAAGCTTGCTTTGATGTTAATGATGAAACTTCTATCATCGAGGAATTTGATGAGCTTATGGAGCAGATAAAAAAGACATGGGGAATCCTTGGAATCAACCAAATGCTGCACAATATTTGCTTTACATGGGTTCTTTTTCACCGTTTTGTGGCAACTGGACAGGTGGAAATGGACTTGCTTTATGCTGCTGATACTGAGCTTGCTGAAGTTGCTAAAGATGCCAAAGCAACAAAGGATCCGGAGTATTCCAAGATTTTGAGCTCTACATTGACATCAATATTAGGCTGGGCAGAGAAAAGGCTTCTTGCTTATCATGACACATTTGATAGGGGTAACATTGAGGCGATGCAGGGTATTGTTTCTCTTGGTGTCGTGGCAGCTAGAATTTTAGTTGAAGATATTTCAAATGAGTATCGCCGGAGGAGGAAAGCAGAAGTTGATGTAGCTCGCAGCAGGATCGATACTTACATTAGGTCATCATTGCGCACTGCTTTTGCTCAGGCAAGTTTCATAAATTATAATTTGCTTCAGGGCATGTACAATATATAGAAGGCTGATATTTGATCAAAATCTATCATCTTTCATTGCTCTAAAGCTATACTATATTGTCACTTGACATGGCATGGAGACATTGGACTTAAGTTCAGGATACTTTTACGACACATGCTTGAGATGCTGGCTGTTTGATATCGACGAATTTTATTGTATCAATCATAAGAGGAAGTTATACAGAATCTAATTGTCCGTCCCTTAGAAGCAATAGATATTGATCGCTTAAAAAAAAAGTAGGACAAAAGAAAATCTTCGTATAGCTTTATAATAATCTTTTGACTTGTAGGGCTGTATTCTTGTGCATCTGTGACATGAATTGTGTTGATTCTGTTGCAGAGAATGGAGAAAGCAGATTCAAGCAGGAGAGCCTCAAAAGGGCATTCTAATCCTCTTCCAGTGCTTGCTATCCTTGCGAAAGATGTGGGTGAACTGGCACTTAATGAGAAGGAGATTTTCAGTCCCATACTGAAGAAGTGGCATCCTTTTGCAGCAGGGGTTGCGGTTGCCACACTTCATGCTTGTTATGGAAATGAGCTAAAGCAATTCATATCTGGTTTGACTGAGTTGACACCAGATGCTGTTCTGGTGCTGAGAGCAGCGGATAAGCTGGAAAAGGATCTGGTGCAAATTGCTGTTGAAGATTCTGTGGACTGTGATGATGGTGGGAAGGCAATAATCCGAGAGATGCCTCCTTTTGAGGCCGAGGCTGCAATAGCCAATCTGGTCAAAGCATGGATCAAGACAAGAATAGACAGATTGAAGGAATGGGTAGATAGGACTTTGCAACAAGAGGTATGCTTTGCGGTTTGGATCAATCTTGTAGGATGCTAGGTCTGCTATCAGTATTGATAAATCTTGACTTCACAATGTTCATTTGAATGGCAAGATGCTGCTTACTTAAATATTGCTGCAATCTTGTGAGATCACTGCTTGGTAGAAGATATGACATACTGTTGCTATGTGAAGCAGTACTTCATTAATGTTTCTCCTACTCTATATAGGTTCATTTTAATATGTTTTGTCAATCTCATGTTGGTGGCTTATGAAAAGGTGCTTTGCCATTGCCTTAGAATTCAATCTCGTTTGAGTGGTTAGATTTGATAGTTTTGTCAATCTCTTAGAAGCGTAAATGTATAATAACTACAAAGTGATCACAACTTTCCTAAGTCCCTTCCCAACCCTTCTCTCTGATACCCGTAAAAGGGGAGACAGGGAGTGTTGATGGATGTGTTTAATTACTGTTAAGATCATGTGATCTATTATTGTAGAATTATCACAAGGATTTTGAACCTCATATATGTGTGTATAGAGTTTACAAAGTAAAAGAGTCACGAACCTAACTCCCTTGCCTACCCTCCCATCTGGCACCTAGAATAGGGGAAACAATGAAGTGTTGATGGATATGTGTCTATTTCTCTGTTAGAATCGTGTGTTTTATTATCGCAGAGTTATCACAAGCATTTTAAACCTCATATACATGCATTAGATTTTTCCCCTACTAATTGGTTCCTGCTATACACTGAAATTTCAACATTGGCATTCTTTCATTCTTGTGCACTTTTGATCTTCTAATGTCATTTTTTTCCTTGCTTTCTGATGATGATGTAGACATGGACTCCACAAGCAAATAAAGAGGAAATGGCTCCTTCTGCTGTTGAAGTGCTGCGGATAATAGATGAAACTTTAGATGCATATTTCCAGCTCCCGATACCGATGCATCCGGCACTGCTTCCTGACTTGATGACTGGCCTTGACAAATGTCTTCAGTATTATGTAACCAAGGCAAAATCTGGATGTGGTCAGTCAACCTCAAGTTCACAAATAACTTGTTCTTTATTATTAGGATATATCATAACATGACCACTGTCTTCAATTTTTTCTTAGGATCGAGAAATACATATGTTCCCACAATGCCAGCACTAACCAGATGTAGTGTGGGATCCAAGTTTCAAGGATTTGGCAAGAAGAAAGACAAGTCACCGAGTATCCAGAAGAGGAACTCTCAGGTCGCGACAATGAATGGTGACAAATCTTTTGGAGTTTCTCAGCTATGTCTTCGTGTAAACACCTTGCAGCTAATATGGCTAGAGTTGGAGGTAGTGGAAAAAAGAGTAATCACCCATCTAAGGAACTCTGAGTCCGCTAATACAGAGGATTTTTCAAATGGTCTAGGGAAGAAATTTGAACTCTCGCCTCCTGCCTGTTTGGAGGGTATCCAACAGCTTTGTGAAGCGGTTGCCTACAAAATCGTATTCCATGATCTAAGCCATGTCCTTTGGGATGGTCTTTATCTAGGTGAAGTTTCAGCTTCTAGAATCGAGCCATTCCTTCAAGAGCTGGAGAAATACTTGATGATCATCGCAGACACTGTGCATGAAAGAGTTCGGACACGCATTATAACATGTGTTATGAAAGCTTCTTTTGATGGGTTCTTGTTAGTATTGCTTGCTGGAGGTCCATCTCGTGCTTTCTCTAAGCAGGAGTCACCAACAATAGAGGACGATTTCAAAGCTCTGAAGGACTTGTTCTGGGCAAACGGAGATGGTTTACCTGCTGAATTGATTGATAAGGCTTCTGCCACTGCAAGAAGCATTCTACCTCTTTTCCGAACAGATACAGAGTCTCTTATTGAGCGTTTCAGGCACACCACTCTCGAGACTTATGGGTCTTCTGCTAAGTCTAGGCTTCCACTACCAGCAACATCAGGGCAGTGGAACCCCACTGAACCAAACACAATTCTTCGTGTTCTGTGCTACCGAAACGATGAAGCAGCTGCCAAGTTTCTGAAGAAAACCTATAATCTTCCAACGAAACTCTAGTCGCCAAAAGTCCAGTGCAAGAAGTTTAAGCCCGGTCTTTCTATGAACAGGTGGCAGACTGAAGAGCATGCCTCTATTGCTGCAATCATGGCTTCACTTGACTGTGGCTCGAGTCCCATCCTTCGTGCTTGAGCAAGCAGATGAGTTACTTTCTGAAGGTAGCTTTGTATGTTAGAGATGAAGTGCACTTGTTCAGGCGCGGTGGCTGTTTTGCCCAATTCAACCCGGAGGACTGAGGACTGACCTGGGGGAGGCTACTATGGAAGGTGGGGTTGGCTTATTCTTTAATATTCATTCTTGTGTAAGTTAAATTAAAAAAGAAAAAAAGAGTTGTATCCTTCTGGTGCCCTTTTCTATCTATAGCCTACTCCATTTTAGCATTTATTTTCTGCGTTAAGCCATTTTACCTGTATAAGACGAAGACATGTATGGATTAGGTGCTTGTTACTGATGTGTATGTAAACCAACTTTTTGAATATCCTTGATGTGAAGACTAGAAACATTTTACTTGGTGATAGTAAATATGAATGCCTTTATTTTCAAACTCATGTTCAAATGACACATTTGAATTTGCTGTCCTAGTTGTATGATTGTATCTTATGTGTGAATATTGACGTTAAAAAAAATCATAAATTTCACATTGATTTTGCTCCAAATTCCAAGCATTCTAATTGCTTGCCTGAAATGATATTCATCTTCTTAGGCTGGTCCTTGAACTTGGATGCACCTACCTACTAAATGCTTGTGAAACGGAGAAAAATATTCATATTTTAACTGATTCGGCAACACCGAGTGGAATTAAATTTTCTACTAACAACCAAGTACACTAAAAGGTGATCAAAGCATTTCCGAGCCTCTTAAGTCGCACGATCGGACTTAGACATCTTAAGGACCTTTGAAGCTGACGTCTCTACTAATTTGCATTGAGCAATCGAAAAGTTACCAATCAAATTATGAAATTTATCAGTACTAATTTAAAGTATGTATATTCAATCAGTGGATGGGCTTCTTTGAATCCAATAAACCCCGAGATTTGTACGTTCTTTTCAAGCTTGCCTAGTGAAAAAGCATGGATGATATTGCTAACATGGGCGATATACATTTTTACGTACATAACATACAATCTTATAGAGATATCAAAATATAAATGGAAAGCTATCCATTATCAGGGAAACTGTTGAGAAATTCTATTTATTCAAAAGTAAATTCACATTTGTCATGAAAATGGTAGGCGGGATTGGGCTCGAGAGAACTGTCCAAGCCCGTCGGCCCGCCAGTTCTACTGGGCACGTAGAAACCGAAAAAACGAATTGTTGGCACGTAGAAACCTTCAGTCTTTCTTCACCTTCGACCTGCGATCTCTTCCACTTTCGGTTTGATCATTGACTGTCCGTCGCTGATTACTGTCGACAGCCTCGCAAGAGGAATCAAATGGTGGGCTCTTCTGCTCAGCCTCAGCCAAAGGTAAAGCATCCAAAGTGTTTTTGGTCCTGTGAAATTCCATGAAGGTGAAAGCAAGAGTCGGTCCCCGCAAAAAAGATGGTGTCTTTCTTCATAACCAAACGTTCATTAGTTCCAAGGGAGCGAAAAGCATTAAACTTTTTAGACAAAATTGAATTGGGTTGCGTGCACATCCTTAGCAAATTGAGCAAAGCTTTCGTCTTCCGGTTTTTTTTTTTTTTTAATATAATTTGGGTGTATCTGATAGTGATTGATGATTTCAGAATTGTCATGTTGGAGCAGCAACAGAAGCAAGGGGAAGAATGGTTGGGATTGAGTTTCAGACCCCAGAATTACATTCCAGGCCTTGTGATTGGTTTCATTCTTGGGTGGTTCGTGGATTTGACAAAGCCTGCCAAAAACCCTGTTAGAAGGAGAAATCTTTTGCCCGGAACGCACAAGGAGGTGTCTTTGGTCTCGAGTGGCGGCGAGCAAGAGCTTAAGATGGTAACGATTTGGGTTTTCTAGTGATCAGCCATTGTTGCAACAGCTTCTCTTTTGTTTCGGCTAAAAATTCAAGTAATTTAGTCTCTTAAAGCTAAAGATTATCAAAGTCTGCGATACATCTGGAAGTCGATTAAAGGAGATTCTGACATCCTGGTCACCAAGCTTGAAAGATATAGAATTGCTGCTTAACATATTATTTCATTAGAAGAATTTCCTGAATTTATTTTTAAGGAGGGAGGGGAGGGAATTGCTTCTTTTTTGTTTGTCGAAGAAGGAAAAGGAAAATTGGAGATACTGGGAGAACTTATTTTAGCTCGGAGATTGGTCTATACGTAGTCTGCTCTAATTTGGATGAAACGCTTGTGGTAGGTTTTGGTTGTTAGGCAAGATTTGAAGATGGGACCAGGAAAAGTGGCATCTCAATGTGCTCGTGAGTTAACCTTAATTTCACAGAATGCTGGAAAAATTGACTTGCGCTCCTTCAGATGATGTTATTGAAACTTTAATATGGTCGTTTCTCTTGTTTTTCTGTCAAATTTGTAGATGCTGCCATGGGGATGTATGCGGAACTGATGCAGAGGTTGGTTGTGAAGAATTTCCTTCATGGAGAATTGCTTCCAAATGAGTTGAGTTTATTGATTCATTCTCTTCTGCAGCAATCAGTTTCTTTTAAGACAGTGGGAGCAATGCAGGCAGCCCAAGATCGTTTGTACATGCAAGAATCAACAAGAAATGTAAGTAGGTGAATTTTGCTCTCATACTGAAAAGACTGCACTTATAAGCTGGAGCTATTCCATATTGAGGTTTGCTCTTCACTAGGAATCAGCTAAGAGAAGCTGCTGAGAGCACCGGCCTTCCAACTTTTGTAATCACTGATGCTGGAAGAACTCAGGTATGCATATGCATGTCCTTGCTTATGGCACATCTAAGAACCTTTCTTAATAACCTGCCTGCTTCATGATGGCAACTGCAAAAAATTTAGAAAGACAGGGTCAACATATGGATGTACTCAAAAGATTGTACTACTGCTGTCATATTATTCGATAGTTTCCATTCCTTTAAGTTTTTTATGTTTTCTCAGGTAGGGTATTTGATATAAAGGATCTTGCTTAGAAAGTGATGGTGGGCCAGCGGAGCTGTTCAAGTTCACCGTTATGCATTTGTCCCTTCTATGTTGAGAATTTTGATTTTCTTATTTCTTGCTTATTTTTTCTTGAAGTTTTTTCTTGTTTTTTGGGAGTCTAATGCCCTCTATTTTAAGGAATATAGCTGAGTTGCTGAATCTAGATACCTTCAAATTTATCTGCTAGTTTGGACATAGGCAATAGAAGTGAAGGTTGCCTATGATTGTTCCATGCCTTTTATCTGCAATAGAAGAAAGGAAGCAAATACAAGGTTGTGCGAAAGCACTTTAATTTGGGACATTTCATGTCTCTTTTGTGATTCTGATGTTCTGAAGTTGGTTAAACTAATTACTTCAAGCTTATAACATTGCGTTGCTTGCAACTTAATTTTCATACTGGATTATAGTTTATCTCCATCGAAGATGATGTAGGAATCAGGTCCTCATCACCATATGTTGTTCAGGTAGCTGCTGGTTCGAGGACTCTTCTTGCAATAGGACCTGGTATGCTCATCAATTCCATCCTTAAAGCTCTCCTTTTTCCATGGCATTCTAAGCCGTTTTTATGCTGAGCATATGGCATAGGAAGCAATTGGGACCACTTACCATGCGATTAAAATTTCAAAATCAAGAATGTGGAATTGATAAAAGTTAAGATTCCAGAGACTAGCCTGTTTGCTTCCTTTTTGTCACTCTGTGTATTTGTTGCTGAGTCTGAGCAGGACCAAAGGCATCAGTTGATTTGATTACGGGAAAATTGCGCCTGCTTTGATGTACCTGAAGAACGAAGGCATGCACGACTAATTCTCTGACTCATTGGCTGATTCGATCATCACTCCATTATGGTCTTGAGGTTCTGATCCATGTCGCATTTGGCATAGGTCATGATAGTACGAGTCTTGGCTAACCTCCATCAGTCCATACCATTTTCTTCTGCACATGAATTTGTAATGGCTAGTCGACTTAAACTTCTACCTGTCGGTTAGAAATTGATATGAAAATATGCTTTGACAAGTACTTCCTTCAATGTATATGCTTGAGGGTCTTGAATGTGAAGTCGTGAGTGATGCAATTAGCCAGTCACTCATTAGAGGGAAATATTGCATTGCCCTGAGCTTGGCCCTTAGGGGCTGGGGCTCGATTAAAATGGTCCTGCTCTCGTGAACGAGGTGCAACTGCTGGTGGAGGACGAAATCCACCAACTCCGATCTAGAGCTGATCACAATGCTGGATACACCCGTCCACCATTCATGTAGGCTTCGCCGGCATATGAATTCGCTAGGATAGGTAGGGCTGGACTCGGTTGAGTTGGGTTCTCCTTATTTAGAGATCGTGACTAGGTGTGTCCGAATAAGTGATTACCTTTACTTGGCCGCTCAAGCACGAAGTTTTCTATCTGTCTTCTTGGCTTTGTCGATGTTTTGCAGTTAATGAAGCCGACTCGAGCGAGAGACTGAGAGACTAGGGCGTGACCTCAGGCTCGGTCTGGCCTGCCCTTACGATTCGGCCGAAGGAAGGGCTTCAGCCTAATCATGTCCAAGCCCATCCTAGCTAGGATCAGCTTTCGTAGGCCCTGACCTGAGGTTGGAGAGAGAGAATTGCATATTACGCAGCATTAATTTTAAAAGGGCCTGCAATATGATTGAGAGCCATAAAAAAGGAAGAGCGCATGGAAGCGATCATTGTGGTATCAAATAATGTAAATTGAGGTGAGCTTTCAAAATTTCACGCTCTTAATCATAGAGTATCTCGCACCTCAAGGTTTCTTTGAATGTATCTTTGAATGTATCGATCTGTTTGTTCCGTTTTTTCTCTCCCAGAAATCCCTGATGATAAGGGCTATAGAGCTTCCAAAAGCGTGAATAAAGTGAGCATAAAAAGAGAAATTTAACTGTGTTTTAGCCCTGCCTAGCAAAAACATATATATGAAAAACAGATCTGTATTTTAGCCCACTGATTCGTAGAAACGCTTTAACCCACCAATGTTAGTTGGCTTTGAAGTTGTCTCTAATCCAACCCTCTAAGAAATGGCCAAAAAAGCATAAAGGGGTCTCTCAACTCGTCTTACTCGAACGCGCTGCCGTCGTGGCCCTTTGCACTAGCTGAGCTTCTCCCAGGGCCGGAGATTTGAGCGTTATGTTTGTCTTGGTGTCTTCTCAGGGGTACCGTCTTGCCTCTGGACTTGAGGAATAACTTGGTCTCACAGATCCACGACATTTATTATAGGGGTTGCCTCTAATAGGGAAGGCGGCCCATCGCCGTCCATGCATTTCCGAATGATCATCTAGTTACTGTGCCTCGATATTGTTGTCAAGGAACCTTATCGTTGCTCGAGTGGAGCGGGCACGTTGGGAGGTCCTTGCATCCCAAGGGAGCAAAGGACTTAACATGCCACTACCTATAAAACACCAACACTTTTCGAGAGCATTCGTATTGTATCGAACACTTTGACACGTTTTCGATACTTTTCGATACTAGATCAAAACATGTCACAAAATTCCGACATATACGGGTCAATTTTACTAAATGAAGGGTCATACAAAATAATAAAAGGAGAAAGAAGAAAAATCTAGTTTTCTCTTCTCTTCTGATTTTCACTTCCGATTACACACAATTTACCCCTCAAGTTTTTTCTCTCCTCTTCCGATATGCTCTGACACACGAGTCTAGAATGTGGATTGTTTTTTTTTTTTCCTCCAAAGTTTTAAGGATTATTGTAATGGAATTGAATTTGTTAGATCAAAATAATGAATGATATTAACAAATGTGAATTAATATTTTTAGTGTAAATTCATTTTATGTTCTTTTTTATTATTTATTTATTTGTAAATTTGAATCAAATTGATTTAATTTCATAAAAATGATAATTTATCATATATATATATATAAATATACATTTAATATACAATGTATCTCAACGTGTCAAAATTTTCTATTTTTTCAGAAATGACGTGTCGCCGTGTCGTGCCATGTCATGTTATATCGTGTGTCGATGTTGGTGCTATTTAGGCTACTGCTAGCTTAGATGTAGAGGTGGCAAAATGGGTCTTAAAGCCATATATGACCCATTTAAATCATAAATGGGTCATATATGGGTCACTTATTTTTTGACAAAAAGTAGTTAAATGGGTTTAACAAACAAAGTCTTAAGATAGGTGGGTTTTAAGTGAGTCTTAAATGGGTTCAATTTAGAACCTACTTTTAACAAAAACCTCACAATCTCTCTTCCCTCTTTAACTTTACAAATATATATATAATTTTTTTTTAATTTTAATTTTCTTTATTTTTTTTTTTTTTTTTCTTTCTTTTTCCTCCTTCCGGTGGCCAACACGACGATGGCCGGCGACCGGCAGGCGAGCCTCACCGATCCGGGCGAGACTTGAACTTGTCGGGGTTGGGCGAGCTCGAGCTCACCGGATTTGGCGAGGCAAAGGCCTCATTGACGCTCGGTGAGGCTCGAGCCTTGTTGATCTAACGGTGAGACTTGAACTTGTCGGTGTCGGGCAAGGCTCAAGCCTTGCCGATTTGGCGAGCCTCGAGCTCATTGGATCCGGCGAGGTGGAGGCCTCACTTGAACGTCCGGCGAGACTCAAGCCTCGAGCTTGCTCGAGGCTTGCTCGTGGCCGATCGTCGGCTATTGTCATGGTGTCATGGCCGGCGGCTTGGCCAAAGAAGAAGAAGAACAAAAAATAAAAAAAGAAAAAGAAAAGAGAAAAAGAAAATTAAACATTATATTCTTTAAAATAATTAAAAATTTAATTTTTAAAAATAAAAAATAATTAAAATTTGATTTTTAAAATAATTATTTTTAAAATTATAAAAATTGTCCATTAAATTTGTGTTGTGTAAAACTGTTTTAGCAATATCATTTTTAAAATATATATATATAAGAAATAAACTTTCTTAAGTTTAGTTAAGTGGGTCGAGTATGGGTTGAGTATAGGTCGGTTAGGTATAGGTACAAATTTTTCCATTGCAATAAATGAGTTATAAACGGGTTAAATGGGTCGATTTGGGTTTGACCATTTATGACCCGACCCAAACTCGACCCGACCCACCCGTTTAACAGTCTACTTAGATGTAGGTGCTTGCCATTTAGGAAGTGAGTAAGATAGCGGTTGTGGTCCACTTTAAGATTTAAAAAAAAAATAAAAATTTGAGGGCCATCATGTGCAAAGTGGGAATTTATTTGAAATTAAGAATTTTTTAGAATTTGTAAGAGATGGATGAAGGTGAAAATGAGAGGAGGGACATTTATTGGGAAAATTTCAAATAAGGATATAAAATGTCTTCATTTTCTCAAACAAGGATTTAAAGTAAACCTTGTTATAAATAAGAGCTTGAAGTGCCATTATTTTCTCATATAATAACATGAAGCGATTTTTTTAAAATTTAAAATAAGGCATGAATTGGCTATGTCGATTTCAAAAAAAGATTTAACTTTTTAATTGGTCAAGGGCATTTTCATCCTTTTCCTTTTTTTTTTTGAATTTTTTCTTTCTTTTTTTCCTTTTCTCTCTAATTTTTGTATTTCCCTTTTTTGGTTTTCTCTTTCTTCTTTGTTAGTGGCCAATCTTGAGCAATGGTCAACCACCGGCGACAAATGAAGAGGGTTGGGTAAGGGTTGCTTTCACTCGATTTGGCGAGCAATGGCCTTGCTTGGGCGAAGTGACCCTCGCCTTGGGTAAGGTCGCCCTCACTGGCCATAGGTGAGGGCGACCCTCACCAAATTTGGGTGAATTAACTGTTGGCAAAGGTTGGCCTCACCTTAGCGTGGTGACCCTCACCCTTGGTGAGGCTGCTTTTCGACCCTTGTTGGATTTGGGTGAGGGTCACCTCACTAGCGGTTGGAGAGGTGACACCTTAGCCAAGGCCATTTTTGCTAGTCTCATGTAAGGCTAGCTCTCGCTAGATTTGGGTGAGGGTTGCTTTGCTTGCGACCAACGAGGGCTTGGGTAAGGCGACCCTCACCAATAATCGATGAGGGCTTGAAGCCACTCACCTAGCGGGTGGTGAGGGTTGTCGAGCCCTCGTCGGTGCTCGCTAGAAAGGAAAAGGAGAAAATAAGAGATAAAAGAGAAAAAGAGAAAAAAATTGAAATTAAATTTATTTGTTGACGAAAATATCCTTGACTAGCCGAAATATCTAGCTAGTTGACAATTGCTAAGGTCAAACCCTTATTTAAAGATGCTATGACCATTTCAAGCTCTTATTTAAAATTGACATTGCTACTTCATGTATTTATTTGACATAAGGTCCATTTTAAGTCTTATTTAAGAAACTGATGACACTTCAGTACTTTATTTAGAATTTTCTTGACCTTTATTCCATAGAATAACTTTTTTAAAATCTGGGCTTGCTTGGCCCCTCTTACATTGAGGGTCGGGCCATATTGTGTTTGGGCCGGCATGGCCCGTTGGCCGTCTCTCATTGGAATGTTTTGTGGACGCACGTATCTGTCTTGCATACATCAATCATCGCAGTCGCTTTGTAAATCTATGACAAAGGAGTCTCAAGTAAGGAGAGGAAAACCGGATTTTCTTAACGTAAATAGTAGCCACGTCAAAATATTCAAAAACAATGAAACCATTATGTTTAAAGTTCAAACTATGAACAAGAAATATATTACAATTATTTAATATATTACAAGCAACAAAAGAGAAATCACGCAGAAAATGCGTCAAAGATAAAGACATCCATACTAAAATCTAAAACTAATCCATAAACCACATCTCTCGACCAGTGTCATGACGAGGTAATGATGCAACGGTACGTGGCAAGGTGGCACTATTCATTAATTAAATGTTTCTCGATTTTTGGCATAAATTGGCAACTTTTGGTCAAACTCAAAATACAAATTTGACTTGGCACATGATAAGTGGTATGAGTCACCATCAGTTGACCGCGATAAAAAGAAAAACTTATGAAACGACTTCTCGGTCTCTTCTATATTGTCCACATTCCTCTTTTCCTCTCTATTTTTCTTTTGAATTTAGATGAAATAAAGGTTGGAGAGAGAGAGAGGGATCAAGGGATAATTATCAATAATGTATTAAACTTATTGCACTTGTATCAATTTAGTTGTACACCTTTTTATTTAGTTGCAAACCTTTTTATTTAGTTAATTTAGTCATAAATATTTTAACAATTTGTCAATATAATCTATATGGTCAATGTTAGTTGGAAATAATTAACGTGAAATTTTTTGTTTAGTTTAGTTTTTTTTTTTTTAATTTTAATTTTTTCTTTCTTTTCTTCCTTCTTCCTTTGCTGTTCGCTGGGCCCCTTCAATGCCCAACGACCAGCTGCAAGTGAGGGCTAGCCTTGCCCACCAATCGAGGCTCGCCATATTTCGATTAGGTGACCTTGCCAACCTCTTGTAACCTTGCCCTTGTGACAGCGAGCCTCGCGTGATGAGTGATGGAGGTTGGCCTTCGCCGGATTCGGCGAGGGCAAACCTCACTAGCCCTCGATTGTTGCTATTCACTAGGCATCACAGAGGCCCAACGATCGGGAGAGAAAGAAGGAGAAAAAAAAATAAAAAAACAAAGAAAAGAAAATAAAAGAAAAGAAAAGGATTTTTTTTTTTTTTTTTTTGAATTGTAAAAATTTTCACATTGACGTTGACCGTGTCATATAAGATAGCTAACATTCACGTTAGCAATTTTCAATTAAAATTAACTGGATGAACTTTATTGGCATGTTGTCAAAAGATTTAAAACTAAATTGATCAAATTAAAAGATTCATGATTGAATTACTTTAAGTGTAATAAATGTAGGAATTTTTTGATAATTTTTCAGCAGATCAAGTGAAGCACTGTAGCCTTTCATGTCAATACACTTCCCTTTCAAGGGCCTGTTAGACTTACCTCATCAAAGGCCACAAAACAGTGTCATATCAATCAAGTTGCCCATAGTCTTTTTGGCGACACTGAACACCGTCCATATATGAACACATAAATAAAATATGATTATAACTCATGCACTCACGCTCATCGAAAATAAAGTTAGGGGGGGATCTAATGATTTCTTTGCGTTTGTACTTATTTGCTGTTGGTCCAAGATCGTGTACTTTGAACGACAAATTTTACTTTCTGGGCCCCTCTTTCTCAATCTTCTAAGTGCACCTCAATCATGCTCCCTAGCTTGACTAGTCACCACTTTGAAATGATGATCATAATAATCAATTTACAAAGAATCGGCATCTAACTTAACGGTTGAATTTGATTAACAGCGTTGTGCAATCTTACTTTTCTACCTTTGACTTCCTCTTCTCTACATGAATCTTTCTTATTCATCCACTCCATGAGCCCTATAGATATTTACATTAATCGGACTTGATACGTAGAGCCGTTCGTCTGGATAACTTAAACCTTTATAACGGTGCTGCTGCTGTCTATGCGATGCTTTCACTCCTTCCTGACTGAGCAAAATAATACAATCTGAAGAAGTAATTTTTTAAATGAGTGGTCAAAGTGATATAATGATCATGAACTATGAAAGCGGTTTGGTCATGTCAAGATATAAAAATGGGACTGGGATGCACGTGTAGCCAATTATGATTCTCTGCATTGACGGAAAAAAACAGCAGCTTTGAAGAAACATCCATGAAAAATGTCTGCAGTGTGATCTAAAAAAAGCAACCCAAAAGAAGTGCTCGGAGAGAAATTGGGGAGCCATCATGAAAGAAAGAACACTTTTCACACTGCTCTCTCTTGATTCTTGAAGCCTGCACAGCCACAGCAAAGTCGCAAAAGAGAGAACGAGATCCTTTTCTGCATGGTCTCCAAGAACCATAATTGATATCTTGAGGCTTTTAAGATGAAACCAACTTGAAAGCCTCTAGGGGATCTGATCGCCAGCAGAAATGAGCTGTTCAAGCATTGTCGCCTGATAATATCATGTTCACACAGACAAGGCGCTTTTGATCTTGAGTGGAGGAATCTTCTAACTATGCAAGCCCCATGATGTGCTGATGGGGCAAAGAGGATTTTGAATAAGAAAAAAGGGTTTCTTTCAAAGCCATCATTGCACAAGGGAATGGAAGGGGAAAAAGAAAGAAACCTTATGACAGAAAAAGGATATTGGACTATCATCATGAATTTGAAGAGAGGAAGAAGATGGGCCACTTTAAAGATTGTGGGCTCAACGGGCAAGCTCACGTTCAAACGTTTCTCGTCCTTTTGACCTTATGATGATGGAATTCCCATTAGTGCCTTGTTCACATTAGTACATCATGTCAAATGATTTAATATTTTTATACGTTGAGTGCGTGTCTTGACAGTCAAATGGTAAAAAGTTATGAATGGTGTCAAAGGTATGGGTGGAGAGTTTGAATTTTGACATATTCTGTTTCTTTCCTGCCCATTACTCTGCTACCTTTAAGTATTAGAATAATATTTAATTTCTTACACCTTTGTCGTCTCAGAAGCTTGTTAATATATACCAACTTGTAGTTTGGAGGGCTTTTGTCCCCCAAAGATTTACCTTAACTCTGCCTAATGGCTGCTGCAATGCTGACACAAACTACAAACAATATGGTATAATGATAGTGAGAAACCTACGGCCATAATATTAGCAGAGATTCTGGTTCTTTTTTTTTTTTTTTTTAATTCAGAAAAAATCTTTTTAGACATTTTCTTCTCGTAAGAAATGAAGCAAAATGAGAGATCCTTAATGAATAATACACTCATTTTGGTAAAAAATCCGTTACTTCATTAAGTTGCGAAAATTCATATATATACATGTAAGGTTGGCTGTTCAATATAAAAAAAATATAAGTCCTTACATATTATTGAAAGCTTAAACTTGGACTTGATTAGCTTATATAATGATCTAGAAAGTTATCTATATAAATTGATCATGAATTTGAGGAAATCTTGCAAAAGGAACATAAATAGTAAGTAGAGACATTCAGGCCAGCCACCTCATTTTATCATATCCGCCTCTCTCTATACTTTGTAAATGAATGCAAGCATGATTTGATACTTCAGTAGTCCGACCAATGGAAGACATAATTCTCGAAAGGACCAAAAGGTATTTAAATCCTTTGACTACTCATCTGTAGTTATGGACTCAGCCTTTGTTAAAAGGAAGATTTTTCTTGAAATATGTGAGGCTGAAGCATTAAAAGGAATTAAAATTTTCTTCACTGTCTGGCTAAAGCCTTTTCATGCTGGGCATTTGGTTGTTGTGTTCTATCTTTTTTTTTTTCTTCAGATTCTAAAGAATGACCGACAGTACTGGAACATGGAATATCATTAAAGCATTGGGTTTAAGACATTGGTCCCCTACAATACCAGTATTGTGTCGGGCAACAGGCCTTTGACACAGGACTATTCAGCATGTTCTCAGGGTCTCTTTTCTTTTCTTCTATATATGGCTACAGTACTCGAGAGAGAGAGAGAGAGAGAGAGAGAGAGAGAGAGAGAGAGAGTTTTTCAGAGTTGAGTTTAGCTTTTGCTGTTCTTTTTATTTGATTTTTAACCCTTAAAATACGATTTTTTTTGAACAACGAAAACAGATCTTTCTAAACCTATATGTACATGCATAGGAATATGTGAGGCCATTTGAAATAACATGAATTTCTTCCAATAATTATTTAAAGTACGATGAATTTCTCTATAAATATCTATGAGTAACTTTCTACTTTCAAAGACTTTTTACAAATAAAACAAACTCACTTGTGCTTCTCATTTTTTCAAGCGAAGTGCTTGCATAGCATAATTGCCACTTACAAAGGAGGATGGTCTATAGCTTCTACTGACGAACCCTTTAAAACCCCTTCCTTTCAATGATCGACTTAATCCTCCAAGTAAAGGAAACAACTGCCCCCGTCGCGTAAATGATGGACGGAGGGGCTAGTGGAGGCCATCGCCATTCTTGATCATTTGGTACTCGGTGTAGTTATTTTAATAAATACCATAGGACATGAAATCTTATGTAAAACTTTTGTATCTTGCCTCTACTGAGCTAAGTTTCTTCATCCATCATAGCCAGAAATCTGCCTCTAGCGCCATGATTAAGTCCTCAGCTATGAAAACTCTTCATCTCTTCTTTTTATATCTCTATCCCATCTTTTAGAACTTCTGCTCTCTTTTTTCCCCTTTTCTTTGTTTATTTAGGGCTTGGGAAGAAGAAAGTAGAAGTTAGACTAGGGATGACGCTTGTGGACCATCATTTCTCAGCTACAACTAGCGAACCATGGAGAGAGAATGGACATACGCCTAATTCGACATCACGTAGAGAAAAACCTATAGTCTATAATATTACATTGCATCAGTCTATCTACACCTTTACACTCAGTAGTGCATGTCAATACATCCCATCAAACAAAGCATTTGAGTCATAAGGACTATACTCAAACCCTTTCTCTACTTTTGGACCCAAAAATAAAATAAAAATAATAAAAAACAGAAAAGGAAGAAATCTTCCATAATTTGGCAGATAAACAGAAAAGGAACCCAAAATCATGGAGGCAAAAAAAAAAAAAAAAAAAAACTAAGCAAGTGAAGAAAATTTTAGGGCTGAAACACAAGAACGCTTCCCCAGTACGGATGCTAGGGTTCTGTCTACATCGCTGGCGCATGGCCTTGCCGAGGGATCGCTTGCGGTGCATTGAAGGGCCAAGTTCATGGTCTCCACCATCTCGTTCGGACGATGCAACGTAGTCCCTTTGATCATGGGATCGGTCCACGTGTCAAGATGACAATCTGAGTAGCAATACCGAGCCCACTCTACGATGCTCTCGTGCACGCCGAATTCGGCATCGGCCGGTGATTTTCCAGTCAACATTTCGATGAGGATGAGACCAAAGGCATAGATATCACTCTTCTCAGTGATTTCTTTGGTTTCTCCAGTTTCTGCGTAGGAAATGATAAAACACAATCTTCAAATTTTATCCAGAAAAAGTTCACGAGTTTTCTTAGTTACCATATCAATCAAGCTCGATAATATTTAGTTATTAGCTAATCTAAGCTAATGATAAAACCGGTATAGCGGGTGCTATTTCTTGGAGTAATAATTATGTGACAATGATTCGTTCTTTTGATAGTGATATATGTTGACCCATGCATGTGAAATCTTTGTCATGTGATGAATAATTCTCCTGAAACGACTCTCGCTAAAACTGTCACATAGTACGTCGACATGCGACACTGCGTTTTGGAATTTTGCAAGCATTTTCCAGCGACCGTAAACTGATGAAATTCACGATAATTTACCAAACAATTCCGTATCCAAATGAATTAACCAAAAAACTCTCAAATGAACATAAAATTTTTTACCTGGGGCAACATGGACAGAGGAAACGAAGCACTTATACTTGTCCGTACAAAGCATCCCGGGAAAGCTCAACCTCATGCGTGCCTCGTCCTTCTTGTCCACCATAATCTTCTCCGTCCGCAAGTCGCCACCGACAATGTAAGGCGAGCAGTCACGGTGCAAGAAGCGTAGTGCTTTCGCTACCCCGATTGCAATCTTACCCCTCCTCTCCCAACTTAGTCCTCGCAGGGCTTCGCTCAAGCTCTTGCCATCAACGTGCTCATAAATGAAGAAACCATTTTTATGTGAGATGCACAGTCCCATGAGATTCACTATATTGGGATGCTTAAGCTTCCCAAGTTCAAGAACCTGCATCTTCACATTTGGCGAGTCCAACATGTTGATGTCATTAATTTCCTTCATGAAGAACTTCATGTCCTTTGTGATTGATCTACCTTGGTAGGAGATCCCCTCTTTTCCTCTAGAGATGATGTTCTCTTCCTTGGCCGAATTCAAGACGTCGTCCAACGTTATCGACCTTGAGAGCTCGGGGTCGAAGCAGTGCATTTCCCACGCGCCATCCTTGCTCTCCACTCTCTTCGTTTCCAACTGCCTTCTCCGTCGAATGGCTACAAAGGCAAAAGCAGAGAGAGCAGCCGCCATTAAGGCAGCGAGCGAACAAACAACCAGGAACCACTGCGCAGAGCCCTTTGCACCTTTGCATGGCGGCAGGCCTGTGGCCACATCACTGCTGCACAGGTCGTTGCCTGCGACGGCGTTTGGGTTGATGGCGAGAAATGCTCCAGTGGGTGGTAAGCTGCCATGCAAGCGATTGTGAGATATATTTACCTGAACAAGTGACTGGACATTCCCTAAGTTTGATGGGATCTTGCCGGACAATCCATTCTCAGAGAGGTCGAGGTCGCCGAGGACCGGCATGTTGGAGATACTCGCAGGGATTGGGCCGCTGAGTTGGTTGGAGCTCAAGTCTAGGGTTACAAGCTTCTTGCATGAGGACAACTCTTCAGGGATATTGCCGAAGAGCTTGTTGTTGTTCAGCTTCAGTTGCATCAACTCTGATATTGTCCCATAGCTCCTAGGAATTGTCCCTGAGAACCCATTTTCAGACAAGTCCAGATTCTCAAGAGTTTCACTCCCAAAGTCCTCAGGCAAATTCCCTGAAAATCCATTCCTTGCCAAATTTAGCATCTGAAGTGAGGGCATGTCCCATCTCTGCTCCCCGATCTTGCCTGACAGGTTGTTGCTCGATACATCGAGGAAATACACGAGTGGCAGTCTCGTGAACCCAGGGGGCAGTTCGCCGTTGAGGCAGTTGTTCTGGAGCCGGACTCGCCGGAGGCTCTTGCAGGAGCTCAAAGACTTGGGGATCTCTCCTTCAAGTGAGTTTGAGAAGAGGATGAGCTTGAAGAGATTGCCTGAACCACAGATGCTGTCTGGGATCTTCCCTGTGAGGGAATTAGTCGAGAGGTCAAGCACACTCAGGTTGTTCTGCTTCCCTAGGCCTTCAGGAATTGGGCCTGACAGGTCATTTGACCAGAGTTGGAGGACTTGAAGCTTAGGCAAGGAAGACAAAGCATTGGGTATCTTCCCTGTGAAGTTGTTTGAGAAAAGATGGAGAATCTGCAGGCTATGCATGTGGATTATGAGCTCAGGGATATCACCAGAGAGAGAGTTTTGACTCAGGTCAAGAGAGATCAGCTTCTGGAGGCCAAACATGGATCTAGGAATTGGACCTGCGAGCCTGTTCCGATACAAGAAGAGGTACACAAGATCACTGAGGTTTCCTAGGGATGATGGGATGGGACCAGTGAGGTTGTTGGTGACAAGGTCAAGATGGTTCAGAGAGGACAAATCACCAATCTCACTCGGGATTTGGCCAGAGAGGTTGTTGTACCCCAAATATAGCCACTTCAAGTTCTTCAGTTGTCCTAGCTCTCTTGGGATTTCACCCACCAGTTGGTTCGAGGCCAAGGTCAAGACCTCTAAGAACGAGATATTTGATATACCCATGGGGATTCGACCCGTCAGGACGTTGCCTCCGAGATCAAGGACCTTTAGGCTAAAAACAGGCCAATATCTTCAGGGATCTTCCCTGACAACATGTTGTTTGACAGGTCCAAGGTCTCCAGGTGGGCGATCAACCCGCTTGGGATCGGGCCAGTGAGATTGTTGTTGCTCAGGTTGAGATGCCTAAGGGAGTGGCAAGAGAAGACATTAAGGGGGACCTCGCCAGAGAGCTTGTTGTTGGAGAGATCAATTTCTTGTATGTGATCCATCTGAAAGATCGATCCCTCAATCTTGCCAGACATGTTCTTCCCAGAGAGCTTGACCTTGGCCACGTGAGACAATGAATTGTCGCAGGTCACACCACTCCACTTGCAGAAACTAGTGGAAGAATAAGGAGAAGCTGATGAATTGATCCAGTTGGATAGAGACCTCAGTGGGTCATCGATGGAGGCCCTAAAGGACAAGAGAAGGCCTTGATCATCATATTCATCTGATCCCTCCGAAGCGTGTGAGATGAGGAAGAGGACTAGTGACAAGATGGGCAACATTGAAATCGCACGGTTCTTGGCCATCTCTTGTGGTGTGTATGAATCACCCAGGTAAAGAGATGAACTGCGAACTGGGCTATTTCAAGAACCCCAAGAGCCCTTTCAGCTGATCAGCAGCAATCCGCGAGCTTTTGCAGATTGAGCTATGAAGGAAGAAAGACCAAAGAGAGAAAGAGAACGTTAATTAAACAACAGTCGAGTCGAACCACTCATTGCCGTTATATTCTTCCAACTCAGTGTGAAGAAAAAAGGGTAATGATTGAAGCAAATAGCTATAGCTTGAATTAATGCATCAAGCAACATAACTTAAATCCTGTGAAACACATACAACAGTAACAAGTCAATAGAAAACTATAGGTGGCACCAAATGATTGCCGTAGGGCGAAAGCTGAAGGAAAAATTGAGGCTCAAAGATAAGATTAGGTCAAAGGCTCTTGACTCACCTGAGTATAATTGTCATTGGACCACAGTGTGCTCGAGAGGATTACTTCAGAGAGATCAAAGAGTGAAGAAGAAGAAGAAGAAGGAGAAGACGACATGTTTATGTGCGGGTGAAAACTACTGAGACGGTGGATAGTGTAGGGTGTAAAAAGAGCAGTGAGGAATAGAGTGCTTAAATAGATTGCGAGGGTTTGTGGTGGAGGGGGGATTCGAAAAAGGGGCATGGAGTTGGTGAGTAATTGCGAAATTGCACCTTGACCTGCCTTTTGAATCTACGTTTTATTTGAACACGAACGGTTGAAAGGGAAACAGGGACAGATGTTGGAAAAAGTCTCTGATTTTGTCGGATGTATGTTCTCACTAGAATGCTCTTTTTGACTGGCGTGACCATCGCGTATTTCGGATAGCGACAAAAGAAAGTTTTGAGCAACCCGTTTTTGAGAGAGACAGAGAGAGAGGAGTATCGACGTTTTTTACGGGCCTTTGTTTGGCGCATGTCCTGCGTGCCCTTGCCTTTACTCATATTCTTTTTGCAAGTAAAGTATGATAAAACTACATTAACTTTTAAGATGGAAAGTATAATATGATGTATGATTGTGAAAATTGAGTATTTAAACTTGTCATAACATTGACTCTATTTGCGCACCGTGAAACATTCTTCCAATCAATTGATCTCTAACTATAATCAAATGCGGTACTAACTTCCCGCTAATATACGAATATTATTGAGTGTTTGCTAAACGTGACACATAAATTTGATTGAAAATTTTTGATTCTATTTTGGGATTTGGATTCCATGCCTCCTGAGTACACTGCCGCCCCTACTCCTCTCAATGCTTATAGCCACTGGATCAATTAATTGGAAGAATGATAATCGCGATAAAAAAAAATTTGGTGACACTTTGATGTGCATATTGACTTGCATTCGATCTTAAGTGTATTTTGATCACCTAAAACTTACATAGCATAAAGATGTGGGCTATATATATATATATATTTATATATATATATATATTTTTTTTTTTTTTCATTCCGAAAAAAAAACTATCCTTGAACGAATGGTTAAGCAAATTAAAATGTGCATTTTTGAGCAATTTATTTGGGGCATGGACAAGCAATGATTGATGAAGGCACGTTCTAAATAATGGGTGTTTACTATAGTGCTTTACAGAAATTAATGGCTGGTTGGAGAGAATTAGTACAGAAAACACAGAATTCATTCTTTTAGTAGGCAGCTTATTAGCTGGAATGTTTTCTTGTTCCTTTGACCGAAGCAAATACATGGATTCGTGCGGTCATTGGATGTTTCCTATAATGAGCTCTTGACCAAGGAAAAATGATGACAAAAGATTTGAGGGTCTGATTATTTTCGCAGGTCACTTTACAGAACATTTTCTTGCAGCTTTCTTGTAAGTGAATAGTGCAAAGTTGTAAGTATGAAGTTCTCTTTGCATGTCAAAAAAGCAATCTTTCTTGAGACCCTTTTGTTTGGACTTACATGATTATCTTGGATTCTCCCTCAGTTTCCCACGCATACATGCTGAAACAGTTCTAATCTCCCTCTCAGAGAGAGAGAGAGAGAGAGAGAGAGAGAGATGACAAGAGACAGAGAAGATGGAAGGGTGGCAAAGAGGAATGAGAATAATGGTGGGGCACAGAAGGCTTAGAAAAAGTAAAAGCTAGTTGAGACGAAAGGAAAAAGAAAAGTAAAAGAAGACCATGTTTTTCAAATTAGTCAATTAAATCGAGTCGATCACATTTTAAATAATCAGCGAGATTCAGTGGTGGACCGATGTCTGCTTAATGTTCTTTAGATTGTCATTTCATACATATGCAACTAGGGTAAACTTTCATTATCTGAATGCAAAACATGCTCTTTTTATCCAATTAAACACTTGTATTTTCAAAGTGCCTGGTCTTCAAACTAATACTTTTTCCTTAACTAAGAATGCAAAACGACATTCATCAAGGATACTATTTCAAACAGAACTTCACACAGGCCATGTACATACCTTTCTTTGCTAATTTTGCCATAGCAGAGAAAAGCATATTTTAGAAAGAAAAGAAAAAGTGGAAGGCCTTTGGGCCAAAAAACCTTTTTCTTGGCGAAACTTTGGAATAAAAATTAAAGTGCTCTCGTGCGCATCTTTCTCTCTTCATGTGAAGGGACCTACCCGATCATCTTTCTCGAAGGAATATGCAGTGAGTGGTCTTTGTCACTCCGGCATGCTTTCTTCATCCTCCATTTTCTAGGGTTTTACACCTCCACGCCCATCCCCGTCAGAATCCCCACATCTCCTCGCAAAAAGTCTTTGCCTTTCCCCCACTAAATTCTAAGTATAATGTCCAAAGAGAAAAGTTAATTGAACTCAACGTTTCTCTTTGTCCTCCTAGATAGAATGAATGTCTGATGTATCTCACGATTATTTTATTTCGTAATATCGGTACATAGTTGGTATTATATAGAGGTTTTAGACAACCCACTTTGAGAGGTATATGCTTGCTTTTCTCTTAGGTGGGTTGTTGTGCCACATAAAGTGGACTTTCGGAGTCTTCCACTCTACACTGCAAACGATAAATAACATGAATGAGTCCATGAGATGTGAAAAACCTGCGGAAAGTATACCCTAGTTGGACAAAGCTTTGGACGACAAAGCACTTTGACATAAACGAGAAAAAAAGTTGTAACGTAGTGGATAGTCCATGAGTACCCAAGTAATTAGGCATCTACTCTCGTTCTCCAGGATTATATATAAAAAAAAATGTGCTATGAGATCGGGACTTGAGGTGATCAATGGGCGGACTAGAGCGGACTCTCGAATTTGGCTAAAATTATAGCCCAAGCTTGCCCATCAACGAGAATATATATATACTGGGTGGCTAAATCAGATCCAACTGAGATGGCCTGTATCCAATAACTATAGGGCATTGGCCATACTAGCTAGAGATAGGGGTGATCGGTTCTAGGGTGAGCGGTTCCCATCTTGTAATAGTACCAGTTCTGGGCAATTTTCATGGAAAACAGTCTGGTTATCAATTTCAGGTGTAGAATCGCTTCCTCGGACCTCTAAGACTGAACTAGTACATATTTATAATTTAGTTTTAGCTCTCTCATGCCTTTTAGTAAAAGAAAACCCTAGCCCTTTCAACTCTCTCATCTCATTTCACTCTCCCTCTCGATCCATCAATCGCCTCGCATCTCATTGAGTCAGCCAAGTTCTCAGTCTCGCCTCCATCCCTCTCTTAAGGCTTCACAGTTGTGGCCTCGCCTCCCTCTCAATTTTGCTCAGATTCACAAGTCTCATTCCTCTCGCAAGTCTCTCGCCTCCCTCCTGTTGCTTGATGTTCGCTTGCTCGTACTTCTCATTGTTGGTCAATTGGGAGTTCGTTTGAATTTTAGTTGAAGGTCAGTTCTCATTGCTACTTCGTTGCTCCTTGATTTATATTGTCGATCGTATTAAGCATATTCTAGAAACACAAGAAACAACAAAAGGTGGATTGTATTAAAGCTAATGTTTCAAAGTATAGAAGATAGGGCCAATTTGGCCAACCATTTCAATGTAAAACACTTCTCAAAAATCACAAAATCATCCTTGCAATGAAGTAGACAGGAGGTCTTGTTCTCAGATAGGTTCATGAAGCCACTAGACGGTTCCCATGTTGTGGGACTAACCCTTAGTGGGCGATCTCAAAAGTTTGGCCCGGTTTTGAGCAGTCTAGGCCAATCTCGATTGTTTGTACACCCATAGCTGGAGGATGCCTTTCGGGCACTTATGGCTTGGATTAAATCTAGATTGACTTTTGGATACTAGCCTTGTGATTAGGTTTGATTGAATCTTATGTTACTTATACATAAAAACCTGATAAGTGTAGAGAAAGGATACTTTTACATGTTAATATATTTCAAATGCAATGCGGTTGGCTATAGTAAAATCACCCAAAAAAAAAAAAGCATCACTTATTTAAGTTCTTGTCTATGATGCTATTAGTCCATATCTGGTTCGATATTGATTATTTTCATTTTTTTTTTCCTTTGTGAGGCTAGCAATATATTATTTTCTTCAATCAAACTAATAAATTAAATAGACTAAATTAAATAGTTCCGGACCTAAAACTTGGAACCTACCATGTTAAAATTGATTCATAGTTTTTGGAATCTAGAACCTACCACATTTGCCTTGAACCGACCTTGTAACCTACCTTATTTTTTCGGTTTGATTTTAGGGTCTATTTGAGAACTTGTTTTTCTTTTGTTTAATTTTTGACAGAAAAATAATATAAGCAACAAAATAATTAGAATGAAGGTGAGCAAGCAAAGATGAGTCAAGAATGAGCGAGGGTGAGCTACAGAGAGAGAGAGAGAGAGAGAGAGAGAAGTCAAGAGAAAAGTTAAAAGGCTTTTGGTCCAACAATTTAGAATCGAAAATGATTGGCACAATATGGTCTAGAAAAGGACATTGAGAAAAGGACAAAAAAAAGTTTTAAACCAATTATATTGGTATCTATTTAGTATTAAGCATTTTAATTTGACCAATTTAGTTATAAATATTTTCATATATATACTAATTAAGTTCATTTGACCACTTTAGATGAAATCACTTATGTGAATACCAACATGGGTGAGCGTTGGGACACCTTTGTTGGCCTCACTAATTGAGTCCATTTGATCAATCTAGAAAGGTGGCCCCTTGCCGACCTCTTTGGCCTTGGATGATGGTTGGGTGAGGGTGCCCTCACTAGAGGTTGGCCTCTGGCAAAGGTTGGCCAGGGTCCCTTTGTTGAATCTTGTGAGGGGTGGCCTTGCCCAACTCTCATTGGCCGCCCTCGCTTGTGGCTGTGGAGGATATGCTACCCCTTGCCCTCGTCAGCGACCTCCGCCAGCTATCACAAAGGGCTACTAGCAGCGGAGGGAAATAAGGCAAAAAATAAAAAATTGAAAAAATGTTAAGATTTTTTTTTTTTTAAATTGTCCATGTTAGTGGTAGTAGTGTCACATAAAACAATTAGCGCTCACCTCAAAAATTTCTGACCTAAGTTGGATGGACGGACTCCATTTATAAATATGAAAAACTTTAGAACTAATTGAACTAATTGAAAGTTTTAAAATTGAATTTATCGGTACAATATGTTTAGTTTGTTTTTAGTTCTTTTCCCCCACATTAATTATCCATTGTGAGGCTCTTATTGCAATAACAACCTCAAATATGTGCACCTTAACTGACCTTCCTCTTAAATCAAGTACCCTTTTTTATATATTTGAACTCAAATCTCCAAATTTGTCCCCATCGGTTGCGAACCACCATACTTGTATCCCCAAAATTTACCGCAACGGTGAAAAATTTACATCACAGCATCTGCCTTCACTCATGATTATTTTTTTTTTTTTTTGGCCATATCATCAATAGGACAATGCCATGATCTATGAAGTTTCTTCCTTACTGTATTCATAAAAGATAACACGATACATGTTAAGGGGCATACAATCAATCGTTGCTTTTTATACCATTTGATGCAAATAGTAGTAGAAGTCTGCATATCTTCATAGAAGAGTTGAGAAGAAGTCCAAGTTCAAAATTACTAACATACCTAGCTAGGCAAAAAGAAAAAGGCCTAGCTAGATTAAGAATTGCTTCAGAACTTAAAACATCGATTAAAAACTTAGTGTCTTAATTCCACCCTTATATCTCAACCTTATCTTACGTGGAACTCCTATTGTATTAACACTTTCATAGGAAGGAGAAGTCCTAATTTAATCTCTATGATCAAAAGGTCCATTTGGTTGCTCATCATGACGTACTCATGTAAGTCATTAGCAGAAATGCTTTTTTGATATCAAACCATGTAAAGGCCAGTGACCATGGTGGTGCTAGCTTAGTGGTACGATATTAGTATTACCAGAGGGCGATTCTTGTGCTAACGAATGGGTTCGGGACCTCTTACCCATTTGGTCGTGCTGGGATGATGGGTTCATACCCTTATGAGTAAATTGAAGAGATATGACTCAATCTAAACATTTAGTAGCAAATGTGAAACTTTATGAAAACGCTGAAAAGGGATGTTCGCTGGTCACCCTTCTCCTCTGTTTTACTGAAAGAAAGATGTAAATGTCAGTGGCCAAAGACGAGCAATCACGCAAATGCAAGTTTAGCCTATTAGCATTGTTGTGAAGGAGATTTTTATTTTATTGTCTTATCTTTTAAGATTTTCAGGATCTTGGAGATATTGTTTATTTCAATTTAGAATTTTGTTAATTTAGGCTAAGATTTATCTTATTTGGATTTATAATTATGTGTTTCCTCATTTGAATATTTTTTTTTATATTTCTATTTTTTTGAATATTGCTTCACTGCTTATGTAAATCAACCTTTTATCAATACAGAAAGATATTTCTCTCTTTATAAGCATGTTTGTGGATTATTCAAATCTGTGTTTTCTATCGCTTTGATGCGTCATAGCATATGAAGTCCACATAAATGTGTAACTTTTATAGTTTACATCCATCTACAAATGATAACCAACTGCCATGGGTGTTGTCTTGGGAGGATAGTGGACCTATCGTGCATACTGTCACTAATCTCAAGACACCATTTCATTAGGCTAAGATGAGCTGCGCACCCTAAATGGCTCTACCTTGTACGGGTGTGCGCTGTGATTCCATCCGTGAAAACCCGAGGCGAAATATATCATATATAAGTCTTAATGAGAATGCTCAAGTAGTAAGCTAAGCTTTTAAAGGAATTGAGTAGGAAGGCACATATGCATTCTTTCCTAATTTTTTTAGGGCGACAAAATGGGAGAAAGAAAATATGAACCTTTATTATCTTGAAAAACTATTTCTTTAGGGGAATAATTTCTCTTTTATCAAATTGTTAGAGCTTCCGGATTCCTGAATATAATATTACCCCTTGATTACAGAATCTCTTAGTAACCCTAGAAAAAAAAAGTCCATTCATGCCAATATGCTGTGAAAAGAATCTACATCCAAAACTAGGTCAGTGCTCCATTTGTACTTATACTAAATAATTCTGCACTTTTCAACCATATATCTGTACCCCATCGCCATCTTAGTGAGCCCTCCATTGACGTGGGGGCAAACCAATTCCCTCAAAATAAGGGTTGGAGAATTCATTCATTCATTCCCTTTTTGGGGATCCGTGCTCATAAATTGATAAAGGTCCATCATTGAGGTTAATATTGTAATGATATCCTGTTGATTAATTAAAGGAAAGTTTGGCAAAGAAAAAAGAAAAATGGCAGGCACCGCCTTACATGTCCACGTTCACCCCCTTTAAAAAGAGCGAATTAGAAGTGCACTATGATCTATGAATGTCGGGCTTGAGGGTCCACAGTGATAGGAACAATTAGTGGATCTTGGTGCACTGAGTGCATCACATGGCGTAATCTATGGTGTCATGCACACTGATTATTCCTTTAAGTGTAGATTGAGATGGGGAATCACATACTGGCCACCCTCATGAAGCCCATTTCTCTCTCTCTCTAAACCCACTCTAATTTATAAGGAACTTGAAGGTTTATGGGGTTAACCGAATGAAGGCATTCTTACACGAAAGAATCTCGAGGAAAAAAAAAAAAAAAAAAAAAAACAGTCCATCTGTAATGAAAAGAGGTACTTCACCTAAAATTGCAATTTTTGACTATCCATGGCGTGGCAAAACAATTCATTCCTAAAAAACTCTATTGTTTAACAAATATTTAGTGGCCTGATTAAAAAAGCCAATAATGTAAAGTCACTGCCAATAAAATTTTACCTACACAATTTATCATTAAAAGCTATAGATACAAAATTTGGGCTTATAGAATCAATCTACAAAGTAAGTGAGTAATCATAGCATACACTGTGAGTGTAAACAATTTTTCCAAACAAGGCAATAAACTTATATGGAATGCTAAAATATGACCCACTTCTCACTAACACATTTGATAATTTAATTTTGCAAATTGTTGTTAGTACCTCCAAAATAGTGAGCAAAATAGTGATTAATTAGTATAGTCCTTGTTTACTTGGGTTCTTAATGGAGCCATTCATAAATGAGTTGCTTTCATTCTACATGTTCTCTTCCACAATACGTGCCTTGTCAGAGTGCCGAAATATCTTGTATGATCTTCATCGATCATATATTTATATAAATAGTAGATACGGCTGCCGGAGGGCATTTTGTCTCACCAATACAAGAGAACGCACTCAAAAAAAAAAAAAAAAAAAAAAATCCACTCCAAGTGAATCGTATCCTCTTCTCTAATTTAATCAAGAGTGTGTATGGCGTTGCATTGTTGGCTAGTTGGGTTAGGGGGATAGCATGCCGTGTAGATGCACGATCTGACGTGCTTGACAACATTAGTACATCAGAAATAAGATATTGGTGTGAGTGCAATTTCTTATACATTTCAATTTTATAAACTGGGTTACTTTTTCTTTTTGAAATTGCTTGATCGTGATGGAGAATTGGAGATTAGCATGGTTTGGTTGGATTTTCATGAGAGCGGCAAAGTATGAGTCTCATCATGAAAAATCTTGCAATTAACTATGTAAGATGCAATATTTCCACCATCCTCTATGCCCTACATATTTATGAAAATTTATGGGACTATTTCACGTTATTCTCGAGAAAAATTTGAGTTGTCAGAAGAAGTTGACGAGGTTTAATGTTTAAGATACTTTAGCAACATTTCCCTTAAACATGGCCATACTTATAAATAAACCTAAAAATGAAAATTCACATAAAGTGCATGCAATCACATGAAAGGTTTCAAAGGGAAATGTCCTTGTCATGGGGGAGAAGATTGGGTTGAATGTTGAGACACCGTGATCCAATCAAACGGGTCTCTTTTAATTCGCATGCCATTTTGTGGCCAAAAGGATGGACCAGCTGGTCCAGGCCTTTGAAATCTTTTGAGTTTAAAGAGTAATGCACGTGTGGAGCTCACGTGCTATGTGAGATTTTGGACCAGCTAGGGTTTTTGCCTTTGGTTAAAATAGGAATTGGTACAGTGAATTTGTATGGGGATCTGAGAACTTTGGGACCATTTTGAGGCAATTATTGCGTTTCAAGGATAAAGATGAACCCTAGTGGAAAAGCCTTTGGACCACAAGCAATATGGGGTATGGCCATATAGGCTCATCCATCTTCACTTTTTAACGGGTGATTGTTGTAAAGGGTCATGGTTGTTTTGATTTTCCCTTCGCTTTGCCATTTAACTTTCTGATAAAAATTAAATCCACCTTATTGTCTAATAATTGTTTTTCATTCATCATATTGTGCAAGTAATCTCTGTATTAATATCGATCTTTTTGACCATTAAACTGATCTTATGGGATTGTTTGAGTTAGCTCTCAAAAACTAATTTAATTCATTTTTAACATCCTATGGCATGTCACTAGTGGCATTCTTAGCGAGATTTGTTCTTTCTATACATGCTAATCCGATTTCGCCCCAATAGCAAGTATACTAAAAAGAATCCAATTAGTTGGTACGTGTTCCATGAGCTGAAGAAGATTGTGAGATTTGAAGGGAACTATAATTGTCCAATGAAGGGTTAGAGTCTATATAGCCGGGACCAACTCTTGATCTCTTTTATGTCCTTTGCGTACTTGAAGGGGAACTTTATCGACTTCTCTTCGTCGCCAATGCTAGAACAACCCCAGCCTCGGGCGCCTATCATGCATGCCATATACCAAGCTCCAGCACAAAATGATAACGAAGTGGTTCCACTGGTAGCTAATCATATCTATTTCTCAAAAGCGCAAGCTATTAAGATACATCATAAAATATATTACGCTAGTGCTATTAAGATACATCATAAAATGTTGGATCCACTTTATCGAAACTTCGTTCGACTTCAGCTAATGATTGTACCCAGTATGATTGAAACCCAGTAGTTAACAGAAACAAAACCTTTTGAAGAGCAGGTAGAAAAAATAAACCTTATATAGAAATCAAGTGTTATTGATACAACAGAACAATAAACCATTATAATTTCAGTCATATACTCAATATATCTAGTTTGAACAGGTCTAAGATATCCGCTAAATGCTAAAAAAGAAACAACATCCCTACTTTCTGAATATTCATCTCCTCCCAGATGGTGAATTTCGGTCAATCACAACATAGGTATACAGAGAACATGTATAAAGCGTAGTCCCAACTCTTCTTCCCGAGTATGCATGTGCAATTTCTTTTTTTTTTTTTTTTTTCTTGTGATGTTGCAGTCAAGCGATATTCTGCGTGCACGATCAGTTAAAGTCATCTTGGTAGGGAAACCTACTAGTTGAGAGTGATCCTCGGGACACAACTTGTGCTTCGGGTGATCTTGGATGTAGGCAAAGTCCTGGAGTTTCTAGTTTCCCAGCTTCTTTTTGCAATGTTCCTCATGGCACATGTCAAGGAAAGCTTTGGATTTGATCTGGTTGTGCTGTTAAACTTTAGGCAAAATTCCTTGTGAGAGCTCACAGCTTCTTGTATTGCAATGCATGGTGCTTGTGCCAGCTTTTCTTTGACTGCTTCTGAGCAAAGGCCACAAACCCATTTGTCTGAATAACAATTCTTAATTTGGGATATGTAAGTTGGAGTGCAATCCTCTTTTAGGCCACAGCATTCACAAGTTACTTGCTCAACTTCATCAATCTTTCCCATGGTAAAGTCTGATTCGCTCCTGTAAAGTTGTCTATTTGGATTGACACATCCGATATTGCCTTTCGTAGCCTTTGTTCATCCTGCAAAGAGAACGGAAAAATAACATTTATGATGTTTTAGCCTAACACGATATACACTTATACATCTCAGAGAGAGACACTCTAATTATATATGGATTTTTGTTACAAATGATGCTAAAGTACTCTTTGCAACTGCGAATACAAAAAGCGATGGACCTTCTATCATGTTTACATCAAAGAGCTATCGCAAGTAAAACATGCACAAGTCACATCCACAAAAATGCATATCATGTAGTTTACACACACTGGCAATGCACATATACAATACAACTTTAACACATAATGTGCATTGGACATGATCAACATGCTTTAGTAAAGCGAGATTAGGTTTCAAAGCATGTTCTGCAGGGTTTTTAATTCGCATTCAGCTTGGTTTTTACTGAGACAAATCTGGAAAAAATGAGTACAGAATAACAAGGAATCGGTATTGACATCTGGAATCCAGACCTCGAAACTCCAACAATGTGTGTAGTATTGATTCTCGTGGAACTTATGCCTGAGAGATGGTAAAGCAGCGTGATGGGTAATTTTTTCTTAAAATATGTATGAAACGTCTTCATCAAGTACAGTCCAGAATTGGCCCAAGCAGCGAACGTGCAATGGGTTTTAGACGAAAAAGCAAATGAAGTGACAAAATATTCTACGTACAACCTCTTGGGAACGTAAGTCTATCCATATAAATTCAAGCCCTATTAGTTAAATGGGGCGCAGCTTTAGCTATTAGTTCCCTTCCAACATTTGGTCGACTGTTATTACTTTAAATTTTGATTATTTCAGTATTGTAATCAGTAGGAAGAAATTAATCAATGCAACAGCTCAAAGCTACATACCATGATGAAGGATTATTGGCTTGCTCTTCTTCTCCTTGAGTCTTTCTCAACTTCTTCTTGTTCTCAAGTCCTCGTGTTAAGCAAAGTTCCTCTGTGCTTTCATTATGATTGATGGCGATGAACAGCCATTTTTATATGAAGCTGATCCTTTGCTAGTATGCAGTTTTCTACGTAGAGAAAGAAGGGTTTATATACAAGATTTTCTTCTTCCCGTGAAGCGAATCTCCAAGGAGATAACATCAACAGACGAAAAGATGGTCACGAAAGTTGATAATGTGACATTGATCATGTGTCTCTTCTCTTTCTTTCGTTTTTCCTCTTATGATTTGAACCTTTACAGGCTAAAAAAAATCTGGACGCTTTAACAGATGAGGGTTGCTTTCTTGGTATGACATTCAATGATCAAATTGCACCACCCATAAGTAAATTTTCTCTTTGCAATTTGCAGACACTTTTTGTTGTGAGACGGCAGATCTCTCCCGTAAGCTTACCAGAGAAGGACGATCGATGCGTTCAAAAGAGAAGCGAAGAATTTCGCTTTAGGGTTTGCACTCGTGAGCATTCACGTGCAGCTTCATACAGTAATGCATGCATGCGTTGCACTCCTTGGATTTGAGCCCACTGTTTCATACTTACCAAAACCTTTGATTTGAGCCCACTGTTTCATACTTACCAAAACCGGACGGGGTTTATGTCTCTCTTGAATCTATCCACTGTTTTTCTGATCATGTAAGCGATGTAGTTTAATGCCATTCATGTTTTCCATGTAAGCACATCCATGCCGTTGAATCCAACCAATTCGGAATTTCCAACATCATAGGCAACACTTTAAACTTTCATGCAATTTGCAATGAATTTTTTGAAATTTGGTTTCAATCACTCTATACAATAATATTCTCAGTTTTACATATTAATGTACTCTATCTCTGGACCAAATTTCTAGCCAAATACATATATGATGATCATTTAGTGCCGTATCCGCGCCACATAAGCAATGGTAGTAAAACAAAATAACGAAGAAGAAATCTAAGAAGAAAAAAAAAATTGGGGGGGGGGGAGAGGGGAGGGAGAGAAAGAGTCATTTTACAAGTTAATGGTTTTTCAGATAACCATTATGAAAGAATCATTTTTTTAATGGTTTTTTCAGATAACAAGATGGCAGTTAGATGCTACCACATCAATGCAATGTTGATGAAACACATAGTATATAACAGTGGCTTTTTCTAGAATATTGATCTGAAAATGGTTAGAATGCATTTTCTAATTAAAAGGAATATAGAGGGCCTTATACCTAAATGATGAGACGTTTTGATTTGTAGTATTCCTCGAAAAGCTTGTAAATTTCTAGATAGACACATGACGACAAGTTATCAAATTTTCCTAAGCATGATAAGAATTTGAACATAACCAACAGAATTTTACTAATTTATGCAAACTAATATCATCCATGTGGAGTTGTTAAGATCAAGATTCTCTATTCCACACAGCACTTCCCTTGTTGTCTTGACAGATCACAACTAAAATATATTAATTATTTCAAACCACACCAATTTTTTAATATGGGACTTTTCTAATATAACTCATTTTGGCATCTCAATGACAAATACCATGTGGGGTAAGGGATCCTCACCTATATCATCACCATCGCTTTAGCTCCCTACTATAAAGCAATGTGTTCATGCTCCTATGACAATTTGTCAACATCTAAGGATTGAATACAAGGACAATTGATTGGGACTACATTTTCCTCCATCTTTAGTTAGAGCGAGTTTCTTCTAACTATACTTTTGATTGGTGGAATTATAATATATTAACATCATCCAAACTAAATACTGATGGGACACTCAACAAAAATTAAATACCTTTATCTGGGGAAATCATCCAGAGTGATGAAGGATCATTTCAAGAGGACTAAACCTTATCCAACACCTAATGAAAAATTGTTTAGAGGCGAAGGTCATCTTTATGGGCAGAATTTCAAGGTTAATTCTTTTCTGAGTTTTCATATTGATTTCGTGCTCCAATGTAGGCCAATAATATTTGAATGGAAACCATATATGTCTAGGTTCTATAAATCGTGCTTCAAGCAATTTGGAGTATTTAGAGAAAGTAATGCTCAAATTACGAAGTGCTTCCCAGAAAATCCGAGAATGGTCTTTTAGTACTTCTGTGTGCTTATTGAGTCTTTTGCATTTTGTTTTGTTTCTACGGTCATTAGAATCGAGAGTTGATGTTGTTACTTATATCTTCTCTAGGGATTGTTGGTCTTTGTCTAGGGAAATAAAAAGTTGGTTGTCTTGGGATTTACTCATGCTTTGAAGGTTGTTCCAAGAAGTGTCAGCATAAACTAATCTCCTGGGTCAGCCAGTGTTTAATGAATTTCTGAAATTGAACTCTTGAATGAGAGTCACAACTTAACTATGTATCTCTTTGGTGGATTCCATTGAGCATTGACTTATGCATGTAGTAGTCAAACCAGCGACTCTTACGAATACACATAAATTACCCTCTCTACACTCAGGTACATCACAGACCCCCCCAAAAAAAAAAAAAAAAAAAGACTATGGTACATCGAGCGGTGCTCTATATACAGGTACTGGTGATAAGCATGTCTCTCAAAGTTATCATGAGCTGCAGACGATAGGATTCGCACTCGGCATTTGTCATGTCAAATCAAGCCTATAGATGGTGTCCTTGCTATGGAGTTTTTACCAATTAAGGAAGTTGATGAAACAAACCTATAGAGATGTGGATGGAGTTAGATGGCGTTCGCTACACGGAGACTTAATAAATTGATGGGGGTTGATGACGATGTTTCGATGAAGAAAAGTGGTGAAGATAAGTCATTGCATGCAAATCATGGGGGAGAAACCTTAGTTTGGTCCCCCCGCTATCACTCACTCTTCAATGCTAATGATCCGGGACCAAAGAACATAGGCAAGCCAAATGAACACTGACCAAGACAAAACAAAAATTGATTTGCTTTCTCATCTGGATAACGATTGGGGGAGGCTTTTCTTGGCGGGCCCCTCTGGAACACGATGCAATTGAAAAGGTTACGGTTGGTGCATTAACTGGTTTCCGACTCCTCGTAATTAATGCCGAAGGAAGACCGATTTTGTCGAGAAAATATAGCAAATGTGTTATTTGCCCGTGGTTGTTCTCCAAATGGCTTAAATATTAGAGCGAAAAAAACAAATTTTACTTTTTGGTATTTTTGTAGCTGCACTGGAACCAAAAAAGATTGGAGGTGGTTGCTATGCACGTATAAATTGTGTTAGAGAAATCTTATATTGGATAATTTGTGTGTCTAGAGTAGTTAATATATCATAATTGGTTCATGACTTATTAACTTAAGCTTTGAAAAAAAGTGGGTCCAACAGGGTGTGTTGACAGTCTTTGACTTAGAGTCCTTCTTATTGATCTATTCAAGGATTTCTTCCACACACTTTTGAAAAATGGTATTAGAGTCAATGGTGAAATATCTTAAGGAATAAATCAAATGGTCAACCTAGTTCTGGCTCATAACTCATTAGCTTAATATTTTGAGTGAAGGTAGGTCCAATTAATAGGTTGACGGCTCGAACTTAGGTTTCCTTTTAATGATCTATCTAAGAAAATGTATAAGATGTCTGTTGTGCACTTCCACCATAGCGGAGTTCTCTATTGGGTTGAAAAGAGAAGGTAATGAGGCTTGTTAGAGAAATTCCACATAAGATAATTTGTATGTGTGGAGTAGTTAATATATCATAAGTTGCCTATAACTCTTTGGCTTCAGCTTTCAAAGAAAGTGGGTCCAACCGAGTGTGTTCACAGTCTCGGACTTGGGCTCATCCTTATCGATTTCTTCAAGCGAAGATATAGGATTTCTACTGCTTACTCCTAACAAATGGTATTAAAGCCAATGGTAGAATGTCTTAAAGAATAAATCAGATGACAAACCTAATTTTGGCTCATAACTCCTTAGTGTAACTTTTTGAATAAGAGTGAGTCCAACTAGATAGGTTGACAACTCGGACTTGAGTTCCCTTTTAATGATCTAACCAAGAGAACATATAAGGCTTTTGTTGCGCACTTGCACCTTAGTAGAGTTTTCTATCAAGTTCAAAAGAAAATGTAATGAGCAATTGGAAGTGTTCTTGATTGTATGTGTATTTTATCCTAATAAAATAATTTTGGGATAAGTGTATCAAAAGTTTTAAAACTAGTGGCAAAAGTGCAATTAAGTTTTAAAACTTTCAAAAAGTGTAATAAAATTCTTTCATTAATATCATCAATTTGATCGATAAAAAAAATGCATATGTGACATTTTTAAATCAATTTCTCTCTCCTACATGGCATATTTTATTAAATCATAAATAAATTAGATTAAAAAACTAAAAAGAATTGCTAAAAATTTATTTTAAAGAAACTAAAAATAAAGAAAGAAAATGACAAGCTCATCGGTGGGTTGTTGCCACCTTTACTGCCCATTACTAAAGGGGCTAGTGACCTTCACCAGCCCTAAGTGAGGGTCGTCATTGTCTAGATTTGGGTACCTAGCTTGAGCTTGGCCAAAGTTGCTGGCCCCCTCGCTTGGGGCCGATGACCACATTGGCCATAAGGGTGCTTGGGTGGGCTGGCATTGCCTAGATTTGGGCACCCTTGCATCACGTCGATGAGGCCTTACCTTGACTTGGAGAGGGCTGCCCACTCTCAGCTAGGGCTGGCGACCTTCATTGACCCCTTCGATGATGGGCAGTAATGGTGTACCATAAGTAAACTTCACTCTCTTTCTTTATTTTCAATTGTGTTTTTTAAAATAATTTTTAGCTTTTCCTTTTTAGGTTTGAGGAAAATTTAAAAATGCCAAGTAGGAGAAAGAAGTTAAATCCAAAAATATCACGTCATCATTTTCTATTAATCAAATTGATGAAATTAATGGAAGAATTAGATTGCACCTTTTGAAATATTAGGATTTAATTGCATTTTCGTGACAAATTTTAAAACTTCTAATGCACCTATTTCAATAATTTTCAAAAAGTTTAAAAGTTACCGCATTTCAAAGTTACCAAAGGAAGCTGTTGTGGAAGTACTTTCGCTTCGAGGGTGCTGAATTCATGAGATTTTTATGAGACATCTCTAATTACTACAGTAACCTATTTTGCAATTGTAATGTTTATGGACAAGCTCTATTAAACGCACTCTCAATAGAAAATATTAATTCACAGCTTAGTGTGTGAAGCAAAATGAACATCGAGACTATGGCATTGGCGTGCGTGGAAGTGTAAGAATCTCTCAACTCTAAAGTATGTTGATTGAATAATGACACTCCCGCTTTGAAAAATAGATGATATGATCTCAAAACCTATGTTTTTGGGCCAAGTGAATTCGGATGAAGAAAATTTCCATGGGCCTCGCCAACCAATTTAGACCGATCGGCCCGCCAGGCCTTTTGGTCATCAGGTGATTTACTTCCTTTTCTAGACTGATTTTCCTATTATTTATTACAACCCAAGATTAGAACAAAAATAAAAAAAATTACAACCCAAGAAGCGCACTGGCGCTTTTCCTAAATGTGATTATATCATGGAACCATATCAAAAAACTGGTTTCTCCGGATAGTTAAATATATTTTGTAAAAATATTCAATCATTTCTCTGGAAGGAGGGTTGGGGTGGGTGGCACCAAGGAACGGGCAAGGACGGCCAGCTGCTCGTCGGCATCTAACGGCCACCCCACGGGCAACGCCACCACCGCTCGAGCACACATGCACATGATAGTAGGGGCGAGCATTGATCCCAATTAAACCCGGAATGGGACTGAATAGGTTAGTTTTGGACAGTTCTCATGATAACTAGTCCGTTTTCCGATTCTCAATATTTGGGACTTTTTTTGTTTTTGTTGGTAAGAGGTAATAAATATATAGGGGAAAGGCCAAATGTACAAAAGGTCACGGCATGGAAAACATACACTCAAAATGAGAGGACATAATGAGTGGACGGATGCCGAGATGTGAAAGCAACAACACAAGGCAACCAGGAAAAGGAAGCCAAGCTAACAAGAGACAAGCACGGCATGAACAACCGGAGACCAGAACACAAACTCCTCAAAGGAACTAGGAGAAGATGAGCATGAAATAGCTTAAGGCAATCAAGGAGCAGACGAATGGGGAGGTCAACCTCCTCGGCGAAAGCCTCGTCGACATAGGCAACGGTTTTCTTCTTCTGAGACTATGGAGATGGAGAAGATGAGCGTGTTCCTCGTGATAGACATGGAGATGCAGGAGCAGTTGACGTCTTTTGACTCCACAAGGACGACTGATTAGAGGCTGGGCATCATCTAGGATGCCACGCTGGCATCTAACAGTGACTTAACGGCCAAGTCTACATTTATGTTTCTTTTCTTAAGGAAAGTGCCAACTCGAACAAAAACGGGTATAGTTAAAGATTCAACTGCAAAAAAGAATAAGATTTAAAAGAAATGATTAAACAATTTAGTAGTATTATTATTATTTTTTAAATAAAACTAGCAAAGCAAAAGGATCACTAATCTTTGGTGGACTAGAGCTTTAGCATGAGATTCGTTAAAAATGCTCAAAAAAAAAAAGAAAAAAAACAATTGAATCTCGTCATAGATTACCTTGCTTATCCATCAAATGTCTTTATACATATACATACATATATATATATATATATATATATATATATATATATATATATATATTACCTCTTCAGCTAATTAGAGCAAAGTTGATTAAATTAGAGAAGATGCAACTAAAGACGCTTAGTTCCAAAATAAACACAGAATAACATCTATGCCGCATGGTCTTCTGAATCAAGGAAAAATAAAATAAAAATTGTGACTATATATGTATTTGTGTTACACATTCACCTTGGATGATTGAGATGCAAAATAATTCTGTTACATTTTAACCTTCAAGTACATGTGTTAATAATCCGATGATGAGTGTACAAAAGTTTTGTTATACTGATGGTGGACCTCCCAATCATCCTCATAGTAATCTATATAAGCTTCTTTTTTCTTATTCCTAAGTAAGCACTATATTTAGTGTCAAATGTTTTGAGTCTGAGCTTGTTAACGAAATGTGAACTTGTAGAAGTCTCGCCTATATGTTGGATGTCTTTTGACCCGTACTTTATTTCCAGGCCAATTCAGTGGAGTCGCAAAATTGATGGGGTCTTAGAATGAAGACAAAAGGCATGATCATCAAGGTCTCTAAGTTTGAGTCAGCAAGTAACATAAGCACATATAAAAACGGAAATTTTGTTCAATCATAAGAAGAGGAGGGCTTTAGTTTTCTTTATAAGTTTTTTGAATGAATTCTTTGTTAGAAATTATGAGATAACATTTATGGATTTACTTTGAGTGTACTTTAGGGCTGAGAAACACTTGAGCCGTTAAGCAATGGTGACTATGTAATTCTTCAAATTCTTAGTAGATTCCATTGTTGCTAACTCTCTCCTTGGAGCAATCACCTATGTGACATCCTAAATTTTCATTATATTTATCATTTATATTGTGTTATATAAGAATATGATTCATATTTCTCCGGTGGGCATTGCTAATTGTCATATGATTCTCTCCATCTCTGATAACCATAATTTATTAGCCACTTGTCATTAATTTAGTTGCCACATTCCTTAATTAATCATCTAGTTTCTTACTTGCAAATTAAATCATTCCCTACATCACTTATTTTAACTTTGCTCATTAATGTTTTTTAAACTTGCCAGCCAAAAGTCCTCATTCATTGGGCCACAACTCCCTCATTTTCAGCCGTAAGTTTCGCCTATAGAATTGCATCATGCATGATCTCACCCTTTTGCATCAATGATTACAAATCAAATAATGATTCTTACTCATGCATTTGCTTGGGCGATCTTATGCTCTTTCCAATCATCATGTTCATTTACCTACTCAAATTATGTCACTTGTAACCTTTTGTGTACACATTTCTCTTATTCTCCACCGAGTGTTTTTAATTCCAATGTCATCATGATTTTTAACCTTAGTTAACTAATATATATTGTTTATAACTCATAAGAAACATAAGTCAATGTCTTCTCTATCTCTCTCATTTATGTTTGAAATGATTACGACTCAAATAATGTTTCCTCATTCACGCATTTTACTTGGCCAATAATTCTCTCCGTCTCTCTCCATCTCTCTCCATCTCTCTCTCTCTCTCTCTCTCTCTCTCTCTCTCTCAAGAAATCTTCACTTTTCTATCCAAAATAATGCCATTTGTCACCCAAATAATAATTCATATACTTTTAAATTGTGATAATGAATTTAGCCTATCAAATTAGATAATGTGTAACATCATGAGTATCATGTGTGTCATAGTATCCTAACACTAGTTACTTTATATCATAATTCCAAACCTAATAAATTGACATGAGTTAAAGTTATTCTTTAAAACAAGTAAACGAGGAAGAGAAATTGATTTTCCTTTCTCCTCCTTGGAAGAGCAACCTCATCCTCTTATCTTTAAGTGCAATTTCTCTTTTCCTTCTAAAACAACAAGTAAAACTTCCCCTTAAATTTCAATCAAGCTCCAAAGTTTATTCAACTTGAGTTGTTTGAGCTTTTAATCTCATCTTTCAAGTATTTACAAGGTAAAAAGTTCATGGACTTAATTTTCTTTTTATCAAGCTAGCTTTGTTGCTTTCTTAAAATTGAGAGTTGTTAATGTTGTTCATAGGGAGAATAACGCAAGAAGAGCTAAAAGTTGCATACGACGCTTACTTTAGTGCCAAAAGTTTTCGTTAACTTACATAAGTGCCAAATCGGAGAAAAAAAACAATCACTTAAGTGCCTCCCATGAGAAATTTTGGCTAGAGAAATTACATAACTTTTAAAATTAAAATTTTTTATTTGACGTGGCATTTTGTTGGCATTGCAATAATAATTTTTTAATAATAACTGGCACTAAAGTAATCATTTTTTAACCTACTATATGACTTCATTTAGAGGTTATATGCTGATAGGGCACGCCGATGATCCACATAGGATTGAGAAAATAATAAAATATGGTCACATTAGATTTCCGGCCATCCAAATTAGAGTTGGCACTTAAGTGAAAGTTTTTTTTTTTTTTTTTTTTTAAGTTGTACTCATTTCAATAAAAAACTTTTGGCACTAAAGTTGGCGTTGTACATAACTTTTGGCATTTCTAATGTCATTCTCCCATTGTTCTTATTTATTTTGCTTTGAAGATGATTAAGGTTCTTCTGGAGGTGTAAAGCATCCAGGCTCTCACACCTCTTCTTTGTAGATGATGTTCTATTATTTTCGGAAGCTAATATGACATCTTTGCGGCTTCTTCTGGATGGAATTCATTCCTTTGCTAGCTGGTCTGGGCTCAATCCTAACCTCAACAAAAGTGAAATCTTTCTTTCGGGTGGCCTTGATTCTCTAAGGAATGCTTTGGTAAGTATCACTGGATTTCAGCTAGGCTCTCTTCCTTTTAGGTACCTCGGTGTGCCTATTATTTCCTTGAGATTAGGCAATGAGGCTTGTGTTTCCCTGGTGAATACAATTACTTCTCGAGTTCAATCTTGGACAAACCGGTTTCTTTTTTTAGCGGGCATATTGCAACTAATCAAATCGGTCATTCATTCTATCTAGGTTTATTGGTCTAATGTATTTATCCTTCCGCCTCAGTCACTAACCGAATTGAACATATTTTCCGGCAATTTCTTTGGAGAGGCCCGAACTTAGGGCCTGGAGGCGCAAAGGTGGCATGGGTTGATGTATGTTTACCTAAGGAGGAAGGCGGTTTGGGTATCAGATCCTTCGGGTGAGCAATATTGCTATCATGATCAAACACCTAAGGCTCCTTTTCACCAATAAGGAGTCGCTTTGGTCTAAATGGATTCATTCCATCTTCTTGAATCGCAAAAATTTTAGATTGTCCCAAGACCTACCTATTGCTCTTGGGCTTGGAAGAAGTTGCTTGGCCTCCGTGATTTGATCCAACATCATTTTAAATGGCGTGTTGGTAATGGGCTATCTGTCTCTTTATGGTTTGGTCACTGGCACCCTTGTGGTCCGCTCTACAAGCTGTTCTTTGACCATAAAATCTACTGCTCTGGTATACCAAGGCTCACTACGGTAGCTACTACTTTAACTGCCTTTCCCTTACCTTTTGCTGTTGCGACCTCCATAATGAGTTGGGATGATCCCCTTCCAAACCTCAATGAGGCCAGTGACCGTCTTCTATGGCTTGGTCATTCCTCAAGAGTGTTTTCTACTGCCACAGCTTGGAGCCTTTTAAGGCCAAGGGGTGTTGTGGTCCCCTGGTCGAGATTTATATGGAACCTCTCGTTACCTCCTCGGTATCAGACCCATTTATGGTTAATCTCCCACGATCGTCTGCCAACCTAGGTATTGTTGTTTGCTCATGAGAGAAGCCTTGATGTTTCTTGTGCTTTCTGCTCTTCTATGCCGGACTCGGTTGATCACCTTTTCTTTGGATGTTCTATCACTAATGACCTTACATCCTTTTGGGCGGCTAAGTGTAACTTACCTTGGAGGAATCATGCTTGGAAGGACAATCTTTTGTGGGTTATTGATCACTTTTCTGATGCAACCTTCCACCAATCCTTGGCTCGCTTTGCCTTTGGTGCCTTATGTTATCTCATTTGGAAAGTAAGGAATAACATTATCTTTCGCAATGAAAGATTATTCCTCCCGGCTTTAAAAGACCACCTTCGTAAAGCTGTCAATGATAGGGCTTTAACCTTCCACAAGGTCTCGGATAACCCCCGTAATAGAAGACTACAACTTAGCTGGGGCATCACCCCTCCATCTTTGATTGATTATGCTTACTATTGGCCCCCCCTTTTCTTCCTCGGCCTAATAGTTGGTGAAGCTGTCCTTTGCTACATTGCTGCCCATCTCGTTATTCTTTGGTTGATGCTTTTGATGGAACTCTCTTGAATCTCTCTTGATGATGCGGCTTGTGTTCCCATCTTGGTGTCCCTCCCGCTCTTCTCCTCCTTATGTCTTTTCCTTGTGTGGGCCACGGTGTTGTGTGCTCTTTGCTAGGGGTAAGCAGCGGTCTAGAATCGACCCTGGATCGACCCTAGACTGGCCCAACCCTGCCTGTCTTGGTCTGATTCCCAAGAGGACTGGGTTGGTCCTTGGTCCTGAAATTCCAAGACCAACATTGTGCAGGTTGGTCCTCGGTCTTAAGAGTTTTGGGTCGGTCCAACCCTGGACCAATCATGTATATTATATTATATTCTATCATTTATAATTTTTTTATATATTCAAACCTAAGTAAAATATCTATTATATTATATTATATTGAGATGTTCTATCAATAGCACTAATAGTAATTTCAATTTAAAACTTTTGTTGAGTATTAATTAAGTGTCCTTTGTTTTGTTTTCAGGTGTTTAGAAGTTCAAGTGAATTAACCAGATGTGAAGTTATATATTCATGGTTTATATTAAGTATTTTGAACTTTTTATGGTTTAATTGTATTTACCTAATGAATTTCAGCTGCACTTTGCTTTTCAATTTGTGTCAAATGGTATAAGTTTTTGAAAAGTATAGTAATACTGCAGTTGCTACGGTGATTTGCTAGTCAAGTGGTGTGAAGCTCATTTCTTGATTGAGTGGACTCTACATGATCAAATGCAGGAAAACGCTTTTGCATATGTTATGAATATTAAAGATAGATGATTACGAGAACTTTCTATCTTGTCCCATATCTCGATGAGTGGTTAGCAGGTACGAAATTTCTATTATTGTGTCATCTTAAATTTGCTAAATATATATTGGTATTTATAGTTTAGTTGCACAATGTCGCATTGTTGATGAATGTGTAATTTGAATTTGTAGGTTTGCTTTTTTAGGGAGTATAAAAAATAAAACAAAAGAAAAAAAATTATCGATCGGTCCCGGGTTGACCTTGGAATCGGACCGAACCCATTGGGTCGGTCCGGTCCTTGGTCCTAGGCTCAATAGGGTCGGTCCTTGATCCTAAAAATTGAGAACCGACATTGTACGGGTTGGTCCTAGGGTTAGGGGGTGGCCCGGACCAATCCGGACCATGCTCACCCCTACTCTTTGCCCTAGTCTCCTTTGTTGGTCGCTGTTTTGGCCTTCTTTTGCTGTTGCTTTTATTTGCAATGTATCTCTCTCGCAGCTCTTCCCTCCCCTTTTCTCCCCCCTGGCCCCGGCCCCCTTCCACTCGTTTGGATTTTCTGTCCTTCTAAGTGTAAGCTGGTGCCAGGCCCCCCTGCTGTACAACTGTATAGCTTTTTGTGCAAAAGTCTATATATCTCTTACTTTTTACCAAAAAAAGAAGAAGAAAAAAATAGATTGATCTACTTAGTACTCTTGACTTAGTTAGTTGATGTTTGTTAACTTAGTTTGAATGTGAAAATCATGAGTGTGGTCAAGCTTTGATAATAGCATGTTGAGTAATTGTGTTTATTCAAGTTAAATCTATAATATTGTCATATGTAGAAAGTGTTTGATCGACCTCACAAAAAGCTTGGTTGTATAGTATATGAGAAAGTGCGAAAACATGAAATTTGGACTTGACAATTATATTCAAATGATTTTGATTAAGTTTTGTATTACCAACTATCTAACTAATTTACTAGCTAAGTGTTGCCAATTCATCATGTTGTTGAATCTTTGAGTTGTCGATTTTTTTTTTTTTTTTGTTGATTATTTGAATCGTCAATGTTCATGTTGTTAATTATTTGGGTTGTCGATGTTAATGTTACCGATTCTCTAAGAATATTATCACTGCTTGATTCGAAATGAAAAGAGGTAAGCATGTCATCACTTGTTTATATGATCATTGAAAGGATAAGGTAAGTGTATTTTCGAAGTGATTTGCATGAAAAGATATTGTGTATCGGATGTCAATTCTCAAAAGAAGCGTTGATTTTGTAGTTGATGACATGGTGATCATATAATTATTATGTTATCATGTGCATTGTTATTATGTCATTAAATATGGAAAGTATTATGCAAATTATTTCCGTCGCACACATATTGGTGGCAATGATTTCCCATGAATTAGATGCTTAGGAGTGTTTGGAATGCCTTGGAGTTGGGATATCCTACAAATGTCTCAAAGTTAAAATGCCTCGGGAGCCAGAATAAGATGATATGCTAATAATGAAAATGGTGCATCTCTATGTGTATGTATATATGCATATATTCACTTATGTTGATCAATTAACTAATTTGTCATTATCATACATCACAATATGTTATGCTAACTGCTTGCATTTAAGTGAATAAACTTGTACAATGATGTTAGTGGTTTCCACTAGCATTTCATTATAGGAAAGAATGGTGCATTTTATTTATTTAATTGCCTCTTATAATTATTTTTTATATGACATGAATTCAATTGTTTGTACTAAGTTGAGTGCTAAGAAGATCTCATACATTAAACCTAGAGATTTTATTTACTATGCTTTGGCTCACTCCATTGCTTTTTGGAGCTCCCTTGTATTTTGAGTGTGAATACCAAGATATGCTTGTGCATGTATTGGTGTTGGTATATATTAAGTGCAATTCCACTGTATGGGTCAACGAGGAGTTTGTTGGACCACTTAGGGCTTTCGATTGGCAATGGATGGGACGAGATGATGTTAGAGGCCATCAACCCTGAGTTGGATGGTAGTTTGGCTCGCTTTTGGGTTAGTATGGGTGTAGTGGTGCTAGTTGACTTGACCTTCTTCCCATAACTTATTTAATGTATTGCAATTTTTTGAATATTGTATAAAGGTGGTAGCTAGTAGTGTTAATATAAAGAATCATATGTATACTAAATAAATTCATGTGATTCCTTGTTTGGGATGTTGTGAAAATTTTATTATTCTTTTGCATATTATTAATAATTAGAAGATATAATTAAAATGGACATGTATTGAAGTGTGACGGTCTGAGGTGTTACAACTTACACTCAAAACCACTCAAAAAAACTTTGATGTCCTTAGTATCCCTTATTGAGTTCTCTTGTAATTTCTTCTTCTTGCATTAGATTAAAATAGCAAGATTTATTCACTTTTACATTGTTTCACAACATTTAGTAGGGTACACACATCTAACAGATAATAAATTTGGAGCAATGTCTAGCGAGAAAATATTAGGTACACCTCGTGCTCCAATGTGGCAAATAAGAAACCACCTCAAATTGCACCACGTGTCCAACGTGGGCTCACGTTGTTAGCCGATTTCTTCTCACTTTTTTATCTCCTCTCTTCTCTCTCCCTCCTCTGCACGCTCTATCGCCCGACTCTCTCTCTTCGCCAGAGTTTCTCTTCGCCCGTGGGGACGAACAGTCGGCCACCTCGACCTCCGGTCTCCGATTTCGATTTCGATCGCTGGTTTCTCTCTTGCCGTTTCGATTCCGATCGCTGGTTTTTTTGTGTGGGTTTATGTGTGTTTCCGGCCACTTCTATCTTCACCGGCGATAGGAATCGGGGCTTCTTGGAGGGGGACTTCTTGTCATTTTCTGGTGGCTCCCGAGCAGCGAGCACAGTGCTAATAAAGCTTGAGAGAGAGAGAGAGAGAGAGAGAGAGAGAGAGAGAGAGAGCGGCTGCACACCAGCTCGGTGGAACCAGGTCCTCCTCCTCCTTCTTCCTCAGTCCAGAGCATCTGCCTCAAAAGGTCTCTCCTTTTCTTTTCTTTTTGCACGGAAAATTTTCCGAAAGGGAAACGACCCACCACCATGTGTTGTGTCGGGTTCCTTTTTACAACTCGAACTAGAACGTGTATTCAAGTAGAAGTCCAGGAGTGCCGGCTGTTCGTCCGTGCGGGAGAAGAGAAACTACGGCGAAGAAAGAGAGTCGGGCGAGAGAGCGTGCAGAGGAGGGAGAGAAGAGAGAGAAGAGAGAAAAGTGAGAAGAAATTGGCTGACAACGTGGGCCCACGTTGAACACGTGGCGTAATTTGAGGTGTCTTCTTATTTGCCACGTTGGAGCATGTACCCAATATTTTCTCATGTCTGGCAATCAACCTGATTTATATATTACTAATTTGAGGTGTCTTCTTATTTGCCACGTTGGAGCAGGAGATGTACCCAATATTTTCTCATGCTTTATATATTGGCTTCTGAAGGAGCAAACGTCAGCTTAGGTGATAAGGTTCTCTGAAAGGCAATGCTTATGGTGAGCACATAGGATCAAAATCGCTCAATCAAGTTGGCATAAGATTTGTAGAAAAGGAAGGACCAGCTACTTTTTTTTTATCTATAACCTAATCGATGGATTATAAAAAGAAAAAAATCAACATGTAGAATCTTCACAAGAAATAAGCCTGCATAAGTAACTGAAATAATCTGATCATTGATGTTCAAATTAATGACAGAAAGGAAGATGAAGCAAAGAAAAAGTTGTCCATGCTTAGATTAGATCTCCACCTGTTTACACCAAAAAAATAACCAGCTTTATATAATCGATTAATGGAGAGACATGATTTCGTTAATTGAGAGTTTGGTTAAAAAGTGAGTAAAGGACAAATGTGGATTGACAACTACATACGAGAGCAATCGACAACAGGTGAACGGGTTGGTCAAAGATGTCAAATCGAAGCACAAGTGCCAAGTGAAGGTTCAATGTTTCAAATGGTCTTGCAATTTGTAACAGCTTATGGGAAAGTTGATTAACGTGCAAATAGTTAGCCTGAAATCTTGAAAAATGTGCATTTGTCACTATACTTACTGTAGTAATTGTTTGTGAGTAGTTGTAATTAGTGAGCTATAGATGTTTACGATAAGCGTGCATCGAGAGATCTCTTTTTCTTCTTCTTCTTCTTTTTTTTTTTCCTAAACATCAAGTTAATGAAGTTCTTTATTTCTATTTATCTCATTCTTTGCACAATTATTTTCCCATTACTCTAATTTCCCAAATTGATCTTTTATTTCTTTTCAATTCCAACCCAAGCAACTTTTGTCCAAAATCAACATAGGACCTATTTCATAAAAATGAAAATTAACTCTTATTTGACGAAAGATTCTCACATTCTGAGCGAAAACAATTGCAAACTACAACTGTAATAGATCAAACATAATCATATCGAAATTATTTAAAACATACACAATCAATTAACATGAGCGATCACATCTTTCTCACTTCATTCTCTAACTTCTTGAATTGCACTTTCGATCTTCTTGGCCATAGATTGGAGGCAAAAATCAACGTAAGAGCTCAAATCTTGGGGCCCCCAACCTTCAACTGGATCAGACGCAAAAGACCACTCAATCATGCACCCAACCATCTTACCATCCCCGTCATTCATGGGCATCACTCGCACTGTGGAAACATAGGACTTGAGCCCCATATTGTTATCCAAGACCTCATAGCTGAAGCACTTGTCACCACGGTCCATCATGAGGAGCCGCTCATTGGTCCACTTCAGCTTTGACGGGTCCGAGTCACCATCGGGGGAGGCGAAGGTGCAGTGCCGGATGAGGCCAGGCTGGCCTGGGACGCCCTCGACTCGGTGGCACGTGTCGATGGAGGGAAGCAACTTGTGAAGGTTGCAAAAGTCCTCCAAGAATGGCCACGCTTGGTCCGGTGTTGGCCCTTTCAGCTCAGCAATGGCCTTGCCTTCCCATTTTGGTTGGGTTTCTTCTGCCATTGAGAGAGAGAGAGAGAGAGAGAGAGAGGGAGAGGGAGAGAGAGAGAGAGAGAGTTGTTGGGTTTATGGCAAAGATGGAGATATTTATAAAGAAATCTTCAGTTTTCCATTTTTCAACGAAACCAAGGCATTGGTGCACGTGGAAGTGCACGAATTCTCAAGTATGCTAACTGAAAATGACACTTTGCCCTGAAAAATAAACGAGGCATAAAATGCATGTGTATTGAATATGATATGATCCCAAAAGCTACGTTGCACTTTCTCCTCCTAAAATAACAAGTCATACAAAAGGACATGCTTAAGGGTGTGGGAATTAAATTAATTTTACTCTTTACCAATAAAAATTAATTTGCAAAATTAGGTGTATCTTATGCTCAAATGATTTAACGGGAGAGATTAGTTGCTGTTAAGTGGCAACATTAACGCTATAGCCTAACACAATATATATTCATGGCATCACATAATTACCAGGGGAATTACTCAAGTTTTAAACTTATTGAAATTCCAATGTAATCAATTTAGTCTAAACCTTTATACGAAATTCCAAGATAGTTATTCTAGTTAATTTACACTGGATATCGCTAACATAATAATCTAGTCATTACTGGCTGTCTTATGTGGTACAATACAATATCACTAATTATTGCCAAAAATTGATCAAAATGACTATATTAAAATTTAATGCAAATGTTTGAAACTAAATTGATAAAATTGAAAAGTTTATGACTAAATTGATGTTGGTATAATAAGTTTAAGATTGATTTCATAATTTTCCCTACAATCACCTAACATGTGAGCCCATATAGAAAAATTACTCACCTCAAATACTCTTCTCCCTCTCTATGTGGCCAAAAGAAAACAAAAGGCCAAAGCCTCAAAATACCCAGGTGGACACCCGCCAACTCCCATCCTTGACCTCTTCTTCACTCCACCAACTCAACTCCGATCGGGCCCGCCAGGCCTCTCGGTCATCCTATAAATTATGTCCTATCCTAAATGGAATTTCTTTCTATGCATTACCACACGGATTGCACATGGGCAATTTTCCGATTTATGATTATCATATCATGTAAGCATATCAAAAATTGGTTTCGCTGGTTATAATATCCATACGCATGTATATATATAATATTATGAGGTGAAATGTCACGTCAATATCATTGATTAGACTAAAAATAATTGGGTGCCTACATGGATAAAAAAAATTGAATAGATTAAAAAAGCCTAACCCTAACCCACATTCATGCACAACCACAGGGGAGAGCTCAGGTGGGTGGCAGCGGCCGTAATGTTACCGAGACACATGAGGGCCACTACGTGCCAGACAGGCTCAGGCGACCACCCAATGGCCGCCACCACCTCCGTTCAATTAGGCACATGTAAAAGAGAGGGAGAGATATAAAGAGAAAATACTAGCAGTGATAAATCTGACGTCCCTAGGATCAAAGAAGCGCCACAAGGCGACGGTGGGGGTCACATAGGCCGTGGAGAGCAGTTGCCGAGGTCACATGGATCACATAATCCCAAGAAGGCTTTGCTTGGCATCGCATGGCCTCGGTAAAATAGTGAAATAGTGTAGAGATCTAATTGTATAAGAAATAAGTTTCTTTATTGATCGGAAGGACCAATTTGAACAATATATATATATAGTTATAGAGATCTAACTATATGAAAAAAGTTGAGGACTTGATTAAATAATTTACAATAAGTTCAAGGACTTTCAATACCTTTGTTTAAAAAAAAAAATTGGGAATACTAGCCAAGCAAGGATCACGTTTCTTTGGTGGACCAGAGCATTAAAGTATGGCAGAATGTCAGATTACATATCAAATTTTGATTGTCCCAATGTCAGATTTCTTTTGTCGTTTTTTTGTCCATGACGAGTGGTCTATAACGCACCATTTTTAATTCTATCTCTTAGACATCCTTCTCATTATAGATTATCTTAGTTATCTATCAAAAGGTCTTGTAATTTTCTGATTACTTCAACTCTTCGTTAAACTAGCAAGTAAAATCAAAGTTGATTAAATTAGAGAAGAAAAATTAAAACCCTGTGGTTAATTCCAGCATATGCAAATAAAGAGACGCATAATTCAAACGAAACGCAAAATAACATATATGCCGCATGGTCTTACAAATATTTTGGGAAAAATAAAATCAATGAAACAATGATATAATATATATTATACTTTAACAGGCCTTTCCCATGAACATTAGATAAATTTATATTAGGTTTATTGTCGGTGAAAGAATTATTTACAAATTCACTATTAGATTATTGGCACGTGAAGGAATTTGATCTCTTCAAGTATAGATATCCACAATCTAACGGTGATGGTATACAAATTTTATTAACTGGCAATAGACATAAATTGTCTATATTATAATCTGAGTTAACTTTTTTTTCTTCTCTTCCTAAGTAAATTTAAGCATCATATTTAGTATTAATATTATATCTCGACTTTGAGTCTATATACAAAACATGACTCGATAGAAACTTAAATGTGTTCTCAGCGGGACTTTATCTTCAAGCAAATATAGTAGAATCTTGATTTGGTGGAACACAGTCCATTGATTAAAGATATAAATGAAAAAAAATGAAGGTTTCTTAGTGGGAGTTGAAAGTCCAATGAGAACATGTAAAAACCAGAATTGATGAAAAATGAGAAAAGTATCTGAATCTTCTCTCTTTGAATAAATAAAAACACTTGAGTGATTATAATTTTATAATTCTTCGGATTCTTGGTGAATTTTTGTAGCTGGCTATTTTAATTATTAAGTGTAGGCACATGGATAATTTCTTCTCCTTGTATTAAATTTAAATTATAAAAAATCAATTAACTTTGCGTTATTTCTCAACATTTAGTAAAGTACACATTTAGCAAAATCATTATGAGAATTGGAGGAACTCGAGATGGTTAACAATTAACTTGATTTACACGTTGATAAATAGATTGGCTTCTGAAAGAGCAAAAAGCCAGCTTGTAGCTAGCTGATAAGGACAGAGCACGTCAATGCTTCATGTTGAGCACGTGGGATCAAAATCGCTTCATCAGGTTGGCAAAAGGTTTTACGAAAAGGAAGGGCTAACCACCTCTATAGTTTATACCTATAACCTAATTAATGGATTATAAAAAGAAACATATTAACTTATAGAAACTTTACCTGGAATAAGCCTGTGTAATTGAGGGAAACAAGAAGAGCATTATTCTTAGAAGAGTGTCGTGCACTCTGCACCACGTACTTTTCCGTGGAAACCGGACCACTTGTTTGTCCGATTTCCTTGGGAAATCAAGAAGAATCCACAGAGCTTCTTTCCTTGTTGATTTCCCAACTCAGAAATTTAATTCTGATAGACTTCATATGATCTCAAATTTTTTTCTTAAAGAAAGAAAAACCATATGTATTTCTGAATAGCTTGATGAAAACTAAAAAATGATCAGTAAAAATTAATGGAAAATTTGTGATGTCACTGTCCCTAACTTCTCGACTAAATCAAGTCTCTTCAATGCGGAAACAACGGAGATTTGCCGAACCATGTGTCCACCGTCCAGTTCGTTCAGGTCTAGCAGCTCACTTTCATGGGGGACTGGACTGAAAATCAGGTTGGGATAGACATGAGTAGCTCGACGTCCGTTTCATCCAGAACGGCCTTTCATTATGAGAAAGCCACTGGCTCGTTCAAGGAGTTGCAGCATGAGAGCTGCGCCACAGTCCAAGCCTGGGTCGTCAATTACGCGATCTCGTCCAATGACCATGCCTCAATTCCAAATGCCCTCAGGACGGAAGATGCTGGCCCCATAAGTGGATTTCACCATTCGGAGTATCAGGGGAAGCTGTAGTACTACAAAATAAGAACAGGGGGATAGAGGTAAGCAAAGTAATGGGAATGACAACCCACTCGAGTGTCTTATCCAGCACAATTGTGAGGGTTGCTGCGAAGGCCACCAGCATGAAGACCAAGGAAAGGAAGAGAGAAGAAAGGCCCATTGTGATCTTCATAGGCAATGAGTCAAGGAAATCCAGCACCTCATTTGGCGAAGTTAAGATGGCTAGAAATAGCAAGGTGGCCGTCACGGAGGACAACAACCCTAATCCGTCGAAAATTGCGAAAACTAGGACAGAACCCTTTAATGGGACTTCCATACGATCATTATTGGTTCCTGGCACACTGAAAGCAGCAGCGAACAATACTGTGGCAATTAGAGTTGAGACGAGCATACATTTATCTGCCATGTCCTTCACCCACTTTTGTCCATCCTCAAGTAACACTACATGATTCTGCTCAAACCTTTGCCAGTATGTAGTAAAATCATCAGGTGCCAGCTCGTTTCTTAGGTCAGGGGTAACCCAACTCTCCACAGCCTATGCATAAAGTCACAAACATGAGTTCGATTGGTGGATAAATTATTGAAATTTTTTGAAAAAGAAAAAAAACGAATGAACATCTCAAAGAGATTAGGACTGATCCAACACGTAATGCGAAATTGGTTAGAGAAGTCCATCGTTGCTGGCATAATTTCTGGTGTCGCTTTCTTTTGGGCTTCCAGGATTCCTGCTGAGTATAGTCAACTGATATACGTATGGAAATCACTTGTTGCTACTTTCCAATGAATCGAGTTTCATTCAATTTGGAATCTTCTAGAGGAATTCAGGGGAAAAAAAATATTAAGAGCTGGGCGGGAAATCCGAGAATTTGTCTTCTAGTATTTTATGTCCTTTGTTGAGACTATGTGTCTATTCATTTTCTAGAGTCATTTGAGTCAAGAGTCAATGTTAGTATATATGATTTGTCTAGGAGTTGTTGGTCTTTACCAGGTGACAAAGGTTAGTGTCATGGGACATGCCCATTCTTGGAAAGTTAGTGTCAACGCTTCGTTACAAGCAAGTAGGTATTGTGAATTTGTGCAAGCGAACTCTTTGATTAGATTTTCGTTTTGTCTGCATCTTCTTTATAAATTCCATCGAGTGGTTATTACATACCTCACATATTGACGTGAATTTTTTTAGGTAATGAGCATCTACCATTTACACGCCTTATATTTGTGAAATTTATACGCAATTTAATTATAATGAGTTTCAATCAGTTTTTAGGGGCCCAATTTCTCTAATCAGCCCCCTTAGTTTCTGTAAATTGTCCTCAGGATATGGCATTGCTTCTCGACTTACTTTATAATTTATGTTTGGCATTTGGCATTTAAAAGTTCTAGTATGAACATAGATGGCAAGGGAGTTTATTCTTCACCTAATAGTCTTAGATTTAAGTTTTGTTGGGAGCATTTTGGAAGTAATGTTCTATACACCAAACCGATGTAGGGCAATGTGGCCTTAAAATCACTTAGGAAATGAAGCAGTCGAAGTGCACTAAAGCTATCCCATCATCGCCTGATAGCTATAAAAAAAAGTTCTATATATGTTCTCAAGACTATCCAAATAAAGTTCTAGCCATCAATTTTTAAGAAATTCGTCAAGAAGATATTGTAGTTATCATTAAAAGCAGTCAATAAATATATGAGAAAGAAGTACTTACTTTAAACCATTGGAGTTGTCTTTGCATTAAAAAAGCTGCTCCGGAGACATTTGCGTCAATGAAATCTGGCACGTAGTTTGTTACTGCGAGCATCATGGTCCTCGATTCACTTCGTGAAAGTGTTGAAGCAAATGCCAACCCATTGGTTGATTCCGCCGTTGCGAATGGCAACTCACTGGATGAGCTTACCTTCATAAAGAGTCTGAGAGTCCTTTCTTGGCGATATTGCACAGCAAGTGTCATCAATGAAGTTTCATAAGCTGAAATCCAAGCAAGCTCCGGGAAAAACTGAATGCATAGCTTCACGAGTTCACTGATTCCATTGATTGTAGCTTGACCCAATAGGTTCCTACGTTGGAAAAACTGGGTGATCTCGGTAGTGCTCCTTTCAGAGAGCGCAACGCAAACTTTTTGTGCCAACTCAATGGCCGCCAAGTGTCTCAGCTTCACATCGTGAATCCTCTTGATTGAAGGTACTGCAAAATAACAAAAACCAAAGAAAAATGAAAGTGAAAATAAAGAGGGGGTAATTGGATTTTACTTTAAAAAAAAAAAAAAGTTCTCCAGCTTTGCACCCGTACTTTTTTTATTAGACATACAATTAGAGCTTCGGTTGGTGGATGATTGGGAAAACGATCTGACTTTTTTTTTAAAAAAATCTTTAGGGAAGATATTCTGATCTTTGTTTCTTTAAGATACTGTCCTCATATGCAAAGTGTGGGTTTTAGTAATTTCTGATGCAAACTACAGAAGATGCAAATTAGAATTTTGAACGATGTGACTTTTCCCCTCTACAGTATAAATCGTGACTAAGAGAATACAATTATAATATTTAGGCTGACAGAACAACTCTGTGTGAAACTAACCCCGCTAATTCCAGGCGTGTAGCTAGAGTTAATCGCCGTAATCTTTGCATACATAAATTATCTTAATTAATATATTTGGAATGTGCAGAGCAGCTCGTAATAAAATTAAAAAAATCACATTTACCGTATAATCCTTTGCATTGTGAGTAATGCTCAGTACAATTTTTTTTTTCCTCCATTCTATCTATCTCTATTCTCTAATAAAATCACAAGTTCTTCCCCGGATGCACGGTTTTGCGAGGGCCCAACAAATTTGCTCCCCCCCGAAATCTTCTTCTATTTGAAGCCTTCCCAAACAATTTCTTATGATTTTTCCTACATGCTTTACTCCCCCTATTCCTATCCTTCACGCCTGTTAAAATTTTCCAGATAAATGTGCAAATTTACTATGTTGGATGCCTTTAAGTAATAAGCCCGTCCCTTCATCCATTGCAACCTTAACTTTATGGTGAATGACGCAGGGGCTTGCCCCCATTCCTATGCCCAATTCCTACACCCTCTCAACATATTGTGTCATGTTGTATCAAGATGAAGCATTTCACCCACAAGGGAGGAAACAAATGCATGCGGATTCACTGTTCTTATTTTTTCAGAAAGATTAACATGCTTCATAAAAATGATGAAGCGAATGATATCACCAATCGAGATTGAGGGAAGAGTCCTAGGTTAACATAAATTGAGGGAGAAGTCCTAGGTTAACATAAATCTTATTCAATATTTTCTGCTTAGATCAACCAGCCATAAGCAAGATGAGTTTAGATTAACTTCAAATCTCGCCTTGATTTGCAATTTCAAGGATTGTTTTACACTTTTTTTTTTTTTTTTGCCTATCAATTTTGTAACTTGTGACTCGCAATTAGAAATTTGTGTATATTGACTAGGGAATCATATATATGTATTAAGTTCGAACAATTTTCTAAAGAATTTTTATTAGTTCAACTACCGATGTAAAAAGTAAGTTACACATTCACATTTGGATGGTTGAAATCTGGCCAAATTTAGTTACAAAGCTAACTCCAAATACATATATCACTTATGCAACGGTGAATATGAATGGATTTTTTTAATAGCTAGAGGATCTAATAAAAATATATTTTTTTTTAATTACTGCGAAAAAATTAATTAGGAACTTTTTTCTACTAATAAAAGAAGTCAAAACCAAACAAACCATGGACTTTTGGTTGGAGAGATAGAGACGGAGACAGAGACGGTGCCTTCATATAATGCAAGCGTACCTACGGATTTGGCGGCTTTCCAAAATGACCTCGTAAGACATTGAAGCGCTGCAATGAAATTGCAGATAGAACTAGGTCAGTGAATATGAAATCGATGCGTGTATATTGAATGAAAATGGTTTACTAAGATTATACTTACTGGTGTCCTGACAATCTTAATGGTTGATAGTCATAGATATTGAAATAATCAATGTACACATTTACATGGATCAAGTTGGGACTACAAGTGACCCGCTACGGATGAGGATAAAAAAGCCCAATCAGTGTAGCTCCACTTCGTTTTGCGGCTCCTCTTATACTATTTGTGTCGTATTTCGTTGGTCACGTCGTCCATTAAATAAGTCATGCGATACCTATGCACTTGGTTGACTCGTGTGGTTCCTAGGGGATAGTTGATCCATGAAGTAGTTTGATTTCGAACCATAATTAAAGTAAAATTAGGTCAAGAAATCAAAATACATCCTACAAAGAAGCAATCATTTTCAGTTTCTTGCTAGTTGGGAGGGAATCGATCTACAAAATTGACTTAAGTTAAAATATGGAAGGTCCTAAATTAGAGAATGGCCAACTTCAAAAGTGCACACCCACCCGGATCTGTTGACTTTTGCATATTCCCCGAATTTTCATCTCTCAGATTGTAGTTCACGTCCACGGGAATACCTTCAGTTCAAATACGAAAGAGCAGGGGATGAACCAGGTATGATCGAATTGAAGGGAATCGGTAATGAAGGGATTCGAGAACAAGTACGGACGTTTGTATATCAATGCGTCTAAAAACTGAGCCTGGTTCCGCTGAGAAAGTGAGACTGCATCCTCGCCAACACGCCCAGTATAGTTTTGTCTGTCTCCTTTGGGCCTTTCATGAGAATGAAGCGAGGGTATTTCTCAACTAGATGAAGGACGATATCTATCCGAATTCACCAGCAAAGTTGATCACGAAAATAAGCCAAGTCTAGAATGAAGGAAAAAATAGATGGAATTGAGATAAAGATTAATGGCAATCTTACCATGATGGCCAGCGTACGCGAGAGCTAGTATGGATGTCATCGCATCGGGACTGCTGAAGGGATGACTTGGCGCATCGTCTGTTGTATTTTTCGCCAGGAACCAGGCAATCTCCTTATGCATAGAAGCTTCCCGAGCAGACACATTGAAAGGAACACGTCCTTTTTTATCTTGAAGTTGTGTCAACTTTGGATTTTTTCTAGCTAATGCCTTGACCATCCTGATCCTTCCACACAGGACGGCAATGTGGAGGGCTGTGTGCCCATGACAATCAACCTTTTCAAGCTCTTCCCCAGACAAGAGCTTAATCAGGTTCTCAACAAATTGGTCTTGTGCATTCAAAGCCGCTATGTGAAGCACGGTTTCGGATCTATTTGTTAAAATGGCTGTCTTTGAATTAGGATGATCTTGAAAAATTGTGTTAGCGGATTCCCAATCTCCTTTGCATACAGCTTGCAATAATGGTCTGCCATAGTGTCTATCGACTGCATTTTCCGATATTCCTGCAAAATAGATGCAAACTTCTCAGGCCATTTTGTTGATACTTTTTCCTTGCAGACTTTAAGAAGGGCCGGAGAAAAGAACTATTTCATCAAGATACGTCCCAAGTACTAATTTCACAATGAAATAACTCCTTTGAAGGATGACACACCTGGAGCACCTCCAGATTGAGGAGGAGCTGATTCAACGGTTAGATGAACAACTCTTTCCGAGGATGACGCACCTGTAGGAGAAAGAGTGAGCACAAAATCCTTGTCATACTGAATTTTATTTTTTATTTTTTGAATCTTTTTCCTAGCCAAAGTCAGGGCTATGTTTGTTCGATGACAAAGCAAAGGAAAAGAGCCATGGCAAAATATCCACATTCCAGCATATTCTAAGACCACATCGCTTATTCCATTATTCTTTTCTTGCTTGAAACTGGAACATTACCTGCTGGTGGTTCTGCAAGATTCAAGTTCCCTCGTTGTTTGCTTGGTTGCGTCGCCATTGGGTTGCTCTCCTGGTTACAGTCTTTCGACAACAAAGTAAATGGAGAATGCAAAGGAGACTTTCTACTTTCCTAGAAAGTTGAATCAGAGATGTCAATCGGCTTAAGTTGCAGGGCCTCTTTATAACAAGGCGCAGGGCTTGACCATTTCCAGAAGAATTTGGTCGTTTTTATATAATTTTCAGAAATAATGGGGGATTCTGTTATTGTGCTGTTTGTTCTGACGAACATGGAGTAGTTGAAAAGCATTATAACGTGGTCTGGTCCATTTTTAGTTTTAGTTTAGAATGATGGATTACACCCTTTGGCCAAAATTATGTCTCGAATTAACGAAATCCGACATGTTCGGAGGATTTCGATTTTTTTGTGGTGGAACTATATTCGTTGGAGATAAATAATGAAGAAGCGCCAGCTAGATAGATGTTCTCTCTTTATAGGATTCCAAGTCTTGGGTTAAGTGAGAATCTTCCGTCCAAATTTGACCGGTTTGACTTGTTTGGACTTTCTTTACATTGCGTGCAGAGGAGCACTTCCTTTGCCTATCCGACAAAGAAGGGGCTCGCATTTTTAGTATTAATGAATTATTTATCACTAGCTCTTTTTTGTGAGGCATGTATCGGTAATTAGACCGAACGACGTATATATATATGATATTCTAATTTATTTCTCCGGTTATTTCATATTATTTTATTTGTAAGATTGGATTAGTTTTCACGTTAATTCACAACACTCTTCGGCAAGGACCCGGCGTATTATGATTAAAATTATCTTTGCAGGTGGAATTATATTCGTTGGAGATAAATAATGAAGAAGCGCCGGTTGAATAGATGTTCTCTTTTTTAAGGATTCCAAGTCTTGGGTTAAGTGAGAATCTTCCATCCAAATTTGACCGGTTTGACTTGTTTGGACTTTCTTTACATTGCGGGCAGAGGAGCACTTCCTTTGCCTATCCGACAAAGAAGGGGCTCACACTTTTAGTATTAATGAGTTATTTATCACTAGCTCTTTTTTGTGAGGCATGTATTGGCAATTAGACCGAACGACGTATATATATGATATTCTAATTTATTTCTCCGGTTATTTCATTATTTTATTTGTAAGATTGGATTAGTTTTCACGTTAATTCACAAAACTCTTCGGCAAGGACCCGGCGTATTATGATTCAAATTATCTTTGCAGGTGGAATTATATTCGTTGGAGATAAATAATGAAGAAGCGTCGGTTGGATAGATGTTCTATTTTTTAAGGATTCCAAGTCTTGGGTTAAGTGAGAATCTTCCATCCAAATTTGACCGGTTTGACTTGTTTGGACTTTCTTTACATTGCGTGCAGAGGAGCACTTCCTTTGCCTATCCGACAAAGAAGGGGCTCACATTTTTATTATTAATGAATTATTTATCATTAGTTCTTTTTTGTGAGGCATGTATCGATAATTAGACCGAACGATGTAAATATATGATATTTTAATTTATTTCTCTGGTTATTTCATATTATTTTATTTGAAGATTGGATTAGTTTTCACGTTAATTCACAGCACTCTATGGCAAGGACCCGGCGTATTATGATTGATGTTGACCGTTGACCCAACAATATCGACCCTAGCTGGCAATTTCTCCATGTGTATTTCAGATTATCTTGCTTAAAAAATTTGAGGAAAACGAACCGCAGTTTCCGTTGCCCAAATTAAAAATGTGAATTTATCTCACGCGTGAGAAACCCAAGGAGATCCAACCGGTTATGCTTTTGTCTTTGGTGGAGGAGCTGTAATCAGTTCCAATGATGTAGCATGAAAAGCATATGGCTTACTTTTCATGCGTTCCAAATTATTAATGTGAATTTTAGAAGATGTTGCATTGCTTATTAGCAAATGGATCGAAAAATTAGGTAGTCTTTTTTGTTTGTACATCACTAACAACTAATTTGGTACTAGGATCTAAAACTTGCATATGCACGGGACCCATTCAATTTTACTCATCCCTACCTTTTGTATGAGAATTCATTTCAAAGAAGAACGAATCACTTGCAAGTTACATGAAGAATTTAAAAACAACTAATACAGAACACCATGAGATATTCAAACATCACTGAAAATAACAATCATATAAGACTCGGGTGATATATAATGATATCTATTTCATCAATGTTGAGATTAGTAATTTTTAACCAATCTCAAATGGTGAAATTGCAATGACCATGGCAACATTTCGAATTCAATTGTATTAATTAATTACTATGCACACTTAGGCTCCGTTCGTTTCGCGGAAAACAACTTCCGGAAAATATTTTCCGAAATTTCCGGTGTTCGGGTGGGCGGAAAATACACGGTCAAGGAAAACATTTTCCGGTCAACGGAAAATCCCTTCTTGACATGGTGGAAAATGATTTCCTCTTTTGAAAAGAGGAAATCATTTTCCGAGCGAGCTCGCGCTTTCCTTCCTTCGTTCTCGTTCTCTCTCTCTCTCTCTCTTGCTCTCCCCGCGCAATGGCTTCGACGACGTCCTTCTTCGGGATCGCCTCCGCCCTCCCCCGGCGCTCCCGCCCGCTTGGTCCGGCCGGGCTGCCGCCGCCGCCGCGCTCCTCTCTTCCCCGACGGCTCGAAGCCGCTCGGGAGGATCCGGCTCAAGAGGGAGCACGCGGCGGCGCGGGAGGCTCGTGGGGAGCCCGCCGTCCGAGCCGCTCGTCGTGCGGTGGCGAGCCGCGAGCTCGTCGGATCCGGCGGCGGAGCTCGCGGCTCGTCGGATCTAGCGGCGAGCTCGGGCTCTCGATCCGGGCGAGCTCGAGCTCTGTCACTAGATCCGGCGAGCTCGGGTGAGATCGACCGAGCCTCGAGCTCGCCGGATCCGGCGGCGGAGCTCGCGGCTCGCCGGATAGCGGCGGAGCTCGCGGCTTGCCGATCCAGCGAGCTCGAGCTCGTCGCTAGATCCGACGAGCTCGGGTGAGATCGGCCGAGCCTCGAGCTCGCCGGATTTGGCCACCGGGTCTTGGTCGCCGGGGGGCTAGGCCATCATCGGGCGGGAAGGAGGTGGCGGCGGCGGAAGGAGGAGGAAGAAGGAGGAGGAAGGAGGCGACGGCGGAGGAAGGAGGAGGAAGAAGGAGGAGGAAGGAGGAAGGAAAAGAAAAGAAATAATAAATAATAAATAATAAAAATTTCGATTTTTAAAAATATAAATAATTAAAAAATCATTTTTTAAAAAAATATAAATAAATAAAAATCATTTTTGTGGTCAATTAAAAATATTAAAATTTAATTTTTGATAATTTTTCCCAAACAATTAAATGAGCTAACGAACGGTGGAAAATATTTTCCACTCAAATTTTAGATTTTGCCCGAACACCTAGGAAAATAGAGTCATTTTCCCTGGAAAATGACTTCCAGGAAAATGTTTTCCGGAAACATGATATTTTCCGCGAAACGAACGGAGCCTTAATCGATTAAATTTTCATTGATGATGCACTTTTAAAACTGAGGTTAAATCAAGTGTTGGAATAGAAAAATAAAGCCTGGATTTTGAGGAAAATAAATATCCAATTAAGAAATTCTCAAGCACCCTTGTTATATCTTTACCCTTCAGTTTTTTGGACTTTCTATTTATTTGAGTTCATTTGGAATAAGAATCCATAGAAATGTGAGTTTGGAAGACAATTAATCATTAGAAGTCCTCCATATGACATTTTCAATACTCATCTTTACTATTCGGTCCATGTAATTATAATAGAAAAATGCGTACAAATAGTAGTTTTAGGGTTAGGTGCAGAGAAAGAATATAAATAGTTATAGAAACATAAAGATTTAGAAGTTATTGAAAGCTTTCAAAGGGCCTCATCATCCAGTCGCTTTAATATATACAGAACATAGATGTAAGAACTCTAATCCAAACTACACAATTTCCCTGATAACCTTTAGTAGCATTTAACTCGCATCCTCGTGCTGGTTTGAGTAATTACATATAGATTCACGCAGGGGACTTACATGTAGCGTTTTAGAAAATGAAGCGGGTGTAAGAAAAATCTCAACAATTTAGGGTAGGACAAATTACAAAAGGGCATTTCCTGTTAAGTGTGATCAATAAAGTATGAGATTAGAGAGACACCACTAGAGGGATACCGCAATCTTTTGTAATAAAATTGTGGGTTGTCAAGATAGAAAATCCATTGGGTTTTTCTACATTTATTTTGGACAGTTTGTGATATGTTTGGTGAAATTTCATGGAGAAGGTAAGGTACTCGTGGATGGATTGATCTGCTCATCCTAACTTGATCATATCACAGAACAATATGTATGATAATAACAAAAACCTAAATAAGACATCCTAATAGAAAATATCTTGACGAAATTCCAACTATGGAATTGGGAATTTCGGGTGTAATATTAATGGGTAAACGGAAAAAAAAACCCTGATTCATGTGGTAAATCAAAGGCTGGACATCCAAAATAGAAAAACTCCCATGTGAATTTGGATTTTAGTGATGAGTTCAAACTCGATATGTATTCTCAACATAAACGGCATCAACCAGCTTTTGACATAAACGGCACAGCTCATCGACTAGTTTCTGACACGAAGTGACTTTTTCTGGGCTAAAAAATGCCTCCCATGTGACTCAGACCTGGGCTATCTTCCGAGAAGGTGAATGCAAGACTCGATGATAATTTTATCATATGTCTATCTTGGACAATTATGTAAGGGAAGCTCATGCACTGTAAATACGTGTAATAATGCAGAAATGGTACGGAGGGCTTAAAAAGTTTCGAGACTTTTGCTTCAGGCACTGATTTAAAGGAGCTAAGCGACTGCGAAGTTTACTCTGCTTCTATTCTCTTCACCATTATCCTCGACTTTCTTCGCCTTCTCTCGCAGCCATTCGTTCCTCTCTGTGTTTTATTTTTTTTTAGGTCGAACAGCCATTCCTTTCTTTACTCTGCCTATATTGTCTCTTAATTCCTTGTTGAATTAATCTCTTGTGGCGGAATTCCTAGTTGAATTAATCCCTTGTTGTGGTATTTCATTTGGAGGACTGTCAGCAAGTTTTAAGTAGGTGAGACTGCTTTAGATTAGCGAAAATTTCAAGCTTTCTTTTTCCTAAATTTTCTTTTCTGCGCTCTTTATGTAACTAGTACTGGTAACTTGTCATGCCTAGTAAAGCCAGGAAGGGCGATGTGAATTTCGAACTAGACCAGAAGCAGGAGGAGAGGAGACTGGCAACGGAAAAGGAGGAGGTAGTTCACTGGCGGGTACAATTTTTAGCATCGCTGCAGCATGGAATGGACAAGTTAAAGCGAAAAATACAGGAGGTAGAACACCCCGAAGATAAAAAATTGAACGAGGATGAAGTTGAGCGGCGGGTGCAATTTTTAGCATCGCTGGAGGATGGAGGGGACAAGTTAGAGCGAAAAATACAGGAGATGGAACGCCGAAGATAAAAAAAATTGAACAAGGATGAAGTTGAGTGGCGGGTGCAATTTTTAGCATCGCTGCAGGATGGAATGGACAAGTTTGAACGAAAATGTCGGGAGATGGATCCCGCTGCTTTTAACAAATCGCTCGAGAAGGGTAGATTTGATGACGGTCTCACGCTGGAAGAGGGACGTGACTTTCACGTGACTTTCCTCACTCACGTCTTTGTGCGCCTGTGATTGTGCAGAAGCACGAAGAGGGACGCGACTTTCGACAATCTCAGCTTGTGTCCGTGACTGTGCAGGAGCAGGAAGAGGTGCTGCAGAAGGAAGAGGGACTTGACTTCCAACAAAGACGTACGTTGGAAAAGAGAAGGCGTAATTTTTGGGCTGAAATATTATCAGATAATCTCTCCCCTGATGAAACTCATTTTCTCCGGGGTTCTGGCCTCCATGAACCCTTGTTAGATGAAATTAAGCCGAATCTTAGGAGAACAAAATCTCTGCGCAATTCTGATTCTGGCCAAGATGAACCCTTGTTTGATGAAAGTAGGCCGGTGATATGTGGCAGTCCTCATTTGTGTTTCCCGTTAGGCAGTATTGCACGTTCTCTGGGGGACAATGAGCAATGGAGCCACTTTCCAGAGGGAAGCTGTCAGCGTTGGGTGAGTATACATTTCATCGATGATGATCGCTTGTCTAACGAAGCTGTCTCAGTTTGGGGCAATTATGAATCTCACGGCAAGAATCCCTGGTTTGATGATGATGCCTCGTTTGAAGGAATTTCCTATAAATTGAGGAGGACAAAGTCTCTGAATTCCATTAAGCAACCCAGAGTTCGAAGAGGTTGGAAGAGGGTAGGAGGGCGTCCGAGAGAAAGCAGGATATCTAGACCTTATAACAGGCATGGATATCGGAACGACAATGATTCCAGGAGCATCGAGAAATTTGGCAGGTTGATGCGACTGTTAGCACCGCTGCAGGATGGAATGCGCAAGTGGAGAAGAAAATTTTGGGAGATATATGACGCTAAAGTTGAAAAATCAGGCATGGGTGTTGGAGTGCATAATCGGGAGATAGTTTACGCTAGATCTGAAGAACGAGGCATGGATGTTGGAGTGCAATGTGCAATGATCTGAGGGATTCCTTTGAAAAATTGACCGGGATTTTAAGAGGGGCACGATCATACGCGATTCCATTGAGCAACCCCGGAGTTCGAAGAGGAAAGGTGTAGGTCGGACGGCGTTTGATGTTTGGGTTTCTTTTTCTTCCATTATTCTTTTATAATTCCCCCGCGCCGAACCCCGCCCCGCGGGGGGGTGGGGGGTGGTGTTGTGTGTTTGGTTTTCTTGATGTGATGGCATTTTCGTTGACTTAGCTTAGTTTGGTTTGGAAGTCTGTGGATGCACCGAAAACTTTTTTTCCTCTCTGCTTGTTCATGTTCGCATTCGAGTGCTTTTCGTTTGTGCTCCCGCCCAAATGCTCTTTTTAACCCACTGTGAAACTTCTCAAATGCGACATTTTTGCGTGCGCACCTGGAATTTAGCACCTCTTCCTCTCCGCCTTCTGCAGTAAGAACTAAATGCAATAATCAAAACAAGTCTCGTTCTTGCACACCCAGACCCATCCCTTGGAGAAGTGAAGCAGATTTTCGTGCAAGAAAATTACGACTTCTTCGTAATTAACAACAGTAATGGTGGAGAAAATACGCATACATCTTGGATTCTATAATCAGAGAACCAATCATTTTTTCAATCTACAATCATTTCCTTAAAATGAGCTAGAGGTGCACCTTTGCTCCACAATGTTCCCACGTACATCGGCATTTATTCTCACTCCATGCGCTGCATCGGAACCAGAACCTACTATCGAAAGGTACTACCATTTGCCACAAGATGTTCATAAGCCCTGTATTTTGTAGATCTTCCAAACGAGCAAATAACTCAACATTACCTTATGTGGAAAAGCACCACACCAAATCAGTGTTCCGGATCTCATGAATTCTCTCACCCTCGAGCTGAACAAGGCTAACTAACTTTGAGCAAGATGAAGTTCGACATCCGTAACTGAAAAGTACATATCACCTGTTTAGGTTAAATAAAAAAGGTAGCCGTGCAAAGAATGCCAGAAAAAGAAACTTGCTCTGTGTTCTATTAGCAGTGACCGTTCTGTGATTAGGTAATGATAGTATACGTATTCTTTTGCTGGATGACGGCGTCCTGATACAGTGATGAAGAGAGGAATCAGAAATTTTAGCTAGAAAAGTATTTATCTTGAAGATGAAGATTTCCCCCACATTGTATGAGATGTACACCTAATTTTAACCTCATTTTAGCCTCAAATGACATGAGGAAATCCACAAAAATACTGAAATTGCACAGAATACCCTTAACTACTAAGATGACATTGAACATCGTTTGCCGATGATTTTATTAATTTGGCTAAAAAAAAGCTACCTATTTGTTACATCATCTTCACAACTACCAAAACTTTACTTCTCTGTATTCTCCAAGCACTCAAGAACTTGCTGTTCTGGATCCTCCTCAGGCTGGAGTGGGATAGGCTGAAGCTCTGTATGTATCTTTACAAACTTTGAATCATAGCTCTGTGAGAAATCAGAAACAAAGATACATTAAAAACCCCATATCGAACACTTGTCCCACCAAACTTCAAGAAGCAAACTAAAAATCTACCTGGATTCCAAGATGAAGCAAATAGGGAAACTGTGGATTGACCTTTCCTGACCTATTTCAAATGTCCTACTACTTTTCATGAAAATTCTCATCTAATGGCAAAAAGGCAAAGAAATAGATATCTCATTCCACTCCAGTCTACATACAACCATAATAGAGCATGGGGGTGAAAACAGGGATAAAATGAAACTTGTTATGTGGAATTAATCCCCTAGAGTGGTGAATAACATAGCCATGATTTTCCACAACAACATTTAACACGATTTGGATCAAATGCATCTTCAGGTTGGAAGAGGTAAGCGGCAATGCTAAATACTGTATCTGGGGAAGCCTGCAAACACCACAGGGTAAATGACTATATACATAGAAGGTACTATATCTCGTAAAGTGACCCTAGAAGAAATATTGCAGCTTCAAGAAATCAGAGATTTTAATATCCACTTGCAATGACATTGGAAGAGTTAGAAGTGGAAAACTTCAGTTATGAACCCAGAATCGATTTAAGCAGGTGGCGGTAGCCTTCCATAAGATATAGAAGCAATAAGAGAAGTCAATTTACATGCAGGGCTTTAACAACCCCATGAATCATCTCGTGCTCAACAAGAGGCTCATCCCCTGGATGTGGACAGCTACGTCATGCTTTTTGTCAAGCTATCATTGCAGCTTTCGATGACCACAAATGATAACAATAGCATAGCTGCTTTCCAAGTGGGTTAACATTAGAACAAGAATAACAACCAAAAATCTCACCATTCCGACATGATTCCGATGTCATTGTCACATCTAAGCAAAGTATAATAAGTAAAGACGATTATGCAACTTGGCCCCTTCAACTTCTTAGGCTAATTATTCCTACATCAAAGGAAGATTCCCCCGATACTTCTAAAATGGGTCACTGCGTATTTTGCAGTGCTAAATCCTTGAAAGCACTCTGCAATCTTTTCATCTTCTGTTGAAACATCTACACCCAAAGGAGCTACGGATGAGGAAAAAGCAAGCGCATGGATGAAAAAACGGCAAGACAAATACAGTTACTTAGCCGAAACAAAGATATGCAAAACCACAGAGAGAGAGTTATTAAGTAATTATTTTAAGTGATACAAGTGGTCGTTTTAAGAAAATATTATTGAAGTCATTCATTTTCAATGAAACAAATGGAGCCAATCAAGTTTAGAAATAAAATACGGTTATTTTACTTGAGAAACTCTAAATTTTACCTCAATGCAACATTTAAAGATAAAACTAGTCACCAGGACAATGGAGAAGTCCCAAGAAATTGGTACTGGTGCATTGTATAGGAAAATAAAGGGAAAATAGCTTGGTGACCTAGGTGTAGCATAGAGATTTCAAGAAAAATGCTGTATCTGACTATCGAAAGTAAGGTGAAAAGCCATCAGAGAAGACCAGCTTGATGGGTTGTGAAACTTTTTGGACGACAAAATTGTATGAAAACGAAAATAAAATCAGATCATACTAACTGACTGGGACCAAATATACCAAATTGATCCAAAGAAGCAGCTAGTTTAGCTCTCCCACGTTCTCTGCCGTACAAACAAAAGGCAACTCAGTGAGACCATATAGAAGAAGGAGAAACTTTGAATTTTAAAAAATCCATTTCAGAGCGAAATTAGCCAACCACAACGGACTCAGAGAATTGTCCCTTTCCTATTCAAATTGAAGTTCCATGCATTTGACATGACTGCAAATTGGTCGTATACATCTAAAAGACACGTTTATCTGCCTTTTCGCCCCCAGCATAGAGAATATACTACCTATTTATCTAGTTAGGAATATTTTTGCATTTTTACACGAGATTACTTACTTAGCAAGAGATTTCACAACTATAAACAGGTGATGTAGGCCAATTAATCCATTTAGTCTTATGTTGATGTAATTCGACATAGCTCTTCTTTATCCTCTGTTGCGTTCTTGAGTTTGCGAAGCTTTAGGAATCAAGTTGCCACTACTTATCCCTTTCTAGTGATCTGTGGCTGCACCAGAAGGGAAAAGTACCAAAATAGTCATAAATATTTTGTATTGGTACCAATTCAGTCCTAAACTTTTCAATTTGACCAATTTAGTCCTAAACCTTTTTATATTGATACCAATTCAGTCCATCCAGCTAATTTAAGTCGGAAATTGCTGATGTGGCCGTCGGCGGTCTTATGTGGCGCCACGTGGACAAATTTTATAATTTTTATATATTTTTTTAGATTTTTTAATTTTTTTCTTTTTCTTTTTCTTTTCTCCTTACCCTTGGTCGGCGAGGTCGCCAGCCGGCCGACCATCACCGGCCATAGGCTGGTCGGGGCAAGGGGCCCCGCACCCTCGCTGACCAACTGGTGAGGGTTTCGGCCCTCGCTTGGATCTCGGGCGGGGGCCGATGCCTCGCCTGTGGCCGGCGAAAGTGCGGCGACCCTCGCCGCAGCGCCGCCGAGGGCGCGAGGCCCTCGCCCAAAGCAGCCTATGGCTGGCGATGGTTGGCCACCTGGTGCCGCAACCTCGCCGGCCAAGGGTAAGGAGAAAAGAAAAAAAAAAAAAAAAAAAAAAAAAAAGAAAAGAAGAATTTAAAAAATCTAAAAAAATTATAAAAAATTATAAAATTTGTCCACGTGGCACCACATAAGACCGCCGGCAGCCACGTCAGCAATTTCCTGTTTAAATTAGCCAGATGGACTGAATTGATACCAATGTAAAAAGGTTTATGACTAAAATAGTCCAATTAAAAAGTTTATAATTGAATGAGTACCAATACAAAATGTTTATGACTACTTTAGTACTTTTCCTGGCACTAGAAACTCGGCTACTTTCAAGCATATGCACGACAGTCTTTTTGACTCCAACTTATTCATGGATATTAACGAAAAATATTCTCTCGCAAGTACTTCAAACTGATAACTTACCAAAGGCGAGGAGCATGTTTGTATTCTCGCCTCCTTTCCTAAATTTTAAACAGGAAAGTGGACGAAATGATAACTCTATGTAATGGGATTTACAGATTAATTTATTTGGAGGGCTTTTGGACTTTTACAAGTTTCTATGTTCTGCCAATTTCTTGTGAATCTATTTTTCAAATGCGCACGAAATTTGACCTTCTGTTTACACAAGTCTTGAAGCCCCCAACCCTCAACTGGATCGGACACAAAAGACCACTCAATCATGCAGCCACCCATCTTACCATCCCCATCTTTCATGGTCATCACTCTTTAACTGTGGCAACATAGTTCTTGAACCCAACATTCCAAGACCTTATAGCTGAAGCACTTGTCACTAGGGTCCATTGTGAGGAGCCTCTCGTTAGCCCACTTGAGACGGGATTTTCTTTGTGGCAATTCGTCCAAGGCCTGGAAAGGATAAGCCCCTCGGTCCAGATAGCTTTATGGGCCTTCGTCCAGCCCATGATCTTCCTCTCCAGTTAAGGATTGACTTAGATTCGGTGTGTGATCCACTTAAAAAGAACATTTAGACCGTGAGCGTAGTTGGTCACCATCCATTTTCGCCACATGCTCTTTAAGTATTTAATTTGTTATGAGAAGTTAAAGAACTTCATAACAGTGCCAAGGGAACCAAGACATAGATTGCCAAATGCCACCAAAATTGGAAGGGAAAATCTCAAATAAGGGCTTGAAATGAAACGATTTTTTTTTTCAGAAAATGACCAAATGATTGAAATCTCAAATAAAAGTCTAAAGTGGCTAGTTTAGTCTCAAATAAGGATCCAAATTTCAAATTTATTCACAACCAGATGCATTTTCGTTCAAGAACATTTTTTCCCTATATTTTGTTTCTTTCTTCTTTCTATTTCTTTTTCTTTCTTCTTTTTTCTCTTCATCTTCCTCAGGCAAGTTCTTTGCTCTACATCACCTCCATCTCCATCACCATCATTAGCCTCTCTTTCTCTCTCTCTCTCTCTCTCTCTCTCTGCCATCTTGTCGTATGATTAGGACCAGCTTTTCTTCGGTGCAAGTCATTCAACCCTCGAAATGGTTCATAGACAATTCCACTGACCAAAAAAAGGAGAGCTTACAAAAATATGTCTTCTTTATCTTGATGTTTATTGCAAATTCCAGTGTAATTCAAGCATCTTCCTACAAGGCACATAGTGTGCCCCAAAGATGTTAGATGAAATGCCCGACTGGCTCTCCCAACGTCGTCTACTCCATACACAAGGTCCGAACTTGAGACCTTGCTCAAGGGAACTCAAGCTCCTTACCACTTGGGCTAGCGAACGTTGGTTATTCTGATGGTTGATTACATTATTTGTGGTATTGTAAAGATCATAAAATGTGCATATTTACTCCTCCAAGATGATATACCAAGGAAATTTTTAATAGGCAATAACATCCTTGTTAGGCCATTAACATCTCACCCTCACCGTATCGTGTAGTACTATTAGCTTTGTGGAATGGACATTTTATTGCAAATTAAGATTAAGCATTAATTAAATAGCCGCCACTTATAAAACTATAATCAAGTGTACGTATAAAACCAATGGGAATTTCCAAATAAAGATCCAAAGTACACTCATTTTCTCAAATAAAAGTCTCAAGTAGTCATATCGGTTTCAAAGAAGAATGAAGTGATTATATTTGTTTCAAATAAGGGCCTAGCCTCATCGACTCACCGGCCGACAAAAAATTCCGCCCAAGCAACGGTATTTTCGTTAAAACACAATTTAATTTAGATTAAATTAGATTTTTGTTTGAAAATTAGATTAAAAATTTACAAAACTTAAACTTTAAAAAAAAAAAAAAATGAACAAAGATGAGAGGAGGGCTCCCTCCCATCTCTGCTCTTTTTTTTTTTTTTTTTAAATATAGTTTCTTTTTTAAAAAACATTAAAAAAAGATAAAATTTAAAAGACAAAATTGTCCTTGTCATGTCCTTATCAAATAGTGAGTTAAGACCCTTCTTTGAGATTGATATGACCACTTTGCTTTTTATTGAAATAAAGTTCACTTCATGTCATTTTTTAAGAAAATGATGGCACTTCAAGTTCTTATTTGAAGCAAAATTCATTTTAAATCCTTATTTGAGAAGATGATGATACTTTATGTCCTTATTTGAAATTTTCCGCAAAACCAAATTAATTTTTAAATTTGACTTAAAGCAAGTCGTGAGCGACCGGTGCTAGGGGTGAGCATCGTCAGGGTCAATCCTAGACCAACTTTGACTGGCCCAACTCTACCGGTTCTAATCTAGTTCCCAGGAAGACTAGGTCGGTCCTTGATCCTAAGATTCCTAGACCAACATTATACGGGTTGGTCATCGATCCTAGGAGTTTAGGGTCGGTCTAACCCGGACCGAACCTAACTCTCTCTCTATATATATATATTATTTATAATTTTTTATAAAGAGAAAACCTTAAAATAAACGGCATTAACAACATTAAACAACTATTTAGTGAGTAGTTCAAGTAATTTTACATTATTCTTTAATAACTTAGATTTTTAATGTCTTTTATGGCATCAACAGTCATAATTTATGAAAGAGGAAAATGTTTTTGTGAGGAGTCCTCACGGCGTCCAAAAGGGCATAAACAGCTCCTTACGGTATCCTCCTCTAGTACTCATTCTCTTATGTCTTATTTGCCTTCTTAGTCTTCAATTTGCCAAAATCAAGAGAAACAATTTCTTCGCTCGCCACTCAACACTCGCCTTGCTCGCTTTGGGCCACTTGTGCTGCTTGCCACTCAATACTCGCTTGGCTTGCTCCTCACTCGATACTCGATGCTCACTCTGTTCGACGCTCACCCCACTCGACCCTCACCGTTTACCTTTCTTAGCTGACCTCGCTCGTTATCGAACCCATTGGGTCGGTCTGGTCCTCGATTGCCATTTCAAAGAGTACAAAAAATGAAATAAAAAATTATTGGTTGGTCTCGAGTTGACCCTGTAATCGGACCGAACCCATTGAGTTGATCCGGTCCTCAATCGCTTTTTTAAGGAGTAATAAAAATAAAATAAAAAGTTATCGATTAGTCCCGAGGAATCAGACTGAACCCACTAGGTCGGTCCAATTCTCGGTCCCAAGCTCAATAGGGTTGGTCCTCGGTCCCAAAAATTGAGAACTAGCACTATGCGGGTTGGTCCTAGGATTAGGGGGTGGACCGGCCCAATCCGGATCATGCTCACCCCTACCCGATGCGGATGCCGATTTTGCTAATCAAGCTCCAATTTGAGATGTTCGACGACTTTATTGTCGACGAAATTCTGAGAATTCCAATAAGACCTCTCCACTCAACAGATCAGCTTATTTGGACAGCAACAAAAACAGGGCATTATACGGTCAAAAGCAATTATAAAGCCTTGGCAGAAACAACAAGCAAACCACAAGGTAATCATGCATCAACTTCCTATCACACACCTCCCAAGCTATGGCGCTACATATGGAAAATGCATATCACACCGAAACTTCGAATATTTCTGTGGTCAGCCTGCCAAAACGCCCTAGCTACTAAATCAAATTTATATAGCAGACATATTATCTCCAGCCCTATGTGCACCATATGCAATCAGAACACGCCGGAAACAGTGGAACATATCTTTTTCTATTGTCCGTGGACGGCAGGTGTATGGACACATCCCCAGCTGAAGCTTTCCTTCCACCCAAATACAATTACTTGTCTGGACAAGTGGTTTGTAGAATCAGTAAGAGATCAGAATTTCTCACCTCGATTACCCATGATTGCTCATGTTTTATGGCAGCTGTGGCGTATGCGCAATAACAGTGTCTTCCGTGGTCTACATCCTGATCCCAATCGGGCTGTTGTCGATGCCTTGGCTCAGTGTCGGATCTCCAATCTTTCTGATCCCGGAGGTTTCCAAACAGCAGGTACGCGTACAGCAGCCTCCCTCGCTTCATCAGCACACTACTGGCAACCGCCAAACCCCGGCTTTATCAAGTGTAATATTGACGGCTCTTTCTACCCTGGGAACAGAGAGGGCACAATGGCCTGCATCAGTCGCGATCACAGATGTCTCTTAACAGATGTATATACGGCCAGATTTCCAGCAACTTCGGCTTTTCAATCGGAAATACAGGCGCTTACCTTAACCCTAAATCGTCTGAAACAGCAGGGGCTCCTTACTGCATCTTTAGTAATCGAATCTGACTGTCTGCAGTTGATTGATGTTCTTCAAGCGCGAATGCAACCACCATGGGAGGAACGACCGCTGTTCGACGAACTCCAATCGATTTTGCCCCTTTTCTCTAACCTCCGACTGCAACACTGTGACAGAAGAGCGAATTCAGTCGCCGACTGGGCTGCTAAGGCCCATGGACGACCAGATTTGGCCCAAAACTGGACTCTTTTTCCTCCTCCTTTTTTGCAAGCTTTGGTCGCGGCGGACGCGTTCGCTTCTGTTTCGTTTCAAACGCTAAGGTGTAATATTTCTGCTATTTAAATACTATTCTCTTTTCTGATCAAAAAAAAAAAAAAAAAGTTGCCAAATCGATTGACGTTGACCCAGTAACATGAACCCTAGCTGGCAATTTCTCCATCTGCATGTCAGATTTTCTTGCTTAAAATATTTCAGGAAAACGAACCGCAATTTCCATCGTCCAAATTAAAAATGTATATTTACTACACGCGTGAGAAACTCAAGGAGATCGAACCGGTTTTGCTTTTGTCTTTGGTGATTGAGCTGTAAACATTTAAAATGACGTACCATGAGAAGTATATTTATTATACGTGTGAGAAACCCAAGGAGATCGAACCGGTTATGCTTTTGTCTTACTTTTCACGTGTTTCAAATTCAAAAAATAAAAAATGTGAATTGCTAGAACTTGTTGCATTGATTATTGGCAAATGGATTGAGAGATCAAGTCGTCTTATTTGTTTGTACAACCCCTCAATTAATTGGATACTAGAATCTAAACCTTACGGATGCACGGGACCACTTACTGCTCCCCACTTCTTGTATTAAAATTCATTTAAAAAAGAAGAATAAATCACTTGCAAATCACATGTATAATTTAAAATAGCATAAATACGAAACATCATGAGTTGATTCATAGATTCATTGTTGGATGATTGACATGTAAGAAGAATTAAGTTACTATTTTACCTTCAAATATACATTTCAACAATCCGAATGTGAGCATATGAAAGTTTTGTTATATGGCAAATATAACAATTATCCATATCAAAATCTATATTTTTTCTTTTCTTAAGTGAAATTATGTAATTTATTTAGTGTTATATTATTTATCGAGATTGAATTTGTATATTTAAACCGACCTGGTAGAAGTGTGCCCGTACTTTGAATGTCTTATGAATAGGTCATCATCTCCAAGCAAATTAAGTGGAGTCCAAAATTTGGTGAAGTCTAATCTTGGATTAAAGATAAAATGAAGAAAATTCAGGTTTCCTACTTTGAGTCATCAAGTCACGTAAAAACATAGAAAAACGAAATTTATCTCGATTAGTACACATCAAAGCAAATAAGAAGACTGTTTGGATATTTTCTATGAGTTTTTTTAGTGAGTTCTTCATAAGATATTGTAAAATCATATTTGTAAGTTTACTTTTAGTATTATATGAGATCAAAAACACTTGAGAGTGATTGAACAATTGTAATTCTGTAATTTTTTGGATTTAGAGTGATTTTCTTTACGGATGATTCTTTCCCGGGAATATAGACATTCGAACCAAACCACGTAGATCTTCCATGTCCTTATTGTCCTTTATTGATTTCCTTGATGCTTTATTTTTCTTGCATTAGGTTTGAATTGCAACCTCTACTGACTTCCATATTAAAACATTTAGTAATCACACACATCTATCAAAGTCATAATGGAAACATGAGATGGTGAACAATCAATTTCATTTACATATAGTATTTAATTGATTTCTTATGGAGCAAAAAGCCAGCTAGCTGATAAGAACTGTGGAAGTGAATTTTTATAGTGAGCACATGGATCAAAATTGCTTCGTCGTCAGGAACCTAATCAATGGATTATTAAAAAAAAGAAAAAAAGAAAAAAAATCAATACAAGGAATCTGCACAAGAAAAAAGCCTTCATAATTGAGAGAATCTAATCACTAGAAAGTAAGTTACAATTCAAAAGAGAAGATGAATCAAAGGAAAAGGAGATTCATGCTGAGATTGGATCTCCAAGAAGTGCAAGACACGAACCTTAAGAGATTAAACATAATCGTGTTAAAATTATTTAAAGCATGCATAATCAATCAATAAGGGGTCTCCGTCAATCCAACGGTACCACGGGACATCGGAGGGCGGTGCGACCCCGAAGGGGTCACCGGCGATTCCTCGGTCACAAAAAAAAAAAAAAAAATCAATAAGGGAGACCACTTCTTTCTCACTTCACCCACTAGCTTCTTGAATTGCACTTCCTATGTTCTTGGCCACAGCTTGGAGGTGAAAATCAAGGAAAGACCTCATATCTTGGAGCCCCCAACCCTCAACTGGATCAGACACAAAGGACCATTCAATCATGCACCCAACCATCTTACCATCCCCATCATTCATGGGCGTCACTCTAATTGTGGCAACATAGGACTTGATCCCAACATTGTTGTCCAAGACCTCATAGCTGAAGCACTTCTCACTAGGGTCCATCATGAGGAGACGCTCATTGACCCACTTGAGCTTCGGCGGGTCTGAGTCATTGCCATTTGTGGTGGAGGCGACACACCGGACTAGGCCGGGCTGGCCCGGGACGCCCTCGACTAGGTGGCACGTGTCAAGTGTGGGAAGCCACTTGTGGATGTTGCAAAAGTCCGACAAGAATGGCCACACTTGGTCCAGTGTAGGCCCTTTCAGCTCAGCAGTGACCTTGCCTTCCCATCTTGGTTGGGTTTCTTCCGCCATTGAGAGAGAGAGAGAGAGAGAGAGAGAGAGAGAGAGAGATGTTCCGTTTAGGGCAAAGATGGAGATATTTATTAGATAAAAGCCCAAACACGGGGCAGCTGGATTCCCTTTCTCTTGGTATAAAAAAGTAAAAAAAATAAAGTAGATTAGAGTATCGAGGAATTTTCTATTAATTTGATGTATCATAATTTCTATTCATAGGTTTTTGAAACTATATCATAATCAAGATATATATAATCAAATAAGATATTTGTGCAATCTTGAGAGATACAAAAAATTAATAAAATATTCTAAGTATTTCTAATATAGGTAAATATCCTAATTATCACTAGCAAAAAAAAAAAAGAAGGATTTAGACCAGGTTCATAAGCTTCTAAATAAAATGAAATGCTCTTTTTTTTTTACGTTCTGTGACTGAGGGAGAAGCATTCGGCCTTGTGCAGAGCCCAAGTGGCTTGACTATCCATGCGTAGATGCTTTCAAAATTGGGAATACTCAGCGGTGCAGAAAAGTCTAATTGTAAATCTCAGATAAGATTTTAAAATATGCTCTGAGTGATTAATTAACCTTTCTCTGATTAACCAGTTTTAGGTCACCCTCTATCATTTGAGTTGTTTATCTTTTTCACCAATTTTTCTATTGAGTTAACACTTCTGTTTGTCTTGCTTGCTATTTTTTAAAAAAATTTACCACCTCTTTTTGGAAACGACCAATCTCAATTTGAGAGTGATTACCAACATTTCTTTGACTAAATAACCAACTAATTTTGCATTACCAACATTTCTTTGAGTTAATAATCAATGTTTTTTTTTTCTTTTTCTGAATTACCAACTTCTCTTTCCGCTAACAAAAAAAAAAAAAAAAAAAAAGGACTCTCTAAACATTGATCAATCTTTATTTACCTTTCTTATCAATGCCTTAAATTTACCAATTATTTTATAAATTTACTAACCTTTTTTGTGCAACTCACTAAATTTTCTCCGATTAAATTATCAACTATTTTTGCATCACCAACTCTCAGAGTTGCTCATCAGTATTATAGTTCATTATTTTGAAAACTTGCCAACGTTTCTTTTTGGTTCATCGCATTTAAATTACCACTTCGTCAAGGTTGAAGAAATCCTGCAGAAGCCGCCACATCCGGTTAGAACTACTGCCTCTCTTCAACAATTAGCATTTTAATAGTTGTTAAACCACATTTTTTTTTTTTTTTTTTTTTGGGAACCACATTGAAATACCGAAAGCATTTCTTGTCCGTGAGCGAAGAGACATATTTTTGTTGTTGTTGACTTTCTCTCTCTTTGGCCCCTTACACATAAGTCCAAAAATTAGATTCGCCCCAAAAAAATTCGGGCCTGGGCCGGGCCCATGGGCCTAACGGTCCTAAGACAAACGGCACGGTCCATTGACCAGTCCTAGTGAGGAGGGCCGCCATCTCCTAAACTGCAGCTACCCATCTACTTCTCTTGCGTTGGATTTTTCTTCGGCATGATTACACGGATGGTTGTTAAATTTTAGCCTCATATGTAATGCTATTCCTAAATTTCTTTATTTGCTCAATTCAACCCCCAAATTTTAACCCAATGAGCAATGTCATTTCTGCACTTTTTAATGGTTCCTGAATAAATTTGTAAATGTTCAATCAAGTCTCCAAACTATATGAAAATATCTATTATTATCTTTTTATTAAATCCGGATATAATAATTCACCTCTTTAAAAGAAAAGGTGGCTAACAATTTTTTTCCGAATTGAACAAATTAAAAGAATTATTACATTTTAATTTAAGTTGAATATCCTTATATGCATAACCCACTTGATAGAAGTACCCGATTGTAGTGACCTTGGCGTCATCAAGGGCACTGAAAAGGATGTTGAGTGCTTGCTAGCCCTAGGTGACAATCCAACGGCTGTCGCCACTTTCGCTTAAGCACGCACACACACAAAGAGAGGGAATAAACTTGCGATGCGTCATCTAGCATCCCCACACATCTCTCTTAGGTGCGAAACCAACATGATTCTATGTTCATGTCTTTTTCAAATTCCTACTTTGTAACCATTGAAGTTTCCTTCTCACATGGAAACAGGAAGGTAAGGGTTTGAATTCACACATTCTTAGGGGGTTGGAGCGGGAACGATTTTGTTTTAGATGTGAGTTTTGACTCTCATGCCCTACAATAAGATAAAGCAAAAGTCTGAGAGCGAGTGATAAAATATGAGTAGAGCAGAATTAAAAAAAAATTCCTAATTTGTAAATATCAATACTTTGTAATTTAATTTTTCTTATCTTTAGATTCTTCTTTCTTACTTTGTTTTTAAATTTATTAAACTCATGTATGACGCACATGTTGGTATTTAATAATGACTTAACGGTTATGTCCATATTTCTGTGAAAGGACCACCTCAAATAAAAAAGTATTTGAAGGGATTCTAATTGTATAAAAAAAGGACGGATTGAATGATTTGCACCTCAAATCCAAAAAATTATATCAGTGTAGGGATCTAATTGTATAAAAAAAGTTTGAGGGACCGGATTGAATGATTTGCAATAGTCATCTTCATCATTTCGCAATGTTAACAAAGCAAGGGTCGCTTTTCTTGGTTGGGACCATAGCTTTAGCGTGCGGAATTGCATCATCAAGCTCTGCTTATATATCAAATTTTGTTTGCCCAATGTCAAATTTCATTTGTCATTTTTGTCCATGACGAGACGAGTGGCCTCAAGTGCACGGTCGTTGATTTTATCTATTAGACGTTGATCTCATTATAGATTATCCTACTTATCTAGCGAAAAGTCTTGTATTATTTTGATCTCTTCAACTCTTTGGTAACCAGAAAATAGATAGAGCCTAAATTACTAAAATCTACATTAACATTTTTCTTTTCTTTTCCTAAGTAAAATTAAGCTTCATATTTGATATGAAATTATATTTCCAGTTTGAACCCCATGTCAAACTTGACAAGCCCACATTTTGGATGTCGTCTTAGTGGGACTTTATCTTCGAGCAATATAATGGAATCCAAATTTGTGGAGTCTAATCTTGGATTAAAGATAAAAATGAATAAAATCAAGGTTTCTCAGTCTTAATTAAAAGTCACATGAGAACACTCGGTTATTGAACATTATGAAAAATAAGAGAAGTGTTAAGGTTTTCTTTTAGCAAGTGAGTTCTTTATACGAAATTGTGTGATAACACTTGTGTGTTTGTCTTGAGTGTAATCTTCGGCTGAGAAAAATTGATAATTGAGCAATTGTAACTTCAAATTCATAGTGAATTTCTTGGGACTAGCTCTTTCCATGGTAAGGTACCCACATATGATCCGAATCACTTAAATCTAGAGTATCCTTATTGTACGTTGTTCATTTGCCCAGTAATTTTTCTTTCACATTAAATTTTAATTGTAAGATCAGGTAACTTCCATCTTATTAGACAATATTTAGTAAAGTACACACATCTAACAAAATCATTATGAGAATTGGAGCAACTTGAGGTGGTTAAGGATTAATAAATAGATTGACTTATGAAGGAGCAAAAGCCACCCTAGTTGATCAGGACTGTGAAACTTCATGCTTACTGTGAGCACATGGGATCAAAATCGCAACATCAGGTTCGTATAAGATTTTTCAAAAAGGAAGAAGTAGCCATCTCTATACCTATTAACCTAATCAATAGTGAAAATTACCAAAATAGTCCTTAACCTATTGCAACCTTTCCAACTGAGTCCTAATTTTTTTTTTTTTTTGGCTAATTCAATTCTAAATCTTTTGTATTTGTGACAACTCATCCATCTCGACAATTATGATCGGTTGATATTGATGTGGACACTGGCTGATGCTAATGTGTCGATTTTTTAATATCTTTTTGATTTTTTATGTTTTATTTCTCTTTTTATTTTTAAATTTTCTCTTTTCTTCTTCCTCTGGCTGGTCTATGGACTAGTTCAAGGCTAGGGCCGATGAGCTTGATTTTTCAATTATTTTATTATTTATTTCTCTTTTTATTTTTAAATTTTCTCTTTTCTTCTTCCTCTGGCTGGTCTAGGGACTTCAAGGCTAGGGCCGATGAAGTTGATTTTTCAATTGTTTTATTTTTTATTTCTCTCTTTATTTTTAAATTTTCTCTTTTAAAATTCCTCTAGCCAATCCAACGACCAATCAAAGCCTAGGGTTGGTGAGATCAACCTCACCGGCACTAGTGAGGGTGAGCCTCGGCCAACTTTGGCAAGGACTTACCATCGCAAGCGAGGGTCACTGGATGAGGGCAAGGGTGAGCTTGCCATTCGCCAGCCTATCCCAAATTTGGCAAGTGTGAGCCTCAACCACCCCTAGTGAGGGTTGCTAGGCAAGATCTAGCTCACCTAGTGCCATGATGGCAAGGGTGAGGGCTAGCCTCGCTATCACGGGCGAAGGTTGGGCGAGGCTCACCCTTGCCAAATTTGGGTGAGAGCAAGCCTCGCCATAGCTAGGCAAGCTCGACCTCGCCCAACCATGGCGAGGCTCATGCTTGCCCTCGCCAAATCAACGCCATGATGACAAGGGTGAGCGACCCTAGGTGAGCTCGATCTGGCGCACTGACCCTTGCTTGCGACGATGAGCCTTGGCCACTCCATCAACATTGGGGGTGATCGAGGCTCGCCTTCACCAATGTTGGTGAGCCTCCCCGGTTGCTAGCGAGGTCAACCTCACTAGCCTAAGCCCACAGGAAGAAGAAAAGATAAATTTTTATATTTTTTTTTTTTTTAGAGAGAGAGAGAGAGGGTAGAAGAATTGACACATTAGCGTCAGTTGGCCAAAATTGGCTAGTTGGACTAAATTGACACAAATATAAAAGGTTAAAAATTGAGTTGGCAAAAAAAAAAAATGTTTGAAACTGAATTGGAAAAATGGCAAAAGATTTGGAATTATTTTGATAATTTTCCCAATTGAATGTATTATAAAAGAAAAATAAATCGACATATGGAAAATTCACAAGTAATAATCCTGCATAATTAATTGAAAAAATCTAATAATTAATTCTCAAATTAAAAGTCAAAAAGGAAGATAAAGTAAATAAAAAGGCAATTCATGCTGAGGTTAGATCTTCAATAAGTAAATCATGCTCAAATTAGATCTCCAAGAAATGTAAAGCACGATCATTAGAGATCAAACCTGATCTTATTGAAATCATTTAAAGCATACATAATCTATCAACAAGAGAGATCACATCTTTCTCCCTTCAACCACTAGCTTCTTGGATTGCACGTTCTATCTTCTTGGCCATAGATTGGAGGGCAAAATCAATTAAAGAGCTCAAATCTTGGAGCCCACAACCCTCAATTGGATTAGACACAAAAGACCACTCAATCATGCACCCACGCATCTTGCCATCCCCATCATTCATGGGCATCACTCTAACTGTGGCAACAAAGTTCTTGAACCCCATGTTGTTGTCCAAGACCTCATAGCTGAAGCACTTCTTGCTAGGGTCCATCATGAGGAGCCTTTCGTTGGCCCACTTGAGCTTCGACGGGTCTGAATCGTTGCCCAACGCAGTGAAGGCACATTACCGGATGAGGCCAGGCTGACCCTGGACGCCCTCGACTCGGTAGCACATATCAACGGTGGGAAGCACCTTGTGAACGTTGCAAAAATCCGCCAAGAATGGCTACACTTGGTTTGGTGTTGGCCCTTTCAGTTCAGCTGTGAACTTGCCATCCCATTTTGGTTGGGTTTCTTCTGCCATTGATTGATGAGAGAGAGAGAGAGAGAGAGAGAGAGAGAGAGTCGTCGGTTTATGGCAAAGGCGGAGACATTTATCAGCCCAATCATGTAAAAGCTAGATTCTAAGTCTTGTGTCTTAAAAAAATTATAATTCAAGTCACATGGAATAAGATGGTTTAAGTGAGGAGAGAATTACCAAAAAGTCATAAATCTATTGCAATTGTGTCAATTCGGTTATAAACTCTTTTTTTTTTTTTTTTTTTGCCAATTTAGTCATAAACCTTTCACAATTGTGCCAATTCAATCTATCCAGCCAAAATTAGCCGGTCAGCACAAACATGGACGTCGGCCGAGGACAGCTAGCCGGCGAATGTTGATATGGCATTTTTAAATTTTTATTTTATTTTTTTCGAATTATTTAATTTTTTTTTTTTTTTTTCCCATCTTCTCTTTCCTCTAGTCGGCGACACTTCGGCGAGGTTGCCGACCCTCGTCTAGCCAGTCACTAGCCATAGCCGAGGCTAGTGATTGGCCAAAGGGAAGAAGAAGAAAAAGGAAGAGAAGAAGAGAAAAAAAAAAAAAAAGAGAAGAAAAAAAATAGAAACTGGATCTATGAATTGTTCCCGGGAACAAGAAGCAAGTTTTTTCTACTTCTTGATTTTAATCCAAATTTACTTTGGGAACAAAAAATTTACAAAACACATTTCTGTTCTTTTTTTTTTTTTTTTTTTTTTTTTTTTTCGGAGAGCAAAAGAACAGAATCAGACACTATTCAAGTAAAAACAAACAAGCCCTATGAGTGCATTGATAATCATTATGTTCCAGAGTACAATTTCGATCGAAATTATTATTTTTTATTATATTTTCGGAACAATTTCTAATCATTTTACGGTGTTCGGTAACTGTTTAAAATTTCGATTTTCAAAATGAAATTGCATTTGGTACCGTTGTTAAAATTTCTAATCCAAACTGTTTTCTTTTAATCTTTCAATAATTTTATTACTTTTTCTCTCTTTTTTTTTTTTTTTTTTTTCTTTTCTTTCTCTTCTTCTTCTTCAAGTTTTGGTCGATTGCCGGCCTCGAGATGACAAGCAAATCAGCCAAACAAGGCCCAATGACCTCGCCAGTGCGTTGCCAACCTCTAGTGAGGTCGTGCCTCATCAACCAAGCCTCACCGGCAGTTGTTTTAGGCTCGGCCACGCCTTGGTTGGTCGAGAAGCCTCGCCTTGATCTAGCAAGGCCTAGCCCAACCATGGCTTGACCGAGGCTCGCTGGTGGCCAAGTGAGGCTCGCCGGTAGCCAAGAGAGACCTGGATTAGGTCCACCTTGCCAATGGCTAGGCAAGGTGTGGTGAGCTTGGTAGGCCTCGCCACAACTTACCTTGGCCTAGTGAGCCTCCAACTAGCTTGTTGGACCTCGCCCAATCAGTCATTGGTGACTAGTAGCGGTGGACATTGGCATCAGCAGCGTGGCTAATGGCGATGGTGGAGGAAGAAGAAGAGAGAAGGGAGAAAACAAGAAAAAAAAAAGTGAAAAGAGAAATAAGAAATTTGGATTGGCATGAGTTTGGAATTGTTCTCGAAAACGAGAAACCAACTTATTTTATTAATTGATTTTGTTTCAAATCTGTTCCCATGAGTAAATTTATTCCGAGGAGCAAAAAATTTACCAAACAAATTTATATTCAAAATATATTCCAGAAAACAAAAGAATAGAGTCAAACACTATTTGGCAAGTTGCTAAATGTGCCCTAAGAACCCACTGGGTTGGTCCAGTCCTCGGTCCCAAGTTCAATAGAGTCGGTCTTTGGTCTAAAAAATTGAGGATCATCACTATGCGGATTGGTCCTGGGGTTAGGGAGTGGACCGGCCCAACCCAGACCATGCTCACCCCTACCCGATGTGGATGCGGATTTTACTAATCAAGCTCTAATTTGTCAGATCGAAAGTTGCCAAATCGATTGACGTTGACCCAGTAATATGAGCCCTAGCCGGCAATTTCTCCATGTGTATGTCAGATTTTCTTGCTTAAAATATTTCAGGAAAACGAACCGCAATTTCCATCGTCCAAATATAAAATGTATATTTACTACACGTGTGAGAAACTCAAGGAGATCGAACCGGTTTTGCTTTTGTCTTTGGTGATTGAGCTGTAAACATTTAAAATGACGTACCATGAGAAGTATATTTATTATACGTGTGAGAAACCCAAGGAGATCGAACCGGTTATGCTTTTGTCTTACTTTTCATGTGTTTCAAATTCAAAAAAAAAAAAAAAAAATGTGAATTGCTAGAACTTGTTGCATTGATTATTGTAAAATGGATTGAGAGATCAAGTAGTCTTATTTTTTTGTACATCACCATCAATTCATTGGATACTAGAATCTAAACCTTGCGGATGCACGGGACCACTTCAAATTTACTGATTCCCACCTTTTGTATTAAAAATCATTTAAAAAGGAAGAATAAATCACTCGCAAATTACATGTATAATTTAAAATAACAGAAATACGGAACATCACGAGTTGATTCATAGATTCATTGTTGGATGATTGACATGTAAGAAGAATTAAGTTACTATTTTACCTTCAACTATACATTTCAACAATCCGAATGTGAGCATATGAAAGTTTTGTTATACAGCAAATATAACAATTATCCATATCAAAATCTATATTTTTTCTTTTCTTAACTGAAATTATGTAATTTATTTAGTGTTATATAATTTATCGAGACTGAATTTGTATATTTAAACCGACCTGGTAGAAGTGTGCCCGTACTTTGAATGTCTTATGAATAGGTCATCATCTCCAAACAAATTAAGTGGAGTCCAAAATTTGGTGAAGTCTAATCTTGGATTAAATATAAATGAGGAAAATTCAGCTTTCCTACTTTGAGTCATTAAGTCACGTAAAAACATAGAAAAACGAAATTTATCTTGATTAGTACACATCAAAGCAAATAAGAAGACTGTTTGGATATTTTCTATGAGTTTTTTTTAGTGAGTTCTCCATAAGATATTGTAAAATCATATTTGTAAGTTTACTTTTAGTATTATATGAGATTAGAAACACTTGAGAGTGATTGAACAATTGTAATTCTGTAATTTTTTGGATTTAGAGTGATTTTCTTTACGGATGATTCTTTCCCGGGAATATAGACATTGGAACCAACCCACGTAGATCTTCCATGTCCTTATTGTCCTTTATTGATTTCTTTGATGCTTTATTTTTGTTGCATTAGGTTTGAATTGCAAGATCTATTGACTTCCATATTAAAACATTTAGTAATTACACACATCTATCAAAGTCATAATGGAAACATGAGATGGGGAACAATCAATTTCATTTACACATAGTATTTAATTGATTTCTTATGGAGCAAAAAGCCAGCTAGCTGATAAGAACTGTGGAAGTGAATTTTTATAGTGAGCACATGGATCAAAATTGCTTCGTCGTCAGGAACCTAATCAATGGATTATTGAAAAAGAAAAAGAAAAAAATCAATACAAGGAATCTGCACAAGAAAAAAGCCTGCATAATTGAGAGAATCTAATGACTAGAATGCAAATTACAACTTAGAAGAGAAGATGAATCAAAGAAAAAGGAGATTCATGCTGAGATTAGATCTCCAATAAGTGCAAAACACGACCTTAAGAGATTAAACATAATTGTGTTAAAATTATTTAAAGCATGCATAATCAATCAATAAGGGAGACCACTTCTTTCTCACTTCACGCACTAGCTTCTTGAACTGCACTTCCTATATTCTTGGCCACAGCTTGGAGGCAAAAATCAAGGAAAGACCTCATATCTTGGAGCCCCCAACCCTCAACTGGATCAGACACAAAGGACCATTCAATCATGCATCCAACCGTCTTACCATCCCCATCATTCATGGGCATCACTCTAATTGTGGCAACATAGGACTTGATCCCAACATTGTTGTCCAAGACCTCATAGCTGAAGCACTTCTCACAAGGGTCCATCATGGGGAGACGCTCATTGACCCACTTGAGCTTCGGCAGGTCTGAGTCAATGCCATTTGTGGTGGAGGCGACACACCGGACTAGGCCGGGCTGGCCCGGGACGCCCTCGACTAGGCGGCACGTGTCAAGTGTGGGAAGCCACTTGTGGATGTTGCAAAAGTCCGACAAGAATGGCCACACTTGGTCCGATGTAGGCCCTTTCAGCTCAGCAGTGACCTTGCCTTCCCATCTTGGTTGGGTTTCTTCCACCATTGAGAGAGAGAGAGAGAGAGAGATGTTCCGTTTAGGGCAAAGATGGAGATATTTATTAGATAAAAGCCTAAAAGATAAACAGGGGGAGATAGGTTTAGTAAAAAATAAAGTAGATTAGAAAGAATTTTCTATTGCTTGATGTATCGTAATAAACATGGGATAGCAATCTTGGATACAAAAAATTAATAAAATATTCTAAGTATTTCTAATATTGGTAAATATCCTAATCATCACTAGCAAAAAAAGAAAAAAAAAAATTTAGAAGTTATAGGTTCTAAATAAAATGAAATGCTCTTTTTTTTTTAATGACTGAGGGAGAAGCATTCAGCCTTGTGCAGAGCCCAAGTGGCTTGACTGTCCATGCGTAGATGCTTTCAAAACTGGGAATACTTAGCGGTGCAGAAAAGTCTAATCGTAAATCTCAGAAAGATTTTAAAATATGCTTTGAGTGATTAACCAACCTTTCTCTGATTAACCAGTTTTAGGTCACCCTCTATCATTGGAGTTGTTTACCTTTTTCACCAATGTTTCTATTGAGTTAACACTTCTGTTTGTCTTGCTTGCTATTTAAAAAAAAAAAAAAAAATTACCATCTCTTTTTGGAAACGGCCAATCTCAATTAGAGAGTGATTACCAAGTTTTCTCTGATTATATAACCAACTAATTTTGCATTACCAACATTTCTTTGAGTTAATCATCAATGTTTGTTTTTTTCCTTTTTTTGAATTACCAACTTCTCTTTCTCCCAAAAAAAAAAAAAAAAAAAAAGGACTCTCTAAACGTTGATCAAACTTTATTTACCCTTTTTTTTTTAATCAATGCCTTTAATTTACCAATTATTTTATAAATTTGCTAACTTTTTTTGTGCGACTCACTAAATTTGCTCCAATTAAATTATCAACTATTTTTGTGTTACCAACTCTCCTTTAAGTTGATCACCAATATTAATTCATTATTTTGAAAACTTACCGATGTTTCTATTTGGTTCATCGCTTTTAAATTACCACTTCGTCAAGGTTGAAGAAATCCTGCAGAAGCCGCCAAATCCGGTTAGAACTACTGCCTCCCTTCATCAATTTAGCATCGTAGCAGTAGTTAAACCACATTGAAATACCGAAAGCATTTCTCGTCCGTGCGCGAAGAGACATATTTTTGTTGTTGTTGACTTTCTCTTTCTTTGGCCCCTTACACATAAGTCCAAAAATTAGATTCCGCCCCAAAAAATTCGGGCGCCTAACGGCCCTAAGACAAACGGCACGGTCCATTGACCAGTCCTAGTGAGGAGTATATCTGGCAAAATGGGTCATAAACTCATAGATGGGTTAAGTGAAAGTTAAATGTGGGTCATAAATGGGTCAAGTGAAAATTAAATGTGGGTTATAAATGGGTTGAGAAAGAAAAACACAAAAAAAAAAAAAAAAAAAGGGTCTAAATAGAAATGAGTTTAAATGAGTTATTAAGAAACCCAGTTTAAACCCATGGCCTTTTTGACATTATAAAAATATTTTTTATTATAAAAAATCGAAATTATAATTATTTTCATATTTAATTTTCTTTTCTTTTTCTTTTCTTTTTTCTTCTTTCCTTAGCGGGTGGCCGGCAAGGCGACAGTCGGCGGCCAGCCGGCGATAGGCCAAGTGAGGCTAGCGAGGCTCAAGCCTCGCCGGATTTGACAAGACTCGAGCTCGCCAGCGTCGGGCGAGGCTCGATCTTGTTGATCCGGCGAGGCCGAGGCCCGCCGACGCCGACAAGCTCGAGCCTCGCCGGATCCGATGAGACTCGAGCTCGCTAGCCTCGGGTAGGGCCTTGGCCTTGCCAAGGCATCGATGAGATCGAGCCCCGCCCGATGCCGGCAAGCTCGAGTCTCGCCGACGACGATTGGTAAGGCTCGAGCTCATCGACGTCGGGCAGTAGGGCCTTGGCCTCGCCGGATCGACAAGATTGAGCTCGCCCGACGCCGGTGAGCTCGATCTTGCCTATGGTCGATTGCCTTGTCATCATCGTGGTCGAAGAAGAAGAAAAAGAAAAGAAAAAGAGAAAAATTAAAATATAAAAATTATATTTTAAAAAATTAAAATTTTGATTTTTTTAAATGTTTTGAAAAGAATTATAAAAAATTTTCATTACATTTGTATTGCATAAAAATTATTAAAAAGTTTGTATTGCCTAAAAAGATTTTAACAATACTTTTTTTTTTTTTTATAAAAAATCTTAAAAATGAGTTTTTTAGGTTTAGTTAAAATATTTTCATGTTACAGTTTTTATTTATTCAATGGTTTGTTCACTTCAAATAAGATAAGCATGTGCATAATTTTTTTTTTATAAATATTTCAATTTATAGGTTTTTTTAAAACTTTTTTATTTTATTTTATTTACTATTTTTAATTTAATTTAAAGTTTTAATCCAATTAGCATATAGTAGAAGTGGGTTTCCTAGAATATTAATAGGTTAATATTAATAGGTTTTAGTAATACGGGTCAGGTCGGGTATGGGTCAGGTACGGGTCAGGTCGGGTATGGGTCGAGTACGGGTCAGGTCAGGTATGGGTCGGGTATGGGTCATTTGATTTATACTACAAGAATATGGGTCAAAACGGATTAAATGGGTCAAATATTGGTCGACCCATTTTCAACCCAACTCATACCCAACCCGACCCACCCATTTGCCACCTGTTGGGAATAACGGATCCCCGAAACCGGATTCGACGCTAAATCGAACCCCTAAATCAATGCGGAAGCGAAGCCCGGGAAAAACACGTATCACCGATCGTAAAGCACACCACGGATTCGAGCGTACCTTGTTAGCCACAGATTAGACACCAATGCCGAAGATCGAGGAAGAAATTTCGATCCGATGATGTCAATTTGCCTTGAAAGGAGTAGAGCGTCGCCTTAAGCGTTTTGAGAGAAAGAGAGCGTGGGAAAAGGAACGTACGTACGTTGTTCTATCCAACGGTTGTCTTCTCTCTCTCTCTCCTCCCTTTATACCTTCCCCATCCACGGGCCCTATTCCGTGGGCCGGGCCCTTTGGGCCCAACTTGGGCGGACGGGCCTTAAGCCCATCTCATAAATCCATCATCTCCCACTCGCACATGGTGGTACAAAACCAACATGGGCGGACGTGCCCTACGCAGCCCCATCGTAGAAAAATCCATCATAGACTCTCACTTAACATGGTGGGCCGAACAAAATCCTCTTTTCCTCTCTTCAACATTCATACCGGTGAATAATCCGTGCGACCAGCATACTTTGAGAGCTCGTTGCCATACATCCGTTAGGAATATATAGCAGCTCATAATGAGCATCACTTCCCGAGTAGATTTAGTATGCAGCACCTAGATCAATCGATCACATTTATATCTCTCTTGATCTCTTTTAAACAATGATATATATTGTATTCACAATTATGATTATCACAAAGACAGTCATAATTGGTTAACCGGTGAATACAAAACTACAATGTGATTCTCCAAAATCGATCTTCCTCTTTCCTTCAAACTCTCAATTTCAGTTTAGCTTGCTTTTCTAGAAATGCCCCATTAGATCGAATCAAACTCATGACCATTGGCAACATCCTAAGATAGCAAACACTAAATAGAAATCTTGAGAATAAGTAAGAGTCCTGAGGGGACTAAAAAATTAAGGAACTCTTTTCCTCAAGAGTCTCACACGACATAAAAGTTGAGATCAAACTTTTGCCACTCTTATTGGTCGTCTCATGCATACGTAGTATAAAATACGTATTACGGTATTAACTCCTTTCCCATGGAGCGTATGTCTACATCTTCAATACCGTACAGATGATAGTTCGAGACATACCCAATGTCTAACTTGAGTTCACGTATCTACTCACTCACAAAATTCATCGAACTCACATCGGCATCTTAGACGGATAAAGTAAAATATGTGGGGTATTTTACTTTCGGACATAGTAAATATTATGTCCTCATCTTAACACTCAGTTAAGGCGACATTCGTGTTTTAAGCTTGAGCTCTCGATTATCACCTAGATAATAAGCTTAAAAACAGTCTCATCTCTATTCATCACACAGTAAATAGAGGCGATTACCCGTATGAGTGGGCTAATCTCATATCTGTCCGACATACTTTCTCAACTTAAAGTAATGCACTGAGCATTAAGATGCATAAAGATCAAACAAAAGATTCATAGGCATTAATGATGAAAATACAAATTCATCAAATGTGAACACTTGGGGAAATTTCAATATTCAAGTACATCGGCCTCTACGCAATCCTAGAGATTTCACATGGCCACAAAAAACACATCTCTAGGTACTGGCTTTATCATAGGATCTGCTACCATTCTATGCGTAGTATGTACTCTAAGTTCACATCTTTTCGTGCAACCATATTTTTTTTTTTTTAACAAAGTTATACTTGGTATCTACATGTTTGGTCTTGCCTTGATATTTTGGATCTTTGGTGTACACTTTTGCTGCTTGGCTATCATCGTTAACCAATAACGAATTTGCAGCACTTCCAATAACACCTAAATGATTCAATAATCTCTTAAGCCAAACATCCTCATATACTGCTGCTGATAATGCCAAGGACTCAGTTTCCATCGTGGACAAGGCTATACACGTTTGTTTCTTACTGCTCCAACATATGGTGCCATTATTCGGTAAGAAAACAAACCTAAAGGTAGATTTCCTTTCATCTAAATCTCCTCTCCAATCAGCATCAAAATAGCCTTAGAGTCGCAGATCCTTTCCTTAATGACTCAGCGTATAATCGCAAAAGTCCCCTTTAGATACCTCGGTATTCTCTTAACGGCTTTCCATTGTCTTGGACCTGGATTGGATTGGTATCTACTCACCATTCCAACCGCAAAACATATGTCGGGTCTTGTACACATCATAGTGTACATCAAGCATTCCAACAGCACTAGCATAAGGAACATGTTTCATTTGTTCCTTCTCTTGTGGAGTCCTTGGACACAGTCTATGGCTCAATCCTTCATCCTTTGCAATAGGAGTGTCTATGGGTTTGCAATCTCGAAATCTTAACTCCAAGAATGTATGCAACATCACCCATGTCCTTCATCTCAAAGTTGGAAGACAACCAACTTTTGACAAGTATTAACAAACTCCATATTGCTTCCGGCAATCAGTATATCATCAACATATAATGATATGATCACAAATTGATCCTTGGATCTTTTGATATATACACAATAATCCTCATATATCATTGTAAAGTCATATACCATTATGGCATTATGAAAACGTATATACCATTGTCTCGATGACTGCTTAAGGCCGTATATTGATCCCAAAAGTCGACATACCTTTTCTTCTTAGCCTTTCACTATGAAACCAACAAGTTGTTCCATATATATTTCTTCCTCTAATTCTCCATTGAGGAAAGCAGTCATTACATCCATTTGATGTAACTCAAGATCCATACTTGCCACTATTGCCAGAATAATGCGAATCGAGGTAAATCTCACTACAGGAGAAAATAATCCTTCATAATCAATTCCTTCCTGTTGATTATACCCCGCCACAAGGTGAGCCTTATGCCTTTCTATCGAGCCATCAGCCTTTTGCTTTATTTTGAGAACCCATTTGTTCCCAATAGCTCTGCGTCCTTTTCGAATATCAACCAGTTCCCAGACTTGGTTTGATTTCATTGACTCAATTTCCTCTTCCATTGCATCAATCCATTTTTCCTTACTAGGGCAATTCAGAGCCTCGTTAATATTTATTGGCTCATCCTCATCTTGTGGAGCAACCATAAAAGTTTTCCCTTCAATGTCAAAACGTCGACGGGGAATACTTTGGCAACTTGTTCGCCGTATGGAAGATTGTACACTTAGCACATCATTCCCCATTATGCTCCCACTAGGATTAGATAATGATGATGTCGTCACGTCATGTGGTTGCAATTGAGAATGAGTTGAATTCAATTCATCACTTCTCATATTACTCCCACTTGGATGAACTACACTAATATCATTATCTTGACCCAAGGTTTCAAATAGGGAGAAATCTTTTCCTATCTCGCCCTTCTTAGGAATTTCATCCACTAAGAATGTGACATCCCGTGATTCAAATTCAGTTATACTCCCACTTTCCTGCTCACTTATGAACACATACCCTTTCAAGTGTTCAGAGTATCTCATTAAAATACTCTTATTTCCTTTGGGACCCAATTTCCCAAACTTGTGAGAGGACTCATGAATATAGGCAGCACAACCCCATGGCTTAAGAAAACTTAAGTCCGGTTTTCTACCTTTCCATAACTCATATGGAGTGGAAATAACTGATTTTGGAAGGCACCCGGTTAAGTACATAGGCAATTAGTTAACAACGCATCACACCAAAAAGTGATAAGTAAGTTAGCATGCGCCATCATGGACCTAACCATTTCCAGTAGGGTTCTGTTTCCTTTCTCTGCAACACCATTTTGTTGAGGAGTATATGGAATAGACAACTGTCTTTCTATTCCTTTTTCATCACATAATTTTCTGAACTCATCATATAGATATTCTCGACCTCGATCGGATCTAAATACTTTTATTTTCTTGTCTAATTGATTCTCTACCAAGGTCGTAAACCTTTTGAAACAACTTATCGCTTCAGATTTATGAGAAATCAAATAGACACATCCGAATCGAGTATAATCATCTATTAAAAGTGATGAAATAAACAGCCCCATGCCTTCCTCTCACATTCATTGAACCACAGACGTCCAAATTGATTAAATGCAGAGGAAATTTAGCTCTTTTACCTTTTCCAAATGGTTTCCTTGTCGTTTTCCCTTCTAGGTAATGCTCACATATGGACAAATCAACTTTTTCAATATTGCCCAACAAGCCCTCTTTGGCTAGTCTTTTCATATGTTATTGGCCCATATGACCAAGTCCAGCATGCCACCATATTCACATCATTATCATATAAAGTAGAAGACGTGAAACAAGGGAATAACATATTGACATCACCACAGTCAACATCTAATACAATAAAACCATCCAGAAAGTGACCACAATTATAGTAGTTTGTATCCAAATACAAATCTACACCTTTATTACGGAAGTTCACATTAAAAACAAGCTTAACCAACATCAAAACAGACACTTAAATTTCGACGAATCTCCGGAGCATATAGAACATCTTGTAGAAACAAGGTGCGTCCACCACGCATTTTCAGTTGGCAGGTGCCAATCTCTTTAACTTCAGCTCTGGAGATGTTTCCCACATAGGTCCACTTAGTTCCAGTTGGTACTCGTCAAAATTCCACGAAAGATCCTCTATCCTTCCTTACATGGTCTGTCGCCCTTGAATCTACAGTCCACAAAGGATTAGATTCAACCAATCATACAGAACTTGACACATAAGCAAAGTTCTCGAATGTACAAGAGGTGTATTACTTTCTTTGGCTCACGACAGTCGCAAGCATAATGACCCTTTTTGTCACAATTGTAACACCTCACCCTTGACATTTTCTTCACATGAGGACGTTTTCCTCTATTGTGTTGGTTAACTCTTGATTTCTTGCAATAAGGACTTTATCCTTTGCATTCCCACATATTGAACGAATCAATACGCTTGCGCTTAGAGCTCAAAGCCCTTTCTGAGCTAGAACCAGCATTGCCAATGTCTATTTTCGACTCAAATGCCGATAGGTAGTCCTCTACTAGCTCAAGGTGGCGCACAGCACCCACAAGATCTTCCATAATATGGTCAAGAGCTTCTAGTGCTTCTTGCTTTTCCAGCACATATTGAATCTTCATATTCAATATTTCACAATTGTTGCCGTTCATATCAGCAATTACGTTCTTAGTTGCTAAAACCATCGGCCCGAACACATCACATACATGCACGAATAATTAATGCCTATCTCTTATGCATCTACTTTTGCACTGACCCATCATATCAATAAACAATTTTAAGTAAGGTTTCAGAATCAAAAGGTCACTATGTTTCCAATCATCCTCCAAAATCCTCACTCAAAATTATTATTAATATAATTATCATATGCAAAATTAATTCTATGAAGTTACAAAAACTTCTATAACTACCCACAGCTAATTACCCACAGCAATCAGCAGTAACAGAAAGCAAATATTATCTAACATCCAATAAAATAAACAATGCTTTCAAATGATACAATTATACATTACACTAAGCAATATATACATAAAATATATTAACATGGAAAGAGATATTTATCATAAAAAAGAATATCTCAAAATTAATATATCATCAAAATATCTTAGAAAAACCGAAGGCACATTTGCCAACCATGGAAAAACTTTTGGAGAGCTTTCATGTCGCCACCAAGGCGCATTCACTCTACGCCATGTGGCGCTCAATCCAGGGTTGAAGTTTTAGCTAACTCAATCCTATAAGTCTTTCTCTTACAAAAGCTTCCACTAGCTCCCTATAACCCGGGACCACGTTGACCTCCCATAACCGATCTAACACTGCTTGCCATTCAGGTGGAAGAGTGTTCATCATAGCCGGCACCTTCTCAAAATCCGGCATAAGATAACCATTCAAGATGATTTCCGTATCATCCGATTGACTCGACCACATGTGATACTAAATCACCGTCATGCCACCGATAATCAGCTAAATCTGACATCAGCCTTTTAAGTCTTGCATTTCCCTCGACTGTTCTAGGGATTGCAGGTATCAGTGCATGACTCGTCATAGTTCCTGCAACAAATGCAGAACAAAAAATGGATCACTTATAATCCATAATGTACATTAGGGAAAATACATCATTTTCCATAATTCATGCAACACATGCATAATATAAAAAATGGGTTACATATAAACCACATAGGCATACATGAAAAAGAACAAAATGCCTTTTTTTTTTTTTTTTTTTTTTTTTTTTTTTTTTTTTTTTCGGGTCAACGGTCAAAGTCAACGGTCAACGGTCGTCGGTCAACGGTCAGCGGGTCAACGTGTCAGCGGGTCGGGTCAACGGTGCGCGGGTCGGGCCGGTCGGACCGGTCGGGCCGGTTCGAGCGAACCGCCCGCACGTGTCGCGCGCGTGCGCGGGCCGCACGTGCCGCGCGCGTGCGCGGGCCGCACGTGCCGCGCGCGTGCGCTGGCCGCACGTGCCGCGCGCGTGCGCTGGCCGCACGTGCCGCGCGCGTGCGCTGGCCGCACGTGCCGCGCGCGTGCGCTGGCCGCACGTGCCGCGCGCGTGCGCTGGCCGCACGTGCCGCGCGAGTGCGCTGGCCGCACGTGCCGCGCGCGTGAGCGTGCTGACGTCACTCAGACGTCATCCGCACGTGCACGGCATGCGCCAGGCGATCGGGTCGGGTCGGTCGCCGTCGGGTCGGGTTGCCGGCCGGTGACCGCCCGGCGAAACGCCGCCGGCGATGACGTCATCGGTGACGTCACCCGAACGGTTACGACCGTTGGATGACGTCATCGAGTGACGTCAGCACGCGTCGGTCCGCGGACCGGCGCGTGCCGGTTCGTCGCCGGCGGCGAGAGCGCGCCGGTTCGCCACCGGCGCGTGTGCCACACGCGCCTGGCGAGCCAGCGCTGCCGGGCGCGTCGCGCCCACGCGCAGCGCCTTCCGGCCGCGCGTGTGGGTGCGTGCGGCGTCTCCCGGCGGCGCTCGAAGCATCGCCAGACTCGTATCGACGCCCCCTTTCTCCCTATCTCATCAGATTTTGATTTCGACTTACGAAAACATGGAAAAATGGCCGAACAACGCTCGGGTGTCGGGATTTCACGCCCGATCCGTACGGCCGAGAACGTTTTTGCGAAAAAACGAAGAAAAAACATCAAATTGATCGGGAAAACGTGAACTAGGGCTCTGATACCAATGTTGGGAATAACGGATCCCCGAAAACCGGATTCGACACTAAATCGAACCCCTAAATCAATGCGGAAGCGAAGCCCGGGAAAACACGTATCACCGATCGTAAAGCACACCACGGATTCGAGCGTACCTTGTTAGCCACAGATTAGACACCAATGCCGAAGATCGAGGAAGAAATTCTGATCCGATGATGTCAATTTGCCTTGAAAGGAGTAGAGCGTCGCCTTAAGCGTTTTGAGAGAAAGAGAGCGTGGGAAAAGGAACGTACGTACGTTGTTCTATCCAACGGTTGTCTTCTCTCTCTCTCTCCTCCCTTTTATACCTTCCCCCATCCACGGGCCCTATTCCCGTGGGCCGGGCCCTTTTGGGCCCAACTTGGGCGGACGGGCCTTAAGCCCATCTCATAAATCCATCACCACCTCTAGTGAGGAGGGCCGCCATCTCCTAAACTGCAGCTACCCATCTACTTGCATTGGATTTTTCTTTGGCATGATTACACGGATGGTTCTTAAATTTTGGCCTGATATGTAATGCCGTTCCTAAATTTCTTTATTTGCTCAATTCAATCCCCAAATTTTAACCCAATGATTAATGTCATTTCTGCGCTTTTTAATCGTTCCTGAATTATTTCATAAATTTTCAATCAAGTCTCCAAACTATATGAAAATATCTATTATTATCTTTTTATTTAATCCGGATATAATAATCCACCTCGTTAAAAGAAAAGGTGGATAATAGTTTTTTTCCATATTGAACAAATTAAAAGAATTATTACATTTTGATTTAAGTTGAATATCCCTATATGCATAACCCACTTGATAGAAGTACTCGATTGCAGTGACCTTGGCGTCATCAGGGCACTACAAAGGATGTTGAGTGCTCACTAGCCCCAGGTGACAATCCAACAGCCGTCGCCACTTTTGCTTAAGCACACGCACACAGAGAGGGAAAGAGAGAGAATAAACTGGTAATGCGTCATCTAGCATCCCCACACATCTCTCTTAGCTGCGAAACCAACATGATTCTATGTTCCTATCTTTTCAAATTCCTACTTTGTAACCATTGAAGTTTCCTTCTCACATGGGAATGGGAAGGTAAGGGTTTGAATTACCACATTCTCAGGGGAGTTGGAGTGGGAACGATTTAGTTTTAGGTGTGAGTTTCAACTCTTATGCCCTACAATAAAGTAAATCGAAAGTCTAAGAGCGAGTAATAGAATATGAGTACAGCAGAATTGACAAAAAAAAAATTCCTAATTTGTAAATATCAATACTTTGTAATTTAATTTTTCTTATCTTTAGATTCTTCTTTCTTACTTTGTTTTTAAATTTATTAAATTCATGTATGACGCCATGTTGGTATTTAATAATGACTTAACGGTCATGTCCATATTTCTGTCTCTTTATTCAGAAAGGACCACCTCAAATAAAAAAGTATATAGTGAAGGGATCTAATTGTATAAAAAAAGTTTGAGGGACCGGATTGAATGATTTGCATTAGTTCAGAGACTTCCGATATCGTTATCATCATCTTCATCATTTCGCAAAGTTAAAAAAGCAAGGGTCGCTTTTCTTGGTTGGGACCATAGCTTTAGCGTGCGGAATTGCATCATCAAGCTCTGCTTATATATCAAATTTTGTTTGCCCAATGTCAAATTTCATTTGTCATTTTTGTCCATGACGAGACGAGTGGCCTCAAGTGCACGGTCGTTGATTTTATCTATTAGACGTTGATCTCATTATAGATTATCCTACTTATCTAGCGAAAAGTCTTGTGTTATTTTGATCTCTTCAACTCTTTGGTAACCAGAAAATAGATAGAGCCTAAATTACTAAAATCTACATTAACATTTTTTTTTCTTTTCCTAAGTAAAATTAAGCTTCATATTTGATATTAAATTATATTTCCAGTTTGAACCCCATGCGAAACTTGACAAGCCCACATTTTGGATGTCCTCTTAGTGGGACTTTATCTTCGAGCAATATAATGGAATCCAAATTTGTGGAGTCTAATCTTGGATTAAAGATAAAAATGAATAAAATCAAGGTTTCTCAGTCTTAATTAAAAGTCACATGAGAACACTCGGTTATTGAACATTATGAAAAATAAGAGAAGTGTTAAGGTTTTCTTTTAGTAAATGAGTTCTTTATACGAAATTGCGCGATAACACTTGTGTGTTTGTCTTGAGTGTAATCTTCGGCTGAGAAAAATTGATAATTGAGCAATTGTAACTTCAAATTCATAGTGAATTTCTTGAGACTAGCTCTTTCCATGGTAAGGTACCCACATATGATCTAAATCACTTAAATCTAGAGTATCCTTATTGTACGTTGTTCATTTGCCCAGTAATTTTTCTTTCACATTAAATTTTAATTGTAAGATCAGGTAACTTCCATCTTATTAGACAATATTTAGTAAAGTACACACATCTAACAAAATCATTATGAGTATTGGAGCAACTTGAGGTGGTTAAGGATTAATAAATAGATTGACTTATGAAGGAGCAAAAGCCACCCTAGCTGATCAGGACTGTGAAACTTCATGCTTACTGTGAGCACATGGGATCAAAATCGCTTCATCAGGTTCGTGTAAGATTTTTCAAAATGGAAGAAGTAGCCATCTCTATACCTATTAACCTAATCAATAGGGAAAATTACCAAAATAGTCCTTAACCTATTGCAACTTTTCCAGTTCAGTCCTAAAACTTTTTTTTTTTTTGGCTAATTCAATTCTAAATCTTTTGTATTTGTGACAACTCATCCATCCCGACAATTATGATCGGCTGATATTGATGTGCACACTGGCGACGCTAATGTGTCGATTTTTTAATATCTTGTTGATTTTTTTATGTTTTATTTCTCTTTTTATTTTTAAATTTTCTCTTTTCTTCCTCCTCTGGCCGGTCTAGGGACTAGTTTAAGGCTAGGGCCAGTGAGGTTGATTTTTCAATTCTTTTATTTTTTATTTCTCCTTTTATTTTTAAATTTTCTCTTTCAAAATTCCTCTAGCTGATCCAACAACTGGTCAAAGCCTAGGGTTGGTGAGATTGACCTCACCAGCACTAGTGAGGGTGAGCCTCGGCCAACTTTGGCAAGGACTTACCATCGCAAGCGAGGGTCACTGGGCGTGGGCGAGGGTGAGCCTTGCCATTCGCTAGCCTTGCCCAAATCTGGCAAGTGTGAGCCTCAACCACCCCTAGTGAGGGTCGCTAGGCAAGGTTGAGCTCACCTAGTGCCATGACGGCAAGGGTGAGAGCTAGCCTCGCTATCACAGGTGAAGGCTGGGTGAGGCTTGCCCTTACCAAATTTGGGTGAGAGAAAACCTTGCCATGGCTAGGCAAGCTCGACCTCGCCCAACCATGGTGAGGCTCATGCTTGCCCTCACCAAATTAGTGCCATGACGACAAGGGTGAGCGACGCTAGGTGAACTCAATCTGGCGCACCGACCCTCGCTTGTGACAGTGAGCCTTGGCCACCCCCATTAACATCAGGGGTGATCAAGGCTCGCCTTCACCAGTGTTGGTGAGCCTCCCTAGTTGCTAGCGAGGTCAACCTCACTAGCCTTAGCCCACAGGAAGAAGTAAAGATAAATTTTTGTTTTTTTTTTTTTTGTTTTTCTTTTTGAGAGAGAGGGAGAGAGTAGAAGAATCGACACATTAGCGTCGATCGGCCAAAATTAGCTAGATGGACTAAATTGACACAAATATAAATGGTTAAAAATTGAGTTGGAAAAAAAAAGAAGAAGAAGAAGAAGAAGAAGGTTTGAAACTGAATTGGAAAAATGGCAAAAGATTTAGAATTATTTTGGTAATTTTCCCAATTCAATGTATTATAACAGAAAAATAAATCAACATATGGAAAATTCACAAGTAATAATCCTGCATAATTAATTGAAAAAATCTAATAATTAATTCTCAAATTAAAAGTCAGAAAGGAAGATAAAGTAAACAAAAAGGCAATGCATGCTGAGGTTAGATCTTCAATAAGTAAATCATGCTGAAATTAGATCTCCAAGAAATGTAAAGCACGATCATTAGAGATCAAACCTGATCTTATTGAAATCATTTAAAGCATACATAATCTATCAACAAGAGAGATCACATCTTTCTCCCTTCAACCACTAGCTTCTTGGATTGCACTTTCTATCTTCTTGGCCATAGATTGGAGAGCAAAATCCATTAAAGAGCTCAAATCTTGCAGCCCCCAACACTCAATTGGATTAGAAACAAAAGACCACTCAATCATGCACCCACGCATCTTGCCATCCCCATCATTCGTGGGCATCACTCTAATTGTGCCAACATAGTTCTTGAACCCCATGTTGTTGTCCAAGACCTCATAGCTGAAGCACTTCTTGCTAGGGTCCATCATGAGGAGCCTTTCGTTGGCCCACTTGAGCTTCGACGGGTCTGAATCGTTGCTTAACGCAGTGGAGGCACGGTATCGGATGAGGCCAGTCTGACCCTGGACGCCCTCGACTCGGTAGCACGTATCAACGGTGGGAAGCACCTTGTGAACGTTGCAAAAATCCGCCAAGAATGGCCACACTTGGTCTGGTGTTGGCCCTTTCAGTTCAGCTGTGAATTTGCCTTCCCATTTTGGTTGGGTTTCTTCTGCCATTGATTGATGAGAGAGAGAGAGAGAGAGATGTTCCGTTTAGGGCAAAGATGGAGATATTTATTAGATAAAAGCCCAAGCACGGGGTAGCTGGATTCCCTTTCTCTTGGTATAAAAAAAGTAAAAAAATAAAGTAGATTAGAGTATTGAGGCATTTTCTATTAATTTGATGTATCATAATAAACTACATCGGCCTATTCATAGGCTTTATGAGAAACTGTCAAAGGTAACATATATTAATCAAGATATATATAATCAAATGAGATATTCATGCAATCTTGAGAGATACAAAAAATTAATAAAATATTCTAAGTATTTCTAATATAGGTAAATATCATAATTATCACTAGCAAAAAAAAAGAAAAAAAAAAGAAAGATTTAGACCAGGTTCATAAGCTTTTAAATAAAATGAAATGCTCTTTTTTTTACACTTTGTGACTGAGGGAGAAGCATTCGGCCTTGTGCAGAGCCCAAGTGGCTTGACTGTCCATGCGTAGATGCTTTCAAAACTGGGAATACTCAGCGGTGTAGAAAAATCTAATCGTAAATCTCATATAAGATTTTAAAATATGCTTTGAGTGATTAACCAACCTTTCTCTGATTAACCAGTTTTAGGTCGCCCTCTATCATTTGAGTTGTTTATCTTTTTCTCCAATTTTTCTATTGAGTTAACACTTCTGTTTGTCTTGCTTGCTATTTTTTTTTTTTTTTTTTTTTTAGAAATTTTACCATCTCTTTTTGGAAACGACCAATCTCAATTAGAGAGTGATTACCAACATTTTTCTGACTAAATAACCAACTAATTTCGCATTACCAACATTTCTTTGACTTAATCATCAATGTTTGATTTTCTTCTTTTTTTGATTACCAACTTCTCTTTCTCCAAAAAAAAAAAAAAAAAGGACTCTCTAAACGTTGATCAAACTTTATTTACCTTTTTTTTAATAATCAATGCCTTTAATTTACCAATTATTTTATGAATTTACTAACTTTTTTTGTGCGACTCACTAAATTTGCTCCAATTAAAATATTAACTACTTTTGCGTCACCAACTTTCCTTTGAGTTGCTCACCAATATTAATTCATTATTTTGAAAACTTACCAACGTTTCTATTTGGTTCATCGCTTTTAAATTACCACTTCGTCAAGGTTGAAGAAATCCTGCAGAAGCCGCCACCTCCGGTTAGAACTACTGCCTCCCTTCATCAATTAGCATTGTAGCAGTAGTTAAACCACATTGAAATACCGAAAGCATTTCTTGTCCGTGCGCGAGGAGACATATTTTTGTCGTTGTTGACTTTCTCTCTCTTTGGCCCCTTACACATAAGTCCAAAAATTATATTCCGCCCCCAAAAAATTCGGGCCTGGGTCGGGCCCATGGGCCTAACGGCCCTAAGACAAACGGCAAGGTCCATTGACCAGTCCTAGTGAGGAGGGCCGCCATCTCCTAAACTGCAGCTACCCATCTACTTCTCTTGCGTTGGATTTTTCTTCGGCATGATTACACGGATGGTTCTTAGATTTTGGCCAAATATGTAATGCCGTTCCTAAATTTCTTTATTTGCTCAATTCGATCCTCAAATTTTAACCCAATGAGCAATGTCATTTCTGCACTTTTTAATGATTCCTGAATTATTTCATAAATGTTCAATCAAGTCTCCAAACTATATGAAAATAGCTATTATTATCTTTTTATAAAATCCAGATATAATAATCCACCTCGTTAAAAGAAAAGGTGGATAATAACTTTTTTCCAAATTGAACAAATTAAAAGAATTATTACATTTTAATTTAAGTTGAATCTCCCTATATGCATAACCCACTTGATAGAAGTACTCGATTGCGATGACCTTGACGTCATCAGGGCACTGCGAAGGATGTTGAGTGCTCACTAGCCCTAGGTAGGGGTGTCATCGGTTTGGTTCGGTTCGGTTTTTTTGAAAAATCGAATGAAACCGAACCGTTAGAAAATTTTTCCGAGCCGAACCGAGGCGGGCGAACCGAAAATTTCTTCAGTTTGGTTCGGTTTTCGATTTTCGTTTTTTTTTTCTTCTGTTCAACCACCGACTTGGAAACATAATCCCCCACCTCCACTATGCTCTGTTTTATGTCTTGATCTTGGAACATTATGTAATCCATCAAATCGTTAGTATGAAATACAAATTTCTGACCAAAAAAAAATCTAAATTCAATATGTCAGTAAAACCTGTACAGTGAACATTTCTCTTCTTATTGCATACATACAATGACAGATACACGTATAAGAAAGACAGCACAGTTTAAAGAAAGACAGCACAGTTTAAAGCAGGGGCCTCAGTGAATACTCTTCTCTACACATTAAATTTGGCAAGCAAACTCTCCATACAGTAACATTATACAAACCGAAATCCACTATGATTAGAAATCACACAAATGAAGACCTCCAATGTGTTCTCCACTCAAACCTCGCCCTAAATGCGCAGAACCTGTGGGCTTCAAGCATTAACAGATGCAACTCATGCTAGGGAAGGGCTTCTTGAACTCAACCAATTCAAAATACGCACACCGCATACTGCAGCAGAATCTCATATCTTCTCCTTTTCTCCTTCCTGGTGCTTTGCAACACCGAACATTGCAAGAGAGCACTATGACAATAACACCAACAACCACGAAATATCCTCTGCTTTCTGAAGTACCAATTCAGATGAGGATTCTCCATAAAGGAAGCAATACCTAATTCCCTCATAACATATATTTCACAGAATGCCTACAAAACCACACACAGACAAACCAAACTCAATGTACCAATAATTCAAAACAACTAAACCAGAAAAGAAAACAATGGGAACACCCAATTTGGATGCTCACTGTCCACCTCTTCCAACTCAAAGGAAGCAACTTCATGCCCCAAACCTATCACAAAATAAATTGGGACCAGCTGACAGAGAAAACCCAAATTTTCTTCTTGCATATAAAAGAGGTCAAGCCACGACATCCTCAAACCACCCAATTAACTAAACTGACATCGCTGCGCTCAAGGCAAATGTAAATCGGGGACACACCATGCCAATCACGCCGTGCCGATGGCATTTGAAATAAATCAACTTCTGGATCAGAATAAACACAAACCCACTTGCCCAAAATCTCCACTTTCACCAGTACGCCATCCCACTAGAGTGATTTCAATCAGAAAACAACCCCCCCCCGCCCCATTGATGTAGTAGAGCGGCGTCATGAGGACAAAAGGGTCGGTCTCGAAGCACCGTTGCTCGACCCAAAGCCACAAAGCACACAACTCCACGAGTCGCCGCTGCCGACGAAGAAGGAGAAGAAGAAGAAGAGAAAAGGGCGTGGCGGAACAACCGGTCCCTCAATCGGTTGCCGTCCTTGTCGACGTTGACGTCGCCGTCCCCGCCACCGTCGCCATCCCCGTTGCCGTCGTAGCCACAGTTGCCGTCGCCGTCGACGGCGCTGTCGCACCTTCAAGACGAGAGGAGATGGGAGAGAATTAGAAATAGGGTTGGCCCTTTGCCAGTTTGGTTAATGGTTTTATTTTTCGGTTTATTGGTTTGGTTTGGTTCGGTTAACCGATAAAAACTGAACCGAACCGAAAATTTTTGGTTTTTAATGAAAACCGAACATAATGAAAATTGAACCAAAAAAATCGAATTTTTGGGTTAGTTACTTGACACCCCTAGCCCCAGGAGACAATCCAATGGCCATCGCCACTTTCGCTTAAGCACACATGCACACAAAGAGAGGGAAAGAGAGAGAATAAACGGGAAAAGTGCCAAAAAAGTCATAAACCTTTGGGCTTTGTGCCGATTTAGTCCTAAACCTTTTTACGTTGTGCCAATTCAGTCCTTTCTGGTCAATTTTGGCCAGATTTTTGCGGTGGATGCCGACCAGGGCTGAGGAGGACTAATCGGTGTTGACATGTATAACTTTTAATAATATTTTAATATTTTTGAATATTTTTGAATAATTTTTTATTTTATTTTTCTCTTTTTATTTTTATTTTTATTCTTTTATTCTTTTTCTTTTTTCTTCTCATCTTCTTCCTCTAGCCGGTCGCCGAGCTCCGGCGACCGGCCCGAAGGTGACGATCGGCGAGGTCGACCTCGCCGACCACCTTGCCGGTGGCCATGAGGGCGGCCAGGTGGCAAGGCTCACCCTCGCCGAATGGGCGAGGGTCGAGCCTCGCCCATGGCCGACAAGGGCGAGCCCTACTAGCTCAGCGTGAGGCCAGCTGCCTCGGAGAACCCCAGGAATCACAAAACCCCCACCCTCGATGGATCGCCACTGTGGGAGAAACAGGCAAAAATCCAAGGCCGGAGCCGCGCGACCAAGGACACCCCGAGCCCCGTAAACCCTAGAGACGACGACGACAACGAGCGAGGTTGGGATCGGAGAACAGAGCCGGGAGGAGTCCGGGCGGCCTCGCGCCGAGCCGGGGCGGGGCTCGCCCTTGCCACCCAAGCCGCCGGGCGAGGCTCGCCCTCGCCGGATTTGGCAAGGTCGAGCCTCGCCGGCCATGGGCGAGGCTCGATCCTCGCCAAATCCGGTGAGGGCAAGCCTCGCCCACTCGGGCGCCCTCGCGGCCACTAGCGAGGTTGCCGGCGAGGTCAACCTCGCCGGCCGTCGCCTCTAGCCGGTCGCCGAGCTCCGGCGACCTACCGGAGGAAGAAGATGAGAAGAAAAAAGAAAAGAATAAAAATAAAAATAAAAAGAGAAAAAATAAAATAAAAATATTTAAAAATATTTAAAAATTTAAAAATATTATTAAAAGTTGTACACGTCGGTGATGATCGCCACGTCACCGGCCGGCGTCCGTCGGCAAAATCCGGCCAAAATTGGTCGGAAATGACTAAATTGGCACAACATAAAAAGGTTTAGGATTAAATCGGCACCAAAAAAAGGTTTAGGACTAAATCGGCACAAAACCAAAAGGTTTAAGACTTTTTTGGCACTTTTCTCAAAAATAAACTAGTGATGCGTCATCTAGCATCCCCACACATCTCTCTTAGCTGCAAAAGCAACATGATTCTATGTTCTTGTCTTTTTCAAATTCCTACTTTGTAACCATTGATGTTTCCTTCTCACATGGGAATGGGAAGGTAAGGGTTTGAATTCCCACATTCTCGGGAGGTTGGAGTGAGAACGATTTAGTTTTAGATGTGAGTTTCGACTTTCACACCCTACAATAAGATAAAGCAAAAGTCTAAGAAAGAGTGATAGAATATGTGTAAAGTAGGATTGAAAAAAAAAATTCCTAATTTGTAAATATCAATACTCTGTAATTTAATTTTTCTTATCTTTAGATTCTTCTTTCTTACTTTGTTTTTAAATTTATTAAACTCATGTATGACGCCATGTTGGTATTTAATAATGACTTAACGGTCATGTCCATATTTCTGTCTCTTTATTTAGAAAGGATCACCTCAAATAAAAAAGTATATAGTGGAGGGATCTAATTGTATAAAAAAGTTTGAGGGACCGGATTGAATGATTTGCAATAGTTCAGAGACTTCCGATATCGTTATCATCATCTTCATCATTTCGCAAAGTTAAAAAAGCAAGGGTCGCTTTTCTTGGTTGGGACCATAGCTTTAGCGTGCGGAATTGCATCATCAAGCTCTGCTTATATATCAAATTTTGTTTGCCCAATGTCAAATTTCATTTGTCATTTTTGTCCATGACGAGACGAGTGGCCTCAAGTGCACGGTCGTTGATTTTATCTATTAGACGTTGATCTCATTATAGATTATCCTACTTATCTAGCGAAAAGTCTTCTGTTATTTTGATCTCTTCAACTCTTTGGTAACCAGAAAATAGATAGAGCCTAAATTACTAAAATCTACATTAACATTTTTTTTCTTTTCCTAAGTAAAATTAAGCTTCATATTTGATATTAAATTATATTTCCAGTTTGAACTCCATGCGAAACTTGACAAGCCCACATTTTGGATGTCCTCTTAGTGGGACTTTATCTTCGAGCAATATAATGGAATCCAAATTTGTGGAGTCTAATCTTGGATTAAAGATAAAAATGAATAAAATCAAGGTTTCTCAGTCTTAATTAAAAGTCACATGAGAACACTCGGTTATTGAACATTATGAAAAATAAGAGAAGTGTTAAGGTTTTCTTTTAGTAAGTGAGTTCTTTATACGAAATTGCGCGATAACACTTGTGTGTTTGTCTTGAGTGTAATCTTCGGCTGAAAAAAATTGATAATTGAGCAATTGTAACTTCAAATTCATAGTGAATTTCTTGAGACTAGCTCTTTCCATGGTAAGGTACCCACATATGATCTAAATCACTTAAATCTAGAGTATCCTTATTGTACGTTGTTCATTTGCCCGGTAATTTTTCTTTCACATTAAATTTTAATTGTAAGATCAGGTAACTTCCATCTTATTAGACAATATTTAGTAAAGTACACACATCTAACAAAATCATTATGAGTATTGGAGCAACTTGAGCTGGTTAAGGATTAATAAATAGATTGACTTATGAAGGAGCAAAAGCCACCCTAGCTGATCAGGACTGTGAAACTTCATGCTTACTGTGAGCACATGGGATCAAAATCGCTTCATCAGGTTCGTGTAAGATTTTTCAAAAAGGAAGAAGTAGCCATCTCTATACCTATTAACCTAATCAATAGGGAAAATTACCAAAATAGTCCTTAACCTATTGCAACTTTTCCAGTTCAATCCTAAAACTTTTTTTTTTTGGCTAATTCAATTCTAAATCTTTTGTATTTGTGACAACTCATCCATCCCGACAATTATGATCGGCCGATATTGATGTGCACACTGGCTGACGCTAATGTGTCGATTTTTTAATATCTTTTTGATTTTTTATGTTTTATTTCTCTTTTTATTTTTAAATTTTCTCTTTTCTTCTTCCTCTGGCCGGTCTAGGGATTAGTTTAAGGCTAGGGCCGGTGAGGTTGATTTTTCAATTCTTTTATTTTTTATTTCTCCTTTTATTTTTAAATTTTCTCTTTCAAAATTCCTCTAGCCGATCCAACAACTGGTCAAAGCCTAGGGTTGGTGAGATTGACCTCACCGGCACTAGTGAGGGTGAGCCTCGGCCAACTTTGGCAAGGGCTTACCATCGCAAGCGAGGGTCACTGGGCGTGGGCGAGGGTGAGCCTTGCCATTCGCCAGCCTTGCCTAAATCTGGCAAGTGTGAGCCTCAACCACCCCTAGTGAGGGTCGCTAGGCAAGGTCGAGCTCGCCTAGTGCCATGACGGCAAGGGTGAGGGCTAGCCTCGCTATCATAGGTGAAGGCTGGGTGAGGCTCGCCCTTACCAAATTTGGGTGAGAGCAAACCTTGCCATGGCTAGGCAAGCTCGACCTCGCCAACCATGGCAAGGCTCATGCTTGCCCTCACCAAATTAGTGCCATGACGACAAGGGTGAGCGACGCTAGGTGAACTCAATCTGGGGCACCGACCCTCGCTTGTGACAGTGAGCCTTGGCCACCCCCATTAACATCAGGGGTGATCGAGGCTCGCCTTCACCAGTGTTGGTGAGCCTCCCTAGTTGCTAGCGAGGTCGACCTCGCTAGCCTTAGCCCACAGGAAGAAGTAAAGATAAATTTTTGTTTTTGTTTTTTTTTTTCTTTTTGAGAGAGAGAGGGAGAGAGTAGAAGAATCGACACATTAGCGTCAGTCGGCCAAAATTAGCTAGATGGTCTAAATTGACACAAATATAAAAGGTTAAAAATTGAGTTGGAAAAAAAAGAAGAAGAAGAAGGTTTGAAACTGAATTGGAAAAATGGCAAAATATTTAGAATTATTTTGGTAATTTTCCCAATTCAATGTATTATAAAAGAAAAATAAATCAACATATGGAAAATTCACAAGTAATAATCCTGCATAATTAATTGAAAAAATCTAATAATTAATTCTCAAATTAAAAGTCAGAAAGGAAGATAAAGTAAATGAAAAGGCAATGCATGCTGAGGTTAGATCTTCAATAAGTAAATCATGCTAAAATTAGATCTCCAAGAAATGTAAAGCACGATCATTAGAGATCAAACCTGATCTTATTGAAATCATTTAAAGCATACATAATCTATCAACAAGAGAGATCACATCTTTCTCCCTTCAACCACTAGCTTCTTGGATTGCACTTTCTATCTTCTTGGCCATAGATTGGAGAGCAAAATCCATTAAAGAGCTCAAATCTTGCAGCCCCCAACACTCAATTGGATTGGAAACAAAAGACCATTCAATCATGCACCCACGCATCTTGCCATCCCCATCATTCGTGGGCATCACTCTAACTGTGCCAACATAGTTCTTGAACCCCATGTTGTTGTCCAAGACCTCATAGCTGAAGCACTTCTTGCTAGGGTCCATCATGAGGAGCCTTTCGTTGGCCCACTTGAGCTTCGACGGGTCTGAATCGTCGCTTAACGCAGTGGAGGCACAGTATCGAATGAGGCCAGGCTGACCCTGGACGCCCTCGACTCGGTAGCATGTATCAACGGTGGGAAGCACCTTGTGAACGTTGCAAAAATCCGCCAAGAATGGCCACACTTGGTCTGGTGTTGGCCCTTTCAGTTCAGCTGTGAACTTGCCTTCCCATTTTGGTTGGGCTTCTTCTGCCATTGATTGATGAGAGAGAGAGAGAGAGAGAGAGAGAGAGATGTTCCGTTTAGGGCAAAGATGGAGATATTTATTAGATAAAAGCCCAAGCACGGGGTAGCTGGATTCCCTTTCTCTTGGTATAAAAAAAGTAAAAAAATAAAGTAGATTAGAGTATTGAGGCATTTTCTATTAATTTGATGTATCATAATAAACTACATCGGCCTATTCATAGGCTTTATGAGAAACTGTCAAAGGTAACATATATTAATCAAGATATATATAATCAAATGAGATATTCATGCAATCTTGAGAGTACAAAAAATTAATAAAATATTCTAAGTATTTCTAATATAGGTAAATATCCTAATTATCACTAGCAAAAAAAAAAGATTTAGACTAGGTTCATAAGCTTCTAAATAAAATGAAATGCTCTTTTTTTTACACTTTGTGACTGAGGGAGAAGCATTCGGCCTTGTGCAGAGCCCAAGTGGCTTGACTGTCCATGCGTAGATGCTTTCAAAACTGGGAATACTCAGTGGTGCAGAAAAATCTAATCGTAAATCTCAGATAAGATTTTAAAATATGCTTTGAGTGATTAACCAACCTTTCTCTGATTAACCAGTTTTAGGTCAACCTCTACCATTTGAGTTGTTTACCTTTTTCTCCAATTTTTCTATTGAGTTAACACTTCTGTTTGTCTTGCTTGCTATTTTTTTTTTTTTTTGAAATTTTACCATCTCTTTTTGGAAACGACCAATCTCAATTAGAGAGTGATTACCAACATTTCTCTGACTAAATAACCAACTAATTTTGCATTACCAACATTTCTTTGAGTTAATCATCAATGTTTGATTTTCTTCTTTTTTTGAATTACCAACTTCTCTTTCTCCAAAAAAAAAAAAAAGGACTCTCTAAACGTTGATCAAACTTTCTTTACCTTTTTTTTTAATAATCAATGCCTTTAATTTACCAATTATTTTATGAATTTACTAACTTTTTTTGTGCGACTCACTAAATTTGCTCCAATTAAAATATTAACTACTTTTGCGTCACCAACTCTCCTTTGAGTTGCTCACCAATATTAATTCATCATTTTGAAAACTTACCAACGTTTCTATTTGGTTCATCGCTTTTAAATTACCACTTCGTCAAGGTTGAAGAAATCCTGCAGAAGCCGCCACCTCCGGTTAGAACTACTGCCTCCCTTCATCTATTAGCATTGTAGCAGTAGTTAAACCACATTGAAATACCGAAAGCATTTCTTGTCCGTGGCGAGGAGACATATTTTTGTTGTTGTTGACTTTCTCTCTCTTCGGCCCCTAACACGTAAGTCCAAAAATTAGATTCCGCCCCAAAGAATTCGGGCCTGGATCGGGCCCATGGGCCTAACGGCCCTAAGACAAGCGGCACAGTCCATTGACCAGTCCTAGTGAGGAGGGCCGCCATCTCCTAAACTGCAGCTACCCATCTACTTCTCTTGCGTTGGATTTTTCTTCGGCATGATTACACGGATGGTTCTTAGATTTTGGCCAAATATGTAATGCCGTACCTAAATTTCTTTATTTGCTCAATTCGATCCTCAAATTTTAACCCAATAAGCAATGTCATTTCTGTACTTTTTAATGGTTCCTGAATTATTTCATAAATGTTCAATCAAGTCTCCAAACTATATGAAAATATCTATTATTATCTTCTTATAAAATCCAGATATAATAATCCACCTCGTTAAAAGAAAATGTGGATAATAATTTTTTTTCCAAATTGAACAAATTAAAAGAATTATTACATTTTAATTTAAGTTAAATCTCCCTATATGCATAACCCACTTGATAGAAGTACTCGATTGCGATGACCTTGGCGTCATTAGGGCACTGCGAAGGATGTTGAGTGCTCGCTAGCCCCAGGTAGGGGTGTCAACGGTTCAGTTCGGTTCGGTTTTTTTTTAAAAACCGAACGAAACTGAACCGTTAGAAAATTTTTCCGAATCGAACCGAATTGAACCGAGCCGAATATGAACTGAACTGAAAATTTCTTCAATTCGGTTCGGTTTTTTTTTTTTTTTTTTTTTTCTGTTCAACCACCGACTTGGAAACAGAATCCCCCACCTCCACTATGCTCTGTTTTATGTCTTGATCTTGGAACATTATGTAATCCATCAAATCGTTAGTATGAAATACAAATTTCTGACCCAAAAAAAAAAATCTAAATTCAATATGTCAGTAAAACCTGTACAGTGAACATTTCTCTTCTTATTGCGTACATACAATGACAGATACACGTATAAGAAAGACAGCACAGTTTAAAGCAGGGGCCTCAGTCAATACTCTTCTCTACACATTAAATTTGGCAAGCAAACTCTCCATACAGTAACATTATACAAACCGAAATCCACTATGATTAGAAATCACACAAATGAAGACCTCCAGTATGTTCTCCACTCAAACCTCGCCTTAAATGCGCAGAACCTGTGGGCTTCAAGCATTAACAGATGCAACTCATGCCAGGGAACGGCTTCTTGACCTCAACCAATTCAAAATACGCACACCGCATACTGCAGCAGAATCTCATATCTTCTCCTTTTCTCCTTCCTGGTGCTTTGCAACACCGAACACTACAAGAGAGCACTATGACAATAACACCAACAACCACGAAACATCCTCTGCTTTCTGAAGTACCAATTCATATGAGGATTCTCCATAAAGGAAGCAATACCTAATTCCCTCATAACATATATTTCACAGAATGCCTACAAAACCACACACAGACAAACCAAACTCAATGTACCAATAATTCAAAACAAATAAACCAGAAAAGAAAACAATGGGAACACCCAATTTGGATGCTCACTGTCCACCTCTTCCAACTCAAAGGAAGCAACTTCATGCCCCAAACCTATCACAAAATAAATTGGGACCAGCTGACAAAGAAAACCCAAATTTTCTTCTTGCATATAAAAGCGTTCAAGCCACGACATCCTCAAACCACCCAATTAACTAAACTGACATCGCTGCGCTCAAGGCAAATGTAAATCGGGGACACACCATGCCAATCACGCGTGCCGATGGCATTTGAAATAAATCAACTTCTGGATCAGAATAAACACAAACCCACTTGCCCAAAATCTCCACTTTCACCAATATGCCATCCCACTAGAGTGATTTCAATCATAAAACAACCCCCCGCCCCATTGACGTAGTAGAGCGGCGTCATGAGGACAAAAGGGTCAGTCTCCGAAGCACCGTTGCTCGACCCAGCACAGCACACAACTCCACGAGTCGCCGCTGTCGACGAAGAAGGAGAAGAAGAAGAAGAGAAAAGGGTGTGGCGGAACAACCGGTCCCTCAATCGGTTGCAGTCCTTGTCGACATTGCCGTCGCCACCCCGCCACCGTCGCCGTCCCTGTCGCCGTCGCAGCCACAGTTGCCGTCGCCATTGACAATGCCGTCGCACCTTCAAGACAAGAGGAGACGGGAGAGAATTAGAAATAAGGTTGGCCCTTTGCCGGTTTGGTTAATGGTTTTATTTTTCGGTTTATTGGTTCGGTTCGGTTCGGTTAACCGATAAAAACCAAACCGAACCGAAAAATTTTGGTTTTTAATGAAAACCGAACCGAATGAAAATTGAACCGAAAAAACCGAATTTTTCGGTTCAGTTACTAACACCCCTAGCCCCAGGTGACAATCCAATGGCCATCGCCACTTTCGCTTAAGCACACATGCACACAAAGAGAGGGAAAGAGAGAGAATAAACGGGAAAAGTGCCAAAAAAGTCCTAAACCTTTGGGCTTTGTGCCGATTTAGTCCTAAACCTTTTTATGTTGTGCCAATTCAGTCCTTTCCAGTCAATTTTGGCCGGATTTTGCTGATTGGTCACCGGCCGGCTGAGGAGGACCGATCGGCGTTGAAATGTATAACTTTTAATAATATTTTAATATTTTTGGATATTTTTGAATAATTTTTTTATTTTATTTTTTTCTCTTTTATTTTTATTTTTATTCTTTTCTTTAGTCTTTATTCTTTTTTTCTTTTTCTTTTTATTCTCATCTTCTTCCTCTAGCCGGTCGTCGAGCTCGGCGACCGGCCAAAGGCAACAACCGGTGAGGTCGACCTCGCCGGCCACCTTGCCAGTGGCCATGAGGGCGGCTTGGGTGGCGAGGCTCGCCCTTGCCGGATCTAGCGAGGGTCGAGCCTCGCCCATCTCCGGCAAGGGCGAGCCCCGCCGGCTTAGCGTGAGGCCAGCTACCTCGGAGAACCCCAAGAATCACAAAACCCCCACCTCCGACGGATCGCCACCGTGGGAGAAACGGGCGAAAATCCGAGGCCGGAGCCACGCGACCGAGGACACCCCGAGCTCACGTAAACCCTAGAGATGATGACGACAATGAGCGAGATTGGGATCGGAGAAACGAGCCGGGGAGGAGTCCCGGCGGCCTTGCGCCGAGTGGCGAGGCTCGCCTTTGCCACCCGAGCCGGGCGGGCGAGGCTCACCCGGCGAGGATCGAGCCTTGCTCGCTTAGCGCCCTCGTGGCCACCGGCGAGGTTGCCGGCGAGGTCAACCTCACCGGCCGTCGCCTGCGGTCGGTCGCCGAGCTCCGGCGACCGGGCTGGAGGAAGAAGATGAGAAGAAAAAAGAAAAGAATAAAAATAAAAATAAAAAGAGAAAAAATAAAATAAAAAATATTTAAAAATATTTAAAAATTTAAAAATATTATTAAAAGTTGTACACGTCGGCGGCGATCGGCCACGTCGCACTGCCGCCGACGTCAATCAGCAAAATCCAACCAAAATTGGTCGTAAAGGACTGAATTGGCACAACATAAAAAGGTTTAGGATTAAATCGGCACCAAAAAAAGGTTTCGAACTAAATCAAAGACAAAACCAAAATGTTTAAGACTTTTTGGCACTTTTCCCAAAAATAAACTGGTGATGCGTCATCTAGCATCCCCACACATCTCTCTTAGCTACGAAACCAACATGATTCTATGTTCTTGTCTTTTTCAAATTCCTACTTTGTAACCATTGAAGTTTCCTTCTCACATGGGAACGGGAATGTAAGGGTTTGAATTCCCACATTCTTAGGAGGGTTGAAGTGAGAACGATCTAGTTTTAGGTATGAGTTTCGACTTTCACGCCCTACAATAAGATAAAGCAAAAGTCTGAGAATGAGTGATAGAATATGAGTAAAGTAGGATCGACAAAAAAAAAAAAAATCATAATTTGTAAATATCCATACTCTGTAATTTAATTTTTCTTATCTTTAGATTCTTCTTTCTTTGTTTGTTTTGAAATTTATTAAACTCATGTATGAGGCCATGTTGGTATTTAATAATGACTTAACGGTCATGTCCATATTTCTGTCTCTTTATTTAGAAAGGATCACCTCAAATAAAAAAAGTATATAGTGTAGGGATCTCATTGTATAAAAAAAGTTTGAGGGACCGGATTGAATAATTTGCAATAGTTTAGAGACTTCCGATATCGTTATCATCATCTTCATCATTTCGCAATGTTAACAAAGCAAGGGTCGCTTTTCTTTGTTGGGACCATAGCTTTAGCGTGCGCAATTGCATCATTAAACTCTGCTTATATATCAAATTTTGTTTGCCCAATGTCAGATTTCATTTGTCATTTTTGTCCATGACGAGACGAGTGGCCTCAAGTGCGCGGTCGTTGATTTTATCTATTAGACGTTGATCTCATTATAGATTATCTTACTTATCTAGCGAAAAGTCTTGTATTATTTTGATCTCTTCAACTCTTTGGTAACCAGAAAATAGATAGAGCCTAAATTACTAAAATCTACATTAACATTTTTTTTCTTTTCCTAAGTAAAATTAAGCTTCATATTTGATATGAAATTATATTTCCAGTTTGAACTCCATGTGAAACTTGACATGCCCACATTGTGGATGTCCTCTTAGTGGGACTTTACCTTCGAGCAATATAATGGAATCCAAATTTGTGGAGTCTAATCTTGGATTAAAGATAAAAATGAATAAAATCAAGGTTTCTCAGTCTTAATTAAAAGTCACATGAGAACACTCGGTTATTGAACACTATGAAAAATAAGAGAAGTGTTAAGGTTTTCTTTTAGTAAGTGAGTTCTTTATACGAAATTGCGCTATAACACTTGTGTGTTTGTCTTGAGTGTAATCTTCGGCTGAGAAAAATTGATAATTGAGCAATTGTAACTTCAAATTCATAGTGAATTTCTTGAGACTAGCTCTTTCCATGGTAAGGCACCCACATATGATCTAAATCACTTAAATCTAGAGTATCCTTATTGTACGTTGTTCATTTGCCCAAAAATTTTCTTTCACATTAAATTTTAATTGTAAGATCAGGTAACTTCCATCTTTTAGACAATATTTAGTAAAGTACACACATCTAACAAAATCATTATGAGAATTGGAGCAACTTGAGCTGGTTAAGGATTAATAAATAGATTGACTTATGAAGGAGCAAAAGCCACCCTAGCTGATCAGGACTGTGAAACTTCATCCTTACTGTGAGCACATGGGATCAAAATCGCTTCATCAGGTTCGTGTAAGATTTCTCTATACCTATTAACCTAATCAATAGGGAAAATTACCAAAATAGTCCTTAACCTATTGCAACTTTTCCAATTCAATCCTAATTTTTTTTTTTTTTGGCTAATTCAGTTCTAAATCTTTTGTATTCGTGACAACTCATCCATCCCGACAAATATGATTGGCTGATATTGATGTGGACACTGTCTGATGCTAATGTGTCGATTTTTTAATATCTTTTTAATTTTTTATGTTTTATTTCTCTTTTTATATCTAAATTTTCTCTTTTCTTCTTCCTCTGGCCGGTCTATGGACTAGTTCAAGGCTAGGGCCGATGAGGTTGATTTTTCAATTCTTTTATTATTTATTTCTATTTTTATTTTTAAATTTTCTCTTTTCTTCTTCCTCTGGCCGGTCTAGGGACTTCAAGGCTAGGGCCGGTGAAGTTGATTTTTCAATTCTTTTATTTTTTATTTCTCTCTTTATTTTTAAATTTTCTCTTTTAAAATTCCTCTAGCTGATCCAACGACCGGTCAAAGCCTAGGGTTGGTGAGATCGACCTCACCGGCACTAGTGAGGATGAGCCTTAGCCAACTTTGGCAAGGACTTACCATCGCAAGCGAGGTCACTAGACGAGGGTGAGGGTGAGCCTCACCATTCGCCAGCCTATCCCAAATTTGGCAAGTGTGAGCCTCAACCACCTCTAGTGAGGGTCGCTAGGCAAGGTCGAGCTCACCTAGTGCCATGATGGCAAAGGTGAGGGCTAGCTTCGCTATCACGAGCGAAGGCTGGGCGAGGCTCGCCCTTACCAAATTTGGGTGAGAGCAAGCCTTGCCATAGCTAGGCAACCTCGACCTCGCCCAACCATGGCGAGGCTCATGCTTGCCCTCGCCAAATCAGCGCCATGACAACAAGGGTGAGCGACCCTAGGTGAGCTTGATCTGACGCACCGACCCTCGCTTGCGACGATGAGCCTTGGCCACTCCATCGACATCAGGGTTGATCGAGGCTCGCCTTCACCAGTGTTGGTGAGCCTTCCCGGTTGCTAGCAAGGTCAACCTCACTAGCCTTAGCCCACAAGAAGAAGAAAAGATAAATTTTTATATTTTTTTTTCTTTTTGAGAGAGAGAGAGAGAGAGAGAGAGAGAGAGAGAGAGTAGAAGAATTGAGACATTAGCGTCGGTTGGCCAAAATTGGCTAGTTGGACTGAATTGACATAAATATAAAAGGTTAAAAATTGAGTTGGCAAAAAAAAAAAAAGTTTGAAACTGAACTGGAAAAATGGCAAAAGATTTAGAATTATTTTGATAATTTTCCCAATTGAATGTATTATAAAAGAAAAATAAATCGACATATGGAAAACTCACAAGTAATAATCCTGCATAATTAATTGAAAAAATCTAATAATTAATTCTCAAATTAAAAGTCAGAAAGGAAGATCAAGTAAGGAAAAAGGCAATTCATGCTGAGGTTAGATTTTCAAGAAGTAAATCATGCTGAAATTAGATCTCCAAGAAATGTAAAGCACAATCATTAGAGATCAAATCTGATCTTATTGAAATCATTTAAAGCATACATAATCTATCAACAAGAGAGATCACATCTTTCTCCTTTCAACAACTAGCTTCTTGGATTGCACTTTCTATCTTCTTGGCCATAGATTGGAGGGCAAAATCAATTAAAGAGCTCAAATCTTGGAGCCCACAACCCTCAACTGGATTAGACACAAAAGACCACTCAATCATGCACCCAAGCATCTTGCTATCCCCATCATTCATGGGCATCACTCTAACTGTGGCAACAAAGTTCTTGAACCCCATGTTGTTGTCCAAGACCTCATAGCTGAAGCACTTCTTGCTAGGGTCCATCATGAGGAGCCTTTCGTTGGCCCACTTGAGCTTCGACGGGTCTGAATCGTCGCCTAACGCAGTGAAGGCACAGTACCGGGTGAGGCCAAGCTGACCCTGGACGCCCTCGACTCGGTAGCACGTATCAACGGTGGGAAGCACCTTGTGAACGTTGCAAAAATCCGCCAAGAATGACCACACTTGGTTTGGTGTTGGCCCTTTCAGTTCAGCTGTGAACTTGCCGTCCCATTTTGGTTGGATTTCTTTTGCCATTGATTGATGAGAGAGAGAGAGAGAGAGAGAGAGAGAGAGAGAGTCGTCGGTTTATGGCAAAGACAGAGGCATTTATCAGCCCAATCATGTAAAAGCTAGATTCCAAGTCTTGTGTCTTAAAAAAATTATAATTCAAATCACGTGGAATAAGATGGTTTAAGTGAGGAGAGAATTACCAAAAAAGTCATAAATCTATTGTGATTGTGTCAATTCAGTCATAAACTCTTTTTTTTTTTTTGTCAATTTAGTCATAAACCTTTCACAATTGTGCCAATTCAATCTATCCACCCAAAATTGGCCGATCAGCGCGGATGTGGATGTCGGCCAAGGACAGTTGGCCGGCGAATGTTGGTGTGGCATTTTTTAATTTTTATTTTATTTTTTCAAATTTTTTTTAATTTTTTTGAATTTTTTTTTTTTTTTTCCCATCTTCTCCTTCCTCTAGTCGGCGACACTCCGGCGAGGTTGCCGACCCTCGTCGGCCGGTCGCCGACCATAGCCGAGGCCAGTGATTGGCCAAAGGGAAGAAGAAGAAAAAGGAAGGGAAGAAGAGAAAAAAAAAAAGAAAAAAAGGAAAATAGAAGAGAAGAGAAAAAAATAGAAAGCTGGATCTATGAATTGTTCCCGAGAACAAGAAGCAAGTTTTTTTTACTTCTTGGTTTTAATCCAAATTTACTTTCGGGAACAAAAAATTTACTAAACACATTTATGCTTTTTTTTTTTTTTTTTTTCGAGGAGGAAAAGAACATAATCAGACACTATTTGGAGTAAAAACAAACAAGCCCTATGGGTGCATTGATAATCATTCTGTTCCAAAGAACAATTTCTGATCATAAATTATTCTTTTTTATTCTATTTCTGGGAACAATTTCTAATCATTTTACGGTGTTTGGCAACTGTTTAAAATTTCGATTTTCAAAATGAAATTGCATTTGGTACCGTTGTTAAAATTTCTAATCCAAACTGTTTTCTTTTAATCTTTCAATAATTTTATTACTTTTTTCTCTCTTTTTTTTATTTTTTTTCTTTTCTTTCTCTTCTTCTTCTTCTTCAAGTTTTGGCCGATTGCCGGCCTCGAGATGACAAGCGAATCGGCCAAACAAGGCCCAACGACCTCGCCGGTGCATTGCCAACCTCTAGTGAGGTAGTGCCTCATCAACCAAGCCTCACCGGGAGTTGTTTTAGGCTCGGCCAAGCCTTGGTTGGGTGAGAAGCCTCGCCCAGATCTAGCAAGGCCTAGCCCAACCATGGCTCAATCGAGGCTCGTTGGTGGCCAAGTGAGGCTCACTGCTAGTCAGGAGAGGCCTGGATGAGGTCCACCTTGCCAATGGCTAGGCAAGGTTTGGTGAGCTTGACAAGCCTCGCCAGAACTTACCTTGGCCTAATGAGCCTCCAACGAGCTTGCTGGACCTCGCCCAATCAGTCATTGGTGACTAGTAGCGGTGGACATTAGCATCAGCAGCGGTAGTGGCTAATGGCGATGGCGGAGGAAGAAGAAGAGAGAAGGGAGAATAACGAGAAAAAAAAAAGTGAAAAGAGAAATAAGAAATTTGGATTGGCATGACTTTGGAATTGTTCTTGAAAACGAGAAACCAACTTATTTTATTAATTGTTTCTGTTTCAAATCCGTTCCCATGAGTGAATTTATTCTCAGGAGCAAAAAATTTACCAAACAAATTTCTATTCAAAATATATTCCAGAAAACAAAAGAATAGAGTCAAATACTATTTGGCAAGTTGCTAAATGTGCCCTAAGAACCCACTGGGTTGGTCCAGTCCTCGGTCCCAAGTCAATAGGATCGGTCTTCGGTCTCAAAAATTGAGGATCAGTACTATACGGATTGGTCCTAGGGTTAAGGAGTGGATCAGCCCAACCCAGACCATGCTCACTCCTACCCGATGTGGATGCGGATTTTGCTAATCAAGCTCTAATTTGTCAAATCGAAAGTTGCCGAATCGATTGACGTTGACCCAGTAATGTGAGCCCTAGCCGGAAATTTCTCCATGTGTATGTCAGATTTTCTTGCTTAAAATATTTCAGGAAAACGAACCGCAATTTCCATCGTCCAAATTAAAAATGTATATTTACTACACGTGTGAGAAACTCAAGGAGATCGAACTGGTTTTGCTTTTGTCTTTGGTGATTGAGCTGTAAACATTTAAAATGACGTACCATGAGAAGTATATTTATTATACGTGTGAGAAACCCAAGGAGATCGAACCGGTTATGCTCTTGTCTTACTTTTCGTGTTTCAAATTCAAAAAAAAAAAAAATGTGAATTGCTAGAACTTGTTGCATTGAATGGATTGAGAGATCAAGTAGTCTTATTTTTTTGCACATCACCATCAATTCATTGGATACTAGAATCTAAACCTTGCGGATGCACGGGACCACTTCAATTTTACTGATTCCCACCTTTTGTATTAAAAATCATTTAAAAAAGAAGAATAAATCACTCGCAAATTACATGTATAATTTAAAATAACAGAAATACGGAACATCATGAGTTGATTCATAGATTCATTGTTGGATGATTGACATGTAAGAAGAATTAAGTTACTATTTTACCTTCAAGTATACATTTCAACAATCCGAATGTGAGCATATGAAAGTTTTGTTATACGGAACAAAATAAAAGTTTTGTTATCGGAAAAATCTATATCTTTTCTTTTCTTAAGTGAAATTATGTAATTTATTTAGTGTTATATTATTTATCGAGACTGAATTTGTATATTTAAACTGACCTGGTAGAAGTGTGCCCGTACTTTGAATGTCTTATGAATAGGTCATCATCTCCAAGCAAATTAAGTGGAGTCCAAAATTTGGTGAAGTCTAATCTTGGATTAAAGATAAAATGAAGAAAATTCAGGTTTCCTACTTTGAGTCATCAAGTCACGTAAAAACATAGAAAAACGAAATTTATCTCGATTAGTACACATGAAAGCAAATAAGAAGACTGTTTGGATATTTTCTATGAGTTTTTTTTTAGTGAGTTCTCCATAAGATATTGTAAAATCATATTTGTAAGTTTACTTTTAGTATTATATGAGATTAGAAACACTTGAGAGTGATTAAACAATTGTAATTCTGTAATTTTTTGGATTTAGAGTGATTTTCTTTACGGATGATTCTTTCCCGGGAGTATAGACATTCGAACCAACCAACGTAGATCTTCCATGTCCTTATTGTCCTTTTTTGATTTCTTTGATGCTTTATTTTTCTTGCATTAGGTTTGAATTGCAAGATCTATTGACTTCCATATTAAAACATTTAGTAATTACACACATCTATCAAAGTCATAATGGAAACATGAGATGGTGAACAATCAATTTCATTTACATATAGCATTTAATTGATTTCTTATGGAGCAAAAACCCAGCTAGCTGATAAGAACTGTGGAAGTGAATTTTTATAGTGAGCACATGGATCAAAATTGCTTCATCGTTAGGAACCTAATCAATGGATTATTAAAAAAGAAAAAGAAAAAAATCAATACAAGGAATCTGCACAAGAAAAAAGCCAGCATAATTGAGAGAATCTAATCACTAGAACGCAAATTACAATTCAGAAGAGAAGATGAATCAAAGAAAAAGGAGATTCATGCTGAGATTAGATCTCCAATAAGTGCAAAACACGACCTTAAGAGATTAAAAATAATCGTGTTAAAATTATTTAAAGCATGCATAATCAATCAATAAGGGAGACCACTTCTTTCTCACTTCGCCCACTAGCTTCTTGGATTGCACTTCCTATGTTCTTGGCCACAGCTTGGAGGCGAAAATCAAGGAAAGACCTCATATCTTGGAGCCCCCAACCCTCAACTGGATCAGACCCCATTCAATCATGCACCCAACCATCTTACCATCCCCATCATTCATGGGCATCACTCTAATTGTGGCAACATAGGACTTGATCCCAACATTGTTGTCCAAGACCTCATAGCTGAAGCACTTCTCACGGGGGTCCATCATGAGGAGACGCTCATTGACCCACTTGAGCTTCGGCGGGTCTGCGTCATTGCCTTTTGTGGTGGAGGCGACACACCGGACTAGGCCGGGCTGGCCTGGGACGCCCTCGACTAGGTGGCACGTGTCGAGTGTGGGAAGCCACTTGTGGATGTTGCAAAAGTCCGACAAGAATGGCCACACTTGGTCCGATGTAGGCCCTTTCAGCTCAGCAGTGACCTTGCCTTCCCATCTTGGTTGGGTTTCTTCCACCATTGAGAGAGAGAGAGAGAGAGAGAGAGAGATGTTCCGTTTAGGGCAAAGATGGAGATATTTATTAGATAAAAGCCTAAACACGGGGCAGCTGGATTCCCTTTCTCTAGGTATAAAAAAAGTAAAAAATAAAGTAGATTAGAGAATTGAGGAATTTTCTATTGCTTGATGTATCGTAATAAACTATATATAATCAAATGAGATATTCGTGCAATCTTGAGAGATACAAAAAATTAATAAAATATTCTAAGTATTTCTAATATCGGTAAATATCCTAATCATCACTAGCAAAAAAGAAAAAAAAAAGGATTTAGACCAGGTTCATAAGGTTCTAAATAAAATGAAATGCTCTTTTTTTTTTAACGTTCTGTGACTGAGGGAGAAGCATTCGGCCTTGTGCAGAGCCCAAGTGGCTTGACTGTCCATGCGTAGATGCTTTCAAAACTGGGAATACTCAGCGGTGCAGAAAAGTCTAATCGTAAATCTCAGATAAGATTTTAAAATATGCTTTGAGTGATTAACCAACCTTTCTCTGATTAACCAGTTTTAGGTCACCCTCTATCATTTGAGTTGTTTACCTTTTTCACCAATTTTTCTATTGAGTTAACACTTCTGTTTGTCTTGCTTGCTATTTTTTTTTTTTTTTTTTGAAATTTACCATCTCTTTTTGGAAACGACCAATCTCAATTAGAGAGTTTGTTTGTTTTTTTCTTTCTTTTTTTGAATTACCCACTTCTCTTTCTGCTAAAAAAGGACTCTCTAAACGTTGATCAAACTTTATTAACCTTTTTTTAATCAATGCCATAAATTTACCAATTATTTTATGAATTTACTAACTTTTTTTGTGCGACTCCCTAAATTTGCTCCAATTAAATTATCAACTACTTTTGCGTTACCAACTCTCCTTTGAGTTGCTCACCAGTATTAATTCATTATTTTGAAAACTTACTGATGTTTCTATTTGGTTCATCGCTTTTAAATTACCACTTCATTTCTTCCAGAAGCCGCCACATCCGGTTAGAACTACTGTCTCTCTTCATCAATTAGCATTTCAGTAGCTGTTGAACCACATTGAAATACTGAAGGCATTTCTCGTCCGTGCGCGAAGAGACATATTTTGTAGTTGTTGACTTTCTCTCTCTTAGGCCCATCACACATGAGCCCAAAGATCAGATTCCGCCCCCAAAAAATTCGGGCCCGGGTCGGGCCCATGGGCCAAACGGCCCTAAGAAAAAAAGGCATGGCCCATTGACCAATCCTAGAGAGGAGGGCCGCCATCTCCTAGACTGCAGCAACCCATCTACTTATCTTGCGTTTGATTTTTCTTTGAAATAATTACACATATGGTTCCTAAATTTTAGCTCGACATACAATGTCGTCTCTTAATTTTTAAATTACTCATTTTAGTATCTGAATTTTAACCCAATAAGTAATGTTATTTCTACACTTTTTATTGGCTCCTAAATTTTTTCATAAATATTCAATTTAGTTCTCAAACTATATAAAAGTGTCCATCATTATCTTTCTATTAAATCATGATATAATAATCCACGTCACTAAGAAAAATGGATGATCATTTTTTTTCCAAATCCAACGAATTAAAAGAATTACTATATTTAAATTTAAGTTGAATATCCCTACATGCATAACCCACGTGATAGAAGTACTCGATTGCAACTAGGGGTGAGCGCGGTTTCCGGTTCTAAAGAGACTGATTCCGGTTCCCGGTTCTAAAGAGACCGGTTCCAGTTCCCAGTTCCCTTTTTCTGGGAACCGGTGGTTCTGGTTCAAGTTCTTATGGGAACCGGAACTGCCAGAACCGGAACTGGTTAGAGTAAAAAGAAAAACCCTATAGCACATGATTTCTCTTCCCCCCACGTGATTTCCCTCCTTCCCCTTTCTTTTCTCTCTCTCTCTCTTTCTTTTCTCCCCTTTTTCCTCCTCACGTCACTTCCTGCCCCACTTTTTCTTTTCTTCTCTCTCTCTTTCTCTTCTCTTTCCCCCTCTGTCGGCCGAAACCCACCCTTCTTCTTCTTCTTCTTCTTCTTCTTCTTCTTCTTCTTCTTCTTCTTCCTTCCTTCCTTCCTTCCTCTTGCTGGCTGCTGCTTCACCCACCACCACATCACCGCCCCACGTCCTACTCACCACCACCTCTTGGCCACCGAACCACCATCACCCACCGCTCATCCGACGAGCCATCTCGCCATTGAGCTTGATGAGTTGTCACGCCGTCCGCGCCGCCCCTCGCCGCCGTGAGCCACTGCTGCCATCCCCAAGCCACCATCACCACCTCTTGCCATCACTCGCTCAATCGTCCAGGTTGTCGTTGCTTCGAACCGCCACCACCTCCGCCCGAATCGAGCTCTTCCCCCCTTGGCCGTGGGTTGAGCCGCAACCGCAGCCGTCTTCGCCGCGTCATCTGTGCCGCCATTGGTGCCATGAGACTCGTGTCTTTGTCGCTGTTGCTGCCGTAAGACTCGTGTCTTCGTCGCCGTCGCGCTGCCATCACCACGTGCTCGCCATCGCCGGACCTCTCTCGACACCATCACCCCTCGCTCGCCTTGCTGCTCAGCCGCTTGCTATCAACGCCACCGTTGGACGCCACTCGTCCCCTTGGTGGAGGCTGCTCACTCGCCCAGCTGCCCCAACGCTGCTCGCCGCTCGCCCAATCATCCAATCAGCCTTAACTCCACACCCCTTCGTCTCTGCCTCCACCTCCACCTCCACCTCCAGCTCAGTCGCACCCCCACTCTCTCTCTCCTTCCGCCTATTCGGTCTGGGGGCGACGCGGGACGCCCTTGGAGACTCCGGCGAGGGCCTACCGGCTGATCAACAAGACGGTAGGTTTTCCTCCGCAATTTTGCTCTTTTCAGTTTTCATAATAGCTTTTCCTCTGCATTTTTGCTCAAGTGACAGAGACCTATGGAACAGACAAAGTCCTTGCTTGCTTGAGCTTGCTCCTTTGCCTAACTAAGATGAGCAACATCGACAGTTGCTCAACCTTCATTATTATGCAACCATAGTTATTATTCTTGCTCTCTTTCTGCTGCTTCTTCTTCGTCTTTTTCGTCAACAGATCCTAAGCTTATTGAATGCATACCAATCTTTCAATAAATAATACCCCTTTTATGATTCTTCCCTTAGGTTTTTGTTTGCCATTGATAAGGGTTATATGTTGTCCCATTTCATTGCAAACCAGGATGGATTTCTCGTGGAGTTTGAGAATGCTAAACTCCTTGTAACAGATTAGAAGGTTTCAAATGTCAATGAAATAATTCCTTTGCTAGAGAAGGCAACTCAATTAAGCATCCCCTTGCTAATCATTGCAGAGGATATCGCTAGGCAAGTACTGGAAACACTTGTTGTGAACAAATTCCAAGGCTTGTTGAATGTAGCTGTTGTGGAACGTCCAGGATTTGGAGAAGGAAAGAGAGGTGTATTGTAGGACATTGTTTTATCGACAAGTGAACTTGTAAAGTGTCACAACCCGGGATGGATTGCAGGTGTGGAATTTTTCCCTATTTTTACAGTATTTGTTGTGAACAAAATAGAGAAGTTCTATTAAGTTTGGCTTTGGTGAAATGACCAATAGCTTGTCTCGATTCTTAGCAGAATTTTTTCTCAAAATTCAGTTCATGGCCTATCGTAAATCATGCTTTTTTAATGTGAAGTAAACCTTGCAACAGGAACAAATGGATTTTACACGTTCATTGCTTATGGTAACTTTCTCCTTGACCAGGTGGTAGGAACACATGGATATGCTACTCCTGATTACATTTAGAATCATCAACTTTGTGGTAGGAACACATGAATTCTACTCCCAATGAACTATTTTTGGCAATTTATGGACATAGAAGTTTCGGTTTGTCTCTTTCCTTCTTCGTTATGGTTCAAATCTGAAAATGGAAAAAAAAAAAAAAAAAAAAAAAACCGGTTGGAACCTGGAACCGACCCTGGAACCTGTGATAATGTAGATTCCAGGTTCTTGATTCTAACGGATAAGTTCCAAGTTCTAAAAAATGAGGAACCTGTATCAGATGGTAGGTTCCAAGTTCCAGACGGAAAACCGGGAACTGCTCACCCCTAGTTGCAACGACTATAATGTCACCAGGGCACGGCAAGGGACGCCGAGTGCTCGCCAGCCTCAAGCAACCATCCAACAGCCATCACCACTTCCGCTCGAGCACACGCGCACGCAAAGAGAGGGAGAGACAGAGAGGATAAACTGGTGATGATTCATCGAGCATCCCCACACGTCTCTCTTAGCTGCGAAACCAACATGATTCTATGTTAGTGTCTTTTTCAAATTCCTAATTTGTAAATATCAATACTTTGTCATTCAATTTTTCTTATCTTTAGATTTTTCTTTTTTACTTTGTTTTTCAATTTATTAAACTCATGTATGACCCTACGTTGGTATTTGACAATGACTTAGCGGTCATGTCCGTATTTCTGTTTCTTTATTCAGCGGAAGGACCACCTCAAATAAAAAAAGTACATAGTGTAGGATCTAATTGTATAAAAAAAAAAAAAAAAAATTTGAGGGACCGAATTGAGTCACTTGCGATAGTCTAGAGACTTCCGATATCATCGTCATCATCTTCATCATTTCGCAATGCTAACAAAGCAAGGAACACTTTTCTTTGTTGGACTGTAGCTTTAGCGTGCGGATTTGCATCATTTGCATCATTAAGCTCTGCTTATATATCAAATTTTGTTTGCCCAATGTCAGATTTCATTTGTCATTTTTGTCCATGACGAGACAAGTGGCCTCAAAGTGCACCATTCTCAATTCCATCTATTAGACATCCATCTCATTTTAGATTATCTTACTTATCTAGCGTAAGGTCTTGTGTTATTTTGATCTCTTCAACTCTTTGGTAACCAGAAAATTAGTAATTTAGGCTATATTTGTTCTCACGGAAAATATTTTCCAAGAAAACATTTTCTCCATTTGTTAGCATTTGGTTTGCTTATGAAAATGAGTCAACGGAAAATGTTTGCATAGTTAATAGAAAATCTATGCTTAAATTTAAGAAAATGATTTCCTTTTTAAAAATTTGAAAATCATCTTTCAAAAATTGACACATTAGCGTCAGTCGGCCAAAATTGGCTAGATAGACTAAATTGACACAAATATAAAAGGTTAAAAATTGAGTTGGCAAAAAAAAAAAGAAAAAAGAAGAAGAAGAAGAAGAAGGAGGAGGTTTGAAATTGAACTGGAAAAATGGCAAAAGATTTAGAATTATTTTGGTAATTTTCCCAATTTAATGTATTATAAAAGAAAAACAAATCAACAAATGGAAAATTCACTTTTCATATGTTTCACTTTTCAGACCCAAAAAAAAAAAAAAACATATGGAAAATTCACAAGTAATAATCCCGCATAATTAATTGAAAAAATCTAATAATTAATTCTCAAATTAAAAGTCAGAAAGGAAGATAAAGTAAAGAAAAAGGCAATTCATGCTGAGGTTAGATCTTCAAGAAGTAAATCATGCTGAAATTAGATCTCCAAGAAATGTAAAGCACGATCATTAGAGATCAAACCTGATCTTATTGAAATCATTTAAAGCATACATAATCTATCAACAAGAGAGATCACATCTTTCTTCCTTCAACCACTAGCTTCTTGGATTGTACTTTCTATCTTCTTGGCCATAGATTGGAGGGAAAAATCAACTAAAGAGCTCAAATCTTGGAGCCCCCAACCCTCAACTGGATTAGACCCAAAAGACCACTCAATCATGCACCCACGCATCTTGCCATCCCCATCATTCATGGGCATCACTCTAACTGTGGCAACATAGTTCTTGAACCCCATGTTGTTGTCCAAGACCTCATAGCTGAAGCACTTCTTGCTAGGGTCCATCATGAGGAGCCTTTCGTTGGCCCACTCGAGCTTCGACGGGTCTGAATCGTCGCCTAACGTGGTGGAGGTACAGTACCGGATGAGGCCAGGCTGACCCTGGACGCCCTCGATTCGGTAGCACATATCAACGGCGGGAAACACCTTGTGAACGTTGCAAAAATCGGCCAAGAATGGCCAGACTTGGTCTGGTGTTGGCCCTTTGAGTTCAGCTGTGGCCTTGCCTTCCCATCTTGGTTGGGTTTCTTCTGCCATTGATTGATGAGAGAGAGAGAGAGAGAGAGAGAGAGAGAGAGAGAGAGAGAGAGTCGTTGGTTTATGGCAAAGACGGAGACATTTATCAGCCCAAACATGTAAAAGCTAGATTCCAAGTCTTGTGTCTTAAAAATTATAATTCATGTCACGTGGAATAAGATGGTTTAAGTGAGTAACTAAATATAGGAAGCTGTCTATCATTTCTAGATCCTAGCTGTTTGCACGTCAATAGCTTAATATTTATCATGAATAGCCGAGTCTTGTCTTTTTCTAAGTGACTATTGCTAGAAGCTATTTCATGTTATATAGAAAACAACAATTCAATGAGCAAATCCTCTCCACATAGCTACATTTTTGCATTATTTGGAAACTCTTGGGAGATGGGCCGCGGTAGAATCTGCTTTGCTAACTAATATGTTCTTTTTACTAATTAGTAGAAGCTTATGGGCAGCATGATGTCATTCTCCATTGACTTAAGAGCCTACTATATTATTAATTAGGGACATAAGTGAATCATATCTCGAAATAAGCACTTCTCTCCGATTCCATCGCCTAAGCTAATCTCGTAATTAAAGAATTTGGATGAGTCCGTTTCATCGTATGATGAGATGTTCAGTTAGAAGCACAATCAAACAAAGAGAAAATTTTATAAAAAATGGTGCTATGTCCCGACTCCAATGTAAAAAAGTGAAGAAACACAAACAAAGATGGGGCGCAAAACCAGGTCGATTTCAAATTACCACGAGTTCGTGCATGGGTGAAGTCTTTAGTTTATTGTCAGGATTAAGTTCATTTTGTCACTTAAATCGAAGCTTGCAGATTGAAATATCTGTAAATGGCATCCAGCATCGGGATTCTCTCTTATCTGCTGATATCTTTCCATCATCGATTGCTTCACCACACAATCGAGCTAGGTTTTAGCTTTGTCCTCCCAATGTTTGCTTTTTGTTTTGACTTGGTTATTAGGAAATGGATTTTGAAGCTCCGTCCTTCATTTTTCCAGTTTAAGATCATAAAATAAGAGTGTCCTTTGATGGCTAAGAGGGCTGACAGCAGGCAGTGGTGACCGTAGTTGATGGACGCCCGTCTATGGTGGCTGGCGGCGGCAACAGGCAGTGATGGTGACTGTTCAAGCTGACGAGCGAGGCGATTGGAACAAGGTCATGTAAAATATTTCAATCATGTGGGCAGGTAAAAAGATTTGATTGTGCAATCCTTATTAAATTTAGAATTTGATTGTATTTCTACATATGAGATTTTTTTTTTTTTTTTGATGCAATCCTTACTTAAGATTTAGAATTTGATTGTATTTCTGGACCACCGGCGGTGGTTACGGATGAGAATTTTTTATGCACTTACTCGTAAAAGTACAAGCAATTCTTGATGCACTTATCCGGAAGGACAAACACGACCAGTTCACGAACACCGCACGTCTCTTACATTATGATTGCCTTCAATTACAGTGACAGGCGTGAAGAAAACACAGAGTAAAGCGAAAAAAAAAAAAAAAAGTTGCATCCTCCATCTTCTTAGCCATAATGGAAGGCCTAAAACCAATCACTATAGAAACCAAATAAAGTCAAAATTGTCAGCTAGTTTAATTCCCAAGTGAATCCTCTTGGCTGGTTCCAACTTCGTGTAGGGCCCATCTAAGCATAAAACAAAAGGAAAAAAGAAAAAAAATTCACAGACAATGATTTTCTTGATCTTCTACTCTATATAGATGACATGTTAATTGTTGAGTATGATGTTAAGAAAATCGAGAGTTTAAAAAAAGAGTTGAGTAAAACTTTTATAATAAAGGACCTAGGCCTGACTAAACAAATCCTAGGCATGAGGATTACTCATGATCAGAATGACAATAAACTTTGGTTATCTTAAGAGGAATACATTGAAAAGTGCTTGCAAGATTTAACATAAGCATATGTATATTGGTAATTACTCCACTTGCATGAGTGTCCTACAAGTAAGAAAGAGAATGAAGAAATGAAGAAAATCATTATGTATCGGCCGTAGGTAATTATGCTATGATTTGTGTTGTATAGTAGATTTCTCTCAAATCTAAGTAAAGAGCATTGGGCCGTTGTTAAATGGATTTTGAGGTATCTTAGGGACATTTCTAGATTTTGCTTGTGTTATGGAAATGTGAAGCCTGAGTTGAATGGCTACTTGGATGAGAACTATGCTAGTGATATTGATTCTTGAAAATTCACATCGGGTCATATGATAACCTTTGCAAGGGGGAGTTGTTTCATGGCAATTAAGATTGCAAAAATGTGTTGCTTTATCTACGACCAAACCTAAGTATATTGCTATCATCAAATGAGACAGAACTTTTGTAGATGTGGGAATTCCTACAAGAGTTGGACTTGAAGCAATAGAAGTTTGTTGTGTATTGTGATAGCATGAGTGCTATCGATCTTAGCAAAAATTTGTTGTTGTGTTTAAGATCGAAATATGTTGATATGAAATATCATTGGATTCGAGAGAAGTTAGAAAATAAGCTCTACTTATTTGAGAAAGTTCACATTGACGACAATGGATCTAATATGGTGACCAAGGCATTGCCCATGTTGAAGCTTAACCCTTTAAGAAACAAAGCGAGCATGGTGGAACTTCCCACATAAGGTGGAGGAGGAAATTGTTGGTTGGGTCCACCTTCACGTGGGGCTCAACTAACATTAAACAAAAGGAAAAAAAAAAAAAAAAAAGAGAAAACATCAAAAAGAAAAGAAAATAATAAATGGAAAAAAAAAAAAAAAAAGAAAAAGAAGAAGAAGCAAGTGGGTTGCTTCATGCAAGTGAGCGAGGAGGACAGAGAAAATTGAGTGCCCACTTGAGAGAGCATCGAGAGACGGGAGTAAGAAGAAGAAGACGGTTGAGATTTGGTGGTCCTAATTCGAAAGCCAATTGTTGACGGAATTGGCTCAAATTTGAATATGTTGTTCATGAGACCGAGGGCTGCGAGTTGATTGATTTCTTTCATTGAGAATCTTCTTCAATATCTCCAATCATGATTAATATTTTCTTGCTCCAAATTTGTTAATCTACCTTTTTGGTAAGAATAGATGGTTGTAATATTGACATTAAGTCTATAATGTGTGACCAAAGAAGAATACTTTATGTATTATATCATTATTAGTGATTAGTGGAAGTTTTTTTGGGCAGTTCGTGGTTTTTTCCGCATTGAGTTTCCACTGTAAATCCTTGGTGTTGTTGTTAGTTTTGTCTTCTTATCAATTTGATGTTGTATTGCTTATTTCGAGATTATATTGGCTGGTTATTGTTAGGGCTAAATTGATTTTGGTCGGTATAGTTTTGGGGAAAAAATTGATCCTAAATTGGATTTAGTTCTTATTGAATTGTTGCTTGATTCTCTCCAAAAAAATCCTCCATCTTACTAGCCATGCATTGTAACCCCACCTCATATTTCCTCACCAAATCCTCCAACACCCACCTTTCCACCATATTGACGGCGAATGACCACTCGATCACACACCCACCTTCGTCGTCTCCATCGGTGGGGTTGGTTTGGACTATCAACACATATGAAGTGAACCTTATGTTAGAGTCCATCATCTCATAGCTTCAGTTTCGTCCGATCGATCTATACTGACCAATCGATCCTTGGACTAGCTGAAGAGACAATTCTCGCTGGTGCTGTTAGTGCCTCTGGACGAGAGGGAGAAATCGGTGTAGTATCACATGAACCGGGCTCACCGTTCTTGCCATGGATGCTGCGGCAATCAAATAAGCCCGGGAACCATTTGTGGAGGTTGAAGAAGTCCATGAAGAGTGGCCATATCTGGTCTGCACTGGCCTTTCTGACTCTAGTAGAGAACTTTGCCTTCCCACTTGTGACCTAACTGGGACTCTGCTTGATCCATGCTTTAGCACTCCTTTTTATATGCCTAAACATGCAAGAATACAGAGTTAATAGAGAGCTGATATATTTATATACTTTTGAGTTGGGAAACTACAACTTTCAGTCAAGGGATCGTGACCGGTATAGCAAGTTAATTAATAAAATTTTGAATAAGCAGGAGTAGGTAGAAAACACATTTGGTAATGGGACTTTTCTAAATTTCAGTGTGCCAAATGTGCAAAATCATGTGGAGCTTTGGATCTCTCCGAAAACCATGAGGAATTCTGCATTGAAGGTGAAGCCTTTTAGGGCATCGACTAATCTATCTAGGACAACTATTTAAATGTTCGGCAGAAATCGAGTAATTGATTATTCAAATTGCTTTGGTGTGGTGGTTTGACTTCACATGTTGAAGATAATAAGAATGTAAGAAAATTTTATATTTCCAAATCATAATCAAGATACGAGGAAAATGAAGCAAGATGGTTATATTAATCCATTTTCAAAAGAACAGTTTTTCTTTGTGTGATAATAAAATTTTGAAGGAACTGGTAAGTGTAAAAAAAAAGAAGAAAAATGTTGAAGGACATGACAGATAACCTAATTTTCCGTTATTTATTAGTAACTTAGCGATACTTTTATGAATTTAACAAATCTTTTTTTTTATTGTATGCAAATTACCAAATATTTTAATATTTTATTAAATTTCGTTTTTTATTTATTTCCAACGCCTTACTGAATAGTTTTTGGTTAGGTCTATGGCCACTTATACCTGGTCAGGACTGCTGCCTCTCACTTGGCCACCAACCTTGCCTTCCCATTTTTTTCTCTGCTCCCTGTCCCTGGCCATAGAAATCCACGGTTCATCGATTAGCATTTTAGCATTAGTTGAACAACATTGAAATACTGAATGCATCAGTTTTCAGGTTACGAGAAGGCATATGTCGGATTGTCATGGGAATCAAAGTGTCGGACTATGCTCTTCTTAGGTTGACTTCAGTTGGTCAGTTTGGAGGAGTGGTCGCTGTAGGGGCTCTTGAACATGTTGAATACAGGGACAGCACTTCTTGTCAGGGCGTGAAGAGGCATATTCTGGATGTGGCATGGGAATCATTTAAGCTCTCTCTCTCTCTCTCTCTCTCTCTCTCTCTCTCCCCACGGGGGCAAGCCCATTCCACATGGACCAAACAATTAGATTCAACTTAAAATAAAAAAAAAAAGTTCGGGCCTGGATTGGGCCATTGGGGGCCATGGGCCTAACCCGGCCTAGGCCTAACGGCCGTGCCTGGCACCGCCCTGAGACGAATGGCACGGCCGGTTGCACAGTCCTAGTGAGGAGGGCCGCTGCCTCCTCAATTGCAGGCTGCAGCTACCCCTCACCTTCCATTGCGTTTGGTTTTTTCTTTTGTTCTCTTTTTAGGATGTTTGATATTTCTATTTTTTTTTTTAATTTAAAGCAATTGTTTATATTTTGGTTTCCATGTAAGGAGCCATGTGAGGTAACACGTAGGCATTTACAGCTACACCAACATCTCCATCTATATTTTTCAACAGCAAGACCGATTGAACAAAATGTTGTATAGTTTAGGGACCAAATTACTGAAAAGAAGAAAATGGTGGAGGGGCGTGATTGAACATTTTGAAAAAAGTCAAGGACATCTTGTGCCTTTATTCATAAAAGATTCCCAAAAAAAAAAATGTTGATAGTTGAAAGAAAAATAAAGTTGTGAAGTAACTCAAATGAGAGTTGGTAATCCAAAATTAGTTGATAACTTGGTAAAATAAAAATTGGCAACTCCTAATTAAAGATGGTAATTTCTGAAAAATTGATAAATTCAAGGTGTTCCTAAGATATGGAAATAAAAATTTGCAAATGACATAAAATGTTGGAAAGTTTTAAAATGTCAAATAAATATTAATAAGTAACTCAACTAAAAGATATTAATCCACTACTATGTGGAAATCTAATGAGAGAAAAATTAATAAGTCGTGTTAATTTAGTTTTGTAAACCCTAGAAAGAGTTATTAAATGTAAGCAGTTGCTATCCAAGGCAAATACATGTTGGTAACTCATTTAAGCATTAGTAAATAACTCAAATGAGAGTCGATAACTTAATATAATTATAGTTGGCAAATTACTCTAATTTAGGTTGGTAATTTTATGTAAAAGTTAGTAAAACTGAACCATTTGTAAGTTATGTAAATAAAAGTCGGTAAGTTAGTGCTAAAATTGCTAATTTGCAAACTATAAAAATATTATTGATATCTGTAAAATGTTTGTAAGTTACCAATAAACTTTCTGGAAATAAAAAAAAATAACTATCAGATGTTATATTATCAACAGCATAAGTACCACCAACATTTATCGGATTTCATTTAACTAAATCAAAAATGCAAAATAAAATCAGTTGGAGACATGAGCGAATAAACTATTCTTTTTGAAATAGCCCATTGTTTTTGTTTCCCTTTTAAGCATTCAGGACGTCAACCGAACTAACGGCATTTTGCCCTCCTTCGCGCCCAAAATAACGGTTGAAATGGAGTCGAGAGGACTCGGCCTCGCTCTCACAGGCTCACCCTGCGCACTTCATCTTCTCTTTGCTAAAGAAACCAAGAACAACTTCGGCCAAAAAGAAGATTGAATCATCCGATTCAGAAGAGATAAATTCCTCAGCTTTCCAGTTATAAGAAAGCCCCAACACACACATCTTGCAGTTGTTCATTGGAAGGACAAGACTGAAGAAGAAGAAGGAGGAGGTAAAGAAGAAGAAAGCGGCTCCTGAATGATCGATACTATCTTATAGACAAGATAGCCATGGAGGAGTTCAAAAATTACTCAGGCAAGCCACATAGGAATTCAGGGACTTGAAGATGAGAGCCATAGCAACTCTCCTCCAATTCCAGAGGAGGTGCGTGATTTTTCTCGAAAATGTTTGGATATTTCATTTTTTTGGTTTGACTGAATCTGTTTTTGTGTTTTCCGCGATTTTGATGGATAAAGAAAAGGAAATGGCCCGTGAAGTCATCTTTGGTAATTTGAACATTTCGGGTTTTTCTTGTTTTTTTGTTTATGACTGAATGAGAAACTCAATTTGAAAGAGAAAAGAAAAGGGAAAACGTTCATCTAATTTGGATTGATAGCTAAAACCCCGATTGGCAGAAAGCAGTATGTTAGTGGATAATCTTCAAGGAAGTTTCTGGCCATTTTCAAGGAAATTACTGCTCTGATGTAATTATCACAGATTAACACTTTAGGTCATCAACTACTTTTGCCCTGTTTGAGAATTCATGCATCCCCCGAAGACTGTGTTACGGATCTATACTTGTAAAAAATTTTAGCTAAGTGCAGTTACGTCGATTATTTCGCCATATGCAAGCTTCAAATACATCATTCTGAAAGTTTTACTGTCTCAGGTCCAGATTGATGATTCTCCAATTTACAGAATAGAAAGACAGCTGGGTAAGGGAGTTACTGGGCTAGTATGTGCCGGTCGACCCATTGGTCCTTCAACTTTGAGTGGTCAAACTGGCTTACATGCAGAGGAGCTATGGCCTTGAAGCTCTAACTCATTTTTCAGTTTTGTAAAGTCAATTTATGCTTTGCTGCTTAGATAATCAGTACAACACTCTCCAGGTAGCAGTAAAGTTTCAGCAGAAACATCCCAGCGAAGCTGCCATTCCTCATGAGTGGAAAGTTTATGAGTGAGTCACTAAAAACGTTTCCATGTTCGTATTTTTTTTTTTACACTGGATTCTAGCAAATGAAATTGTATCAGTTATACAAATCTCACATCCACTTTCTACTGCATGTTGTGCAGTGATCTGGGCGAAAATCATAGCAAACCACTGCCACGGGTTCATTACATGGGGCAAAAAGGTGACTATGACATCCTGGTATGTGCAATTCCCTTCAAAAAATGATTTTGCTTTTTTCTCAGATGCTTTAAGTCTTCAATGATCTGCCTCGCATATGCAGGTCATGGATTTGCTTGGACCGAGTTTACAAGTTCAGTTGGTCAATAACTGCCCATTGTATGTTCCCTCGTGAAGTGCCTACTCTATTGTTTCTCTTTGAAATTTGAATGTTGTATCGTGTTATGCATCTTTCTAACATTGATTCTAACCTTTTCCATTATATCAGCATGCCATTGGCGTCAGTTGCTTGTGTTGCTGTTGAGGCAATCTCTATTCTCAAGAATCTGCACTCTAGAGGGTAATGGACAGTGGTTGTCCGATTTTGTTTCTGCTTTTCAATGTTTATCAGGGTTCCCTTTATCAAAGTATAGAGTCGATTACAAAAACCAGAGTCTTTTCTTGGCAGGTACATTCATGGGGACGTAAAACCTGAGAACTCTTTGCTCGGTCCTCCAGGAACTCCTGATGAGAGAAAATTGTTCCTGATTGACCTTGGATTAGATATCTGCAGTTGCATATACAGATCTATATTGTAAGAAACAGCAATTAAAATACGATCTGTCTCATTGTTGCTTCATCATTCGCAGCTGTGAGATGGTGAGATCATTCTAGCGGTTCGCATATTAGGTACCATCAATCTCCAGACCATTTCAGGTGGGGTCCAAGTGGTTTTTACCATCTTTACACACAATGCCGAGCCTAATGAGCCTCCGCTCACAAATATACAACAAATTAACCATTCACTGCAGAGGAACGCCTCATTTCGGGAGCATGCATGCTCGTCTTGGTAGAGCAAGTAGCCAGAGAGATGACCTGAGTCACTAGCATACATGCTCCCTTTCCTTTTCCACGGCCATTTGCCTTGGCATGGATTTCAGGTTTTGCTTTGCTTAAAACCAGGAAGATGATTTTCAACATGCCTTCTTAATCACTACAGCTGTTTCAGGCGGACAATATGCCTATGCTTGTATGCAGGAGAAAGATGGCCACTCCTTTGGAAGTTCTTTGTCACTCTTGCCCTCCACCTTTCCTGCAATCTGCCCAGTTTGCAGTAAATTTGAGATTTGATGAAAATCCAAACTGTGCAAGATATATTTCTCTGTTCCGGGGGATAATTGATCAAAACCCATACATTTGGCCTGTGAATGCTGATGCTGCTCATGAGGTGCCATCTTATTCCTCTAAATATGTGTCTTTTGCAGTTTCTCCAGAAGCAAGATGTTTGTTAAATTCTCTGATCGGAACTCGTTCTCTATGTGAGCCATATCTTTCTCTTTGTTTTGACATGCATTTGTCAGTCAAATGAAGGCGGCGTGCCAACAAAGAGCTTACTAACACGAGGGGGGTTGATGAGATTACAATGGATAAGCATTTTCCACGAACATCCACGCATGAGGCAAAGGTTAGGACTTAAAGTGACCTACCCCTCACAGTTCCTTCTTTTTCAGTACCTTGAGTTTATTTTCAGATCATCGCACCTCAATTATTGACTTTAATTGTCCTGTGGACGATAAAGATGAAGTGTTCATCATCCCATCCACCCCTTTCTCTGTGAAGGATTTGCTACAATGGGGACAATGTGAACCTACCTTTATTCATTGAGGAGGCACATGCAGATGGAATGCATGTTAGCAGTGTGGCTTCCCGCTTCAATTTGTGGCCCGTGGTTATGGATTCTGGCACTAGCTTCACTGCTCAAGTTCAGACTATTTCGCCCGAGTTTCTTCCCCAGGTTGCATCTGAGCTGCCCTAAATTGGACTTTCATCATATACTGTAGGTCCCCATAGTCCCACGTCACTATTCTTCTAACAAATTGCATCAATGAAAAGAGGTACTCGACCTAAAAGGAACCAACAATACATCTAACCCAATCGATAGGATTCCCAATTGGGCGTGACTTGACTGCTTGATCTTGTTGTTGGAGAACTGGATTAGGAGACAGTGGGCAAGGAATTACCACATCACTGCAATCGCTGGAGCAGATAATGGTAAAACATTAGTTGTAATGTCCAAGGGTTAGTCAGTGAAGGATGCTTTAATCTCTATTTCCAGCAACAGCTGTTGTACCTCATCTATTATATAAGCTCTTCTTGATTTTACTAAATTCAGGACCTCAAAACTTTCTCCAATCCTATCGCGTCACCAATACATTCCCTCACGCGAGGATTTAGAGGAAATGGGCAGTTGGTACTTATATTACGACCATGGCCACTGTGGGAAGTAAGTGGCTAGTCATCATGTCCTCTGCCACCGGATTCGTCTACCAGGTTTTCCATTCTTTTGTGGTTCCTTTTTATGCTCCTTTCCAAGATTTATCCTTCGAAGTGTCTAGAACTGGAAAAAATTGATCTGATTTGGTTTCTTGCACTGAACTTTAAGGTTGTAGAGCTAGATTTTCAGTACCCATGCGAAGCAATTCATGAAAGGTGGAAGCAAGGCTACTTCATCACTTAAGTTGCAGCTACTCCAGATCAGGTAGCTTTTATCTTCAGCATTCCAGGATAAGTACCAGTTAGAGGACCCCAACAGGCAGCCCAGGCTTCACATTTTCCTGAAACAGTAGTGGAGGTGATTATATTTGGTCATTTTACAAGCATCTAACTTTTGGTTGCATTTGCTTTGATTCTATGAGATTCATATGGTTCTGATTCCCATCTTTTGCAGGAGAGTTGGCCTAGGAATTACTACATGTCCCTTCTTTGCTACAGCAGACCTGCTTCGTGAACCACCAAATATGGTGTGTGTGCATTTACTGGTGTCTTCACGAGTCGTTGACATGCTTAACATGCAGTTTTTGCCATTTATATCCCAAGTTATGGGAAGCAAGGGTTAACAAGCCACTGATCGATCATGTACAGATATGAACCCACTTCCCCTGGCACTGTATAGAATTGAAACGGACCAATTCTTGTTTTACTTGTGTGCATGTTTGCGTTAAAGTTTCGCACATTTGTGATGCTTTTGAAACGTTTTAAGAATAATAGTAGGCCACAATCCGGTATAGTAGACCACAATCCGGTAATGAGAATGATGCAATCTGTATCTAGGTTATTTCTCTTCAATGAGAACGCTCTGCTGATTTGTTACCTTAGTACTAGTTGAGACTAGTGTTACATGACGCAATCTGCATGTAATCTGATAGAATGAACGACATGCTATATGGCAAAACTTGGACTATAATTACAAGCCAAGTTGATAGGAGTCTCAGAGAACGGGGTTGTTAAAGTCCTTATCCAGATCTTAAAAGTTTATGATAAGATGTAAACTTAAGGAACTGTCCCAAACGTGAACACTATCTTGAGAGATATCAGAAGTTGATTGCCACAATCATCGGGACTCGATCAGGCTTGTTGATCTCGTTTGATCCGGGGTTTTAGAAACCACTCCAGCCAAAGGACCATAACAAACTCATAACTTTAGTGAAGACATCGATTTCATAAGAGAGGCTGACCTAGGATATGTCTCCCCTCATCTGTAATTAGATCTCCAGGAAATGCAAGGCACTTCCATTGGATTTCAAACCTGATCATATTGAAATCATTTAAAGCATACATAATCTATCAATAAGAGAGATCACGTCATTCTCCCTTCACTCACTAGCTTCTTGAATTGCACTTTCTATCTTCTTGGCCATATATTGGAGGCAAAAATCAAGGTAAGAACTCAGATCTTGGAGTCCCCAACCCTCAATTGGATCAGAAACAAAAGAACACTCAATAGTGCACCCACCCATCTTACCATCTCCATCACTCATGGGCATCACTCTAAATGTGGCAACATAGTTCTTGAACCCCATATTGTTGTCCAAGACCTCATAGCTGAAGCACTTCTCGCCAGGGTCCATCATCAGGAGCCTCTCGTTGGCCCACTTAAGCTTCGACGGTTCTGAATCGTCGCCTGACACGGAGGAGGCGCAGTATCGAATGAGGCCAGGCTGGCCCTGGATCCCCTCGACTCGGTAGCACGTATCAATGTTGGGAAACACCTTGTGGAGGTTGCAAAAATCCGCCAAGAATGGCCACACCTGGTCTGGTTTTGGCCCTTTCAGCTCAGCTATGGCCTTGCCTTCCCATCTTGGTTGGGTTTCTTCCGCCATAGAGAGAGAGAGAGAGAGAGAGAGAGTTGTTGGGTTTATGGCAAAGATGGAGACATTTATCAGAGAAAAGCCCAAACACGTGGAAACTAGATTCCCACTGTGTCTTAATAAATTATTATTCATGTCACATGGAATAAGATGGTGAAAGTGAGTAACTAGATTTAGGAAACTGTGTCATTTCTTGATCCTAGCTGTTTACATGTCAATATCTTAATATTTACGATGAATAGCCGAGTCCTATCTTTTTCTAAGTTACTATTGCTAGAAGCTATTTCATGTTACACAGAAAACAACAATTCAATGAGCAAACCCATTCCTGATAGCTACAATTTTGCATTATTGGGAACTCTTGGGACATGGGAGGCCGCGGTAGAATCTGCTTTGCATTATTCTTTTTACTTACTAGTGGAAGCTTATGCACAGCATGATGTCATTGTCCACTGACTTAACGGCGTACTATATTACTACTTGGGAACATAAATTAATAAAATCTTGGAGGAAGCACTTATCTCTGATTCCATCGACGAAGCTAATCTCGTGATTAAAAAATTTGGATGAGTCCGTTTCATCGTATGATGAGATGTTCAATTAGAAGCACAACCAAACAAAGGGAAAATTTTATAAAAATGGTGCCATGTCCCGAATCCAATGTAAAGTCAGTGAAGAAACACAAACAAATATGGGGCGCAAAACCAGGTCGATTTCAAATTCCCACGAGTTCGTGCACGGGTGAAGTCTTTAGTTTATTGTCAGAATTAACTTAATTTTGTCACTTAAATCGGAACTTGCAGATTAAAATATTTGTAAACGGCATCCAGCATCGGGATTCTCTCTGTCTGCTGATATCTTTCCATCATCGATTGCTTCACCACACAATCGAGCTAGGTTTTAGCTTTGTCCTCCCAATGTTTGCTTATTGTTTCGATTTGGTTATTAGGAAATGGATTTTGAAGTCCCGTTCTTCTTTTTTCCAGTTTAAGATCATAAAATAAGAGTGTTCTTTGATGGCTACGAGGAGACCCAACGAGAGGACCGGCAGTAGGTAGTGGTGACCGTAGTTGATGGATGGCCGTCCATGGTGGCCGGCAACAGGCAGTGATGGTGACTCTGTTCAAGCTGACGAGCGAGGCAACTGGAACATGGTCATGTAAAGTATTTCAATCAGGCAGGCAGATAAAAAAATGTGATTGCGCAATTTTTATTAAATTTAGAATTTGATTGTATTTCTACGGATGAGAATTTTTCATGCACATACTCGTGAGGGTACAAGCAATTTTTTATGCACTTATTCGGAAGGACGAACACGACCGGTTCACGAACACCGCACGTCTCTTACATGATGACTGCCTTTAATTACAGCGACAGGCGTGAAGAAAAAACAGGGTAAAGAGGAGAGAAAAGAGTTGGCATCCTCCATCTTCTTAGCCATAATGGAAGGCCCAAGACCTACCACTATAGAAACCAAACAAAGTCAAAATTGTCGGCTAGTTTAATTCCCAAGTGAATCCTGTTGACGGGGTCCAACTTAATGTGGGGCCCAGCTAGCATAAAATAATAATAAAAATCTCACATAATAATTTTCTTATCCTCCCATTCTAGATAGATGACATGTTGATTATTGAGCATAATATTAAGAGAATCAAGAGCTTAAAATATGAGTTGAGTAAAGCTTTTACAATAAAGGACCTAAGCCCAGCCAAGCAAATCCCAAGCATAAGACTTACTCGTGATCAGAAGAACAAGAAACTTTGATTATCTTAAGAAAGATGTATTGAAAAAGTGCTCAAAAGATTCAATATAAGCACATGTAAACTTGTAAGTACTCCACTTGCATGAGTATCCTACAAGTGAGAAAGAGAAAGAAGAAATGAAGAAAATTCATTATGCATTGGCAGCAGGTAGTTCGATATATGTTATGGTTTGTACAAGACTATGAATTTTATGGTATCTTAGGGATACTTCCAATTGTGTTATGGAAATGTGAAACCTGAGTTTAGCTACTCAGAGGTGGTATTAATTCTCAAAAACCCACATTGAGTTATATGATAACCTTTGCAAGGAGAGCTATTTCATGACAATCAAGATAGTAAAAATGTGTTGCTTCGTCTATAATTAAAGCTGAGTATACTGCTATCACCAAAGGAGGTAAAGAACCTTTGTGGTTGTGGAAATTGCCACAAGAGTTAGGCTTGAAGCAAGGGAAGTTTATTATGTATTGTGATAATATGAGTGTTATCTATCTTAGCAAAAATTATGTGTTGTATTCAAGATTGAAACATAGTGATGTGAAATATCATTGGATCCAAGAAAAGTTAGAAAATAAGCTCTTCTTATTTGAGAAAGTCCACACTGAAGATGATGGAGGCATTGCTTGTGGTAAAATTTGACTCTTTTCAAAACAAAGCGGGTATGATGGAACTTCCCACATAAGATGGAGGGGAGATTTGTTGGTTGGGTCCATCTTCATGCAGCCTGGCTAGCATAAAACAAAAGGAAAAAAAAGGAGGAAAAGTCAAAAAGCAAAGAAAAATGGTTGCTTCGTGCAAGTGAGCGGGGGAAGAGAAAGAAAATTGAGTGCCCACCTAAGAGAGCACCGAGAGATAGGGGAGAAAGAAGAAGAAGATAGCTAAGATTTTGTGGTCCCAATTTGAAGGTCATACGTTGACAAAATTGGCTCAAATTTGACTATGTTGTTTGTGAAATTGAGGGTAATGAGTTGATTGGTTTCGTTCATTAAGAGGCTCCTCCAAATTCTCTAATTGTGGTTAGAGTTTTTTACTCGAATTTGTTAATCCACATTTGTGGTAAAAAAAGATTGTTGTAATGTTGATGTTGAGCTTCTAATGTCTGACTAGAGAAGAATACTTTGTGTATCATACTATTCTTAGTGATTAGTGGAAGTTTTAGACAGTCCGTGATTTTTTCTGCTTTGGGTTTCCATGTTATAAATACTTGCTGTTATTGTTAGCTCTTCTTATCAATTTGGCGTTATATTACTTATTCCGAGGTTATATTGGCTGGTTGTTATTAGGGCCAAATTGATTTTGGTCGGTTTAGTCTCGAGGAAGAAATTGATTCAGGATTGAGTTTAGTTTTAGATTGTTGCCCAGTTCTCCTCGACAAATCCTCCATCTTACTAGCCATGCATTGTAACCACACCTCATATTTCCTCACCAAATCCTCCAAAGCCCACCCTTCCACCACATTTACAGCAAATGACCACTCAATCACACACCCACCTTTGTTGTCTCCATCGGCGGGGTTGATTTTGATTGTCGACACATATGAAGTGAACCCGATGTTAAAGTCCACCATCTCGTAGCATGAGCTTCGTCTGATCGGATCTATATTGACCAATCACTCCATGGACCAGCTGAAGAGACGATTCTCGCGGGTGTTGTTCGTACCTCTAGAAGAGAGGGAGAAACCGATGTAGTATTGCCTGCAATCGGGCTCGCCATTCTTGCCATGGATGCCATGGCAATCAGATAGGCCCTAAAGCCATTTGTGGAGGTTGAAGAAGTCCACGAAGAGTGGCCATATCTAGTCTGCACTGGCACTGCCTTTCTGACTCTAGTGGAGACCTTGCCTTCTCACTTGTGACCTAACTGGGACTCCGCTTGATCCATGTTTTGATACTCCTTTTATATGACAAAACATGCAAGAACAGAGAGTTAATAGAGAGCTATATATATTTATATATAGACTTTGAGTTGAGAAACTACAACTTTCGATCCAGGGATCGTGACCAGTATAACAAGTTAATTAAATTTTAAATAAGGAGGAGTAGGTAGAAAACACCTTTGGTGATGGGACTTTTCTAAATTTCAGTGTGCCAAATGTGTAAAATCATGTGAAGCTTTGGATCTCTCTGACAACCATGGGGAATTCTGCATCGAAGGTGAAGCTTTCTAGGCATTGATCAGTCTCTCTAGGACAACTATTTAAATGTTTGGCAGAAATCGAGTAATTGATTATTCAAATTGCTTTGGTGTGGTGGTTGACTGCACATGTTAAAGATAATAAGAATGTAAGAAAATTTTATATTTCCAAATCATAATCAAGATACGAGGAAAATGAAGCAAGACGATCATATCATTCCATTTTCAAAAAAGCGGCTTTTCTTTGCGTGACATTAAAATTTTTAAGGAGTTGGCAACTGTAAATAAAAAAAATAAAAATAAAAAATTGGTGAAGGACATGACAAGTAACCTAAATTTCTGGTATTTATTAGTAACTTAGCAATACTTTTATGAATTTAACAACTCTTTTTTTATCGTAGGCAAATTATCAAATATTTTAATCTTTTATGAAATTTCATTTTTCTTCATTTCCGACGCCTTACTGAATAGTTTTTGGCTAGGTCTATGGCCAGTGTGAGAGCTGATTCATAGATTAATAATTTGATGGTTGACCCATGAAATAATTTGGTTACATTTTGCCCTTCAAATATAAATTTCCATAATCCAATTGTGAGCGTATGAAAATTTGTTACACTGGCACGCAGAGCTAATAATTATCCATATCAAAATCTATATATATTTTTTATTTTCCTTAAGTGAAATGAAGCACTTTTTTTTTTTTGTCAAAAAGAAATTTCCATTCATTACCAAACGGATACATAAAAAAGAATTTCAAAAGTTACAGTAAGAAAGCAAACCCATAGAGCTCCAAAATAAACAAAAAAACCAAAAATCAAGACGTTTTAAGATTAAGAGTATGATTGACAGAGATCATCGCAAGCTTATCTTTCAAGAATAGATTTGTAACTGGATCTAAGCGAAAAGATTGGCGGCTAGTCATCAAATCACATAGTACCATCAGTGATAAGCCTACGTCGAGATTTCCATTTGTAATTACAATTTTTCCTTTTAATGGTGTGTGCCTAGGGTTGGCGTTCCCAACACCATCACCATACGAGACAACATAAATATGTTGAAAAATATCAAATCTAACACTTGTGAGAGCGAGCCCTGTAGCCAATGCGAAGTGCCAAAACTTTGAATGGAAATACATTGAACGAATGTAGAGTGTCGAAACATAAATATGTTGAAAAATATCAAATCTGACACTTGTAAGAGCAAGCCTTGTAGCCAATACGAAGTGCCAAAACTTTGAATGGAAATACGTTGAACAAGTATAGAGTGTCAAAACCGTTGTGAATACCATTGAAACAGGAGACAAAACACTTATTCATTAAAACTCCAAAATCTTGAATTAGATCGGAGAGAAAAGCTCCCAAATATAAAATTGAGAGAGCAAAACTCCTAGATCTAAAACTAAATCGGAAGAATTAGAAAAGAAACAAAAGGAAATAAAAGGAAAAGGAACTAGGAGGGGAGAGAGATTTAGATCAAATCCCTCCCCTCCAGAAGAGATGAAAAAAAGGTTTAAAGAAGGAAAGAGAGAGAAAGAGGAAGAAGAAGAGATAAATGAAAGCAACTTATTTAGTGTTAAATTATTTCTCAAGTTTGAGCTTATATATGAAACCAATCCGATAGAAGTGTGGCCCATACTTTGAAGGTATTCTGAATTAGGACATTATTTCCAAGCAAATTTAGTGGGGTCCACATCATGTAACATAAGAACATAAAAAAAATGTAAATTTTCTCGATTAGTACACATCATAACAAAAAAGAATAGTGTTAGTGTTTTTTCACTGTGAGTATTTTTAGTGAGTTTTCTGTGAGACTTGTAATTTTGCTTCGAGTGTTATATGGGATTGGAAAACACTTGAGAGCGATTGAGCATTTATAATTCAGTAATTCTCTAGATTCATGGTAGATTTCTTTGCGGGTGACTCTCTTTGAGGAGCACGTGTTGAAACTCCAACCAAACCACATTAATCTCCGATATTGTTGTTCTTTATTTATTTCTTTGATATCTTCTTCTTTTCGTATTAGGTTTGCATTGCAAGATCTGTTAACTTCCATATTATTTCACAATGTTTAGTAATTATACACTTTTGACAAGGTCATTATGGAAACGTGAGATGGTGAACAATTAATTTGATTTACATATATTAACAAACTGGCTTCTGAAGGAGCAAAAGGCCAGCTTAGCTGATAAGGACTTCGGAAGTAAATTCTTGCAATGAGCACATGGATCAAAATTGCATAATCAGGTTGCCATAAGTTTTTTAGAGAAGGGGGGAAAGAGAGTGTTTTGGTGGGGGGGCGCTCTATACTTGTAACCTATTCAATGGATTCTTAAAAGCCAAAAAGAAGAAAAAGTCAATATACAGAAACTTCACAAGTTCATGCTGAGATTGAAGCTCCAGGAATGCAAAACACAACCTTAGAGATCAAACAGAGTCATACTAAAAGTATTTAAAGCATGCATAATCAATCAATAAGGGAGCACATCTTTCTGCCTTCACCCACTAGCTTCTTGAATTGCACTTTCTATCTTCTTGGCCACATATTGGCAGCAAAAATCAAAGTAAGACCTCATATCTTGGAGCCCCCACCGCTCAACTGGATCAGCCACAAAGGACCACTCAATCGTGCACCCAACCATCTTATTATCCTCATCATTCACGGGCATCAATCTAATTGTGGCAACATAGGACTTGATCCCAATATTGCTGTCCACGACCTCATAGCTGAAGCACTTTTCACTAGGGTTAATCATAAGGAGCCGCTCAGTGACCCACTTGATCTTCGATGGGTCTGAATCGTCGCCGGATGTGGTGGAGGCGACGTATCGGACGAGGCCAGGCTGGCCTGGGATGCCCTCGACTTGGTGGCAAGTATCAATGGAGGGAAGCAACTTGTGGATATTACAAAAATCCGCCAAGAATGGCCACGCTTGGTCTGGTGTTGGTCCTTTCAGCTCAGCAGTGAGCTTGGCTTCCCATCTTGGTTGGGTTTCTTCTGCCATTGAGAGAGAGAGAGAGAGAGAGAGGACTGTTGGGTTTTTGGCAAAGATGGAGACGTTTATTAGATAAGGCCCAAACATGTGGTAGCTAAATTCCCCTTCTCTTGGTATACAATTCATTTTAGATATTCGTGCTTTGAAAATTATAATTTGTGCCCCATTGAGTCAGATGGTTAAAGTGAGTAACTAAATTTAGGATATTGTCGTTCAAATCTATATTCTGGCTGCATACACATACATCTCAAAGTCAATAACTTAATATCTATCCGGAAATTTCTATTTATCCGCTGGCGGTCTCTAACATGTTTCCCAACTATTATATTAGCCGAGTATTTTCATCTTTTTTTCCTCAGTAACAATTTTACAAGTTATACCGTTTTCCACAGAAGAACACAATTAAATTGCTAACATTTTCATCATGTTTACAACTTTGCATACATGGTTTTATAATTATTTGGAAACTCGAGGGACTTGGGAGACTATGGTAATATTTGCTTTGCTGACGAATTAATTCTTTTCATCATAAGTGGAAGCTTCCATGTATGAGGGAAAATTACCCAAAAAATCTTAAATTTATCCATTCTAATTTGGCAAAATTAGTTCTAAGCCATTTTAAAAATTTGTCAATGTGGTCTAATTGGCCAATTTTGGTAAGAAAATTGATGATGTGAATGTCGAACATCTTATACATGGTTTTATAATTATTTGGAACAGGGACTTGGGAGACTATGGAAAATTTTGTCAATTTATCTTTTATTTGTTTGAATTTTACTAAATTTTTTATAATTTCGATTTTTTCTTTTCTTTTAAAAAATTGTTAAGGGCAGGTAAGGGGTTGCCAGCCATCGCCAAGGCTCAACAACCGCCACCAGCCACTGGGCGAGGAACTGTGAGCCCTCACTACCCAATGGGCGAGGGCTCACAACCATTACTCACAACTAGGGGGCTCACATGACTACCGCCCTTGCACGTGACTAGCGAGGGCCGCGAGCCTGCATCTAGTTAGCCACATGCTAGGGCAGCGAACCCTCGCCTGATGGCCGAAGTGGTCGTCGGGTCTTGGCTGGCCTTTAACAATAAAATAATAATAATAATAATAATAATAATAATAATAAATTCCAGAAATTTTTCAAGTCCATGGTATCAATTTTGTACTAAAAATTAATTCCAATAGACTAATTTGACAAAAAGGTTAAAAATTAAATTGACTAAATTAAAATATTTAGGATCTTTTAAATAACTTTTCCTATAGCGGGATTGAAAGTCAAGCTCCCTTGAGATACAGATAAATAATTGGGACAATTCAATTTGGAAATAATATGGGACATACTTTCCAACTTCGAATGGGTTTTAGATAGGAACAGGGGGAGGATGATCACATCGGAGCATCGCGATGGGTGCTCCAGTCCCATCCATCTGCTGATATCTTTCTATCATCGATGGCTCCACCACGGGATTGATAGGTTATGGCTTTGTGCTCTCGACTGTTTACTTACCGGTTTGATTTGATTAAAGGAAAAGGGTTTTGAAGAAGTTCGATTCCTCTTTTCCCAGCTCAAGACCTTCAAAATTGGAGTTTGCTTTGATGACTACGATGCGACTTGATGAGAGGGCCGATGCAGGTATTGGCGGCCGTAGTGGACGGAGGCCCATCTATGGCGTCTAGCACCGGCGACGGTCGATGATGGCGACAGAGAAACGATTGAAATAAGCCACGCAAATACGATGTTTCAGTCTCCTACAATCGTCGTCAGAAAATTTGATTGCCTAAACCTCGAATGCGATTGCACTTGTTGGAGCTTTCAAGGCTGTGGTCCACTTTACCGATGAAATTACAAGCACGACCGGACCACAAACACCGCACTCCTCTCTTACATGAATAATTGCCTTCACATGAAAACGACGCGCCTGAAGAAAAAAACAAGCTAGCAAGACTTTGCGTCACATCACAGAGATGGAATCCTCCATCTTCCTACCCATGCCTTGCAACCCCACCTCATATTTCCTCACCAAATCTTCCAGCACCCACCCTTCCACCGGGTCTACGGTGAATGACCATTCGATCGTGCACCCGCCTTCGCCGTCTCCGTCACCAGGGATGACTCTGACTGTCGACGCATATGAAGTGAACCCGTTGTTAGAGTCGACCATCTCGTAGTTTAAGCTTCGTCCGAGCGGATCTACACCGACGAGTCGCTCCTTGGACCACTTGATGGGGCGATTCTCGCTGGGGTCACTTGTGCCTCCGGATGAAATGGAGAAGCCGGTGCAGTATCGCACGCAACCGGGCTCGCCGTTCTTGCCGTGGATGCCATAGCAATCGGATAGGCCTGGGAACCATTTGTGGAGGTTGAAGAAATCCACGAAGAGTGGCCAGATCTGGTCTGCACTGGCCTTTGCGACTCTGGTAGAGACCTTCCCTTCCCACTTGTGACCTGATTGGGACTCCATTTGATCCATGTTTTGGTGCTCCTTTTTTATGCCAAAACATGCATGAAGAGAGATTAAATACACGGCTTATTTATACACACAGATATATATTTTATTCATATTTTAGAGAAAAGCACATTTGGCATCGACTGATCTATCAATGGCAACTATTTTAATGTTCGACTGAAATCGAGTAATAAATCATTCAAGCAAGAAACCTACAGGGTGCTTTGTCGTGGTTGTCGACGTAAGAAGTAGGGGGGTTCAGTTGTCTAGCTCAATTTACGTATTAAATGTAATATCTCTTTCAAGAAAGTTGTCTTCACCGAAATTTAACTTTATGGTGTTAGACTTTTTATTTATTTATTTGGGTGAGTACAAGAGTGTACAAAATGTCTTTGTTAAATTCTTGTTATGTTTTCAACAGGAGAATTTTTCAGCCCAACCTCATATCGACAGGATCAGCCACAAAAGACCACTCAATCATGCACCCAACCATCTTGCCATCCCCATCATTCATGGGCATCACTTTAATTGTGGCAACATAGGACTTGAGCCCAATATTGTTGTCCAAGACCTCATAGCTGAAGCACTTCTCTCACTAGGGTCCATCATGAGGAGCCGCTCCTGGCCCACGAGATCTTCAACAGGTCTAAGTCGTCGCTGATTGTGGTGGAGGCAATGTACCGGACAAGCCCAAGCTGGCCCGGGATGCCCTCGACTCGGTGGCACGTGTCGAGGGTGGGAAGCAACTAGTGGAGGTTTTGCAAAAATCCTCCAAGAGTGGCCACACTTCGTCTGGCGTTAACTCTTTCAGCTGACCTTGCCTTCTCATCTTGGTTGGGTTTCTTCTGTCATTGAGAGAGAGAGAGACGTTGGGTTTATGGCAAAGATGGAGGCATATATTGGTAAAAAACATTACCGACAACCTAAATTCCTGATAACTTATTAGTAACTTGGTGATACTTTTATGAAGTCATCGACTCTTTTTGTACAGTATGAAAATTACCAACTTTTCTGATCTTTTATTAACTCTTATTTATCTATTTTACTGATGCCTTAAATTCACCAACTCTGGTCTAAATTTACCAATGTGAATAGCCAGCTTTTTCCCAATTAAATTACCAATTATTTTTTGGCTGGGTTCATTGTTGGTGTGAAAATTGATTTACAAACTTATTGTTGGATGATTGCTATGTGAAAGAATTTGGTTACATTTTTACCTTCAAGTATAAATGTCAATAATCCGATTGTGAGTGTGTGAAAGTTCTGTTGAACTAGTCGTGGATCTAAAAATTAGCCTTACTGAAAATCTATGATTTTTTTATTTTCCTATGTAAATTTAAGCACCTTATTTGGTGCTATTTTATACCTTGAATTTAAGCCTGCAGATGCAACTCCCAGGTAGAAGTATTGGCTGTATTTTGAATGTCCTCTGATTGGAACATTATCTCCGAGCAGATTTAGTGGAATCCAAAACTTGATTAAGCTTGATCTTACATTAAATATAAAATGAAGAAAATCCAAATTTCCCAGTATGAGTCGTCAATTCGCAGAACAACACAAAAAAAATTTTTCTCGGTTCGTACACATCAGAGCAAACAATAAGAGTCTTAAGGTTTTCTCTCTCTGACTTTTTGAGAGAGTTCTTTGTAAGAAATTATGAGATAAAAATTGCAGGTTTGTTTTCATTGTTATATGAATTGGACTAAGAAACACTTGAGAACGATTGAGCAATCGAGCAAGTGTAATGTTGTAAATCTCCTGATTCAAAATGGATTTTTTTGTGGGTGACTCTCTTTAGGGAGTACATACTGATTTCAGATTAAACCATATAAATTACTATTGTCCTTTTTGTTCCTTATTGATTTCTTTGATATTTTCTTTTTGTTGCATTAGGTTTGAATTGCAAGATCAATTAACTTCCATTACACAAATCGAACAAAGTCAGTATGGAAATTGGAGCAACATGAGATGGTGAACAACTAATTTGATTTTACGTATACTAGTAAATTGGCTTCTGAAGGAGAAAAAGCTAGCTTAGCTGATACGGACCGTGAAAATCAATTCTCATAACGAGCACATGGGATCAAAATCGCTTCATCAGGTTGGCATAAGATTTTTGGAAAAGGGGGGACTAGCTACATCTATACTTATAACCTAACTAGTATATTATAAAAAGAAAAAATTCAGCATATAGAAATTTCGCAAGAGATGACCCTACATAATTAATTGAAAAAATTTAACCATCAATACACATATCAAAAGTCAGGGAAAAAAACAAGATGAAGCAAAGAAAAGGAAATTCATGCTGAAATTAGATTACCAAGAAATTCAAAACATGACCTTAAGATATCAAACACAATCTTACTGAAATTATTAAAAGCATGCATAGTCAATCAACCGGAGGAATCGCATCTTTCTCAATTCACCCACTAGTTTCTTGAATTGCACTTTCTATCTTCTTGGCCATAGACTGGAGGCAAAAATCAAAGAAAGACTTCATATCTTGGAGCCCCCAAGCCTCAACAGGATCAGCCACAAAAGACCACTCAATCATGCACCCGACCATCTTACCATCCCCATCATTTATGGGCATCACTCTAATTGTGGCAACGTAGGACTTGAATCCAAGATTGTTGTCCAACACCTCATAGCTGAAGCACTTGTCGCTAGGGTCCATTGTGAGGAGGCGCTCGTTGGCCCACTTGATCTTTGACGAGTCTGAGTCATCGCCAAACGTGGTGGAGGCGACATACCGGACAAGGCCTGGCTGGCCCAGGACGCCTTCAACTTGGTGGCACGTGTCGAGGGTGGGAAGCAACTTGTGGAGGTTGCAGAAGTCCGCCAAGAATGGCCACACTGGTCTGGTGTTGGCCCTTTAGCTCAGCAGTGAGCTTGCCTTCCCATCTTGGCTGGGTTTCTTCCGCCATTGAGAGAGAGAGAGAGAGAGAGAGAGAGAGAGTTGTTAGGTTTATGGGTTTATGGCAAAGAGGAGATATTTATTAGATGAAAGCCCAAACATTGGGCAACTAGATTCCCTTTCTCTAGATTCCTTTCTCTTGTGGTAACAATGTTCCATTTTTCTTGTTATCAAAACAAACAAAAAAGGAATGAGACAAAGTTTATAAAGCTTTCCAATTAAAAATGAATGTGTACTATGTTATCGTAAACTCAGTCCACTGCTTTCAAAATATTACATGATAAGAAACCCAACATTGATTCTAACGTTTTCTCTAATTCATATGAGAGTCAGAGCACAACCAAAAATATTCGCATAAATAGCAATCCAAGATTGATTTAATATGTCCATCGGTAGTTTAAACTTTGTTGTCAATATTTATTGCTTGAGATTCTTTCTAAAGTTTATATATACAATTCTAATATGTCGTTGTTTTCTGCAAATTATTCACTGTCGCCGCCCTCCTTCTCTTTTCTCGCATTCTCTACTCACTAACAGTAGTCCCCATTTCTATCTAATTAAGCAGACACATCGTTGCTTTTTCTTCCATGACCGGGCTAGAAGCATTTGGCTTTTGCAGGTAAATGAGCCTCCTCAAGAAAAAGGCTAATTTCTGGTCAAGACTCAAAATTTAAAAAATAAAAATAGATACGCGAAAAAACTTTCACATGATTTTCAATGGTCTAATTGCCTATGCACAGATGTTTTAGAACTGGGAATACTCATCGGTCAATAAGGCGCGTTTGATAACGATTATGCTCATGGTAATAAATTCGATCGAAATTATTCTTTTTTATTCTCTTTCCAAAAGATTATAAGTATTTTAAGCCGTTTTAGAACTATCCAAAATTTCGATTTCGAAATAAAATTGCGTTTGATCTTGTCTTTCATTGATTATCTTCCAAATCAATTTCTTTTAATTTTTAAATAATTTTATACGTTTTTTTTTCATTTTTTTCTTTTATTTTTTTTTTTTTTTTTTTTCTTTTCTTTTTTTTTTTCTCCTATTCTTCTTCTTCTTCAAGGCTGGTCAGGACCGGCGACCTCGCCGGAGCATCACTAGCCCTCGGCGAGGCTGGCCCCCTCGTCGCCGAGCCTCGCCGGGGCTAGGCGAGGCTCACCGAGGCCAGGGGGGCCTTGCCCAGCCCCGGCGAGGCTGAGCCTCGTCAATGGCTAAGCTTGCTCCGGCGAGCTCACCGAACCGATTGTCGGCGATTGGCGGCGCGAGCAGCGTGTGGCATACGTGACGGCGGCGGCGGTGGCGGCGGCATATGGTGGCGGATGGCAACCATAGGATGGCGATTGATGAAGAAGAAGAAAAGAGAAGAAGAAGAGAAAATGGAAGAGAAGAGTTGGTTTTAATTCTTAGATTTGTTCCTAGAATAAGAATCAACTTTTTTTTTTTTTTTTTTTTATTATTCTCGATTCTATTCCAAATCTACTTCCGAGAACAAAAAAATAGAAATTTATTCCTGAAAACAAAAATTTTACCAAACGCGATTATGTTCCCAAACTATTCCGAGAATAAAAATCAGAATCAGTCACTGTTGGGATAGTTACCAAACAAACACTAAAAGTCAAATCTTAAAAGTTGAATTTATTAGAAGGTCAAAAGTAGAAGTCCCTCTAGATCGATTAAATTTCTCTTTAATTCTATAATATGTGGCAATGTCTGGAATTAAGTAAGGTCAGTAAAGAAAAACAAACAAAGATGGGTCGCGAAATCATGTCAATTTTAAATTCACACGAGTTTGTGTATCATTGAAACCTTTAGATTATTCTTTAGCTAAAACTTATTAATTAGGGCGCGTTTGGTAACGATTTTGTTCTCGGAAGTAGATTCTGATCGAAATTGATTCTTTTTTATTCTGTTCCCGAGAACAGATTTTAAGCATTTTTATCCGTTTGGTAACTATCCAAAATTTATGATTCTGGAATAGTATTGTGTTTGGTACTGTGCTTATTGATTATGTTCCAAATCAATTTCTTTTAATTTTTAAATAACTTTTCTACTTTTTTTCCTTTTTTTTTCTTTTCTTTTTTTCCTTTTTTTCTTTTTTTTTCCTTTTATTTTTTTCTTTTTTCTCCTATTCTTCTTTTTCAGGCCGGTCGCTAAACTGGTGAGGGTTAGTGACTTCATCGGAGCATTGCCAACCCTAGCAAGGCTGCCCGCCCCGGCACCGGCGGGCGAGGCAAGGCCCGCTTGGCCATTGGCAAGGCTCACCCAATCCCGGCGAGGCTTGGCCTCGCTAGATCTGGCAAGGCTGAGCCTCACTAGTGGCTGGGCTTGCCTCCGGCGAGCTTGCCGGACTAGTTGTCGGCAATCGGTAGCAACAATGGCATGCGGCGGCATATGGCGGCGGGCGGTGACGTACGGCGATGGGCAATAGCGGACGACAACCGCGGGATGGTGGTCGATGAAGAAGAAGAAAAGAGAAGAAGAAGAAGAGAAAATGGAAGAGAAGAGTTGGTTTTGATTCTTAGATTTGTTCCCAGAATAAGAATCAACTTTTTTTTTTTTATTCTATTCCAAATTTACTTCCGAAAACAAAAAATATAAATTTGTTCCTAGGAACAAAATTTTCACCAACGTGATTTTGTTCCCAAACAACTCCCATGAACAAAAAATTAGAATAAGTCACTATTGGGATGGTTACCAAACAAGCACTTAATATAATCAAGCTCCATTCAATATAAGTAACGGAAATGCTATGTGATACTTTTTTATATTTTTCTATTACATATTGTTAATGTGGTGTCCACTTAGTGCCATGTCAGAAAAGAAGCTGAAAAATAAAAATAAAAATAAAAAGCAAAAGGCCAAATTTGGAAAAAAAAATTAAGGGGAAAGAATTTTAAGGAAGAAGGGAAAAATTCGGGACAAATCAAAGGGAAAAAAGATTATATATATTCAGGATCCGACCTGGCACACCTTACGGGTTCTCACGGCTGCCGCTAGCTTGACAGGCCAACGGAGACCACCGACTATATTGGAGAGGCTAGCACAGGATCCCACCATCATGATTCCTCACTTAAAACGTGTTAGCAATGCGGAGATTCGAACTTATTCCCTCGACGCTGAGGTAGTAGAGCCAAACCAATGCAACTGCCTACCTGGTGGGTTAAAGAGAAAAAGATGTTCGTATGGCATGAATCAAAACTTGCAGATTGAAATCCATCATCCCAATTCTCTCTATCTGCTGATATCTTTCCATCGTCGATAGTTTCAACACATAATCACCAAGTTTCAACACATAATCATCGGGTTTTAGCTTTTCTGCCTTCAAAAGGTTTGCCTTTTGTTTTGATCTGATTAGAGCAGAAGGATTTTGAAGAAGTTCCATTCTTTTTTTTTTACCATTTTAAGATGATAAAGTAAGAGTGTCCTTCGATGACTACGAGGAGACTCGATGAGAGGGCCGACGCAGGTCGTGGTGGTGGCATTGACCATAGTGGATGCAGGCCCGTCTAAGGTGGCTAGGGCGGTGATGGCGACTTTGTTCAAGGAAGAGGGAAAAAGAAAAAAAAAGAAAAAAAAAAAATGATAATATGGAACAAAATAATTTATGTACCGTTTTATGGATTTATATTAGAGAGAAGCGACTAAAATATTCTACGTAAAATCTTTTAGTCTAAAAATTTGATCGCACAATTTTACTAATTTTAAGATTGATTGCACTTTTACTGTAAATTTTGGAATCTCTCGTACACTTATGTGTTGTCATCTACTGATGAACACTGCGCATCTTTTACATTGATAATAGTCTTTTATTACAAGGACGTGTGTGAAGTTAAAAAAGGACAAGAGGGAGTTGCATCACAGCAATGAAAGGCCCAAAACATTTATAAAGCAAGACATGTAAAATCAAGGACTACGGCTATCGGCCAATTTAATTCCCAAACGAATCCTCCATTTTTTAGCCATGCCTTGTAAGCCCGCCTCATATACTACCCTCACCAAGTCCTCCAGCGCCCACCCTTCCACCGGATCAATGGCGAACGACCGCTTGATCTTGCACCCTCCTTCACCTTCTCCATAGCTAGGGATGGCCCTGACTGTGGACAGGAATGAAGTGAACCCGATGATATTGTCCACCATGTCTTTGCTTAAGTTTCGTCTGATCGGATCTATACTGACCAATTACTCATTGGCCCAGTTGACGGGGTGGTTCTTGCCGGCATCGTTAGTGCCTTCTAACTAGATGGAGAAGCCGGCGCAGTATCGCAACCAGGCACACCATTCTCGCCGTGCATGCCATGGCAGTTAGGTAGGCCTAGAAGTCATTTGTGGAGGTTGAAGAAGTCCATGAAGAGTGGCCATATCTGGTCTGCAATGGCCTTTGTGACTCTAGCAGAGACCTTGCCTTCCCACTTGTGACCTAATTTGGACTTTATTTGATTCTTGCTTTGGCACTCTTCTTTTATGCCAACAGATACATGAGAGGAGAGCTAATAAGAGAGATTGTACAACAATCTCCAAGTGGCAATTAATTGTGGGTTGGGAAATTACTCTCAGTCATGACATAATGACGGGTACAATAAGATTTTAATAAATTACAACTCTCAGTCATGACATAATGAAAAACAACGCTTTCATATCTTTGACCAACTATTATTTTCCTTTTTTATTTGGAGGAGGGGTCGCTATAGGGGCACATGAACACGTTCAAACAGTTACAGCATTTCTTGTCCGTGTGTGAAGAGGCATATTATGGATGTGGCATGGGAACCATTTAAGCTCTCTCTCTCTCTCTCTCTCTCTTTCCGCGCCAAGCCCGTTCCACACGGACCAAAAAATTAGATTCGACTTAAAAAAAAAAAATTGGGCCTAGGTTGGGCCATTGGGGCCCATGGGCCTAACCCGACCTTGGCTTTAGGGCCGTGCCTGGCACCGCCCTGAGAGGAATGGCACGGCTGGTTGCCCAGTCCTGGTGAGGAGGGCCGCTGCCTCCTCAACTGCAGCTGCCCCTCACCTTCCATTGCGTTGAATTTTTCCTTTTGTTCTCTTTTCAGGATGTTTCATATTTCTATTTTTTAAAAATTTGAAAGCAATTGTTTATATTTTGGTTTCCATGTAAGATGCCACATAAGGTAACATGTCGTCATTTAATGGCTACACCGACATCTCCATTTATATTTTTAATGGCAGGACCAATTGAAAATATTGTATAGTTTAGGGACCAAAATGCAAAAAAGAAGAAAAGGGTGGAGGGGCATGATTGAACATTTTGAAAAAGTCAAGGACATCTTGTGCCTTTATTCCTAAAAGATTATAAAAAGAAATTGATAGTTGAAAGAAAAATAAACTTTGAAGTAATTCAAATGAGAGTAACCCAAAATTAGTTGATAACTAAATAAAATAAAAATTGACAACTCCTAATTAAAGATGGTAGTTTCTAAAAAATTGATAAAATCAAGGTGTTCCTAAGATATGCAAAGAAAAAATTGCAAATGACATAAAATGTTTGAAAGTTTAAAAATGTCAAACAAATATCAATAAGCAACTCAAATGAAAGTCATTAATCCACTACTATGTGGTAATCTAATGGGAGAAAGATTAATAAGTCATGTTAATTTAGTTTTGTGATCCATGTAAAGAGTTAGTAAATGTAAGCAATTGCAAACCAAGGCAAATACATATTGGTAACTCAATAAAAAGTTGACAAGATATAAAATAACATTAAAGTGTTAGTAAATAACTCAAATGAGAGTCGATAACTTAATATGACTATAGTTGGCAAATTACTCTAATTTAGGTTGGTAATTTTATATAAAAATTAGTAAATCTGAATCATTAGTAAGTTATGTAAATAAAAGTTTGTAAGTCAGTGCCAAAATTGCTAATTTGCAAACTATAAAAATGTTTGTAATATCTTAAAAATGTTTGTAAGTTACCAATAAACTATCTAGAAATAAATAAAAAAATAAAAATAAATAATTATCAGTTACTAACGGCATTTTGCCCTCCTTCGCGCCCAAAAATAACGGTTGAAATGGAGTCAAAAGGACTCGGCCTCGCTCTCACAGGCTCACCCTGCCCACTTCATCTTCTCTTCGCTAAAGAAACCAAGAACGACTTCAGCCGAAAAGAAGACTGAATCATCCGATTCAGAAGAGATAAATTTCTCAGCTTTCCAGTTCCAAGAAAATCCCAACACACACATCTTGCAGTTGTTCATTGGAAGGACAAGACTGCGAAGAAGAAGAAGAAGGTGAAGAAGAAGAAAGCGGCTTCTGAATGATCGATACTATTTTATAAACAAGAGATAGCGATGGATGAGTTTATTACTCAGGGAAGTCACATAGGAATTCAGGGACTCGAAGATGAGGGCCACAGCAACTTTCCTCCAATTCCAGAGGAGGTGCGTGATTTTTCTCAAAAATGTTTAGATATTTCGTTCTTTTGGTTTGACTAAATCTTTTGCATGTTTTCCGTGATTTTGATAGATAAAGAAAAGGAAATGACCAGCGAAGTCATCTTTGGTAGTTTGAACATTTCGGGTTGTTCTTGTTTTTTTCTTTATGACTGAATGAGAAACTCAATTCAAAAGAGAAAAGAAAAGGGAAACGTTCATCTAATTTGGATTGATAGCTATAACCCCAATTGGAGGAAAGCAGTATGTTAGTGGATAATCTTCAAGGGAGTTTCTGGCTATTTTCAAGGAAATTACTGCTCTGATGTAATTATCACAGAATAACACTTTTAGGTCATCAACTACTTTTGCCCTATTTGGAATTCATGCATCCCCAAAGACTCTGTTACTGATCTATAGTTGTAAAAACTTTTTGTTAAGTGCAGTTATGTCGATTATTTTGCCATATGCATGCGTCGAGTACACCATTCTGAAAGTTTTACTGTCTCAGGTCCAGATTGATGATTCTCCAATATACAGAATAAAAAGACAACTGGGTAAGGGAGCTACTGGGCTAGCATGTGTGGGTCGACCAATCGGTCCTTCAACTTCCGGTGGTCAAACTGGTTTACATGCAGAGGTACTGCCTTGAAGCTCTAACTCATTTTTCAGTTTTGTAAAGTCAATTTATGCTTTACTGCTTAGATAATCAGTACAACACTATCTAGGTAGCAGTAAAGTTTCAGCGGAAACATCCCGGCAAAGCCGACGTTCCTCATGAGTGGGAAGTTTATGAGTGAGTCGCTAAAAATGTTTCCATGTTCGTTTTGTTTTCATTTGATTCTAGCAAATGAACTTGTATCAGTTATACAAATCTCACATCCACCTTTTACTGCATGTTGTGCAGTGATCTTGGCAAAAATCATGGCATACCACTGCCACGGGTGCATTATAGGGGGCAACAAGGTGGCTATGACATCCTGGTATGTGCAATTCCCTTCGAAAAATGATTTCACATTTTTCTCAGATGCTTTAAGTCTTCGATGATCTGCCTCACATATGCAGGTCATGGATTTGCTTGGACCGAGTTTACAAGTTCAGTTGGTCAATAACCGTCCATCGTATGTTCCCTTGTGAAGTGCTTACTCTATGATTTCTCTTTTAAATTTGAATGTTGTATCGTGTTATGCCTCTTTGAAATATTGACTCTTACCTTTTCTATTATTTCAGCATGCCGTTGGCGTCAGTTGCTTGTGTTGCGGTTGAGGCAATCTCTATTCTCAAGAAGCTGCACTCTAGGGGTAATGGATGGTGGTCGTCCGATCTTGTTTCTGCTTTTCAATGTCTATCGGGGTTCCCTTTATCGAAGTATAGAGTCAATTTCAAAAACCAGAGTCTTTTCTTGGCAGGTACATTCATGGGGACATAAAACCTGACAACTTTTTGCTCGGTCCTCCAGGAACTCCTGATGAGAGAAAACTGTTCCTGATTGACCTTGGATTAGGTTATCTGCAGTTGCATATACAGGTCTATATCGTAAGAAACAGAAATTAGAATACAATCTGTCTCATTGTTGTTTCATCATTCGCAGCTGTGAGATGGCGAGGTCGTTCTAGCAGTTCGCATATTAGGTACCATCAATCTCCAAACCATTTCAGGTGGGTCCAATTGGTTTTTATCATCTTCGCACACAATGCCCTGTCCAATGAGCCTCCGCTCACACATATACAACAAATTAACTATTTGCTGCAGAGGAACGCCTTATTTCGCGAGCGTGCATGCTCATCTTGGTAGAGCAAGTAGCCGAAGAGATGACCTGGAGTCCCTGGCATACATGCTCCCTTTCCTTTTCCGCGGCCATTTGCCTTGGCACGCATTTCAGGTTTTGATGTGCTTAAAACCAGGAAGATGATTTTCAACCTTACAGATGAATCTGCCTTCTTAATCACTGCAGCTGTTTCAGGCGGACAAACGCCTATGCTTGTATGCAGGAGAAAGATGGCCACTCCTTTGGAAGCTCTTTGTCACTCTTGTCCTCCGCCTTTCCTGCAATTCGCCGAGTTTGCAGTAAATTTGAGATTTGAAGAAAATCCAAACTATGCAAGATATATTTCTCTTTTCCGTGGGCTAATTGATCAAAACCCATACGTTTGGCCTGTGAATGCTGATGCTGCTCGTGAGGTACCACCTTATTCCTCTAAATATGTGTCTTTTGCAGTTTCTCCAGAAACAAGATGTTTGTTAAATTCTCTGATCGGACCTCTTTCTCTATGTGAGCAATGTCTTTCTCTTTGTTTTGACATGCATTTGCCAGTCGAAAGGCGACATGCTACCAAAGAGCTCACCAGCACGAAGGGGGTTGAGGAGATCACGATGGATAAGCATTTTCCACACACATCCACCCATGAGGCAAAGGTGAGGGATTAGACTTACCGCTAACAGTTCCTTCTTTTTCCGCACCTTGAGTTTGTTTTCAGATCACTATGCCTTGATTATTGACTCTAATTGTCCTATGGAAGATAAAGATGGAGTGTTCATCATCTTATCCGCCTCTTTTTCTGGGTAGGACTTTCCACAATTTGGACAATGTGAGACTAACTTTATGCATTTGGAAGGCATATGCGGATGGAATGTATGTTAGCAGTGCGGCTTCACGCTTGAATTTGTGGGCCGTGGTAATGGATTCTGGCACTGGCTTCACTGCTCAAGTTCATACTATTTCTCCCATGTTTCTTCCCCAGGTTGCATTCGAGCTGCCTTTAATTGCACTTTCATCATGTACTGTAGCTCCCTGTAGTTCCATGTCGCTATTCTTTTAACAGATTGCATCAATTAAAAGAGGAATTCAACCTAAAAGAAACCAACAATACATCAAGCCCAATCGATGGGATTCCCAGTTGGATGTGACTGGACTGCTTATTTTTTGTTAATGAAGGACTGGATTAGGAGACTGTGGATGAGGAACTACCACATAACTGCAATCGCCGGAGCAGATAATGGTAGCACATTAGTTGTAATGTCCAAGGGTTAGTCAGTGAATGATGCTTTAATCTCTAATTCCAGCAACAGTTGTTTTACCTCATCGATTATATGAGCTCTTCTTCATTTTACTGAATTCAGGGCCTCAAAACTTTCGGCAATCTTATCACGTCGCCGATACATTCCCTTACGGGTGGATTAAGAGGAAATGGGAACTTGGTATTTATGTCACAGCCATGGCCACTGCAGGAAATAACTGGGTAGTCATCATGTCCTCTACCGCCGGATTTGTCCACCAGGTTCTCCATCCTTCTGTGGTTCCATTTTTTCTCCTTTCCATGATTTCTCTTTCGAAGTGTCTAGAGCCGGAAAAATCAATCTGATTTGGTTTCTTGTACTGAAATTTAAGGTTGTAGAGCTAGATTTTCAGTACCCGTACGAGGCAATTGACAAAAGGTGGAATCAAGGCTACTTCATCACTTCGGTTGCATCTACTACAGATCAGGTAGCCGTTGTCTTCAGCATTCCAGGAGAAGTAAGAGGATCCCAAGAGGCATTCCTGACTTCACATTTTCCCGATAGAGTAGCCGCGGTGATTATTTTAGGCCATTTTACAAGCATCTAACTTTTGGTTGCATTTGCTCAGATTCTATGAGATTCATATGGTCTGTTTCCATCTTATGCAGGAGAGTCGGCATAGGAATTACTACATGTCCCTTCTTTGCTACAGCAGAACTGTTTCATGAACCACCAAGTATGGTGCGTGCAATTACTGGCATCTTCACCGGGTGATTGCCGCGCTTAACATGCATTCTTGCCATTTATTTCCCGACTTTAGGGGAAGCAAGGTTTAACAACCCTGCTGATCAATCATGTGCAGCTATGAACCCACTTCCCCTGGTACTGTATAGAATTGAATACTGACCAATTCTTGTTTTCCTTGTATGCATGTCTGCGTTAAAGTTTTGCCCATTCGTGGTGCTTTTGAAACGTTTTAAGAATAATAGTAGACCGAAATCCGGTAACGAGAACGATGCAATCTGTGTCTAGGTTCTTTTTCTCCAATGAGAACGCTCTGCTGATCAATTACCTTGGAACTAGTTGAGACTTGCGTTACATAAAGCAATCTGCATGTAATCTGACAGAAAGAATCACATGCCATATGGAAAAATTTGGACTATAATTCCAAGCCAAGTTGATACGACTCTCAGAGAACGTGTTTATTAGAGTCCTTATCCGGATCTTAAAATCTTATGATTTAAGATCTGAACCTTAAGGAACTCTCCCGAGCTTAAATAAGATCTTGAGAGATATCCAAAGTTGATTGCTACTGCCATCGGGACTCGACCTGGCTTGTTGATCTCTTTTGATTGGGGGTAAAAGTTGGTAAATCTGAGGCATCAGTAAGTTATGTAAACAAAAAATGGTCAGTTACCACCAAAACTTTGCTAATTTGCAAACTATAAAAAGGTTGGTAATTATATAAAAATATTGTTAAGCTATCAATGAGTTACTTGGAAAAAAAAAATCGCCTATCATCAATTATCAACGGCTTTTTGCAAGTATCATCAACATTTATTGAAATTCACAGGCATGGCGACTTCGGAACGATAGAATTCAACGACGAAGCATGAAATCACTGATCCAAAATCAAAGGATGCAGAACAAAACCAGTGGGAGGGATGAATGAATAAACTATTCTTCTTGAAATAGCCCACCGTTTTTTTTTTTTTTTTTTGGTGCTTTTTAAGCATTTAGGACGTCAACCGAATTAACGGCATTTTCCCCTCCTTCGCGCCCAAAAAGAACGGTTGAAACGTAGCCAAAAGGACTCGGCCTCGCTCTCACAGGCTCACTACTGCCCACTTCATCTTCTCTCTGCAAAGAAACCAAGAACAACTTCAACCGAAAAGAAGACTGAATCATCCTATCAGAAGAACGAAACTTCTCAGCTTTTCAGTTCTAAGAAAATCCCACACGCACATCTCGCAGTTGTTCATTGGAAGGACAAGACTGCAGGAGAAGAAGAAGAAGAAAGCAGCTTCCGAATGGTCGATACTATTTTATAGACAAGATAGCCATGGATGAGTTCACTGCTCAGGCAAGTCGCAAAGGATATTTGAGACTGGAAGATGAGAGCGAAAGCGAAAGCGACTCTCCTCCAATTCCAGAGGAGGTACGTGATTTTTCTTGAAAATGTTTTTATATAATTACCATTTTATAGACAAGATAGCCATGGATGATTTCATTGCTCAGGTAAGTCACATAGGATATCTAGGACTGGAAGATGAGAGCCAAAGCGACTCTCCTCCAATTCCAAAGTTGGTACGTGATTTTTCTTGAAAATGTTTTTATATAATTACCATTTTATAGACAAGATAGCCATGGATGATTTCATTGCTCAGGTAAGTCGCCTAAGATATCTGGGGCTGGAAGATGAGAGTGAAAGCGAAAGTGACTCTCCTCCAATTCCAGAGGAGGTACGTGATTTTTCTTGAAAATATTTGGATATCTTGTTTTTCAGTTTGAGTGAATCTTTTCTGTGTGTTTTCTGCAATTTCGATGGACAAAGAAAAGGAAATGGCCGTGAAGTTGTCTTCAATAGCATGCACATTTCAATTGTTCTTGTTTTCTTCTTTATGACTGCATGAGAAACTCATTCGAAAGAGCAGAGAAAAGGAAAAACGTTCATCTAATTTGGATTGAGAGCTAAAACCCCAGTTGGCAGAATGCAGTATGTTAGTGGCTAATCTTCAAGGGAGTTTCTCCTATTTTTCAGGAAGTTAATGCTCTGATGTAATTATCACAGATTAACACTTTAGGTCATCAACTACTTTTGCCCGATTTGAGAATTTATGCATCCCCTCAAGACTGTGTTACCAATCTACAGTTGTAATAATTTTAAGTTGGGTCGATGATTTCGCCATATGCAAGCTTCAAATATGCCTTTAAATCTGTACTACATTCTGGAAGCTTTACTGTCTCAGGTCCAGATTGAAGATTCTCCGATTTACAGAACAGAAAGACGACTGGGTAAGGGAGGTAATGGGCTGGTATGTGCCGGTCGGCCCATCGGTCCTTCAACTTCGAGTGATGAGCCTTCAACTTCGAGTGGTCAAACTGGTCCACATGCAGCGGAGGTACGGCCTTGAAGCTCTAATTCATTTTCAATTTTGTAAACTCAATACTTGCTTTGGAGCTTAGATAATCAGTAAAACACTATCTAGGTAGCAGTAAAGTTTCAGCAGAAAGATCCCAGTGGAATCGAAGCCAACATTCCCCGTGAGTGGAAAGTTTACGAGTGAGTCACTAAGAATGTTTCCATATTCGTTTTGTTTACATTGGGTTCTAGCACGTGAAATCGGACGAGTTATACAAATCTCACATCCATTTTAACTGCATGTTGTGCAGTGATCTGGGTGAAAATCATGGCATACCACTGCCAAGGGTGCTTTACAGGGGGCAACAAGGTGACTATAACATCCTGGTATGCGCAATTCCCTGTGAAAAACGACTTCGCATTTTTCTCAGATGCTTATGCTTTCGATAATCTGTGTGCATATGCAGGTCATGGATATGCTTGGACCTAGCTTACAGGTCCGGTTGGTCGATAACCGTCCACCGTATGTTCTCTCGTGAAGTGCCCACTCTATGGTTTCCTTTTGAAATTTGAATGTTGTATCGTGTTATGTGTCTTTGTAATATTAACTCTTTATCTTGTCCATTATTTCAGCTTGCCATTGGCGGTAGTTGCTTGTGTTGCTGTCGAGGCGATCTCTATTCTTGAGAAGCTGCACTCTAGAGGGTAATGGATGGTGGTCTTCCAATTTCGTTTCTGCTTTTCAATGTTTACCAGGGTTCCCTTTATCGGAGTATAGACTTGATTTCAAAAACCAGAGTCTTTTCTTGGCAGGTACATTCATGGGGACGTAAAACCTGACAACTTTTTGCTCGGTCCTCCAGGAACTCCTGATGAGAGAAAATTGTTCCTGATTGACCTTGGATTAGGTCATCTGCCAGTTGCATACACAGATTTATATCCTAGGAAACAGATATTATAACACGATCTGTCTCATTGTTGTTTCATTATTTACAGCTGTGAGATGGCGATGTCATTCGACAGGTTTGCATGTTAGGTATCATCAATCTCCGGACCATTTCAGGTGGGTTCATGTGGTTTTTATCATCTTTACACACAAACCCCTGTCCAATGACCCTCCGCTCACAAATATACAAAATTAACTATTTGCTGTAGAGGAACCCCTCTTTTCGCTAGTGTGCATGCTCATCTCGGTCGAATGAGTAGCCGAAGAGATGACCTGGAGTCACTGGCATACATGCTTGCTTTTCTTATCAGCGGTCAATTGCCTTGGGATAGATTTCAGGTTTTAATGTGCTTAAAACCAGAGAAGATGATTTTCAACCTTACAGATGAATCTGCCTTTTTAATCACTCTGGCTGTTTTAGGCAGACGATATGCTAATATGCAAGAAAAAGATGGCCACTCCTTTGGAAGCTCTATGTCACTCTTGTCCTCCACCTTTCCTGCAATTTGCCAAGTTGGCAGTAAATTTGAGTTTCGATGAAGATCCAAACTATGCAAGATATATTTCTCTTTTCCATGGGATGATTGGTCAAAACCCATACGTTTGGCCAGTGAATGCTGATGCTGCTCGAGAGGTACCATCTTATTGCTCTAAATAAGTGCCTTTGCAGTTTCTCGAGATGCAAGATGTTCGTTAATAATTCATTCTCTATGTGAGCCATATCTTTCTCTTTGTTTTGACATGCATTTGTCAGTCAAATGAGGGCGACGCGCCACCGAAGAGCTCACTAACACGAGGGGGGTTGATGAGATTACAATGGATAAGCATTTTCCAAGAACATCCACCCATGAGGCAAAGGTTAGGACTTAGAGTGACTTTTACCCCTCACAGTTCCTTCTTTTTTAGTACCTTGAGTATATTTTCAGATCATTGCACCTCGATTATTGACTTCAATTGTCCTGTGGACGATAAAGATGAAGTGTTCATCATCTCATCCACCCCTTTCTTTGTAAAGGATTCGCTACAATGTGGACAATGTGAACCTACCTTTATTCATTGAGGAGGCACGTGCAGATGGAATGTATGTTAGCAGTGTGGCTTCCCGCTTCAATTTGTGGGCCGTGGTTATGGATTCTGGCACTGGCTTCACTGCTCAAGTTCATACTATTTCACCCGACTTTCTTCCCCAGGTTGCATTCGAGCTGCCTTAAATTGGACTTTCATCATGTACTGTAGGTCCCCTTAGTCCCATGTCACTATTCTTTTAAAAGATTGCACCAATAAAAAGAGGCATTCGGCCTAAAAGGAACCAACAATACATCAAGCCCAATCAATGGGATTCCCAATTGGGCGTGACTTGACTGCTTAATTTTGTTGTTGTAGAACTGGATTAGGGAACAGTGGGCAAGAAATTACCACATCACTGCAATCGCCGGAGCAGATAATGGTAGCACATTAGTTGTAATGTCCAAGGGTTAGCCAGTGAATGATGCTTTAATCTCTATTTCCAGCAAAAGCTGTTGTACCTCATCGATTATGTGAGCTCTTCTTCATTTTACTGAATTCAGGGCCTCAAAACTGTCGGCAATCTTATCACGTTGCCAATACATTCCCTTACGGGTGGATTAAGAGGAAATGGGCACGTGGTATTTATGTCACGGCCATGGCCACTGTGGGAGGTAACTGGGTAGTCATCATGTCCTCTGCCACCGGATTTGTCCACCAGGTTTTCCATTCTTCTGTGGTTCCTTTTTATACTCCTTTCCAAGATTTATCTTTTGAAGTCTAGAACTGGAAAAAATTTATCTGATTTGGTTTCTTGCACTGAACTTCAAGGTTGTAGAGTTAGATTTTCAGTACCCGTATGAGGGAATTGATGAAAGGTGGAAGCAAGGCTACTTCATCACTTCAGTTGCAGCTACTCCAGATCAGGTAGCTTTTGTCTTCAGCATTCCAGAAGAAGAACCAGTTAGAGGACCCCAAGAGGCAGCCCAGACTTCACATTTTCCTGAAACAGTAGTGACGGTGATTATTTTTGGTCATTTTACAAGCATCTAACTTTTGGTTGCATTTGCTCTGATTCTATGAGATTCATATGGTTCTGATTCTCATCTTTTGCAGGAGAGTTGGCCTAGGAATTACTACTTGTCCCTTCTTTGCTACAGCAGACCTGTTTCGTGAACCACCAAGCATGGTGTGTGCATTTACTGGCAACTAAACGAGTCATTGACGCACATAACATGCATTCTTTGCCATATATATCCCGACTTCTGGGAAGCAAGGATTAACAAGCCACTGATTGATCATGTACAGATATGAACCCACTTCCCCTGGCACTGTATAGAATTGAAACTGACCAATTCTTGTTTTACTTGTATGCATGTTTGCGTTAAAGTTTCGCACATTCGTGAAGCTTTTGAAACGTTTTAAGAATAATGGTAGACCACAATCTGGTAATGAGAATGATGCAATCTGTATCTAGGTTCTTTCTCTCCACTGAGAACGCTCTGCTGATTTGTTACCTTAGAATTAGTTGAGACTAGTGTTACATGACGCAATTTACATGTAATCTGAAATAATGAATGACATGCTACACAGAAAAATTTGGACTATAATTACAAGCCAAGTTGATAGGAGTCTCAGAGAATGGGGTTGTTAAAGTTCTTATCCAGATCTCAAAACTTCATGATAAGATCTGAACTTAAGGAACTGTCCTGAGGTTAAACAGGATCTTGAGAGATATCAGGAGTTGATTGCTACAATCATCGGGACTCAATCAGGCTGGTTGATCTCATTTGATTTGCAGTTTTAGAAACCACTCCAGCCAAAGGACCATAACATAACTCATAACTTTAGTAAAGACATCGATTTCATAAGAGAGGCTGGCCTTGGATTTGTCTTCCCTCATCTATCAATGCACAAATTCAACTGGACAAAAATACATAAATTTCCCAGAAGACCAGTTGAACTTCTGATTATTTTTTCTGCTATTTATCAAAACTAGGAAGGAAAAATAAGCCAACTGGATTTTAGTATTGGTGATCACTACAGATTGCAGGGCGTCCGTGAATGTCACCATGGACCAAATGAAAGACCGCCCACTGTGGGGACTCAACTTCTTAGCAGTGAGATTTGAAACTTGATCAAATTTATATAGAAGTACCACATGTCAAGTCTATCATAGGTAAAAGACGATCAATTCATGTAAAAGTAGGTCGGTAAAAGTTAATTGATAATCTATTTTAAGCAATCAAGTTTTGAATGTTTCTCGTGATCCTATTCAAGATCGGGATAGTTTGTTAAGTTTTAGACATCTGATTTGTGATCTGGGTTGTATCTTAATAACCGTGTTCTCGAGGGTCTTAGTGAGGAAGAACATTAGTAGGGGACAATGTCATTCTATTGCCAGGCTCTCTGGGAATTATTATATCGGAACAGCTTCAAAAACATCATGAATATTGGGGATCTCCTGCACATATGCATATATAAGGAAAAGAAAATTCCGGTTACTGTTCAATGCCTCACATGATTGATCAGTGGCTTCATCCTAAAAAATTGGGGAAAATTAGATGGCAAAAGATGCACGTAAAATGTGACAAGTAACTCGTGAAAACACCGGTAATGTGCAGTGGCGGCGGTGCTCGGTAGCTCACGAAATAGTTCAGCAGCAACAAAGAAGAAAAATACAGTAATACATAGCCCACCCTTCCTGCAAAATGATGAGAGAAGTCAGAAGCCTGGAGAATCAAAGTGAGTTCAACCTAAGCTAGATGCTTGTAAAATGGCTGAATACAATCACCACTACGTAGGTATCGGGAAAAGAAGGGTTTGGGCCCGCCTGTGTAGGGGGCCTCTTGCCGGTAATTCCCCAGGAATGCTAAAAACAAAGGCTACCTGATTCAGAGTAACGCTACCAGGATGAGGTCCGATACCTTTGGCTCCACTTCTCACCTCTCATGAATACCTTCATTAGGGACAGTAGTCTAGCTTACAACCCTGAAGTTTACTGCGACAAAACTAAACCAACCAGGACACGAATCTTCAAGTAAAGCGATGTGCGATTCCTAACACGTTGCCGTCATCTGCAGTGGCTAACATGTGATCATTGCACTGCGCACATGGAGTTCGTGTTGACCAGATACAGTATAGATGTCCACTTGCTGTGATGGCTCGACTCCAACCTCAGGATGTGGAGTCAGATACGAAGACTAGTCATTTGTCAAATGATCAGGCTTTTGTGGAGACATTCCTGGACAAGACCATCTCTCTTCTTACTGTACTCTTGCAATTGACCTATCTTCCTTGCAATGAAGGTTACAACTTTGAAAGTGGATATTTAACTATTTGATAATTTTGTTCTGCACAGGTTCAAAATAAAAAAAAAAATGAAAAATAACAATTGTCATTCTAGTTTTTTATATTATACGACTTTGCTAAAATATGTCTCGAGCTTGAACCCAGAAGCAAAATTCGAGTATGAAATAAAAGCATATGAAGTGCAGCTACTATTTGTTGTCGCAAGTCCAAATTTTGGTCAGAAAAGCAATAAAAAGGAATTCATAAGCAATCGTGGTAGAGGGATATTGGCTTAAGAAATGAGGATGACTTTGTGTAACTTACCCAATAAATTATCATAAGCAATCAGAGGTCAACCGAAATAACGGTATTTTGCCTTCCTTCGCGCCAAAACTGACACCTTCAACCTGGCACCGCCCACTCATTCTCTTCAAGAACCCCGATCGTTTTCTCAAACAGAAAGAGAAAAAGAAGAAACAAGATTGAAGGTAAGTATTCTGCTTGATCTTCCCTCTCTCTTCAAAAGAAGTTCTCCTCAATTTCAAAGCTCGGTTGAGACCTGGTGGGGGACGCGGTTCAGAAACATCAAGATTGGATTAAAGCTGGGAGGGTAGATATGAACCAGTCTAGTAGCGGAAGTTGTAAAGGCGATGAGGGCCATCGAGATGAGAACCAAAGCAACGCTCCTCCAATCCCTGAACAGGTATTTGCATTGGAGAAAGAGTAAAAATTGCAAGTCGAATCCCATGTTGATTAGTTCGCAAAGTTTTGGCCATCCTTGACTTCTGGGTTTGAGAAATTCATTCCCAGGAAGCAGTCAGTGTCTTTCTTGTTTTGATGTTGATTCAGCAAACTTAAACAGAGCAGAAGGAAAACATGACCAAGATTTTGGTGGGTCATCCTTGGCTATTCTTTCGGCCAAAGAGAAAAGAGGAAGATTTCATCTAATTCAGATTGCTAACTAGGATCCCATGCAAGTTCCATAAATGTTTTGTCGTCGGCTATTTTTTATCCATTCAAGAACTCCATGCATCAGAGTGTCAGATCATAAATTACTGGCAGTTGTAATTAAAACAGTTCATCCGTTCACCATGCAATTCGAAATATGTACTGAAAATTTGATCTTCTCAGGTTCAGATCGATGATTCCCCAGTTTACAGAATAGAAAGAAAACTGGGAAAGGGAGGTTTCGGGCAAGTTTACATCGGTCAAGCCATCAGTCCAACTTCAAGTGATCAAACTCGTGCACAAAAAGCAGAGGCATGGCTCTGAGCTCTAGTTTTACCATTTTCAGATATTTGTTTCATTGGCACCAACAGTTTACATCATTTAACGTGGCACTATCTAGGTGGCCATAAAATTCGAGCATAAAGACAGCAAAGGGTGTGAAGGTGGCATCCCTAATGAGTGGAAAGTTTATGAGTGAGTACTTTAGAATTATTGCGTGCTAGATTTGGCTATATCTTGCTCTTGCATGTATAATTGGATAAAGGTGTTGAATTTCGCATCTGCGTTCTGCATATTGCACAGTGATCTGGGGGAGGGTCACGGGATACCACTGCCACTAGTACATTACAAGGGGCAACAAGGAGACTATTATGTCCTGGTATGTGCATTCCCTTCGACTTGGATTTTGTACTATTAGAATGCAAAGTTTTCAATGATCTTCTTCGGATATGCAGGTCATGGATTTGCTTGGACCTAGTTTACAAACCCCTTTGGTCAACAACGTCCCAACGTATGTTTCCTTGTAAAGTTAACAGCTTTTAAAGTGTCTGCTCTTGAGGCTCTCTTAAACAATTTCTAATTCTTTTTCAGCTTCTGATTTTAGCTTTTTCCTTGGTACTACAGCCTTCCATTAGAAGCAGTTGCATGTATTGCCATTGAAGCTATATCTATACTTGAGAAGCTGCACTCTAGAGGGTAATAGATTACTACCTTCCAGTCGCATGTTTGTTAGCATTTTCTTTATCAGTTGGTCAAATCAGTTTTTCGGTAGGCCAGACTATCGGAAACATATGCCAGTTCCAACCTTTTGCGATGTTTCTCATGTATGCTTCTTTTCCGGGCAGGTATATCCATGGTGACATAAAACCAGGTAACTTTTTGCTTGGTCCTCCAGGAACTCGTGAAGAGAAAACATTGTTTCTGACTGACCTTGGATTAGGTACCTGCCAATTGCATGAATACTTTTATGCTAGAAATTAGTGATTGCAAATTAGAAATGCACATGTCTCGTCATTTATTCATGACCTTGCAGCTACAAGATGGCAAGATCCCTCCACTGGTTCACACGTTAAGTACAACCAAACTCCAGGAAATTTCAGGTTCGGTCAAAATGATGTTAAACATCTTCACATGCACATACCACATGCCCTACCTTTTTAATCACAGTTCCGTGCACCGGAAAAAAAAAATTACTGCAGAGGAACAATTCTATTTGCAAGTGTGCACACTCAACTTGGCAGAACAAGTAGCAGAAGAAACGACCTAGAGTCTCTGGTTTACATGCTCATTTATCTTATCCGCGGCCATTTGCCTTGGCAAGGACATCAGGTTTCATTCCCTATACCTGGAGAAGATTTCTTGAACCATAAACCTGTATTGGTCTTTTGATCGCCACAGTTCTCTCAGGGGGAGGATACGTCTTTCCCTGTTTGCAAGCAAAAGAGGGCCACTCCTCCAGACACACTGTGCGACACTTGTCCTGAGCCTTACCTGCAGTTCACGACATTTGTGCTTAGTCTGAAATTCGATGAAGAACCAAACTACGCTAGATACATTTCTCTCTTCCATGGGATCATTGGTCAAAATCCATATGTTTGGCCTGTGCGCACCGATGTCGCTCAGGAGGTAGTATCCTGTTCTAGTAAAAAAGCAATAGATGTTAATGAAATTTCTCATTCAAGCTCTCCTCTAATTGAGCCATGTCTTCCTCTTTCATGTGATACGCACGTATCAGGTACCATGGAAGCAAGTGCAGTTAAATGATGATGACGAGGCATCAAAGAAAATGCAGAAACTAACACAATGGATAAGCGTTTATGATGTGCATCCACCCATGAAGCAAAGGTGTGAACTTGCATTTCAGATTTATTTAGTTTTTCTGGGGTTCCTTGAGTTCATTGATGACCTTCCTCTTTCTTGCAGATACTGCTCTAATTTGGATTATGTCGACCTGATCTTCCATATTGAGAAGGGACATGCTGAGGGGATGTACATCACCAGTGTGACTTACAGTTTTCGCTCTAAGTCATGGGCCTTAATAATGGATGATAGCGCCCGCTACACTGCTCAGAATTATGCTTTTTCATGCGGCTCTCTTCACAAGGTTCTGTTTGAGAGGCTTTGCTTTGGACTTTCATATATAGTAGATCCCAATAGTAGCCTGTTACAATTCTGATAATACATAACTGGAAGAAATTTTGTATTAGATCCATTAGGAACATGGATACATCAACCTCTTATGGAAGGATTCTCAATTAGGACTGTCTTGACTGCTTATTTCCTTATTTGAAGGAATGGATTGAGAAACAATGGTCGGAGAACTTCTACATCACTGCAGTGGCTGGAGCAGATGACGACAGATTTCTAGTTTTAATGTCCAAGGGTCGGTCCATGAATGGCTGTTTCACCGGTTTTCTTGATGAACACACAGGGACCTGGAATATTCGGCAGTCTTGTTGTGTTTTTGAAATATTTCCTTTCAAATGGATCAAGAAGAAGTGGGCAGAAGGTCTTTACGTCACCGCCATTGCCACTTCCGGAAGCCAGTGGGCAGTAGTTTCAACCAAAGGAACCAGATTTACCGACCAGGTTCTTCTTTCTTCTCCTTTTCTACTATTACTCAATTACTCCTCATTTCAAGAATTTCCTTTGAAGTGTCTGGAACCAGAGGATTGCTCTGATTCAGTTTCTTGCGCAAAACTTTTAAGGCCATAGAGCTAGACTTTCAGTATCCAGCCGAAGGCATTCGTGAAAGGTTGAAGCAGGGCTATCATATCACTTCGGCCGCAGCCAATCTGGATGAGGTTGCTTTTATCTTCAGTATTCCTGGAGGAGTAGCAGCAACCGTAAGTGTAGAGCAAGAGATGCTTCAGACTTCCAATTTTCCTAATGATAGTGAGATCAAGGTGACTAGTTTGGCCCTTTTACCAGCATCTATTTGGCTGTATAACCTGTGCTTCACCAAAGCACTTGTTCTCATTTCTGCAGGAGAAGTGGGCAAGAAATTACTATATTTCTTCTCTTTGCTGCGGTTGAACCATTGCTTCGGCTACCAAGTATAAGCGCAATCAAGGATGTCTCAGCAAGTGACATGACCACTCCGGATGCATCTTTTGCCATCTATTGGTCAATTCTTAGGAAGCAGGTTAAACAAGTCACTGATCAATCCAGTACAAAGTTGAATAATAGCCACTTCCTCTAATACCAAATGGAATTCATTGTAACTTCTTTACGATACTTTTGTGCAGGAAAATTTTTGTATTAATTCTGAAACTTTCAAGCTTAACACTTGGTAAATTTTGCCAGGTGATAACCAACTTTTCTCCAAGAGATGCAACATTTCTTGACAAAATTTCTGGTAGCCATTAGGACATGATATTGTCGATTGTTGGCCTTGTACAATTTGATCTTCAGAAACCAGACCAGCCAAGGAACCATGACAGAATTCGTAACTTCAGTGAAAACATCAACTTTGAACCAGAGGTCGACCTAGGGTTGACCTTTATATATGCATAAATGCAACTAGACAAATTCCTTAATTTCCCCAAATGCAGTCTAGCTCTCTTCTGCCTTTGCACTCGAGGGCCAATTTCCATCTGGCCCGAGAAACATCTGATTTGATTCGTTCTCAATAGCCATGAGAGATGATCATCTTTCCCAACCCGTACAGAGTAGGACATGCCAAGCCAAATCACTTTTCAGCCAATACGGTGATCACAACAAGGGTGAAAAAAATAAACAAATAAATAAAATAAACAAAGTCATCCGGCTCAGTGTTGGTGATCATTTCAAGTGATACATTAAACTATCAGGGGAGGAGAAATTTAGCGTTGGATGGATCTATCATCAAGGAGGTATACACAGAGAGGAACGACCCCTTCTCTGAATACCAAGCAAATTGCAGACAGATAGGATCTGAGTGCTCGGTTTTGCATCTGCTTGTCTGCTACAGTAGTTGTTTAAGCTTAATCAGCAAAAATATGTTAAAAATAGAGAGAGATGACCCGAGATGGTCACCTTCCGACAAACAATAGTTATCAGTTTAGGGCTGCTCTTAGTTCAAAGCAATAATGTTGCAAGATGCGGTCCAGACACAGCGTTGGTAAGCTAATCTGCAAGGGAGAACAATTTTGTTTTCAGGCCGTATCATGCTGCCATGCACATATAGACCTCAAGATTCAGCTGCACTGACCGTGAATTTTGATCATAATTATTATAGCTACAACATGATGGATGAACATGTTACCGTCCTCTGCTGTGGACAGTGCATGCTATGGACTTTCGTGTGAAGTTCGCCTTTGACCTGACACACCATAAATTTCCACTTGCTGTGGAGGCTATAATGGTTCATTCCTGCACAAGACCATTTCTCTTGCTACTTTACCATTGCAATTATCCCATCTTCTTTCCAATGAAGGATAAAACTTTGCTTGCTTGACAATATAAATAAGATAAAAAGGAACATAGGAGAAACCAACACCATTGCTTCATTGTTGACACCTAAATCTTAAAGTCAAGCCTATTATTTTTTTAATGTGGCCGAAAATAAGCTCACAAGAATTATGAGAGTCAAGCCAATAATTGAATTAGGCATAGGCTCGTTGCTGCTGCCTTGCATCGCTCCAGCACTGGTGATGGTCACACAGCAACTGCGGCGAGTGTTCCAAGTCGCTGTGCTACTCCAGTTCAACGTGTCCGCTTGAGTGACCTGCACTCCCCTCGCGCCGCCTGTGGCGAGTGTTCCTAGTTGCTGTGCTACTCCAGTTAAACGTGTCCACCGGAGTGACCTGCACCCTCCTCGTGCCGCCTCCAGTCGATCCCAACGGTGCTACAACTACTGTACCAACAATATGCGGCGTCGGAATATCAGCGAAAGCGAGCTCCTTAAGGCCCCCACACTGAATCCTGCCCTTATAAGTTTTTCCTTGCAGATTCCTAGACGACGTTGCTATCCGACACTCCCCGAATCTTTGTGAGTACTGATTCACTGGGCGACTTTGTCTATGACCAGCAACGAATCATCGGCGTTCCTACGGTCCAACACCTTGCCACCGCGACCGCCAGTCGAACCTCCGGCGAAGAACTCGGTCTTCACATCCCCAAGCAGAAATACCGGCGAATGTTCTTTACGTAGCTCCGTCGTCTCGTGTCGCTCACTACTTTCCATTTGGAAGAATTCTAATGAAGTCCCGTTCTTTCTTATTGAACTGAGAGGGAGGAGACAACTCTGCCAAAGTAACCACTCACCATCGTATTCAACACCAGGGTCCAAGAGGTTTACTTATCATCTCTCCGTGACACCTCAGTAAGCTTTGCCATTGAAGTTTCACGGCCAAGACACCCAAATTCGGTCCCCGCAAACCCACCACCGCAGTACCCCCCGCCCAGCCAGAGCTAAACGGTCCGATTTGGAATCGATATCTGGAAAGTAATTATATGATGCCGAGTTGATATGATTATTTTATTGCCTAGTTTATGCTTATCAATATCTAATTTACATATTTTGCGTGATAGGCATATCACAAATAGGATTATTTCCTAATTTGCAATGCATACATAATCGATGATTTAATTTCTTAGATTTGAGATGGAATTATGGATTGCATGGAAAATTGATTATTTGATCTTTAAGGCTTAAGATGAAGTTGTTGATTTTATTTGCTTCCATATTCAAATTGAGTGGATAGTTATTGCTATCTTTTAGCTTATCTTTGATGATTGAGTGTTTATCTTTTTATTTGTTTTCCTTATCTAACAATATAACAAAAAAATAAAAAATTGCTTGTTAGATTAGAATAGATTTTTTTATATAACATTGTACATAGATAGATTTTATTCTTTAATTTAGAATGCATGCTAAGATAATATCTATCTAGTTGGGATAATTATTTGATAAGAATATGATTTAATCTAAATTATTTCCTATGTTTAATTGAATAATATATCACTTTAGATAGTCTAATTTTTCATTATTTATTAATTATGAATAGAAAATAACAAAAATATTGTGTGCAGATCATATAGGATTAGATGCTATAAATTCCACATCATCGCCATGTCACTATATATACCATATCATATATTCCATGTCATCAATGCCATGTCATTTGAGGATTGCACGTTTATGTCATTTAATTAGAATTGCACGCCGTGTTAGATTTAGGTCAAGTCGCATGTCTATAGTACATCATCTATGTTCATCTAGATTAGAATAGCATATAATTATTTTTCATAAAAAAGAAATCCCCAAAAAGGATTAGTTAAGATTGCATAAACATTTAAATAGAATGTTTAGGCTAGATATTCATTTTCAATTAACATTGTTGCTTCGAGGTAAGTAAATTTCTTCTCTACTCTAGCAATTTATTTACTGTTTTTTTAATTATTAATTGTTAATTTCATTGGTTGCACGCTAATCACTTCTTGCATATTAGTGGATAATATTAAAATCAATCCAAGTTACCTAACAAAACTTTATTTCTAAAATAAAGGACAAAAAGTATCAAAAGAGTGTTGGAATAATTTAGCATAACCAAGTCTTCAAATTCATTTAATTTTTGGTTTATAGAAATAAAGTATTCTCCCACACTTTACATGGTTTCTAATCACTCCTTGCATGTTAGTGGATAAGGTTAAGTGTAGGCTAAGTGTAGGATAATACTTTATTTCTACGATGTGCCCGTCGGTGGACTTGTGGCGGTGGCCAGCGGTGCCTTGCGATGTGCCCGCCGGTGGTGCTCAGCTAAGTGGGCTTATCATGGTGATTACTCACGGCAAGACTAACCGTGTTGGTGTCTTGGCCAAGGACTGCTCAAGGTGGCATTCAGCTCAGCTGGATAGTCGCGGATCAACCTGCAAAACAGAGACAACGACAACGACCGTACAAAGATGCAACGGGGAGGGCTGAAGCGAAGCTGGCTGGATGGGGAAGAGGGTGTCAACGGGCAGGAAGCTCTCTGTCGCGCAAGAACAGTGACAATGGACATCTTGAGAGAGGGCAGCAGCTTCGTCACGTGGCTGAATACAATGCTACGGCATTGTTGGGGCAAAGGCGACGACGTAGGATGTCACCGGTGGATCAGCAAGCAGCAGCAGCAGCTGCAGCTCCAGCTCTCGCAGTTTGTGATGCAGGCAGCAAGGAGCAGGTTACGGTGGCTGGCATCGTCTTGGTGCAAGGCAACAACAAGTTTGTCGTCACAGCCATGAAATCAGCAGTGCATCGTGGGCAGAGCACCTGGAGATCAAACAGCATAAAATTTCAAACAGGAGACAGAGTACCGTTATCCTCCGAGGAGACTATTAGCTTCACTTTAATTGCCAAGGTATCAAATGAAAAAACAGCCTTGTCAAGAGAGTACTGTTACGCTCACCATCCCACGATCGACTTTTTAGCTAATAGCTGTTCATTGAGTCTTCATGGCTCAAAAGATAATGTTCACAAGCCAATTAAAGAAACAGATAACTGTTTGCAATAAAGCCTATATATCAGATGATAAAATGAGGATGGTGATAAGTGAATGTATCCGAGAAGAATAAATATCTTCCCAAGGCAACTTGGCCAGATGACTCGCTACCTTAGGACCGTTATAGTTACGGCCGCCGTTCACCGGGGCTTCGGTCGCCGGCTCCCCTGTCATCTGAGCTATTACCATGCCCCATCTTCTGTTGACTTGGCCGCAAAACTCCATTTCTGATAAGTCTGCCGTCTTTCGCCCTGTTGCCACTGAAGCAGCAACGCAAATAAGGCACATCTACTTACAAGATCATGCCATTACCAGTCAACTTTCAAAACGACAACATCGTTTTGTACTTGTAATCACTAGTGGGGTCCGAGGGATGGGCTTTAGAGATAACTAGATCCCGCGGGCACCCTGCCCACGTGCAGAGTAATTCTAGCCTTTGTTGCTTTTGTGCAAGACAGGCATTAGTCTATTCCAATATAGCAAAAGTTGGAAGTTTCTTCACTTAACACTTCCCCAATTGATCTACATTTTCGGCCAAAACTTGATGGAACATAAATTATTTAGAGGGTATCCTTGGAAGCCACTAAAAGCAGAGACAAAACCCATTTCCGGCTTAAATATGTAGATGCTTCATACATCTTTGGAGGAAGGCTTACAAGTAAAAAGACTAAATTGCCCTTCGTTCCAATTTTTGCGCTAAATTGCATAACCGGTCATTTTAGCGAGGACGCCCTCGTGTATATTCCCATTCGGTTATCATAAGCAGTCGGAGGTCAACCGAAATAACGGTATTTTCCCTATCTCCGCTTTCAAAAGTTCGTTCTCGGCCCCCCAAAAACTAACAAACTCTTCTCGCACTGCCCGCTCATTCTCTTCAAGAACCCGAATCATCTTTTCCGGAGATAAAGAAACAAGAACTGGGAGGACTAAAGCTCTGCTCGATCGTGCCCGTCTCCTCAAAAGAAGATCTCCTCTATATCAACTCAGGCTGACACTGGTGGAGACGAGGCGGTTCGGAACCAGTCGAGATTGGATTAAAGCTGGAAAGGGTAGATATGGATCGGTCTAGAAGTCGACGTCGTCGAGGCGACCCTCCTCAAATCCCAGAACAGGTACTTGCGTTGTTCTTGGAAATGGGTGGTCTAGTAGAGGAAGTATGAAGATGCAAGCCGAACGCCATGTTCAATATTTCGCAAATCTTGGGCTGTTCTTGCTTTTAGATTTGAGAAGTTCAATTCCAAGGAACAATCGGTGTCGTTCTTGCTTTTGCGTTGGTTCAGCAAAAATTAAACATAGCTAAATGACAGAAGAATTTGGTGGGTCATTTTTGGCCATTTTATCGGCCGAAGAGAGAAAAGTGGAAATTTCCATCTATTACAGATTTATAACTAAGATGCCCATGAAAGTTCTGTCAGCGACAATTTTGCTCCATTTGAGAACTTCATGCATTACGATATCCGATTACATATTACCGACAGTTGCAAAGCTTTTAGGTACGGTGCAATTTGTTCAGTAATTCACTATGCAAGTTCCAAATATGTACTGAAAATTCGATTATCTCAGGTTCAGATTGATGATTCTCCAGTGTACAGAATAGAAAGAAAACTGGGAAAGGGAAGCTTCGGGCAAGTTTATGTCGGTCGAGCCATCAGTCCTTCAATTCCATATGATCAAACTGGTGTGGAAGCAGCAGAAGTATGGCTCTCATTTTATCTTTTTCAGATAATTCGTTACATTGGCGCCATTACTTTACATGATTTAACGCAGTGCTATCTAGGTAGCCATAAAGTTCAAGCATAAAGACAGCAAAGGATGTGAAGGTGGCACCCCTCATGAGTGGAAAGTTTATGAGTGAGTCCTTAAGAGTTATTGCGTGTTAGATTTCACTATATCTTGCTCTTGCATGTAAAATTAAATTAGGGTGTTGAATTTCACATCTGTGTTCTGCATATTGCACAGTGATCTGGGTGAAAGTCACAGCATACCACTGCCACGAATACATTACAAGGGGCAACAAGGTGACTATTATGTCATGGTATGTGCATTCCCTTCGACTTGGATTTTGTACTACTAGAATGCAAAGTTTTCAATGATCTTCTTCGGATACTCAGGTCATGGATTTGCTTGGACCTAGTTTACAAGCCGACGACGATAGACCAACGTATATTTCCCCATAAAGTCATCAGCTTTTACAGTGTCTGCTCTTCAGGTTTTCTTAAACAATTTCTGATTCTTTTGTCAGCTTCTGATTTTAGCTTCTTCCTTGCTACTACAGCCTTCCATTAGATGCAATTGCATGTATTGCTGTTGAAGCTATCTCTATACTTGAGAAGCTGCACTCTAGAGGGTAATAGCTGACTAGCTTCCAATCGCATGTTTGTTCGAATTTTCTTTATCGAATGGTCAACTTGAAGTTTTGGTAGGCCAGACTATCGGAAATATATGCCAGGTCCGACTTTTTGTGATGTTTCTCATGTATGCTTCTTTCCTGTTCAGGTACATCCATGGTGACATAAAACCAGGTAACTTTTTGCTTGGTCCTCCAAGAACTCCTGAAAAGAAAACATTGTTTCTGACTGACCTTGGATTAGGTACCTACCAATTGCATGAATACTTTTATAGCCTAGATATTAGTGATTGAAAAGGAGAAAGGCACATGTCTCATTGTTTATTCATGACCTTGCAGCTACAAGATGGCAAGACGCCTCCACTGGTTCGCACATTAAGTACAACCAAACTCCAGATGATTTCAGGTTCAGTCAAAATAATGTCAACATCTTCATATGCACAGACCACGTGGCCTACTTGTATAATTACTGTCCCATGCACTGCAAAAAATTTGCAGCAGAGGAACAATTCCATTTGCTAGTGTACACACTCAACTTGGTAGAACAAGTAGCAGAAGAAATGACCTAGAGTCTCTGGTTTACATGCTCATTTATCTCATCCGCGGTCATTTGCCCTGGCAAAGTCATCAGGTTGCATTCCTACATTCAGTGAAGATTTCTTGAACCATACATCTGTATCAGTCTTTTCATCGCCACAGTTTTTCCAGGGAGGAGATAAAGCTTTCCCTGTTTGCAAGCAAAAGATGGCCACTTCTCCAAACGCCCTGTGTTTATTATGTCCTAAGCCTTACCAGCAGTTCGCCACGTTTGTGCTTCATCTGAAATTCGATGAAGATCCAAACTATGCTGGGTACATTTCTCTCTTCCATGGGATCGTTCGTGAAAATCCATACGTTTGGCCTGTGCACATTGATGTTACTCATGAGGTAATAGACGTTAATGAAATTTCTCATTTGAGCTCATACTCTAATTGAGCCTTGTCTTTCTCTTTCATCTGATATGCACATATCAGGTACCACATAAGCGAGCACGGTTAAACGATGACAGTGAGCCATCACAGTTTATACGGACGGGGTTGAAAGTACAACAATGGATAATCGTTTACCATGTGCATCCACCCATGAAACAAAGGTAAGGACTTGCATTTCAGATTTATTTATTTTTTCTCTGTGGTACCTTAAGTTTATTGATGATCTTCCTCCTCTTCCTTGCAGATATTTCTATAATTTGGACGATGCCAACCTCAAATCACACTTTGAGAAGGGAGATGAGGAGGGAATGTATGTCACCAATGTGGCTTACTGTTCTAACACAAATTCATGGACCGTCATAATGGATGATAGCACCGGCTACACTGATCAATGGCTTGCTGGTTTTTCACAACGCACTCCTCCCAAGGTTTTATTTGTGCGGCTTTACATTGGACTTTCATCTATATTAGACCCATTAAGAACATACATACATCAACCTCTTTGGGATTCTCAATTAGGACTGTCTTGACTGCTTATTTCCTTATTTGAAGGAATGGATTGAGAAACAATGGTCGGAGAACTTCTACATCACTGCAGTGGCTGGAGCAGATAAGGGCGGATTTTTACTTGTAATGTCCAAGGGTCGGTCCGTGAATGCTTAATTTCTATTTTGATGACTCCTTAGTAATGTCATCCTCGACCATTCACCAGTTTTTCTTGATATGCACATAGGGACCCATATCACTCGGCAGTTTTTTCATGTTGCTAATACATTCCCTTTCGAGTGGATCAAGAAGAAGTGGGCAGAAGGTTTTCATGTCACCGCCTTGGCCACTTCCAGGAGCCGGTGGGCAGTAGTTCTGTCTAGTGGAACCAGATTTACCGACCAGGTTATTCTTTCTTCTTCCCCTTTTCTGGGACTACCCGATTACTCCTCATTTAATGATTTTCCTTTGAAGTGTCTGCAACCGGAAGATTTTGCTCTGATCCGGTTTATTGCACTAAACTTTCTAAGGCCGTAGAGCTAGACTTTCAGTATCCTGAGGAAGGCGTTCATGAAAGGACGAAGCAGGGCTATTATATCACTTCGGTTGCGGCCACTCTGGATGAGGTTGCTATTATATTTAGTAAATCAGAGGGAGTACCAGCGACTGCAAGTGTGGAGCAAGAGACGCTTCTGACTTACGGTTTTCCTGTAGATTTTCGAATCAAGGTGATTAGTTTGGCCTTTTACCAGCGTCTATTTGGTTGCATTTGCTCTGCTTCACCAAGCACTTGTTCTCGTCTTCTGCAGGAGAAGCAGGCAAGGAATTACTATATTTCTTCTCTTTGCTTCGGTCTAACCCTTGCTTAAGCTACCAAGTACATGTGCAACCAAGACTTTCTTAGCAAGCGACACGACCACTCTGCATGTGTTTTTTGTCTTGTATTGCGGATTTTGTAGGAAGCAACTTCAACAAGTTTTGTCTAATGCCGTAAGAAATTGATTGAAACCTCTGTGTCATACTTTTGGGGAAGAAGTTTTTCGTATTGATTCTGAAACTTTTCAAGCTTTAAAAAGAAAAGTAGGCCCACAGTTGGTAAATTTTGCCAGGAGGTAACCAACTTTTCTCCATGACAGGCAACAGTACATAACAATGTTTGCATAACAATATTTGGAGTATGCATTGGGACTCGATTGTATGGATTGTCGATCTTGCATGATTGGAATTTCAGAAACCAGACTAGGCGAACAATCTCAACATAATTCGTAACTTCAGCGAAAATGTTGACTTTGTACCAGAGGTTGACCTCACATTGACTTTACACATGCATAAATGCAACTGGATAAACGTTCCTGATTTTCCAAGATAAGTACAGTATCTTTTTTATACTAAACTACTTTGATCACAGCAAGGGAGAAAAGAAAAAGGTCAACTGGCTTATAGTGTCGGTGATCATTTCAAGTGATATGTTGAACTATCAGCGGGGAGAGAAATTTAGGGAAATCAGGGTTGGAAGGAGCTGGCATATGAGAGAGAGAGAGAGAGAGAGAGGAACGACCCCTCTCTGGATATCAAGCAATTGCAGAAAAAGTGAGGATCTGAATGCTCGAATTTGTATCTGCTTGTTCGCTCCATTGTGTCATTTAAGCTTAAACAGCAACAAAAAAGCAGTTGAAAATAGAGTGATAACCCGAGATAGTTGCTTTCCGACAAGCAACAGTCATCATTTGAGGTCTGCTCTTAGTTCAGAGCAATAATGTCGCGAGATGCAGTCAAGACAAAAGTTGGTGAGCATAATCTGCAAGGGGACCAATTTCATTTCTGGGGGCCATACCATTCTGCCATGTATATTGTCCTAAAAAATTTGGCTGCATAGACTGCAAATTACGATTATAGTTATTACAACCATACTGCAATGAATGAACATGTTACCATCATCTGCTATGGCCGTGGTGCATGCTATGGACTTTCACATGATCATCGCTCTGCTTGCATGAAGTTTCGCCATCGACCAGATACGGTGTAGATGTCCACTTGCTTTGGGGTCTCAACTCCAGCTTCAGTTTTTAGAGCCAAGACACGAAAACTACTCAAGTTTGCTGAATGATCAAGCGGTCTGAGAGACATTCCTTGACAAGACCATCTCTCGTTACTTTGGAAATAATCATGGCATTTAAATGATCATGGCGAGCCATCAACGGAAATTCAAATGGGGTTGAAATTAACACAATGGATAAGCGTTTACCATGTGCATCCACCCTTGAAGCAAAGGTGAGGACTAGCATTTCAGAATTTTTTTATATTTGGTACCTTCAATTTATTTATAACCTTCCTCTTTCTTGCAGATTTTTCCCTAATTTGGATGATGTCAAAGCATACGGAAGGAACAGGCAGAGGGACTGTATATTACCAGTGTGGCTTACAGTTCTCCCTCTAAGTCATGGGCCCTAATAATGGATGATAGCGCTGGCTAAACTGCTCAGATTTATGCCTTTGCACATGGCTCTCTCCCCGAGGTTCTATGTGAGTGGCTTTACTTTGGACTTCAATGCGTGGTAGATCCCAATCGTTGCATGTTAAATCCTGATGATACGTAACCAGGAAGAATTTTTGTATTAGACCTATTAGGACAGTCTTTACTGCTTATTTCCTTCTTTGAAGAAGTGGATTAGGGAATATTGGTCGAAGAACTATTACATCACCGCAGTGGCTGGAGCAGATGGCAGCAGGGTTTTAGCTGTAATGTCCAAGGGTCAGTCCGTGAATACTAAATTTCTATTTCAATGGCTACTTAATAACGTTATACTTCACCCTTTGACTAGTTTTTCTTGATATAGACGTAGGGATCAAGAGTGTTCGGCAGTCTTATCATGTTACCAGTAAATTTCGTTTCGAGTTGATCAAGAATGTAATATATGGGTTTCAAAACAAGAAAAGAAAATAAAAGAAAAGAAAAAGAAAGTGGTTGAAAAGTCAAAAAGGGAAGCTGAAGGAAAGTGGAGGAACCTTCGGCTGGGGCTTTAAAAAGAGAGAAAAAGGGAGAGAAAGAGGAGCACGAGCAGAAACAGGGGAACGAAAGAAACAGGGGAGAAGAGAGAAAGAAGAGAAAGGAAAAAGGGAAAAAGGGAAAAATTTTGGCGCGCTCGTGACCCGGACGCCTCATCAAGCCGACTCAAGTGTGTTTTGCAAGGCCGGTAAGAAATTGAAGCCTTTAATCACTTGCTTGAAGCAATTGCCGCAATTAGGGCTCGAAATTCGGATTTCTTGGGTATTTGTGTGGCGAAGCCCAATTTTTGAGTCGTTAAGCTGTAAATATTTTAGAAATGGTACTTTGGGATGTTGTGAAGCTATAGCATCTTTCGGATCGTAATTTGAGCTTGCGGTTTGTTCGGAACGGAATTTTGAAGTTGGGGGCGCAATCTGGTACTGTAGCGAACAGTGGCTTCGAGTCTCTTTTTTTTGTTATTTTCGGTACTGTTTTGGGGCGGCTGAGTTGGGGGTGTTGTTGTACGTTAAGAGAGCTTTCTAAAGACTATAAGACGGCTTGAAACGGAATTTTGTGGATGAAGTTATGGCGTGACGAAGTTGGCGCATGGGCCGCGCCTAGCTAAAAATGATGGGTTTATGCTAATTGTGAGCTTTTCGGGCGCGTGGGTGTCGTTTATCAACTAATAGGCCTAGTATAGGCGAGCCGTTATAAGAATATCATTTTTACTCGGCTTTTTGATATTTTTCCGTTAATTGTTAGGAATCCGAATGCGTCGGTTCGTGTGAGCGTCGTAGTTGATTTTTGGCTCTTCCCAGGTGAGTGACACTATTTCTTCTTTGTATTTTAAACTCATATTTTGAGAAACATGGTTGATTAAATACTCTATGAGTTGACAAAAAGCATATTTTGTTGCATAAAACAGGATCGAGATATTACTGACATTTTTGGTTCGAAGGGAGTTGTATTTTGACGTTAATTTGAATGGTTGTGTGAAAAAGGATTTGTGAAATTCTTTGTGAAAGAATCTTGAAATGCTTTGAAGGATGCTTTGATATTTATATATCGAATTTTGAGTTGTGATATGACTTCCTTTCTGACGTTGGATTACTAGATATTGTGATTGGTGGTTGGTGCTCAATGTCTTTGTGGACCCTGAGGGGTGTGGGTATGCACATACTATTCCAGGATATCCTTGTGGGCCGAGCCACCGGCTAATAATAGGTGGAGACCTTGCCAAGGGGGGAATCTTGGTCGTTTTGTCACGGGCGTTACGCGTGACCATGATTAGACATTTGAGCATAAATTGGTCGATGGAGTAGACCATTGACGTATGATTTGAGTTTGGTCGATGGAGTGGACCATCGATATGATTTGATGAGATTAATCAATGGAATAGACCATTGATGCGTGTTTTTTCTGAGATTGACTAATGGACTCGACCATTAGTACTTTTGATATTGGAATTATGATTTGGTATTATGATAAAGTGAGTTATGTTTGTGTTTTAAAATGTGCATAGTGATTTCTCGATCCGCTTAGAAGAAATGTGTTACTCACTGAGCCGTGGTAGCTCACTCCTCTCATCTACTTGTTTTTCAGGTTCTTCGGTGAGTCGCGAATAGGCGTGAGCGTTCGCTCGGGGAGGACTTTTGTGGTGGAACTTTTTGGTATGACTTATGCATAGTTAATAGGTTTATAAGTTAGTCCTTGTAGAAGGTTTGTATTTTGATTTTTGTGGATTATAGATATACTCTGATATAGATATTGTAACCAAGTGTCCCTTTTTGTCAAATATATATATGTGGATGTATATATGTTGATATCGGGTTGAATTTTTGGTTACGTTGAGGCTGCGTCCTTTGGTAAAAGGACGGCCGTGTCATGTCCCTTTTTCTTGTGAATCGGGGTGTGACAAAGAAGAAGTGGGCAGAAGGTTTTCATGTCACTGCCATGGCCACTTCCACGAGTTGGTGGATTGTAGTTTTGTCCAAAGGAACCAGATTTATTAACCAGGTTCTTCTTTCTTTCTCGTTTTCTGAGACTACCACCCAATTACTCCTCCCTTCAAGATTTTCCTTTGAAGTGTCTGGAACCAGAAGATTTGGCTCTGATTCGGTTTCTTGCACTAAACTTTAAGGCTGTCAAGCTAGATTTCCAGTATCCGGCCAGAGGCATTCATGAAAGGTCCAAGCAGGGCTATTAAATCACTTTGGCCGAAGACATTCGTGAAAGGTCCAAGCAGGGCTATTATATCACTTTGGTCTCGGCCACTTCGGATGAGGTTGCTTTTATCTTTAGCAATATAGGAGTGCCAGCAACTGCAAATGCAGAGCAAGAGACGCTTCAGACTTCCACTTTCCCTGATGATAATTTGATCAAGGTGACCGGTTCGGCCCCTTTACCAGCATCTATTTGGTTGCATTAGCTTTGCTCCACCAAGCACTTGTTCTCATCTTCTGCAGGAGAAGTGGGCAAGGAATTACTATATTTCTTCTCTTTGCTATGGTCGAACCATTGCTTAAGCTAGCAAATATACGCGCAATCAAGGACGCCTTTGCAAATGACACAAACACTCTGCATGTCTTTTTTGCCGTCAATTGCCCATTTCTTAGGAAGCACCTTCAACAAGTCACCGATCAAGCCAGTATAGAATAGCATAATGGCCACTTCGTCTGATTCCGTATGGAATTAATTGTATCCTCTTTGTCACACTCTTCTGAAGGAAAGTTCTAGTATTGATTCTGAAACCTTTTAAGCTTACAACAACAACAAAGAAAGAATTAGGCCTTCATTTGGTAAATTTTGCCAAGAGGTAACCAACTTCCATACACAAGACGCAACACTTCTCGACAAAAAATTCAGTACATGTTAGGACTCGACGTTCTGGATTGTGGGTCTTGCGTGGTTGGAGTTTTGGAAACCAGACCAGTCAGAGAACCAGCGACTTAATTCATAATTTCAGCAGAGACATCTACTTTTAACCATAGGTTGACCTTATATATGCATAAATGTAACTAGACAAAAGTTCCATGAATTTCACAGAGAAGTTCTGCATCGGTTCTCTACTAATACTTGATCACAACAAGGGAGAGAAGTGAAAGGGTCGACCAGCTTAGTTTTGGTGATCATTTTCAAGTGATGCACTAAACTATCAGTGGGAGGAGAAATTTAGTAGCATCAGGGTTGGAACGAGCTGTCACCAGCAAAGCGGGTATGCAGGGGAATGATCCCTGCTCTGTATACCAGGCAGTTGCAGATGAAGTAAGGATCTGGGTGCTCGATTCTGCATCCGCTTGTTAGCAGACAAAGAAAGGATCAGCAAAAATCTGTTGAAAATAGAGATAAACCAAGATGGTCACTTCCTGAGAAACAATTGTTATCTTAACCTTCAGGACTGTAGAGTCAAATGCAAAAACTACTCGGTTTGTTGAACAATCAGGCGGTTTGGGAGACATTCCTGCAGTGAAGGTTAAAAACTTCAAGAATGGATATTTAACTCTACGTTTACATCAAGCATTTTATATCGCGTAGATTTAACTTAAGGGCAAAAAACGATTGCCATTTCTACCGTTCACATTATACCACTTGGCACTCGCTAAATCTAAAACTACCACTTTACATCTGCCGTGGAAGAGTTTAGATTAAGGTCGTCCATGGCGTCCGCATGCTCATGACCTCGAGGTCATCCCCAAGTGCGTGTGAGCTTAGATAGGAGCATTTTAGGGAGGGAAATGGCAGTTCCTGGTTAGAGCCTTGATAGCTACCGATGTCGTGCAATGCAAATTGGCTGCAAAGCTCAGGGTAAACCGGAAATTTTCAGTAATAGAGGGTGAACAATGACATTAGCGTAAGAAACGAGGATGCCCTGTATTTTCTCAATAAATTATAATCAGACGTCAACCGGAATAACGGCATTTTGCATGTCTTCCCTTTCAAAAGTCCTTTCTTCGCGCCAAAACTCACGGACTCACCTGGCCCTGTCCCTTATTCTCTTCAAGAACCCGAATCCCTTTTCTTTCTTTCTTTTTTTTTTTTTTTTTTTTCCAGAAAAATAAAGAAACGAGGCTGAAAGAAAGAATTTCTGCTTGATCGTCCCTTTCTCTTCAAAAGAAGATCTCCTTGATATCAAAACTTGGTCCGAGACTGGCAGAGATGATGCAGTTCGGAACGAGCAAGATTGGATTGAAGTCTTGGGAGGTAGATATGGATCCGTCTAGAGGTCGAAGAAGCAGGCTTCAAGATGAGAACCGAAACAACACTCCTCCAATCGCAGAACGGGTACCTTGCATGGTTCTTGGAAATGGGTGGTTTAATGGAGAAAGATGCAAGTCAAATCCCATGTTCAATAGTCTGCGAATTTCGGGCCATTCTTGCTTTTTGGTTTGAGAACAGTGTCTTTCTTGTTTTTTATGTTGGTTCAGAACAATTAAACAGAGCAAAAGGGCCGAACATGACAAAGGTTTTTGTAGGTCATCTTCGGCTATTTTATCGGCTGAAGAGAAGGGGGGTTTTCCTCTAATTCACATTGATAACTAGAATCCCCATACGAGTCCCGTTAATTTTCTGTCATCGACTACTTCTGCTCCATTTGAGAACTCCATGCATCCCAGTATCAGATTATAAGTTACCGACACTTGTAACGCTTTTAGATACAATGCAAACGGTTCAGTGATTCGCCATGCAAGATCCAAATACGTACTGAAAATTTGATTGTTTCAGCTTCAGATTGATGGTTCTCCAGTTTACAGAATAGAAAGAAACTGGCAAAGGGAGGTTTCGGGCAAGTTTATGTCGGTCGAGCCATCAGTCCTTCAAGTGATCGCACTGGCGTGGAAGCAGCAGAGGTATGGCTTTGAGGTCTAATTTTATCATTTTCAGACTATACGTTACATTTGCGCCATTACTTGATTCAATGCGGCACTATCCAGGCGGCCACAAAATTTGAGCATGAAGACAGCAAAGGATGTGAAGGGAGCATCCCTAATGAGTGGAAAGTTTATGAGTGAGTCCTTCAGAATTATTGCATGTTAGATTTGGCTATATCATGCTCTTGGATGTGAAACTGAATTAGGGTGTTGAATTTTGCGTCTGTGTTCTGCATGTTGTACTGTGATCTGGGTGAGAGTCACGGCATACAACTGCCACAAGGACATTACAAATTTACAAGGGGCGACAAGGTGACTATTATGTCATGGTATGTGCATTCCCTTCAACTCAGATCTTGTGCCACTAGAATGCAGAGTTTTTCCGTGATCTTCTTCGTATAGGCAGGTCATGGATTTGCTTGGACCTAGTTAAAAGCCCCTTTGGTCAACAACTTCCCGATGTATGCTTCCTTGTGAAGTTAACGACAGTTTTAACAGTGTTTGCCCTTCGGGTTTTCTTAAACTAATCTCTAATTCTCTTTCAGCTTCTGATATTAGCTTTTTCTTTGCTACGTCAGCCTTCCATTGGAAGCAATGGCATGCATTGCCTTTGAAGCAATATCCATACTCAAGAAGCTGCACTGTAGAAGGCAATAGATGATAGCCTCCAATCACGTCTTTAAGAGTTTTCTTCATCAGTTGGCCAGATCAGTTTTTTGGTAGGCCAGACCAACGGAAATATATGCCAGGTCTGACTTTTTGTGATGTTTCTCATGTATGCTTCTTTCCCGTGCAGGTACATCCATGGTGACATAAAACCAGAAAACTTTTAGCTCGGTCCTCCAGGAACTACTGAAGAGCACATTGTTTCTGACCTACCTTGGATTAGGTACCTGCCAATTGCATGAATACTTTCATGGCCTAGGAATTAGTGATTGCAAAGGAGGAAAGCAAATGTATCATCGTTTATTCATGATCTTCCAGCTACAAGATGGCAAGATCCCTCCCCTGTTTCACACATTAAGTACGACCAAACTTGGGATGATGTCAGGTTTAGTCAAAATGATGTTAACATCTTCATATGCACACACTACATGCCTACCTGTGTAATTACTGTTTCATGCACCCAAAGAAAATTTTTACAGAGAAAAATTCGATTTGCAAGTGTGCACACTTAACTCAGTAGAACAAGTAGGCAGAAGAAAGGGCTAGAGTCTCTAATTTACATGCTCGTGTATCTTATCCGCAGCCGTTCGCCTTGGCGAAGACATCAGCTTTCTCTCCCTATACCCAGAGAAGATTTCTTGAACCATAAACCTGCATCGGTCTTTAAAACGCCACTGTTTTTTTCAGGGAGAGGATGAGGCTTTCCTCGTTTGCAAGCAAAAGATGGCCACTCCTCCACACACACTGTGCAACACTTGTCCCTACCCCTACCTGCAGTTCACCGCATTTGTTCTTAATCTGAAATTCGATGAAGAACCGAACTATGCTAGATACATTTCTCTCTTCCATGGGATCATTGGTGAAAATGCATACGTGTGACTGGTGCCCACTGATGTTGCTCAGGTCGTAGTATCCTATTCCTATAAAAAGCAATAGATGTTGATGAAGTTTCTGATTCGAGTTCGTCCTCTAACTGAGCCATGTCTTTCTCCTTCATGTGATACACACATATCAGGTACCAGGAAAGCAAGCGTGGTTAATCATGACGGTGAGCCAGCAATGAGAACACGGATGGGGTTAAAACTAACAAATTGGATAAGCATTTACGATGTGCATCCCCCCAAGAAGCAAAGGTAAGGACATGCAATTTGGATTATGTTTTCCAGGGTACCTTGAGTTTATTGATAATCTTCCTCTTCCTTGCAGATGCTTCTCTAATTTGGACGATGATGACCTGCTCTTACGCATTGAGATGGGACATGCAGAGGGAATGTATGTCACCAGCGCGGCTTAACAGTTCTTGCTCTAAGACATGGAAGATAATAATGGATGATAGTGCCGGCTACACAGCAGATTTCCACTTTTTCACGCGACTCTCTTCCCAAGGTTCTATATGAGCGGCTTACTTTGGAATTTCAAGCATAGTAGATCCCAATAGTTGCCTGTTACAAAATAAATACCAGGAAAAACTTCTGTATTTGACTATTAGGAGCATAGGTACATCAACCTCGTACTGTGGGATTCTTGATTAGGACTGTCTTCACTGCTTGTTTCCTTATTTGAAGGAGTGGATTAGGAAACAATGGTCGAAGAACTACTACATCACTGAAGTGGCTGGAGCAGATGACGGCAGATAGTTGTAATATCCAAGGGTCGGTCCTTGACTGCTTAATTTCTAATTTGATGACTCCTGAGTAAAGCTATACTTCACCATTTACCATTTTTATGGATATATGAATAGGGCCGCAGAAGGTTCGGCAGTCTGATAGGTTTACCAACATATTTCCTTTAAAGTGGATCAATAAGAAGCGGGCCAATATTTTAACGACATCGCCATGGCCACTTCAGGGACCCAGTGGGCAGAAGTTACGTCCAACGGACCCAGATTTACTGACCAGGTTCTTCTTCCTCCTCCTTCCTGGGACTACCCAATTACTCCTCATAGCAAGATTTTCCTTTGAAGTGTCTGGAACAGGAAGATTTTGCTCTGATTCTGTTTCTTGCGCTAAACTTTTGAGGCCGTGGAATTTGACTTGCGGTATCCAGCCAAAGATATTCATGAAAGGACGAGGCAGGGCTATTATATCACTTCGGTAGCTGCCAATCCGAATGAGGTTGCTTTTATCTTTAGTATTCCAGAACGAGTGCCCGCAACAAGTGTAGAGCAAGAGACACTTTGGACTTTCAATTTTCCTGGTGATAGGAACATCAAGGTGATTAGTTTGACCCTTTTACCAGCATCTTTTTGGTTGCCTCCATATTTGCATGGATTTAGAAGTGAGCCGATTTAATACGAAGAAACAAGAACAGCATAGACATATTTAGGCCCGTCCATCAAAATCCTTACTTGATTTCAGAGCAAAACCTGTCTGAGTTCAACATTTCCTGATACGGGTGTCTTTCACCGTTTCACGGAAGCTTAGGTGAGGCTATTGGGGGCTTTATTTAGGGTGCGTTTTCCCATGGCCCTAGGCCAATGTAAATACGGTTTGGCAAATTTTGTAGAGCGTTTTGAAGAGACGCAATTGCATTTCCAAATACTTTTAAAGTCCTTTAGCTCAAGGCTGGTCTAAAGATGCTTTAAGCTTTGAGCTTTAAGCATTTCTGAAATGCAAATACAATTCTTTTTTCCTTCCAACTCTATCCTCACTCAACTTTCAAAATTGTGAAAATGTCTCCACCTCATGCAACATCACCGCCAAGGTTTAGGTTGCCAATAAGGCCAGATCTAGCTGCAAGCAAGTCGGTCTAGCTCCGATCAACCTTGCCTGAAGTTGCTTGACCTCAGCTGGCATCGCCTGGGTCATGGCAATATAGGTGACAGTTGTTTGGGTCATATGACGATAATGCTTGAGGTTGCGGAACCTAGGTGACATCGCCTGAGGTTGCACAACCCCCAAGCTATGCTTAAGGTCCCGCGCGCTTAGGCAAGGCTAGCCGGCAATCAATTTGGCTTGCTTGCAATAGAGTTTCACCGACAAATGGTTTGGGAACCATTTATTTTATAAAAAAAAAAAAAAAAGGTAAAATTGCTTTACAAAATGTAGTTTCCAAACGACATTTTAGCTAGAGTTGCTTCTCGATGTGATTTTAAATTACATTTTACTGTTTGGTTCGCTTAGGAAAATGAATCAATGGAAAATGTTTTCCTAGTCAACAAAACAAATTTTCCTACTAGAACTTAAATTCAAGAAAATGATTTCCTTGTTCAAAAATCAAAAATCATTTTCCAGAAACTCTGCTCTTGAGCATGGGAATGCTAATGCTCATCCCGAAACCCTTGGTAGTAGGGCTAGATCCCCAACACTCAAGCCCGGTCCATCTAGGCTAAGGTCAGACAATTTTTACAAATTTAAAAAGAGTAACTAAAAATATTTTCTTTTTTCTCTTTTTTTCTTCCTTCACCGGCAGCCGGAGAGGGCCAGCGAGCTTGAGCCTCGCCAACTTGGAGCGAGGTTGCACCTCACCAAATTTGGCGCTAGCCGAGCTCAACCTCGCCAAATCCCAACGAGGGCCAACCTCGAGCGACACTCAACCTCAACCTCGTCGAAATCAATGCTTGACACTCAACCTCGACCTCAACCTCACTGGGCTTGACACTCGACCTCACCAAGCTCGACATTTGACCTGGACCTCAACACTCGACAAGCTCAATGCTTGACCTCAACCTCACTGGGCTCAACACTTGACCTCAACCTTAAGCTCATTGAGATCGGACAAGGCTTGAGCCCGCCGGCCTCGGGCAAGCTTGAGCTCCCCAGATGTGGCGAGTTGGAGCCTCACCTAAGGTCAGCCCTCGTTGGAGCCTATCACCGAGGCTTGGCAATTAGTGGAGGAAGAAGGAGAAAGAAAGAAAGAAAAATAAAATAAATAATTTAAAATATCAATTGTTTTAAAAATTACAAAAATTATTCACATCGGCTCCAACCGTCGCCGGCGGTGCCATGTAATACAATTAGTATCCACATCAATAATTTTCAATCAAACGATGACACGGAAAATTAAATGAGATTTTATTTACCAAACGAAGGAAAATATTTTTTTGTTTTAGGTCTTAGTCAAATATTTGAAAATATTGTTATTTTCTTTAAAAAAAATGACTTTCTTGGAAATATTTTCCAAAAATGTTACATTTTTCAGGAAACAAATGGGTGGAAAACATTTTTGAGAAAATATTTTCCACATTTTCCGGTATTTGGTTCACTTAGGAAAATGAGTTAACGAAAAAAAAATTCGCACCAAAACTTAAAATCAATAAAATAATTTTCCCTTTGAAAGAATTGGAAAATATTTTTCAAAATATATTCATAGTCTTAGGGTCCTTAGTTGATGAATATTCTTATAAAAATAATTTTTAAAATATTCAACTCTTTAGTTATTTTAAATTTTCAAAAAATTTTGAATTTTTATTATTTTTTCTTTCTTTTTCCTTTCTCCTTGCATGCCTCAATGATGGCCAGCAGCCCAACAACCAACCGTGATACATGCTGGTGAGCTCGAGGCTTGGCTGATTCAAGCAAGCCCAAGCTATCCAAGACATGCTAGATCCACGCTAGCTCACAACTTGATCGATCTTAGTGAGCTTAAGGCTTGCCCAAGGCCAGCAAGCTCAAACTCGCCTGTGGCCTTCGCTAGCCGATCGCGACAAAGGACTAGGGAAAAAGAGAAAGAAAGAAAATAAAAATAAAAAATAACTAAAAATTCAATTTTAAAAAATGAAATAAAAAAGAGAACAAATAATTAAAAATTTGATTTTTTTTTGCCTAAACTAAATTCATGAGATTGAAATCATTTTTCAATGAGATCCAAACCTTAGAAAATATTTTCAATCATATATTACCAAACAAAGGAAAGTTAACCGTATTCTTGGAAAATGCTTTCCGGGAAAGGATTTTCCTTTATTATTGAGGTTTTTTGCAAAATAAACGCACCTTAAAGTTTTTTGTATTTTTTGAAAGGCTTTTTCCCGTGTTTCCAAACCCTTTCCCTTAAGGGTGCGTTTGTGACTCTTGCCATTCCAAGATGGCAGGTTTATGAGCTACTTCTCTTATCCCCACAAACAGCATCATTAGCTAACATGTGGGATCAATTGCCTAGAGTGCATCTTACACTCTCGGACATTTTCTTCAGCGTTGAAACTAGATGGTTGAATCTTGCAATGCAATAATTTGACAGTCTTACCAGAGGCTTTAAATTGTTCAGCTTACAAACTATAACTTGGGCCATTATGCAATTGCAGGTTGCCTTACACTAAACATTAAACCGCGAAACATGCCTATTATGAATTTAACTGTCACAAATCCAGCCGAAAACAATTTAAACACAATTCACAAAATTCCTCGTATCTCATATTGACACCTATCTTTTCACAGCTTGCTTCCCAGCAAGCACCGCCACTTGTCACCAATGTGGAGAATTAAGAATCACAGAGTGCAGAATTAAGTATCAGAAAGGAGCATACCGCTTGTCACCAATGCGGTAAATTACGCTTACATCAACACAGTAAATTCTAATTAGGCCTAGTTTATTGGCTAATTGGGGTCACAGTACACGTCAAAACATTCCTTCAAGTAATTCAATTCCCCAAAAAGGAACTCGCTAAAAAGTGCTTAGGGACATGTTCTAATATAATGATTGCCCTCATGACATGCACAATCAAAAATTTCGCTCATTTAGGTATCGAATTCCATCATGACATCGAATATTTTCCTTTTGTTAATGCCATAATTTTATGTGTCCAACCTAATAATTTTGATTCCAAAACCTTTAGTGATATATGAGGAAAATCATAATATTGTAAAAGTATAGGTCAAAACTTATTAGTGTTAGACCAATTTATATACTTGTGAAAAATAAGATCATGAGACAAATTAGTGGTTATGAATGAAAAGCAAAAAAAAAAAAAAAAATGGAGTTAATCACAAAATGGAAATTATAATTGTAGGGATAACTTTAAAAACTGAAAGTTAAACAAATTACACTTCTGGCTTAATATATAGATGAAATGTGAGACTGTGAGAACTTTGTTTTTTTCTCTGTCCCATTTTAATTATCAATTGACTCTCTAACTTTTGATGTATTTTTTATAGGATAATTTAAAAACTGTACCTAAAGCTAAACGTCCAAATCCCAAACCTTCTTTAGAAAATGGAGATTCAAGCCCCCCATCTTGCCCTTCCAATATGAGAAGGATAGCCATTGAAGCAAACTCCAATGGTTTATATAATAAAATGGTGTTTATGAATGGAAAAAAAAAAAAAAAATGGGCAGTTACTCTAGTATATAGAAATTGTACTTGTCGGGGTGATTTCGTGTAGCAACAAATGACACTTTCAACCTAGATATATGGATGTCCTAAAAATATTCTTCATGATTCATGTGCCTCTTTATATGCATGCTTTCTTTTCTAGCACAGTAGCACATCTCCCTATAATGAGTAGCTGAAAGCAAGTTTTATGGTCAAAAATTATTTTTGTGGACGTGTGGGCTTAATTTTTGGAGAGATTCATCGAGTGTGATTCCTATATATCATCTAACTAAGAACTCGATTATCATTTTCCCTATCGAGAATTTGATTAATTAGATTACCAATATTATTTTAACTTGAGTGTGAGGTTAAAAAAAGTCAAGAACAAAATGAGAGATGTAAATCCCTATTGTGAATCACATTCAATCTTACCCCGTTAAGTATAATAAATTTAAGAAATGACAGAAACTTCAAAGATATCACATTTAATATCGCAACTTTGAAAATGGTGACACTTTTATTTTGTTCTCATTACCAAGCTACATTTCCAAACTCACTGTGTAAATTGCATAACTTATATGGCTATGTTTGGTCATTTTAATGAACCGATGTTTGATAAATTAGCATTTGATTGAAGTGAAAATCCTATAAATTTTCTCATTTTCAATTTTGTGTATGAAGGATGATATATATCTTGCTATGCACCATACTAGGTCAAGAAATTACTTAACTATGGAAAAAATGAGGGAGTAGAGTATCAAATCAATATCACCTATGTTAGCCGGTACTCTCAATTTGTAGAGATGACTAAGCTAGATGGTTTTAAGAACAATCAAATAGATTGATCCATCAAGTGATATATCAGATTGCAAATAGACCTTTAACCGAATAGGTCATAGCATTATATTAAGAAAAGTTTAACGCATGCATAGTATTCCAATTTAACAAATCAATCTAACTATTACTTTTATTATTTTTCTAGAAAGTAATATCATTCATCGATCGTCTAAAGAGCCGTAGAAGAAGGCATTATTTGTTGGAGAAACGGGAGAACCGAGTTACACTCAATCCTAGCCTTTCCTGAAGTCGGAGTACAGCATAGATGGAGGGCTGAGCAGAGACACATGGGCTAACTTGCAACCACTTACATTGATGATAACTGGGAGATACAGATCCTTTTTCGAGGTTGCTGGCAAGATGTGGCCACTGCTTAAATTTTGACCTGAGGCACTAAAGGGCCAAACGCTCTAAGTTGGGGATTTTAGTTGGGAATATACTGGATTTTGACCACTGGTAAAAATAATGAAAATCTTGTCTCTATTTTGTGAAGGATCGTACTAGACACAACCACTAGTTTGGATTAATAAGTTCCTACAACATTAGAAAGCAAGCATCGGCTTTCTAGACAATTCCACAACCATGTTGATAGAACAATAGGAATATCATGGGTACCCCATCAACATTGACCCACTTAGGGGCATGCTCCTCACCGGAAGGCACATTTCTTATCCAAACATTAGAAGGAGCTCACTCTTGGCCATAACGAGTGTTCACTCCACCCTAAGAAGGATGCACTTGGTCTCAAAGGAATGTGCACTTTGACGTGAAGGAGAGCATGTATTATTTTGAGAAGCATTGGGGGTGTGCAACCAAATTGGTTCTACCCAAGAATTGGACCAAACCACCCAAAAATGAAGTTGGGGAACCGATTTCCATTGTAATCGGTCCAATAACAGGTTCCAAATTTTTGGATCCGGTTTAAGAACAGGTTTCTAGTGAATACCTACTTAGAAACAAGTTCCAAGTGAATACCCACTCAAGAACCAGACCAAACCGCCCTATTTTGGAACCAATTTTATAAGTTAAAAATTCAAAATCTTATTATTTTTCTTCTAAATTCTAACCTCAGCACTCCTTTGTCATTTGTCTTTTCTCATAACTCCTCTCTAGTCTTTCATGTTCCCTAAATTTTTATGAATGAATGGGGAATAGAGTTTTATAATTTATATTTTATTTTATATATTTAAACTTTTTATTATTTATAATTGTAAATGACTATGTATTCATATTATGAATTATTTTTTTTTAGTAGATTAAGATTTCTATTATTCATATTTTACTTTAAATTGTTTCATTACTCATAATCTCATGATTTTGCTATAAAAAATGAACCAAAAAATGAAAAAAAAAAAAAACAAATACAATAGGTTCTCGGTAGACCCTAAAACCAAACCATAAAAACAGAGTAAATATTAGGATCCAAAAACTTGAAACCGATTATAATATAATAGGTTTCAAAACCTAAAACTCATTCGCCTTGTAATCAATCGTCCCTAAAAAAACATGCAATTCATGGTAAAAAGTGAGCAATCTCTTGTGAGGAGGGAGCACTTCACCCTAAAGAGCATGCACATTATTTAGAATAGGACTGCATCTCAGCAGGAATTTTATTTTTTCCATGAACAAGTATCCCTTGACACCCTAGCTAGTTCAAGAAATGGGGGCCAGACAACAACAAGAGGTACCGTGCGAAAGGAGAGGAAGAAAGTACAAGATGAAGGTAAAAGAGTAGAAAGTTTTGTACCGAAGTCAACTGTACCGAAGTCAAACCACTTTTTCCCGTCATTGAAGCATATGTCCAGGCAACGACATTGTTGAGCTGCGACAATTCATGGTCCATTAGTTGTGCCAAGATCAACGCGGAGAACCTTTGTAAATTCCTCAAGGAGCCACATCCCTTATCCATTGTACGCTCATTTTATCTTAACTAGTAAAATGTACGTGCATTGCATATGTTAAGACAATATATGTTTTTGGCGATGTACATAAACCAAATTTGATTAAACATGAGGATTCTTTATTTGACTCTTAAGTGTTATTGAATAAGGAAAATTATGTGACTTTTAAGGGAATCATTGATAATCAGGAATTGTTCTCCTATAATTAATTAAATTCCCTAAAGAAGAAAAAGAAAATAACTTAAGTCATATATATGCACATCATACTGCAATTGTAACGACGTATATCTTATCGTAATTTCAACGTGAAATCATCATATTGAAAAAAGTTAGAAATGTTCTTAATTTCAACAATCAAAAATTCCTTCTTTTTTTTTAATGATTCAATTGTCCATCAACCCTCTTGTAAAGGGTTTCTTGATGACAAGATGTCCCTAAACATTATTTCTCACCGGTGAGCTTTCGAACTAGTAGCCTAGGACTCTATTAAAGGGACGGCTCGATTGAAGAAAGTTCGACCAGAGTTCCAAAAGCGTCTGTACTCTCTCTCTCTCTCTCTCTCTCTCTCTATAAAACGCGGACGAGGAAAGCTCCCTTAGCGTCGCGGAAAGCTCCCTCACCGTCGCACGTCGCCTGATTCCCGTCCATAGCTGGTCCTTCCACCGGCTGTTTGTTTTTTATTTTTCTTTTGCGCTCACCGGCGACTTCTCAAGCTCCTTCCCTATCAATCACATCAAAGCCGTTCTGCATCCATTCAACTTTTGGCCGCTTGGCCTGAGACAAACACTCTTAAAGAAGGGATGACTGACACCAGGACAGGGGTGGCGCAGAAACAAAAAATAAAACAATAACAATAATAAAGAAAAGAAAAGAGAGATGTCAACAATTAAGCAAGCGGGGTGAAATTGCTTTCTGCAGAGGGCGGTACGACTTCATGCAAAGCGCGAGCTAAAACATCAGGCCGCAGTGACGGTCGAGGGATCCAAATCAACTGCAGCTCTGTCCTCTCCGTCGTTTAGACTTCATACATTTGAACGCCAATATTAAAAAGGATACGGAGAGATCTGTTTCGCGTTCCAAAAGGGAGATGGATGGCCCGTTGCAACGGAGGCTTGGGTGCGGCGACCCACCATTTTTGTACGACGAAGCCTCACCCTTGCATATTTTCTTTTTCACCGCCCCGGGCAGGACCCGACACGTTCGGTTGGTACGCCTGCGCACAACCATGTATATTTACATGTCGGGTCCCAAATCTGTAAAAATTATTACAACAAATATTCTTAAAAAGCAACATTTTAATTCGGTAACACAAATGGTTTCAATGGATGGTAAAGTTGTACTTACCCATGTAATCCAAAATTTAGTCATTGTGCATGTATAAATATAGTAGCCCCGCAGTGGAAACCTCTTTTTTTGGAGGGTGACTGTGCACATAATAGAAATTCTGGTTAAAAGAGTATATATTCCATATGTAGCGTTGACATTCAATTTCTATACTAAAAACAGTCTCTACTAAAAACAGGTAATACAGGATAAAGTTATAAGATAATACCGAACGAAAGAAATTAAAGAAAAGAAAAAAACTACCCCCGCACACGCACTCGCACAAACATGTCCATGCACCGTTGCGGAGGATGAAGAGGTTGCCTTGTTCATCATCCACTTTGTTTCTTTATGCAAACCATCTACAGCTCATCTCTACTTCCTCATTCTTATTATGGCTTGATGGGCAAAAATTTTATTTACAAATGGAATGAGAAAAAGCAAAACAGAATTGATTATCAATGGAATGTTGTAGAGCAATCAATGGAGAAAAAAACACCAGCAACACCGATCTACCTGTAAAGGCTATATTTCCATAGTTACCCAGAAAGTGATACACAAATGGATGCAGAGTGTAGAATCAAGAATCGGAAAGAAGCATACCACTGTCACCAATGTGGTAAATTAAGAAATGCAGAGAGCAGAATTAAGTATCGGAAGGGAGCATACCACTTGTCAACAATGCGGTAAATTACATTTACACCAACACAATAAATTCCAATTAGGCCTAGTTAATTGGCTAATTGGGGTCACAGTACACTTTGAAGCATTCCTTCGAAAAATTCAATTTGCCAAAAAGGAGTTTGCTAAAAAGTGCTTTAGGGGCACGTTCTAATACCCAAGAGCATAAGCTTGTTTCCAAGGGAAAGCATAGATCCTGGTAAAATGTATATGATCGTGTTCAGGCTAATTCCTGGTGAAGCGTCTTCAATCACCAAAACCCTTTGACCTTCTGCAGACATGATTTCTTATCAAGTCAAAGCATTGAAGCTAGAGAGCATGGCAGGTGGGAAAAGCTCTCAAAACTCAATTCTTATGTTGAATGCGGCATGAGCTTTAACCAGCCAAAGCAATTTATTGGGATAATCAATTATCTCAGAGATTTTATTCCAAATATCACAAGACTGCTGATTCCATTACAATCAATGCTAAAGAAGCCCCACCTTGGGGAAAATCTTAGACTAAAACAATCGCTAAACTTAAGGAGATCATGCAAACTCTTCCTCCATTACAAATCCCATCAAGAGGAAAGAGAATTCTCTAAAGTAACGCCAATGATGAATACCGGGCAGCCATCTTGTTTGAAGAAATTGATGATAAGAGATACCTGTGTACTTACAAAAGTGGGAAATATTCCTAGGCTGAAATACATTATCATTCCATTTTCAAAGAAATCTTGACGGTGAAAAATGGAATAAAAAAGTTCGAATTCCATCTCATTGGTCATCACTTCCTAGTAGAATTGACATGGCATCCTTTCCCTAAATGACCAAGTTCAAACAGAAGTAGATTACATATTCCCAACCGCTTTGATGGGCTGAATAGTTTTCAAAATACTCTTTTGAAACCAAACACATTGCTAAGAAAAAGAACATGCTTGCTGACTCTAGTCAAGACCAAAGGCACTAGCAGAAATCAACATGAACATCATGAGGCATGATTTTATACTTTTCACCACAATGAAAAGTATAAGATCAAAAGAATACGAGATTGGCTAAGCTGGCAATACCTCCAAGAGATTGTTGAACAAATCCAAAATGATTCAATCCTTTATCCTTTTCAACATGTACATCGTGAGGCATGCTTTCCATACTTTTCACCACAATGAAAAATATAAGATCGAAAGAATACGAGATTGGCCAAGTTAGCAATACCCCCAAGGAGAATATTGAACAAATCCAGAATGACAGTCTCACTAAAATTTGGAAAATCTTATGTGGCAATGCCACACAAATCTATTCATACTTCATGGAGGTTCAATCCTTTATCCTTTTCAACATGTACATCATGAGGCATGCTTTCCATACTTTTCACCACAATGAAAAGTATAAGATCGAAAGAATACAAGATTGGCCAAGTTAGCAATACCCCCAGGAGATTATTGAACAAATCCATAATGACGGTCTCACTAAAATATGGAAAACTTTATGTGACAATGCCACACAAATCTATTCAAACTCCATAGAGGTTCAATCCTTTATCATTTTCAACATGTACATCATGAGACATGCTTTCCATACTTTTCACCACAATGAAATGTATAAAATCAAAAGAATACAAGATTGGCCAAGTTAGCAATACCCCCAGGAGATTATTGAACAAATCCAGAATGATAGTCTCACTGAAATTTGAAAACCTTATGTGGCAATGCCACACAAATCTATTTAGACTCCATGGAGGTTCAATCATTTATCCTTTTGGATTAAACTCCGGCTATCCATTCATACACCCTCTAATCTAGAAGGAAGATGACTTCCTTGATCAACTCCGATGATTATTGTGGTATTTAACCAATAAATACTTAATATCTATCGAAATTCCAACCAAAAGGTTCATTGCCAACCTAACTAGGACATTTGGGCTCGAATGAAATCCTCCTACTCACTAGAAGCACCTTCTACAGCAAGAACTAAGAACTGTTCGACCAAATCTAGAGATCCATACTATTATGTTCTTTAGATTACCATGGACTTTTGTAAAAAAACAATGGCATCATTACATGTGCTTCACAAAGTATAGGAACTACATCCTATAAACCTCAACCGCACCTTAAGGAAGCTCGAATTTACAAATCCTTTCCAGGTCCTGTTGGTTGCTGTGAACACCAGTACCGAGAACTCCAAAGAGTTTTGTGCTAGGAGAACAAGACCATCCCTCAAGATGTATGAAATTATAATGTACCAACTGTATGTGATCATTATAGCCTTGCACCAAAAGCTAAAAAAGCACTTGAAGAATTCAAACGTGCAAGGACAAGCCCATCACATAAACAAGAAATGACAAACACTGATGATCCTACACAATCATCACAATATCCCTATGCCCAATGGGGGGCCCTCTCTCTCAAGACCCCTATGATCAAGGATCTCTGTCCTCATCCCTAAGGATGGACACATCTTATTATACTCAACTATCAAATTGAACTCAGCCAAACCTACCTGTTGACACTCCAAGATCTTCTATGACTCATGAAGAAGTATTTTCATCAAATGATGCAAACATGTGGAATACTCGAAGCCCCTCTAACATTCGACTTGCAAAACTTGAACAGAAATACAAAGAACATCTTATGGTAGAAATGCATAGTTCTAATGACTCAAACTATGACTATAATGCCCATGATGGAAGAGATTGCTAACTATAGCAAATCACTATAACAAGTTACTATAGGAATAGGCTAGGGAAATCATTGTTCATTGTCACTATTCATATTGCCAAGAATAATTCCTTGATTAGATTTTCTAGAACCCCTGTTTATTTAGGACCCGTGAGCTTGGTCCTTATTTGCTTGTGACCTCTTAGTGCCTATAAAAGGCAAGGTGGATGTAATATGTTGGGCAGAGTCCCTTAAAGTAAAGTGATGTTTTGTTAAAACTCTCAATGTCTTTCTAAACACTTCTTCTTCTCCAACTTAGTAGGATCCTCTAAGAAATGCAGCTCTGATAGTTAGAAATGTTACCATCCTGGCATCTCTGAGTGTTTCTAGACTTTGAACTAAAAGTCTAAGTAGTTTTCTACTAAAAGATGTCCTTGAAGGGCTTGAACAAGAGGTTCGCCTATCAAGGGAATGCATACTTGCAGAAAACTAACTCCGTCTTCTCTAGTTCTAAGCCTAAGTCCATTCATAGTCCCTTAAGGATCGGCCATAAGGTCATGAATGGATCGACCATAGGCCATTGGCCATGAGATCAATCGGTTCGATCGGTAAGGCATCAAGGATCAATTATGGTTCGACCAACTGACCGGTTACGAATTGGTCAAGATGTTAGCTATGAATTATCTACCAACCATACCGATGGGATAGAATCACTAGCTTATAAGATGATCTTTTGATCATGAGGATTGATCATGGGATGATTTTGGATTAGCGAATGGTCATGAGTTAATTCGACCGATCGCAGTGCCCAGCCGCGGGTAATTCTGCCCAATTATGCACTGATATATGGACGATCTGACTTGATCAAATGAGATCGCCTTCGGACCAAAACCACATCATTCTCTATTTAATTCTTAGTGATCAGAAAGAAATTGTGAATTGGTGATGTCTAATTGTGGAATGGTAATGCACCAGCCACGAACCATATGGATGGATGTGTCGATTGGAATGAGCTCAAGGATAGACTCGGCTATTTTATCACTAATTCTAAGGTCCATGAGTGCCTTGGCTTAGTGCTAGGCCATAGGTAGCCTTAGGATTGGCCTTGATTGACCGAAGGACCAAGGATCGCCATTTAGGCCAACCGACCATCCAAAGAAACAGTTTGGGCGAGCATGGGGTGTGATGACCAAACCTCGGGTGTATTGCAAATGGTCATTAAGGGATGTACACAAAAAGCCCTTGCCTGCTTCCCATTGCACTTCCGATGGCCTATTTCCCATGATTGTCATATTCTTTGGAAATGGACAAAATAGAACCTTCTAGAATATCCTAAGTTCTTCTTGAAGAAAGATGACTCGTCACTTTGGATAGATATTTTTAAATTTGGTAATGATTACCAAAGATCATCTTGGGAATTAAGTAAGGGACTTTTTGACAAATGAACCAATCAATCGAAAACATATAGAAGATTCTAGAACGCATCATTAAATGCAAGGATGAATCATCCCACTTAAGTGTCCTTTAAAGATTTGATAATGATGGCTCAAGATTTTCCTTGGGGAAGAAGCAAATGACTCAAGGGCTTAAGTGGACCAATAATAATAGAACTTGGTGGAATATTCTAGAATGTCAAAACTTAGAAAGCAAGTTCTTGAATTTAGGCATGTGCTAAATATCCAAACCCCGTAATTAAATAAATCTAAGCATTTAATGAGAATGGTAAATCATTGGTGTAGGTGTCCATGAAAGATATGGTCATCATTACCATAAAATTTTCCTTAGAGAATAAGCAGGCAAAGCCATGATGGCATTGTATAAATGGTCCAATAAGAATTAAACAAGTAAGCCTTCAATCATTACATTAGGCCATTAGGTGTGCCACCTTTAAAAATAGACATGATACCTTATAACTTAGGCTTGCCACCTCAATGTCATAGTCGTGCCACTCCGAAAAATATGATTGGGTCATTTTGATGAGTAATGATGAGGTTGGTGTCTATAAATAGGGGAGGCTCACATTCATTTCCACCACTTTACACCTTTTGCCATTCACGCCTATCCTCCTGCTCTTTCTCTTCTCTCTTGGCCTCGCATCCTCAACCCACCAAGCTATCTAGGTCGGTTCTTAAGTTTGCCGAGGTAAGTAAGGTTCATCTTTCTCCTCTTGGAAGGTAGATTTCGTTGTTGAGGTTAGCATAGTGCTCACCCGTCAAGTCGTGGGTGGTGTGTGATGTCATTTGTTTAGTTTTACTTGCAATTGTGTTTGGTCATGTGCTTGTGTCATGTACGTTTGGAAATGAAGCCGAGGTTCGCTCAAATTGAGTTTATCTCAAGGCAAGGCTGTCTAAACCATAAGGCCTAGAATCGATATAAATTGTGTACCGGTTCCAAATCTCACTTGGTACGAGGATCGCCTAAGGCCGCAAGGTCCTAGATCGACATTGAGGCGTGCCGATTCTAAACCTTGATCAGTACAAGAATCACCTAAACCCACGAGATCTTGGTAAGGCACAAAAGGGTGCCGATTTTAGGGTTTGGTTTGGTGCGGAGACCTTCCGCTTGATGTTGAATCAAACCAAGAGCTGATGATCATTCACAGTACGTGGTATGTTCACATCGAGTTGAACTAAGGTCCTTCAAGCTTAGGATCTTCACCTAAGCGAGGTGCACCTAGCCTCAAGGTCACGGATCAGCATTGAAGCGTGTCGTTTCCGAGCCTTATCCAGTGCGAGGATCGATGCTAAGTGATCGGTTCAAGTTACGGACCAATGATTGTTCCAAGCATGTCTATTAGAGTAGTGCAAGAACTCATGGCACACACGATCGAATGAGTACGCCTTCAAGCCATGTATGTGTCGACTAAAAGAAAAGATAAGAACTAACTTGTGTGATGTACTTGTGTGTGTGCACTTAAAGAGAAAAAAGCGTATGTTGTTATATAATGTTGGCAATGATGTCTCATTCATTGAACGAAATGCCCTGATTGAGCTAAGAAGTCCTTGAAAGTATGGGATGCCTAACTTGATAGCCGGAGGCCCTGGTTGAGCTAGGAAGCCCTTCAAAGTATGGAATGCCTGACTTGATGGCCGAATGCCCTAGTTGAGTCAAGAAGCCCTTGAAAGCATGGAAAGCCCTTGAGAGTATGGAATGTCTGACCTGAAGTCGGATGCCCAACCTACAATTGGAAGCCCTTGAAAGTATGGAAAGAACCGTTTATACGATTAATGAACTTATTGAAAATGTTACTATGTAATTTTGATAAGTTTGTTTAGTGAAATAGCTTATTTGGTAAGTTGAAAGTGGATCACATACAAATAATTGAGATGTGGCAATAGACTTACAATTGATCTACCATCGACACTGTTTGCGAGTATTGTACTTGCTAGGGTTTAATGATTTATGATTTTATAGTAGAGAACTAGGAATTTTATTTTTTGAGTTTTTGCAAAACTCACTCTATTATCTTTCAGTCTTGTAGGCATGAAAGTCTCATGTTAATATTGAGAGCTGCAATCATGCTAGAGGAGATGGGAATTTCCTTGACTTATATGGAAAACTTGTAGTGTGATACAAAAGGAAAAGAGAGCCCTTAGAGAAAGGGTTTATAAAAGTCTTATTATAATATAAATCAGTGTATTTTATGTGATGTATATCACAATCTTCTAGCTATTGTTTGTTTAGGAAGTTACTTGTTCACATTTCTGCATGTGCATGATAACAAAATAAAAGGAATCGGGACGGCAACAAGCCTAGGACATCGCAAAAATAACCCTTGCCGCTCATGACCTTGGGGATGGAGTCGGGGTCATGACAATTTATCTTTTAGATTTTCTTTCTTTGTGAGATTAGTATTTTTATTTTGAAGTTATGTGCATCTTTTTCATTTGAAATAATTTTTATTCCAACCAAAGAAAAATGTGCGGACAAAGGTCTCTTCATTATATCTGTCTTCTATGTATATGGTTTTCCATTGTCAGATATGTGTACTTCTGTTCTGATAATTCAGTCTCTTTCACAACAATGGAGTACTAATTCTCCAGATTCTGGTCCGTTTCCTGCAAATGTTCCATCATGTTGCCAAAGCCCCTTTGATCCTAAAGGCCATTTAAGGTGATTTCTTGAGATTCTGATCTTTCGTTCTTTTTTCTCATTTTAGGACCTGCTCATGGGGAAGAGGGGAGGGACTAGTATGGGTAAGGAAAGACGGAAGATGATAGGAAGCTTGATATCAAGCTATTGCCACTCTGAAAGGACACCCACGATCGTGGAAAATAGATTTTATTATTTTGCGGAAGACATGACATTTTTGAAAAATGTTATTCAAATGTGAATTTTTTAGAAAAATAATCATATTTTTTTAGTGTTTGATTAAAACTTGAAAATAAATAGGAAAATATTTTCCATCGTTTGGAAAGGAAAATAACTTTATTTAAATAGACATGCCCTATGCAATACTAGTAACTTGGGCATGGGTAACCAAAGAATCAAGTACGGGCACTGGGGTATCGAGTCCAGCTTCTGCTAACTAGGTCTACAGGTTGGGCCCAAGCCTGGGTCCATTGAGGCCAAGCACCGGACTCCATGCCTGTGTTTCGCCGCATCCCAACTCGAGTCCATCAAGGGAGAGTGCGGAAAATTATCAAGGTCCCAAGCCTGACAACATTATAGAAATTTTTCGGAAAAAATCATTCAAAGATTATTCAAATTAACAACCTTGATTACTAATCTGATGTTCAAATTAACGGTAAAGTTAGGTGTGATTTTGCTTTAAAAACTCACCGTTGAATGAATAATACGTGGTGTTCAAAGTTAATAATGTGATTCTTTTACCATATTACAAGTGAATTTAATAAAAGTAGATCGACTAATCGATTTATCGAAAAAAGAAAAATTACGCAAAAATCCCCCACACCTTAGCCTGTAGCCAATTCGCAAAGTTGATAATCCGCCATGGATGCACAAATCGAGCTCGCTCACATACTCTGGACTTCTCTTCTTCACTCGGTCTCTCATGGCGCGCCCGATTTATCTGGACACCGAGCCTCTTCTCCCCGAATCTACTTTGCTTCGGTTATCTTCTTCCCCATTTCGAAAATTTGGAGAAGATGGTGTTCAGTGTTGTCGGTTTCTGATGATTTTGGAGCCTACTCTCTCTCTCCTCATCCTCAGGCGTCTCTCCCCTTCTTTTCCCGACCCCTAAACCCTCCTCTCTCTTCGCCGGTAGACGCTACTCCTCCGCCTCTCCCTCGCCTCCTTCGCCGGAGCCGCCGCCAAAGCCTTCCAACCTCTTGCCTCGCCTCAGCTTCGTGCTCGACCAGATCGACGCGATCGAGAAGGAGCGCGAGCGGTCTTAAAAAGGACGAGACTCTCTAGCGGATACGCGCCTGGCGCGATGGGAAATGCTCCCCGTGTTGTGGAGCGCGGGCATCCGTGATGGACCTGGTGGTGAGGATGAGAGTTCGAGAGAGCGTGGGCATTTATGGAGAGAATGGGTTGAGTGGATGGAGAGACTGGTGCAGCAGAAAGATTGGGGGGAAGGTGCAGCTGAGAAGGAGACGAAAAAGTGAGAAAACTGGGAAAAGAATTATTTCCCTTTTCCTCAATTTTAGAAGAGTATTTTTCATTGGCTGAAAAATGTTTTCTTTTGACTGCTAATTTTCCAGCGCCAAATGTGGGAACATAAGGAAAACTACAAAATAAACTGAGTGTTAACGAAGCAACTAACCTCATCTTTTACATTGTGGTTCATTTGCGGTTCACACAGAAAATATGAGTTTTGTCCAGTAAGGTAAGAGAACTGCAGTTTTCTCCAAATTTCAGGGCTTTTCTCTGTACATACTTAATAGTTCGCTATCAATTTATTTTTTATATGGGATTTTACAATGGGGATTTACAACAGTGACTTTGAAGCCAAAGGGGAATAGATCTGACTTTGAAGGCTTTTTGATTTTTTTTTTTTTTTAACTTTATTTCGCTGCAACTTCGTAACGAATTTAATCCAGAAGAAAATGTTGCAATGGACAAACATGAAGAAGACTGAAACAAGAGAAACATCATTTGATAATGATAAATAGCAGCCAAATATCCATCATTCGGTATATTTAAAGAGGGAAATGAGCATGCTGAAGGCAGCAGGAAGATCATTCATATCAGTTAGTTTGATAGGGTGAGAAAATGTAAGGTTAGTGGGCGTTACAAAGGCTTTATGTACGAGGGATGATGCTTCTTTCTTGGTTTCCTGTTATGCTCTCCAATGTAGATGGCTATCCTATTTACGGTCCCCCGGTGACTGACAGGTAGAAGAAAGTCTTCTCCAAGAGCTTCAGCGTGGGCTCTTCTTTTATTAAAAACTTTAACTCAATGGACTTGACTTATTAATGTATTAGAATCAAAGGTATATATGCCCCAACAATATATAAAAGAAAGGAAATAATCTGATAAGGAAATTAGCTATTCTAGAAAATAATGAGATACCAAATAATATCCCCGATATCTTCTCTAAAAATATTATCTGATAGGGAATCATTTAATATCCCTAAATATACTTCAACAAGAAAACAAAAAAATGGAAAAGAAAATAATATTGAACAGGGAGGCAAAGAGGGTTTCATTTGTTGTAGCTGAGCGCAGAATATACGGTCTGAATTATGGTGAGCGCGAAGAGGAGAACGGCGGCGATGAGAGACAATATAACCCAAGGATTCCTGAAGTAGGTGTGGATAAGATTAGCCCTCCACTTGTGCCTCCTCTTCTTGCAGTACTCTCTGACCCTGTTGATATCGTCTCGAAGACTGCTGTTGGTGTCGAGCATCACACAGTTGGCCAGAGAGTTGAACAGCTTGGCTGCCGCCTCATCGCTCTCCATGTGATTCTCGATGATGCCCTTGGCTTGGAGCAGTGTGACATCCTGCCCTTTATCAATGATGTTGTCCATGAGGAAGACGTAGGACGTGACCTCATTCCCGGCCCCGACATGGAAGTGCTCAAATGCGATAAGGTTGAGGTATGTAGACTCGGTGGCGTCGTCCACTTCGATCGAGGGGAGCCTCAGGACTCCGCTGTCAAAGGAGACGTCCTTGAGGCTGCTGGTCCCGCTCTTCCTTAATCGGATCCCATGCTCGTGGAGCTTGGTGGCCGACCAGATCGTCTCCCCGCACAGCTCCGGTGGGACCTCATTGGACTTGACCTTCTTTTTCTCGGGCTTCTCCTTTTGGAACAGCAGGCTCTTTCTATAGACGTCCAGGATGTGTAGGCATTTGCCAATGTCGTTGTTGAGCGTGGCGGAGGGGTCGAAGAAGTTGAGGATGAGACTGTTGATGAATACGTCACCCTGCGTCGTTGGAGTATAAAGTCAGTGCCCTGATACGAGATTGTCTTCGTATGATTACTACTTGCATAAGAGGTGTAGAAAGAAGTTTCCGATAGATCTAATAATGAAATTGTTGGTTGGTCTCGAATCGGTCTCACGGATCCCACGTGGAGTCCATCTGAAATCACTGAGATGTACTGTTAGGTTAGCATAGTATCGCTGGTTGCGAGCATACAATAACCTCTCTTACAATCGAGTGAAATTTAAGAAACTAACCTTCTCGCCGTATCCCTCGACGGTGACCAGCCGATCCAGCACTAGCATTGGTAGCTGATTCTCCAGCATCAGCATGTCCTGCTCTATGTAAGGCATTATGTGGAGCTTCCCATGGTCGCTGAAGATGGGGTCGTTGACCGCATAGCCGTCCACCTGTGTCTCAGTCCTCAGGATCTCGAGCATGAAGCAGCCGTCAGTGATCATCACCTTCAGGAATTGGCCCGCCGCTCCCTCACTGCTGCCCACCTTCCACGTTGGGTCCAGTGCATCGTAGCTTTCCTCAAGGGCCTGCGCCACCTCCCTCAGGGAATCGAGGAAGGGCTCGAGGCGCTTCCCGGACCGCTTGAGGAAGCGGCAGAGCGCGCGGTGCTTGTGTTCCTCCATGGGGAGTAGGTGCTTCTCGCCGTGGTGGTAGGGGCCGAAGGAGACAACCCGCGGCTGGTAGGCCTTGCGGTTGAGGTCAGCAATGCAGGAGCGGACCTTGTAGATGGATCGCTTCCCCCAGTACTGTTGCTGGTCAGAAGGTGGGAGCTCGCGGTCGAGGCTTTCATTGACCTGGACGATCCAGTCTGTCTCATTCGGGCCCGAAGGAGGCATGGTTCCGCTAGATCCACAGGTTTCACAAGTTTGCGTTCCGGAGCGTTTCATGTTCTTGTTTTTTCTTAAGCTGAAAGAGAGTGAGAGGAGGTAAGCTTACAGGGAAGAGTATTTTGGGAAGAGTACTTTATGGCACTAGGTAAAAGACAAAAAGTGTTGAGGTAGTGTCCATGAAAAACGAGTGAATCGAATTGCTTCAAGGTAGGGTCCATGAAAAACGAGTGAATCGAATTGCTGCACGCCATCCACATAATCGACTATGTACGAGCCTTGAGATTTAGTGAATCTCCTGAGTGTCCTTTTTCCTTTTTTTGTGGTCAAGAATCTCTCAAGTGTCCGCCTCAACTAAAATGCTCGTATTAAATTGAGTAGATGTCACATGATTTGGGTGAAGACTTACTCACCTACTTGACGTGACATTAAATTTATAATTTTTACCTTTGAGATTATCTAATCTCTTACTTGGGTCTCCTTTTTAGTACTTAATGCCCTTTTCCATCCAATATAGGTTATGCAACAACAACAAAAATATATATAATTCAAAAAGAGTGACTTCCCGATAATATATATATAATCGGTTAGCTCATGGTAATTTAAGTAACATCAATACGCGACACGATATGATACGACACGTCGACATATCATTTCTCAAAATAAAAATTCGACACGTTTAGACACATTGTATATTAAATAAATATTTTTATTTTTAATTAATTTGATTCAAATTTAAATATAATTAATTAAAAAAGAGCCTATAATGAATTTACACTAATAATTTTAATAAATTAACAAAAGTTATTGATGAAACTGATGACTAACAATAAATTAGAATTAACTTATTTAAATAAATTAATGATTTTCTAAAATTTATTATCATTCAACATTCAATACTTTTATTTTTCGAAATTACTTTTTAATTTCATTTAATTATTTTTCCGATTAAATAAAAAGTCGCCTCCGAGGGTCCACCCCCACCCCCACCCCCAACTCCCTTTTTTCTCTCGTCTCTTTCCCCTACCCTCAAATTTTTTCACTTTTCTTTCCTTCCCCACCACCTAACAGGCTATCAACCTATCACTTCCCCCTCCCTCCAACACGCCAAGTCCCTTTTTTATTCTTTTAGTTTTCTTCTTAAAACCCTAGTAGCGCCCTTCCTCTCCTCTTCCTCGCCGCACGACCCCCTTCCTCTCTTCTTCCTCTTGATCTTTGCTTGCTCTCAATTCTCATCACAATCGTTCACTGCCTCGCCTCCAGCCCTTCCTCCCTCGCAGCTACAGCCTCGTCGCCGATCCATCGTAGCATCATAGAATGACGGCCCTCGCCTCAGTCTTTGCTCTTTCTCTCGCCGTCTCTTGCCATCGCGGGCTTGCCGTCGCTCGCAGCCTTGTCTATGCTCCCTCGCCCTTGCCTCCACCCTCCATTGTCTTTCGAACACGTGTGTCGAGAAAAGTTGACTGCGTGTCGAAAAATCCGACATGCGGTCAACACATGTCCGAGCATGTCAACGTGTCCGACACGCTCCGACACATGTCAAACACGACACTGAAGCACGTGTAACGTGTTCGTGCTTCATAGATAGCAATCATATAACTTCTCATAAATTAACTTTAGGGGGCACACAAGTCATGTTATAATTGTGTCAAATTTAAAAAACTTCCATTGGCTTTATATGGAGAAAGATTGATTCTAGCAAAAAGATATATTAAATCTCATATCAAAGTCAAACTAGTATTGCAAAGTTAATTTTATAAGTTAAACTAAATATTATTGTTGGTTTTTTTTTTTTTTTTTTTTTTTTGGTTTCGAGTCACCTTGGCGTAATCAACTGCGAGCATTTATGACCCTTAATCAAGAAGAACTTGGATACATTACAATAGCTTATAAGCTCCAATCACGAGGTACTTCAATCTATTATAATTGCTATGATTAGTAAACAGTAAACACATATATCTCATGAAAAATGTTGATTTAATCCAAAAGGACTAAGTCCATCGACCAATTAAATTAATATATCAGTTTGGGAATCAATATTCTATACTAGTTTCAATATCCCAAACATAACTTTGACTCTGTACTCTTATTTTGGGATAGGTATACTGAAAGTCTTTAAACTTGCAACAAATGCAATCAAATCCTAAAATTTATCAAATTTTTACAATCAAATTCTTCCGTTAACTCCGTCCAACTTGATTAATGGAAACATGCTTACGTGACTTGTTTTTATTATTTTTTCTCTCATACGTGGCCATGATGTGGGTAAAACATGAAACATAAGACTAAAATGATGTTGTTTTAATCCAAATCTAATTTTAAAATTTTTTAATAATATTATTATTTAAATAAAATATTAAAATAAGCTAATTAATCATATTTGAACCAAAATAACATTGTTTTAGTCACGTCATGCCACATAGGAGAGAGAAAATATTTCAAAAAGCCACGTTAGCATTGTCCTTAAGATAAGTTAGACGAAGTTAACGGAAAAATTCGATTGCACCAATTTGACAAGTCTTAAGATTTGATTGCATATTTTAGAAGTTTTAGGACTTAATTGCACTTTCATGATAAGTTTTAGAACTTTCAGTGCACAAGGTCAAATTCTCTTATTTAAAATGCCCAAATTCTTATGCTCCATAACTTTTTTATATTAGGGAATTCTTATAATCCGCTCTTTTGAGATAAATTACATGGCGTGCATCTTAATCCTCGAGTTCTAATTACCAACATTGATGACCCATTTTGGGTCCCTCACATTCAATTTTGATCCCAAATAAACCAACCCTTGGACATCACTTTCTTGCTCAAAGAGAAAGTGCGATGGATTCTCTTTCATAAACAATTGAAGGCTCTTGTTATTTTATGAGATTACTACCAACTATTTTCAAAGTTTAAAATGTTAAATAAATGCGTGATTTAATATTTAAATTTTCTAACAGCTCTAGTGGATTCACAAAAACAAAAATACCAATCAAAGGCCATTCACTAATTCTGCTCTTGGACTTGGGTCCAGACAACAATTTCTTCTTAAATCAAGGCATATCTACTTCTAGGCCTGTAAATACAAAATGCATACGTGAATTTTTTATACAGGAAATTTTTATGATTTTAGACGGGCCAAAGAATTTCAAAAGAGGCAAAGATCTTTAATTTCAACAATGTTTCTTTAGGGGTCTTAGCGAATCTCAATCGTTGATATAGACCTCATATGTACTGAACAACCGTTGATATTTATTGAGACACTAAGAGGAGTATTGTACAATACAGAGGATTCAAGTAATTACGAAAGGTCTGGACATGCCTATCCATACCTACTCTTTATTGAATCTTAAATTGGGTTGGACCACAGTTCATTCCATTACCAAAATTTTCTCTTTGATCTATAATCTCCATCCTATCTATTTCCAAATGACGATGAAGAGGTTCTAGTCCAAATTTTGAAATTAATAAGACATAGGGTGTGTTTGGAAGAAGCTTTTGGGAAAAGCCTTTAAGGAAATGCAAAGGCCTTTGGTCTAAAGGGGTTTGATGAAATGCAAAAACTGTTTAGTAAACTATAATTGAAAATCTCCTTGAGAAGCAACTTTGGGGAAATGCTGTTTGGTAAACACATATTTGGGAAGTCCTTTAGCGCGACCAATTTAAGTTTTTAATTTTTATTTTTTAAAATTGAAAACAAAAATAATGATTTTTTTATTAAATATTTTTGCACTAAGATGTATATATAAAAGAGATATATTAACAAATTCAATGACTTTTTTATATATATATTTTTGCACTGAGATGTATATATAAATGAGATATATTCACAAAAAGAAAGAGTAATTTCATTATAATAAACATGATTACATATGCATCAAAGAAATAAATAGGTTTTCATTGAAAATTACAAACATCCTCAAGTATTTACTAAACTCATTGCTATTTGATCACGTAAACGCGCCATGTCAAGAAATAAATTGTCATTTGAAGCACCGTCCCCTCATTTGTATTATGAATGTCAACTGAATATCCATAATTGAGATCCAAATCTGCTCTTGCAAAATGTCTATCATTGGCGGCGTTTCGTCGTATATAATTATGCAAAGTCATTGCTGCTATAACAATTTTTACTTGCTTTTCAAAGGGGAAACTTGGCATATGCTTTAGGATCTTCCACTTCTTCTTCAACACACCAAAAGCTCACTCAATTTCCGATCGCAACAAGAAATGAGCACGATGATAAGCAATTGTAGCTTGAGTAATTTCCACAAGTTGATTGAATTCCCCGTCCTTATTTTCATGAATTTCTCTTTCAGGAGAATCGTCCATATCTATTTAAAGTAACAAAACAGTAAGAAAAGTGATGAATAATCATCCATCAATAGAACAATTATTTCCCATAATATATACGCAAATTCCACCAAATCGAAATAACATAAACTGAAAACACATGTTACACATTAGAACATAATCAGAAGAAGAGTTCACAAGTGGTGCAAATTAGCAACAGAAAATAAATCTCACATTACAACATAGATTAATATGAAAGAGCTCAAAGAAGTAACTAGCACCCTAGTGGCGACTATTATGCTTTTTCAACTTATACTTCAGCTACTCAACTTTTTCTTCATCTTCATCCAAGTTCATAAAAATCTGCCTATTGTCTTTCTTTTCAGCAAAATGTGAGAGTGCAAAAAAAAAAAACAACTTTCTGTCTTGCTTAATCTTAGGTATGGCTTTCAATGTTTGCACAATTTCTTTGTAAGGATCAAACTCCCTTGCAACCGATGTTGCATTGCTCCTACTTTCAACAGCTGAACAAAGTCTATCGATTTGTGATTCTAACTTATCAGGTCCACTCAATTTTTTTCATTTCTTTCCTCGAGCTTGCTTCGTTAAACTTTCTACTGTTCTTTTCTAGCTCTTACTTTGACTTGATTGGGCATTTGTTTCACATACATCACCCTCTAAAGTATCATAAGTAGATCCTGTGCAATCAAACAGCGTTGAGGACGGCAACTGGCTGGCGAGTGGCCATCGTCGGGGTTGGGGTTGGGGTCGGGGTCGCGGCCGCCAAGCGCGGGGGCTGTCGAGGACGGCAACTGGCCGAAGATTTAGGGTTTTGAATTGGGGCAGACACCAAACGGTGTTGTTTTGGTGTTAAGATGCTGACTGTACTCTCCGGCGAGCCACATCAGCTTTAAAAATTAATTAAAAAAGTGCCACGTCGGATTTCCAGCCAACCAGATCGAAGTTGGCACCAAAGTGAGCGTTTTTCAAACTTTTTGGCACTTAAGTGATCCGACAGAAACTTTTGGTACCAAAGTGAGTGCCGTACACAACTTATGGCACTGATAATGTACTTATCTCTATAAAAAGTGCACGTCTCAGTGAAGTTTTTCTTCTTCGGCTACTACACCCTTACGAAGCCGCAGACTTTCACGATCCTTGAAGCTGAGCAAACCTTGAACGCGTGATAATTTTGTACCGTGAGTTTATACCCAAGTGAGTTGTTTATTTATAAACATTTTGGGTTTGGGGTTAAATCTAGAAGTGAGAAACACTCGAGCGTGTGAGCAATTGTAAACTCTGATTCTCCGATTATAGTGGATTATTTGTTGTTGGCTCTCCCCGTGGACGTAGGTACCGATACTCGGACCAAACCACGTAAATTTCTGGTGTCATTATTTTTCTCGTTTATTTCTCGGGTGATTTTGCGTTGACGTAAATTGCAAGATCCTGTCGTTTCCGCGTATTATATCCCAACATATAGGATGCTAAAGAAATGGGAGAAGATGCTGGTCAGTATCAACCAGGTGTTGGATGATACAGAGGATAGGCAACTGAACGGCGATCTCGAGGTGAACTTGTGGCTCGAAGATCTCAAGAACTTGGCCTACGAGATTGAAGACTTGTTGGATGAGTTTGCCAAAGAATCCCCAGAAAACAAGTCCAAGGCAGAACCCGACACTAGCAAGGCACGTTTCCTTCTTTCGAGTTGTTGCTTCATATTCAACCTGAGAGCATTTACGTTCAACCACACAATAAGATCCAAGATAGAAGAGATGGATGGTAGATTACAAGAGATCATAACTCTAAAAGATAATCTCAGCCTAAAAGTGAATAACGAGAAGCGATTAGCACACGTCCAACACAACAAGCCGGTTCCCACTACAGACTTGACAAAGCAATTTTTCGTTGGTAGGAAGGATGAAAAAATGGGGATCCTCAAATTACTAACTGAAGAAGAAGACAATAGAACATGCACGGACATAAAAGTGATTCCCATAATAGGGATGTCAGGTGTTGGGAAGGCGACTCTGGCTCAGCACGTCTTCAATAATGCTAGAGTCTTTGAATATTTTGATGTGAAAGCATGGGCTTGCATTTCCAATGATTTTGACGTGCTGGCTATTACAAAGAATATCCTACGGACAACCAATTGCCATTTACCCTGTGAAGGTGAGGCTCTAAATTGGCTTTAAGACAAGCTCAGGGAAAAACTTTTGGGGAAAAAGCTTCTTATCGTTTTAGACGATGTTTGAAACAAGAATTATGACAACTAGACAACCCTCTTGAAGCCTTTGCAATCTGGAGTGAAGGGAAGCAAGATCATTGTCCCAACTCATAACCTTGAAGTTGCTTCACTAGCTAGTGCTCCACCGATAACTCTCAAAGTGTTGTCATAGATGCTTGTATGACTTTGTTCACATTTCATGCTCTTAAAGCCATAAATTTCAATCATCACCCTGATCTTGAAGTATTAGGTTGAAAAATAGCAGAAAAATGCAGAGGGTTACCATTAGCCGTGAAGATATTGGCCGGCTTGCTACGCACTAAAATCAATCCCCATGATTGGGAAGCTATATTGAATAGCAAGATTTGGGATCCAGTAGAAGAAAGAAATAACATTCTTCCAGCTTTGAAATTTAACTGCCTCCATTTCCCTTCCCATCTGAGGAGATGTTTCGCTTATTGTGCTATATTTCCCAAGGACTATGACATCAAACATGACGAGTTGATTTGCTAGTGGTTTGCAGAGGGTTTGTTGGATAGAGAAAAATAAAAGAGCTGTTGGAATACAAGTGTGAATTATTTCAACGAGCTACTTTCTAGATCGTTATTTCAAAAGTCGAACAACAATGGATCACATTTCTTGATGCATGATCTTGTAAATGACTTAGCAAAGCTAGTTGCTAGTGCAACCTATTTTGACTCAGGAGAGCTTGAGTTTGAGGGTGATCACAATAATGTGTCTTCAACTCATCATGCCTCATTTATTCCCAGTGATCACATTGTGCCAAAAAGAATCAAGATATATCATGGAATGAAGGGACTTAGGAGTTTCATATCGTTAGGGAAGCAATCTGGGAATTATAAAAGGTCCTTCTTAACCGAAAAGGCGCTATGTGACTCGTTGTCGAGATTGAAGTACTTGAAGGTGATTTCATTAAGTCATTATAATGTCAGCAAGGTACTAGATTGCATTTTGCAAATTGAGGCACCTAAGGCACCGTCATATGTCGTATAGTGATATTCAAATGCTTCCAAAGTCAATTGTTGCATTGGACAAGCTAGAAGTTTTGATGTTGAGGGGCTACAAATATCTTATCGAATTACCTAAAGGTATGGAGAACCTAATCAATCTAAGATTTCTCGACATTACCAACGCTCAGAGCCTAAGAGTGATGCCACTAATTATAAGTAATTCGGTGGGTCTTGAGAGGTTGTCTAAGTTTGTAGTGGGAGCGGAAGATGGATCAAGGTTGAAGGAGTTGAAAAACCTAAAGAATCTCGGAGAGAAATGGTGCATCTATAATTTACATACAATTCAAGAAGCTGGAGATGCCAAAGGTGCTAATTTACTCATGAAGGAAGGAATATGCCAATTGAACATGCAATGGAGTGAAGATTTTGAATATTTCCGAAGGTGAAGAGCTCGAAGCAAAGGTCCTTAACTTTCTTCGCCCTCCCCAAAACCTTGCAAATCTCAAAATATCCTACTATGGTGGCCTAGACTTCCCGTCATAGTTAGGAAGTCCATCATACATTAAAATCGTGCATTTACGTTCACATGGTTGGCGCAAGGCCAAAGCATTACCATCACTTGGGCAGTTGTTTTCATGGAAAGAACTCTACATCAAAGGTCTCCATGCAATATGCACGGTAGGATATGAATTTTACGGAACTATAAGTCCTTTTTCCTCCTTAATAACTTTGGAATTCAAGAACATGCCATTATGGGAGGACTGGTCTCATCGCATCAGCACTGAAGAAGTAGGAGTTTTATTCCCTCATCTTGAGCATCTCATCATTTCGGATTGTCCTATGTCAATCGGAAAATTGCCGAGTCAACTAAGCTCCCTAATAAAGCTCGAAATCAACTATTGTCCGTGTACGGATGCCTCTTCCTCCATCATTAGCCTTCCATCTCTCAATGAATTGAACTTTGGAGGTTGTAATCAGGGGGTGCTAAAGAGTTTGGTAAATCTAACATCTCTAACGGCTCTTGTCATAGAAGGTGTTGCTGGAGTAACTTGCTTGAATCATGAGTTTACAAGCTCTTTGATCAAGCAGGAGAAGTTGGAGATTGAAAGTTGTGAAAAGTTAATATCCTTATGGCAAGACAAGAATATAATTCAAAATTTCGGTTGTTCTGAAGAGCTTATTTGTCAGCAAATGTCCAGAATTCATAATTTTTGTGGCTGGAGAAGGAGATATAAAGCTGCCTGGCAACCTCGAGACTATCAACTTGAGGGATTGCTTCGATTTAGAGATGCTCCCAAGCAAGATGCACACCATCTCTTCTCTTAGACACTTCACAATCGATAATTGTCCAAAACTCGTGTCCTTCCCCGAAATAGGTATATTCACATCTATGATATCATTAGATATCAAGGACTGCATGATGTTAGAGGATTGAGTGTTCATCCGGATGAACTAAGCAATGGCAATAGCAATACCCACGGTCATAACCTCTTGTCTACAAGACTTAAGAATCTCCGGATGCAATTCATTGCCAACCTCTCCATTCAGCATGGGTAGATTTTTACCTACAATCCTCATGAGACTTGAAATTAGTTACTACAATGGAGTGGAGTCGCTCGCAAAGATAAATCTAGATAATCTAAAGTAGCTTCAAGTGATTAAAATTGGAAGTCTCTAGAATTTGAGAAGCTTACCTCAAAACCTTCGCACACTATCCCACCTCACTTCCTTGATGTTGTGTGATTGTCTTGCTCTGGAGTTGGAGTGCTTCCCTTCTCTTCCTCCTGGCATCTCAAGTTTTTTGCTTTCTGATTGTTCGAAGGTAAAATCGTTATCTAATCAGTTGCATCGACTTACATATCTCCGTGATGTGGAAATTAGTAATTGTGAGAGCATAACGCACTTCCCCAACGGAGGATTGCCGCCCCAACTACTAACAATTCGTGTTACGAATTGCGTGAATATGAAGCAACCGGTGACCGAGTGGCTTACCCCACTCACCTCACTTCAATCCTTGTGGATGGATGGCAGCACTGGCAAAGTGGGAGAGGAGGAGAATTTTTTGCTTTCTCTCCCATCCTCCCTGCTCTCTCTCAAAATTTTTCATATGTGGAACATGAAAGGACTGTCTAGCACTCTCCCTCCCTCTCTTCAAAACTTGTGGATCTTCAATTGCCCGAAGCTGAGGGAATTACCCCAAGATGGCCTCCATCCCTTCCTAGAAGCACTCGAGATCGCAGGATGTGAAATTCTGGAGGAGTGATGCTCAAAACCAACCGCCTACTATTGGCCCCTCATCCGCGAAATCCCGCAAGTTACATTCAGTTATTTTGTAGCTAAGTCTGTTACATGAAAGGTTCATTGATACCCTTCACTTTAAAACAAAACATGGCCTCTTTTTTTTTTTCTGCTTTTTCTGCTCTTCCCTTCCCCCAGACTCACGCCCATTCCACTTTCGGATTCACAGTTGTATATTTAATTTTACGTTTATAGATGTGCAAAAGCTGTAATATTGATGTGATCGATAAAACTTATGTTTGATATTCAAATGAAATTAATAAAGTGGGCTATAGCCACCATCCATATACTGTAAACAAGGGACTAGATTAAACAATTTGGAAGTTTATGGACTAAATTATACATTAGAAATAGTTCTTGCATAATATCGAACAAATTAAAAGAATAAAAATAACATCGCACATTAGATCAAAGTTTAAAAACTATTAGTTTCTCAAGTGATGAAGACTAAAAATTATATCATGCGAAATGATGAAATGATGAATAAACGGACGGTGTGCACATATGTTTGTCTTGTAGTTTACTGTGTCGCGACCAATTTTTTCGGGTGTGAACCACCTAGGGTTTGGCTAATGGATTGCTAAGCCTAAACTTAGCTCGGGCTCTCCCAAGCCCATACCAATTCGCGACTTAAGTTCAATTTTTTAACATGCAATTGATTTTCAATTAGGAGTCGCCACTAATCTATTTTTGGTGGGTCGATTAGAAACCCAAGTAAAGTAATGGGAGATTTACTTTACTCCTACGAACCAAAGATTTGGGTACGGGAACTTAGTTACGCTAGATTTCTCTAACACCCTTTCGGTACCTTTCTTTTTATTTTGAAAAATGTTTGGCAAACAGTTTGGATTGATTTTAAATTTATTTCCCTAACATGTGAGTCGATCATACGAGTGCACAAACCACCAATTTAACACCCAGATAAACAATATATAAATTGCAAAAACTTATCTCAAAGCAACGAAAACATATATTAGATCAGAATTCACATCAACAATCCTATATATGATTTCTAATTAACACGTAATTTTTTTTTTGTTTTCACTTACTTAACGAAAATCATGCAATATGCAATGCAATGTTACTAATTTAACATGAAACGATATGGCATGACAATATGACCTAAACTATATGAATGAGTAAAGTATTTTTTTGTTTTCTTAATGAACATGCAATAATTAAGTATGCAATCTAAATTAACCAAAATGACCTAATCCTAATGACGGGCAATTTCTAATTAAATGAACCTAGCAACAATCACTAAATGACGTGCATTTCATGAACCTAATTCTATATGACGTGCACATGATTTTTATTTTCTTAATAAGTATGCAATCTACCCTAATATGCAATGACGTGCAAAGAATGCCTTAATCCTAATTTTTTTCTTTTTATTTTATGAAATTCGAAATTAAAAATTGCCAAATAATTAAACATGCAACTTAAATTAAAGAAAAAAACTAACATCCTAAACGAATGCATTTTTTTGGATTTTTCATTTTTTCAAAAATTCGAAATAAATAAATTTCCTATTCTAATCATGCAAGATAACCCTAAAACGAGGAATATTCTAAAACGAACCTAATCTAACTTAGTTTTTTTTGGATTTTCCTTTCTTTTACGGGAGCAATCAAAATAAGACATCAAGAACATCAAGGCAACAAATAAGGCAATATATTTGGAAATAAATTGATGAATCGTATCTCGCGCATAAGATCGGATTGGCCAATTTCAAATAAAATCGTGAATCGTATCTCGAGCGTGAGATCGGATTGGCGATTTTTCCGTGCGATTGCGAGTCGTATTTCTAGCGTAAAATCGGACTGTCAATCATATGCACGTTATGAAATTAAGACAATTTCCTAATTCATGAGGGATCAAGAGATCTTTTGGATATGGCAATAACAAACAAATATTCAAAGAAAGATTGCTATATCACGAATTAGGTAGGCATATATGAAAATCAAATTAATGGAGAGTCTTACCTAATTCACAATATCACGCGAGTGACATTTCCAAATTCGGACGGATGATGGGTCACGGGAATCACGGTGAGGAAGATCGAAGATCCGTAGCATGCACAGTCGCTCGGTAATCGTCGGACGCATTCCACAAGACCGAGTACTTTGGAATTCTATCCGAGAACTTCAGCTTCTTTTCACTTTGCTATCGAGCTTCGCCTTTTAAAAAAGCTCCAGCAAAACAGGACAAATTTCACCGCTTCTTTTGCATTGGAAACGCCCTCATGTGCCCATCGAAGAATCTGGTGTAAGTTGAGTTGTTCAGAGAATCATCAAAGCAGTCGCGGCGGGTTCAAGACTTGCTAATGGATGACTCGATCAATTGCCTCTAGATGGACGTCGGGGCGGCCGTGGGAGACGACCGATGCTCACGGAGACACCTGCAAACACAAATACTGTGAGTTCAAGGAACGACGACGCTTGGCTTGTGGTAAAATTCGCTGGCTGCCGGGGCGGTGACTGGATTCCGTCAAGGAAGACCTGCAATAATAAAAATTCAAACGAGAGCAAAATAATTGGATCGGTGGAGGTCTCAGGCACGTCAAGGACGCCTGGAAAATTCTCTCATTCCATGTTGATCTCCAGGCATCGCCAAGTGGAGCTTTGTTAGAGCCGCCAAAATCTGAATGTCGTGAGCTTTCGACCTTCGTCATCGGAGGCTCCTTGGCGTGTGATCATCGTCGAAGGTCGCACCTCGACTGGACAGCAAATCGTCATGGATTCTCGGTGGTGAAGGCTTCTCAACAGGGAAGCATTGACTATTTATTTTCTCTGGACAACACCCAGAAGAAGACAAATCCACCACTTGGGCTTATTTCACCAAAATCTTGGTACTTGTTTTGCCTAAGGACTTCGGGGCAACGAGAGATGCAGCTCGGACTTCAGGCTCGCGGGTGGTGACCACTAAAATCTGGCGTGACTTTCACGTATGTGGAGAGATATTGGCCTTGCTGGACATCGGCGAATCCATCGGGCATAGATGGAACTCCACAGGAGTCTCGGTGGCTCTAAAATATGATGGAAGTGACTCAGACGATCCTGAGTTGTGTTGGAGAGGAGCTTGCCGAGACCGCTGGACACTCCTGGGACCTCGACCTGAGGTGCGTCGCTGGTGGCAGGACTCTTGATGGATCAGCAATAGCGACGTGAGGGTAGGCGTAGTGGTGAGGCTACGTGAGGATTGCAGAGATAACAAGGTCACGGCCGCGAAAGGGACTTGGCCGTGACTTCTCATCTTTCTCTTTTTTCTCAGTGTGTGCGCGAAGCCTCCCCCTACATACGGCCGTGTGTATCGATATATGTGGCCTCCTCTACAGTGCTGTGCGATGGTCTTATTTATACTGCTGACCCCCTTATATATTCTTGTCCTCAGTCTTTCCCCAGTTGGCTGATTCCATGCGAATATTTTATTCTATTGTGTGCGTTGATATCAGCAAAAGAACTCTTTCCCAAGCGGTGGATGAATTGTTCGAGGAAAGAAATCTCATATGTGAAAAACGTCAAAATCTTCTTTCCTCCCTTTCCACTTGCTTTGTCCGCAGATTGTATTTTTCTTGTTTTATTTGCCCATACTTGCACATATAATGCCATGGTTACGTATGAATAGCATATATGCTCAATTTTTCAAGATTTTAATTCTTCTCTTCCATCAGCAAAGATATTGGTCCAAAGCTTGGATTTTTGCGTAAACCCATCATATATTCAGCTTATATTTGCTGCACCCTTCCTCTTAAGGCCTAGAATTATAAAGAATATGCTTTCTTGATTTCAGAATTATTTCCAATTTAAATCACTGATTTTCAGCTATACAGACTTGATGGGCTTGACTGAATTTTGTGCTTGTGCTTTTGTGGGCTCCATTAAGTTCAAGACCATTCACTTGAGTCTATCCGTCGCCCGTCCAATGCAATGATGATAAATGCTCCTAAAATTATATGCTATGCAACTAAGTTCTAATATTTTTGTTTAGGGGTTAATTAATCCCTAATTTTTTAATGTGATAAATGAATAAACGGGTCACCAAAATTTAGGTGTCAACATACTGTATCGGACATGCAAAAGTGATAGGCGAAAAGCAAAAATATATGACTGGGTACGTGTGATTTGATAAAGAAGACAAATACATGTGAGCCGTTATACAATGAATATGGCATCTAGAATTTGATTTACAGCCACCTGGGAAGCCCATACAGACCAATACGGAATTTGAATACAAGAGAATATTTTTCAGAAAGTACACAGATGATAACGAAACCCAACGTAGATGGTCTGTGTAACGAAAGTTCAAGGAGTGCGTACGAAATAAAATTCCGAACATTGTTTTCTCAAACTCTCCATCGATTACTCGAGCAAAATAAATGTCATAATAAAGACCGATTAAGTAGTGAAATTCGAAACCAAGTGTGTGGGTCCTCAGTCCAAAACCAAGTGATTATGAGGGCTGCACGCCCGTGCTGGATTCGGGTGTTGCAGCCCAAGCTGGGTCTAGGCAAGGGCCACGATGCCCTAGCTCAGGGTTGGCAGCCCTCACTAGATTTGGTTGAGGTACTGCGGACCCTTACTTTAAGCTGGTGAGAGGTCCTTGCTCAAAGTTGGTGAGGGCCACAACACCCTCCCCCAATGCCAACTAAGGTTGCTGGCCCTCAATCCGAAAAAAAAATAAAAAATAAAAAAAGTAAAGGAGGAAAAAACCAAAATAATAATATTTAAAAATAAAATATATATATGTTAGTGCCGATTGTACAAGTAAGACCGCCGGCATCTATATCACCAATTTCCAACATAAATTGGCCAAATGAACTCAATTAGTAAAACGTAGAAAAATTCATGATTGAATTAGCATAAATAAATAGTTTAAGGATGACTTGGCATAAGTGTAATAGATTAAAAAATTTTATGTTACTTTTCCCTCATTTTAGGGCTGCTCTTAAATGTTGCATGCACAACGTTGGTATGCTAATCTGCAATGGAGACCAACTTTGTTTCTGGGTGCCACACCATGCTGTCCTGTATATATAGTCCTTAACGTATTGACTGCAGAGACGGCGAATTACGATCTAACTGTTACAACTCCACCATGATGAATGAACACGTCACCATCGTCTTCTATGGACACGTTTGCAGATCGCGCATGAAGTTTGTCGTTGACCACATACAACATCAACGTCCACTGGCTGTGGGGGCACAGTTCCAACTTCAGGACTGCAGAGTCAGATACGACATACTCAATTTCTTTAATTATCAAGTGGTTGGAGAAGACCATCTGTCTTGCTACTTTACCATTGCATTTATCCTATCTCCTTTGCAATGAACGTTAAATCTTTGCTTGCTTGACAGTATATATAAGTTAGAAAAAGAACCTTGTTAGCATCGCAACTTTTGAAGATACAAGAATTGCAATTTAGGTGGGCCTTTGATGATTTCACCTCATGGTCTGTCCATCAAATTTTTGGTATCGTGTTCTTGCTCATTAAGGAAAACTATATGGCATATATTAAGTCTATAATCATAAAGCGAGTAAGACAGCCAACTTTCTGCTGGTTTACCCTTCTGAGGATAGACCAACCCAAAAAGAAAACAAACCCTTCTGAGGATAGCCCATCCCCATAAACCTTTTCATACAAGAACCAAAACGTATGCTTTATCACAGTTGCATATTAACATCTGCCCAATCAGTTGTATCAAGCGGCATCACAGCAAATACACATGTAATCGCAGATATGAGCGGTGCTTAAATTGAAAACTCCACTATGTAGATTATATACCAAAAATCTATCACCAAGCGCAACAGAGAACCATCGAACCAACAAAATTTGCCCTTAATAACAGGTCCTACGACTCCTACCAACCACAGACAGAAAGCAAGCTGAGAAGAAGCAGCCTAATGAATCTCCGAGAACAAAGTTTGAGGATGAGATCATCTGTCACATCGACGTCCAGCACAATCTCCTCAAGCGAACTTTCTCCTGGCAAAAAGAAATTTTTATTAGCATAATAACGATAAAAAAAAAATGACAAAGGTGTATAATATCTGAGATACGGAAGCAGAATGTCAACCGTCACGAACACATGCCTCGGTGTTATCATGATTGTAGCGTATCGAGAAGAGGCACCTGCAGCCCCTGATATCATGCATTCTCCTCTGAATTCCTATGACATGAGCATCATAATAAATTGCCTGATCCCTCCTCTCCTGAAGTTAAAGAAATTGTTAAAAAAAGAAAAGAAAAGAAAAAGTCAGATAAGTGCCTTAATGGACAGTAAATCAATATAAATTAGTAAATAAATGGGCTGCATCAATAAACACCTGGAAGCAGAGGACAAGGTCCCCAACTTTAACCTTGTCACATTCCGAACTCTCCAGCGGGACTGAGCGTTGCCTAATACCCTTTTTCACATTAATCCATTCATCCTCCTCAGCCCCAAACCCAACAAATCTGACAAGAACTTCCTTTAAGAAATGGCAAATTGTTAAGAATTTACGTGACTAGTAAGACAAAACATATACAGCCTGTTCGTTAAGATTCTTGTAGAGACACTTACAGCTTCACCTGAGTCTAGAAATCTGTGGCCAAGAAAATTATCAACATCATACCTGCATGGAGAAAAGTCTTTCAGCAACTCTCATACTCCAGTTGAAAAGGGAACTTCCATATATTTGTACATACACAACACAAGCAATAATGAATCTAACCGCAAATTCCAATTGCACAAGATTAGTTATAAGTGATTTTTAGTATAAAATCACCAGACCAAGAAGTTGGCTTCTTCGAGGTGAGTTTAAACAGCATAAAATTTCATGACAGGAGGCAGACTACTGTCATGCTCCAAGGAGATTATTAGCTTAACTTCCATGGCCAAGTTATTAAATGAACAAGCAGCCTTGTCATTAGAGTATTGTTACACTCACACGAAATAATCGAGTTTTTAGCTAATAGCTGTTCATTGAACCTTTATACCTCAAGTAATGTTCATGAGAGTAATATTAGGCTCACACCACAGATTCGAGTTTTTAGCTAATAGCTATCCATTGAGCCCCTATACCTTGAAAAGTAATGTTCACAATCTGATTAAAGAAACAAAAATGTTGGCAAGAAAGCCTTTATCTCAGGTGAGTGAGCTATTACCATGCCCCATCTTTTGAAGACTTGGCCTCAAATTCCAATTCTGTTAAGTCTGAGATCTTTTGCCCTGCTATTGAAACAGCAACACAAATAAGGCACTCCAATCTACAAGATCATGCCTTTACACTTGAAAACTACAAAAATGTTTGAATTTGTAATCACTAGCAAGCAAGAGGAATATCTAAAACTAGGGTCAAAAAGGTATATTCAGCATCTGGCTTGAGAGATAACTAGATCCTGCACGCGAGCTGCACACAAGCAGAGTGCTTTTAGTCTTTGTTGTTTTTGTGCATGATGGACATTACAATTTTTCTCAAATCAATTCACATGCATATATATTAAAAGAAACACATTAGTGTATTCCAATCTAATACGAGTTGTAAGACTTTCATTTGTGGAGGCAGTTACAGATGGACTTGGTATGTGGACGAACATGTGTGATGGAGGGTGGCAATTAATGCCTAATGGAGAGGGAGAGTGATCGATTGATGCATTTGCGCACGTACACACTTCCCAAATTAATTTACATTTTCAGCACAGACTTGATAAACTATGATTTATTTAAGTGGTATTCTTGGAAGCCACTAAAAGTAAGAGAAAAAACCCATGTTCAGCTTAAATTTTATACATGTTTCATGAATTTAGTTAATCCTAACCTGTTTGACCCCACATTAAGTTAAGAAGCTGAAATACCACAAATTCCACATTCTATAACTTCACATTGCTACATCCAAGCATCCTTACCTATCTATGGAAATTTTTCCAATTCAACATTAGAGTGAAGGAAAGAATTATGTGGCGATGTAAAGTTATTTCCATAATTCACACTAAATAACCAAGTATAAGCAAGGTATCTTCAGATAGAGAATATCTTCTCTCCACAAAAGCTGGAGATACATGGGACTGCATTAAATTATCGTCTATTAACCCACAGAAATAATCATGTGAATACAAATTTATCTGGATATATACATTTGAATGATGTGACAGGAGAATAAGAACCTTTAGGCATTTGAGAATTTTCATTTGTTTTATCAATAGGGCAATTTGCTGGTATCTCAGACTCATTCTTGCCAGAATCAGGGGCAAAAGTAACTTTGTGTCGCTCTTGTTGCCTCTTCTCGAACCAACTCTGGACCTAGCATGTTCACACAGTGACACACGACCAGGAAATCTGCAATTAGATGTGAGGATAAAAAAGCTGAAGACCAGCGATGCAAGTGAAAATTCTCAGCACCTCCATCCACTTTATCAAAGGCTTTCCAGCACGACCAGCAGAGCGACTGTGAGTACACGAGGACAAGACAGAAAATTAGATACCAAATGAGAAGCAACAGGATCCAATTTTAAGGAAACCATGCATTCATATTGAGAAAAAAAAAATGTTCAATTACATTTTCCAGATAGAGAGAAATGTAAGCTTAAACTTACTTGAAACCTATTGCAATTTTCCGACAAAATTCCTTACTACATGTCTCCTCTCCTGGTTTTTCCAGCAACATCTCCAATTTCTCAATCTGCTTGAAAAGATTGGCAAAAGTTATCAGCGTCATAGGACTATCTCACAGTCGATATTAACGCAAATAGAACACAGCCTAATTACATAAAAAGATGTGTATTTCATGATTTCTGCAATTTTACTCGAGCTTCAAACATTTCAGTTATATCCTAAACTCTCCAGTCAGTTTAAATCCGCCTCCTGCTCACCCTACTCAACATCTGTCCTAAAAAGTTCTATCAGATTAAACTACATATTACAAATGAGCCTCTCAATATCAGTGTAGTAGATGAGATACCATGAGCCGAGATCAGAACCATAATGAGCAGGGCAGAAACTAAACCATTTAAGCGATTTCTATTGCAGGTGAAGAGTATCCTCTCTGCTCTAAAACCCAACAACAACAAAATAAAAATGGAAGACAATGTTCAGGGACCTTCAATCACGTCCTTTTAAGAGGAGCAAAGATCCTCTCAGGGGTGTATAGACCTGCCTCATAAGTAAAGCATCCACAGGACACTCAACGACCATAGCAAAGAACTCTTTTCCTCTCTTTCACAACATTCCCAGGCTCTCTGCATTGCCAATGCAAAAATAAGCAAGGGCCTCCTTCTGACCTGGCTTTTGGTGAAAATTCAAAGGTCAAAAAATGTTTAAAGGGAGATGTGAACAGGTTTCAACTTTAAAATGCATCTTTCTCCATCCTACTTCCAATCGTCACTTGTCGATACAATGATTACAACCTACAAGTCCTTTCCTCTCCAGCTTTTCACCGAAAACAGAAATACTTACCGCCCAATACCTCCAAACAAGGCAAATATTCAACTAGGATCCCCTCAAACAGTTCCCGAAAAGCTCGACGATCAGCTCATGAATCTTTCTTCACAAAACAAGCCGACTATTTTACGTGCCCGCGGTTTCATAAAATCACAAAAACACGAGGTACAAACTTATTACAGACATCAGAGCTAGCCTCATTACCGAACCTTCACTTCACAAACACGCGCAAACGCCGTTCCGAGCAAGCCCACACAAGTTTCCAGCATATTTTCAAGAACAAAGCCAATAATGTCTAGAGTTCATGATTCAAGCTCCCAACAGACCCCGACCCAGATGAAACGAACCACGCGAGCAAAAGAAAAAACGACAACGACCGCATCTTTACCTCAGCATTCGTGAACCCAGAGAAGGCCTCCCTGTGCCTGGGACGGAGGCGATCCATTCGCGCTTCCTTCAGCAAATGCGCATCACAGAACAACAACAACAACAACAACAACAACAAAGAAACACAAGATTTTGTCAACCTGGGATGTCCCAGGTCCCGCCAATCATTTCAGCAACGGGTATCTGGAAATGGGATTTGGACAGGGTTGCTGTCTGGCTATCACGGTGGTGACTGCTGCTAGAAATGGAAAACCCTAGAAAAGCCTAAGGACGGTAGGGGGAAAAACCCAGGAAAGGAAACGCCTTTACGAGCCGGTTCTCCTCCTGGCTGGCGCTCGGTCTGGCATGGAAATGGAAAAGGAAAGATCCCCCCCGTTCCCCCCGGTCTTTCACCAAGAAAAAGACCAGCTAGGCTAGATGCGTTCCATCATTGTGAATGTCGCCATCAATGCAGAGAATGGTAATGAAATAGATGTTCGAATTCAATCAAGAAAAAGTAAAAATGTGAGACATTAATTTATGGGTATTTTATTGGTCGTGACATAAGTATGAGGAAATATTTCGACCACTTAAAATAATGCGAATTGACAAGACATGTGCAGCCATAAAGTGATGGAGTGTAAATTCCTCCCATCTTGATGGTTGTCCTTAATTTTGTCTAATGCTTCAATTTTGTGCCATTGGCTCTGCGTGAAAATGCCAGCAAGTGATCTTTGCCTTGGTTTTCTTCATATCTTTGCCCCCCATTTGTTTCCTATTGCTTATAAAGAGTTAGAGGTGGTTTCCCAAGATCGTCCGGTTCCATATTTTTTTAGGTTTGCTCTTTCATGGAATTTCTCCTTTGCATAACGGCAGTTTATCTTTTAAACATGTAACAGATATACGGTTCCAGATTTATTACCAAATTATGCATAAGAATTAACGGTCGTCAATTTAGACATTTGCTAGGATTTTTTTTTTTTTCGGTCGCGATAATTGCTAGATTGAAAAGGTGCTAAAATAGCTACAAAAAGTAAGCTAGCAGATAAAGCTAGCACGTGAGTATGCCGTGTAATTCAACCTCACGGGAGCTTTACTTATTTTTGCATATTTATATAGATGGAAAAGGAAACTTGTTGAATGATCATACCACTACTAATATTGACTACCTCAAAACTAAGGTCAAATGTGCTTAGTGCTGCGCACCTTAAGATTGACTCACAGGTAAGGATTTTCCATACTTTTAGGCTTGAACAGTTGTAAGTTCGATTAATGCTTTAAGGAATTCATATTCAAATAAGGTATATAATAGTGGGTTGCTCTAATTCCTTTCTAGGTACTTGGGTAATTAGAGTCATGCCTCCGAGATACAAGAGAGATGTGCATAAATAGATATTATCAAGCCTTAGCAAATATACATAGAATGTGCTATGAATGCTTTGCAATTATGTGTAATTGAATCATTTTCTCTTTGATGAGATATAAACTATAATCGAAGGATAAATTCCCATTTCAATCCTCATTTTGAGATTATGGAATAATCCAGACTTTGCTTATTAAAGACGTAGGGTTCAGCATTAGGCTAAACATTCCTATTTATTATGTATTCTTTCAAGACTATGCTATGATACAATTTTTTTTGGTAAAAAGGTGAGTTTAACTTAATGCACTCAAAAACGTATCTCCGACTCTCATCTAGACTGTTTGCATTTTCAATTGGTTGCTCTTTTTATAATGAAAAAAAAAATTCTCTTACTACTCTATTTTTTAATTTATTTTTTAAAAGACAAAATGCATGAAAATATGTGATAATCTAGGAGTTAGAATATTTAAACATATAAAATTGTCTATCTTATTTTTAACTTAAAAAAAGGAGGATAAGTGTATTGTAAGTGTGACGACCCGGGGCAGTATGGAGGGATGGACTAAGGGCATGTCTCCCATCCCACATTGCTTAGGGGGGAGTCCTAAGGATAAGACTTGGGTCTTTCTAGCTGTACATATGCATTTTTTTAAGATAGTATCGGCTGCTTGAAAAGAACAAAATCGTGAGGACGATTAAGTCCTAAAACTTATTATGGAAGTGCAATTGAATTTTAAAACTGTCAAAAAATTCAATTAAGTCGCGAAAATATAATTAAGTGATAAAACTTTTAAGAAGTGTAATCAACTTAATGATTTAATTGAATCATTTTGACAAGTTTTAGGACTTGATTATAGTTTAATTGTATTTTCATAATAAATTTTATGGCTTAATCATTTTTTTTTAATTTTAGAATTTAATTACATTTTCGTAATAAGTTTAAAATTTCCAATACAATTATCCCTAAATAAAAAATGAAAAGAATTCCATTTCCGCCAAGGGCCCGGACAGAGCAGGCGCGCCAGCCATATCCGCTCCATCCCACCCGCGGAGCTGGAGAAGAAGAAGAAGAGATGGCTCGCTCTCTTCTCTCTCACTTCCCCATCCTCTCCAACTCCACCTCCCCCCTCGCCTCCTCTCTGTACTCTCTCTCTCTCTCTCTCTACTGTATGTACGGTTCTCTGTGCTTGTATGTGGGTGGGTGTGTTTGTGGGTGGGTGCGGGGACTACTGCGATGTATGTGCAATGCCGTGTTTGAGCGTGCGTGTATGCGTAGAAGCAATGTGGGTATGGTACTTTGCAATCTTGAAGCCATTAGATGGGGATTCCTCATTGCGTCATTTCTTCGAACAGGTCGTGTGCGATTGCTCCGAGCAAGTGCTTCCCAAGGCATCTCTTTGGCAGGCCCAAGGCCTCGAGCTTTCAATGTCTCTGTACCCTCTCGGTGTCCGAACCTGCTGTCCTAGAGACTTCCAGCTCCGTGAGGTACGGTTTCTTTTTTTTCTTTTTTTTCGCTTTTTTCTCCTCTGGGTGCTAAAATGATTGCCTAATTGGTTTCTTTGGGCTTCGTTTGGTGATTTTGGCTTCATTGCTTTGATGCCCAATTGAGGTCTTGGGTTCGTTTGGAGGTTTTCACTTCGTTGCTTTGAATTGGCGCAACTTTGGAGTGTAATTGAGTGCGGAGTTATGTAGCCCATTGATATGCTCATGGAGTTGCCTTACAGGAAAAGGATTGTCTCTGGAGTTCAGCCCACAGGTTCCATTCACCTCGGGAATTACCTTGGCGCCATTAAAAATTGGATTGAGCTTCAGGTTGATGTTGGTTTTCCTGTAAATTTTTGCGGTTTGTACTCCTTCTTGTTTCTTCATTTATTCACTCCAGGTTCCAATGCTGCAGAACTCATATGACACACTCTTTTTCATTGTGGACCTTCATGCGGTATGTTTTTGGTTCGTTCATAGTTTTCTCTATTTGAAGGTTATTAGAGGATATAAGGGTACTGGGTGATTAAGCCTCCTTACTGTTTGCATCTAGTGCAACTGAGAGAAAAGCAAGTCCATTCATGGTTTATTGTAGAAAAATTGACTGGAGGACAGCCCTCAACAGCATTATTTTTCCTGATATGCATGAGGTTTGTACATTTCCAGGAAAAGGGCCCATTTCAATCAGATCTATGATATTGTTGCTCATTTTCCTATAGGCTAGTGAACTAGGTTGTGCCAGATCATGTAGGTTCATTATGCTATGCAAAACCAAAGTGTGCACCTTGATATTCCAAAAAGACATCATTAGTGGTTCATAATGCTGTCTCACTGACCAACACTGAACGGATAAAAACTGTGGTTTTATATTTGGAGAAATTGAGTAGATGATGAGTGATTCACTTGAAGGAGTTAAACACGGAGGACAAATATTACGGGCAAGTTTTACATTAGTATCTAGGAGAATTCTCTTCCAGAACAACATAGCAGCATTGTGTTATATTCTGATGTTAACAGTGAAGTAAACTCATTGGTGGACATAGGGAGCTGGTGGGGCTTCATCCTGTTTGTCCACCGGGCATTTGATAGATCCCTCCTTAAAATTAATTTCTTTTGTAAGTAACCTAAAAATAATGTGCTTTTTCATCATTTTTAAGAAAATTTTGTCTAGTGTCCCTAGTCCTGAAAAGTAGCCACCATCCAGTAAACTCTTACGGTAGGTTCTTAATATTAATGCCAAGCTTCCACCTTCCAATATACTTCTTAGCACCAATTTTCCTCCAACGTGACTACAAAATGCCAACTTCATCTGAGTCATGTGAGAACTTGGCATAGAAGATTTTTCTAGACTCCTTCTGGAAAGAAGGAAATTGACTTGGAAGATGTGTTACTTCATGAAGGATCTCCTCTTCTACTATTCAAGTAGGAATCTAAAAATGTGATCTTGACTCTCCCTGCTCTGGATTTATGTGGATAGGTTCTCGTTGAAACCTCAATACTTGCAAATTTTTCTTATTTTGCATGGATACAATGTGTTTAATCACCTCATAGGTCAATAGAAGATGTCTCTATCAGCCGGTTTTAGGCTTCTAAATAAGCTATCTAATGGACTATCATATTAACTATCAGTGAATGACACTATAAAATTCAGAAGCTATACTAATGAGGACATTTCATACCCAGTAAACTTTTAGGTCGGCCAAGCTCTGGCCCTTGGACTGAGTCTTTTCTACTAGCTCCAGTCCTTGGACTAAGCTCTGATACCATGTAAAGGGAAAATTTTAGTTGTATTATTCAATAAAAGTCTATATATACATTAAGTAATCACCAATAAAATAAGCCCTAAAGCCCTAAAGACCACTTTGTCCTTTTATACCTCTAACAGACCACTTCACCCTCTTATGCCTCTTAACACATAAAAATTTTTGCGGCATTTTTGCACCCTTCATGTCTTCCAATCTAATACAGGTGTGTCTCCTGTGCTTGTACTGTACATTCCTTGTTATTGGAGCCTTGAGACAGTTTCTTCCTCTAGCCTATCGTGTAACTACATGCTATCGCCATTGGAGTTGGTTTTTATTTGGTCTTGACATTTCTTTTCAGTATTTATCCTTCCTTATACCATTTTTCAATAACCCTGTTGGACAAGAACCAGGGATAGGGTTAACTATTGTCGCGCAATGCAATGACACTAAGAAGAAAAAATATAAAGAAATACACAATGGTGAAGGGGCAGGTGTGGAAGTCTGATTTATCAGACATAAATGGGCTTGGACATAAACATCAGGCTGGGCATGGGCTATGTTGGGGCTAGGTAAGGAGAAAATTCCTCAACATCATGCCCGAGCCTGCTTATGCCCACCAATTGATCATATCTGAAAAAATTTGTGTTCATGCCGATATCTTTGTGTGATTTACAATCTTTTGATGCTAATAAGATATCTTCTAATCCAAATATAAGAATTAGAATGTGTGGGATGGAAAGGAAAACTCCAAGTTGCTTTCTTCATAGGCAGGCAAAAACTTTGAACCAGATATGGGAATAAATGTTTCTGAAGTTTTGTAAAATGCTTTCTAATGCCTGCTGAGGCTAGCTTTAAGACATCGTCGATTACAGATAACGCTACCGTATGAAACACAACAACTAGCTAAGTCAACCAGAGATACGGCGGCTATATATTTGGCATGTGGTGTTGACACTTCCAAGGTATTTTTTTTCTCCCCTCCTTGCTTTAAAGCATTCTTTAATTTAAAGGAACAATCATCAATTATCTGCACTCCCATTCTACCTTTGATAGCATATGACTTGAATTGTCGTATACAGGCTTCTGTGTTTGTGCAATCCCATGTTCGTGCTCATGTAGAATTGATGTGGTTGCTGAGTTCAGCTACGCCAATTGGTTGGCTCAATAAAATGATCCAGTTTAAAGAGAAATCTCGCAAGGCGGTGCGTTTTAATTGTACGGAAGCTTCATCCTGATCGATATATTCTCCTTTACTTTTTACCTTCATATCATGTTGTGCATAAATTTGCTAGCGTTTTACTTGTACTGGTCCATTGCTGCTGTTATTGTCATTCTTCTTAAGTACCATGAGCATCTTGGTTGATTAGTCTGACAAAGGACTGGCAAGTTCGAGTATTGAGGAAGGAAGTTCTTCATGCAATTTAATGGAGGAAAAAGTCTCACCTTTTCCCCTCTATTGTAAATAACTAATGTTAAGCTTCTGCAGTTAAGTGCTAAGTTGTGTGCCTTTAATTGACTTTTGTCATGTACAAGCCCTTACTCCTTTGGGCAATAGCTCTTGGAACCTCTTTGAACTCTGAGCCACAGGATCAATCATTTGCAACAATTTTAATATAAATTCCCTGAAATGATTTGATTCATCTATTAGATGATATATTTGTATTGGTGTAGCTTGACTGGTAATATTTCATAAACCTAGATATATCTCAATGACCAAACATGTGGCAGCAACTCGTAGGTTTTGAGATAAATGTTAAGCAGACACAGCAACCTAATCGGCATATAGACGATCTTTTGCTGTCATGTGCTTCTTTTATGTGTTATGAGTTAACAAAGTATTTTTTTTTTTTTTAATCTTAATTTCGACTTTACAGGGAGACGAAAATGTTAGTGTTTCTCTATTGACATATCCAGTTCTTATGGCTTCTGACATTCTCCTATACCAGGTAAAAAACAAGCAATATATTGTTTTCTATTTGCATACTATATGAATTACAAAAAAATCAATAGAACTTATTTAGTTAGTCTGTGACAAGTGGCTATTTTTTTCTGTGTTTCCTTTTTATGGCTCATCTTGTTGAGTGCTCGTGATGTTGGTTTACTTTTAGAACTATCAGTGATCATTAGTTCAGAACATCCTCATAAGCTTCACCATTAGAGGACAATTTTGCAGTCTGACTTTGTCCCTGTTGGTGAAGACCAGAAGCAACATCTGGAATTGACTCGTGAGCTAGCTGAACGTGTTAACTACTTATATGGAGGAAGGAAGTGGAAGAAATTGGGAGGGTGAGGATTTCCATTTTTCCACCTTGATACTTTTGGAAATTCTGGATGTCCTTTCCATTCAGCTTTTTGATCCTTCATTGTCCTCACTGTTTGTTACAGGAGAGGAGGAGCAATTTTCAAGGTAAGTTTCATTCTGAATGCTGAATTCAGGCTCAGGTCAATATAGACAGTTCAAATTGCAGTGCTTGCCATTTCTGATATAGGTTCCAGAGCCCCTTATCCCTCCAGCTGGAGCAAGAGTTATGTCACTTACTGATGGTCTTTCCAAGGTCATGGAACCTTCTATATTCTCCAAAGAAGCTTTGATTCAATATTTCTGCTAGTAAAATATTCAATTTGTTAAACAATAGATTCATAGAAGACCTTTTTCATGGGAACTCTTCTCAACATAACAGATAGGCGGGCTTCATTCTTGCAGATGTCGAAATCTTCACCCTCTGATCAGTCACGGATCAATCTTCTTGACTCAAAAGATGTGAGTTTTCCCCTTGATAATGTTGTATTAATTTAAATTGTTGGCCACATATGATGCCATTGTGTGTGGCTGGTGACTGCCTTATGCATGTCAGTTCTCTGATCAGATAAATTTGAAGCTGCTTTGATATTTTGGTCATTCTCTATCTTTTTTTTTTTTTTTGTTTTTTTTTTTTTGGGGGGGTCGATTAATTGATATATGAAACTAGCTACATCGCGTAGGAGTTAGCTGACTCTCACGCAACCACAATCTCCACATGTTGCATGTCACTCTAAAGAGGAAGTAGCACTTTTAGACATAAGCATGGTGATGAACATACAAAAACAGCCACCACCATTAAGATGAGGAAGTGGCATGTCAGGTTGCATTCGACTGACTTAGTGCGATATAAACAGAGCCATCTAGTTATGCATTTTAACTTTTTGCCACCAGAGCTATCTTGTTGAGCACAGCCCTTTTAACTTATTGCTGCAAGAGGCATCTTGCCATTCTTATTGAAACCTAGGAAAAATTTTGTTCCATCTATATTTTTATTAAAGCACTCATTTATCTAAAGTAATTTATATCAGCTTAATACTAGTTTTTTTTTTTTTTTTTTTTTTGTGGGGAGGGGCCCCGGGGGAGGGAGGGTTGGGGGCAGCGGAGGGAGGGGAGGGTCAGGCAGCCTTATGTCTATAGTTTGCTAATGCAGGATGATGACAGATAAATTTGATGAGTATGTTGCTCACTTTTTCTGGCCGTCCTTGAATTCAATTATTTGTCTTGTAGGTGATAGCAAACAAGATCAAACGTTGCAAAACTGACTCATCTACAGGGTTGATATTCGCTCCTTCAACTTTTATCATTTCTGCTGTATCAATGCTCTGAGATATTAAAATATTTGTTGTCAAAATTTGGAACATAAACATATAATTTTTTCATCTGTAGTTCCTCTATAGATAAATGTTGTATATCATGATATCCTCTTAGTATGCTGTCTGCTGATCTTTTATCTTCTGCATTTTCTGGTTATCATATAGTCTGGAATTTGACAATCCTGACAGACCAGAATGCAATAATCTACTTTCAATATACCAGCTTGTTTCAGGAAAAACCAAAGAGGTAATGCAGTTAGAGTGTTACTTTAACTTTATCAGTCATCACTGCGTACTATGGTATTACATTTGTCATTGTCTTGAGGACTTGACAGTGGCTCTTAAGCTAAGATACACTGCATCAGAAAGTTTAACTGGCATGTATTATATACCACAGGAAGTTGCAAAAGAATGCCAAGACATGAATTGGGGCTCGTTTAAGCCCCTCATTACGGATGCCTTAATTGATCATCTCCATCCCATTCAGGTTTCTACCTCATATCATTTGTCTTTTTAGATAATCCTGGTAATTTCAGGAGAATATTCTAATCTCTTACATCATCAGGTGGCAAAGTCTGATGTTCAGTATTTGACAGCTGTGATTTCAAACGCATGACCGTTGACAGTTCTTACTTTTGTTGTGCTTGAGTATACATTGCATGGTAAGCTTGCCAAATAGTTGATAGTTCATCCTCTCTTCGTCAATTACAGGTCCGCTATGAGGAAATCATGTCCGATTCAGCCTATTTGGATGGTGTATTGGCTGAAGGTGCAGCAAGAGCAACAGAAAGAGCAGATGCTACCCTCAATAATGTCTATCAAGCAATGGGGTTCTTGCGGAGATGAGAAGATTTTGATACATTAATTAGTTTTAGGAGTACGCCGCTTGGTAGATAACATTAAAGCTCACTTCTACATGATTTACCAACATAAGTCTTCGGAAGATTCTTTTCAGCAATTTCTTGACTGAGGAAAAGCAATATATACATCCATTGATGTGCTAGCAAAGGTGTATCCATGTGGGTTCAAATTGCTGCCATTCATAATTTATTTGTTAATGCTCTTTCGACTGTGTTGTATAAGATTTTTGTAACTTTTCATTCTTGATAAATATGAAGGCTTTTGTAGTTGAAGAACTTTATCAACTCTCGCCACACTGTTCAACCTTTCTGGTTGTGAGCAGATTCTTGCATTGTGAAATTTAAATTTTAAATTTGGGACTTGTGATTATAGATGGTTTATTGGATTGAATCGGATTGCCTTGGGGACGAAACAATCACTTGCAATACGGCTTGTGGTTGAGTATGAGATAACCAGACTAACATTGACTTTGCGATGATGCAGATGTGGGAAATTTGAGTGTCATATGCGTGAAAAGATAGATCTTATGTCATGAGGTTAGGTTGTATTTGACGGTCATGATAAAATTTAAGATAAGATAAAATTTATCCTATCTTGTGTTTAATGTCGGCTCAAAATAGGATAATGTAGAATATAAGAGGGATATAAGTCGAATAAAATTATTTCATAAGAGAGATGGGATAAGGCTCCGTTTGGAAACCACTTCCCAAAGCCCTTTGGAAACTTAAAGATCCTTGGGCAAATGCCAGCCCGTTTGGCATTCATGTTTGGGTTGACATTCCCCAAATGCGTGCTTTCACAAGGCTGAAAGCCCAAGGCAGGGTGGGGGCTGCCTTGGGCTTTCAGCTTACCGAAAATGCTGAGCTTGAGGATTAAAAAAAAAATTTCTTCCCAAATTACCCTCATTTATTTTTCGTTTGTCCATTTTCGCCCTTACTATTCATCGTCTTCTTCCACGAGCTACTTCTTCTTCCGCGCGAGCTTCTTCTTCTTCCGCGACCAGTCGCCGGCGAAAGGCAGGCAGTTGCTGGCAACCGTCGCCCAGACAACCGTCATCGGGGGTGGCGCGACTGACGCCGGGGGTGGGTCGCGGCGAGGTCTGGGTCGCCGGGACCCAGATCTGGGGCGGTAGGGTCGCGGGAGGACCTTCCCGCCCCCGATCTGGGTCGCGCGACCTCGCCGCCCCCGAATCTAGGTCGCGGCGGCATTGCGCGACCTCCCGCGACCTCGCCGCTCTAGATCCGGGGGCGGCGAGGTCGCGCGACCCCGCCGCGACCCCAGTTCGGGCGGCGAGGTCCTCCCGCGACCTCGACGCCCGAATCTAGGTCCGGAAGTCGAGGCGGCGTCGCGCGACCTCACCGCCTCCCGATCCGGGTCGCCGGAGGTCGCGGAGGTCGCGCGACGCCGCCACGACCCAAATCCGGCGTCGCCGGGCCTCGTCGCCCCAGATCCGGAGCTCGCCGCCCCAGATCCGAGTCGCCGGAGGTCGCCGGAGGTTTGCCGGAGGTCGCCGGAGGTCGCCGGAGGTCACTGCCCTCGCCGGTCAATTTTTTTTAATTTTTCTTTTGATAATTTTTTTACCATAAAGATGCTTTGTAAATATAATTTCCCAAACACTATTTTGCTCAAAGTGCTTCACAAAGGGCTTTTAAAGTACAATTTACCAAACACAGTTGCATTTTGAAAAACACCTTTAACTCAAAGATGTTTGCATTTTCCTAAAGACTTTCTCCAAAAGTTTTCCCAAACGCACCCTAAAAGTGTATAAGATTTATAATATTCATAATAAAAAGTTAATTTTCTCAAATTCTTAAATTAATAAAGTTGAAATTTTATTTTAATATAAATAATATTAGAATTATAATATAAGGAATTTTTTTTTTTTTGTCGGGTCTTACTCTATTCCTACTATAACGTTTATTTTTTCTATCTACGAGTCGGAACCCACTCATAAAATTATATCGCTTCTACCCCAACCCTCGAGAAAGTGGGGATTCGAACCCTCATCGCTCCCACCCCAACTCCCGAGAAAGTGGGGATTCAAACCCTCACCTCCTCCTTTCATGTTGGAAGGTGGTCACTAGGCAAACCTCAATGGTTATAATAATATAAGGAATTCAAAATAACAAAAAAAATATCATTATAGTTTTATTTAATTTAGAAAAAAACTATGTTTGAATCTTCTAAATAGAAATATTACGAAACGGACCCTAAACCATCATACCTGCCATTATCCTCCACACAACGGAAAGGTAGACATTGGATTTAGGAACCATTGATTTGGAAGGCTTTGTTTTGATGCATCTTAACTTTATCTACCAATGCATCATAAAGTTTGGTGGGACTAGTTTCATAGACTAACGTGGTTCCCGTGTTCCCGTGTAGGTCTAATAACCAATGGCGGTTCCTTGTTCAAGAAGGGGTTGCTTATCCGGATCATGCTCACGCCTGATACATACATATACATACACACACACACATATATATATATATATATATATATATATATATATTTATATATAACATTTGCTTTGCTTTACAAAACCTAGAGACGAGTTGAGTGTGACTAGGGTTAAGCTCTGCAACAGCAGTGAGGGAGCTATGGGTGAAGAAGAAGACAACTGCGAGAAATCAGGCCCTGTGTTCAGAGACATAAGGCGTTACTACTGCGAGTACTGTGGAATATGCAGGTCCAAGAAGTCCATCATCACTTCTCACATCCATTCGCACCACAAGGTCCTTTCCCTTTTCTTTTTTACTCACTTCTCCCCGCTTCGTTGCCTTCCCATGCTTCCTAAGCATCTGGGTTTGTTTTGGGCTGCAAGTTCTGATGCTACAATGCAGTCAGTTCGATCGGCAATTGCTGCTTTCGCGTTGTGGAATGCGCTAGCCTAAGAATGTCATGATCAGGACAGTCGTGAACTGGTTCTCGTGTTTCTTTGGTCTTTAACAGGGCGAGATGGAAGCAGCAATGGCTCGAGGGGTTGAGGAGAAGGAGGGAACGAAAGCTAATACCTGCGACGAATGCGGGGCGACGTTTATGAAGCCTGCGCACTTGAAGCAGCATATGCAGGGCCATTTGCTCGAGGTATATTGAGCTCTCTGTTTGTCTTACTGGAGTTCTTTTGTGTTCTTGACAATGCAACGTGAAAGCGGGTACCTTGAAAATATCAGTCAAGTTTCGATTAGATTACATCTGTCATTGAGGTGGTCGACAATGAGGTTCGGTTTGTGAAGTGGAGGGGTTATGATCGCGGTCGCACCAGTCTTGTTGAACAGATAGTTTTGATGTGCAATGCTTGGTTGTGGTCTTTGCTTTTAAACTTTTCATATTTGTAACTTCTAATGAGGTGTCAGAAATAGAATTCGGATATTGTCGTTGGGGATGTACATGATTTTCTGGGCTGTGGAAGCACCTATAAGAAGCATCAATCTTTTATTCTGGTCTGGTTTTACAAATGGATTTCTATGATAATTTTTTTTTTTTTTTAGTTTTGGTCGAAAAATGGAGCTGAGTTCTTTTCCATTTGTCCACTGCAAATACTGAAAAATTAGGACCTTGCAGGATAAACTATGCTGGCTCATCTGATTATGACATGATAATGGTGTGAAGCATTGGATCCCACCATAAGGAACTCCAAAATGCAAGAGGCTGCATCCTTGTATCTTGATTGGACTAGTATCAGGTTGGGGGACCACCTGAGAAGATTCATCAAGTCAGCCTCGGTCACGCAAGTTCTATTTTGAGGTTCAAAGCATCGTTTGTTTTGTTCTATTTATATATAGAGATTTGGTATGCTTTGTATCTGTGTCAATTTTCTAAATCCCTTTGCAGAGGCCTTTCAAGTGTTCTATAGAGGATTGCCCTGCCAGTTATAGGAGAAAAGACCATTTGGCTCGTCACTTTCTTCAGCATCAAGGCAAGATTTTCAGCTGTCCTGTTGATGGTTGCAATAAGTCATTTGCATATCAAGGGAACATGAAGAGGCACATGAATGATATTCATAATGATGAGCTACCATCGATGTCTGATGAATTTAAGAGTCCGAAGCAGCATGTTTGTCCGGAGGTTGGGTGTGGAAAGGTTTTCAATTTTGCATCAAAGCTGCGAAAGCATGAGGATTCTCATGGTAAGTCACTTAACTATGAAGGTGTTTTGGTGAGCAAATGATGTCTACGAGGTGTTTAATGTGTTTTTCAATAGTAACATCAATTCAACTGCTGCAGTCAAACTGGAGACTCTGGAGGCTTTCTGTTGTGAGTGCATGAAATACTTCAGCAATGCTGATTCTCTGAAGGAGCACATGCAGTTGGATCACCAATTAGTCAATTGTGACATATGTGGGACTAGGCAGTTGAGGAAGAACATCCAACGCCATCTCTGCACTCATGAGAAGAAAAATTCGGCTGATTCAGAAGCATTCAGATGCGATGTTGAGGGTTGTCTCCGTGTTTTTTCAACAGTAAGATGCAATCACCTATAAGTAGATTCTGGCTGTGCATGGAACATAATTGTTCGGAACTTTGAAGCTTGAGTTGTTTTATCTCGTAGCTGCTGAGTGTACATTAGCTGATGTTCTTTTCTTGTTGGCAGAAATCAAATTTACGTCAGCATGTGAAGGCCGTTCATCTTGAGGTGAGGCCATTTGTTTGCGGGTATAAGGATTGTGGCAAGAAGTTTGCATACAAGCACGTAAGAGACAAGCATGAGAAAACCGGTTGCCATGTTTACACTCCGGTGAGCCCTACTCTCTCATTCTCTCTATCGAAATTCAATTTTACTGCTGTTGAAATCCAGCTTTACTACATGATAGATGGATGATCCTTACACCTGGAAATTTTGGCTCCTTTGGTTCAGGGCGATTTTGAGGAGTCAGATGAGCAATTTCGATCGAGGCCCAGAGGTGGGAGAAAGACGAAATGTCCGACGATTGAATCCCTGCTGCGAAAAAGAGTTACTCTGCCCGGTGAGCTGGATTTCCTCTCGGAGTAGTGGCTGGAGTCCTTTCTCTTGGCAGCTGCCAAAGATAATGTATAGGAGCTGTGGTTTTTTGCCTTGGAGGCCGAGCTAAGGTGACATTCAGTCATCATCCTCCTGTGTCACTTGTGGTTAATAGTTGATAGAGTTTTGCTATTGTTTTGTCAATAAAGACAAGAGAGCTGAGCTAATCCTTAGCAAAAAGTTCTTGTTCTGGAGCTATTGTCAGCTGTACATCATCATGCAATATAGTAAAACTCCATTGGTGTCGTACTGATCTGTCATTGATCACCTGATCCATGTTTATAGTTCGATCAGTTGAAAAGTTTTGGTCGATATTTTCCTTCCTAAGATTGTTGAAGGCTTGGAAGTCGGATTTCTACTATCTTGTTTGGTAATGTTAAAAAGAAAATTAAGAATTGTCTATAAATATCGTTTCTCTTAAGGTTCATAGAAAATATATGATGTGATATTTTCGTAAAATGTTAGTTCATTTAACTGAAAATAAGTCGATGAATAGTGTTTCCATTATCAATTTTAATTTATATCTAATTTTGTCTTACATTATTATTATTATTATTATTATTATTGCAAAATAAACACATCTTAAGTACATAAAATTTCTTACTTTTTATTTAAATGTCGGGCCAATACCAAGAAATATCATATACTTGTTATCTGGGGATAAAAATGAATCTCCCAAAAAAATAATGAAGTTGTACATCGGGATGAAAGTGACCATGATTAGCTTTTTTAGAATATGTTTATTAGAAATTCTAAAACTTCTTACAAAAGTGCAATTGAATTATAAAATTTTTGGAAAATACAATCAAATCATAAAACTTGTTTGGTGTAATTGAGTTTCTTCGTTAACTTCATCTAATTCAACTAATGGAAAATACTGATGTAATTTTTTATTTTTTTTATCTTCTCTCTCCTATATGGCATTGATGTGCTCGATTCAATTTTGATTTTTAATATTAAAAAAAAAAAAAAAAGCAAACTAGTTATGGCTCTATAAGCCCTCGCCATTGCTGCCCCATCATCACCAGGCCACCCACCATCACCAGAAAGGGCTAGCAATGGTGGGGAAAGGGTCGGCTAGGGTCGCCGACTACAAGCAAGGGTCAACTAGCCGAGGCCAGTGGCCTCGTTGACCCTCACCCCACCATCATCAGCCATTGATGGGGCAGTGGTGGCGAGAGCCTAAGGGCCTCACTAGTTTGCTTCATTTTAATTTTTTTTAATTTAGTTTATTTTTATTTAATTTAATTATTATTTATATTAAAAATTAAATTCGAACCAAAACGGCATTGTTTTGGGCTTATCTTTCTTGTTTTGGCACGTCAGCACCACATTATAGAGAGAAAGTAATAAAAAATAAGTCACGTCAGCATTTTCAGTTAGCCGATTGAATGAACGAAAAAACTCGATTATATCAATTTGACAATTTTAGGATTTGATTACACTTTCTGAAAACTTTAGAACTTAATTATACTTTCATAACAAATTTTAGGACTTCTGATGATCATATCCCTTAGCTTTTCCTAGTAAACTATTCTTTGTCACAGAAGACATGGCTAATAGTGCTTAAGTGGTGCACCAATGTGGCGTGTTAATAAGTTCTAGATTTTTTTGAAAAATGACACATTAAGAACCAAATGATGTTGGCCAAGAAATGCTGGAAATTAAACCAACGTCTTAAGGGATGAAAAAACCGAAAAATGCCAATGAAAGTACTGAAACAGGTTAAATTATAGAGTCGTCTTCCTCGCATCATTGCCTAAGATCGCCCCTTTATGCCATAAAAACACCAGAGCTACCTTTTTTAGCACTGCCTTTTTGACTTATTGACCGTAAGAGGCATCTTGCTGTGCTTATCGAAACCTAGCAAAAAATTGATTTCCACCTATGTAACATGAACATATAATTCTTTCTCTGTAGCATATCATGATATCCTTCTAGTATGCTGTCTGCTGATCGTTCATCTTCTGCATTTTCTCAATATCATATAGTTTAGAATTTGACAATCCTGACAGACCAGAATGCGATAACCTACTTTCAATATACCAACTTGTTTCAGGAATAACCAAAGAGGTAATGCAATTAGAGATGGTGCTGTTAACTTTATCAGTCGTCGCTGCATACTATGCTATGACATTTGTCATTGTCATGAGGATTTGACAGTGGTCGCTACACCACTTGGTAGATAACAAGAAAGCTCACTTCTACATAATTACCAACATAAATTTTCAGATGATTCTTTTTAGCAATTTCTTGACTGAGGAATAGAAATATGTCTGCCAAAGGTTGTCATACATCCATTGATGTGCTCGGAAAGGTGTATCCATGTGGGTTCAAATTGCTTCCATTCATAATTAATTTGTTAATGCTCTTTTGACTGTGTTGTATAAGACTGTAACTTTTCATCTTTCATAGATTCTTAGTTATTGAGTGGCAAATGCATCGTGAACTTAAATTCTAATTTTGGGACTTGTGATTGTAAATGGCTTATTATATTGAATTGGCCTGCCATGGGGACAAAACAATCACTTGCAAATACAGCTTTTAGGTTTTGCATGAGGTAATCAGACCAACTTTGACTTTAGAATGATGCGGATGTGGGGAATTTGAGTATCGTACGCTTAGGACTGGACAGAAGAGAGTTTGGACCGTTTGATCAGGATTCCTTTTGGAAAACTCAGATGACTATGTTCAAGAGAGGCTTTCTCGTTTGAAGAATCAAAGTGCAGTTAAATTATATTCAGGAGGCAGAGAAACTGAGCTTGTATAGAGAACGAATTTGTAATAATGAACACGATCATTGACCTGATGAAAAGCAAAAAGGAGAAAAGGGAGAAAGCTCAAAAGAGGCCTCAAAAGTGTAAAGTGAAGGATGGTGTTTTATCAAGGGGCTCAATCATGCGTATATGGAGTGCATGCTGGGGGTCTACCACTAAGGAATAGACTCTTCTGCTGGTAATGATGTGAACGACGAATTTCATATTCAGTGAACACTTCAACGATGTATCAATTCATCAAAGAATTATGTTTTAGTACTTTGTTCAACATCCTTGCTCAGCACACCAAAGAATAAAAGTTGGCATCCCACCTACCTAAAAGACGCAGACTCCCTTACTCGCCAAAAATGTGCATGCGCGTGTGTAGAGAGAGAGTTTCTCCAAGTTGTGACTTCTATTAAACACTGTACAAGTTTCATACAGACTCGGTCTTGACCTGTGCCTCAAGGACGCAAGAAGTATGATGATGCTCTCACTCTGTACTTGCCGAGTATGTATGGAAAGAGCAAATATTCAGGCGCTTTCAGATTATCAAAATAAGCTCCAATCAAATAAAGAGAACAAGCTCCTGATCCTACCTAAGTAGGCTAGTGCAAAGGATAAAGACTGCCATTCGTTATAATCGTTGAAAAAGAAGTCAAGCTTGTTTTGCACCGGGACACCATGTAAGAAAGGTGAGAAGGTTTATCAGAAAAGTGGACCCTTCAAGCGACGACTTCGAATTCTTCAAAATGGACAGACTGAAATGATTGCTACCACGCGTCACCCTCTCTCCTGGGATCGACTTGAGTCGAAGGCTTTTGGAACTCAAATGCATCGCATGCGCATTGATGGTTCATTTGCTTATTCAGATGCCAAGTCGAGAGTATACTCATTGTCTATGTCTTGGCATTATCAAAATCGCTGGTCCTGTCCTATTTGAGCCTTTGTTAGAACTGAACAAGGAACAAAATTTTGTTTGAGCATTTTCTGGCCTTGCTTTCTCTTATTTTCTTTCAATTTGGAAGAATAAACATCTGGGTTGAGCTAAATAGCTCTAATCATTCAAAGTCAGAAGGCAAGTGAGGCCAAGAACAAGAAGTTTGTTTGCATGAATTGATACCTAGTACATCAACAATATGATTATACCTAATAATTTTCCTCTGTTCAAGATTTGGGTTTAAGCGAGAGTGCTTAATTTGTTGGGATTCCCAGATAAATTAGAAACAAGCTGTCCTATCCTCAAGTCATGAATCAAGGACGTGACAACAACCACCAAGTGTAGTCCACATATAGTTAATTGCGCATGTAGAATTGCTTGCCCTTCTCTAGTGCGGCTTCAGTTCTCGGCATTTGGAATCTCCATGCAACTGCCTCTTGCTGCTCTAAAACACGGTCCACTCGAGTCGAAGTGAAAGCTGAAAGAGCCCATCCACTGTACATTCCCACTGAAGCATGGCTGTGATATAACTAGGTTTTCTTGCCATCTGCATTGTAGGGGTTCTTCCTCTTGGTCGGTAGTAGAGTTGAGAATCTTCACAGGCTTAAAGTCAAACTCGTTTTGCTGCTGCCTACAACGCATTTCTCTTTCAGTCAATTTCTGTTTCAAAGCATCTGAGAAAGGTTTGAGACTGAAACTAAGAAATTTATGTTTCAAGCTTTACACACATCCCCTGATGCCGACGAATTGTTTTCAGAGGGATTCTGATCATACTTTGCCTTTCATTCACTTTCTCCTGATAAACTGAGTTGCCAAAACTTTGTATTTCTCAAGCTCTTTTTTTCTCGTTAGGTTTGTCATCATTTAGACAGCACAAATGGATGTCTATTCTCATTTATGCAGAATGCCTGCTAAGGAGAAAGAAGGGTGCTTAGGAAACAATAAGACCGATGCAGGAGGGTCAAACGATAAGAACTTGGACCTCACTCTCGGTCCTCCCGGAGAAAGCTTTATTCAAAGAGCCAAAAGGGTGTTTGAAGACGCTGTAACTCATAAAGCAGGACATCCAAAGCTCTTGCATAAACACCCCTGCTTGAATCCCCCTTTGACAGACCAAAAAATTGAGGTGCTTGCTGATAGCAGGACATGCTGGACTGCGAAAACAACTTTGGCTTTTCGTAGAGTGATTCAGGAACTGAAGATGCAGCCCAATTCTTCGTACAAACAGTTCTCTTTAACCTCCCCGCTGAATGAGATGGTTGCAAAATCTTCACAAGAGTGTGTCTATAACGAAGCAGACTTGCTCAATTTAAACAATGAAGCCCTTTCAAGTCCAGTTATTCTGCCTGGAAACTCTCCAAAAAGGTTATTTTACTAAGCTTGCCTTATGATTCTCCCTTGTTCCTATTCTTATCAAGCCAAATATTATGGGGACTTGCTTGGCCACGGAATTTGGAAAAACTTTAGTTTTTGGGGAAAAAAAATGAATGAGCATGCATTAGGGTATACTAGGTTGTCTCTCTCATAAAGGATCAAAGATGTAGCAAAAATGAAGATGGATCTCCCAAAATTGAAAAGGATGTGCTATGATTTGATTGCAATTGAAGTGTGCTTCTTATCAGTGAAAAAACAGGTGAAAGAACTCTCTCCGGGGTAAGTATAAGGCACTAGCTCATTTAATACCATGCAAAATCAGCACATTCCTTCGGCTTTTGGAGATCCCAACTTGAGTATATTGGTCCTTTGTTTGCAGAATTCCACCTGGTCCAGTCGTTGGGTGGCCTCCATTAGGTTCCTTCAGGAAAAACATAGCAAACAACTTCTTGTGCAGGCAAACTTCTGAGTTGTCATCGAATAACTTTGGGAGGCAGGACAATTGTGAACGTCAATCAGAAGATCCAAACCAGCACATGTTTGTAAAGATCTACATGGATGGATTCCCAATAGGAAGAAAACTGAACCTCAAAGCCTATGACAGTTATGAGAAGCTCTCTGTTGCCATTAATGAACTTTTTAGAGGCCTTCTTGCGGGTAAAACCTCAAATTCTATGCATCTTAGTCCAAGAATGGTATTTGGTTAATGATGTAGCACTCAAGTATCTGTACTCTCCTCTCAAAGACGAGCCTGATACAAGTCATGCTAAGTTTTTAATGTCCTAACCTTTCACTTTTCAGCTCACAGCTTTACCAGTGATGATACAAGTGCAAAGAGAGAGGACACAAATGCCGAAAATGGGGAATGCACTCTAGTTTATGAGGATAATGAAGGAGACAGGATCCTTGTTGGTGATGTTCCGTGGAAGTAAGTGCTCTTCAATTTTTAGTGTTCACATCAACGAATAACCTGTGTTATATTTGTTGACCATGATTTGGTAACTCAACGAAGGAACATACAGCAACACCACCTTTGAAAAGCTTCAAAGCTGCTAATAACTAATCATCTATCCAAATACAGGTCTCTATCTTTTATTTGCTTGAATTGGAATCAAACTAAAAACGATTCCAACTAGTTTCATAGTCATCACAATCACCCAATTACATAAAAGTGCTCTCCTAACACAATCTTATCATTCTCTTGTAGTATGTTCGTATCTACTGCCAAGAGGCTGTGCATCTTGAAGAGCTCGGGTCACACCACTTCCCTGCCATGTGAGTTCCTTTTTCAGGTTCTTCTTGAACTTATCATAAATGGGCCGATTTCGTTCTCAACTAATTCCTTGGGTGATGGTTTTGTTTCTCTTTCAGTTGTAAGCAGTGATCAAGAAAATAAACCTCTTGATTCAGCAGCAAAAACTGGAAGATGAGGGAGACCTTGAGCTAATCATCAGGAGTTCGCAGATTCAAGGACCTGTATATTGTGCCTCCTAGTTTTTTCTGTTTTGGACCATCCATAAGGCTATTCTAGATGTTTGTGTGTTATTAGTTCTTGTCCATCTATTTGTACATAGCAATGCATTAATTTATTAGGACTTATCAGCTGAAGCATATATGTAGTTACAGTTAGTCTTTTCTGCTACAAGTAAAATTCCCCTCGACAGAATGGATTTCAGTAATGATATCTCCACTTGGTTTCATGTTTAATTGCCATTCTTTTTCGGCTTTTTCTCAGTAAATATAATTCAATCGCATTTAGCACGTAACAAAGTTCATCTCCACTCTGATTCCTGCCAATTCTAGGATGTATATTCCACCTAAAACGGATGCCTCAATTGTGTTTTGATTTTTCATGTACGTTTGGTGAACATTTAAGCATGCAGTTTCTCCATCGCATTCACATCTTTCAGAAGAAAATCAGGGCTTGTTGTTGACCGGGCACCTGTTTTATTCTCTCTCTTTCTAGAAACCCTTCTGTCAGCAGGAAAAATGACACTTGCCTAACTTGTCTCGTTAGTGTTTTTCAAGGTTTAAACTTCTCATAACTAAAGATTTCTACTGCATGAGTAAAAATTCTTGCTGCCGCTACAGATTTCTCTTTTCCACTTCGTTCTTCAGTTTTTACCCATCCAAGCACGGAGCCCTTCTTACAGAAATGATGAACGTATGCTGTTATAGACATGGAGAACTCATGGCAAGACTCTTCCCTTCTTTTAATAATCAAATACAGGCACACAAAATCCAGTGCTGACATTAGCAAATCTGGGAAAAGAAACAAGAAATTGTGGGGTATAAATCCACCCTTGCATTTGACACAGAGCAGAGGACATGACTCCAGCAAGTTTAGGAAGAGATCTCGCCTCTGTTCGAATGGGACACCAGATAAAAACAAAAACAGCAGCCGCCAAAGTCAAGCTTGCATTCAAAAAGCCATGAAGAAATTCGAGTTGATAAGATGGTTTAGTCCACGAGAAACAACTGCTGTTCCTTTGTTTGCTTTTTCCCCTCCCCTTCAATTATTAAAATATATTTTGGGCCCACAAAATATTTTATTTTTGAAGTATGAAAGGATTGAACCTTCCTACGACTTTCTGATTATGCCCTTTGGCTTAATTGATCTTTGTCTTTTCAATTTGCATCAACTGCCTAAATGCATTGACTTCTTGTACTGGTTCTCTGAAATAATTGGTTTGGGAGAATGGCTAAGTTTGAGATCTACTTTTCTTTTCATATTTTTGTAAATTGGTCACATCGTTGTGAAGATGAAATATGAAAAGCCAAATTTCATTCCTTCGAAGCCCAGTCAATCTTTGTGCCGACAACTATGGAGTAATCTAATCTAATAAATCTTAGTAAAAGTGGCTTTTGAACATTCAATGCATTGCCCACTAAAATATTAGGAGTCTTTACGAAAAGTAAAGTTGGAAGGAAAATCTCGTGAAATCACAATCCAGATATAAATATTTAAGTATATTAGCATATTTTATATGTGTAATAAAATAGACTATCTAATGTAATCTAATGAAAGTGACTCTTGAACATTAAACGCATTCAATTTAATAAAATAATTATTTTATTTTCTAATACAATTAGAACTTTTTCAATTTTAATATACTATAGAAAAAGTGACTTTCAACATTAAAGAAATTCAATTTGATGAGAATTCTTTTCTTTTCCAAATAAAATTTTATGAGTTTTTAAGAAAAGAGAAGGCTTAAAGGAAAATCTCTTAAAATATCAACCTAAATATAAATATCTGATTAAATTGAAATACTTTATATGAGAAATTAAATAGACTATCTACAACATTATTCGATATAAAGAAGTCTTTTCATTTTATTTTTTTTAAATCTCAAGAGAAGAGTATTTCAAAATATCAATATAGTCATGAAATGTCACACATACTTTATAATATCTAACATTATAAAGCGTAGAATTACATCCATGGGAATGAGAATATACTTATGCTTTAGGCATGAAATTTGTCGCTTGAAATTAACTTTATAGCACAATAAATTGATGCTATGTGAAAAAACATATGGAGAATGGGAAAAAAATAATCTATAGTAGTAGAATTGACTATATGATACGCTATGTACCATCCAATATATAATAGTTGATAATTATTAACATGAACTGATTCTATAACATAGACTGTAAAATTACTTTGGCTCAATCCCATACAAAATGCATTTACATATAAGATTGGAGTGAAAGTCACATAATTAAAAAACGACTATTGCTAAAAGCAACAAAATAATTGTGTTAAACTGAAAAAAGAAAGTAACATATGATAAATTTGGTTTTAGTAAAATAGGACATATAAAATATATGGTGAGTGTGAAGTGAATTTATATATAAAATAAACGACTCTGCATCTTTCGAAAATACATATTATTTTATGCAGCATTTTCTCGGATTTATTTAATTCCACTTCTACAGTCACAACTACTTTTGTAATATTCCAATTCAAAAAATTGAGAATTAATAAATTTTATGTAATAAATACAGTTGAAGCCGCCCCCTGCTCTCAGCCACAAGTCGAAGAGACTTTTGCGAAATCCCATAGATTGGTCAAACAATCTTTTTTCTTTAGCGGTAAAACGAGAGACGCCTTCTAGAACAAGAGGTCCACCCAAAAAAAAAAAAAAGTTAAGTTAAAGTAAATCTAATTCTAATTAAATAAATTAACCTTATGCATTCGGCCAAAAAAAATTTCAAAAGATGTGACCTAATGCTACCAACCTAACGCACAAGTGAAACACAATCATGTTATTTTCCAATATAAGTAGTATGGAAAAATTACCGTTTTTACCAAAGTCGGGTGGTCATCATTGCTAAATTACAAGTATAAAATAATGTATAATCTTCTTTATTGTAGCTAAACTTTATACAAGAACTCTAATAGCCCTCGACCGTTAGCAAGTCATATCATGCATCATATACTTTGAAAAATTCAGACAAACTTACACCATAAGCACCCGTCATAAAATTCATGTAAAAACTATCAAAACAAATAAAAAGAAAATTCGAGTTTCTAGAAATCACCGTTTAGATGACGTTCTTTTAAGGGACTAAAAAAGGGTACAGGTCTTACATGCTTGTGTTTAATAAATTAACTTGACATATTGAAAGGATAACATCATATTGTCATAATATGCTTTTTCAAGATAATTTAGAAAGAGTGCCCTAATTTTGACTATGGTTGGATTCCCCACCACCCTATTTGTCTTAGCTAAAAAAAACCCTAATATGGTGGGGCCACCCTAAGATTTATTGTGACCCCTTTATTTTTATTTCTTGGGGTGTTGTCGCTTTTGTCAAACGTGTTAAGTGGAACCGTGATGGACTGAAACTCTTGTTTGGGTGGACTCGCCAGCAAAACCACATCACCATCAGCGGCAAAAACGTAAATAACCTCAATTTGCAATGCCATTTTGCTAGTGCAATTTGGACAATAACCTACGAACAATATAAATAAATCCCGGAACTCTTCCTAAGCTCGCCATTGTGGAACTTGGGAACTCCTCCCTTCTGTTTCCATTTGGTTGTTTTCGGCCAACCAACTTTCCCGGCAAAAGGAAGGGCGCGTAGCCGCCGCCGGCGGGACCGACCGGACCCGCTCGAATGTCGAAAATGCCCCTCTCTTCCCGAGAGCTCGGCTTCCTCCTCCTCCTCCTCCTTCTCTCTCTTCTCTCCATACCCTTTGGGGTAATTTCACAAAGCCAGGCCACAAGTGAGCTCACGGTCCTGCTGAACCTGAAGCAGCAATGGAGCAATCCCCCTGCTCTCCAGTCATGGAACTCATCGTCGCCGATGCCGTGCGGATGGCCGGAGGTCAACTGCACCGGCGGCACAGTTACGGGACTCCTCCTCAGTGATATGAACATCACCGAGCCAATCCCGCCTTCGATTTGCGACCTCAAGAACCTCACTCAACTTGACCTTTCATTGAATTACATTCCTGGCGGATTCCCAAAGGCGCTGTATAACTGTTCCAAGCTCCAATTCTTGGACCTTTCTCAGAACTACTTCGTGGGTCCGATTCCTAGTGACGTTGACCAGCTGTCGGGCCTCACCTACTTGGATGTTGGCGGGAACAATTTCTCCGGCGACATTCCGGTGGAGATCGGGCGCTTGTCGGGATTGCAGACTCTGTCCTTGCACCAGAATGAGTTCAATGGCACGTTTCCTAAGGAAATTGCGGACTTGGCCAATCTTGAAGTTCTGCAAATGGCCTATAATCAAAAGTTTGTGCCTGCAATGATACCACAGGAATTCGGGCAGCTTAAGAAGCTGAGGTTCCTGTGGATGACTCAGTGCAATCTGATCGATGGAATTCCTGAGAGCTTCTCGAACTTGTCCAGTCTCCAGCAACTGGATCTGTCGGGAAACGATTTGACAGGCAGAATCCCTGGTGAGTTGTTTTCTTTACAGAACCTGAGGTATGTGTATTTGTACCAGAACAAATTGTCTGGTGAATTATCCACCTCTATTTCATCGATGAACTTGATCGAGATTGATCTAGCAATGAACAACCTGACCGGCTCGATCCCTGAAGATTTCGGGAAGTTGCAAAGTCTGCGCCTCTTGAATCTGTACTGGAATCAATTATCAGGCCACATACCGGTGAGTATAGCCCGACTTCCTTTGTTGAGAGTTTTCAAAGTTTTTGGCAACAAGCTGAGCGGTGAATTGCCGCCCGAGTTCGGCCTATATTCGCCGCTGGAAGCCTTTGAGATCTCAAATAATGAGCTCAGTGGCGAGTTGCCAAAAACTCTCTGCACTAATGGTGTCTTGGTAGGCGTTGTTGCTTACTCTAATAATCTGAGTGGACAAGTTCCGGAATCGCTCGGGAACTGCAATAGTTTGCGGACAATTCAGCTTTACAACAACAACTTCTCCGGCGAACTTCCTTCGGGCATTTGGACGCTGTTCAATTTATCAAGCTTGACGGTAAGTCAAAACTCCTTTTCAGGTGGTCTTCCGAGCAAACTTGCACGGAATTTGTCTAGAGTGGAGATCAGCAACAACAAATTTTCCGGCCCAATTCCGACCGAAGTCTCTTCATGGTCAAGTCTAGCGGTCTTGAATGCGAGCAACAATCTGTTCTCTGGCAATGTCCCTGAGGAATTGACCAGTCTTTCTCGGCTTATCGTTCTAGCGATGGATGGCAATCAACTTTCTGGTGAACTCCCTTCAAAGATCATTTCCTGGAAGTCACTAACGACCTTGAATTTGTCAAAGAATAAGCTCTCTGGCCAAATTCCTGCAGCAGTAGGTTCGTTGCCCGACCTGCTTGATCTCGACTTATCGGACAACCAATTCTCGGGCGTGATACCCCCAGAACTGGGCAAGTTGAGGCTCACTACACTTAATTTGTCCTCCAATCAACTCGTTGGTAGAATCCCAGACGATTTCAATAATCTAGTGTATGAAAATAGCTTCTTGAGCAATCCTGATCTATGCGCCGATAATCCCATGCCGAACATCAGAAGCTGCTATGCCAGAAGCAGTAAATCCAACAAGGTCCCTTCAAAGTATCTAGCCCTAATTCTAGTTCTTGTGATTGCCGTGTTCATAGCTGCTGTTCTGTTCGCCTTGTTCGTGATCAGAGAGTACCGGCGGAAGAAGCTCAGGCAGGACCTAGCAACTTGGAAGTTAACTTCGTTTCAGAGGCTTGGTTTCACCGAAGCGAGCATCTTGTCCAATCTAACGGACAACACCCTCATAGGAAGTGGCGGCTCAGGCAAGGTGTATCGTGTAGCAGTTAGTGATTTGGGCGACTATGTTGCTGTCAAAAGGATTTGGAACAACCGAAGGTTGGACTGGAGACAGGAGAAAGAGTTTGCAGCAGAAGTCGAAATACTCAGCTCGATCCGCCATTCCAACATAGTGAAGTTGCTGTGCTGCATTTCGAGCGATAACTCGAAGCTGCTCGTGTATGAGTACATGGAGAATCAGAGTCTGGACAAGTGGCTTCACAGGAACAAGAGAGCGTTGCCGTTGAGAGGGAACTCACCGCGCCGTGCCATGTTGGATTGGCCTGTGAGGCTGCAGATCGCTATAGGAGCCGCGGAAGGCCTGGGCTATATGCATCACGACTGCTCTCCCCCGATCATACACCGCGATGTGAAGTCGAGCAACATCTTGTTGGATTTCCAGTTCAAGGCCAAGGTGGCAGACTTTGGACTGGCCAAGACAGTAGCCAAGCACGGCGAGTCTCACACCATGTCGGCCGTGGCAGGCTCGTTCGGTTACTTCGCCCCCGGTAAGAGCTAAGAAATTATTCAGGGAAATTTTCTCACCTGAGAATAGCCTTCCCCTTTACCTTAATCATACAGCAAATTCTAAATTCGTGTTTTGCGTCGCAGAATATGCATATAGCACGAAAGTGAACGAGAAGATCGACGTGTACAGCTTCGGAGTCGTGCTCCTAGAACTGGTGACCGGGAGGGGGCCCAATAGCGGGGATGAGAACATGAGCCTCACGGAATGGGCGTGGAGGCACTACGGGGAAGGAAAGCCGATCGCCGATGCCCTCGACGAGGAGATCAAGGAACCATGTAACGTGGACGAGATGACAACCGTTTTCAAGCTCGCGCTTGTCTGTACCAGCAGATTGCCATCCACAAGGCCTTCCATGAAGAGGTCCTGCACATCCTCCAGAGTTGCGGCCCCTCAGAAAGGTCTGGACGGAAAAGGGTCGGTCCCGAGTTCGACTTCACGCCGCTACTCGGAAACCCTACGTATCTTTCTAGTTACAGGCGTAGTAAGAAAGCCGACGATAACTTAGTCTACAGTGTGTAATCGGAGTAGTCGGCACGACACAGAACTATGGTATTGACATAGTGTGACAAGTTTAGGACTTAATAGATGGAGCAGCTACAGCCTTCGATGTTTAGCGACGCGGCTATGCAGATTTCTTGAGAAACAGGCTGATCTATGTACATAATAGCAACGGTCTTTTTGTTAATCAACTCGTGCTAGTATCATCTCTAGCTATGGCCGTCTCGCAACAGATTTCTTCATAGGAAATTCTGGAGATGACACTGGAGTTTGATCTCTTGTGAGGCCTCTTGTTCTTGCTTTGAAGCTAGGTAATGCGTCACTCCAGATCAATCATCATATAACAACACTTCTTAATGTCCTTTAATAGGTAATTTCTCTGGCCATAGTTCCACAAGCTCCATCGATCGATGCGGAAGCAGCCGGAAATGTACCTGTCAAGGGTGCTGAATCTGCCTGAGAGACGTTTCCGTGCATCCATATGTGATGATTCTCCAGATCCCACTAAGTGTTTCCCCCCGTTTGTACAAAACCGGGATGCTGGCATTGTCATTCGCCATCAAGAGCATTGGGGAGAACCGGGACAACAGTTCACTACGAACTAAACCTAATCAAAGATCAATTTCTCCTCCAAAACTAAATTGACTACAATCAACTTAGCCCCATCAACAACCAGTCATATATATCCTCACAAAATGATGAGTAGACAAAGCCAAAACAACACCAAGGTTTAACATAAAAATTCAATACAGGAAAAAATCGTAGACTGTCCAAAAACTTTTACCAATCACTAAAAATAGTAGAATATATAAAGTAGTTTTCTCTAATTACACACCGGAGGGTCTACATAAGTATTACAAGGTCATTTCCTCACCGTAAGTATAGATAAACGTAAATGAGACTAGAAAATGCTGGTTACAATTGGAGAATTCGAAGGAGCTTCTCCACGAACAAGATCACTCAACTCGTAGCCCTCGGTTTCATGAATAATATACTCAACTTTGAGTCGATTCTATTAATATTTGGCCTTCGAACGGGATCACAAAGTTGCAGCTTTCCTTTTCGTCTCCTCTTCTCCCCTGTTTTGGTGAGTCTTCTGTTCTCTCTCCTCACTTCGGTGGCACACTCGCACGAAGCACTCACTTCCTTCTCCTTTTCACTTTTTGACTTTTCTTCTTTTTCTAATTTAATGCTAGCTGGGCCCCATAAGAGGTGGACCCAGCCAACATAGAGGAAGCGCCGCTCATGCTCATAGAGCTAATTCATGTTACACGAAAGCGACAATGGATGCTGCTCGCGAATGAAACGAAGCCGACGAAGTAGCTTTCTTGCTGTAACCACACTTGCGCCGAGTATGCAAAATAACAATAAACTTGGCCCCGGAAAAACCCGAATCCACACTTATTGTATGTAGCAATGATCATACCAAACAATCATTTGCCAATCTCGACACATCCTTTACTGTAGGATCATCTTGTAAATGGATTTGGATTCAATTCTAATTAGAGATCTTCGCTATGGTATCGAACACAAAAACTGCTCGACGGCGCAACATATGTGTGATGCAAATGAGCAATGTTTACATGATCATGCTAGCAGTCCGACTCATAGTGCTCAACGATACAGCCTTGCCCTTTTTCCCTTTTCCTTGGACTTACCACAGTAGAATTTCTCAAGATGCTGCCGAGACGAATTTGTTCGATACGGTACAGTGGCTCGCCTATTGATCCCTGATCAGATCATCATGTTCAACCTCTCGCTTGAGTGATTAGGGATGCGTGTTGCATAGTACAAACCTCAAGTAATTGGAACTTGGTCATATTTTTAATTAGTAGCTTTTCAATGCATGAAAGTCCCCATTTAAAAAAAAAAAGTAATAGTTTACGTACAAAAGGAAACTTTTTGCCATCGACTATCGACTCCTTTTATAAAAAACAAAACATTGGAAAAGCAAATTTTTTCCCCGTGTTTTAATTTTGCCAGCTCCCTCTCTCCCTTCCTCCCACCCTCTGGTTTTGCACTTTTTTTGCGAGTGATAAAGAAAAATTCTAAATGAATTATAGAAATATTTAATTTTAAAACGTAGATAAGAATAGTGCAAAGAAAGTGCAACAATCAAGAAAATGAAAAATTGAAAGTAAGAAAGAAATATAAACCGCTAAGTATATAAACAAAAAAAAAAATCTACTTTTAACATCTTAAAAGGGCAAAAACTAATATAGAGAATTATAAAATAAATAAAGAAAGCAGAGAAAGACAAGAGGCGTTCCAAAAGGTCCGAATACATTACCGTACATGCACGAGATACCGGATGACCGTACAAAGCGAAACGAATCATTTTCAAAAAAATCTGAGTGATTATTCAATTGAGTGTACGTGTGATAGATCAATTATTATTATTATTTTTTTATCATTATCATTAGAAAAATTAATATCGCAAAAAATTTCAAATTAATACTTATATGACAAATTTATTACAAATTATTTTTTTATCAACAAAAATCCAAAACTAATAAATTTATGACAAATTAACTTTCATTTAATTTATATTACCATGAAAATCATACACAGATTAAATGAAGATAAAAACTCAAATTTGCATATTCATCAATTGTCATATAATGTAACGGATGATAGATTTGTGAAGAGTATATCGATTGAAGATTTTTTGTGATAAAAAAATCAGGTTATCAGTCTGGAAATCATTATCATTATTATCGAATATGTGTGAATTAGATGATAATTCAATGAAAGAGAGAGACTAGTGGGCCTAGTGGGTTAAGTTTTCCGTTTTGATGAAAGTAAACCAAACCTCGCAAAAAGCCAACCAACATGGAGATGAAAGCACGTGGCATACCGACATCACCCGGTTGGGGGAAAACCTGGCCACCCGTTTTGAGGGGCAGAAAACCGGGGTGGCATCTGAAACCCGGTCGCCGCCACACCATTCCTTGAAGCCAAAACCTCAACAGTTATTTTCTACGTGTTTTGTCACAGACCTATTAATTTAAGGTTAGTTTACCATAAATTTATGATGAGTGTGTCAATTTAAAATTTTTCGCGATATCAACACAACAAAAAAAGGCTAGCGGTCTAGTGGGAACATTTTCAATTTTAATTAAAAATGATGATTTTTTGATCCAATTGATTCTAGTTAAAAATCAGAAATCGGGTTAGGATTAATTTTTGGAACGAATCGATCCGATCCAAATTTTTTTAAAATACTAACAAAAAAATTATAAAAATATTAGATTTATTACTATCTTAAGATTTATCGTTATTTTTAGAGTTTATTCGGTCCAATTCCCTCCTGGAATCGGAAACAGGATTGAAAATGACTGATGAAACCAGGAATTGGACTAGCGCCTTCGAGAACCTGTCGATATGGTCCAATCCAAACGATTCATTTTGCAGTCGGTCTGAAGATGCTCATCCCAATTTTGATGAAAGTGACTTTGGACATCGAGATGAAAGCACGTTGCCCGACCGACAGTAGCCGGGGGGGGCCAAAACCCCGCCACCCGTTTTGGTCGTGGGGGCCGAAAACCGGGGCGACGTCGGAAACCCGGGTCGCGGCGACGCCGTTTCACGGGGGCGGAGAACGTCAACCTTTATTCTCCGCGTTCCCTCTCTCTCTCTCTCTCTCTCTCCTTGCCATTCGTTGTTTTTCTAGCTCTGCCAATCGGACAACTAGAAGCATCAGCCCTTGTGCGTAGGAGGAGCAGCATCTCCGCAGGAACAAGATTCCCTCTGAGTCGAAATTCGTCGGACAAGAGGGCCGGGCGTGCGTGTATGCGCGAGTGAGGTCGGGATCGGATCTGGGTCGGTCGGTCTTGTTCTTGTTGTTGGTTCTTGCGGAGTGGGTCGGAGTAGCGAAGGGACGCGATGGGGTTGTCGAGTGGCGACGGTGCCCGGATGAAGGTGGTGACGGGGGATGCTGGGTACGTGCTGGAAGACGTGCCTCACTTGTCGGATTACATCGCCGACCTCCCCGTACGCCCTCTCTCTCTCTCTCTCTCTCTCTCTCTCTCTCTCTGTGTCTGTCTGTGTGACATGCATATTGTTTTGATGTTCATCGTGGGTGCTTGTGTGCTGTGCGATGGTGGGGCTTCTGGGTATTCGTTGACTCTGGTGATCGATCAAATGGGAGCTTCTGTCTGTGTCTGTGGCGCGAGATTTTGAGGTCTTACCTATTCAAGTTACGTGCTTTGCTGGTGATCTTGGAGTTCTTGTGTTTTGACGATTATGGGTTTTGGTGAAATGTGGGTGTCTCTGACTGTGAGAGCGATAGCGGTCTTAGTGCGATGACGGCTTGTGAATGCGAGCAGGTACGTGTGTCGTGTGCTGTCTGCAGGAAGTATCTAGTTGTTAGAGTTGTCGCGCTATAGTTTGATGGAGGGGATGTTGCACTGTTCATTGTGGTTTTGCTGCGCGATCAGTTGATAATCAATCAAAGTTTCTGTGCTATGAGAAAAATGAAAAAGCTTGATTTGAAGAACATAGAATCACCAGATGTGATTAATCATGTGCGGAATTTCTTTTCTGTCTTGTTTGATTAAACTACTTTGGCTATCAGTAAATGCCCGTATACAGATATGGGAATGTGAACTTTATGACGTGAGCATATATAAACATCATGCTAGCAGGTGGAAGCGCACTCTGACTTCTATATGTGGTCTACCAGCTTGCATTTTATGATCATTTACATATGGAAGTACTTGCTATCGATGTTAACATTACTGATTTCATTTCCCTGCTATGTTTTTGTGCAACAGACATACCCGAATCCGTTGCGGTCTAATCCTGCATATGCAGTGGTTAAGTGAGTAATTGTTTTCTTCTAAGCTATAGAGCTTATTTCTAGAGAGCTGAACTGCTCTGATGTTAATTTATGTTTCTTAGAAAATGCTGATCTCTGTGCTGTTCTTTTCTTTTTCCAGGCAATATTTTGTCCATGTGGATGACACAGTTCCTCAAAAGGTGGTCTCTTGCAAGATTGATTTACCTGTCAACTAGAGTGCAGTATTGGTGTGATTATGTATTATTTTCAAACACGAGAGTGAAATGATGCACATTGTAGTTAGTTCTTGCTCCTCCTGCAATAGTTATAATGGCGGGTGAAGTTTGACTTTTAGCTTGCGAAATAGACAAAGGCTTTATGAGTAAGGACTATGAGTAATGCAATTTAATAGCCTATTCTGACTAGTCCTTGGAACTGCATTTGTCTTAACTTGTAGGTTGTCGTTCACAAGGATGGCCCAAGAGGAATTCATTTTCGACGTGCTGGACCTCGCCAACAGGTATGTCATACACGTTAGGAATTTGTTGAACTCTTTGAAATTTCCTGACTTTTGTCGTTCTGTTGTCTAGGTGTATTTCGAGACAGATGAAGTGCACGCATGTATTGTAACATGTGGTGGTCTTTGCCCAGGGCTGAACACTGTGATCAGGGAAATTGTGTGTGGCCTTAATTACATGTATGGTGTCACCAAGATCCTCGGAATAGATGTGAGTATATGCTATGCTTATGTGTCACAGTGGCTGTTTACTACATTTTATTGTTGTATGAATGTTATTCTTCATTTCTCTCCAGTTGTGTATGCTCTGGTTTCTGATTACTCATCTGTCTGTTGCTGGATTATATTTTGGGCATGTAATTAGAAATGATGAATAAGATAAAGCATACTCAATTTCCTTATAGTTTTTGCAATAATTTGTCAATTTAGGTTAGTGAATTTTTTGGTAGATAAACTATATATATTTTATTTGACAGAATAGTTAGCTTTGTGATGCTGTTTCCTTACTATGTTTGGCGCACTTTCCTAGGGCGGATATAGGGGATTCTACTCCAAAAATACCATAACTTTGAACCCAAAAGTCGTCAATGACATACATAAGCGTGGTGGTACCATTCTTGGGACATCACGAGGAGGCCATGATACTATGAAGATTGTCGACAGCATTCAAGATCGTGGGATTAACCAGGTGTGCAATTTAGGGGACTTTTGTTGGTTTCATAAGTTCCAATATTTTGGCACATTTCATTCTCACAATTATGAACAGATGTTGTAGCTTTGGCATCACATCTTTATACATAGAATAAATAATAGCTGCATTTGGTGACCAGGTTTACATAATTGGAGGGGATGGAACGCAGAAGGGGGCGTCTGTTATTTATGAGGTAATATCCTATGCTGTATTGGAAAATTCTATTTTCCTTAATGTATTTACTAGAATGCCATCTAGAATTATCCAAAGAATAATCAGCAGCGATGATTTCATTAGCTTCCTGAGATGTTGCCTGTCCTTGGTTGACAAGTATATTGGATTCTTCTTTGCTTCGCAAGCCACATTTGAAAACTCGCTTCAGGTGGCTCTGTGTAAACAGAAAAGGAACAATACTTCCTGACTCTTTTGTTTCGAGTTTTTAGATTACCTGCCAATGCCCGATTAGTCCTCTTATTCTCCATAAAAAATCCTCATGATTACTGTTATGGGGGAAGAAACTGCTTGATAAGTAGCATGTCTAAAGGCGGTCTCTATTAATACTTTCACCAACTTCCCTCCCTTCCCTTCCATAATGTATAGGTGCCACATACATACATTTCTAGTGATGAAGAGGTTAATATTAGCTTTCTTTCTTCTTGTAACATGCACTCTACAACGCAGGAAATTAGACGGCGTGGCCTTAAAGTCGCTGTTGCTGGCATCCCGAAAACTATAGACAATGACATCCCTGTACTTGCTCTGAACCTCTCTCTCGTTGATGTAGAGTAACTTAAAATGTATTGTTTAACCTGTCCATTTGTTTTCTTCTACTGAACCAGGTAATTGACAAGTCTTTTGGATTTGATACTGCTGTTGAGGAGGCTCAACGTGCAATTAATGCAGCTCACGTAGAGGCTGAAAGTGTTGAAAATGGCATAGGTGTAGTCAAGTTGATGGGACGCTATAGTGGTAAGCTTAACATGTGTAAGTTAAAAATTTTAGTCCGGTACAACGGTGGTGCTTCCAAGTGCATTCATTCTCTTACCAAAAACTTTGTGAACTCATACATTATCGAGGCAACAATGTGTCAACTTTACATGTTCTGACCTAATTCTCTTTGGGATGCTCGTGCAGGATTTATAGCTATGTATGCTACCCTTGCCAGTCGAGATGTGGATTGCTGTTTGATTCCGGAGTCACCTTTCTTTCTCGAAGGGAAAGGTGGACTCTATGAGTTCATTGAAAAACGACTTAAAGAAAATGGACACATGGTGATTGTGATAGCTGAAGGAGCAGGGCAAGACCTAGTCGCAGAGAGCCTGCAATCCAATCAACAAGACGCTTCAGGGAATAAGCTTCTTCAAGATGTTGGTCTGTGGATATCTCACAAAATCAGGGTATTGCTCTTTTAATCCAAGATCATTAGGTAGAATTTTGTGGCATATTAAGAAACATTCATGTCTTGATTTTTACTGTGATATTATTGTCGTGCGTGCCTTTATATTATATTCTGTTGATCTATTTTCCTGCCAAATCAGCAATCATTCCTCAATGGACACTGACCATTTATCCAGTTGGATGCCATGCAAACTTATGTCAAACTTGCTGACAATTGTATTTTGGTGGTTTCAATAATCTTAATTTAAATATTTACAACCTCTTGTCCATTTTATTTCAGGACCATTTTGCCAGACAGCAAAAGATGGGCATTACTCTTAAATATATAGGTCAGGACCAGAGCCTTGAATTTCCATATGATTATTCATCGTAGTATCATCTCTAGGTAGTCTCAACAGATGTACGAATAGATTCTCATGTATGTTGTCTTTCGGCAGATCCTACATACATGATCCGTGCTGTTCCAAGTAATGCATCAGACAATGTTAACTGCACACTTCTGGCGCAAAGTGCAGTCCACGGAGCAATGGCGGGTTTCACAGGCTTCACAGTTGGACTTGTCAATACTCGACATACTTACATTCCTTTCAATGTAAGTTTGTCAGATATATCATTGCATATCATCGTTTCTACACTCTTGTCAGTTCCATTTTAATGAGCTTGGACTCTTGGAGAAACCAAACATCCATTATCACTTCTGGCTTCATTCTCATCGGGAGGAGTTGAAGAGGCCACATGAGGAGATCCTTTTCATTTTAAAGGTGTAGGATTGTGGAGGTTCTCAGTTTCTCCCACCCAAAATTGAGCCACCAAACAAAAGCAAACTAAAACTAAAATGTCAGGGTTCTATTTTCTTAGTTCTCTTCTTCCTTCTTTTATGCCCCCCGCAACTTCTCCTGACCTGGATTAAAACCTCATTCCATTGCTTGCTCCAATCTCTCATTTTTTTCACTTGATAGCAATATTTGAGAGGGGATGGTTTCTATAGCAGTTTGGACATCGTCGTCATGCCTTTTCTTTCCTTCTGTGACTTCATGGATTTTTGGTGCAGCGAGTGACCGAAAGGCAGAACAAAGTTGTCATAACGGACAGAATGTGGGCCAGGCTTCTTTCTTCAACGAACCAACCCAGCTTCTTAGTGTTGAAAGATGGAGTTGAAGAAGCCGGGGAAGAGGAAGAACCCAGGTTCTTAAGGTCGAAAGATGGAGTTGAAGAAGCCAAGGAAAAGAAAGAACTGGATGTGAGGAAAGCGTAATTGAAGACATTCGCCTTAGTTCATAACCTGGAGAAGCAGGGATTCTTCTACTACGATTACCCTTTGATATGGGTGTACCACTTTGTTTTACATATTGTAGTCAATCGGTGCTTTTCGTGCATTGCCTGAAACAGCTTTGAATTGTCAACTTACCCTTAAATACTTTCCTGGGTCTTTCTTTGTCAATCCATTTTAAAAGTTTCTGCTGAGGGAATACGAATTCGAATGTCTTCACTGGCCTGTGGTCCATTCAAAATGGTAAAATGGTATGCTCTGGGCAGGGTTTCTCACGGAAAGCGTCGGTCTTCAAGGAGATCGTAGATATGGGTTCCTGGCAATGGTAATTGAATTTTGTTGCAGAAAGGAAACCCCCTTTCTAATAAATTAGGCATCCACTTTTGACCCCATTTTTTTAATTAATCTGTGTTACGATGACCTCGGAGGAGAATATGGGCACAAACAATGACGTTTGCTGTGTCCATTTGTCTTTTAACCACAGTTTCAGCATCAGATTAAGCTTCCAAAGTTTCAGCGATATCGGGGCACGGAGCTTGCCCAATATATTTGTGCAGGTTGTTGGACCGAGAGTCGCACACAGCAACTGAATTGACGATTAAATTGCTCAAAGGCCGTCCTGGCCTGCTTCTTATGTGGCTCTTGATGAGTTGGTTTTTCATGCAACATCGCGTTCCGTTACGAGCCATGAAATCCAACCTGCGTCATTTCTTTGTGGAGGATGCGGTGCTACTTTCCTTTGGTTATGTCTGGTTCTGGAGCCATGAGCCTTGTCCATGGTAATGAAAGCTAAATTTGTTGAACATGAAAGAGTTCGCATTTGCCAGTGAAAAGGGCAGCAGAAAAAAATTAATTGAATATGAGCCAACGTTACAAGAATATACCGCGCATGGGGGACTCGTGCACACATGTTCCCGATACATTTATCCAAACAGGTAAAAAGACCCCGAGTTCTCTCTGGAGCACTACTAGAACCCCCCAAAATTCATCGTATTGATATAATAATAAGACCCATCAGATTCATTAATCACATCGATGAAGGTGAATCAACCCCTGTAGATGCCAGACGGTTCTGCGTTTTGAATAATCCATGGATGCTCGAGAAGCTTGTGTAGAGGCAGGCGCTGTGATGAATCCTTTACTAGCATCTGTTATCCGTCGCAACAAATAAACACAAAAAATGGTCAGGTACCTGTAAAAGATTATGAGCAATTGCATTGCTCAGTAGTATCATGTATGTTTTAGCTAAATCAACTTCAGATGTGGAAATTTTACCTGACTAATAAGGTCCTTTGCAGCAGAAGAGACGATCGGTTTCGGAGGGAACTTCAGGTCCACTTGCACAATCCTAGTTCAGGATGAAGAGGCACACACAATCAGTCAAAATTAGCAAAGTGCATACTAAGTAATTTTATCTACACGTGAAAAATTGATGTTTACCTTCTGTATGTATCCGAATGTTCCTTTGCCTCAAATGGTGGAACCCCGTACAGAAACTCATAGCATAGGACTCCCAAGCTCCATATATCTACATTTGCATCATGCTCAACACTCTCGACTGCAAATACACTCTCAAAGTATTAGTCATGGAAATTGGTTGTATAAAAAATTCTCAAACTTGAGCGACATCCTTCTCTCAAACTTGATTGACCTCTTGAAGGCATGATTTAAGCATCAAGACATAAGTAAAAGCTTACTTACCCATTTCTGGTGGAAGGTAGTCTAATGTTCCACACATGGTTCTTCTACGATTAAATGTATGCACAGACCACCCAAAATCTGCAATTTTAAGTTCACCCTGACAATGAAGGAGACCAAATAAAGCATTAGGAAAATGTAGAAAAAGTAATCAATCAAGTTTAAGAAGATATGGTAACTAGTAATCACCTGAGCTCCAATCAACAGATTCTCGGGCTTGATATCTCGGTGAATAACATGCTTGCCATGACAATAAATGAGTGCCCGAGCTAAAGATGCAACGTACTGCAACAATTATATTGTTAGGGACAGAGCTTAACAAGAAAATCCATTATAGATAAAAAAGCAAGTTCTGCAAAATAAGCTCAAAGACAGCAGGTCGCTATTCTTAGCCAGAGTCAGAATATTATCCACCGTGCATCAACCCATTTCTCTAAGGGAAATTTAGTAGACATGATGAAAATAGATGGGTAGGAAAGATGCTGCTCAAATTAAGTGGAAAATAAAGGGAAGCAGATGTGAAGGGTGTCCAGCAAGAACTTACAGTAGCCGCACGCCTCTCGCTGAAGTATTTACACTTTTGGAGTTCCTTATAGAGTTCACCCTTGGCTGCATATTCTAGTATCAAGTAAACTCGTTTCTGCCATAATTTAAACTCCAAAAGTTAGCAGCTTAACCATTCGTCCTCCAAGTAAACACACACGTAAGAGTGCTCTTACAGCATGCCCCACCTGATCATAAAAATACCCGTAAAGTCGTAAAATATTAGGGTGTCGAAGATGACTCTGGATCTCCACTTCACGTCGCAGCTGATGCTCGACCTGAGACTGTTGCAGCTGGCTCTTGAAGAGGACTTTCAGCGCCACGATATGATTGCTCTAATCAGAGAAAACCATCTAAAAATTAGATTTCACATGATACAGCAGAATACAATCCAGTGCAAAAGAAGCTAAAATCGTTACTTGATCGCTCCATGGCAGAAATTAAAGTATGTAAAGGCATGGAAAGGCCAAGAATAATTGAATAGATCTCTGACTAACCCTTTTCTCTCTTGCCAAGTAAACATGCCCGAATTTCCCTCGTCCGAGAGGCTTGCCGATGTCGAAGTCATTGAGCGTCCACCTCCGCTTCTCAGCCGCTGAAGCTTCTGAAGAAGACTGCAAAAGAGAAAATTTGGCGCCCGCGATATCATTACTAGCCATAAGCAAAACTAATCGCACTCCTATCAGCAATCTAAAAAGTCCGTATTCACAATCCACGCCGAGAAGAAAACTGTCTCTTCATTCTACAGCTGAAATTCAGCATGATTTCTCCTTCTTCCGTGAAAGTCTATCCATGCTTTCAAGAGGTCGTCGGAGGTACATATCACAGGACGGCCCACACACCCCCGCCTCTCAACACCTACCAAATCTGAGCTTCTAACAGGCAAAAACTAAGGAGAGGCAAAACCTCCTCGGCGCTAAACCCTAGACCCCGCCGATTCATCCCGTCCGACGGATGACGGACGGCAACAAACCACGCACATCAGGAATCGACAGACACGCGGAGACGAAGCTAACGCGCGACGCGAATCGATTACGGCCTCGTCGGAAAAGAAGGAAAAGCCCTAGATCGCGAATCGGCGGGGAGGATCGCGGCGCCGAATTCGAGCGACCAGCAACAAGAAATGGTAGAGAGAGAGAGAGAGAGAGAGAGAGAGAGAGAGGGGGGAATGATCGAGGGAGTTCGGATGGAGCGGGGATGCTCACCTTCTGCTGGGGCTGCTGAGTCTCGGCAGCAATCGCCATTGGAGAGCAGCGAGAGAGATCAGCGAGCGAGCGACAGAGAGAGAGAGAGATGGGGAAAGTGACGAATTGCCTGCGGATTTTTGGGGACGAAGGAGGTCAAATCGGGGGCGGATTTTGAATCGGCCCCCGCAACGGTCGAGTTCGCGTGGGCGGACACGTGGGCCAATCGTCTGTCAGATCGGCCCAATTAATTTTTTTTTTTTTTTCCGAAAAAAAAATGGTTTCTTTGCGAGGAGCGTCCCAGCTGATGCGGTCCTTGCCGTTTACTTCGTTTGTCTTATTATCGCCGGGCCGAAAGACTGGTTCGATTTTCGGAGATCCGAAAAGAAATAACGTAGGACCCACATCCACGTTGGACTTTATTAAAAAAAAAAAAAGATAGAGAGCATATTTTCTCACATATAATTGTACCGTAATTTTTTTTTTTTGGAAGAAGTCTTCCATTCTTTTTGACAAAATATCCGTAATAACGAATTCACCAAAAAGAAAAAAAGAAGAAGTAAGATTTAAGCTCAAACTCAAATGCCTTGTGCTGAAGAACCCAGAACCATCACCGAGGCCAAACAATCTGTAATTTACGTTCGCACACATCCCTTATTTCTAGGGATAATTAACTTTATGATTTCTTCTCACTGGGTTTATTTTGAGATATTTTTTTCTCCCATATAAATTGATCACACTAACGGTGATGATACTTGTGTGGGTATACTCGTGATGCGAGGATGATGCAAGAGTTGCTTGATTTTCATTGATATAAGAGTGTGATCAAAGTCGCATTTTGGAGTATCGAAAAGATTATCTCTTTCATCCAAAATAGGTGAAAATGCAAATGTTAAATGGGTTTTACCATTTTGCTAAAAAGTGCCTCTTCATACTCGACAAAAAGAAATATTAATAATGCTTTAAAACTTGTGTTTTGTTATCAATCATGTGCTAAAAAGATAGTACATTTTCAACCCTCGTATTGCTCGATGTGTGCTGAAAATTGTTCTATATCTTTAGGTTCTTATTTACCCCACCAGCACTCATTAACAATGCCTATATTACAATTAACCCAAAGAATTGGTCATCTGTGAGTTCCTTTTTTTTTTTTTTAATCGTTTTTTTGGACAGAAAGTCATAAGTGAGTTGAATGGTCTAAGTTCTTGTCTGGATCAGCTCATTTGGACCTACCAAAGAGAAATGTGATCATTCATACAGACACTTTCCAAAGTTCATACCCATGGCATATAGTTCACTTTACAGCCAGGAACTTTTCTCAGTGGCTTTTGTAAGCTTTAAAGACACATGCTCTGTTCTACCAAGAATGACCCATCCAATTGTGCAGTGGACAAGGCCGTTCTGCACGATTGATGTGCAGCTACTCTTCTTTATTCCACAGGATGAACCGAGATCATCTCAATCCTTCCCATGAAACACAGTTCAATACCCTGCAATTATGACGCATTACCGGTAAAATGCATTTGCCATACTGCATTCGATTTTTCTCATTATGTTGTGGATCATGAAACCAAGGCTAAGGTCCGATGCTGCGGACACTTCAGATCTCGCTTTCCATCCCATCATTAGAAATCACGCGAACGGCATGCACAAACACACAAAGCATCCCCGATCATTTCATTAATTTACCAAGTGCCCACTTCTACTCCAGTTGAAACCAAAATCAAGTCACTACTAATGTTTTTTAAAAGAAAAGTACAATACTTTTACTAAACCCCCACTAGAGCAGAAGCTGCTGAACCAAGTTGATCGACAGCTCTTAAACCTCAATGCCACTTCAAAATAATGAGAAAAAACAGACACCACCTCCTCGAAACATCACTCGGCTAAGAATTTTTTGAGACATCTTCATGAAGTGCCTGCTGAGTATGGCTTTTCGCCAGTAGAAATGGTGGGAGAAATGATGGAACAACGAACGCCACCACCAAGCAGAGCAGAACCAAAATTCCAACAGGCCAAGCTTTGTGTGGGATCCCTAGCAAGAGCTCATCACCAACTGCCATAGGAGTCACCAAGGGTTCTGTCAGAAATTAAGTAAATTTGCTTATGCTGCAAGTAAACAATAAACTGACGAAAATCCTGCTGATGGTTTGTTCTTGTAACAATAGCGAGTTCTACAAATCAGAAAGAGGCAGAGGATGATCATCAAGACCAAAAGGTAAGTGAACTTATATGGTAACTAGCGAGATGCCCGTGCCTTGCACAGGTCTAAGACTAAATTTGTTATATTATTCTACAAGATGTCTGCACCCTGCATGATTCCCAGATTATATTTGTTATATAATTCTAAATGTTAGTATTGACGTGAATTTTTACGAGAGAAATAATAAGCAAAAAATTATTATAATATAAATGGTCATATCAATCAGATTCTCCACTAGATTTTACATGGAGTATTTTTTAAAGTGAATATTAATCTCATCATGTAGGTTTATCCTCCGAATAAAAGAAAACATGAAAGATGAAGTTGCAATATTCATTGAATCATAACATAAGTACATGAAATATTTTGAGCATGTAAAATAATATGAAACAATGAGAACCATGAAAGCATAAATGATAATTCTTCCTTCATTTGTCGGAATCTCATTTTGTGCCATTGACTTGGTGTGGAAAAAGCTAGAATGTTAATTGTGTAGGATCTTCTTGAGAGTAAAACAGTTTCTTCTCTAAACTCCATTTTTTTGTCTTTCTTTGTAGAGGCTTAGAAGTGATTTCTTCAAGATCATATTCCAATTCCATCTATTTTGGTTCGGTATTTTATGGAAATTCTCCATTTTTTAGTGACCATTAGACGTCTATCTTTCTGTTTTGGCAAGATAGATGGATATTTCATCATCCACAAAAATGTCTCAATTTGTTTTTGAAAGAAATTTGCAATATATCTTTCTCATTTAACTCTGTGTGCGTGTAGTTTCTATTCTCAAATCAGATATCTGTTAGAGATGCAAGATGAATTTCATAGGTCCAGTGATATAAAAAATTTTATAGGACCATCCATAATTGTAGGGCCTGTTAAATGCCTGGTAACCAGTGTCTACAAGATTAGGGAACTCCACAACCTAAGTAATCCTCAGATTGCTCGAAGCTGCTAAAGACAATCATGTCATCACCATATATGTAGGACTTCCACTACAAACACTTAAGTATTCTTCTCCTCAATCAAACCACTACTATCTAGCAAGATATCTGTAGACAGTGCAAGGTTTAAGGAGAAACATTGTCAGTTGAGTCTGCCCATATTTTTTTGAGTTCTTCGACTATAGACATGTCAGAAAACCAGCACACAGTTGATCAATTTATAAGAAAAATATTTTGATTCATTACAGCATATCATATGTGCAAGAGGAAATTTCCATTATGTCTTTTGATAGTAAAACCAACAAGCCATGTGAAAGTACATGCAAAAGCATTAGTTTAGCAGCCAATGCAATGTCATTACAAAGGACTGCATGATGACTACACTTGGAATATGGTTATCTTCTCTTTTCAATTTGACAATGATTTAAATGGTAATTGCATGAACAATTTTACTCTGAGTTACCTATATTATAGATGATGGATTCTCTCTCCTTTACATCTCGTATGGCAACAACTCCTTCAGGTTCTACAGTAGCCAGTACATGCATTCCACCCTGAACCAGAATGAAAGACTGTAAGGCTTTCAAATATCTAACAATGCAGACATAACTATAGATAGTGTGAACCTGATTCTGTATCAATTCAAGGCTCTCCGCCTTAAATATTATTTTCTCAGTGTTAAGTAATCTTCTGTTGAAGTTTGTTGCTGAGTCCGAATCACCCCTCATTAGTTGCAGAGAGAAGCAAGCAGGAATCTGTCATTCAACACAAAGCAAAAATATATCACCAAGTATAGAGAAAATTAAAAAGTAAATCCTTGAAAACACATTTACATACAGAAGTTGGATATGATATCTTCACTTCATACCACGTGTAAGGTTTAAGGCCCTCCAACTTATAAAGGCGAGATCCTCTTTGTAGTGGTAGAGATTCTTTCCATAGCTCCTCACCTACTTTTAGCACTGTCTTCTCAACCCTGCAGAATGGCCGGATGCCCTTCAGCTCAACTGGGCAGTCATGGAATGGGCTCTCATAAACAAACAGAATTTTGACTATACTGACGTATTTTCAAAAGCATAACAAACTCTGTCACCCGCAAAGCTGAGTGTGCAGAGCAAGACCACCAAAGAATGTAGCTTAGTCAAATCCATTTCCACTATGACACCATCAAATATCTTTGAACTTCATGAACCTGTGCACCAGCAAGTGTATTCAATCAAACAAAGAAAGCCAGCATCTCTTTCATTCTGAAACTGTAGCAAGTACAGGGAAAAAACCTATTTTTGTCAAGTGCATGATAAGCAACAGAAGTGACGCGGGGGGCGAGTATCAAGTGTTCCTGAATTTCAGAGGGCCCGACACTCGCCGTGGATTCACGGACTTCCTTTACCACAGCTTGGTAGATGCGGGAGATTTTACCAAAAAAAAAAACAGAAGTGACGCAGTCTGATACGTCGATAACTAGACAAGTTCCTCCCAGAGACAAAAAGATCAAACTTTTAGGTCACAAGTCTCTCCTTAATGTCATATAGCAAGCAACAAGGAAAAAGACGCATCCGCTTCACTGATAATTGCTTAAAGAGAGGTACTGTCCTATGTGGTAGGCATTGATTGGTTAATTCAATATGTGTGATATTATGTACAAATAAAAATGATGTAGAGGATCGATCTTACGGTAAGAGGGCTCCATCACCAAGCAATCCAAGTAAACGGGGAAGAGAAATGAAATGAAAATTCTGAAAGCAGGTTGTTTCGGATGTTACTTGTAGTTTTCAAAATCAATGGTAATTTATTAATTCCATATTGGTAACTTCCATCATTCTGTTAGAATTCAGCAAATTGTCTGGCATGAAAATGGATACTATTATCCAACTCTTTTCGTATAATATAATTTTCTCCACAATTTATGATCCAACCACCATGTCCATCACCTCACTAAGATCACACTTCTCACAGAAGCATTTCAACAAACACACGAAATGCAACCTTCGAAATTCCTCCAGCTAACTCCGCACGGGATTGCCAACGAACGCCTACTATCCCGGACAACAAACTGTGCTCCGAAAACAATTATAACAGCATGGTAGATAAGTTTTCGGTATTGGGTTCAGCGGAAAGAACATGGACAAACCGTTCTCCCTCTGCCCCAGAGACTATCAAAAGATTAGAATCTACAAGATGGAAAGAGCACATTACCAACAAGCTTGGGACTCTCGCGTTGCTGCTTCTTCACCTCGAAAGATGGCTCCTTCAGATTACCACAGAGAGGGGGGGTCTTGTTGTGTTCGAAGTCGATGAAGATGCAGAAGCAAACGGGGTCTTGGTGACGACGTACAGGGTACACCCTTCCGGGACCGGAGGCCTGTTCAGAATCCTTGCGATGCACTCCTTGCTGCCTGCGCTATTTGCGGCGATGGCGCCTCTCGATTAATTGTGAATTACCGTCGAAGCAATTCCCATCGGATCCTCTTTCTTTTCTCCTGTCGGTAAAATATTTATTAGATCCATGTTTTATTTATTTAGCGAGCTAATCCAATGGGATTTAAATGGAAAATTACACTAACAGTCCCTAAACTTTGGCATAAAGTGTAATTTCATCTTGAATTTTTAAAATTCAATGATTAAGGAAAATATTTTCTTAAAAAATACTTTTCTGTTATGAAATACATAAATGAATATTCATTATATTCATCTTATCTAATATGTTTATTATGGTACATTTGTATCATATTCTAATACATCTCCCTATATAATGAATGTTTATCTCCATTAATGATAAGTACATTCTTGTTTTCCTATAATTAAGAGTTTAGTTTAATTTTTTTTTTTTTTGACTCGTAGAACCACCGCATGCCCGACAACCAAACGGCGTAAACGCAGGGCGGCGAGTCACCACCAGCCACGGGTGTCGCGCAATGAGGATGCGAGGTTTGAACCCCTCCCCAGGATGGGGAGTAAAGTTCTAGCCATCACAGCCACCGCGGACGGTGGTAATAAGAGTTTAGTTTTGATGTACAATAGATGAATAATCACAACAGTCACAATAACAGTGAAATAACAGTCATACATTGGAAATAAAACTCTCCTCTAGCTTTCTCTACTATATCTGATGTCTAATTTTCTCTTCTCAATCTCTTCTTTATTATATATTTGTAACGCAATATTTTACAACGCATTATCGGTATGAAGATCTACCAACCGAATAAGTAACTTTTGCAAGGTGGGTATTTTTTATTAATTAACTTATAATTCATCTTATTCTATCAATTCTTTATTTTTATTTTCTTGACCCGAAGCCAAATTTCAAATCTAAAAATATCCTTCTACTCCTGAAGTGGCGGTGGATATTTAGAAATCCTTTTAATTAATAAGGATTTATTTTTGCAAAAATTATGGAAAATATTGAAAAGCCCAAATTCCACATCCTACAAGTTTCTGATGCCTTGATATAGAAATGCACCTCCAACGGTAAGGTCTCGCTAATGCAATTATAGATGATGGAATCTCAAATGAAAAGAATAAAGCAAATGCGCTGATTTTTATTCGCCGTCATTTGCATAAGAGCTTGCACACTCAATATTTATCCGTTCGAGACCCTCAGATCTTGTGGAGGAGGTTGAAGGATAGATATGATCATACCAAAACTGTTATCCTCTCTCAAGCACAATATGATGGTGCAAAATCTCAGACTGCAAAATTTTAAATCAGTGTCTAACTATAATTCCGCTTTATTTGATATTGTTTCTCGACTTGAATTTTGCTGTATCAAACTCGCTGATGTGGATTTGTTAGAGAAAACTTTCTCCACTTTCTATGCTTCGAATATTGTATTGCAACAGCAATACTGGCAGCGTCAGTTTGCCACATACTCTGAATTAATTTCTGTGTTTCTTACTACCGAGCAAACCAATGAATTACTGCTCAAAAATCATGATCTTAGACCTGTGGACTCAAAAAACATTGCCTGAAGCACATGCTAACTTTGAGAAAAATACTGGCCATTTTAAGGGCTATAAGCGCAAGCAAGAACATAATCCTAGAAGGGATGGCAAAAAATTTAACCGTCCTCAAAAATCTAACTTTAGCCTAAATCATGGCAAAGAAAAGAAGCCAAAGAAGATGATTAATGAAAGTATTTGTCATCGCTGTGGTATGATTGGGCATTGGTCACGTACTTGTCGTATGCCAAGGCACTTTGTTGACCTATACCGGGCATCTTTAAAAAATAAGAGCAAGCGTGGTGAATCTCATGCCATTGAAATCAATCCTACTACCATAACCACTGTTGAGACCAACAATATTTCCATTGGTGGGACTTCTCTTACTCCTGAAGTAGCAAATGTGAGGACCTCTGATTACTTTGATGAGGCATCAGATTGTTAGATGATAATTTAAACTTCAAATTTTATGATTCTAATAATTTATTTTTAGTTGTTTCGCTTTAAATGTTTTACTTTTTATTATTCTTTCATATGCTTATGAAATGCTTATAAATCTTATATAATATTTATTTGACTCTATAACTAAGATGCAAGATTGATTAGCCCCAGAAGTGGCTATATGGCTCAATTGAGGGGGAGATATTATGAATTATGCATTACAGTATTAGTATGCAGCGAGTTCACAAGATGTAAGATTGATTAGCCTCAGTAGTGGCTATATGGCTCAATTGATGGGAAAATATTATGAACTATGCATTGCACTCTTTTTTCTTTTTGTCCGGTTTTTTTCCACAGGGTTTTTCCGGCTTAAAATTTTTAACGAGACAATTAATACATCCATAAAAGGGAGAGATCATAATATTTGTGCTGTGCACTCTTTTTCCCTTTTGTCCGATTTTTGTTCCACTGGATTTTTTCGGCTTAAAGTTTTTAATGAGGCAACATTCATAATGAATACAATGAATATTCAAAGAGGAGTGTTATGAAATACATGAATGAATATTCCTTATTTTTATCTTATCTAATGTACTTATTATGGTACATTTGTATCATATATTCTAAGTACATCTCTCTATACAATGAATGTTCATCTCCCATATCTAGTACATGTATCATTCGATACATAGGTACATTCTTGTTCTCCTATAAATAAGAGTTTAGTTTTGATGTACAATAGATGAATAATCACAACAGTCACAATAACAGTGAAATGACAGTCGTACACTTGAAATAAAACCCTCTTCTCTAGCTTTCCCTAGTATATCTGGTGTTCACTTGTTTTCTCTTCTCAATCTCTTCTTTATTATATATTTGCAACTCAATATTTTACAATATTTTCAAGAATACATACAATTAATTTTCTTTTGTTTGGTATATATCATTGAAAACGTTGTTTCTTATTTGGGCCTATTTGGAAAATGCTTTCTTTCAAATAAAAAAATCAAATTTTTAAATAAATATTTATTTTTTAATTTTTTTTCCATTTTTTCCTTCTCTCCCAGCCGCCTCTCCACCTAACCCATCGCCCCTTCCTCTTGTCCACCGCCATCACCGCCATCTTCAACAACCTCACCTCCCTCTGCGGCGATTCCGTCCATCGAAGCTTGGGTGAGCTCTAAGCACAGGCACAAGCTAGTAAGCCTTGACCATGCTCGAGACGGGTAAGCCTTGACCATGCCCGAGGCGCAAGCGCACGTGTCACAAACAAGGACAAGCTTGGGCTCACACTGGAAGAAGGCGTAGGCGCACCGAACAGAGAAGCAACAGAGCTCCCCAACAAGGCAAACAAATGGCGAAGGGGGACTTGACGCGAATGGCGACAAACTAAGCCATTCCGAAGGGTGACGATCCTCCGAACGTGACCAACGATAGCGTACCGAAGAGCATCGGCGCCAAAGTCGCCAGCGTGGAGCCAAATCCATTGAAGAATGAAGGTGCAAAGGACACCGATGAAGAGGAAGAGAAAGAGGAGGGAGCAAAGCCAACGGAAGCGCAGGAGGGGCTAGGGTTGGAGGAGGCCGCTGCGAAGCCAACAGGAGCGTAGGAGGGGCTAGGGTTGGAGGAGGCGGCGGTGGCGGTGACGAAAGGGAGGGGGCGAAGGAGAAGGAGAGAGGGGAGGAGTTAGAGTTTACGTTCACAGGCAAAGAAAGAAAAGAGAAAAAAAATAAAAAGAAAAGAACAGATATAATAATAACAAATTCAAAATTTTTAATTAGAAATTTTTTTAATAATAAATTTTCATTAAGCAAGGACCTTAAAATATGTTGTGGATCATGAAACCGAGGTTAGGTCCGATGCTGCCGACACTTCTCAATCTCGCCTTCTATCCTTCCTTTAGAAATCACGCTACGATAGCAAAAACGAACGCACAGAGTATCCCCGGCCATTTCATTAATTTACCAAGTGCCTACTTCTACTCCAGTAGAAACTGAAATCAAGTCACTGTTAATGATTTTGAAAAGAAAAGTACGACACTTTTGCTAAACTCCTTACTAGAGCAGAAACTGCAGAATTAAGTTCATCGACAGCTCTTAAACCTCATTGCCACTTCAAAAAATGAGAAAAGACAGACACCAACCACTCGAAACGTCACTCGGCTAAGAATTTTTTGAGACATCTTCGTGAAGTGCCTGCTGAGTGCGACTTTTCGCCAGTAGAAATGGTGGGAGAAATGACGGAACAATGAATGCCACTACCAAGCACAGTAGAACCAAAATTCCAACAGGCCAAGCTTTGTGTGGAATCCCTAGTAGGAGTTCGTCACAAACTGCCATTGGAGTCACAAAGCATTCTGTCAGAAATTATATAAGTTTGCTTATGCTGCAAGTAAACAATAAACTGATGAAAATTCTGCTGCTGGTTTATTCTTGTAACAATAGAGTTTTATAAATTTAGAAAGAAGTAGAAGATGATCATCAAGACCAAAAGGTAAAGCGAACTTATATAATAACTAGCAAGATGCCCGTGCCTTGCACTGGTCTAAGACTATATTTGTTATATCATTCTACAAGATATATGCACCCTGTTCAGGTCCAAGATTATATTTGTTATTTGAAAGTTGAAATCGGCATGAACTTCTACGAGAGAATTAATAAGCAGAAAATTATAATAATTAAATAGTGACATCAATCAGATCCTCCACCAGAGTTTACATGGAGTATTTTTTTAAGTGAATATTAACCCCATCATGAAGGCTTATGCTCCAATTAAAACAAAACACGAAAGATGAAGTAACAATATTTGTTGAGTCATAATAAAAGTACATGAAATATTTGAGCATGTAAATTAATATGAAACAGTGAAAAACATGAAAGCATAAATGATCATTTTCCTTCATTTGTCAGAATCTTTATTTTGTGCCATCGACTGGGTGTGGAAAAAGCTGGCAACCTAATTGTGTAGAATCTTCTTGAGAGTAAAACGGTTCCTTCTCTAAACTCCATTTTTTTGTCTTTCTTTATAGAGTGTTAGAAGTGATTTCTTCAACATCATATGCCAATTCCACCTATTTTATTTCAGTATTTTATGAAAATTCTCCCTTTTTTTGGTGACCATTAGATGTCTATCTTTCTGTTTTGGCAAGATTGATGGATATTTCATCATCCACAAAAATGTCTCAATTTGTATTTTGAAAGAAATTTGCAATATTTCTTTCTCATTTAACTGTGTGTGTGCAGATTCTGAAATTAGACATCTGTTAGAGATGCAAGATGAATTTCATAAGTTCAGTGATACAAAAAACTTTATAGGACCATCCACAATTGCAGGGCCCATTATATGCCTGGTAACAGGTTTCTGCGAGATTAGGGAACCCCACAATCTAAGTAATCCTCAGATTCCTCCACAAACACTTAAGTATGCTTCTCAATCAAACCACTACCATCTACCAAGATATCTGTAGACAACTCAAGGTTTAGCAAGAAACATTGTCAGTTGAGTTTGCCCACATTTTTTACGAGTTCTTCAACTATAGACATGTCAGATAACCATGGGACAGTTAATCAATTTATAAGAAAATTATTTTCGATTCATTACAGCATATCATACGTGCAAGAGTGAAATTTCCATTATGTATTTGATAGTAAAACCAACAAGCCTTGTGAAAGTACATGCAAAAGCATTAAACTAGCAGCCAATCAAATGTCATTATGAGGGACTGCATGATGACTGCATTTGGAATTTGGTTATCCTCTCTTATTAAATTGACAATGATAAAAACGGTAATTGCATGAACGATTTTACTATGAATTACCTATATTATAGTTGATGGATTCTCTCTCCTTTACATCTCGTATGGCAACAACTCCTTCAGGTTCCACAGCAACCAGTACATGCATTCCACCCTGAACCAGAATGAAAGACTGTAAGGCTTTCAAATATCTAATAATGCAGACATAATCATAGATAGTGTGAACCTGATTCTGTATAAATTCAAGGCTCTCCGTCTTAAATATTATTTTCTCAGTGTTAAGTAATCTTCTATTTAAGTTTGTTGCTGAGTCCGAATCACCCTTCATTAGTTGCAAAGAGAAGCAAGCAGGTATCTGTCATTCAACAGAAAGCAAAAATATATCACCAATTATAGAGAGAATGAAAAAGGAAGTCCTTGAAAACACATTTACATACAGAAGCTGGGTATGATATCTTCACTTCATACCGAGTGTATGGTTTGAGGCCCTCCAACTTATAAAGGCGAGATCCTCTTTGTAGTGGCAGAGATTCTTTCCATAGCTCCTCACCTACTTTTAGCATTGTCTTCTCGACCCTGCAGAATGGCAGGATGCCCTTTCAGCTTAACAAGACAGTCATGCAATGTGCTCTTGTAAACAAACAGAATTTTGACTATACTGACGCATTTTCAAAAGCATAACAAACTCTATCGCCCGCAAAGCTGAGTGTGCAGAGCAAGACCACCAAAGAATGTAGCTTAGCCAAGTCCATTTCCACTAGTACACCAACAAGTATCTTTGACCTTCATGAACCTGTGCACCAGCAAGTGTATTCAATCAAACAAAGAAAGCTAGCACCTCTTTCATTCTGAAACTGTAGCACCTATGGGGAAAAAACCCATTTTTATCAAGGTGCAAGATAAGCAACAGAAGTGATACAGTTTGGTACATCGATAACTAGATATGTTCCTCCCAGAGACAAAAAGATCAAACTTCAAGGTCACAAGTTTCTCCTTAATGTCATATCACAAGCAACAAGGAAAATGATACACCTGCTTTGCTAATAATTGCTTAAAGAGAGGTACCACCCTATGAGGTAGCTATTGATTGGTTAATCGTATGTGTAATATTATGCACAAATAAAACTGACATAGAGGATCAATCTTACAAATAAAAGTATTATGCACAAACAAAAATGACTTATCACAAATAAAAATGACATAAGAGGATCAATCTTACAGTGTTGAGAGAACAGAATCACCTAGAGGACTCCATCACCAAGCAATCATAGTAAACAGGTAAGATACATGAATTGAAAATTCTGAATATAGGGTATTTCAGAGGTGATCGGTAGCTTTGAAAAACAATGGTAATTTAGTAATTCCATATTAGTAACTTCCATCATTTCATTAGTAAACAGCAAATTTTCCGGCATGAAAATGGATACTTTTGTCTAACTCTTTTCATATAATACAATTATCCCCACAATCATGATCCGACCACCATCTCCATCACCTCACCCACCATCATCTCCACCAAGTTCGCCTCACCGCCGCCATAGCCACCATAAAATCATCGCCACCACCAGCAACGTAGCTAAGAGCACACTTCTCACAGAAGCATTTCATCAAACACACAAATGCAACCTTCGAAATTCCTCCAGTAATCTCCGCATGGGATTGCCAACGAACACCCATAATCCGGGACAACAAAACCGTGCCCCGAAAAAAACTAGTACAGCATGCCGGATAGATAAGTTTTCAGTAATGGGTTCTGCAGAAAGAACATGAACAACTCGTTCTTCCGCTGCATCCGAGACTGTCAAACCATTAGAACCCATAAGATGAAAGAGCACATTACCAAAAAAGCTCGGAACTTTCGGATTGCTGCTTCTTCACCTTGAAAAGGGAGGGTCTTACCACGTTCGAAGTCAATGAAGAAGACGCAGAAGCAAACAGGAGTGGGGAGTGAACATTGCAGGAAGCTGAAGACTTGGAGGGCGTGCAAGGCCAGGGTGCTCACGGGCCGGGCTCGGAGTCAACGTGAGAGAGAGCAGGAAAAAAGACGGTGGGCAAGCCCAAAACCAGTTTTACAGGGCCAATCCCAAGAATCAGACATCCCAGGTTCCACTAATTCATGGTAATTCAAATCTATTCCCTTTTTCGAGGAAAACTAGTTAAATAGAAAGAAAGAAAGAGGAGATGGTGGAATGACATTCTTGATTCTGATTCTTCCAATAAGAAAACTGCTAAAATAATCAGATTTGGGCAAGCTCATGTAGCATACGTGCTTTGGTGTTGAGCACCAGTGTTGTGCGGTGTACAAGGATGGACTTGAGTCAAGCTACTGGCAAGTGGTTCGGGTTTGGCTCGGTGACTGCTCAAGATTTGCTCGTCTGATTTTGAGTTCGAACTGCTCAAGTTTCTTTTTGATCTTGAGCTCGAGCTTGTAATACTTAGCTCAATAGGCTCACAAGCTTAACTGTTAAAATATATGTAATTATTATCTTAAAATTACAAAAATTTCAATCTTATAAAAGTCGAGCTCGAGCTCAAGCTCGAGTTTGAGTGTTTATTTATAACTTGATCGTAATCGAGTCAAGCTAGTTTTCTCTTATCAACACCATCTCTTCATCAAGTCATCCATTACAAGTAAATTAACACGATGCAATCAAGTCTTAAACTTCTTTAGCCAATGCCCCTCCTAATCTTTTCTTTTCTTTTTTTATGCAACGGTCATGAGGTATTCTCGGCCAATTTTCTTGCCCCTCCTAATCCTTTATTTAATATAATTGCTTTAGGACAAGACTGCTAAATATCCTTCACATTCTTCTTCATAACATCTCCATGTTGACCATCCCTTTTTTGCTTTGGTCGATGTTTTAACTCAACATGTCCTCTTTCTCCTTTTCTGCAATGATTTTCTTCTCCCTTTTGTTCTCTCTGCCTTCTACACAATCTGCTCATAGAGACCCCCAGAACAAACGCAAACTCTCTTTCTCCTGATGGACCGAAAATACCTGCTAGTTCAAGCACTAAAAAACTCTAACTAAAATAACTCCGGCACCATTACGAGCCGTGTCCAGCCACGTGGCTGTCATACGTGGCCACAGCCACCATCATCCCACGTATTCGCCGGCCAAGAACTGGTCGCCCGCGGAGCCATGATGCACACCGAAAGAAACCAGGAAACAAGGACGTAGAAAGCAAAGGATAGCAGTGAAAAATCCACCAAAACGCATTTGACAAACCACAAACACCTAAAATGGACAGAGGACTAAGAACAAATGCATAAACACGTCAAGTGTTTATGAAAATTATGATGACAACTCCGGGAATATTGGTGGATTTTTCACTGCTATCCTTTGCTTTCTATGTCCTTAGCGTCAAGTGTTTGTCAAGTGCGCTAACAAATCCTAAGGTTTCCAGCTCCGCCGGGACTCGAATCCATGCCGGCAAACATTATGATGACAACTACGGGAATATTCACGAGGACAATATCAAAGCACCAAGCAAAGCAACCGAAAGTATTAAGAGATTCGGAATCGATGGGAATGAAATTTTTGACTGAGAATGCACTCAATAATCAAGAACAATCGGGCACTGAAAGGAACAAATTCGAATGCCCCCTAAACAAGTCAGAGTCTGAGACCAAGCTGGACGGACTTTGTTCGGGCATTTCTTCGAACACGTAATGGGCAGCGCGTTGGAGAGTGAATATGGACTTCTTCAGAGCTCGAACTCACACCCAAACTCGAGAAATCAGCGAGCAACGTTCGAACTTAAGAGAAACCGACTCATTCGGGTCCAACGCCGTTGAGGGCTAAGGAAATCGAGCTTGCTTAGCTCTTTAAAATCAAGCGGGACGCAGCTAAAAAAAAAAAACAAAGAAGGAACGAGTACTCAATTGCAGGCCCCTACCTGGCTTGGCGACGATGTCCGGAAGCCGGTCTTAACACACATCTAGCTATGGCCGGCCGTCTTAGTGTCGCCAAGCCGGGATCCTTGGGAAAACAAGGGATCGAAACCAAAACTCAACTTACCAACGTCGGAGGACGTGGAAGAAGGGGGGAACCGCAAGCTCCGTTGCGCCGGTTTGCGTCGGGGACGGCTGGACGACGCTCAGCCGAGGCTAAATTTCAGCCCTCTCGCTCGAACTCCCTTTCGATCTCTCTCTCCGACCCCCCTCCCCCTACCTCCGGTTTTCCCCCTCTGTCCTTCTCCGGTCTCCCTCGTTCCTCCCCTTTTCTTCTGCTTGGCTGGTGCGCGCGGCTGCCACTGCCGGCCTGGCCCCGACCACCAGCTCCCGGTCGACGCTCTGCCTCTGTCCCTGTTCCCTCTGTCTTCTTGCCGCCTTCCTTTTTCCTTTCTACAGGTTCCACGCGCGAAGGACGGCATGGAGGAAGAAGACAAGTTTGGGGGGAGGCCGGGCTGAAGGGGCAAAAGGCCTGGGCCGCTCGAGGGCAAGGAAAGAGAGCGCGGGCCGGGCCAAGGTCGGATCCGGCCCGACCCGGCCTCTCTCGTCCTTTTTCTTTTCTTTTTTTAAATTAATTAATTAATTTTTACTTTTTGTATTTTTATTTGAAAAAACAAATTAGGCGTCAACAAGTGTCCTCAGAAAAAAAGATGTTCATAAGTGGATTTAACCATTTGAAATAGCAGGGGAAGCTGTAGTACTACGAATAAAGCCATGGGGAGAGAGATCAGCAAAGCCATGGGAATGATAACCCACTCTAGTCTCGTATCCAGCACTATTATGAGTGTTGCAGCGAAGGCCACCAGCATGAAAGCCAAGGAGAGGAATATAAACAAAAGACCCATTATGATCTTCTTAGGCAAAGAGTCAAAGAAAATCTTGTGGCTCATACCGTGAAGTCAAGATTGCTAGAAATAGCAAGATGGCCATCACAAAGGAGAGCAAACCTAATGCATCCAAAATTGCGAAAACCAAGAGAGAGTCCTCCCCTAACAACAATGGGATTCCAGTACTGCCATTATTGCTTCCAAGCACAGTGAAAGTAGCAACGGACAATACTGTGGTAATTAGAATTGAGACAAGCATACATGAATTTGCTGTGTCCTCCACCCACTTCTTTCCAATCCGAAGCAACTTTTCGTGCTCATCCACAAAAGTTTGCCAGAATGTTTTGCTGTTTTGTTTGCCAATTCTCAGGTTAGGGGTAACCCAACTTTCCATGGCCTATGAATAAAAGTCACAAACATGAGTTATAATAAGTGAATAAACTATTGTAAATTATAAAAATCTGACGAAGGAACATCTCAAGGAGATTAAGACTTATCCAACTTTTATTGGGAAGTTAAATAGAGGCTAAGTCCATCTTCTTCGATGATGATTTTGTGCTTCAATATGGTCAATTTTTCTACTTCCCAATGAATCAAGCTTGATCCAATTCGGAATCTTCTTCAGGAATTTATGAAAAAAATATTATGAGTTGGCCAGGAAATCCGAGAATGTCTTTTGGTATCTCTATGTGCTTTGTTGAGCCCCTGCATTATATTTTGTTTCCATAGTTATCTGAGTCAAGTCTCGACCATAAACGAAGGACACAAAAGCGCATCTAACTTAGGCATTTCATCGAGCAGGCGGCGTGCACCATCTGAGTAACGAGCAAAAGCTCTCCCGGAACCTCAATCGAAGACCGAAACAGACGCCAAGGGACAAACAAGGACCTAATAGCAACAAAGCATAACATAGTCGGGATTGGAACTTGCGCTAACCGGACAACAAAGCACCGCTGCCGGGGTGGTTTGCGGCCTGTGGAGGCGTTGCAAGAGTTGCCACAGCTGTAAGGAGCTCGCCGGGTGATCTGGGCACTACAGCAATGCACTGTTGAACCTGGTGCCTGGTCACTTGTGATGATATAAGCCTAATCACTTCTGATCACGAGATCGACTTTCCTAGTTGAGCGCCCCCCGCCCGCGCCCCCCGGGCCCCCGACACGCGGTGCAATTTTCGGTTACCGTCTTAGTTAGCGGGCCTGACCGGATTCTGTATTCTCTTAGGCTTGATCCAATCAAGCTCACAACCTCCTTACTCAATTCAGTTCAATTATAATACATTTTATGTGGGTTATGTTATAATAAAAATGCTCCTAAAATGCTAATGCAAATTACAGATATGTTTTTAGGGGTTGGGATCAACTGCTAATTTTCAATGCAATAAATGACTAGATTGAGTAGACAAAATTTAAGTGTTAATAATAAGAAAAGTTAAATGTTTAAAAAGTTATATTGTACAATTGCGCATATTTTGTTAATATATGTTTGAAATAATTTTTTTCTGTAACATATAGAGTCTATTTTGAATTAATTGAAGGCTGAATATTTTAGTCGATGAAAAAAGTTCTTGTGTCTAAATTATTAAAGAAAAATCTAAAGAATAATTCCATGATTGAGCATATTTACGTACTAATGTTTACACATAATTGTTTATGCATTATATATAGGCTAAAACTTTAAATTGATAAAATCATACTATATATAGACCTTGGTAACGAGATAGGTCATTGTTCATAAACTCCGAGAAAATACATTAAGCATCACACAACCATTTACAACCAGTTATAAAGAAGACCTATACCCTCAAATCAGATTCACCAATCACTTGATCTCGTCCAATAATCACGCCTCACTTCCAAGTGCCCTCGGAACAAAAGATGCTAGGTCCATAAGTGGATTTAACCATTTGAAATAGCAAGGGAAGCTATAGTACTACGAATAAAGCCATGGGGAGAGAGGTCAGCAGAGCAATGGGAATGATAACCCACTCTAGTCTCTTATCCAGCACAATTATGAGTGTTGCAGCGAAGGCCACCAACATGAAAGCCAAGGAGAGGAATAGAAACAAAAGGCCCATTATGATCTTCTTAGGCAAAGAGTGAAGAAAATCTTGTGGCTCATACCGTGAAGTCAAGATTGCTAGAAATAGCAAGATGGCCATCACAGAGGAGAGCAAACCTAATGCATCCGAAATTGCGAAAACCAAGAGAGAGTTCTCCCCTAACAACAATGGGATTCCAGTACTGCCATTATTGCTTCCAGGCACAGTGAAAGCAGCAGCAAACAATACTGTGGCAATTAGAGTTGAGACAAGCATACACGAATTTGCTGTGTCCTCCACCCACTTCTTTCCGGTCTGAAGCAACTTTTCGTGCTCATCCACAAAGGTTTGCCAGAATGTTTTGCCGTTATGTTTGCCGATTCTCAGGTCAGGGGTAAGGCAACTTTCCACAGCCTATGCATAAAAGTCACAAACATGAGTTACAATAAGTGAATAAATTATCGTAAATTATAAAAATTTGACAAAGGAACTTCTCAAGGAGATTAAGACTTATCCAACTTTTATTGGGAAGTTACATAGAGGCTAAGTCCATCTTCTTCGATGATGATTTTGTGCTTCAATATAGTCAAATAATAAATGTATGGAAAGCACTATTTTTCTACTTTCCAATTAATTAAGTTTGATCCAATTCGGAATCTTCTTCAGGAATATATGAAAAAAATATTATGAGTTGGCCAGGAAATCCGAGAATGTGTCTTTCGGCATCTCTATGTGCTTTGTTGATCCCCATGCATTATATTTTGTTTCTATAGTTATCTGAGTCAAGAGCCTATGTTAATATTATGATTTGTCTCGGGGATGTTGGTCTTTTCTTGGGAAATTAAAGATTTCTATGCTGGGATTTGCCTATACTTGTAAGGTTGTTCAAGTTGTGAATCTATATTAACCACTCCAAGGCTTTGCTGAGGGTAGTCAAAGGAATCTTCCTCTAGGTCCGATGTATGTAACTCACCGCTCAATGGAATCAACCAAAGAGATGCGAAGTTAGTGAAAATTTGATTCCTAAGAAATGAGGTGTTCTTCACTTTTTATATTCCTAAATTACCCTTCTCATATCTGAATTATGAAAGTTCACGACTTAGGGGCACAACTCTCGAGTTTCAAATTTTATGTAATCATCATTTAGTTTCCTTGGATCAACAACCTTTCAAACCCGCCTCTCTCTCTCTCTCTCTCTCTCAAACCCGCCTAAAGTTCTCTATGTCGTTTTCCTCACTTCTTCACCCAATTTTTATTAATCTCGGGAGTAAAATTCTGTGCACCAGACCAACGTGGGAAGTGCGCCCTTAAAATGCTCGGATGAATTAAATGAGGTGCATCAAAACTGGCTCAAATATTGCCATATACTATAAGAAAAAAGATTTTATGTATATTCTCAAGACTATCCAAATAAAGTCCTATCCATCATATTTTAAGAAATTTGTCAAGAAGATATGATAGTCATCATTAGTGCGGTTATCAAATGTATGAAAAGAAAGGCACTTACCTTAAACCATTGGAGTTCTATTTGCATTTGAAATACTGCTCCAGAGACATTAATTACTGTACTGGAACTAGGATTGTCCTTTGCTGCAGCGATCATCATCTCTTCGTTTGAGAATTAGAGCATATTCTGATGATATAACATGTGGTCAGCCTCAATGAGAAGTCGTCAACAATGGAAGAAGACAATTTTGCGTGTTCTACATCAACTTATCAGTTAAATTATGTTTCAAGTTTATGAAACCTCCCCCATTCGGAGGATTTTGAACAACTTGACCTGGACTATAGTACAACTCGGGCGCACCATTGAGGAAGGGCCCTTGACGTCATATGCTAAGATTCTCCTATGTTTCTAGGCGGCTCTCGCATGGGAATCCCACTGGGAAATTGCGCAAATAGCTAACTAAATGTATACGTCTTATTCTCAACCAAATTCTGATGTGTCATTCCGATATTTTATCTTCCACGCATGCATGTCATTTTATGAATCAGATGTTGATCTTAACTTCTCCGAAATCTTTGTCGCAGCTAAGAAATTATTTAGATTTTATGCTTATTCAACTCATCGATAAAGACGAATGAAAAAAGGAGACGATTCGCAAATCTTGTTTTGCTTTTTGAGTGATGGATCCTATCCCTTGGCCAAAAAGAACTTGTTTTGTTGACTTGAATACTAGTATGCTTCCGGTCTACGCGCTTGTTTCGTTTGTGAATATATTTTTACGATATACCATATGGTTACCATTGACGAGAAGTCATCGGTGATGGAGAAAGGCAATTTTGCGAGTTCTGTATGAACTTCTCTTTAGCTAGAGACTCCGGAGTCGTGAAAATATTATACTTGAACCACTTGACCAGTACTATGGTGGTATGTGACTTGCGCACCAATATGGAAGTTTCTGCGATGTTTCTCGGTCACTCTCATATGTGAATCCTATGGGGAAAGTCCAAAAGTTACTTTTTAAATTTACTTGTCCCATTCTCGACCTAACTATGTTTCGACTCATTCTCATGTTTTATCTTCCGTGGATGGCATCTTATCATTCCCATAATTTATGTTTAGTCTATTCATTGTCTAAAACAAATGACAACAGGCGTGTTTTGTTTTGTAAATTATCCCTTTGATACCATTTAATTGATAGAGGTCCATAGATATACAAGAGAAACGATATTCAGGTGCTATGCCAAGTTTCTATGATGTTTTTTCTTTGGAAAAATGTTAAATATTATTAAAAAAAAATAACAATTGTCAGAAATCTATTGAAAAATATGACAAGATATTATCAATTATCTGAGACATACAAGCACCGTCCTTAAAAATAACTTCGCCCCTTAGAGTACGAAACTCATGAATAAAACTCTGACGTTTATTTTTTAAGATACAACAGATCTTCTTCTATACTCCGCACCGAATATTAGAAGGAACATGAACAACGTTATATGTATAACCTAGCAAAGAAAAAAGAAGCATATGTAAAGAGAAGAAAGATTCTTGTTTTAATATATCGATATATTTTTTCAATTATGTTCAAAGTAATGAAAGAGAATATAACTAATGAAGCCGTTATAAATCCATTATAAAGCCGACCGCTGTAAAATCGTTACAAAATGATCTCCTTCATGGCGGTCATAATTATTATCAAAGCCATTACTTTCTAGTATTTCAAAACCGATGAAATATGTAATGGTTTCTCGATGACTCTCATATATGAATCCCATAGGGGAAGTGAAAAAATTGCTTATTAAGGACTCATTCGGCAACTTACCAAATTGTGTTTGATTCTATTCTTGTGTTATCAGGAATAGATTTGGAACAAAAATCTGTTCAGAAATTTTTTTGTTTGCGGGAATAAATTTTGTTATTAGAATTAGATTTGGAATAAAATCAATAAGTAAAAAAAAATTGCTTCTTTGTTCCCGAGAATAATTCCAGAATAAGTCAACCCAAATTTCTTATTTCTCTTTAGTCTTCTTCTTTTCTTCTTGTTCTTCTTCACCGCCGTCACCGCCACGATCCACCACCACCAATCATTTGTGACCACTTGGGCGATATCCGACGAGCTTGCTAAATGCTCGTCAAGCTGGGGCGAGGTCCGGTAAGCTCATTGATGGCCAAGCAAGCATCGCTCGGGCCTCCCTCGGTCACCGATGAGACTCGCTTAGTTGGGCGAGGCTCGTCTAGCCATAGGCAAGCCTCGCCTGGCTAGGCGAGGCTTAGCCAAGCCATGGCTATCTAGCGAGGTCGAGCCCAACCGGCAACAAGCGAGCCTCGCCTAGTTGCCAGTGAGGCTTAGCCAACAAGGCGCAGCCTCACCGGGAGCCAACGACGCTTCAGCGAGGTCACTAACCCTCATCTGGTTGGTTGTCGGTAATATCGAGGCCAGCAACTAGCCAAAGCCTGAAGAAAAGAGAAAGAAAGGAAAAAAAGAAAAGAAGAAAAAAATTATAAAATTATTTTAAAAAATTTTAAAAAATGATTTAGATTAGAAATTTTGAAAACGATACCAAACACAATTCTATTCCAAAATTAAAAATTTTAAATAGTTACCAAATACCTTAAAATACTTAAAAATTATTCCTAGGAACATAAAAGAAAATTATTTTTTCTTAGAAATTGTTTTTGGAAAGAGAATGGTTACCAAACGCACCATGTTGCACTTGTCTCATTCCCATATTTTATTTTCTGCGGATAGCATTTTATCATTCCCATATTTTATGCTTAGTCAACTCATCGTCAAAAACAAATGGGAACAGGAGTGTTTTGCAAATTTCCCCTCGGATACCATTTCATTGGTCAAGTTACGTATATATACAAGAGAAACGATAATCTCGTAATTCTTTTAACATACAAATTCTTAAAACAAATCAAACAACTTAAATTATAGAATCAATTTCCCATTAAATTTGTCGTGCGTGGTTGTTATCAAAACCCTCTATTTGGCTTGGGTTTAGCCTGAGATTGAATGTGCGGATCAAAATTTGTCCAATTCAAAAGAGTACAAGGATCAAATTGAACAAAATCAAAATTTAAAATTTATATTAAATATTTGCTATAAGTCCATCAACTATTTTTAATATTGTATTGCCTAGTCAAATTCAAGCACGTGAATAAAGCGTTGTCTCGTTACACATGCAACTTAGGAAAATTACTAAAAAAACCATAATCCTATTGTATTGTATGGATGACAATTTAGTTTTAAACTTTTTATTTAATCAATTTAATCATAAACTTTTTGTCAATGTGGTTCTTCCGATGTAATGAATTTTGGTTGGAAATTATTGATATGGACACCAACCATTCTACATGACATGACTAGTGTTAACGTAAAATTTCAATTTAATCAATTTTTTGTTCCCTTTCTTTTCTTTTTCTTTTCCTTTTTTAGCCTATGGTTGATCTTAGGCCACAAGAGAGGGCCGGCCTCACCTAAGCAAGGGTTGCCTTTTCCGGCCCCAAGTGAGGGCCATGATGTCCATGCTACCCAATGTTCCTAAACTTTTATAAAATGTTCAATCAAGTCTCTAAATAATTTTTTGTGTCATGAGATCCTTAAATTCTCCATTTTTTTTTTTGTTCGAGTTGATTCTTCTATTAAACATGCGGATGGAATTGCGAGGTGGAGTGCCACATCAGTTTATTTTTTTCGAATTTTCAATATTTCACTAGTACACCATCAAGTATCTTTGAATTTCATGGGCCTTTGCACCGGCGAGTGTATTCAATTAAACAAAGCAAGATAGCATCTCTTCTTTCTGAGGGTATAGTACCAAGGAATAAACTTTAATTTTCTCGAGTGCATGATAAGCAAAAGAAGTGACAGAGTCCGGTAAGTCGATAACTATACAAGTTCCTCCCAGAGACAAAAAGTTCAAACTGCAAGGTCACAAGTTTCCGCTATATCTCATATCGCCAGCAACAAAGTTAAAAGACACGTTTGCTTAGCTAATAATCCCCCCAAGGGAGGTACTGTCCGACGAGGTAGTTATCCATAGGTTAATCAAATACGAGCGATATTTATTTTCTTTTGTCAATTTTCATTTTATTCCTACTCTAACTCTCATTTTTAAACTTTAGCATTGTCTCCTCATAGGGTGTGAGTTAAAATTCATACCTAAAACTAAATCATTCCCGCCCAATGCCCTTGAGAAAATAGAGATTCAAACCCCACCACCTCCTCTTCTCATGTAGGAAGGATGGCCATTAGGATAAATCTCAATGATTAAATACAAGTGATATTATACACATAAAAAAAAGACACAGAAGATAAATCTTATGGCGTTAAGAAAACAGAACCAACTAGCTGGCTTCGTCACCAAGCAATCCAATTAAACAGGGAAGGGACATGAAGTGAAAATTTTGAAACTCCGTGAGCTGAAACCGGGGTGTTTCGGATGCGATTGGTAATTTTCAAAGTTAATCGTAATATTTCCAAATCTGTTAGTAATTCCACAATGGTAACCTCCGTCGTTTCGTTAGTAAACAGCAAATCGTCCGGCGTGAAAATGGATATTTATCTAACTTTTTTTCATATAATATAATTTTCCCTACAATCATGATCCAACCACCATATCCATCATCCCACCCACCATCATCTCCACCACCCAGTTCCCCTCGCCGCGACTGCTTCCACCAAAGCCACCGTAAATTCATCGCCGCCACCAGCAACCTAGTTAAGATCACACTTCTCCCAGAGCATTTCATCAAACGCACAAAATGCATTCTTTGAAATTTTTCCAGTAACTCGGCACGGGACCGCCAACGAACACCTATTATCTGGGACAACAAAAAGTGTTCCTAAAACATCTATTACAGCATGATGGATAAGTTTTCAGTATTGGGTTCTGCGGAAATAACGTGGACAAGTCGTTCTTCCTCTGCATCCGAGACCGTCAAACCATTAGAATCCATAAGATGAAAGAGCGTATTACCAAAAAGTTTGGAGCGTTCGCGTTTCTGCTTCTTCACCTTGGAAGATAGCTCCTTCCCATTTCCACGGAGAGGGAGGGTCTTACCATGTCGGAGTCGATGAAGACGCGGAAGCGAACGGGCGTGGGGTGACAATTGCAGGAAGCTGAAGAAATGGAGGGCGGACGAGGCCAGGGCTGCTCACGGGCCGGGCTTGGAGTTAACACGATAAAGAGCAGGAAAAAGGACACTGGGCAAGCCCAAAACCAGTTTTCCCAAGAACCAGACATCCGGGTTCCACTAATTCATCATAATTCAAATGTTGGGATAATGACACAAACAGTCTTTAACTTTAGCCCAATATATAATTTGATCGATGAATTTTAAATTTGTTTGATATGATCCCTAAACTTTAGCCCAATGTGCATACGTTGAATATTTTCATACAGCTCAAGGACTGTATTAAACATACATTAAAAGTTCATGGATTACATTGAACAAATTAAAAGTTCATGGACCACAATGCATGTTGGGCTAAAATTCAGAGACTACCTGAGCAAATCAAAAGTTCATAAGCCAAATTACATATTGGGTAAAAGTTCATGGACTATTCGTGTCAATTTCCCATCAAATGTTTTCCATTTTTCGAAGAAAACTAGTGAAATTAGAAAGAAACAAGAGGAGATGGTGGAATGACATTCTTGATTCTGATTCTTCCTATAAGGAAACTATTAAAGTAATCAGATTTGGGCAAGGCTCATGTAACATACATGGTTCCACCAATGGTGTGCGGTGGTTTAATGGGGTGAAATAGAGTCAAGCTACTCGTGAGTGCCTCAGGTTTGACTTGGTGACCGCTCGAGATCCGCTCATCAGATTTCGGGTCAAGCTCGAGTTTGAACTACTCAAGTTTTTTATTCGTGCCAAGCTCAAGCTTGTAGTACATAGGCTCACGAGCTTAGTTGTTGAAATATATGTAATTGTTATGAAAATCGACACTTAACAAGCTTAGTTGTCGAAATATATGTAATTGTTATGAAAATAGACACTTAACATTACAAAATTTTCAATCTTATAAAAGTCAAGCTCGAGCTTGTAATTTTCAGCACAATAGGCCTGCTAGCTTAATTGATGAAATATATGTAATTATCATGAAAAATAGACACTTAAAATTACAAAAAGTTCGACCTCACATTCGAGTTTTTCTTTATAAATTGATCATAACTGGGCCGAGCTCAAGTATCTTAATTTTCCAATCATGTCCAACTCAAGCACGATAGTTGATATTGATCAAGCTCGAGTCGGATTTTGAGCAATGAGTATGCGGGCCAAGCTCAAGCTTACAGTGTATTGGCTCGATGCAGCTTGATTATACCCCTAGTGGTAGGTAAGTGCAAGTCTCTTCATTGAGACAAATCAGTATGACTGCGAATGTGCCATTTTCCTAGTATTTGTCAAGTTGTTTTCTTGATTGTTCAAGGGGACACTTATTCTCTTTGATGTGCTTTTCATGTCATGAATCTATTGACTAAGTCTAAAGAAAAAAAGTCACTCTTGGCAAATGACATTGTTGTAAACTTTGGTGCCAGTGCCATGTCTTTTGGGTCATGATAGAATATTGGGAACATGTCCTTGGGAGGTCAAACACAATCTCTCCTCTTTTTCTACCCCCCACCTTAATTTTGACTTTTTGACTGATGCTTTTTTTTTCGTTTGCTTTCCTTTGTTGCTTTTTGACTATTTCATCTTTACATGCTGGTTTTCTCTTATCAACACTCTTTCTTCGTTAAGTCATCCATTACAATTAAATTAACACGATGCGATCAAGTGTTGAACTTCTTTAGTCAATGGCCCTCCTAATCTTTTTATTTTTTTATGCAACGGTCAAGAGGTATTCTCGACCAATTTTCTCACCCCCTCCTAATCTTTTACTCAATATAACAGCTTTAGGACCATATTTCTAGATACCCTTCACATTCTTCTCTATAACATCTCCATGTTTTGACCATCCCTTTCTTGCTTTGGTAGATTTTTTTTTTTTTTTTTTTTTAACTCAAGCTGTCCCCTTTCTCCTTTTCTGCAATGTTTCTCTTCTAAGCTCAGCTGGTGAAGTGTACATGGCGAAGTTGTCCTAAAGCTGCTTAAGCCATCATAGTTTAGGAAAGGACATCTGTAAATCTTAGTTTATCCAAAGATGATACCTTGCCAATATTATTATTATTATTTAGTGGTCTGATACCTTGCCAATTGGCTTTCTCTATCATGCAATACAGGAATCTAAATGGGTCACCACTTCCGGATACCATTGGCACAAGGCCCATCGTTTCACTTGCCCCAAGTTTCCAAAAGCTGCTTGGACCAATGAAATTGGGTTTTGCTTGGACCAATGAAATTGGGTTTTCATTATCCAACAGTAATCTTGACGGAGAAGAGTGGAAATTATGAATCAGAACAAATTGGCTCGCATCCGATGACTCGATGGTGATATTGCTCTTGTCTTTGCACATCTTAGTCAATAACTATTCAGGAATTTCTGCACTGATTCATGCTAACTTGGGCAAATCATAGACCACCAGAGCATGCTTCCTTCAAAAATTAGTATAATAAACATTGTGCAGGTATGATTATCATTAGTTGTCAATGTTAATTGAAAGAATGTCAAAGGTTATGGTTGAGGTCAGCGCAGTCATATATTCCCTTGTTTTATGGGTTATGGAATTTTTTTTTCATTTAAATATTTATGTAAAGTATAATTGATGCAATCTCCTATACATTCACGAAAATCTCGCAAGAAATATAGGAATTGCTTGACGACATGGTGATTTTCTATCATATACATTGGCAGGGCGAAATTCATGCAACCTTACGTGCACGCTATAAATTCATTTTCCCACGTTATCAATCACAAATAATTTCAGTTTGAATCAAATTATTCGGGATTCGACTCACATCTTATCTAATCCATGAAAAGCGGGTGCGTAAAAACCAACACAAATATCATATCGACTTTCTCTCGCCCTGCTTCTAAAGATAAATAGAAAGGGGATTGAGAGACTTAAAATTCTCTCCTTTTTAAAGTTGCGCAAGTGGATCAAACAAACTAAAGAAATGAGTCATGGTGCAATGAACATAATTGCTAACAACTAGGTCCACTCAAACTTTTCCGTCATTATCGTTATTATTCGATTTGCTTAGAAAACGGACTCCTACTGCTCCTCCTAGATCCTCCTCGATTCTTTATTACATAATATTATCAACCACTTCTCATCATGAGAAATGAGAAATGCAAAAAACGGGTCTCGATCACTATCCTTGTTGCGTAAAAAATCTTCACCCTCTTGCAAATTTTATAATGTAATAACAATCCAATCACACGATCCTTGCATTGTCAAATTGCATGGACCCTCCTGTCTCTACGGATAAATGCTCCATGTTCATGTTTATCCTCTATGCCAAAACCTATTCCTATAAGCCAAAGGAAAGCAATAAAGTACAATGATTTTCATAGCAAGATACTCCACGTCACGTGACCACACGGGCCAAGAAGTCATGCTTTATGCAATTAGCCCCTATTTTACTCGAACCAACAATTGGATTTGGAGACCTCTTCTCAAGACCCCAACTTGTCAACACTTTGAAAACCCTGTCGCCATTAGAGGCGACATAGGTTGAGCACGAGAGCGTATTTCGCGCTCCGAGGAGATTTGCTGGTTCAACAACTCCATCAAACGTAAAGTTAATAAAATCCTTAACATAACAAATAATCATAAGCACTTTTTCTCGCCCCCAATAACTGTTCAGCGACGAGGACAACCTAACCCGCAAGCTTTAGGCAAAACCATGATCGTCCACTTGGATTACTTGTATAAAGACGTGCAAGACAAGTTGAGAGAAAGATAATCTCGCAAGGGATAAAAGGCCATGCCCAACTTGCACTTAAGGTAAGATTTCATTCTTCCTTTTTTACTAGATATCTTTGTGAAATTTCACGGGACCGACTGTGATTATTCTAAAAATTCAAATGGTTAGATAAATAAATTGTTGTAAAGATCTCTCTCATGCTTAGATTGGATTTTGATAAAGGAGGCAAATAAAGAATTTAGAAAGATTTGGACTTGAACCTCCTAATCTAATATTATATAAAATTTTGTAGAACCACAGTTAACTGTCTAAAAAACTTAAACCATCAAATAAAAAGGTTTGATTATTTAAATATTGTAACACTTCCCCTCAAGCATAGATAGGATTTTGGCCCTATATTAAGCGAAAAAAATATATAATGAGGGAGGTATATGAGGGGCTTTGAAAGATTTGGACTCGGATCTCCTACCCTTGTATTATGTAAGATTTTATGAAATCATTGTCAATTGTTTTGACTACTTATGAAATTTTAGATAAAAGCATAGTTTAATATTTTAACAATGTAATATTGTTGAGGGGGTGTGAATTGGGTTCTTAAAAAGTTCAATAACTACTTCAAATAAAATATGATTTTTTAGAGATTAACTTTGCCCCTTTAGAGAGAGAGAGAGAAAGAGAGTTTTAAAAAAAAATTGATAAAAAAGCAAAGTTACTATGTCTCATAATTGAAAGCAAAAACCAATTCCGGGGGTCAATTATTAACAACATTAAACCACTAATGGAATGCCCAACTTTTACTTTTATTAAGGTAAAATTTCATTCTTTTTGATTGAATACTTATGAAATTTTGTGGGACCGCCATTGATTAATTAAAATACTTTTTTTTTGTCAGTTATACTCTATTCCTACTCTACACTCACTCTCAGGCTTTTGCCCTGCCTCTTGCAGGGCGTGGGAGTCGAAACCCACTCCTGAAACTTACGCGTCCCCACCCCATCCCCCTTGAGAAGGTGGGGATTTGAACCCCTCACCTCCCCCTTCCATGTGATTAAATATTTAAATATTATAATGTTCCCCTCATGTGTAGGCAAAATTCTGGCTAAGTATCAAGTGCAAAGATATATAGCAAGGAAGGCGAATAAGGAGTTTGGAAAAATTTCGACTCGAATTTCCTACTTTAATACTATGTAAGATTTCATGGACCACTACCAACTTAAGGTTTTAAATGAATGCGTGATTTCATATTTAAGCATTGTAACACTCTTGAGAGAGAGATAGTCCACAATAAAATAAAAAATAGAATAAAAAGCAAAGTTACTCTATCTCTCAAAATTGAAAGCAAAAACCAATTATGGGTGCTCAATCATTAACAACATTAAACCACAAATGTAATGCTCAACTTGCATTTTATTTAGGTAAAACTTCGTTATTTTTTTATCTGATACTTTGTGAAATTTTGTGAGACCGCCACCAACTGCTTAAAAAACTCAAACTATTATATAAAAGTGTGGTTAAGCATTTAAATATTATGATGTTCCCTCACTCGCGTAGGCCGGATTCTAGTCTAGTATTGAGCACGAAATTATGTAGTAAGGGAGGCACATAAGAAGCCTAAAAGGATTTGGACTTGGACCTATTACTTTAATATTATATAAGATTTTATGAGATTACTACCAACTTAAGCTTTTAGACGAAGATATGGTTTAATATTAAGCATTGTAACAATCTTGAGAGAGAGAGAGAGAGAGAGAGAGAGTCCATGATAAAATAATAAAATAAAAAAAGCAAAGTTACTATATCTCATAATTGAAAGCAAAACCCAATTCCGGGGGCTCAATTATTAACAACGTGAAACCACAAATGTAATGCCCAACTTGCACTTTATTAAGGTGATTTTTTTTTTTTTTTTTTTTTGGGTCCAGAAACTTTGTGAAATTGAAAGCAAAACCCAATTCCGGGGGCCCAATTATTAACAACGTGAAACCACAAATGTAATGCCCAACTTGCACTTTATTAAGGTGATTTTTTTTTTTTTTTGGGTCCAGAAACTTTGTGAAATTTTATAATACTGCCACCGACTATTCTAAAAACTCGAATTGTTAGATAAAAATGTGATTAAAAGTTTAAATATTGTAACTTTACCTTACATGTGTAGGATGAATTTTAGCCTAGTATTGAGAGTGAATATATGGTGAGGAAGGCAAATAAAAGAACCCGGAAATATTTGGAGTCGAATCTACTACTCTAATACTGTGTAAAATTTCGTGATACCTTAATCAACTATTCTAAAATATCAAACTATTATATAAAGGCGTTGTTGAAACATTTAAATATTGAAATGCTCCCCCTTGTGCCTAAGTTGGATTTTTGCCTGAGTGCGAGAATATATAATTAGAGAGGCGAATACGAGGGCTAAAAAAATTTAGATTCAGACCTCCTACTTTGATACCATTTAATATTTGATTGGACCATTGCTAACTTAAGCCTTTCAGTGAAAGCATGGTTTATATTTAAGTATTATAACAATCTTGAGGGGCATACCGGTTGTGTTTTCAAAGTTCGATAATTACTCCAAATAAAGTATGATTAACTAAAGATTAACTTTGCCCCTTTCTGACCGCGGAGAGAGAGAGAGATAGCTAGGCTCCCTATGATGCAAGTACAAAAATAAAAAAAAATAAAAATAGCAGTAAACCAAAAATGGTTTGGTTGATTTGCTTTCATCTCTCTATCAATCACATTAACTTTTACAACTTGCGATTTAACTATCAATTTGTTTTTCCTTGGATACACGCCATATATTGGTGACAAAAAAAAGGTATGGATTTTTCAACCAATTAATGTGGGCTAGAACGTGGATTTGGAGTGCTTTCGAGTGACGGGACCGAAAGATGGTCGGCTGAGAAAATGGATTTTATGCATGTTTTTCTAGGCAAGGCACCAATTGGAGAATGTATCCGGTGCAAGTAGGCCAACTTGTTAGCATATTAATTAAATAGAAGGGGGTGAACATTATAAACATAAATTAATTCGAGAGGAAGACCCCGATCGATAAAATTGAAAAATTAAGTGCTGACAATATAAGTAAAAAAAAATTGCATGGTGAGTTGGTAAAAAGTTTTCCGATCATGATTGAAATTGTCGCTCGATACTATTTGTTCCTTACTAGACATGGAACTGTGATCATTATTTGTAAGTTTTAGTAGGTAGAGTTGGTAAAATAATACTTGGCTCACACTATTTTCATCATGTAAATGGCTATAACACGCATTGATTTGCTGAGTTGACGAGAACAACCTCAAAAGTACAAATTAGTCGAGAGCACAAATTGAATGGTGAAAGCTGCTATTCATTAAAAATGCAAAAGTTGCACATTATCATGGAAATACAAGACTGTTTGTATTAATTAAAATAAAAAAAATTTATTCCACTGCATTATTTTTTTTGTTTGTGTACGGATTTTATTTCCTCTTTTCTACTCAGTGATGTCCTCAGAGCTGAAGAATTGTACATCACAAGGAGTTATTAGAGATTGATGAATTTTAGGGAGACATTGTAAAATAAATGTACTTTATTATTTTAAAAAAATTGAAATCTCGAGCATTAAATTTATTGAAATACTCGAATCCTAAATGATTATTGTAAAAGAGCACAAACATGTAAGCTTCTTCTATTTGAACACAAAAGAAGAATAAACAAGGGTTTATGAAAAGTTGATAAAAATCAATAAATCGATTGATCTACATTTAAGGCACATTTTTTCTCTTTTATCAATCTTACTAAAAATAAGGTCCCAAAGGCTATTTTAGATCATTTAGATTTTTGTGCCTATAAAGCTATTTGAGGGGTAGAAATATCGCAAGCCTAATAATTACGGTTCGCTAATATTCTACTGAAAGAATTAAGTAGCTTCTTCTTCAGTTAATGCGTGGGGTGATTTTTTTTACTTGATTGAATCTTTTGAGCCAATGCTAAACAGAATTACGAGACAATTTTTTTTTTTTTTTGGAAGATGAGTATCTCTATCACCTAATAAATAAGTGTTAGCAGGATTTTTGGGGTAGATCTAACATAAAAAAAGGAAAGAAGGACTCCGCAAATGTCATATAAAATGGGCCACATAGCAAATATGGCTAATGAAAACCCCAACAATAATAATTAAGCAAAGACTTAACTATCTCCATTCTATTAATCGAAATTTAATATCTCTCTCTCTCTCTCTCTCTCTCTCTCTCTCTCTCTCTATTTATATAAATCTATTTCTAGTAAGTATTTCACATTGAAATGGCCCCCACCAAATAGGCAAAGAAGCGAGATGAGAGTAAGGCTGCGCATGACAACGCTTCTGTTCCCGGGAAGAGTTTTTTTTTTCAGAAATAGTTCTTTTCTATTTCTCTCCGGAAACAATTTCTAAGTAAAAGAACCCGTTTGGTAACGACACAAAATTTCTACTCTTGGAATAGAAAAAGAATAGAAATGCATTTTGGTAACGCAACAATATCTTTTTTGTATTTATTCATTTTTTATTCTTGCCGATGGATCGCTGCCACCGGCGACCAGCGGCGGCGGCGGTGACGGCGATGGCGACCGGCGGTGACCGGCGGCGACCGGTGGCGACAGGTGGCGGTGGCGACGGCGATCGGCGGCGGCGGCGGCGGCCGGCGGCGGTGGCGGCGACCGGCGACCCGCGGCGACCGGCGGCGGCCGGCGACCGGCGGCGGTGGCAAGTGGGCGGTGGCTCTAGGCGGTTGACGGTGGTCGCGGCAATAAAAGAAAATTAAAAAGAAAATCAAGCTTACCTCTAGAAATTGTTCGGGAACAAGAAGCAACTTTTTTGCTTCTCAAAACTGTTCCCGGGAACAAAAATTAGAGAAATTGTTCCAGGAACAAATGTTTTACCAAACAAGTTTGCTTTTTTTTTTGTTAACAAAAGAACGTAAATTGAGAGAAACGGGAGCGTTACCATGCGCTACCTAAGAGGACCACTCGAAAGATACGAGCGAGGAACACATCAAACGACAAGAGCAACGTTGTCGATAATCATATACCTTTTTCTTATAAATAAAAAAATTAATGGTGAGTACTAGAATAAGACCAAATCGGAACCAAATCGAATTAAGGCAGCTCCTAGTTCCTAAAATTTGGAACTAGTGTGATTGTCAATCTGGTTTTTGCGAGGCATGTCACCCAAACTAGTACTTTTTGTTTTATTAGCAAGTGAATGATGCTTGATCATAGTTTATCAGGCCTTACCATTTTTTCATCAAGGTTTTCAAAGAATGAGAATTTAGACTATACAGCAACACTTGCAATTTTGCAGGGAGTAGGAAGAAAAGAAGAAGAAAGACATCATCGCTGGTTTCTAGATTCATCCAAGAGTTCAACTAGACCAATTTTAGGATCATGCGGGCCAATTGTCAATTTCGCATATGAACAGACCCATTATGGTCCTATTCCTAATTCTAGGGTGAGAATTGACCCACCTTAAAATAAGGGTGAGCATGGTCCGGGTTGGTCCGGGCCACCCCCTAACCCTAGGACCCACCCGTACAGTGTCGGTCCTCAATTTTTAGGACCGAGGACCGACCCTATTGAGCCTGGGACCAAGGACCGGACCAACCCAATGGGTTCGGTCCGGTTCCAGAATCAACCCGAGACCAATCGATAATTTTTTTCGTCTTATTTTTTATACTCCCTAAAAAAGCAAACCTACAAATTCAAATTATACATCCATCGACAATGCGGCATTGTGCAATTAAACTATAAATACCAATACATATTTAGCAAATTTAAGATGACACAATAATAGAAATTTCGTACCTGCTAACCTCTCATCGAGATATGGGACAAGATGGAAAGTTCTTGTAAGCATCTATCTTTAATATTCATAACACCATATGCAAAAGCATTTTCCTGCATTTGATCATGTAGAGTCCACTCAACCAAAAATGAGCTTCACACCACTTGACAAGCAAATCATCAGAAGAATGCAGTACTACTCTACTATTTAAAAACTCCTACCATTTGACACAAATTGAAAAGCAAAGTGCAACTGAAATTCATTAGTAAAATACAATTAAACCATAAAAAATCAAAATACTTAATATAAACCATGAATATATAACTTCACATCTTTTTAATTCACTTGAACTTCTAAACACCTGAAAACAAAACAAACGACACATAATTAATACTCAACAAAAGTTTTAAATTGAAATTACTATTAGTGATATTGATAGAACATCTCAATATAATATAATATAACATACATTTTACTTAGGTTTGAATATATAAAAGAATTATAAATAATATAAATAATATAATATAATATAATATAATATACGGGTTGGTTCGGGGTTGACCGACCAAAAACTCTAGGGCCGGGACCAACACGCACAAGCGGTGTTGGTCTTGAAATTTCGTGACAAGGGACTAACCGGTCCCTCGGGAACCGGATCGGGGCCCAGGCAAGGTTGGGCGGTCGGGGGTCGGCCCAGGGTTGAACCTAGACCGCTGCTTACCCCTACCTTAAAATGAATTGTCATTGGGAAACATCTACCCTCAAGAGCTCATTAATATAGCAAATAATAAAATAAAAAATATTTTCCTCTTTTTTTTTATAAATAATTGTTTTTATCGCTTGAAATAATTTGTTAATGAAAAATTTTATATCAATGATGGAAATTATTTTTTTTAACATTCGTAACTGGCACAATTGATCATTAGCATCAAATTTATTTTTATTTATTTATTTTTCCTAAATAAATGAAATAGCAATGAACTCGACCAAAACACACCCAAGTGAAACCAAAGCCACAAAGAAAAAACCATTGGAGCCCACCTTCTCATATGGGAAGGTAGGGAGGTGGTCTAGGACTAGAGGGGGGATGTTGAGCTCTTACGCTGTATAAAGAGTCAGTGCAAAAGTTCGAAATGGACAAAAAAAAAAAACCTAAGCAAAATAAAGAAGAACCCCAAAACCTAAGAAGGAAAAAATAGAAGACCAAATCCTATCCACTTGCCACGTCACAGAGAGAGCGAGATCAAACGAAGTCGGCAGGGAGAGCAAACCGGGAAGAGGCCCACGCCCCTGGGGGACGATCCTTATCCGCCAACCACGTGGCGCGCGATGCGGGGGGGTCTCTGGGACGATCTCGTCACGTGACAACCCCCCCCATCATCCCACATCGATTACACACGTGGCGGGACGTACGGACTGTCCGCACCGCAGTGGGTGGGGATATTTATTTTGCTCCCCGCGGGGGCGTCGCCTCTCTTTTGTCGCGTAGCCGGGGGCCACGTCGGATTGGGGGCAGTTGGAGAGATCTCGGCCCTTGGCTCCCGAGATGGTGGAGCTGATCACGGGGGCCCCACCACCAAACAGACGAGATCGTACGGCTCCCCACAGCGATTTTTGTCCTCGCTTTTTAACCGCTCACTACGTTGTCCGCTTGCGTGGGGCACCGAACCAAGAGAGCCACTCGCGGAGTTCCCTATAAGTCACGGCAAAATTCCCTGTAACCCCAAAACGGGGTTAAGTTCAGTCCACCGCGGCTTGAAAATGAGAGTTATGATGGAATGTCTTCATCAAGTGGACACTAGTTCTCCCTTCTTAATAGCCCCCCCTCTCTCTCTCTCTCTCTCTCTCTATATATATATATGTTATTTAAGATGTGAAAAGATTTTCATGTAAAATTGGAGTAATAAATTTCGCCAAAGAATGTAAATTCAAGTGGGGTCTCCCACCTTATGACAATTTTTCCACCTGTTTGAAGAATTTTTGAGCATTTTATGGACTTGTTCGGATCTAAGGAGATTCCCTATAAGTCATGACAAAATTCCCTGTAACCTGAAAATGAGGTTAAGTTCAGTCCACCGCCACTTGAAAATTTGAGTTATGATGGAATGTCTTTTTCAAGTGGACAATAGTTCTCCCTCCTTAATAACCTCTCTCTCTCTCTCTCTCTCGTTTCTTTATATATATATATATATAAGTTATTTAAGATGTGAAAATATTTTCACATAAAATTCAAGTAATAAATTTTGCCAAAGAATGTCAATTCAAGTGGGGTCTCTCACCTCGGGACAATTCTTCCGCTTGTCTGGAGAACCCTTGAACCTTTAAGGACATGTTCAGATCTAAGGAAATTCCCTATAAATCACGAAAAATTCCCTGTAACCCGAAAATAAGGTTGAGTTCAGTCCACCGCCACTTGAAAATTTGAGTTATGATGGAATGTCTTTATCAAGTGGACAATAGTTCTCCCTCCTTAATAGCCTTTCTCTTTGGGCCTTTTAAGGACATGTTTAGATCTAAGGAGATTCCCTATAAATCACGACAAATTTCCTGTAACCCAAAAATGAGGATGAGTTTAGTCCACCGCCACTTGAAAATTTGAGTTATGATGGAATGTCTTTATCAAGTGGACAATAGTTCTCCCTCCTTAATAGCCCCTCTCTCTCTCTCTCTCTCTCTCTCTCTCTCATTTCTTTATATGTATATATATATATAACTTGAAAAGATTTTCACGTAAAATTCAAGTGATAAATTTCACCAAAAAATGTTAACCCAAGCGGGGTCTCCCACCCTCGGGCGATTTTCTTGCATGTCTGGAGGACCCTCGAGTCTTTTAAGGACCTACTAGACCAAGGAGATTCCCTATAAGTCACGGCAAAATTCCCTCTAACCCAAAAACAGGGTTGAGTTTAGTCCATCATTGCTTGAAAATTTGAGTTATGATGGAATGTCTTCATCAAGTAGACAATAGTATAGATTTCACCAAAGAATGTTGAGAATAAAATGAGGAAGGATATCAAATAGCATGGAAGATAATTGTGGGATGGAAGGGTTTGAGACAAAACTTTGTGATTAATATCTAACAAACGCAGAATCTAGCAAACCAAATTGTGTCCCTTTTGTGTTTTCCCATAAAAACCCTTCAAAACTTGTTTTTTTTTTTTAATAAGTATAAATGAAATTAAAAAAATAAAGGTTAAATTGATGAAAGGAAAGGGAGAAAAACGAGGAGGTAAAACAAAAAAAAAGTTAAACTATTCCACCTTCTCACTACTATTCTATCAAGAAAGCGCATTGCATGAGATCAGTTAATTGTTTTTCTAGTGGATTTAAACCTCATTCCAACGTTCTATGTCAGAAATTTGAAATGCTTCTCTCATTTAATTTTACTTTTTAATTTTCAAATAAATGTTTTTTTTTGTATTAAAAATTGCATGGTGTTAATCTAATATTTTCCTTTATGAAAAAATTTGTATTATTGAAGAAACAGAAAATTATGTCAAATTCATTTGATTTCCTAGTGCAATTAGAAGTCATGAATTTTGATGTTAGCTTGTAATGTTGCGTGATAAAAAGAACTAATCTCACACAAGGGTAAACCATAGCGTGTGTATCAAGACTAATTGCTTCAATTGAGTCTAACATGATACGATTAATCGTTTGGAATCAACCATTATACGTTCATAGTCATTTCCATATTTGACTCCTCCTAAAATACTTTCCTTTCTTCTAAATTACTTCTAATTGCAAAATTCTTGGCTAAACATATCCTTTTTTTCCTTTCTTCTCTGTCTTTACTTCTCCCTCCCTCTATTTCTAAAATTGGATTCTCATTAATGTCTTCAACAATTTCACATGTTGAAATCACATTGAGTTAAAATAACATTTATATGTTCATCAATTGACTGTAAAGGACTCTAGATAAAGACGAAAAGATCTCATCAAAACATGCCAAACGAATTATTGTCATTTTGTAACCTTTTTCAACCCCTAGATATGGATAATTGAGTATGTTTGATAGGCTTTTATAGAAAAGCTAAGTTTTGTGATCATGCCATTCAACAGATAGGGTCTTTGCTCTCTAAATATGCGACCTTTTTACCCACGAGCGTGTAGGTTGAGCCTCTTACGGATGAGAATGGCATCTTCTTTTTCTCTTAAATAATCTTTTATCCAGAGTTTAGAAAAGAAAATAGCAGCAACAAAGTGCTATTTGCTTCCTACGTTGTCTGTTTGCGTAGGACATCGAAACAAAGAGCCAATTGCGGAGATTCCCTATCACTCACGGCAAAAACCCTGTAACCCGAAAACGGGGTCGAGTTGAGTCCACCACCGTTCGAGCTCCACGCTTTTGGAAATTCGAGTTATGATGGAATGTCTTCATCAAGTGGTATATATATGATATGGTTTAAGATATGAAGAGATTTTCGCATAAAATTCAAATGATAAATTTCACCGAAGAATGTCGAGAATAAAGAGAGGAAGGATATTTGGTTCATAAACACGCGAAGATAAAATGGAAGGTATCATGGGAATGTAAGGGTTTGCTACAAAACTTTGTTATTAATATTTAACGGACACGTGATCTAGTAAATCAAATTCTGTCCCTTTTGTGTTTTCCCATTAAAACCCTTCGAAACTTGTTTTTTTTATAAGTACAGATGAAATAGAAAAATAAAGGTTAAATTGATCAAAGGAAAGGGAGTAAAACCAGGAGGTAAAACAAAAAAGTTGAACCATTCCACCTTCTTACTACTTTTCTATTAAGGGTAAATTGTAGCGTGTGTATCAAGACTAATTGCTTCAATTAAGTCTAACATGATATGATTAAATGTTGGAAATCAACCATTCGAATTTCATAGTCACTTCCATATTTGATTCCTTCCATATTACATTCATTTCTTTCGAATGTCTTTTAATTGCGAAATTCTTGACTAACAATACACTTTTTTTTTTCCTTTCTCCTTTCTTTTTATGTCTATTTCCCTCTGTATTTACAGTGGGTCACGTTTGAGATGGAGATATTTAATCTGAAATTAGATTCTCATTAATGTCTTCAATAATTTCACATGTCAAAATCACATATATATTTTAGCTAAAATGTTATATGTTCACCGATTGGCTGAAAAGGACTCCATATAAGGACAGAATTATCTCATCAAAACATCCAAACGACTTATTGTCTCTACGCAAATTTATCCTTTTCAACCCTTAGATATGGATAATTGAGTACCTTCGATAGGATTTTGTAAAAATGCTAAGTTTGCGACTATGCCATTCAACAAATAGGGTTTTGCTCTCTAAATATTCGACATTTTACTCTGCAGCAATTTGGAATGAAGTTCGACATGGATTTGTGCACCCGACAACGACTGCACCCACGAGCTTGCAGGCTGAGCCATTTATCGGATAAGAATTGCATCTTCTTTTCTCTTTAATAATCTTACATCCAGAGTTAAAAAAAAAAAAAAATAGCAGCAACAAAGTTCTATTTGCTTTTGTCGTTATAATATAGGTACCGATCCCTTAGTGTAGTGTAAAGTTTGTTCTAATAAAGATGAAAATACTAATGGTGCCTTGTTTCACACAAAATTCATGATTTAGAAAATATTAAAAATAATAGCTTGTATTGTTTACAAAATTGGATAAATGAAAAATATTTTCATCACTTACTAAAATAGTTAGTCATAAATTATCATCGATAAAGGAAAATATTTTCCTTTAACTTATTTTTCCAAACAATATAACCAATCATTTAGTTAAAAAGAATTTTCAATTCATTCTTTTTTCTCCATGAAACAAACGCATTTACGAAAAATTTAAGATTTGGAAAACATTTTCTTGTAAAATGATTGGTTACATCTTTTAAAAATATAGTAACTGAAAATATTTTTTTACCATTGAAAACAATTTATGATTAAATAGCTTCATGCATGATAAAAAATATTTTTTTTAAGCAATGCATGCGATAATTTTTTTAAGAGATTCAAACTATCATTTTTTATTTATTTTAAATGTTGTCTATGTCATAGGTTTTCTATAAAACAAACACACTCTAAATTTGTGATTCATATAAAAAAAATTAAGGTGTTCATGAACAAATAAGTAATCATTCGAAAGATAAACATTTTCGTTTTGACAACACAAACATAGTAAGGGTCTATATTAAATGAGAATCAATATGATACTCGAAATGGATCGAACCACATTAAAAATAAACACACACACACACACATATAAAGGTGGTAATAATTAGGAAAAATGACACAAATGATCCTTGAATTTTGGCTCAGTATACAATATGATTCTTCAAATTTTAATTTGAACTTTAATCTAATTCTCAATGTAATCCATGAACTTTTAATTTGTTTAATGTGATATTTAACCTTTTGTTACATGTTTAAACTAGTTCTTAGACTATATGAAAATATTCAATGTTGTCCTTTCATGTTCAAAATAGTCCATAGACTATATAAAAATATTCAATATTTTCCAATTTTTATATAGTTTAAAGACTAATCTGAACATATACAAAAAATTCAAAGATTACGTTAAAGAAATTTAAAGCTCATGGATTACATTAAGCATTGAGTTAAGTTTAAGGATCACATTGAATAAATTGAAGTTTAGTGATCACATTATATATTGAATTTAAGTTCTGAACCATGTGTATCATTACTCCTAATAATTAACCTAACAACCGTTGCAATGCATTTATTTACTAAATTAACTTCCCAAAAATTTTGTTCAAAAAAAAAATTCCCAAAAATGCTTTCTTCCACTTTTTCAGCTTAAAAAAATATTTATTATCCCGGAATCCACGTCACATCTCCCCTCGCCCCCTCCCACCGTTTATCCCGTGATTTCGACAACCATCACCTCTGTTCCTATAAAATCCAAGTGCCACGACAGCAGTTTCTCTCTGTCTTATCCACAGACTCCCTCCCATCTCACCCGCCCGTCACCCCCGCCCCCGTCACCCGCCCGCCCATCCCGCCCTCCACGTGTCCCCCGGGGCCCGGGCCCCCGTGCTCGCCCCGGTGACCCGATCGCCCGCCCCTCCGCAATATCTTAACCGCAGTAGGAAGTGGAGGCGGTAGATTTTGTAGACTTAACCAGGGTTAACAATTAACCCAACCACGGTTACTTCCTCTCTCATAAAAAGAAGCCCTCCCACTAACTCTCAGACCATCGCATCGCCTGCGAAAACTCCGAACTGGAGTCCCATCTCCGGCGAGTGAAACGATCGAGGAGGAGGAGGAAGAAGCGACGATGATGATGATGACGATGGCCGCCGGCGGCGACCACCACGCCCGCTCCACCCCGACCGTCCAGATCCCCCCCGTGTGGGACCCGCTCGACGACCCGGCCCCCGGCGGTGGCGGCGGCGGGCCGTACTCACCGTACTCACCGTACTCTCCGTACTCCGGGGGCGGCAATGCCGGCGGGGCGGCGGGAGGAGGGGAGTGCTGCAACGACCTGGCGGCGCTGCGGCGGTTCCTGCCGTCGAACCACCACCAGGACGAGGAGGACGAGGAGGACGGGCGGGCGCCTGGGGAGGACGGCGTGCTGGGCTGCGACGAGTTCCGAATGTACGAGTTCAAGGTGAGGAAGTGCGCGCGCGGGAGGTCGCACGACTGGACAGAGTGCCCGTACGCGCACCCCGGCGAGAAGGCGCGACGCAGGGACCCGCGCCGGTTCTTCTACTCCGGCACTGCATGTCCCGATTTCCGCAAAGGTAAGGGAAACAGTAACATGCGATGCAGAAGAGAAAAATGGAAAAAAAAAAAAACTGCATTTTCTCGCGTGGTTTTGTTTGGATCTGTAAATTTATCTGGATTTAGGGCGTGCCCAGGTTCTCCATTTTTGGTATTCCGCGATTTGTTTAAAAGAAGATTAAGGTTTTTACCCATTTTGGATTATTTTAAGGATTCTCGGTTGGATTAAGGAAGATGGGCGGTTTGGCCTTTTTATTTTATTTCATTTTTATATTATCGATGCAAAATATTTAGTGAATATTTGCACCATTCCGAGATTTACCAAACGAAGAAAAATGATATCTTTTGGTTAATCTCTGATCGGTTTTGATCCGGGTGAAATGAGAGATTTTCGGCCAAAATGTCGATTCTGATTGGTTACATCATATTTAAGACTTTCATTGTGAATTATGCAGGATTTTTGGGTTCTCTGCGCGACGAAATTTGAGTGAGTTCCTCTTGATTCGAGTGAGATTTTCTTGATTCGTGCAGGTGCGTGCAAGAAGGGTGACGCGTGCGAGTTCGCTCACGGCGTGTTCGAGTGCTGGCTCCACCCGGAGCGATACCGGACGCAGGCGTGCAAGGACGGGCAGAGCTGCCGCCGCCGCGTCTGCTTCTTCGCCCACTCCCCCGACCAGCTCCGTATCCTCCCTGCCCCCAGCAGCAGCAGCAGCAGCACAGCCCCAAGAGCGCCACCGACTCCGAGTTCGGGTCACCGGTCCGCCCCTGCGCCGCGGCGGCGTCCGCCTTCGACTCCTACTTCACCAAGCCATGGTCGGCCTCCTTCATATCCTCGCCCACCTCGATCCTGACCACCTCGTCGCCCCCGATCTCGCCCCCGACCAACTCGCCCCCGATGTCCCCGAACCAACGCGGCGGCTGCTGCGGGTCGCCCGGATCGGTGAGCGAGCTGATGGCCTGCATGAGGAACATGCAGATCGCCAAGATGAAGATGAGCCCCCGCGGGCAGATGGGGGGGTCTCTCTTCGGGTCCCCGCTCCGACCCGGGTGCCACCTTGCGGCGCCGGTGATTCCCAGGGCCGAGTCTTCACCGCGGTACGGGCAACTCGGCGGCGGAGGCGGGCTCTTTGATCTGTGGGAGTCTCACCGTCGCTGCGAGGAGGAGCCTTCGATGGAAAGGGTCGAGTCCGGGAGAGATTTGAGGGCTAAGATGTACGCCAAGCTCAGCAAGGAGAATTCCCTCGATGGCGCCGACCTTGTCGGGTCCGGTTCCGGTCCCGACGTGGGTTGGGTCTCTGAGCTGGTCATGTGAAAGGCCGAAGAAGCAGCTTCGAGTCCTCCCCGAGTCGACTCGGAGCTCGAATTTTGTTTGGGTCGAAAGAAGTGATTTTTTGGGGCTGGTGGGCGGTGTTCGGCAATCGGGTGGCCTGTTGATTAATCTCTGACTCGGATGTGTGAATATATCTCGTGTTCATTTCCATCGTTGATGATGATTACCTCCTCCTTCTCAAGGTGTAAATATTGGCAGGCGGGAGAGAGATTTCAAGTCTCTGTTTTGTGGTCCGATGACTTTCCAGTTCCCTCTCTTTGTAAATATTGGCAGGCGGGAGAGAGATTTCAAGTCTCTGTTTTGTGGTCCGATGACTTTCCGGTTCCCTCTCTTTGTAAATGAAGTTTCAGTAAGCAATTCTTAAAATATTCGCAATGCAATTGCAGATTTCTGTATAGGAAGAAACAAGAACGTGGAAGTTCGATCTGGGGTTGGCTTTTTGGGGCTTGTATTGTTGATTATCGTTTTTTGGTCAAGTCCTTGAAATCTCTGTATCGTCTCATTTTCTCGGATTATAAATGCTAATTTCCCTTTCAAGAGTGCTCTGTTCTTTTACTCTGCTCTTGGCTCTGTTCATGCTTTCTTCCTAGTTCGGACTGCAGTGAAGAGGAATCAGTCACATCATTAGCACAGTGATTACGAGATCAAGAGTGGGGATTAAAGAAACATATCTCTCCATCCGACTCTGTCCCCAGCATGCGGAAAGACCGGTTCAGCACCTGGGTTTATCTTCCAACTCGGTATAACAGATAAAGAAAAACCAGATGAGGTTCTTGATGTGGACGTGTTTGAGTTGAGTTGATAAGAGCGGATGATCCCCGTCCTTATCTGCTAAAGCTTTTTCTCGCCTTTTCCCGGTTTTGAAAAATGGAAGATTTGATCACAGTAATAAGGAGATCTTCTTTTGTCGTGCCACTTGCGTTTTGACTGGAGTGTGTCGATGATGATGATGATGAATTAGGTGGGGGAATGGGACAAGACATGGTCAAGCAGCGACCGTGTAGCATTGGCTCCCCCACCTCGCGAAACGGTCTGCTCTAAGTTATCTTATGTTACATTGGTTAATCTCGTCGTTTGAAATGGGTTTGTAATTTGAATTCAATTGGGTTGTGTTTTAGAATCCGAGTGACTCCTCGTTTGAAATGGGTTGGTAATTTGAATTCAATTGGATTGTGTTTTAAAATCCGAGTGACTTGATTGTTAAATCTCATATTCAAGTCGAAAATGTAATCTTTTGAATTGATACATATCCATAAAAAGTAAAAGCTCGATTTAAAACTCAATACTTGGATCAAGTTGAATCAATGAATTCGAGTCAAGCTAGCGTGTTAAACGAGTTGGCTTGACTGAGTATTGATTGCTTGACTTGATTTGATTGCAATTTTAATTTTCCCAAATTTTGGTTCAATGTGACGAAATTGAACTGGAAATTTTTTTCCCCATTTTCCAAGAAAAAGAGAGCCATGTATTTTTTCGCTAAAATTTGCCTCAACGACGAAAATCCCTCATGAAGTGGTTCTTCGATTTTATTAAGAAGGATAAGTTTTGTAGCGATTCCTTATAGGAAGTATCGCAAGTGTACTAGGAAATCAATGATTTACTTTAAAATGGAGATACAATATTGGAACTCATGCAAACCCTCGTATTTATAGAGTGTTGGGAAGGCATGGGGTTCCCGCTTGCCAATGAGCCTCCAAAGGGTTCTTATAGCTTTAATTTATACTATATTGATAATTTTGGTTTGAGCCCATGAATAATTTACTTGTGATATATAATTTTTCTCTTGCAATTGAGGGTTGAAATGGGATGTGCTAATCATAGTTGAATTCTCTATTGGATTCTACCGGATGTGGCCTTAATTTATTATGAATTGGAATAAATCTTATATTTTGATTTCTCTTTCTTACATTTATTCTCTATTTCGTTGTGTTTGAACGAATAACCCTAACATAGTTTTCATAGCATAATTGCCTATGATTAGTTCTTAAACAATTTTAATCATGCCTTCACATCTTCGTATCTTCATGTCACCATGACTTCTCATCTTCGGGTGGTTGCTAAATTTTGATAAATGCTTAGCTTCCTAACTCTATCTACAGTTACAAGAAGTTACAACAACACTTATCGACAAGAAGCTTCGGTAGTGCATGGGAACATTTTTGTTCCTCTATTATTTTGTTCTTTTCTTTCTTTGGAACAAAAAAAGAATAGAAATCCATTTGGAAGGCCAATCGATTTTTCTATTCCCTATAATAGAAAAATAACCGGGGAATAGATTTGGAAAAGAATTAAGAAGTTAAAAAAAAAAGTAGCTTTTTATTATTGAGAACAATTTCTAAAAATAAGTCATTTTTTATTTTATCTTTTTCTTCCTTGCCGCTCCCTATAGGTTGCCATTTGTCGGCTAGTCACCTCTCACGACTGTCGGCTACCGCCGCCACTGCCACTGTCGCTACCAACCGTCAATGCTCGCTGTAGCCAACCTGCTGCTGACCTTCGGTTGACGGCGGTTGTTGATGGCGATAGTGGGTTGTGGGTGGCGAGTGGATGGCGGCGACGGCGATCAAACGCGATCTTTTTTTTTTTTTTTTTTTTTTTTGTGGATTGTACCAAACGCATTGTACCAAACGCATTTCTATTCTTTTTTTATTCCGATAATAAAAATTTTATATAGTTACTAAACTCATTGTTTTACTCAGAAATTATTCCGAGGAATGGCAACAGAAAAGAATTATTTTTCGAAAAGAAATGGTTTCCCTAAATAGAAATGTTACCATTTGCACCCTTAAATATAAAAAAATATTACTGCTCAATAAGCATGGGTCCAAGGTAGAATCGAGAATTTCTATTAAAACCTATTTGTTCTAGGTTCCCACCATTATCGATTTGATTCCTAATTCATAATAAATAAATAAATAAAAACGTTACTATGTGGTTTGGTTCTCGATTCTTGGGTAAGAACAAAATTGTGAATCGAAGAGCTGATCGGGAACTAGGAATTGATGAAGTGGAATGAGTATATGTGGTTTAACTTAATTTAATAAATGATTAACTATGTTGTTGTTTCTTTAGATTTCGGGTGATTAAAATTTGGAGACATTTTTTTTTATGGACAATAGAAGGCTAAAGTTCTATAATTTAAGTTTTATGTTACGTGTTATGAACTTTTGATTACTTATTTTATTTTGTGTGTTCATCTGTTTATGGATTGTTGTTATTGACAAATGGAAATTTTTATTGTTACATTCACTTTCATTTTGCTTAATTAAAAATAAAAAAGAAGAAGAAAGAAATGAAACAAAAATTGACCGATTCCCGTGTAAACTCTAGAACCAACATGAGAATCGACTGACAAGATAGGTTCTAGGGTACGTAGGTTCCGGATTCAAAAAACTGAGGAACTAGTTCCAATTGACCTGGAGCAATCCTAAAATCGTTCACCCCTAGTTACATGTCAATGATTTCATCTCAAGACACCAAATTTTGTTGTCGATAACTTCTTTGGTTATTCATGCTCTTCAAGCTATCCACATTTACCTAAAGGGGCTTAAATATATGAAAATATTTTTACTCATCAAGTTGTCGACTGTTCTTTTCATCGATGACTTTTGCTCTTTACCAATTTCTGTTCTTATCAACTAAGTCTTATCATTTTTTAGTGTAAACACATAGTTGTATCTATAAAGTGATTTATGCGATTAGTATTCTAAACTTGTAAATGATGAAAGGATGACTTCCTTGTTCTCACCTTTCTCTTTAAACGACATTCAAAGCGGGTAGTAGAGAGAGAAATGCCATGTGGGGACAAGACTTCAATTTCAAGATTCAATAAAGAATCAAGGAAAAGGCCGACAAAGTAGGTGGCAGTTCCAAGATCTTGGGTTAATCTTTAATCCTTCTCCCATCAAACTCACCAAACCAAAGGCCCTAAAAAGCAATATATACGTGCACCCGTACCCTCCTAAAGATGTCCCGATACAGCTTAATTTCTCGCACTTCTCGCATAAATGTCGCACTGCACAAAAACTTTTGTATGTCTTTTGTGTAATAGGATCAATTGAGATTTGTTCTCTCACGAACTCTCCTCGGTTATCGGTATTTGAGAATTTGGTACTCGGGAACTTATGAAAGTGTCAACACCTTTACTTGCTCGACGTACATAATTATGCGCTCCTACCTAACTTTATTTATTTATTTATTTGTTTTTTCAATCACTCGTTACTTGAGTGATCTTTTGAAGAATATAATTCCTGTGGAGCCGAAGAGATCAAGGGCACTGGCTTGAATTCCGAGGTACAGTCAATTGGAGTTTCTTTTTCCTAGTGGCGACGAATCATTATCAGCCGGAGGAAATTGAGGGAAGAAACACTATCAAAACAAAAGAACAGGATGCCATGTCTAACCAAATATAGTCACGATTTTGCGGCTCGAATCGATGCTACGAGTGCGTAAAGCTAGAGGACGATATCCAATCCGTGATCGCATTATTTCCTTCATCAAGAGCAGCTGAATGGCAGCGTCCAAAACGTGTGATGGCCCCAGTCGCCTTCCTTCTCGAGAAAGCAAAAACACGAAGAAGACGAAGAAGAATCGAATTCAAACGCCACCAACAGCAGAGACGAGTCCAAATCGTGGGAGGGCATCGCACGTCCGCGGGCGGTGGTTAGGCGACAATATCCAAAGCTGCTGTCAACTCAGCGGGTACCAATATTATGGATAAGGGAGTCGTGACCACCTCGCTCCCGTCCCTTTCATGGGACTACAAACGCCTTTGTCGTTTTTGGACGGCATTCTCTCTTCTTTCCACGACACTTGCGATAAATCTATTAAAATCTTAAGATAAAATTGGATAAATGTGACATGTAGTATCTTAATATTTTTTTTACAATATGAAATTTTACTTAGAATGAAATGCGATGAGAATGCATCAATTTGAGATTTTTTATGATGTTGATCTTATGTAATTATTTATGAATCTCTAGATTTTATCGAAAACTTTTTTTTATTGGTTTTTTGTTTGGAAATTTTGTGGTGCTCCTCTCTTGAATTCCCATTCAGCTCTTCATTTTCCTAGTTGCTGTCCATTGAAGCGAACACCTTCAACGGCCACGTGGGAGATTTGGGATTCGGATAGGATCAAGAAAACGCCCAGGAGCATATCTCGAGTGGGGTTCTGAATTTTCCTATTCTCAGATTTCATTTTTCTGATCTAATCTCGATTGCATATCTTGATTAGAGAGTCTCAAAGATTGATTGACTTTGAAGCTAGCAAATGATTGATGGGCATGTCGAGAGTTTCATCTGATGTCTACACGTGGGGATTTTATCATTCTCTTGGATAGATATCATGTGGAACCCATGTATTATTTTATATATTGGGCCTGGATTTTTATGTTTATGTTGGAAAAATATTGGTTACGAGAGTTCTCTTCTCGTTTTTGCTATCTCGAGGACTGGGAGGAGAGAGGTTGTTGTTGCATCTTTGTAGGAGGGGGCCAGATCTCTGAATTTTGTAAAGGAAACCATCAATGAGGTGGGGGATGAACATGGAGTGTGTGGTTTGCCTCCAAAATGGCCATGGCTTTGTCTTGAATGGACCTAGTTGTGAAATTGATTTGATTGAATGAGATGGGACAGGACTAGGGTAGGATAACGTTCTGCAAATCAAAATGTTAAGGATATGAATTTGACGTGTCAAAAAAAAAGATTACTAAAATACGTCACTAATTGTAAGTATGATGGATTAGGAAGTGGTTTATGTTCAAATTTAGAAACCCAACAAATTCGAGGTATTATTTAGTGGGCTGATAACGAGCATACAAAATTTACAATCAATAACTTTGTATTTTAAAGTACCTATAATATAATTAAGAAAAAAACACTATTGGACACCAGCTGAATGAAAGATTGGCAATATGTTATGATATCTCAAGAAATATAATATAGCTATTTTGACATACAATATTTACTCGGGATAGTATTGTGATTGGAATATACGTCTTTAAAGAGAACAATATTGATGCTTTGGACTGTAGATCATAGAGAAAGTGACTTTCCAAAAGAGTTTTCCATCGAGTCATTTGATTTCCACATTACTAACCCATCTTTGATGAAATCGAGAGAAGGAGAGATGTGGTAGGGCTAGATCTATCATCTAGAGGGGGTGAATATAGATCTATCATCTAGAGGGGGTGAATATGTGACAATGCGGAATTGAAATAAATTAAGATTATTGCGAGGGGACAACGTTTGGAGACAAGCTATGCAGTGCTAAGATCTTTTCAATGTGCAACAATCTATCACAAAATATAAGCAAGAGATAAAAGGGATAGAAAAATTGCACACAACAAGTTTCTAGTGGTTTGGTATTGACAAATTTACGTCCACTCTCCCATGCCGACAGCCTTATCGCCTAGATTTCACTAAGATGAATCGATAAGAAGTTACAAGGACTGAGTATTCACTATTCAAACTCGTGTGAAAGATTATCTATTCTCCCACTCATGATCTCTAAGAAATTACAAACTATAGCTCACAAAAGACAAATGTATTTAAGCAAAAGACTATGTTGAATTTTGGAATTCAAAACTTTGATATTCTCTTGGCATCCTTTAGCATTACAAGTTTCTTTTGTAGTCCTCAATGTCCAGGTTGATTGTTGGACCCAAGCTCTAAGGATCATTCATCTAATCAATCCGTTGAACTTGAATGTTGGAGAAGATCTAATTGCTTATTGCTAAGAATGAAGTTTCCCAAAAGATCTACTGTCCATACAGCAGATAGGGTTTCCATAAGTTGAATCATTCCTTTAGAGAACATTCCGTCTACAATTGATTGTCTTGTCGATAGATTGAGATATTCCAAATAAGTAATAATGTATTTGATATCTTCCTTTCAAACAATCGGTATTTATAAGGTAATGAATCTATGCTAATTTTCTAGCCATAAGCACAATGATTCATAGTTGAACTAATATCCTTAATTCGTTGAGATTGAACATTAAGGAATCAATGCATCCTTGAGTTTGATAAGTAAATTATGATGATACATATCAAAGTTTCCACCTAGAAAAGCTTACCATCGAAATCAAAGGACAACTAAGAAATATTTTGTCAATCTTCAAAATTAATTAGGGAGTTTTCCTCGACAAGACGATCCCCGATAATCAACCAAAATACCACTCAATGCAAATGCACAAAAGAAATGTCATGTAGATCTATGAAGCATCGATACTTTTCAGGACTTTTCGTGTTGTGTAGGACACTCCAACATGTATCTGATACTTTTCAACATTTTTTAGCCCTCGGTTAATATGTGTCGAAAAATCTGACACCTGGTCAACTCTCCCAATATTCTTCGACACTCAAGTCTGGAATTCCGACATGCGAGTTCGAAATTTCGACAAGCATCGGGTCAATCATAAAATTTTTCAATAAATGAGGGATCAAAATGTAAGTATGTAAAAAAAAAATAAAAACTAATAATAACAAAAGGGGCCAAAAATGAATTTACACTAAAAAAATTAATTTACCATTTGTTAATATCATTCATAGTTTATTTGACAAATTCAACTCCATTCAAATTATCCATAAAACTTAAAGGTAAAAAAGAAAAAATAAAAATAAGCTATCGACATTCTAGACTTGTGTGTCAAAGCATGTTAGAAGAGACTTGATTAAAATAATCATGAAAATGATAATTTAGCATGTATATATAAAAATATACATTTAATACACAACGTGTCTCGACATGTCGGAATTCTCTAATTTTTTAAAAATGAGGTGTTGGCATGTCATGTTGTGTCATGTCGTGTGTTGATATTGATATCGGTGTTAGTGCTACTTAGATGTAGATTCAATGCAGGCTTCTAATTGCACCATGCTGTTGTTCTTAGATTTGGCCATTTTGGAACTGACATGCCGTGCTCTACAAATCGACGATGTGGTCTATCATGCGCATTACAAGTGGACGCAATCGATACTCATGCCTTTCTGTTTGTATTGCTAATTTAGGTGGGTAAACAAGAAGATGCAACATGGGCGTTGACCGTTAAAAATGGGAACTTCTGCTCGTTGTACATCGTGCACTGGACAGAAGAACTATTCATGTGAACAGGCTAATTGAAGCACTTGGGTTCTTAACTAGTAGTCCAACAAGGTCGGGCTTTCTCTGCTAAAGCAGCTGTTCAAGCCCATGTAGCATGGAAGATTTCATGTTTTAGACACGGACTTTCTTTCAGGTCGTCCTGCTTCTCTCCATATAAGCAATAAAAGATCTCTATTCTCTATCGTCGCCAAAGCGAAGGGATAGAAAATGTATGTAATTGAGTTGTTCTCACTTACCATACCATACTTCAATGTTCTCTGCTCATAAATTTTAGTTTCTCATGGGAAGATACTGTAAGAGTTTTCCTAATGTGGACTAAATTAATTGATATTGTAATTTACTGTTTTTACGACTACCGTAAAATAGGGTTGGTCTAAAGTGAGATAGAAGGTTTCTTAATTGGTCTAATATGGGGCAAATTTTGTAGTGTGGGCCGAGTTGAGCCCGACCCGTAATGAGGGAGACCGGTTGGAAACTCTATAAATAGTCTTCAAGTCTCTCCTCTAACCCTAATTCTCACATGTATCCTCACCTAAGGGGCGTTTACCTAACGCTAAACGTGAGGGGGGCCGCCTCATTGAGCCAGTGATACGGAGGGCAATAGAGGAGAAGGACTTGATGCGTGGATCCCATTGATATATGTGGGTAATCCTTATTCTGCTTCCGGTTTATATTCGATAGATTCCAAAACAGGTGCGATAATTTTTCGACTCAATTACGCATGTTCTTGTTCTGGTTATGGAGATCTTGGAGTTGCGCAATTTGCGTCCAACATGTGGTATCAGAGCAACTATAACCCTAGAACTTGAATGCATAAAGATTTTGCCCTAATTTTTATGGATCTTGCCATAATTTGTGATTTTCGAGATTTTTTGTTCAATAAAAATAAGATTAAATCACAAATTCGGACTGCGGTCGACGAGACAAGCAAGAGGGTCAGCGGCGCGTCGCCGGGGGAGGCCGCACGCGCCCCCACGCGTGGCCACGCGCCGCCTGGGCGTCGAACGCGCGACGCGCGTGAGATCCACGCGCCGCGCACTCAGGCGGCGCGTGTGGGCGCGTGGAGCCTCCGTTCGGCGCGTGGCTGGCGGCGTTGGACTCGTATGGTGATTTCCTATCTCGTGGTATATTTATTTTATATGTTTTATGATTTTATGGATGTGAAAATACATACAAAGCCCTAAATATGTGAATTTTTAGTGTATTTTTGCGTATTTTTCTTGTATTTTCTGTGATTTTGGAAAAAAAAGTATTGGGTTACTGGTATGTTATCACATAAACATTATGAATGTGTAATTCATTAATAAAATCAAATTTGATTATAAATTGAAACTGGCTTAATAAGATACAATCATTATGAGATAGTAATTGAATATATCTTGAGATAATGAAAACAGTAAAAGTCATGAAATTTTTATTGCTCATGCATACTCTTTTACATGTTGGTAACCTTTGAATGATGGACGTCTTAAGAATCTGTGACCAAACTGATTGTATTAATTAACACATATGCTGAGTGTAGGTAATGCATGTTGGTAAAGTTATTGCATATTATACCTAAACTCATATGGTTACTGGTTAATGTCTATCGAGTTAAATATTTTTTATGGTAAGGGAGTATGGCAATATTTATGCAGAGTAATAGTATCTACTATTGATTTTTTAGATATTTGGTTCTCTGATTTGACTCAATTAATAGGCCACTGGTTGATTACAATGATAATTTGTTATTTAAAAATTAGCTAATAAATCAGTTGTTGGCCTTGGAGTCATGTTTTGCCGTATGAAACTCATGAGCAATAGTTGATTAGTTATCAAACTTGTCAATCTGGAGTACCCTGTATTGCTATTGATGTTAACTTATGAGGGATCCTTTGGATCGACATTCTTTTAATGTTGTTTTAGTAATTAGTAATCGGGGTGTACAAGATGCTTGCTTCTATGAGAATTTTCTTGTGTTACTGGGATCAGTGATCTCATTGGAATCTGTCTTTCAGGTTCTTTTTTTTTTTTTTTTTTTTTTGGTAAAGGTAAAAGGTATTATAGCTTTGGACAAGAATACAGGACCGGCTCCAAAGCATACACTCTCGGGCGCTACGCACAGAGAGTGTTAGGGAGCCGAAACAAAAAGATTACAAAGAAGAAAAAGAGACAAGCACAAGCAAGAAGCAAAGACCAACAGGTCACAAGCGAGAAGAAAACGCTAAACAAAACCTCAGCCGCCTAAGGGGAAGGCCGAGGGCCGACACCCAAGGAGGGAAGGAGAAAAGAACGCACGGGTTGGTCTTCATCCGGATCTACGCATTCTCCTCACGATCAACAAAGATGGAAGGGTCGAAGCCCCAGTTTCTCTCAAGCCTTCTATTTCTAGGGGTATTCGGGACATCAGAGAAGGTGAGAGCTTTGTCCTTGACCATCTTGATAATGTGATTTTTCATTGCAGCAAGAACCACCGCTTCGTCGCGGAATATGATAGCATTCCTCTTCTTCCAAATTAAGTAGCACATGGCAGCAAAAGAGTAACGAGCTAAGATGTGAAAGAAATCAATGCCCTTTAGGAAGGAGGTAGCCCATTGGAGATTCTCCTTCCACGGCCTTGGGCGCCAAGGAAGGTTGCATCGAGAAGCCCAAAAATAAGCAATGGAAGCCGATATGTGGCAATCAAAAAACAAGTGATCTATAGAGTCAGGAACATCATTGCAGAAGGCACATGTGGCATAATCAATTCTACCATAGGAAATGAGAAGTTTCGGGTAGGCAAACGGTTTCTAGCAATCAACCAGAGATTGAATTGGAACCTGGGAGTGATGACGTTGTTCCAAATAAGCGAAGCCCAGGGCACTACGCTTCTTTTGGTCCTGAAGTGGTTCCAGGCAGATCCTACCGAAAAAAGATCCAGACGGATGCCAACGCCAAGAAAACCGGTCCGGAGCTTGGGAGAGCGTTGGGATAGAGAGACCCCAGCTCTCCATAATACTACAAAATGAAAGGCCCATAGGCGAAAGGAGATCAGCCACCACTGCGTGCTTGGGTAGACCAGACCACTGAATAACAGGATCTGGCATAATAATATCAAGAAGGCCTTTTGGGTGCCAATGATCAAACCATAACGAAGTGGAGCGTCCATTTCCAATCTTCCAAAGGAAGGAAAGCCGAGAGTCACTTCTTAATTGCAAAATTTTCTTCCAAGCCCAAGAGCAAATTTTAGGAGATGAAGCTTTCCAGAAGTTGTTCCTCTTTAAAAAGTTGGAATGAATCCAACGGCACCAAAGGGATTCTTTATCTGTGAACATAATCCAAATGTGCTTCATCATGGACGCCTTGTTGCAATCTCTCAATTTTCGAATACCAAGTCCCCCTTCTTTTTTTGGTAGGCATATATCATCCCACACCTTCGCCCCCTTACCGAGGGCGGATCCTTTCCAAAGAAATTGCCTTAAAATCTTTTCAATGCTATTGAGAACCGAAACCGGCAATGTGAAAACACTCGACCAGAAGGTTTGGATGGAGTGCAAGACTGACCTAATTAACTGCAACCTTCCAGCAAAAGAGAGGAAACGATGAGCCCAAGATTGGGCTTTAGCTGTAATCCGATCAATAAGGGTGATGCAGTCAGCTTTCCCAAGCCTGGAGGATATGATAGGCACTCCCAGATAGCGTACTGGTAGTTTACCTTCTTGAAACCCAAAGGCTAAGGATATGTAGTTGCGAAGAGACGGAGGACCACCCGAGAGAAAAGTTTCGCTCTTGTTCTTGTTTGGAATCAAGCCACTCCATGAAGAGAACAAATCCAAGCCTTTCTTCAGCAAGGTAATGGACGCCCAATCAACCTGACTAAAAAGAAAGACATCATCGGCAAAGAAAAGGTGAGATAGCTTGACCGCTTTGCACCGCCAAAAGTATTTGAATTCCTTGTGGGAGGTGCGAGCACTCAAAATTCCTGAGAATACCTCCATCACTAGGTTAAAAAGATAAGGGGACATCGGGTCGCCTTGTCGCAGGCCCCGGCCACCAGGAAAGAACCCATGAAGTTCTCCATTGATTGATAATGAGTATTTCGGCGTCCGAACGCATATCATGATCAATCGGATCAGGAAATCAGGAAAGTCAAAGGCTACTAGAGTTAGCTGAAGGAAATCCCAATCAACCGTGTCGTAGGCCTTTTGAAAATCAACTTTCACAGCACATTTAGGGAGGTACGGGTCAAGGTGAAATCCAGCAAAGACTTCCTGAGCTATCAATATATTATCCCTTATCCTCCTACCCTTAATAAAAGCATTTTGGGAAGGATCAACCACTTCGTTCAAGACAGTAGCAAGGCGATTAGCTAAGATCTTAGTAATGACTTTGTATATAGTATTACAACAAGCAATGGGTCTGAAGTCAGAGACTACACAGGCATTAGGCACTTTAGGTATCAAGGCGAGGATAGTATTGTTTACCTCTCTTAAGAGATGACCCGAAGTGAAGAATTCCTGGACCGACTCTATGACAGAAGGGCCAACAATCTCCCAATTATTCTTAAAGAATTCCGCCGTGAAGCCATCGGGGCCTGGAGCTTTGCCTCTAGGGAGAGAGAAAACAGTATCCCGAATTTCCGAATCAAGAACCGGGCTAGAGAGGGAACTAACCTGGTTCGTAGATAAGGGTCTTCGAACGAACTCTTTAACCTCTTGTAACGAAGGCTTGGATAGGGACGAATGAGGAGCAAGCAAGTCCTCAAAGTAAGAGACAAAAACCTGTGGGACCGTATTCGTGTCCGTGATCAACTCGCCCGATATATTTTTAACCGAGAGGATTCTATTTCTGAGTTGCCTTTTTTTGACGGAAAGGTGAAAGAATTTGGTATTCCGATCACCTTCCTTAAGCCACCGAACTCTAGATTTTTGTCTGAAGAAAGATTCCTCATCTCGGCGCAGGTCCACAAAAATTCTACGGCTTGTCTTCTCAAGATCGGCCAACCCTGAGTTGTTTGGATCAAGTTGAAGGTCATTTTGCACGAGCCGAAGGGCTTCTCTAGCTTCCTTTGTCCTTGAAGAAATATTCGAAAAGGCTTCTCTATTTAGTTGCTTCAGACTACCTTTGAGCACTTTCAGTTTGGAGACAAGCCTATACATGGAGAATCCAATAACTGGTGTCTCCCAAGCCTGTTGAACAATGGATGGGAAATTCGGATGGTCTGACCAATAATCAAAAAATTTGAAGGGTCTTCTCTTAAAAATCGGATTGAGAAGTCTGACAACCATAGGAGAATGGTCTGAAATGCCCGGGTTCAGGAATGATGCCTCCGAGAAAGAAAAATCCATGTTCCATTTGGAGTTAACCAATACCCGGTCGATTTTCCTCATCTTTCTTGTTAACCCAGAAGAAGTCGACCAAGTGAACCGAAGTCCAACATATCTAAGGTCCTCCAATTCAGATTGAGCTAAACAGTTAGCAAATTCATCAAAATAAGGAATCCAGGTGTTGGTGCCTCCGAACCGGTCAGAGGGATCCTTTATGGCATTGAAATCCCCGGCCACTAACCAAGCTGAATCCTGGAGAATAGTGCTCATATGTAGGAGATCGTCCCAAAGAGGCCGACGGCGGGAGAATGTATGCTCCCCATAAACTACAGAGACACAGCAACACTCGCCAGATAGGTTGATCTTTAGACAACCATGAACAGCCTGGTCATTGATCGCCAATGTATCAAAACTAACGACATCGGGGTTCCAACCAACCCATATCCTACCTCGACTAGAGAAATCGTAGTTTGCAATCCAATTCCAGCCATTTAGCAAAGAAGATGACATTGAATCAAAGTTAGCTGCCGAGACTTTTGTCTCAATAAGGCCAACGAAGCATAGATTATATTTGAAGACAAAACTCCTAACTTCGGCCCGCCTCAAGGGGTCATGGAGGCCTCTAATATTCCATATTCCTATATACATATATACAAGGAGGAGAGGGGTTACCTCTTTTTGGCAACCTTTTTCTTGGCAAGAACAGGCAACGGAGCCAAGGAGGGAGGAGGGTCCGGGCAAAGCAATAACAGTTTATCTTGTATAGACTCGGTCGGAGCACCCAAAGGAGAAGAGGTTGGGGATGGGCACCCAATTGATAAGAGATCCTCATCATCGCGCCAAAGATGAGCACTAGATATCTCATCGGAACCATCCGGTAGCAACACAGGCACGGTGGTAGATTTCGGCCGAGCCAAAGAAGGAAGAACTTGCGTGGGATTTCGATGAAGCAAGAGAGTTGTCGGCGAGCTTGCGGGGCACCTGGGGATGGCCATCTTCACTTGACGGGTCAAAGCTGAAGGAGGCAGCCACCTTGCTCCCTTAGCCTTTCTTCTTTTTGCCCTTGACCTGCTTCCAAGAGGGGTCTAAGGCAGAAGGAGGGATAATAGGAACCGATAGCGGGGCGGTCTCCCAGTCTTCGATAGGATCAACGAACACAGCAGGCGAAGAGAAAAGCTGTGGGTGAATAGCAACCGAATCGGCAAGCTTGTCCGAAGCGATAAGGTCCACAGCAGCTGGGGCACGAATTGCAACAGGCCTATTGATATACAACGGGTTGTCTCTTGTTCTTTCCTTGATCTGCACTTGCTGTGGATGAAGTGCCGGCTGAGAGTCAGGAACGGAAGAGGAGGATCCACCGCGAGGAGAAGGAGGGTTTGCTACACCAGCTTGGCGAGTGTTCTTGGCCGACTGTTGAGCAGGCGGAGGATAGCACTTATGGCCAAAAATGCCGCATTCAGCACATGCCAAAGGTCTCCACTCATATTCGACTTCAACGACACATGTTTCACCATGGAGAACCACCTCCACGAACTCACATGGTTGCTGATTATTTGTGATCTCCACACACACTCTCGCAAAGGCGAGCATTTCCATTTGTTCCGTGTTTAGATCAACATAAAGGGGCTTCCTAATAAAGCTTGCCACCTTGCTAATTGCCTGAGAGGACCAAAAACCAATGGGAAGATTTTTGAGTTTAACCCACACCGGCACAGACGTGAGGGTGTTGTTTTGAAGTTCCAGGGTTGGTCTCCATTGCTGGAAAACAATATGTCTGTTTCGAGATCGTGAAAGCCCCCTTCAAGGATCTTACGACGAAATTCTCTATCCGGAATGTGGAAGAAGAAAAGTCCTCTTCCATTAGCCATTACTTTGGCTAGATTCGCCCCCCAAGCTTTCTTGAAGGCTGCTTCAGTCACTTTGAACGGAATACGCTTGCCAATGTAAAAGCCAACTAGGCATTCCTTGAGTTTAGGGTCGGCCGCTTGAATGTCGTCTTCGGTCATCTCAAAGAACCGCTCTATTTCCAACATAAGTTGGAGGGAAATATTCCAAGTCATAGCCTTTGGAGGCCACCTTTGCCACCGCAACACTAGCCCAGTTGCGCAAGTTGGAGTTCTTGGATATCGCCCGTTGAGGGCGCTTGGATCCCGATCTTCCCCTGCTCCTATCTCTCGGTACAGCAGGGACTTGGTTTGAACGGGCATGGGCCGAGACATCAGTCGGGGCAGCAGGGGAATGATCGGTCCTTCCCATAATTTCCTTCCCGGCACCACCACGGGAGGTTCCAGCAGCAAGCTGATTAGAAGAGGGAGGCCCAACCCCGCCAAGAGCGGTTGAGGCCATTCGTCGAACACGTAGCGTGCACTACTATAGAAACCAAGAAAGGGCCATAAAGAGGCCGAACGCTTCACGAAATTCAGGACCAGGTGATAGCTCGATAGCCCACAGTGAGTCGCACACCAGAACCGGGCGCATTCCAGGAAAGGAATAAAACCAGTAAAACCCAGTAAAAACCAGCAGAGGACTGCAGTTCGACCAGCCCCTTGGTCGAGGAAGATCTCGAGTTGTAGAGGAGCTCTAGCGAAATCCTTCGGTGGAAGTAGAGAGGAGGAAGAGAGGGATCTTACCTCCAAAAATCATCCCATTCCGACGTCTAGAGCTCCGGGAATCGACATCACTTCGAGCTGCCCAGTAAAAACCAGCAGAGGACTGCAGTTCGACCAGCCCCTTAGGTCGAGGAAGATCTCGAAATGTAGAGGAGCTCTAGCGAAATCCTTCGGTGAAAGTAGAGAGGAGGAAGAGAGGGATCTTCCCTCCAAAAATCATCCCATTCCGACGTCTAGAACTCCGGGAATCGGCATCACTTCGAGCTGATGAACAGTGACTCGAGAGAGAGTCCCTTTTTTCAGTTTTTTTTTTCTTCGTCTTTCAGGTTCTTTATATATAGATATATGATTATTTTTATAAAGCAATGTAATTAGCATGATATGTGATTTTGGTGATATGATGCCCCTATCACTAAAGTTAAAATCACATGTATATGGTGTATGTGAGAAGTAATGTTTATATCCCTGGTATGAGAGAATTTCAATGATTCAATTGAGTAGTGACCGCCAAAGTGGCACGCTTGATTGGGTTTGAGAAATTTCGGTCTCGTATAATGATTGAGATGTCTCCTGATCTAATGCGTAGTCATATTCCCAAAGGAGGTGATTGTGTATTAGTTCATGGAGGGATACATGATAGTGTGGTGGAGGAGTGACTGATTCTAGTGATTCATATGCCCAAAGGTGATGAATTCACGAAGAGTTTGAATATATTCTCATAACCGCTATCATGTGGGGAGTGTACAACTGCATGTCATGTATTCTACCCAAAGGTGATTATATGATTATGTGTGTAACTCTCTGGATGTGTACTTGTATGTCAAGTTACACAGTGCTCACATGATGCTAATTATATACATTACTTGGTTTTCAGTCACATTTTCTGTGATTAATAACTCCATTATTATTGAGGTTTTTTACTGCTTCAAATTTTAAGTTATGGACATATGATTTGTTGCTTGAAAAAAGAGCAATTGAATTTGCTTACTGTCCATTAAGCGTTCTATTCTGGAACACTTGAAAAGAGGTTTGCCTGCGGACTGCACTGCTATAAGATGACGGAAGCCTTAGTTGCTTGAAATTATGTCTTGTCTGATATTGAAATTAGGACATATCTGCAAAGATTGTGTTTAAGTCCTAATGATATATACATCTCGTATATGATTAAAAGGTTGTTTCCGAAAGTTTTCTATTTAAGGAAAATGACCGAAATAAAGAATAAGTAATTACAATTAGTCTTAAAAGGTTGTCAGGCTTAATAGTGGCCGTGAGTATTTTGGTAAGTATGACAATGCAAAATAGCTTAAAAGGGTCATTTGTCAAATACTTGGTAGATTCTGGGGTGGTAATTTAATTACTATACCTGAAAATCCTGACAAAAAGATTTGGCCAAAAGGCATGAAGCACCATAATAAACATGGTGATGAGTATAATTAGTAACACTAATTTATCTGGTCTGTTGTGGACTGATATTATGAAAGCAACTTTTTCACATACAAAATGTGTCTCTTATCAAAGTTGTTTCATAAATTTCTTTTGACTTATGAACTTGATGTAAATTACTTAACTCTTATTAAAATTAAGAGGTGGTTATCTAATCCAATATTAAGTATGTTACAATTCAGATCCTCTCGGAATTATTTTGTATTTTATCTAGATTGTTAAAGGGGTATTGATTTTATGACCCTAAAGAAGGTACAAGAATTATGGAATCACATACTCTAAAAGTTTTTAAAGATTGACGTAATTGTAGAGGATAGCTACTCTCAGACTATTAAAGATAATAGTATGATGGATGTTACTGTGTCTTTGTCTTTGCCTATATAAACAATTGTGGTACAAACAATTGTGGAATCTCATGTACCAAAGACTAAACTTGTTGAGGTTCAATGTACTATTCTTGATATAGTTTATAATGAAATTTCTTAAACCTCTCAAGTGCAGAATGAAGTGGTTACAGCTTTATTAAGGAGATTTGTTAAGGAAAGACGATCAATTATATCATCATACTATATAGTCTATTTGTGAGAGCATGATTACAATATCCACTACATGGTTGTTTTAGCAACTTATATAAATGTCGTTTTTTGTTCTAAATTAAGTATGTGATTAGATGCCATAAAATGCGGTATACAATCTATGAAATATCAAAGTGTTTGGAAACTAACTTACTTGCCTAAAGATCATAAGTTTATTAGTTGCAAATTGGCGTACAAACCTAAAAGAATTTCAAAGAAAGAGTGTGGAATTTAAAGCCAAATTGGTAACTAAAGTTTTCACTTTGAAAGAGGTGTGGATTGTTTATAGTGAAGAAATAATTATTTCTTTAAAGATTCTTTAAGAGTGAATGTGGCATTAATAATTTATTTTGATATGGAGTTACGCCAAATAGATACAAAATCTATATAGTGTAACTGGATGATTTTGCAGCAGATTCAAGTAAACTTGTATGTAGACTGAAAAGTTCTAATTCACGGTCTTAAGCAAGTTTCCAGACAATATTATTAAAGTTTCATAGTGTTATTATTTTGTTCAATTGGGAACAAAGTAATTCAATATACTATAAGGTTAGTGGGAGGAAATTTATTTTTTCTCATACTTTATGTACATGATGTTTTGCTTACAAGTTGTGACCTTGAGACATCTTATATCATTTGTCTTGAGGTCTCGTAAGGATTGTTTTTGCCATATTATATTAGATTTTCTCGGAGGACATTTGCTGATTATATATTGGAAATATTCAATATACATCATTGCAAGCCAGGAATTGCTCTGTTGTTAAGGGTGATGGATTGAATCTATCACATTGTCCTTATTTAGATATTGAGAAAATCTAATTAAATGGTGTACCTTGTGTCAGTGCACTTAAAAGTATAATGTATGCTCGAATTTGCACTAGACTAAATATCGTCTTTGTAACGGGACTTCTAGGCAGATATCGATCATACATTATACTTTTAAGTGCACTAACACAAGGTACACCATTTAATTAGATTTTCTCAATATCTAAATAAGGACAATGTGATAGATTCAATCCATCACCCTTAACAACAGGAGCAATTCCTGGCTTGCAATGATGTATATTGAATATTTCCAATATACAATCAGCAAATGTCCTCCGAGAAAATCCAATATAATATGGCAAAAAACAATCCTTACAGACCTCAGTACAAATGATATAAGATGTCTCAAGGTCACAACTTGTAAGCAAAACATCATGTACATAAAGTATGATAATAAATTTGTAGTATTACTTATTTACTATAGAGGTCTCAAGGGGTCTAAGTATATGGTGGTCAAATATTTTTGACCATAAAGAAACGGTACAGAAAGGTGACTTATAATATAATATATTTTCACAGATGATGTGATTGCAGATCCACTAACTAAAAGCCTATGCTCGTGTGTATTTGAGTGACATATCGTTAGCATGTGCCTAGGAGTATCATGAGATGCTGTTGTTTAGTGGGAGCTTTTTGGCTTTACTCTGATAAAGTTCACATCTGTGATTCGTTACATTTAGTAACGGTTTGATATGTATCAACTTTTGCATTTAATAAAATATTTTTGAATGTATTGTTATTATGTTGAATACATATTGATAAAGTCTCAAGGGATTGTATAAACCTTGAGTGAAGGCTAGGGGCATCCGGGTATCCGGTTATTAGCCTTGTGCATATGTCTTGTGATACATAAATAAAGGTTAACCATAAGGACAAGACATATGTGGGTTCATTGGAACCATAAAGCATTCTCTAGTGGCACAAGTTTTTGTGACGCCTAAAGTTAAGAGAATGGTGACTGACAAATGGGATCTCTCTATGAGAGATGTTATCCATTTGCCACACTACCATATTGAATCCATATCAATAAAGTTAATAACATTTGTGACCATGGAAGGCTCTGTGTGTATACATGCAGTTACCGCCATGATTCGGTGTTTAAGACTTTATGGGATATGATTGACTATTAAGAATTATCTCTTAACCAAATGTGCGCACATACAGTACGATTTCAATTAATATAGTCCAAGTGGGAGAATGTAATAGTTTTCCTAATATGGACTAAATTAATTGATATTGTAATTTACTATTTTTACGGCTACCGTAAAATAGGGTTGGTCTAAAGTGAGATAGAAGGTTTCTTAATTAGTCTAATATGGGCTGGCTAGTGTGGGCCGAGTTGAGCCTGGCCCGTAATGAGGGGGACTGGCTGGAAACTCTATAAATAGTGCTCAAGTCTCTCCTCTAACCCTAATTCTCACATGTATCCTCACCTAATGGGCGTTTACCTAACGCTTAACGTGAGGGGGGCCGCCTCATTGAGCCAGTGATACGGAGGGCAATAGAGGAGAAGGACTTGATGCGTGGATCCCCTTGATATATGTGGGTAATCCTTATTCTGCTTCCGCTTTATATTCGATGGATTCCAAAACAGGTGCGTTAATTTTTCGACTCAATTATGCATGTTCTTGTTCTGGTTATGGAGATCTTGGGGTTGCGCAATTTGCATCCAACAGATACTTCTGATTGAGTTTATGTAAAAGTTTCATTTCTTTTTTTTTTTAGGTGAAATGTAAATTTATACGGGTCTTTGACATAACATGAAGAGGAGTAATGCCACATAAAACCGTCTTCAGCTTCTCTAGAAGCTTCGTGAGCGAGTGGAGAGGTTCGAGGTGAGCAAAGAATGCAACTGCCTAATTATGGGCAAAACTAGAAGGGCATAAATGCATTTCTCGCGAATTTCATGGATTAATTTGGTTTCTTGCAGATTGAGTTCATCTTCAGGCAAAACGAATGCAACCCATTTCAAAACTACTTCATGCATTTCTCCTATATGATTTTCTGCTTGATGTTTCTTTAGAGTTTTTGAGTTTTTTCGTCCTTTTCTAGATTTTTACTTGTTGAAGTTTTGACAATAACCTTTTATATATTGTTTATTGTTTTGTTGCTGATGTGGCTAAATAAGTAATATAAAAATTAATTAAATTAAATTTAAAACTAAATTTTACAAAAAAAAAAAAGGAAGAAGATGAATAGCGATTGAGGGCTCAACCCTCATTGCCACCGCCTCCTAGCCCTCGTCGGGAAGGGTTGGCGACGGTGTCGGCCGCCGTCGCCGAGCCCCCGGTGACTGTGGAGAGGCGACGACAGCAAAGGTTGAGCCCTCAGGGGCTGTTCACCTTTTTCCTTTTCCTTATTTATTTATAAATTTGATTGTAAATTTAATCTAATTAATTTTTAAATTCAAATTCAAATATGTACCAAAACGACATCATTTTTGCATTTCTTTGCTGAGTCAGCTCTTCGCGCGAGCCATGCAGGTAAGCAAAATTAATAAAAAATTGTCACGTAGGATTTCCGGCAGAGTTCGTCGGAGGTGACACTCAAGTGTCCAATTTTTATAAAAAAGTGATACTTAAGTATTTTTTTTCCTAATTTTTAATATTTAAGTATATCTTTGTGTCAAGTTTTAATACTTAAACTATTCTTTTCTCTATATCTAGAGAAGATCACCGCCCAGTGAAGCGGCAAAAGTTTTGTGGTGCAAGCTATCCTTCAAGGTTTTTGTCTTCCTGTCCCATACATCATGCTCTCAGTCTTGACAAGTCAAAAGTACAGATACGGCGTGTATGCCTTATGCCATCACCCTCTGCCACGTCCAACTCATGTGTTAAATGTTGAGCCCACGCACTTGTCTTCGTGCATGCTATATTCTCCTTTGTGTTGCCAGCTTCTTTCCTTGATCAACGTGGGCTTCTTGAAGACACCCATCTTTGGCAGTTTGAGAGCTTCATGCATCATGCTTACTCTAGGCCAAAAAACTAATAGAAAAACATAATCAATTTTACTTATTTTCTAACAAGGGGAAGGATAGTGCAGTCAGACAACGAGGACCCCGGCTCTCCTTCCGAATTTCAGCGGAAAGACGGCCCTCGCCCAAATATGAGGCGAAGGTCGGTGGCCTTCGTTAGTTCCATCTGTAGTATGTTGGAGAAAGATCAAAGAGGGCGGCGGTGATGGACTGTCGGGCGGTGGAAGTCGCAAAGCTTGGGGACTCGGAGAAGCACGGGTTCGTGGACAACTTGTTGAAGAAGATCGAAGAGGACGATCTTCCACTTCTCCAAAAGCTTCTGGAGCGAGTGGAGAGGACCGAGGTTGAGTAAAGAATGCAAATTGTCTTAGTATAGGCAAATCGAAAAGGAGACGAATGCATTTCTCAGGAATTTCGTGAACTAATTTGGCTTTATTGCAGAAGGAATTAGCTTTTGGGCAAAAACGAATGCTATCCAGAATGTGGTAACGAACGCGAGCATTTCTCCAACATGATTTTTCGTTTATCTTTCAGATTGTATAAAAAAAGTTGATATTTCGCGGCAATCTTAAAGACAAATGCTAAAAGCAAAACACAATTATGAAGCTCGGAATCGTTTCGGAGTGAAAATAGAGAGGAGGCTTTGCAAAGGAGCAGCTGAAAGAGATGCGACTTCTTTACATCTGACGACATCTCGACTACACCATGTAAAGAATGAAACTCAGAGCAATTCATGGGGCTGCCCAGCAGTGCCATTTGCAAGCGAACCAGATAATGCAAATGTCGGTTTTGTTTTGCTCTGAAAGCTATTGGATTATCCGATCCATGAAACAACATTGTTTTTGTACGCTTCAACTAGGCATCGAGTGCCACGTTCTGGGACAAGCTAGCAATTCAAAAGCATTCTCATTAACTAACCAAAGATATAGAATCTATCAGTTGTCAGAGAACACATATATCTAGCCGCTACAGTGTAATTGCTAATTCGATGATATGGTTCCATGATCATATTCAGTATTTAGATCCTAAATTGATTACATTGCATCAATGTCAAAACAAGAACTGAGGCAATCAATAGAAAGAGGAAATGTTTCATAAGCAAAATAGTGGCAACACATAGCTAGCTCAATCAACTGTTCACCAATTGAGGAACACGGATGATCAGGCAACACTTCTGGGAATCACCTTCGATGCGAATATGGAAATCTATTTGTTAATCCCAAACCACCGATAACAAAGGGCTAACTAAGCACAACCAATTTGAAAGTAAGTGGGATACTAAAACCACGTTCACGTAAAGACCACGGAAGGGTTTTGGACGTCATCTTCTTCTCCAAGCCGCCAAGACTAGTGTTTTCTATGGAGTTCCCAATTTTATGTTTCCTTTTAATTTTTTTTTTCGTCTGTGTCAGTATGTAGGAGCATAAGTTCTTGATTTGTCTCTCATTTATCGCTCCATATCTTCAAAATGGGGTTCAACTGGGCTGATTTTGACCATTTTAAAGTTCTAGGTCATGGAGCGTGTACCGACAGGGCACATGGTGGTTGAGAGTGAATAAGATGCCTACGATTTTCACAATAGATAGCTCAAGTAAGTAGGGTTCGATATGATTTATGTAGTGCCCTTCCTTTTACCGAGTGCTTTTTTATATTAGTAATAGTAAATATTACTTTGTGGATACTCAGTAATTTCATGCATCGTAAAATTGACTATCGTTTACATCTTTTTTTTTTTTCCTTTTCAATGCAAATTGAATGTAGCTCAACAGACAATGTGCAAAATCCCACAATTTTCTGAAGAAGAGAAGAAGAATTGGATCAGATTCTCCGCGGTGGATCAAACTGTTAAGAATGATGAAACTGAGAAGACGAGTTTCGAGATTCCCTTTTGTTGCTTCGTGATGCAGAAGTTGAAGAGATTTACCGGCAGTGCGATCCTAATTAGCTTTTCGTTTCTTCTGCCTCATGGGGTTGTGGTTTTACTAAATTTTTGTGTCGTGAATTTGTTTGTTGATAGGAATTAGGCGTGCCCCTACTTTTTATTTTTTTGCTGATGCGACCTTATAGTAACTTGAATTTGGAGACTCTGTTGTACGTGTTTCGAGTGAGTTTCCCTTTGGAAATGCATGACAGGCTAAAAAGGAAAGGGGAGTATGAGCTTTTTGTTTGGTCTGTTAAGTGATTTCATGCAGTGTTTTTGCTAAGTAACATAACATGAAGACGTGTATTCTCAAGAAGCTTCTCATTAGCGTTCTTATGTTTCTCTAATTTCCCACCTTTGCAAAGTGACTCTTTTTGGATTTTCGATCTGCTTTGGATCATTTGGATTCTGCAGCTTCCCTTTTTTTTTTGTTGTGAGACTATTGGTGATAGTTGTTTCCGTGGACTTTAATGTGGAATTATTTTAACGAAGAGTCTGTTTAAACATAGAAGATCAGTTCCATCAATTCATAACCCCTTGCATATGTAGTTTCATAGCAATGATGACGACCAATTTTGGCATTGAATGTCTTAAAACATCTTCTTTCTTTCAGTTGTTACTTACTGGTGAGCAGATAAAAACTTGTTGTGCCACTTATTTACTTGTAGCGTTGCTCTCAATTGAAATGTTTAAGTTATAAGGAGGCTAAGCGGTATACCTGTATGTCTAGTTTTCTGATAAGCGATGCAATGACAAAACCAGCCAATATATGATGCTGTTTAATTTTAAGAATCGGCAATATTACTTCTTTCTTACTAATACATCCAACCAATAAAGTACCATACTTTGGGGCAGAGTAGCTTCTGTCGCTCCTCTTACATGACAAAAATTTAATTAAGAGTTCAAACGGACATCTGTTCTGGGCAAGTTAAACTACATTGCTTTATTGCTATTACTAAATGCTGCAACTCTAACATGTCGTTTGATTGCTCACTCTTGAATTTAGCTGTGACTCATGGGCCCCCCACTGTATTTTTTGTTGGTCATCAAAATGTTCTGTGAAAATAAACAACATAAGCTAGGCCTGTGCATCTTCTGTAAAATAATGTGCTTTATCCGCTACCTGAATCTGAGGATGATATTTTAATGGTTCTTATTAGCTAAAAAAGTTTGATGCTTTCCGTTTATGAAACTTGAATGGACTGCAGAAAATGTTATCTGATGCGGCAGCATGTTAGAAGGGAGGGATATAATATCAACAATACCATTCGATTCTGTTTTCTGTATCTAGATTTTGTTGAGCCCTTTTTTTTTTTTTTAAATCATTGTGTTCAGGACGTTTTCTTGTTTATCTACATGACCAAACTAGTAATTTCAATCTTCCGACGTACTTGTACATGTTCTGATTGTTCTTCTATATAACTCCTCCGCTTTAGAGAAGGAGAAGCTTTGCCTTTATGGATTTCCAAGTGAGCAGTGGGAAGTCAACTTACCTGCGGAAGAGGTGCCGCCTGAGCCTCCAGAACTTGAACTTGCCCTCGGCATCATTTTTGCCAGAGATGGGATGCAAGAGAAGGACTGGTTGTCATTGGTTGCAGTTCCAGGGACGCATGGCTACTTTCTGTTGTTAGAAATTTGCGGAAAATCAAGATCCTGATTATCAGGATCGAATGCAGAAGCGTGTAAAATTCTGTGCTAACCTCCAGCCATTGATGAAGTCGAGAACAACGTGCCCGTCGAACCACCACGAGGAGGAGGAGGAGGAGGAGGAGGACGCGCGGGCGCCGGGGGAGGACGGGGTGCTGGGCTGCGACGAGTTCCGGACGTACGAGTTCAAGGTGCGGAAGTGCGCCCGCGGGAGGTCGCACGACTGGACGGAGTGCCCGTACGCGCACCCCGGCGAGAAGGCCCACCGCAGGGACCTGCGCCGGTTCCTCTACTCCGGTACTGCATGTCCCGATTTCCGCAAAGGTAAGGAAAACAGTAACATGCGATGCAGAAGATTAAAAAAAAAAAAAAAACTGCATTTTCTTGCGCGGTTTTGTTTGGATCTGTGAATATATCCGGATTCAGGAGGTGCCCAGGTGCCCCATTTTTGGCATTCGGCGATTTGTTTAAAGAAGATTGAATTTTTTTACCCATTTTGGATTATTTTAAGGATTCTCGGTTGGATTAAGGAAGGTGGGCGGTTTTGCCTTTTTCTTTTATTTTGTTTTATATTATCAATGCAAGACATTTAGTTAATATTTGCACCATTCCGAGATTTTTTTTTTTTTTTTGTCAGTCTCTACTCTATTCCTACTTTACACTCACTCTCGACTTTTCGCCCGCCTCTTGCAGGGCGTGGGAGTCGAAACTTACGCGTCCCCACCCCCATCCCCCGAGAATGTGGAGATTTGAACTCCTCACCTCCTCCTTTCATGTTGGAAGGGTGGCCACTGGGGCGAACCCCCAGTGGTTCATTCTGAGATTTAACAAACGAAGAGAAATGAAATCTTTTGGTTAATTTCCGATCGGGTTTTGATCCGGGTGAAATGAGACATTTTTGGCCAAAATGTCGATTCTGATTCCAGGCCTTGCATGTTGTTTGCATCATTTTAAAAATTTTAATCGTGAATTATGGAGGATTTTTGGGTTTTTTGTGTGACGAAATTTGATTACATTCAGTTTTTATTCAAGTGAGATTTTCTCGATTTTGCGCAGGTGCGTGCAAGAAGGGCGACTCGTGCCAGCTCGCCCACGGCGCGTTCGAGTGCTGGCTCCACCTGGAGCGATACCGGACCCAGCCGTGCAAGGACGGGCAGATCTGCCGCCGCCGCCGCGTCTGCTTCTTCGCCCACTCCCCCGACCAGCTCCGTGTCCTGCCCGGCCAGCAGCAGCAGCAGCAGCAGCAGCAGCAGCACGGCCTCGAGAGCGCCACCGATTCCGAGTTCGGGTCCCCTGTCCACCCCTCCGCTGCCAAGGCGGCGGCCTTCGACTCCTAACTTCACCAAGCCATGGTCCACCTCCTTCATATCCTCGCCCATTTGATCCTGACCTCGTCCTCGATCTCGCCCCCGACCAACTCGCCCCCGATGTCCCCGAACCACCACGGCGGCTGCTGCGGGTCGCCTGGATCGGTGAGCGAGCTCGTGGCCTGCATGAGGAACATGCAGATCGCCAAGATGAAGATGAGCCCCCGCGGGCAGATGGGGGGGTCTCTCTTCGGGTCCCCGCTCCGACCCAGGTGCCACCTTGCGGCGCCGGTGACTCCCAGGGCCGAGTCTTCACCGCGGTACGGGCAACGCGGCGGCGGAGGGGGGCTCTTTGATCTGTGGGAGTCTCACCGTCGCTGCGAGGAGGAGCCTTCGATGGAAAGGGTCGAGTCCGGGAGAGATTTGAGGGCTAAGATGTACGCCAAGCTCAGCAAGGAGAATTCCCTCGATGGCGCCGACCTTGTGGGGTCCGGTTCCGGTCCCGACGTGGGTTGGGTCTCTGAGCTGGTCATGTGAAAGGCCGAAGAAGCAGCTTCGAGTCCTCCCCGAGTCGACTCGGAGCTCGAATTTTGTTTGGGTCGAAAGAAGTGATTTTTGGGGCTGGTGGGCGGTGTTCGGCAATCGGGTGGCCTGTTGATTAATCTCTGACTCGGATGTGTGAATATATCTCGTGTTCATTTCCATTGTTGATGATGATTACCTCCTTCTTCTCAAGGTGTAAATATTGGCAGGCGGGAGAGAGATTTCAAGTCTCTGTTTTGTGGTCCGATGACTTTCCGGTTCCCTCTCTTTGTAAATGAAGTTTCAGTAAGCAATTCTTAAAATATTCGCAATGCAATTGCAGATTTCTGTATAGGAAGAAACAAGAACGTGGAAGTTCGATCTGGGGTTGGCTTTTTGGGGCTTGTATTGTTGATTATCGTTTTTGGTCAAGTCCTTGAAATCTCTGTATCGTCTCATTTTCTCGGATTATAAATGCTAATTTCCCTTTCAAGAGTGCTCTGTTCTTTTACTCTGCTCTTGGCTCTGTTCATGCTTTCTTCCTAGTTCGGACTGCAGTGAAGAGGAATCAGTCACATCATTAGCACAGTGATTACGAGATCAAGAGTGGGGATTAAAGAAACATATCTCTCCATCCGACTCTGTCCCCAGCATGTGGAAAGACCGGTTCAGCACCTGGGTTTATCTTCCAACTCGGTATAACAGATAAAGAAAAACCAGATGAGGTTCTTGATGTGGACGTGTTTGAGTTGAGTTGATAAGAGCGGATGATCCCCGTCCTTATCTGCTAAAGCTTTTTCTCGCCTTTTCCCGGTTTTGAAAAATGGAAGATTTGATCACAGTAATGAGGAGATCTTCTTTTGTCGTGCCACTTGCGTTTTGACTGGAGTGTGTCGATGATGATGATGATGAATTAGGTGGGGGAATGGGACAAGACATGGTCAAGCAGCGACCGTGTAGCATTGGCTCCCCCACCTCGCGAAACGGTCTGCTGTGCTCTATCTTATGTTACATTGGTTAATCTCCTCGTTTGAAATGGGTTTGTAATTTGAATTCAATTGGATTGTGTTTTAGAATTCGAGTGACTCGTCGTTTGAAATGGGTTGGTAATTTGAATTCAATTGGATTGTGTTTTAAAATCCGAGTGACTTGATTGTTAAATCTCATATTCAAGTCGAAAATGTAATCTCATGAATTGATGCATATTCATAAAAAGTAAAAGCTCGATTTATAACTCAATACTTGGATCAAGCTTGACTTGATTTGATTGCAATTTTAATTTTCCCAAATTTTGGTTCAATGTGACAAAATTGAACTGGAAATTTTTTTCCCCATTTTCCAAGAAAAAGAGAGCAATGTATTTTTATGCTAAAATTTGCCTCAACGATGAAAATCCCTCATGAAGTGGTTCTTCGATTTTATTAAGAAGGATAAGTTTTGTAGCGATTCCTTATAGGAAGTATCGCAAGTGTACTAGGAAATCAATGATATACTTTAAAATGGAGATACAATATTGGAACTCATGCAAACGCTCGTATTTATAGAGTGTTGGGAAGGCATGGGGTTCCCGCTCGCCAATGAGCCTCCAAAGGGTTCTTATAGCTTTAATTTATACTATATTGATAATTTTGGTTTGAGCTCATGAATAATTTACTTGTGATAAATAATTTTTCTCTTGCAATTGAGGGTTGAAATGGGATGTGCTAATTATAGTTGAATTCTCTATTGGATTCTACCGGATGTGGCCTTAATTTATTATGAATTGGAATAAATCTTATATTTTGATTTCTCTTTCTTACATTTATTCTCTATTGTGTTGTGTTTGAACACATAACCCTAACATAGTTTTCATAGCATAATTGCCTATGATTAGTTCTTAAACAATTTTAATCATGCCTTCACATCTTCGTATCTTCATGTCACCATGACTTCTCATCTTCGGGTGGTTGCTAAATTTTGATAAATGCTTAGCTTCCTAACTCTATCTATAGTTACAATAAGTTACAACAACACTTATCGACAAGAAGCTTAGGTAGTGCATGGGAACATTTTTGTTCCTCTATTATTTTGTTCTTTTGCTCTTTGGAACAAAAAAAGAATAGAAATCCATTTGGTAAGGTCAAACGATTTTTCTATTCCCTATAATAGAAAAATAACCGAGGAATAGATTTGGAAAAGAAATAAGAAGTTAAAAAAAAAGTATTTTTCTTTCTTGAGAACAATTTCTAAAAATAAGTCATTTTTTTATTTTATCTTTTTCTTTTCTTTTTCTTCCTTGCCGCTCCCTATAGGTTGCCATTTGTAGGTTAGTCGCCTCTCACGACTGTCGGCTGCCGTCGCCACTGCCACTGTCGCTACCAACCGTCAATGCTCGCTGTAGCCAACCTGCTGCTGACCTTCGGTCGGCGGCAGTTGTTGATGGCGATAGTGGGCTGTGGGTGGCGAGTGGATGGTGGCGACGGCGATCAAACGCGTTCCTTTTTTTTTTTTTTTTTTTGTGGATTGTACCAAACGCATTTCTATTTTTTTTATTCCGATAATAAAAATTTTATATAGTTACTAAACTCATTGTTTTACTCAGAAATTATTCCAAGGAATGGCAACAGAAAAGAATTATTTTTCGAAAAGAAATTGTTCCCCTAAATAGAAATGTTACCATTTGCACCCTTAAATATAAAAAAATATTACTGCTCAATAAGCATGGGTCCGGGGTAGAATCGAGAATTTCTATTAAAACCTATTTGTTCTAGGTTCCCACCATTATCGATCGATTTCTAATTCAGAATAAATAAATAAATAAATAAAAACGTTACTATGTGGTTTGGTTCTCGATTCTTGGGTAAGAACAAAATTGTGAATTGAACAGCTGATCGGGAACTAGGAATTGATGAAGTGGAATGAGTATATGTGGTTTAACTTAATTTAATAAGTGATTAACTATGTTGTTGTTTCTTTAGATTTCGGGTGATTAAAATTTGGAGACATTTTTTTTTTTTTTTTTATGGACAATAGAAGGCTAAAGTTCTATAATTTAAGTTTTATGTTACGTGTTATGAACTTTTGATTACTTATTTTAATTTGTGTGTTCATCTGTTTATGGATTGTTGTTATTGACAAATGGAAATTTTTATTGTTACATTCACTTTCATTTTGCTTAATTAAAAATAAAATAAAAAGAAGAAGAAAGAAATGAAACAAAAACTGACCGATTCCCGTGTAAACTCTAGAACCAACATGAGAATCGACTGACAAGATAGGTTCTAGGGTACGTAGGTTCCGAATTCAAAAAACTGAGGAACTGGTTCCAATTGACCTGGAGCAATCCTAAAATCGTTCACCCCTAGTTACATGTCAATGATTTCATCTCAAGACACCAAATTTTGTTGTCGATAACTTCCTTGGTTATTCATGCTCTTCAAGCTATCCACATTTATCTAAAGGGGCTTAAATATATGAAAATATTTCTACTCATCAAGTTGTCGACTGTTCTTTTCATCGATGACTTTTGCTCTTTACCAATTTCTATTCTTATCAACTAAGTCTTATCATTTTTTAGTGTAACAACATAGTTGTATCTATAAAGTGATTTATGCGATTAGTATTCTAAACTTGTAAATGATGAAAGGATGACTTCCTTGTTCTCACCTTTCTCTTTAAACGACATTCAAAGCGGGTAGTAGAGAGAGACATGCCATGTGGGGACAAGACTTCAATTTCAAGATTCAATAAAGAATCAAGGAAAAGGCCGACAAAGTAGGTGGCAGTTCCAAGATCTTGGGTTAATCTTTAATCCTTCTCCCATCAAACTCACCAAACCAAAGGCCCTAAAAAGCAATATATACGTGCACCCGTACCCTCCTAAAGATGTCCCGATACAGCTTAATTTCTCGCACTTCTCGCATAAATGTCGCACTGCACAAAAACTTTTGTATGTCTTTTGTGTAATAGGATCAATTGAGATTTGTTCTCTCACGAACTCTCCTCGGTTATCGGTATTTGAGAATTTGGTACTCGGGAACTTATGAAAGTGTCAACATCTTTACTTGCTCGACGTACATAATTATGCGCTTCTACCTAACTTTATTTATTTATTTATTTTTTCAATCACTCGTTACTTGAGTGATCTTTTGAAGAATATAATTCTTGTGGAGCCGAAGAGATCAAGGGCGCTGGCTTGAATTCCGAGGTACAGTCAATTGGAGTTTCTTTTTCATAGTGGTGACGAATCATTATCAGCCGGAGGAAACTGAGCGAAGAAACATTATCAAAGCAAAAGAACAGGATGCCGTGTCTAACCAAATATAGTCACGATTTTGCGGCTCAAATTGATGCTACGAGTGGTGTAAAGCTAGAGGACGATATCCAATCCGTGATCGCATTATTTCCTTCATCAAGAGCAGCTGAATGGCAGCGTCCAAAACGTGTGATGGCCCCAGTCGCCTTCCTTCTCGAGAAAGCAAAAACACGAAGAAGACGAAGAAGAATCGAATTCAAACGCCACCAACAGCAGAGACGAGTCCAAATCGTGGGAGGGCATCGCACGTCCGCGGGCGGTGGTTAGGCGACAATATCCAAAGCTGCTGTCAACTCAGCGGGTACCAAAATTATGGATAAGGGAGTCGTGACCACCTCGCTCCCGTCCCTTTCATGGGACTACAAACGCCTTTGTCGTTTTTGGACGGCATTCTCTCTTCTTTCCACGACACTTGCGATAAATCTATTAAAATCTTAAGATAAAATTGGATAAATGTGACATGTATGTACTTAATATTTTTTTTATGATATGAAATTTTACTTAGGATGAAATGCGATGAGAATGTATCAATTTGAGATTTTTTATGATGTTGATCTTATGTAATTATTTATGAATCTCTAGATTTTATCGAAAACTTTTTTTTATTGGTTTTTTGTTTGGAAATTTTGTGGTGCTCCTCTCTTGAATTCCCATTCAGCTCTTCATTTTCCTAGTTGCTGTCCATTGAAGCGAACACCTTCAACGGCCACGTGGGAGATTTGGGATTCGGATAGGATCAAGAAAACCCCCAGGAGCATATCTCGAGTGGGGTTCTGAATTTTCCTATTCTCAGATTTCATTTTTCTTATCTAATCTCGATTGCATATCTTGATTAGAGAGTCTCAAAGATTGATTGACTTTGAAGCTAGCAAATGATTGATGGACACGTCGAGAGTTTCATGTGATGTCTACACGTGGGGATTTGATCATTCTCTTGGATAGATATCATGTGGAACCCATGTATTATTTTATATATTGGGCCTGGATTTTTATGTTTATGTTGGAAAAATATTGGTTACGAGAGTTCTCTTCTCGTTTTTGCTATCTCGAGGACTGGGAGGAGAGAGGTTGTTGTTGCATCTTTGTAGGAGGGAGCCAGATCTCTGAATTTTGTAAAGGAAACCATCAATAAGGTGGGGGATGAACATGGAGTGTGTGGTTTGCCTCCAAAATGGCCATGGCTTTGTCTTGAATGGACCTAGTTGTGAAATTGATTTGATTGAATGAGATGGGATAGGACTAGGGTAGGATAACGTTCTGCAAATCAAAATGTTAAGGATATGAATTTGACGTGTCAAAAAAAAAAAAAGATTACTAAAATATGTCACTAATTGTAAGTATGATGGATAAGGAAGTGGCTTATGTTCAAATTTAGAAACCCAACAAATTCGAGGTATTATTTAGTGGGCTAATAACGAGCATACAAAATTTACAATCAATAACTTTGTATTTTAAAGTACCTATAATATAATTAAGAAAAAAAAAAACACTATTGGACACCAGCTGAATGAAAGATTGGCAATATGTTATGGTATCTCAAGAAATATAATATAGCTATTTTGACATACAATAGTTACTCGGGATAGTATTGTGATTGGAATATACGTCTTTAAACAGAACAATATTGATGCTTTGGATTGTAGATCATAGAGAAAGTGACTTTCCAAAAGAGTTTTCCATCGAGTCATTTGATTTCGACATTACTAACCCATCTTTGATGAAATCAAGAGAAGGAGAGATGTGGTAGGGCTAGATCTATCATCTAGAGAGGGTGAATATGTGACAATGCGGAATTGAAATAAATTAAGATTATTGCGAGAGGACAACGTTTGGAGACAAGCTATGCAGTGCTAAGATCTTTTCAATGTGGAACAATCTATCACAAAATATAAGCAAGAGATAAAAGGGATAGAAAAATTGCACACAACAAGTTTCTAGTGGTTTGGTATTGACAAATTTACGTCCACTCTCACATGCTGACAGCTTATCAGCTAGATTTCACTATGATGAATCGATAAGAAGTTACAAGGACTGAGTATTCACTATTCAAACTCGTGTGAAAGATTATCTATTCTCCCACTCATGATCTCTAAGAAATTACAAACTATAGCTCACAAAAGACAAATGTATTTAAGCAATAGACTATGTTGAATTTTGGAATTCAAAACTTTGATATTCTCTTGGCATCCTTTAGCATTACAAGTTTCTTTTGTATTCCTCAATGTCCAAGTTGATTGTTGGACCCAAGCTCTAAGGATCATTCATCTAATCAATCCGTTGAACTTGAATGTTGAAGAAGATCTAATTGCTTATTGCTAAGAATGAAGTTTCCCGAAAGATCTACTGTCCATACAGCAGATAGGGTTTCCATAAGTTGAATCATTCCTTTAGAGAACATTCCGTCTACAATTGATTGTCTTGTTGATAGATTGAGATATTCCAAATAAGTAATAATGTATTTAATATCTTCCTTTCAGACAATCGGTATTTATAAGGTAATGAATCTCTGCTAATTTTCTAGCCATAAGCACAATGATTCATAGTTGAACTAATATCCTTAATTCATTGAGATTGAATATTAAGGAATCAATGCATCCTTGAGTTTGATAAGTAAATTCTGATGATACATATCAAAGTTTCCACCTAGAAAAGCTTACCATCGAAATCAAAGGACAACTAAGAAATATTTTGTCAATCTTCAAAATTAATTAGGGAGTTTTCCTCGACAAGACGATCCCCGATGATCAACCAAAATACCACTCCATGCAAATGCACAAAAGAAATGTCATGTAGATCTATGAAGCACCGATACTTTTCAGGACTTTTCGTGTTGTGTAGGACACTCCAACATGTATCCGATACTTTTCAACATTTTTCAGCCCTCGGTTAATATGTGTCGAAAAATCTGACACCTGGTCAACTCTCCCAATATTCTCCGACACTCAAGTCTGGAATTCCGACATGCGAGTTCGAAATTTCGACAAGCATTGGGTCAATCATAAAAATTTTCAATAAATGAGGGATCAAAATGTAAGTATGTAAAAAAATAAAAACTAATAATAACAAAAGGAGCCAAAAATGAATTTACACTAAAAAAATTAATTTACCATTTGTTAATATCATTCATAGTTTATTTGACAGATTCAACTCCATTCAAATTATCCATAAAACTTAAAGGTAAAAAAAAAAAAAAAAAATAAGCTATCGACATTCTAGACTCATGTGTCAAAGCATGTTAGAAGAGACTTGATTAAAATAATCATGAAAATGATAATTTAGCATGTATATATAAAAATATACATTTAATACACAACGTGTCTCGACATGTCGAAATTCTCTAATTTTTTAAAAATGAAGTGTCGGCATGTCATGTTGTGTAATGTCGTGTGTTGATATTGATATCGGTGTTGGTGCTACTTAGATGTAGATTCAATGTAGGCTTCTAGTTGCACCATGCTGTTGTTCTTAGATTTGGCCATTTTGGAACTGACATGCCGTGCTCTATAAATCGACGATGTGGTCTATCATGCGCATTACAAGTGGACGCAATCGATACTCATGCTTTTCAGTTTGTATTGCTAATTTAGGTGGGTAAACAAGAAGATGCAACATGGGCGTTGACCGTTAAAAATAGGAACTTCTGCTCGTTGTACGTTGTGCCCTGGACAGAACTATTCATGTGAACAGGCTAATTGAAGCACTTGGGTTCTTGACTAGTAGTCCAACAACGTCGGGCTTTCTCTGCTAAAGCAGCTGTTCAAGCCCATGTAGCATGGAAGATGTCATGTTTTAGACACGAACTTTCTTTCAGGTCGTCCCGCTTCTCTCCATATAAGCAATAAGAGATCTCTATACTCTATCGTCGCTAAAGCGAAGGGATAGAAAATGTATGTAATTGAGTTGTTTTCACTTACCATACTTCAATGTCCTCTGCTCATAAATTTTAGTTTCTCATGGGGAGATACTTCTGATCGAGTTTATGTAAAAGTTTCTTTTTTTTTTTTTGGGTGAAATGTAAATTTATACGGGTCTTTGACATAACATGAAGAGGAGTAATGCCACATAAAACCGTCTTCAGCTTCTCTAGAAGCTTCGTGAGCGAGTGGCGAGGATTGAGGTGAGCAAAGAATGCAACTGCCTAATTATGGGCAAAACTAGAAGGGCACAAATGCATTTCTCACGAATTTCATGGATTAATTTGGTTTCTTGCGATTGAGTTCGTCTTCAGGCAAAACGAATGTAACCCATTTCAAAACTACTTCATGCATTTCTCCAATATGATTTTCTGCTTGATGTTTCTTTATAGTTTTTCAGATTTTTCTTTTCTAGATTTTTACTTGTTGAAGTTTTGACAATAACCTTTTATATTATTATTGCCACATGAGATGCCATGTCGGTACTATGTTTAATGGAAGAACCGACTCTAACATTCCTGCATCTTCACCAAGAGGTCCTACAATGAGGTCTCCATCAAGATACCTTTGGTAAAAACTATCTTTTGACTGTTTTTAAGACAATTGACACCAAACTCGTCTTGATCATTCATTATCTATCTTTCTCCCTATATGAGGAATTTCCAAAAAAAAACTCATAGGGTAAAATTTTAGAGACTCACCTTTCGCTTATAAATCCACATTCTGCTTTTGCAATGCTGAGAAATCTGATTGAATATTTTGCAATAGTTTAGAGACTTTCAAAACCTTATCCCTTTTTATTTCCCTGTGCGGGGATTGTCAGTCAACTCACACAAGGTTAATAGGGCCATGCATCGCCCAGCAACTATTTCAGGCATGATATTTTCTGAAGCTTTGAAACTTTGACAACTATTTGTAAACATTACTGATTTTGTAAGGAAAACATTTTGCATTAGAATATTTTTTACACACTGAAATGATAGAGAAGCTGTCCATAACATCCTTAATAGTAACATAGCAGTAGCTTCACAATTTCTGCATGCATTCAGCTAACAAATTATGACAAGCAAACGAAAACGAATACCAACAAGAAACCCGATTCAAACTAGTCCTGAAATTGCTCCTTTACCATCCCGAGATAGAACAACTCCTCCTGATGTTTTCGTTTGTGATCTTCTAGCCATGCCACAACCTTGAATTTCTTGTAACATGTTTTTGCCTTGCATCTGCAACAGAAATTACCCAAACGTAGTTTCATAAGCACATGTTGGTTTTGAGTCTCTGAAAAGAGAGATGGAAGAACATTCGAGGAAACTTGTACTTTACCTTGATTTAGTTTATCATGAACTAGATGTTTGAGGCTTAGTCTTGGCCAAGCTTGAACCGTTATCCGTTCCTGATCTCAAATTTGCACCCGTTCTAGTTGTGCCCCTTTCTAAACTCACAGTCGCGCCCTTTACAGAATTCACAGTTATGCTATTTCCTGAAGGGGAACCTCTGCCCCGTTCTGTACTCAAAGTCCTGCTGCTTCGGGAACTTGACGCTATGCTCCTGCCAGAACTTGAACTTGCGCCCATATTAGTTGTGCCCCTTTTTGATCTTGAACCTCTACCCCTTCCTAAAATAAAATTTGTGTCTCTTCCTGAACTCAAAGCTGTGCCCCTTCCTGAAGTTGAACCTCTGTCCCATCCCAAACTCAAAGTCACGCGGCTTTGTGAAATTGAAGATATGCTCCTTCCTGAATTTGATGCCGTGTACTTTCCTGCTATGGAAGTTGTGTCCTTGCCCGGCCTCAAACTTTTGTTGTTTCTTGAACTTGAAGCTATATCCCATCCTCTGCCTCTTTTTGCAAGATCCCTTCCTGGGGATGACGCACATATGGCCCCACTTCCTCTGCCTGTTTTCTTAGGTAGTTGGTTAGTTGCCACAGTTCTCTCTCTCTTGACCTGGACCACGTTAAAAATTCTACATAAGTTTTAAGGACTAGACAATTAAGATAATGCAAATCTTCAGTACTTACAGGAGAAAGGTGTCTTTGATCCTCAACTTCAGTTGTGGCTTTGCAGGATTTCTCATCATGTTCAGCTCCCTGGCACCTTTGGCAACTCGACCGGAGAACATCATTTTGGTTGGCAGGCTCCCAACTCTCATCATTGTCATTCATCCGATTTTCCATTCTGGCCGTTTTCCTTCTGGCGACACTGCCATAGGGCCAAATCCTTCGGCCCCTCATTTCCCTTCTAATTCCTGTGTCCTCAAAACAATTAGCATTACCCGGCTCTGACTGGAAATCATCAATGGAGGAGGTGCCATCGGTTTCGCTATTACCCACAGATGCAAAGTCTGAGTATTCATCAGGACCTGAAACGTCCCACTCAGCACCATCATCGTCGGAATACACATCAATCTTCATTCTCCATTCCTCTCTTAACATCTCCATCATCTCGTCATCGTACTCTCCCTCCCACTCACTGTCAACCCCTCCCTCGATGTATAAATGAATCAATCCCCTTTTAGATGCTAACTGCGCCATTCCCTTCACTTGCTCATCACTCTTGATCTCTATGATCAACTCATGGTATACACCGGGGGTCTCATACCACATTCTCTTCGTACGAAAGCCGAAACCTTTAACGACAGCAATCAATCCTTTATATGTCACTGAATCTGAAGTGACATCTTTTTTTTCTCTTAGTATTCCACCAACAAACTCAAACCCCTCACTAGGCTTCTTTACTCCAAGGTGGAATCTGATTGTGAAGGGATGTTCCATCTATGATGTAATAAGTTCAACGTGAGCCCCCCAACAACATATATATCGGACATATTAAACGTTTGTGCATATTTATCATAAATCCAACATGACACATACAGACAGATCTAGTATTAAATACTTAATGTCTAGTGAAAGAGTGAGTAATACTTATTTGGTTTTTCTTTTATTAATTGAATTTGAACTTTAGCTAAGTACTTGATATAAATTAAAATTAAAATCTTAGGAAGACTATCTCATCAGAGATTCCTTTTTTAATGGGACAAAAAGAAGAAGTATTATAACGCCAATGTAAATAAAGCTTTCCAACAGCCTTTTTTTTTTTTTTGGGTAAGGGATCCAACAGCCATTTTTTCTACTCTTGATTTGAGAATTGTAACTCCTCATTTTCTATATGAACGTAGATATTAGTTAAACTTCGAATTATTGTTTTGTTTCTCTATATCCAACTATCACTAGACAATCCTTCGGAAACAAGAAGTAAATGCATTAACAGAGTAGAAATTTTCTCTGATTTAGTGATAAAAAATAATCTATACATAAAAAGGTTGGTCTGCCAATCACAAAATGTAAATACATGCATAATACATATCCAATTGCTTTTCATTTTGTAACTAAAAAGAGTTCTATTTTATACTTTTCGAAAGAAAAATCCATAAACATGGAACACATTGTTTCAAATCATTTTATCAAAGTCTGTATGTTGTTGTATCCTTTATTAATTTAAAGTCATATCCTTCAAAATTAATAGGTGTCTTGCACTTTTTAGTGAAATAATATGTTCACTTGTATAAAAGTTGCATTGTGACATGACATATGACTATTTGTTCAAGCAACGCATGCTTTAATTTACTTTGAAATAATCATGCACTATGCAAAAGACTTGAACCCCCCTGGTGGCAATATGCTATAGTACTAAATATGCATAGTTGACTAGTCAGGCTCACCGGTGGCCAAAAATAGAAAACTATTCAAGCCCATTGTAAATGCACACACAAGCAATCAGCTCTAATTAAATTCAGTCTGATAGAATTAATAAAGAAAGAAGCAAAAAAAAAAAACATTCAAATTAATTTTACTCGTGAGGCCAACAACAAATTCATAGGAGAAGAATCATCATAGCATCAAACATATACATACAACCAAGTATCTGCCCCTTGTTCATGGTTCATTTTCTCATGTGGCGGCTCGTGCTAGAATTTACTGAATTCCTTTTTCTCTTCTTTTGTGTAGCTATGATCAAATCATTTGACATTAATATCTTTACAACTCATTGATGCAATAACCGAATCAAATAATCCATAATTACTACTATTATATGTTTAATATCAAACAACTTTACTGGCAGTATAAAGAACCAAAACGATCCAACACCAAAAAGGCAAGTTGAGATAAATGACTATAATAGGAAAAAAAAGGCTCTATTTGTTTACCACAAAATGTGATGTTTTTGAAAAATGCTTTTTAGGAAAATGATAATATATTCCAGTATTTGGCTAAAATTTGAAAATGAATAAGAAAATATTTTTCACCGTTTGGATGAAAAATTTGACTTATACAATTTTTATTTTTTCATTCCTTTTTCCTTCTTCCTTGGCTGGTCGCTCGTCTATGGCTAGTTGCCGATTGAATTCAAGCATAAGTTTTTCATTGACTCATTTTTCTAAACAAACCAAATACTAGAACATGTTTTCCCGGAAAATATTTTCCATGAAACAAGCGGAGTATGTTGGAGAAATCTTCTTGGAGTGTTTTGAAGCTGACAAAACGTTTCCTTCAGTCTAGTCTGAAGATTTGCAGACTCTACTATTTAAAGTCTGAAAACCTCCGGACTGCCAGACTCAAGACTCAAAGTCTATCCTCATTGACAGTTTCGAGTTTGTCGAAGGTCTATCCAAGACTGAATGTTTCGTTAAGGATTTGATCTTATCGACTGACGAAGATCTCTTGGCTGAATATGACATAACGGAATCCTTTATTCGAATCAAGATTGATTAAGGATCTGATGATTGGCGAAGTATACTTGGAAGGTTCTACTTATGGAAACCGAGATCCTGATTGTATGGGCGAACATGATTGATGGGCTATCGACATGTTCCTTAAATAGCTCGAATGATCTTCCTAATTGATTCCATCCAACGGGTAGATTGGAGAAATTCCTTTGGTAAGTGCCAACGGGTATGATGGCATAAAGGAGTATAAAAGGAAGACGTTCCAGTTGTTAGAGTGTGTGCACGATAGAAGAATTCCAAAGCCTGAAGCTCCTTGTTCTTAGTCAATTCATTTGCTAAGCGAAATCTTGTATGCAAAAGAGAGTATATTCGTGAGAAACCTTGAGGAAGTGTGGTAGAATATCTACACTGTGGAATCAAGGAAGAACATTGCTGTAAAATCTCTTTTGTTCATAGTGAAATCCAGCCGGTGGGCTGTCAATGCGGAAGAGTGGACGTAGGCTTGAAATAAGCCGAACCACTATAAACCTTGTGTTTATTTTCTCTTCCCTACTCTCTGTTTTACTTTGATCATAATTACTTGTGATATTAAAAAGGCGAGCTTCATTTTCATTGTCTAATATTGCTCACATATCACGAGAAATTGTTTTTGCACCTATTCACCCCCCTCTAGGTGCTTATACTAGCTATCTCAGAGTACAATATAAGGATCAACCACCTAAGAAAGTTACGGTGTAACCAAAAAAAATAAAAAATTGCAACTTTAAAAGGGCGGATTTTGTTTTGCTAAAGAAATGAGGATATTTGGCCTGAAAAGGAATTAAACAAAAGTCTCACACATTGATAAAGATGTCGCACCTTATTTGACGTACTCAGAAGAATCTCCTCCCTGTAATGCTTCATGGACATACCAAATGAAGATGTATTAGAATCTTTCAAGTAGGCTCCACACCACTTTATTTCGACCAAGCAATCATCTGGTATTTTTTTGCAAGATGCATCGATCAACCATCTCAATGACATGCAACTTTCGACCTCCAAGGATGTCAAGGACTCTAGCTCATCGAGGCCCTCAACATTCGTGAGTACATAGCACTGTTTGATTCTCAAAGTCTCCAGATTCTTCAAGTATGATAATCCACTTATTCTTGTTAGATTTTTGCATTCATAAATGTATAAAAATTCCAATGATTTCAAAAGACCCACAACTTGTATTTCAACTAGCTCTTGACAATTTGACACATCCACTTCCCGTAGCTTCTCTAGTTCCAAAGGAATGAATAATCTTTGTAGCCATACACAAGTATCAACAATGAATTTCTCCAGTCGTGGAAATCCCTTGAGTGGAATGTCTTCCACTTCACAACAACCAATCTCTAATGTCAACAAATTTCGCCAAGTCCAATCGGAGGACGGAAGTTGCAAAATGGGTTTTGGGTCTAGCTGTCTCAAAACAAGCTCTTCTAGATAAGAAAGAGAAGCCAACTCTGGAGGTGTAGGGGCATTTAACAAGCTTAGTCGTAACTTTTTTAATCTAGATAACTTCCCAATCCATCTTAAATTACATACCGTGAGCGGGTTTGATTTCTTTGCATGCCAAGAGCCACCATGGAGATGTAGTTTAACCAAATTAGTAAGATTGGACAGATTTGGGACCAAGACCAATGACATAGATTCAAGAAGTAAACAGGTCAAACTTGCGGGAAGCTCCGGCAACACTTGAATCGAATGACAACCCCATAAATTGACTGTTTGGAGGTGATGAAGCCTACTGATTGTCGTTGGAATTTTGCTAATACCGGTGTGATTTAAATTTAGGATTCTTAAAGATGACAATTCTCCAATTTCAATAGGAATTTCATCTCTCATTTCATTATGCCAAGAAAGATCTAGAACTTCAAGATTTCCCAACATGCTAATGCCACTTGGTAAGTGCCAAACATGATGCTCTGGAGAAGATGATCCATATTTTGGTGAAAGTAATGTGCGTAATGATTTTAACTTTTCAATGAAATTGGGAAGTTCCCTTATTCTCGTATACGATAAGTCTAACTCTATCAATGAGGTTAAATTCCCAAGTGAGCTTGGAAGCTCTTTTAATCCATAACATCCCCGTAATGTTAAGTGTTTAAGCTTCACTAGTGCCCCCACTTCTTCAGGCAAATCCGTAAGGCTCACGCAATCTACAATCTCTAACTCAATCAACGAGTGTAGCTTTGCAATGAAACTTTCAATTCTCTTCACATTGTTGCAGCCTATAAGAGTCAACCTCTCTAAATCCAAGCATTTAGAGAAGTCTGGGATTGTAGTTATGCCTTCACACTCAGTAAGAGATAGAACTTTTAAATTTTGTGCCCTTTGTAAAAATGGATGGCATGTCAAGTGTAAGAAGCCATGCATAGTAACACCGAAACCATTAAACTAGATTCTAAAAATGTGACTTACCTTAATCAAATCCCATGCTTTTGAATCATCAGCAAAGAAATTCATGCCAAGTTTGAAGACAACAAGATGATCCAAGTACATATTGTCCGCCTGGAAATCTCCAAAAGGCTGCCAAGAAATCCATCTCAACTTTGAATGACACTTTGCAAAGTCCCCAGCATAAGTTCCATTGCATAACTTCAGGAGTCTTAGGTTTTGCAACCTTTCAAACTCTTCATTTGTGATATGTATGTAGCCATCCCATTCATTTATCTCAAGTGCCTGAACCTTGTCCTTCCTCTGCAGGAGAAATTTTGCAAATGTGTGACGAAGTTTGTCTACTGCCGACCACTATGCTTTACAACTTGAATGGGCAGGGTAAAAATGATAAGAATCCTAAGTCAAATAGAAAGCCTTACTCAAGATATACAACTTCTATCTAAAAATCAGACTTTTCTTAGTTACCTCTTCAGTTCTTATTATTTCAATGGCCTCTTTTGCAATCCACAGTCTACTTCGCTTGTTAAGGTCACCTGGACTTTCTTGACGGATGATTTGCCTTGCCATGTCTATAAGTTGATTGTGCATCCAAAATTTATCATTGTCCACAATATTTATCAAGCACTTATTGGTAAGGACATCAATTCCTCTTTCGAGATATAATTGACAATCAGTCCACATGTAAATTGCATCAGTCTTACTCTCATTGAGAAAGAAGCATGCTATATCAAGAAAAATTTGTTGTTGATATTCATCTAGGTCATCATAGCTAATCTGCAACTTCTTTAGAATCTCTTCTTCAGGTACATTCCTTAACTTGACTAGAGTCTCTTTCCAAAATGCTTTGTTTTTCCGATTAAGTAATGAACCTATCACTTTAATTGCCAAAGGAAGCCCTCCTGTACTTGAGACAATTTCATTTGACAGCCCAAGATAATCATCCGAAGGAAAGTCTTTGCCAAAGGCATGTTGAGAAAAAAGCCGAAGGGCAAGAGCATCATCCATCTTAAGCATCTCATACGGTATAATGTTATCTTTGAATCCTTGAACTTGTAGAATAGTTATGTTTCTTGTTGTAATGATTATCCTAGATCCTGAATGTAATGATTTATTTCCTATTAGTTTCTTAATGTGGTCTTTATTATCAACATCATCCAGAACCACAAGGATCTTTTTAGTGCTAAGTGTTTCTCCAATCCTCCTCATTCCTTGCTCACCATCCTTGACTCCTTCTGCATATTCATATCAACAATGTCAGACAATAATTTTTTCTGCAATTGGATTATGCCATCCTTGGTTAACATGCTTTCTCGAACGTCCTCAAGGAAACTACAACACTTTCCAAAGTGGGAAGATAGTTCATTAAAGATGACTTTGGCAATAGTTGTTTTACCAATGCCACCCATTCCATAAATTCCAATGAGCCGTGCATCACGATGGTTAACATCTAATAACTCTATTAAGTGCTTTACCCGATCATCAAGTACGACTAAATGTTCAGTCACTGATTTTTGTTTTAGCTCCAATTTCTCCAAAACCTTTTTAACAACCGATTTGATAATTGTTGCATGGCTACAATGCACAAAAGCATTTTCATTAGTTGAGTAGATTAATTTCATACCCACGCATCACACGTTGGATTCTCAAAATTTAACTTGAATAGATTGAAGTACAACACGAACGAGATCTCAGTACAATGAATAATCAGAATTGACTAATTTAGTAGAACTCACTTGACATGTATTTTGTATGTAATTATAGAAATGTCTGAAGACTAGCTTACATGATAGCCAAAGTTACCAAGTGGCTACTATATCGTGCATAAACAAAAATTCAGCATTTATAGCTAAGCCTAGAAAAAAATTCAGCACTCGTAATAGGAGAATCATGAACCGAGACAACGTCGACAAATGCAACGTTGAATAGTGTAGTTTGTTCTGGCTTCTATTAGATATTTAGACACAATTTTTCTTCACCGAGTCTTAGTTTCCATCTGTAATTGGTGTTCTTTGTAATGGAAAATGGAAACTGAAATTCTTATTAGAAGGGTAAGTAGATTTTTTGGATTTGAAATACTTGAATGAAGATGGAGACTGTATATTTTGGTAAGTGAGGATGCAGGGCAAATGAAGATATTGACATCGCAGATGGAAAATTTAAGGAAGATGTAAGTTGAATGAGGGCAGCAATTAGAGCTAGTTTCCGATATTTTCTTCTTCTTTTTTTTTTTTTCGGAAAAACAAAAAGAAATCATTTGACAGAGCAACCTTGTATCACCTAAAACAGGAAAAGAAGAAATAAGTAAGTGTCTTAATAGAGTATTACCTTTGGTCCATTTTCACATTCCATCCCTTGATTTCATCAACCTCTGCAAGTGCCTTTCTCCACACCTCAACTTCGTGGGGAAACTTGTTCGCATGTTCCAAGAAAGCATTGGCATATCGTGGAGTCTTAAGTTTAACATCCTCAGGTTCCACGTCGAGAAAAATGGGAAGAATACTTTTTTGACCCTCAAACTTGGACACATTGTCTACTATGTGTGTAAGCTCACGAATGCACCATTTACTAGAAGCATATGTTGCAGAGAAGATGGGTATATAGATTCTGGAGTTGTTGATAGCACGTAGAAGGTTTCCACCTATCACTTCACCAACCTAGAGTTCATCTTCATCCTTGAATACGTGGACTCCAGCATCTAGCAAGCCATGGTAGAGGAAGTTTGTAAATCCATGGCGAGTGTTGGGTCCTCTAAAATTCAAAAATACTTGGTACTCACATCCTGATGCTGGTGCAGCGTCACTACTCATTCCAGCCTCTAAGTTTGTCATAGCCTATGAAGCACGGTGAAGCACGGTCACGTTACATGTGCTTCCGTGTCGTGTCCGACACGTGTCTGATTTGTCGACACGTTTCGACACGCGTGTCCGGTGAGCAAGCAGAGAGAAGGCCGCGAGCGATAGCGAGCCCGAGACGACTAGAGAAAGACTCGAACAGAGAGAAAGCAAACACTCCTGCTGGCGAGACGAAGCCGCGCAGCGGACCACCAGGACGGCGAGAGACGGCCAGAGACAGAGCAGAAAGTGAGGCGAGGGCTCACCACAGTGATGTTGCGATGGATCGGCGACGTGAGGCGAGGGCCCGCCACAGTGATGTTGCGGTGGATCGGCGACGAGGGTTGTAGCTGCAAGGGAGGAAAGGGCCGAAGGTGAGGCGGTGAACGATTGTGACAAGTACCGAGAGCAAGCAGAGATCGAGAGGAAGAGGAGAGGAAGGGGTCGTGCGGTGAGGAGAAGGAGAAGAAGGGCGCTGCTAGGGTTTTGAACTTTTGAGAAGGAAATTAAAAGAAATTCAGGGGTCGTGCGGTGAGGAGAAGGAGAAGAAGAGGTGAGGCAGACTTGGCGTGTTGGAGGGAGGGGGAAGTGACAGGAGTGACAGGAGGGAGGGTGAAGTGAAAAAATTTGGGGGAAAGAGACGAGGGAAAAAAGGGAGTTAGGGGGGAGGAAGCGACAGGCTATCAACACGAGGGAGGGGAAGTGAAAAAAATTTGGGGTGGGGAAAAGAGACAAGGGAAAGTTGCCCGGGGGTGGGGAGACTCTCGAGGGGACTTTTTATTTAATCGAAAACATAATTTAATGAAATTAAAAAGTAATTTTGAAAAATTAAAGTGTTAAATGTTGAATGATTATTGTAAATTCTAGGTTCTTTTTTTAATTAATTAATTATTTATAAATTTAAAGTAAATTAATTAAAAATAAAAAATTTATTTGATATACAAGGTGTCCTAACGTGTCAGAATTTTTTACTTTTAAGAAATGACGTATCATGTTATGTCGTGTCGCGTTTCGATATTACTTAGATCATAGCTGGGAAGCTTATTTCTTCCAAATCTCTCTCCCCCAAAGGCAAAAGAGGTTTGTGTGGCCCGGCCTAGCTTTAAAAATGAGCGGAGGCTTACCTGAAAGTCAGATTTATTTGTCTATTGCCCACCTAACATTCTGCGTTAGCAAAGTGGATACCAGTGAAGGTGTTCCAGACTTCCTTGACAAGTTCCGAAATTTTAAAAGACTCGTTGGGAGACCATAAAAGACCACCAGCAATAATTTTTTTTTTTCCTTTGATAAAGGCATCTAATCCCAAAACTAACGAAAAACCTTCAATCTAATCTTGTTACTTTTTTTTTTTTTGGTGCAACTAGGTTCCTAAACATATACCTTTTTTTTTCGTTTAATTTGGCTATTCTATCAAAACTTTAAACTGGGATGCTGACATGGCCATTAAATGCTGACATTACACATTATGAGGCAATTATAGTGCATAATTTTTTTTTCAAATGTTAAAATATAAAAAATCTGGGAAAAAAGACAGTACTCTAAAAAAAATAGAAAAACCAAGAGGAGAAGGGGTGTTGGAATCAAAAGGATAAAGGTTTGTAGAAGCTCGTATATAAAATACAACAAAGAAGGAGATGAATGAAAGAGACCAATAAAACAAGACAAGAAAGTGTTTAGTATATAGTCAAGTGCATCACAAGGCATGGAAAAACTGAGAAAAGTTTTCTCTCTTTCTATTCCCTATTCTCTTGTACCAAGTAAACACAGCGTACATACAAGGAGAAGACCACCGCCAAGTGAAGCAGCAAAAGTTTTCTGGTGGAAGCTGTCCTCTCAAATTGTGAGTCTTCGTGTCCCATATATCATGCAGAAGTCTCTTGGTCTTGACAAGTCAAAAGTAGAGATATGACATGTACGTTTTATGCCATCACCTTTACCGCATCCAACTCATGCATTAAATGTTGGGCCCACAGACTTGTCTTCATGCACGCTAGTCTCCTTTGTGTTGCCAGCTCTTTTCCTTTATCAACGTGGGCTTCTTAAAGACACCCATCTTTGACGGTTCGAAGAACTTCATGCATCATGCTTACTCTAGGCCAAAAAACTAATAAAAAACAAAATCAATTTTACTTATTTTCTAATAGCCTCCCTTAAAATTGATTTTGAAAGCCAACAGCACCAAGCATTATCTTCAATTTTTCGAATGAATCTGCCTTCAATGATTTTGTTAGGATATCTGCAATTTGATCTTCGAATTTATAGAAATTAAGCTCAACTTTAACATCTTTGATCAGCTCATGAATATAATGATACTTAATGTCGATGTGTTTGCTTTTATCATGAAAAACAGAATTCTTAGCTAATGCTATTGTTGACTTGTTATCGTACATCAATTTTGTAAGACCTTTTTGTTCATGCATCAGTTCAAAAAACATCCTACGAAAGTATATTGCTTAACGTACTGCCGAAGCTACTTTTATGTATTTCGCTTCGACAACTGAGAGTACAAGAACTTGTTGTTTTTTCGAGGACCAAGAAATTACACTTGATCTAAAAAAGAACGCATATCCAGAAGTACTCATCTGCGTCTCAGTATCACCTGCCCAATTACTTTCTATATACCCCAATAAATTGAAATTGTCAGTGTAAGAATATAGAATTCCACGATCACGAGTTCCATTGACAAACCGTCGAATTCTTTTTATTGCCTGTAAATATGATTGGTATGGTTTCTCCATGGACCGACTAACAATTCCCATGCCATAAGTAATACTTGGCCTAGTGGAAGTAAAATATCTTAAACTACCAATAATAATTTTAAAATAAGTGAGATTTACCAATTCATCGATTCCTTCTTTCTTTAGCTCCAATTGTTCTGTTATAGGAGTTCGAATTGATTTGAGCGATTACATATTGAGTATCTTCAAAATATTACTAGCATATTTCTGTAGTGAGATAAATATGCCTTCATTTGCCTACTTCACTTCAAGGCCTAGAAAATAGGACATTAATCCCAAATCTGTCATCTCAAAATGACTAGTCATGGCTTCCCTGAATTCTGCAAACATCTTTTCATAGTTTCCTATAAACATCAAGTCATCAAAATAAAGGCATATAATTATAATATCTCCGTTAGTATTTGATTTAATATATAGTGTATGCTCAGTTGGGCACATTTGAAAACCATGCTCTAATAAGTATGTGTCAATCCTCGTCTACCAAGTCGAGGTGCCTGTTTTAGCCCAAACAATACTTTTTTCAGTTTGAACACTTGATTTTCATACCCTTTCTTCACACAATCTTGTGGTTGCTCCACATATACTTCATTATCAAGGAAACTATTAAGAAGTGCTGATTTCATATCCATTTGATGGCTTCCAACGGTTATGAGCTGCAAGTGCTAATATCATCCGAATGTATCTATTGGAGCCACTGATGCAAATACTTCAGAATAATCAATACTTGGCTTTTGCTTGTAGCCTTTCATGACCAGTTTGGCTTTGTAACGGTCCACCTGACTGTCGGGTTTGTATTTCCTCTTGTACACCCACTTGACACCTATGGGCTTCTTACCGGGTGGTAAAGAAGTTAGCACTCATGTGTTATTCTTTTCAACGGAGTGGATTTTTTAATCCATTGCTTGGATCAACTTCTCATCTATAGCTACATCATCATAGGATATGGGGTCACATTATGCAAATAAACAAAAATCTATCATTGTTTCATTAGCGATTTCGTCACTGTCACTATCATCATCTTTTATGACCACATAATTCTTAAATCTAACTGGCGTCTTCTGCGATCATTGTGAACGATGAATCAACGGTTTTGAAACTGTTGTTGGTGAAGAAGATGAACTTTCGGGCGAAGCTGACGGATTTTTAGTTGAAGATTTTTTTTGTCTCTCCCACCAATGGTTCATCTTCAATAGGGATACTTTTCTGGTCAACCTTTTGGTTCTAGTCCCAGGCTTCATATTCAAAAAATGAGACATCCCTACTAATAATTACCTTCTTTGTGATTGGATTATTCAGTCTATAACTCTTAGTCACCTCACTATAGCCAATGAAAATGCACTTCTAGCTTTTGTCATCCAACTTTTTTCTTCGTTCGTTTGGTATATGGGGATATGCCACGTACCCAAATACTTGTACAAATGAAACATTTGTCTTGTTGCTGCTCCTAGCCTCTTCTGGAGTTTTTTTAAGAACGTTAATTGTTGGACATTTGTTTAGCACAAATATAGCACAAGCAATGACTTCTGCCCAAAACTTCTTTGGCAATGCTTCAACCTCTAGCATACTTCTTGCCATTTCAAAAATTGTTCTATTCTTTCTTTCTACAATACCATTTTGCTGAGAAGTAAGCTAGCAATCAATTGACGTTTTGTTCCATGAATTTTACAGTATTTGTCAAATTCATTGAAAGTAATTCTCCACCTCTATCCAATCTCAACGTCTCTAAATCAAAGCCACTATGTTTATCACCATAGACTTTGAATTCTTTAAATTTGCCAAAAGCTTCAGATTTTTCACTCAAGAAATATACCTATGTTTTTCTAGTAAAATCATTGATAAAAATTAGCATGTGTCTTTCTTGTCTGACTAATTCCACCTCAACAAGGCCATAGATGTTTATATGTACCAACTCCAAAGGTTGCTTGGCTCTTCTAGCTTTTTCAATTGGAAAGGATTCTTGATGTTTTCCAACGAGACATCCTTCACATAGGTGGTCTGGACTGTCGATCAAAGGTGTGCCAATCACCATCTTTTTCTGGACAAGTAATTTTAGTCCACAAAAAATTAGATGACCAAATTGAAGATGTCATAGCCATTTGCTATCTTTTGTCATCGCTTGAAAACTCAATAGAGTCTTTGTTTGAAGGGATAGAGGGAACATCCGATTCTTCGTCATTTGTGCTATCGTGATCAACATATTATTTAACTTATGATGATGCAAACTCCATTTTCAATGTTAACGTTGTGGCCTTTTTCGAAAAGTTGCTCAACACTTAGCATTTCAAAAAAGTCCCGGCACAAAGTAAACTTCTGCAACAGTAACATTAGTACCAATTTTTGAGTTGATATCAATGTTGCTTTTGCCTATCACGGGAATTTTTGATTTATTCCAAAACTTGGCTTTACCACGAAATGTCTCGTCTAACAGCGAAAATAGCTCCTTTTGGCCAAACATGTGATTACCGCACTCGGTCTCGAGGTACCTACTATTGGCGTCCATGGCGCTTGAGTCATCCGTTTTGCATGTTAACACCACGTTCTCATTAGCATTGACGGCATGTACATGTTCTAGTTGCTCTTGCCCCATATTTGCTTGGAATTCAGATTTGTAATGTCCGAATTTGTTACACTTAAAACACTTGACTTTTGACTTGTCACGTGTTTTATACCTTCCAGTGGAATTCAGATTTGCATCATGACCTTAGGCAATTCCACGACCTCGGGCACCATGACGACCTCCTCAATTTGAATGAGTGACCCGACTCTACAGTGCTTGCTCGGGATTCAAACGGATGGACTTCTAATTCATTCTTTGCTCATGCGAGCATAATAAACCCATCAACTGCTGCAACATCATGGTTAATGTATCTTGGCCTTCTTCGATCGCTGCAACAACATAGTCAAATCTTTAAGTCAAAGTTCTCAAGATTTTTTCTATGGCTCATACCTCCTAGAGTTCTTCACCATTAATCCTCAGCTGGTTAACGATTTATACACGATCAAAGTACGCCAAGATAGATTCCAAGTCATTCATGCATAAAGACTCAAAATCTCCTTGAAGTGTTTGGAGTTGCACCCACCTAACATGATCATCGCCTTTGTAGGATTTTTGTAAAATATCTCATGCTGCTTTACAGTCTCCATGCTCAATATTTTTTCAAACATCGATTCCTTTACAACTAAAAAGATTGCATACAAAGCTTTATGATCTTTCTTTGAGGTTTCACCAATAATTCTTTCTTCTCCTTTCTCAAAGCATCGAACGCTTTAGGATCAAACTACTTCAGTGTAGCCATTCTCCATTAGGTTCCACAAATCTTGCGATTTGAAAAGAACCTTCATCTAGATGGACATTGAACCTTCATCTGGATAGACATTGAAATTCTTTCTGTTCAACTTGGGAAATTGCAATTGAACGAAACTGGTGAATACCATTGCTAGCTCTGATACCAATTATTGGAACCAAAAGGATAAAAATTTGCGAAAGCTCATATATAAAACACAACAAAGAAGAAGATGAATGAAAGAGACCAATAACACAAGACAAGAAAGTGTTAAGTATATAATCGGGTTCATTAGAAAGCATAGAAAAACTAAAAAAAGTTTTCTCTCTCTATTCCATACGTATATAGCAGGAACAAAAGGATACCTAGAGTGCCAAGACTTAGCACGGAAGGACACTTAAATATCAAAAGTTAGGAAAGTGACACTTAAGTGCCAAAATCAGAATGGATTAGTTAAGTGCCAATGGCGAGAACATCCAGCCAAAATGCTGACGTGACAATTTTGCGACTAGGCAAGTGCAAAACGACGTTGTTTTGCACACTGATGTGGCTAGATAAGTGCAAAAACGACATCGTTTTGTTACTGATGTGGCTAAATAAGTAATATAAAAATAATTAAATTTAATTTAAAAACAATTTAAAAAAAAAAAGAAAGAAAGAAGATGAATAATGGCTAAGGGCTTAGCCCTTGCCGCCACTGCCTCCACATCGTCGCCGCAAAGGGCCGCCGTCGCTGGTCGACCCTCCCCCACCGTCGCTCGGCGACGGCGGGGAGGCAGCAGCAGCGAGGGCTAAGCCCTTAGCTGCTGTTCATCTTCTTCCTTTTCCTTTATTTATTTATTTATTTATAAATTGGTTTTAAATTTATTTTAATTAATTTTTAAGTTAAAATTCAAATCCGCACCAAAACAATGTCGTTTTTGTTTTTGTTTTTGTTTTTTTTTTTTGCTGAGTTAGCTCTCCAACGAACACCTAGGCGAGTAAAATTAATAAAAAAAATCACCACATAAGATTTTTGGTGGAGTTCACCAGAGGTAGCATTTAAGTGTCCCATTTAAAAAAAAAATGGCACTTAAGTGTCACTTTCCTTACTTTTGGTATTTAAATGTTTCATTGTGCCAAGTTTTGACATTTGAGCTGTTCTTTTCACTATATCATGAGAAGATCACCGCCTAGTGAAGCGGCAAAAGTTTTCTGATGCAAGCTATCCTTCAAAGTGTGAGTCTTCGTGTCCCATACATCATGCAAAAGTCTTTCAGTCTTGACAAGTCAAAAGTAGAGATATGGCATGTATGCCTTACGCCTTCACCCTTTGCCGCGTTCAACTCATGTGTTAGATGTTGGGCCCACACACTTGTCTTCATGCATGTTATATTCTCCTTGGTGTTGCCAGCTTCTTCCCTTGATCAACTTGGGCATCTTGAAGACACCTATCTTTGGCAGTTTGAAGAGCTTCATGCATCATGGTTACTCTAGGCCAAAAAACTAATAGAAAAACAAAAAAAATTACTTAGGGTGCGTTTGTTTGCACTCTTTTTTTCTATTTTTGAACAATTTTTGTGTTTTTTTGTTCCTGGGAACAAAAAAGTAACAAAAACGCGTTTGGGTGCGTTTCTGTTCCTTTTTTGTTTTTTTGTTCCCAGAAATAAAAAGGGAACAGAAATAAGAAACAACAAATTTATGTTTCTTATTTCTGAAACATATTTGAAGAACAAAAAAGGAACAAAATCGTGTTCCTTTTCTATTTCTTGCTCCCTTCGAACACCGCCTCTCCTCCTACGAGTGTCTCCTCCTGCGAGCGTCTCCACCGTCGTCTTCTCCGGCGCCGACAGCCGCCTCTGTGTCGAGACCATCCGGCTTCTCCACCGTCGTCCTCTCCGGCGCGCCGACGGCGGCTGCTCCTTCACCGGTAAACCTCGCTCACCTTTGCTCCTCCTTCACCGATTGTCTTCACTTCGGCGAGAGCCACCCCTCGCAGATCCGGGCGATGGCTGGTCGGAGCTCGAGTGTGAGGGCTCGCTCGAGCCAGCGCTTGTCTAGATCTGCGAGACGCTTGCTCGAGCGAGACGCTTGCCCAGATCTGCGGCAGCGTTGCTCGCCAGATTTGCGGCAGCAGCTCGTCTGCTCACTCGAGATCTGTACCAGCAGGCTTGCCCAGATGAGTAGCTCGCTCGCTGCTGCTCACGCTCGAGCGAGTAGAGCAGCGAGCGTCTGCTCGCTTGCTGCTGCTTACGCTCGAGCGAGCAGAGCAGCGAGCGTCTGCTCGCTTGCTTCTCTGCTCGAGCCAGTAGAGCAGCGAGCCCTGCTCTGCTCGCTCGAGCGTGAGCAGCAGCAAGCGTCTGCTCGCTTGCTTCTCTGCTCGAGCGAGTAGAGTAGCGAGCGTCAAGGTTTGCTATTGACAGCAAGTATGTTCGTCTAGTTGCTGCAGACTGAGATAGTTGGGGACTGGTGCCGTCCACCGCGATCCTTTCCTATTAAGCCAAGTAGGAGTACCCCTCCCGTTGGAACTCGCTTGACCATTAGAACTTTTTGACCAAAATCTCGACAAGACGAAGCGAGTTTAGGGCGATTAGTAATGTTTTGAGGCTAATGCATCGTGCTTACATTGAGGAATGCTTTCTGGTTTGAACCCAGAACTTGAGTTCATGAACACATGTCAACTGCTCGACTTTTGCTCGAACAAAGCGTGAAACATGTAGGAACACCGAACTTGTATGGGATTTTTAAGTGAATCGTTGTAAAATAAGACAGCTCCAGTATGAAACACATCTATTTAAGCTTGTATGCATCATCTGTGGCTCGAAGGTTGCAATAAATCTCGCTCTGGAACATGTTGGTTAAATCACATACTAACCGTTAGATAGAATGTCTGAGAGAAGGCCGCAATATCTGTGCATGTTAGAGTTCAATATCTGTGCATGTTAGAGAAGGAGAACTGCCGAGTTGAAGAACAATTTGGAAGGTTACATATATGCTACAAAAGAAAAAGTAAGAATCTTGATTTAGGAAGTTTAGGAAGTTTGAATGATCTATGAATAATTATGTCTCTTTCTCTTGAAGCCCATTCAGATGCTTATAGTCTATTGCTTCTGTCCATAATGTTAAGAGTTAATTATATGATCTCTTGTATCTTTGGATTTGGTCTAATATTGTATTGCCGGAGGACATTGTTGACTTTCAAATTATCTTCATCTCCATTGTTCCAAGGTTTTGCATTTGTGTCTTTCCTCTACTTGCCCTATTGTCTATTATGCTAACTAATGTTGCTAATGTTTTTGCCTCCTGTTGCTCACAGATTGAGACATCTGAGGAACTTGAAAAGGTCTCTACTGCTGATGAACGCCAATCTTTCATTGCAAAGCTTGATGAGGTTATCCTCTCCCTCCCTCCCTCCCTCCCTCTCTCTCATCCCCAATAGCTTAGACAAATACAACGTAATCTGGTATTTAATTAGTTATTTGGCTACTGTTTTAGGTGCAAGAATGGCTTTACATGGATGGTGAAGATGGTACGGCGGCAGAGTTTCAGGAGCGTCTGAATTTGCTAAAAGCAATTGGTGATCCAATTTTTTCAGGTTGGTTTTATCCTCGGAGGAAATGATGGCTTTTGACCAAGGGAATATCTGGAACAGTTCTCTTTCAGTTGTCATTTTCTTATTTAGCTTGCAATATACGCTTTAACCATGAGATTTTGGTCCTTTTAGATTGAAAGAACTTACAGAACGGCCAGCGGCAGTTGGGCATGCTCGAAGTTACCTGGATCAACTGCAAAAGGTATCTATAAAAATGGTTATTGTGAATTGAAAGTAGATGGCACTCCCATTGGAAATAATTTTATTTCTATTATTTTCTGATTGCCCAATACTAATCTTGAGAACTATTTATTCAAGCCTATACTTATCAATGGCCAGTATCTAACTATGATGAGTGACAAGAACGAGCCTGTTTGTCCCTTCAAAAATAGATTGGTTGTCGGCGCTAATATCTACTTTTACCTTCCTGCATACGCTCCTTTTTAGATGATCTCTCTCATTGCTGCCTCCTTGTAATCTGTTTTAAAGTTCTTTCAGTTTTCTATTGCTGCCACCAGGTTCATGGCAATTCTTATGTGTTGGTGCATTTTCCTTGCGGTTTTGGAAATGACAGAGTGATTATGTCCATTTGACTTCTTGCATGCTCATTCTGCATGTAATAACGACAAACTTTTTTAGGTTTGGCAGCATTAGTTTGGCAACACTTTTCATTGTGTGTGGACTGTCAATTGACAACATCGAGCATGATGAAATAGCCTTTTATTAGTCTCAGAGTTCTATACATTATTGTTTCTTTAATCTCAATCTCTATGGCATCTGGTAGATCTATGGATTTGTGGCTGAATATATCAAAGTGATGTGAATCAATGTCCAAGTTATTGTTATTTCTTTTTCTGCCTTTGTGTTAAGCTTCTCAATTCGCGTTTTGTCCTGTATTGGTTGGATTTGGTCTAATATTAGTATTTTCTGTGTGTCTCTATGAACCTATATGGAGATCCGGAATATCCATGCGGACCTACAGAAGTGGAGGTTGTAGATGATACATTGCATGATGCACCTGGAATAAACATGCTTAGGACAAGGATTGCAAATAAAATGGCGAGGGATCATAATATGCCTGAGATTTCATGACTTTGTGTTTCCGACTTTTGTAATTTTGTTTTTAAGTATTCACTTATCAAATCCAATGTGATGAAGTTGAACAATGAACTATATTACTTCATTATTGTGATGTTATGTATGAAAGGGTCTACATAGAGATCTATGAGATATTCTTCTTTTAGGTAGCTCTTATTGTACAAATTTTACTTACGAAATTTTGTTCCAAGTATGCACATGACCATGTTCAGAATGTTTGTCTTCACCCACCATGAACAAAATTAAATTGATGAGCATTTCATTAGAGTGATAATGCAATGCCAAGTTTACACTTTATTGAAAAAAAAGGCACGTGAGAAAAATTTGGTACAAAGTTTATTTATAAAATTTTCTTCAAAGTATGCACTTATAACCATGTTCAGAATGTTTGACCTTACTCACCATGAACAAAATTAAATTGATGAGCATTTTATGATAATGAGAATTCAAAACCAAGTTTACACTTTATTAAAAAAAAAAACAAATGGGAAAATTTTGGTACAAACTTAAAAAATTTTCTTCCAAGTAAGCAAATATGATCAAGTTTAGAATGTTTGTTTTCACTTAATATGAACAAAATTAAATTGATGAGCATTTCATGAGAATGATAATTCAATACCAAGTTTACACTTTATTTAAAAAAAAACAATTGAAAAAAAATTGGAACAAAAATTTTGTACATTACCAAACGTGTTTCTGTTTTTTTTCTATTCCAGAAACAGAAATTTTTTGCAGTTACCAAACGTGTTTCTGTTCTTTTTCTATTCCAGAAACAAAAATTTTATATAGTTACCAAACGCGTTTTTTGTTCAGAAATTATTTCTGGAATGAAACACTTTTTTCTATTTCTGTTTCCTGGAACAATTTTTAAACAGAATCGTTACCAAACGCACCCTTATTTTCTAACAAGGGGAAGGATAGTGCAGTCATACGGCAAGGACCCCAGCCCTCCTTCCAAATTTCAGCGGAGGGACGGCCCTTGCCCAAATATGAGGCGAAGGTCGGTGGCCTTCATTGGTTCCATCTGTAGTATGTTGGAGAAAGATCAAAGAGGGCGGCTGCTGTCAGGCGGTGGAAGTCTCAAAGCTTGGGGACTCGGAGAAGCACGGGATCGTGGACAGCTTGTTGAAGAAGATCGAAGAGGACGACCTTCCACTTCTCCAAAAGCTTCTGGAGCGAGTGGAGAGGACCGAGGTTGAGTAAAGAATGCAAATTGTCTTAGTATAGGCAAATCGAAAAGGAGACGAATGCATTTCTCAGGAATTTCGTGAACTAATTTGGGTTTATTGCAGAAGGAATTAGCTTTTGGGCGAAAACGAATGCTATCCAGAATGTGGTAACGAATGCGAGCATTTCTCCAACATGATTTTTCGTTTATCTTTCAGATTGTATAAAAAAAGTTGATTTTTCACGGCAATCTTAAAGACAAATGCTAAAAGCAAAACACAATTATGAAGCTCGGAATCGTTTCGGAGTGAAAATAGAGAGGAGGCTTTGCAAAGGAGCAGCTGAAAGAGATGCGACTTCATTACATCTGACGACATCTCGACTACACCATGTAAAGAATGAAACTCAAAGCAATTCATGGGACTGCCCAGCAGTGCCATTTGCAAGCGAACCAGATAATGGAAATGTCGGTTTTGTTTTGCTCTGAAAGCTATTGGATTATCCGATCCATGAAACAACATTGTTTTTGTACGCTTCAACTAGGCATCGAGTGCCACGTTCTGGGACAAGCTAGCAATTTAAAAGCATTCTCATTAACTAACCAAGATATATAATCATCAGTTGTCAGAGAATACATATATCTAGCCACTACAGTGTAATTGCTAATTCGATGATATGGTTCCATGATCATATTCAGTATTCAGATCCTCAATTGATCACATTGCATCAATGTCAAAACAAGAACTGAGGCAATCAATAGAAAGAGGAAATGTTTCATAAGCAAAATAGTGGCAACACCTAGCTAGCTCAGTCAACTGTTCACCAATTGAGGAACACGGATGATCAGGCCACACTTCTGGGAATCACCTTCAATGCGAACATGGAAATCTATTTGTTAATTCCAAACCACCGATAACAAAGGGCTAACTAAGCACAACCAATTTGAAAGTAAGTGGGATTCTAAAACCACATTCACGTAAAGAGCACGGAAGGGTTTTGGATGTCATCTTCTTCTCCAAGCCGCCAAGACTAGTATTTTCTATGGAGTTTCCAATTTTATGTTTCCTTTTGTCTGTGTCGGTACGTAGGAGTATAAGTCCTTGATTTGTCTCTCATTTATCGCTGTACATTTTTAATGATAGAATAGAGTGGAAAAATGAATTTCTGTATATTGCAGTGTGTGTAATACTGATAATACAAGAGTCTATTTATAGGCCGTTCTAGGGAACTATCTAAAGTAATCAAATATTACAATACCATAATCAAATCAATTATAATCGATATGAAATCAATTATAATCAATTAGGAAAATAAATATCTCTAACATCCTAAGATAAATATCTCTAACATCCCCCTTCAAACTCAAGGTGAGATAAAAGAGGTCAACTGGAGTTTGGAGAAAAGATCTTTAAAACGCCCAGGTGGATGTGCCTTCGTGAAAACATCATCCATTTGATCAATTGAGGAGGTGGGAACAAGACGAACATCACCACGAAGCACATGAGAACGTATGAAATGACAATCTATTTTCATCATGTCTACAGAACCAGAAATTCTTGAAGCACCTGTTTCTCTTACTTCATCTCCTTCATCTTCAACCTCTCCAGAGTTTCGTGTTTCCAATGCTTCTAAGATAGATTATCTCTATGAAGTCTCTCTTAGTGATGAAACCAAGATCTCTGAGACCCAACTTCCTCTCATGAACCCTTACTCTGCTTTTGCCAAACCACACACATCTTTCTCACCCATCCGCTCCATCCGCCAGCTTATTCACCAAACCCCAAAGCAAGTAAAGGAGTACGTCCAGTCCTCCAAATTCGACCAACATCCCATTCCTGCTACTGAAAAAGAGTACTTTGTTACTCTTCAAATCCCTCCAGAGTTCCCCAGTCAATGAGCTCAACAGGGATATACTCATGTCCATTATAGCGCTGTTCGTCTTGCTCTCACCTTTCATGGTCGTAAAGGCTTGCCAGTTGTGGCAAGAATAGCATTGTTGGATACTAGGTTTTTACAATACCAGCATGCTTGCATCGGTACTGTCCAAACCACTTTGAATGCCGGAACAGTCTTCGTGACTTTGTATCCAAATTTCAACATCGCCCTTTCGGATCCTCAGTTACTCTCTTTTCTAAAAGTTCAAGTCCAGCTCATTGGAGCCCCTTAAACTGCTGACTCTGTAGCTGCAACACTTCACTACCAGATGGTTTATCGAGTGCAGAACCATGCCATTGATCTTAACTTCAATAATGGTAATGAAGATGCTTTGTTTATCTCCATGCAGAATGATCAGGCATCATGCATCCATGTTCCTAGACAGATCCCAAAGGATACGTTGGCCAAGCTCCTTCCAGAGACTTGGATTACCAACTACGAAAAGTTACATCAACATAACAAGCCTTTCCAGTCCACGGACTCAGAATTCGTTCGAAAAAAAGATGGAACTATTTTCATCAAATTTGGCAAGGAAAAAGAAGAAAGTCCTTCTATCTTCTAGACCCTTTTTATGATTGAACCATGTGTTCCTCAATCAATTTCCAAGCTAGACCCAAAAAAACTTGTTCGACATTTTGACGGTGATGGACATCCTGTCCATTACTACAAAGACAATTATGGTCATTGTTTTTGGGATCATTTTTGTCAATGTTCCTATTGTACAAACTCCCCTGACGAGGTAGATCCTCTTGCAAGATCTCCACCTCGACGAAGAAAATCGAAGAATAAAGTGTATCAAAGGTACTTAAACGGAGATCTCTCCGTTGATACTCTTGGTGAGTGTGATAAATACCAATTTATGGTTTCTTATGCTCCACCTCCACTTCCAGAGTCCAACACTACACCCCAAGCTTCACCAGCTCCACCAAAATCACCTCCATCATCTCCTCCTCAGAAAAAACAAGCTCTCTCCCCGTTTTATAAGTCAATCCTAAAATGGGCTAAGAAGCATTCTTACCCACTTGAGGTTCCAGCAGCAACACCACCCACTTCTTCCATTGCCATGTTCCATGATACTGACTTTCCCCCTCTTGTCAGAGAAAGCTCTAAACTATCGTTTCTTGCTCCCGAGGAATTCATTGATCCACAAAACAGATACTGTCATGTTCCAAAAATAGTAACCCCCACTGATGTGGATGAACATGGGAGACAGAAAAAGACTCCTGCTGCTGAAGCTGTTTTAAATTGGCAATCAGAGACCCCGTTGGCACAAAACAATGCCTTCAAGGCAATTGATTCCAAGATTGGAAATGTGCAACAAGATCTTCGAAGGTATGATGAAAGCACCAAAAAGATACTTTCTGAGTTCCAGAAAAGGCTTCATGCCTTGGAGTCAGGACAACATCTTGGGTATCATTATCTTGAAAGTCCAAAGCCAAAAATAGAAAAGCTCAAGAAGCAAATCCAGCTTCTTGAAGAAGGAAGGTTTAGACCTTTCGATCCATTGGCACCTTCTGTTAGAACTGGGTATTTACCTCCACCACCGCAGACGTCTATTTTTGCCACTATTCCAGAAGATTCCTACAGAAGAGAACCAGATATGGCAGAAATACGAAATCGCCTCAAGGCCTTACAGAAGGATAAAGGGAAAGAAAAAATGCCGCCTACAAAATCAAGTTCGATTGTTATAAGAGAAAGGCCAGATAAGATGATGTTATCAAATCCATTAGAATCACTTCTAAAGGATTTAGGTACTCAGGAATCTAACCCCGTCATCCAACAACTAGATTCTTCCATTCCAGAAAAGCAGACTTTGCTCCCAGCGGAACAAACTTCTCCTGATACTGAATCAGATTCAGTATCTCTTTCTTCCTCCTCATCCTTCTCAATTCCTACAATTGATTCCCTTTCTGTTGTGCCAGTAACTTCATCAATATTCATGGCTGATCCTTCAGATGATGAAATGGAATCAAACTATTCTGACCCAGAAGATGGTCAGACCAGCAATCCTGCTCGACATGTGTCCATAGCATCGAAACAATTCTTCACCATCGATGATATTCCTTATCATAAATGGCCAAGAAGACTTGAGGACTTTCATACTTGGTTGAATACTCAGTCTATTACCAACCACGATATGAATGATGTCCTTTATAACTTTGTCACTAGATTCACAGGCAGTCTCAAGCTTTGGTGGCAATCAATTTCTGAACATGACCAGATTCATTTCCTGATGTCACCGAATTTCGGCCATGCCATCACTCTCTTATACCATGTCTTTGTGGGAAAACCCACTGATCTCATAGAGATGAAAAGAAGAGAATTTTTCGAAAGAAAGTGCTGCTCCCTCCAGAAGAAGCATCTCGATAAGCATTATCGAGTGATGCTCCAGCTTTTTTACCAAATTGGTGCAGATCCAAATCTAAAGCATGTCTTCCTTACTTCCATCCCCAAAGAATTATCCCAGATGGTTGAAAGATCTTTCTTTGGAAAACAAAGGAGAGTACAAGATATTCCCTTGGGAGAAATACAGCAAGAAGTCCATCTATGCCTAGAAGAATTATGCTTAAAACGCCAGATGGTTCGTACCTACATCACATATGACAAGCGCCTTAAATCAGCTTGTTCTCGCCAGAAGTTAAAAATCAAATGCTCTAAGCAAGACTGTGATGGTACTTGTGGCAAGTATTCCAGGAAAAAGAAACATTATAAGAAGTTCTGGATAAACAAATCCAAACATGGCTTCAAGCATTTCCAGAAAAAGAAGAAATGGCGATACCTACGCAAAAGAAAGGATCGCACAGGCCATAAGAAATCAAACCGTTGCTACATCTGCAACTAGAAAGGACATTTTGCCAAAAATTATCCTCAAGCAAGAAAAGGTCAGAATCATCTAATTCATCACATTGAGAAAGAAATAGGTATTTCTCTTGAAAATGATGATATTGAATCCTTATTCTCTGCTGACGAAGAACCATCTGAACAAACTCTTTGTGTCATTCCCTCTTACCAAACTTCCAATGAGACTGAATCAGACTCAGAGCCTAAAGATATTTTTCATATATCATCCTCATCCCCAGAACCAAACTTTGACATATTTTCAAGTCAAACTCACTGTCCCCATTTCCCTGTAAAAATCCTCACCTCAAAATTTGCCAAACCCATCACTGTTATTGCTCTCATTGACACAGGAGCAAGTTGTTCAATATTGGACACCAAAGTTCTTCCTAAAGAGTCTGGACTCCTTATATCCGATATTTCAATTCGGCTTCTGGAGATACCTTCTCCACAAATGTCAGAACCACTCCAGTAACTGTCCAGTTCTTTCCTCAGTGTTCCATAACAGCAAAAATCTTTGGATCAAACCTCCCCAATAAAGATCTGATAATTGGGTGGGACATCATGACTCAAATCTCTCAGCTTCGCATCATTCTTGGAAAAGGTCTTAGATATAGAGACCAATTCTCTGAGTTTGTTAATATTCAGAGACTCTTTTCCATTCAGATGAGTCTACTAGATCCAATCATGCAAAGGTTGTTAGAATCTTGTTCGGAATCGCATTCGGAATTCGCTCAAAAATGTTCCCATCCTTTATGAAAAAATCCAGAGTTCTTTGTTCGCCTTCTTTTTAAGAAAAATGAAGATATAAACCCAACCAAGGCGAGTCATACGGGAATGAAGCCAGAACATCTGGCTTTAGCTCAAAGGGAATGCTCAAAATTATTGCAACAAGGCCTTATTGAAATCTCTGATTCTCAATGGGCCTGCGAAGCCTTTTATGTCAATAAACGTGCTGAGCAAAACAGAGGGAAAATGAGACTGGTTATCAACTACCAACCTCTCAATCTTTTTCTCCAAGATGACAAGTTCCATTTACCATCCAGAGACTCTCTCTTTGCTAGTCTAACCAAGGCCCATATCTATTCCAAATTCGACCTTAAAGCCGGATTCTGGCAATTGGGCATTCACCCTAAAGATAGACCCAAACGGGATTCTGTATCCCGAACCAGCACTTCCAATGGAAAGTTCTCCCTTTTGGCTTAAAGTTAGCACCATCCCTTTTCCAAAAGGCCATGTGTAGTATTTTCCAACCAATTTTGTCAAGTGCAGCCGTATACATTGACGACATTCTGCTCTACAGTCCTGATGAGCAGTCACATTGTCAACTCCTTGAGCAATTTGCAGAAATCGTGAAGAAACATGGTATCATGCTTTCTCAAAGAAAGATGAATATCGCCCAGACAGAAATTGAATTTCTTGGTATGCACCTTAACAAAGGTACGTACTACCCAGGGCCACATATTGCTCAAGAATTATTGAAGTTTCCTGAAGATAAGTTCATGACAAAACAAGTTCAGCAATTTCTTGGGATAATCAATTATCTCAGGGATTTTGTCCCAAATATTGCAAAGCTCCTGATTCCTTTGCAATCCATGCTAAAGAAGAATCCCCCACCTTGGGAAAAACTCCAGACTAAAGCAGTCGCTGAGCTTAAAGAGATTATGTAGAATCTCCCACCATTACAAATACCATCAACAGGAAGAAGAATTCTTCAAACTGACGCCAGTGATGAATACTGGGCAGCCATCCTGTTCGAAGAAATTGATGGTAAGAGACACCTTTGTGCTCACAAAAGTGGAAAGTTTTCTCAAGCTGAAATGCATTACCACTTCACTTTCAAAGAAATCTTGGCAGTAAAAAATGGAATAAAAAAATTCAAGTTCCATCTCATCGGACATCACTTCCTAGTAGGATTAGACATGGCATCCTTCCCTCAGATGACCAAGTTTAAACAGAAGCAGATTCTAAATTCTCAGCTGCTTCGATGGGCTGAATGGTTTTCAAAATACCCTTTTGAAACCAAACATATTCCTGGAAAGAAAAATGTGCTTGCTGACTTCCTGTCTAGACCAAAGGCACCAGCTAAAATCAACATGTATATCAAGAGGCCTACCTTCCATATGCTCAATTATGGAGTGAAATACAAGATTGAGAAGATCAAAGATTTGTCCAGCTGGAAATATCCCCAGGAGATTATTCAACACATCCAGAATGACAATCTTGCTGAAAACCTAGAAAATCTCATGTGGCAATGCCACGCAGATCTATTAAGATTCAATGGAGGTTCGATTCTTTATCATTTTGGGTTAAATTTGAATTATCCATTCATTCATCCCCTTATCTGGAAGGAAGATGATTTCCCTGATCAACTCAAGACGTTATTATGGTACTTAACCAATAAGTACTTAATAGCTATTGAAATTCCAACCAGACGATTCATTGCCAACCTCACCAGGATATTTTTACTAGGAAGAAATGTTGAAAAAGAAAGTGATAAGAATCTCTTAGACTTTCTAAATTGGTTCAATCATCCTACTCACTGGAAACAACTCTTGGAAAAAGAACTGAGAACCACGACTCCAAATCCTGAAGTCCATACTATCCTGTTTTTCCGACGTCCATGGCATTTTTTCACAAATAATGGCACCATCATCGATACCCCACAGGAAATAGGAACCACATCTTACAAACCCCATCTGAATAGCAGAGAAGCCCGGATTCACAAATCTTATCCAAGATCCGTTAGATTTTGTGAACCCTAGTACCGAGAACTCCAGAGAATCTTGTGCCAAGAAAACAAAACTATTCCTGAAAATGTCTGGAATAATGTACCCACTACGTGGGATCATTATGACCTAGCACCAGGAGCTAAGGAAGCACTTGAGCAATACAGACAAGCTGCATCGTCTCAAGATCATGAAATGACAGGAACAGATGATATTGTCCAATTCACTCAGGACCCCTATGCACGCTTTGGAGGCCCTCTGTCCCAGGATCCCTACGAACGAGGACCTTTGTCCCTATTCCAAAAAATGGACACATCCTTTTATGCACAGCCATCCAACTGGCCTCAGCCAAGCATTCCGACCGACACTCAAGAAGATGACAACACAAACTGGGCTGAAGAAGAAGCATCTCATTGGGCTCATGAAGAAGCATCCTCATCACGAAGGCTGAGCCAAATCCTCTCACCTGAAGACCTTGAAGCCCTTGAACAAAAATATGAAGCACATCTCCTAAAAGACAGCTCAGATGACTCAGTCTGTAGCTATAATGCTCGTGACGGACGAGACCGCTAAAAAGCCGTTATCCGTATAATTTCACTGTAGCAAATCACTGTTTACTTTTACTGTAGCACTAGGCTAGGGAAGGTACTATTCACAGTATAGTCACTGTTCATAGTGTGCAAATAATTCCTTCCCGGAAGTTTACGGTGCCTTTGTTTGTATCCGGACCCATGAGCTTGGTCCTTGTTTGTGTCTTTGTGACCTCTTATCGTCTATAAAAGGCGAGGAGGGTGTAATGTGTTGGGCAGAGTCCCCTGAAGTAAAGAGTGTACTTTGAAAAATCTCTCAAAATCTCTCATGGCTTTCTAAATCCTTCTTCTTCTCCGGCCTGGTAGGATCCTTCAAGAAATGCAGCTTGGGTAGGTTAGAAACGATTCCATCCTGGCATCTCTGGGTGTTTCTAGGCTCTGAACTAAAGGGTTGAGTGGTTTTCTGCTAAAAGGCTGTCCCTGAAGGGCTTGAACGGGAGTTGTTCGCCCACTGTGGGAAGGTACGCTCATGAAAAGCATCATTATGAGCTATTTGGATGGCACTTCGGTTATCACAATGAATGACCGTTCCACCATTATGATGAACTCCCATGTCTTCTAGTAACCACTGTAACCATAATAATTCTGAAGTTGTACGGGCAAGGGCACGATATTCCGCTTTCATACTCGATCGAGCGATAGTAGTCTGTTTCTTACTCCACTAGGAAATAAGGGAGTTCCCTAAGAAAAAGCAATAGCCTATAGTAGAGCGACGATCAAGAGGATCACTAGCCCAATCAACATCAGAATAAGCTATTAACTCTAAGGATGAGTTAGCAGAAAAGTGAAGACCATGAAATAAGGTACCCTTGATATAACGAAGAATCTGAAGAACAGCAGCAAAGTAAGTCGTCCTCGACGCAGTCATGAATTGACTCACAATGTGAACAACATAAGCGATGTCAGGGCGGGTACCAGTGAGATAAACCAGACTGCCAACTAACTGTCGATAAAGTGTAGGGTTTGGAAGAGGAGTCTCATTTTTTTCATCAAATTTGGCATTATTCTCAATGGGAGTGGTAGCAGTCTTGTTATCAGTAAGTCCAGCTCGAGAAAGAAGATCAGTGGCATATTTCGCTTGAGAAAGATAATAGCCAGAAGAATCTGAAGCAACCTCCAATCCTAAAAAATAACTAAGCCGTCCAAGATCCTTCATTTTAAACTGTTGACTCAAATACAGCTGTAGTTTTGTAATGCCTTCGTGATCATTGCCAGTAATAACCATGTCATCCACATATAACAGTAGCAGAATACTCCCATGAGATGTTCGTTGAACAAATAGAGCGTTATCATAGGGACTGTATACAAATCCAAGGCGTTCCATAGTAGAACTAAACTTGGAATACCATGCACGAGGAGCCTGTTTTAGTCCATATAATGCTCAACGTAGACGACACACTTTACCAAGAGTATGAGTATATCCAGGAGGTGGCTCCATATATACTTCTTCAGTGAGATCTCTATTAAGGAATGCATTTTTGACATCCATTTGATATAGAGGCCATTGCTTAATAGCAGCAACAGCAAGAAGGCTACGAACAGAAGTAAGACGTGCAACTGGAGCAAACGTCTCATCATAATCAATGCCATACTCCTGGGTAAAGCCTTTTGCTACTAGTCGAGCTTTATAATGTTCCACTGTACCATCTGCCTTGGTTTTGATTTTGTACACTCATTTACAACCTATAGTCGACTTGTTAGAAGACAAATCAACCAAATCCCAAGTATGATAGTGTTCTAATGCTTGCAACTCATATGCCATTGCTCGCTGCCAAATAGGATTAGTACGAGCTTCTTTATATGTGCGAGGCTCGTGAAAAGAAGCAATTGTGGAATAACAGTGAAAATCACGAAGCCGAACAGAAGGTTGACTTACACAGGTGGAACGACGAACAGAAGAGGAAGGAACTTCCAAAGGTGGATCTGCGGATGGCACAGACATATCAGGAGCTGCTGAAGTGGGATTTCCAGAGATACTCGCATCAAGATTTGGAGAGGACAATTCTAAAGAGGAAGATGTAAGAGTGTCATCTTCAGGGAACAGTTCGATAGAAGGATTTGTGAAGAAACGAACATTTGGAACAGTGGGAGAAGATGCAAAAGAATGTAAAGATGAGAACATTTTATAAGGAAACATGGTGAGACACACGAAGTCGATTGGATATAGGGTCCCAACATCTATACCCTTTATGCTCAATGCCATAGCCAAGGAAACAACATAGATGAGCACAAGGTTCTAACTTCGTGCGTTCATTTGGAAGAAGATGCACAAAACATGCACCACCAAAAACTCGAAGTAGACTGTAATTAGGAATACTGTCATACAAGCGCTCATACGGAGAAATGTTACCGATAATAGGTGATGGAATATGATTAATAGTGTAGACAACAGTATGACAAGCCTCCCCCCAAAATTGTTCTGGACAAGATGTTGAGATTAGAAGAGTGCGTACGATATCTAAGATATGTTTGTGTTTACACTCTGCTTGACCATTTTGTTGGGAAGTTCCTGGACAAGAACGATGAATAATAGTACCGTTTGAAGAAAGAATTTTAAGAAACTCTCTGTCCTTATATCTCGAGAAAATTGTGTTTTGATCATGGCAACAAAATTGCCATAGATTTGGGCAAGTTCAGATCGATTTTTCATGAGATAAAGCCATGTATAACGTGAATAGTCATCAACAAAAATCACAAAATAACGAGAGCCTCCCATAGTGGGAGTAGGAGATGGTCCCCAAATATCCGAATGAATTAGATCAAAGGGAGTATAAGAGACAGATTCACTAATATTGAACGGTAAAGCATGATGTTTTCCTAACTTACAAGATAGACAATCAAAGATTTTATTGTCAACAGAACCTAGATGACCACTTGAAAGCAAATGACTTAAACGAGAAAAAGAAGGATGACCTAAACGAGAATGCCAAGTTTCAGATGAAACTGTGGCAGAATGAGTTGGGAAGCTTTAAGGAAACAAGCTCAAACAACCGTCCCACTTTACGGTATGTCCTAATTGTCTGTCTCGTCCTTGGATCCTGCACATGAAACCATTCGAAGAGAAATGAATATCAAAACCAAGCTCACATAGCTGACCCACAGATATCAAATTTAAAGAGAGGTTGGGAACCATAAAAGTATCGGGTAAGGACAAGGTTGGCGTTGAAACGTTCCCTATATGACTAACTATCATTTGAGAGTTATCAGCTGTGTGAATAATAGTTGTTTGTGAATTATATGATTTTGACTCAAATAAATTGGAATGGGAAGTCATATGATTACAACACGCAAAATCAAAGAACCATGAATCAGGAGTACCTAGAGTGACCGACAGAGCAGAATGACTAGAAGTACCAGTTTCTTGAAGAATGTAACAAAGTGTGGATCAAAGATCATCTAAAGATAGTGTGACTGATGAACTGTTAGAAGAATCCTCTATGACAGAAGCAGCAGTGGATGGGCGACGTGCAGTTGAACCTTTAAAACGGGATTGGTTATTTGTTCCTGTAGGTTGCTTGGATTGTAATTGATAACAGTTTGATGCACAATGACTAGGTCGACGACAGTGTGTACAATAAGGTTTGCGCCATGAGGATGAGCCTGAAGTAGCAAGTACTACCTCTGTAGGAGTGGAAACCAGTGGAGTAGCACGTTGTGCTTTTAAAGTCGCAAGGCAAGTTTCCTTAGTTAATAACTCTGAAACAACTACCTCAAAATGAGGTAAAGGATCCCGATGCAAAAGTGAGACTTGCACAGGTTCATACTCATCATTTAGAGCCATCAGAAATTGCATATCCCGCATATGATCACGATATTCAGCAAACTTACGAGCATCAATAGTTGAATCCCATGCTGGTTCAGATAAAGCAAGCTGGTCCCATACGGCATGCATGGAAGAAAGAAATTCATAAATAGACTGATCTGTCTCTTGACACGTGCGATGTAAGTTCCCTAATAGTTGATATTGATAAGCAATATCTGATGTGGAATAACGACCATCAAGAAGATCCCAGGCTTCCTTTGCTGTATTTAGACGACTGAACTGAAGTTTGATAGATGGAATCGAAGTATTTCGAAACCACATGAGTATATGGTGATTCTTGCTCTCCCACTCCTCCAATCGTTTAGCAAATCTATCATCATCCTCTTCGATGGCTTGACAAGGCTCGCGAAGACTTCCAGTGACATAACGCCAAAGCTTACGTCCCCTTAGAAAACTAGACATTTCTTGAGCCCATTTAATATAATTTGGTCCATTTAAGATGGTCTGAATAGGCATTGAGACTTCTAATTTGTCCATGATAGGCTATATACTAGTAAACTCAATCGATTATTGAATGAATTTGAGAAAAACTGATATTTGTAGAGCTGATATGAAGAAAATAAGGCTGAAAATAGACTAAGAACGTCGAAATACCTCAAGAACCGGTCTGGATATGCCAAGAACCGGTTGGAAAATGGCCAAACCAGTCGGAAAACCTTGAGAACCGTTCGGAAAATGGATGAACCGGTCAGGAAAGAGAGCTAACCGGTTGGAAAATGGCCGAACTGGTTGGAAAATAGCTTAATGGGTCGGAAAACGCTGTAAACCGGTTAGGTCAACATCGGTCAATGGATGTCAGCAACGAGGTCAACGGCTATCAGCGACGAAGATGACGTGGGCTGACATCACTGCTTATCAGGGACGTTGCACATGCAATGATGAAGTCACTGATGCACGCATAGGTCACGTGCGAGCTGTGGCGTGTGTACGTCACGCTTGCAGAGGGTTGATTGGCGCGTGAGGGCGCGTGGATCTCACACGTAGAGGCTTTGGGTGGCTCATGAGGGCGTGTGGATAACTTTTCGGTGACGTTCGTTGTTGTTCTGGACTCGTGGGAGAATGTAGAACTTGTCTATGGTGGTTTTCGGTTGAAAATTAGAAGAATTGTCTTCGAAAATTCCACCTGTAGTCGACGGCGTCGGTGGTCGTCGGTAGTCCTGTAGCACAGCGAAGCGTGGTGGCATGTGTGGCTTCTCTCTATGGTAGATGATGAATTTTCAAGGTGCTACGACAATAGCAACCACCTTCTCAAACAAAACCTCGCTTTGATACCATGATAGAATATAGTGGAAAATTGAATTTCTGTACATTGTAGTGTGTGTAATACTGATAATACAAGAGCCTATTTATAGGCTGTTCTAGGGATCTATCTAAAGTAATAAAATATTACAATACCATAATCAAATCAATTATAATCGATATGAAATCAATTCTAATCAATCAGGAAAATAAATATCTCTAACATCCTAAGATAAATATCTCTAACATTCAAAATGGGGTTCAACTGGGCTGAGTTTGACCATTTTAAAGTTCTAGGTCATGGAGTGTGTACCAACAGGGCACATGGTGGTTGAGAGTGAACAAGATGCCTACGATTTTCACAACAAATAGCTGAAGTAAGTAGGGTTCGATATGATTTATGTAGCGCCCTTCCTTTTATTGAGTGCTTTTTTATATTAGTAATAGTAAATATTACTTTGCGGATACTCAGTAATTTCACACATCGTAAAATTGGCTATCATTTACATCTTTTTTTCTTTTCAATGCTGATGGTTTTATGTGATGGGCTTAAGGCCCGTCCGCCCATATTGGGCCTAAAAGCCCGGCCCACAAGATTAGGGCCCATGGATGAAGGGGTACGTTTCATTTTTTGGAGGGACGTATATAGGGGGAGAGAGAGAGGGAGAACGCACCTTTTGGCAATTCTAACGTACGTTTTCTCTCCCTCTCTCCCTCCAAAAGAAAAAAGAGCGCAAACGGCGATGCTATCTTCCCTTCAAGGCCAATCGATGTCATCGGATCGAACTGGATCGGTTTTCTCTTCCTCTTATCGGCATTGGTGTTTAATCTGTGGCTAACAAGGTACGCTCGATTCCGTGGTGTGCTTTAGGATCGGTGATACATGTATTTCCCGGGCTTATCTTCCGCAATCGTTTTACGGATTCGATTTAGTGTCGAATCCGGTTTTTTGGGAATCCGACATTCCCAACATTGGTATTAGAGCCCTAGTTCATGTTTTCCCGACCCCTTTCATGTTTTTGATTGATTTTTCGCGAAAATATTCGGCCGGCACGGATCGGGGCGAAAAATCCCGACACCCGAGCACTGTTCGTCCATTTTTTCGAGTTTCTGTAAGTCGAAATCGATTTCTGAAGGCATAGGGTGAAAGGGCTCGTTGAGACGAATTCATCGATGGGTCGTGTGCCGCCGGGTGACGCCGGACGCACCCACACGCGCGGCCAGAAGCCACTGCGCGTGGGCGCGACGCGCCCGAAGCACTGGCTCGGCTAGCGCGTGCGCCACACGTGCCGGTCGGCGAATCGGCACGTGCGCGCCACCGTCCGGCGAACCGGCACGTGCCGGTCGGCGAACTGATGCGTGCTGACATCACCGTGACGTCACGGTAACCGCCGGGATGACATCATCGATGACGTCATCGCTGATGACCGTTGGCCGGCCGGTGACCCGACCCGACGGCGAAAACCGACCCGACCCGACCTGCATGGAAGCCTGGCGCATGCTACGCACGTGCCGGCTGACGTCTACGTGATGTCAGCCTGTGCACGCGTGCGGCACGTGCCGGTCGGTTCGTCTGACCCGGCCCGACAGGTCCAACTGATCCGACCACCGGTGACCTGACCGTTGACCCGTTGACCGAAAAAAAAAATAGGAATTTGTTTCTTTTTTCAATTATGTCTATGTGTGTTATATGTAATCCATTATTTATTCTGCATTTGTTGCATGAATCATGAAAAATTATGTATTTTCCCTTATGTACATTATGGATTATAAGTAATCCATTTTTAGTTCTGCATTTGTTGTAGGAACTATGATGCGTTATGCACGGATACCTGCAATCCCGAGAACGGTCGAGGGAAATGCAAGACTTAAAAGGCTGATGACAGAATTAGCTAATTATCGGTGGCATGATGGTGATTTAGTATCACATGTGGTCAAGGTTAATGAGATGATACAAGAAATCATCTGGAATGGTTATCTTATGCCGGATTTTGAGAAGGTGCCGGCTTTGATGAACACTCTTTCACCTGAATGACAAGCAGTGTTAGATCGGCTATGGGAGGTCAACGTGGTCCCGGGTTATAGGAGGCTAGTGGAAGCTTTTGTAAGAGAGTACTATAGGATTGAGTTAACCAAAACTTCAACCCTTAGATTGAGCGCCACATGGCGCAGAGTGAATGCGCCTTGGTGGCGACATGAAAGCTCTCCATAAGTTTTTCTATGGTTGGCAAATGTGCCTTCAAATTTCTCAGATATTTTGACTGATAGATTAGAATGGGCATTCCCTATTTATTTCTTAGATTAGTTTGGGATGTTTTTGGGTATGAATATCTCTTTCTATGTTGATATTTCTTCTTTGTATATATTACTCAGTATAGTGGATAGTTGTATTATGTGAAAGCATTATTATTCTATTGGATGTCAAATATTATTTGCTTTCTGTTATTGTTGACTGTTGTGGGTAATTAATAGAAGTTTTTGTAACTTCATAGAATTTATTTTGCATAAGACAATTATATTAGGATTTTTGGAGGATGATTGGAAATATAGTGACCTTTTGATTCTGAAACCTTACTTAAAATTGTTAATTGATATGATGGGTTTATGCAAAGTGGATGCATAAATGATAGGCATTAATTATTCGTGCATGTATGTCTGATGTGTTCAGATCGATGGTTTCAGCAACTAAGAACGTAATTGCTGATATGAACGGCAACAATTGTAAAATATTGAATATGAAGATTCAATATGTGCTGGAAAAACAAGAAGCACTAGAAGCTCTTGACTATGTTATGGAAGATCTTGAGGATGCCGTGCGCCACCTTGAGCTAGTAGAGGACCGCCTGACGGCATGTGAGCCGAAAATAGACATTTGTAATGCTGGTTCTAGCTCAGAAAGGGCTTTGAGCTCTAAGCGCAAGCGTATTGATTCGTTCAATATGTGGGAATGCAAAGGATCAAGTCTTTATTGCAAGAAATCAAGAGTTAACCAACACAAGAGAGGAAAACGTCCTCAAGTGAAGAAAATGTCAAGGGTGAGGTGTTACAATTGTGACAAGAAATGTCACTATGCTCGCAACTGTTGTGAGCCGAAAAAGGTAAACACCTCTTGTACATTTGAGAACTTTACTTATGTGTCAAGTTCTGCATTATTGGCTGAATCCAATCCTTTGTGGACTGTAGATTCAGAAGCGACAGACTATGTAGCGAAGGATAGAGAATCATTCGTGGAATTTCGACGATACAAACTAGAACTAAGTGGATCTATGTAGGAAATTACTCCAGAGATGAAGTTAAAGGGATTGGCACCTGCCAATTGAACATGGTGGACGCACCTTGTTCCTACATGATGTTCTATATGCTCCGGAAATTCGTCGAAATTTAGTGTCTGTCTTGGTGTTGGTTAAGCTTGGTTTTAGTGTGAACTTCCGTAATAGCGGTGTAGATTTGTATTTGAATACAAACTACTATGGTTGTGGTCACTTTTTGAATGGTTTTATTTTACTAAATGTTGACTGTGGTGATGTCAATATTTGTAATTCCCTTGTTTCACGTTTTCTACTTCATATGATAATGATGTGAATATGTGGCATGCTAGACTTGGTCATATTGGCCAACAACATATGAATAGACTAGCTAAAGAGGGCTTGTTGGGCAACATTGAAAAAGTCGATTTGCCCATATGTGAGCATTGCCTAGTAGGGAAAATGACAAGGAAACCATCTGGAAAATGTAAAAGAGCTGAATTTCCTTTGCATTTAATTCATTCTGATGTCTGTGGTCCAATGAATGTGAGAGGAAGGCATGAGGCTGTTTATTTCATCACTTTTATAGATGATTATACTCGATTCGGATATGTCTATTTGATTTCTCATAAATCTGAAGCATTAAGTTATTTCAAAAGGTTTATGAACTTGGTAGAAAATTAATTAGACAAGAAAATAAAAGTATTGAGATCCGATCGAGGTTGAGAATATTTATCTGATGAGTTCAAAAAATTATGTGATAAAAAAGGAATAGAAAAACAGTTGTCTATTCTATACACTCCTCAACAAAATGGTGTTGCAGAGAGAAGAAACAGAACCCTACTGGAAATGGTTAGGTCCATGATGGCGCATGCTAACTTACCTATAACTTTTTGGAGTGATGCGTTGTTAACTGCTGCCTATATACTTAACCGGGTGCCTTCCAAATCAGTTGCTTCCACTCCATATGAGTTATGGACAGGTAGAAAACCGGATTTAAGTTTTCTTAAGCCATGGGGTTGTGCTGCCTATACTCATGAGTCCTCTCACAAGTTTGGGAAATTGGGTCCCAAAGAAAAGAATAGTATTTTAATGAGATACTCCGAACACTCGAAAGGGTATGTGTTCATAGGTGAGCAGGAAAGTGGGAGTATAACTGAATTTGAATCACGGGATGTCACATTCTTAGTGGATGAATTTCCTAAGATTGGCGAAATAGGAGAAGATTACTCCCTATTTGAAACCTTGGATCAAGATAATGATATTAGTGGAGTTCGTCTAAGTGAGAGTAATATGAGAAGTGATGAATTGAATTCAACTCATTCTCAATTACAACCTCATGATGAGACGACATCATCATTATCTAATCCAAGTGGGAGCATAATGGGGAATGATGTGCAAAGTGTACAATCTCCCATACGGCGAAAAAGTCGCCAAAGTATTCCCCGTCGACGTTTTGACATTGAAGGGGAAACTTTTATGATTGCTCCACAAGATGAGGATGAGCCAATAAATATTAATGAGGCTCTGAATTGCCCTAGTAAGGAGAAATTGATTCATGCAATGGAAGAGGAAATGAAGTTAATGAAATCAAACCAAGTCTGGGAACTAGTTGATCTTCCAAAAGGACGCAAAGCTATTGGGAATAAGTGGGTTCTCAAAATAAAGCGAAAAGCTGATGGCTCGATAGAAAGGCATAAGGCTCGCCTTGTGGCGAAGGGGTATAATCAACAGGAAGGAATTGATTATGAAGAAACATTTTCTCCTGTAGTGAGATTTACCTTGATTTGCATTATTCTGGCAATAGTGGCTAGTATGGATCTTGAGTTACATCAAATGGATGTAAAGACTGCTTTCCTCAATGGAGAATTAGATGAAGAAATATATATGGAATAATTCTGCTGGTTTCATAGTGAAAGGCCAAGAAGGAAAGGTATGTCGACTTTTGAGGTCAATATATGTCCTTAAGCAGTCGTCAAGATAATGGTATATATGTTTTCATAATGCCATAATGGCATATGACTTTACAATGATAGATGAGGATCATTGTGTATATATTAAAAGATCCAAAGATCAATTTGTGATCGTATCATTATATGTTGATGATATACTAATTGTCGGAAGTAATATGGAGTTTGTTAATACTGTGAAGAATTGGTTATCTTCCAACTTTGAGATGAAAGACATGGGTGATGTTGCATACATTCTTGGAGTTAAGATTTCAAGATTGTAAACCCATAGAAACTCGTATTACAAAAGGCGAGGGATTGAGCCACAGATTGTGTCTAAGGACTCCATAAGAGAAGGAACAAATGAAACATGTTCCTTATTCTAGTGCTGTTGGAAGCTTTATGTACACTATGATGTGTACAAGACCTGACATATGTTTTGCAGTTGAAATGGTGAGTAGGTACCAATCTAATCTAGGTCAAGCACGTTGAAAAGCCGTTAAGATAATACTAAGGTATCTAAAGGGAACTACTGATTATACGTTGAGTTATTAAGGAAATGATCTGCAACTCTAAGACTATTCTGATGTTGATTATGGAGGAGATTTAGATGAAAGAAAATCTACATCTGGCTTTGTTTTCTTACCGAATAATGGCACCATATGTTGGAGCAGTAAGAAACAAAAGTGTATAGCCTTGTCCACGATGTAAGTTGTGTTCGTGGCATTATCAGAAGCAGTATAAGAAGGTATTTGGCTTAAGAGATTTTTTGGATCATTTAGGTGTTATTAGAAGTGCTGCAGATTAATTGTTGGTTAACTGTGATAGCCAAGCAGCAAAAGTGTACACCAAAGATCCAAAATATCATGACAAGACCAAACCTATAGATACCAAGTATAACTTTTGTCAAAGATATGATTGCACGAAAAGATGTGAACTTACAGTACATATTACGCATAGAATGGTAGCAGATCCTATGATAAAGCCAATACCTAGAGATGTGTTTTGTGGCCATATGAAATCTCTAGATTGCGTAGAGCCTGATGTACTGGATTGTAATTTCCCTGAAGTGTTCATATTTGATGAATTTGTGTTTTTCATCATTAATGCCTATGAAACTTTGTTTGATCTTTATGCATCTTAATGCTCAGTGCATTACTTTAAGTTGAGAAAGTATGTCGGACAGATATAAGATTAGCCCACTTACACGGGTAATCGCCTCTATTTACTGTTTGATAAATAGAGATGAGACTGTTTTTAAGCTTATTATCTAGGTGATAATCGAGAGCTCAAGCTTAAAATACGTATGTCGCCTTAACTGAGTGTTAAGATGAGGACATAATATTTACTGTGTCCGAAAGTAAAATACCCAACATATTTTACTTTATCTGTCTATGATGCCAGATGTGAGTTCTGATGAATTTTGTGAATGAGTAGATACGTGAACTCAAGTTAGACATTGGGTATGTTTGAACTATCATTTGTATGGTATTGAAAGGTATAAACATACGCTCCATGGGGAATGAGTTAATACCATAATACGTATTTCATACTACGTATGTATGAAACAACCAATAAGAGTGGCAAAAGTTTGATCTCAACTTTTATGTCGTGTGAGACTCTTGAGGAAAAGAGTTCCTCAATTTTTTTAGTCCCCTCATGACTCTTACTTATTTTCAAGATTTCTATTTAGTGTTTGCTATCTTAGGATGTTGCCAATGGTCATGAGTTGATTCGATCTAATGGGACATTTCTAGAAAAGCAAGCTAAACTGAAATTGAGAGTTTGAAGGAAAGAGGAAGATCGAATTTGGAGAATCACATTGTAGTTTTGTATTCTTTGGTTAACCAATTATGATTTGTCTTTGGGATAATCATAATTGTGAGTATAATATATATATATATATATATATATATATATATATATATATATCATTGTTTAAAAGAGATCAAGAGAGATATAAATGTGATCGATCGATCTATGGTACTGCATACTAAATCTACTCAGAGTGTGATGCCCATTATGAGCTGCTATATATTCCTAACAGATGTATAGCAACGAGCTCTCAAAGTATCTTTGGTCGCACGAATTATTCACCGGTATGAATGTTGAAGAGAGGTAAAGAGAATCCTGTTCGGCCCACCATGTGCGAGTGGGAGATGATGGTTTTATGTGATGGGCTTAAGGCCCGTCCGCCCATGTTGGGCCTAAAAGCCCGGCCCACAAGATTAGGGCCCATGGATGAAGGGGTACGTTTCATTTTTTGGAGGGACGTATATAAGGGAGGAGAGAGAGGGAGAACGCACCTTTTGGCAATTCTAACATACGTTTTCTCTCCCTCTCTCCCTCCAAAAGAAAAAAGAGCGCAAACGGCGACGCTATCTTCCCTTCAAGGCCAATCAATGTCATCGAATCGAACTGGATCGGTTTTCTCTACCTCTTATCGGAATTGGTGTTTAATCTGTGGCTAACAAAGTACGCTCGATTCCGTGGTGTGCTTTAGGATCGGTGATACATGTATTTCCCGGGCTTATCTTCCGCATTCGTTTTAGGGATTCGATTTAGTGTTGAATCCGATTTTTTGGGAATCCGACATTCCCAACAAATGCAAATTGAATGTAGCTCAACAGACAATGTGCAAAATCCCACAATTTTCTGAAGAAGAGAAGAAGAATTGGATCAGATTCTCCATGGTGGATCAAACTGTTAAGAATGATGAAATTGAGAAGACGATTTTTGAGATTTCCTTTTGTTGCTTCGTGATGCAAAAAGTTGAAGAGTTTTACAGGCAATGCGATCCTGATTAGCTTTTCATTTCTTCTGCCTCGTGGGGTTGTGGTTTTACTAAATTTTTGTGTCGTGAATTTGTTCGTTGATAGGAATTAGCCGTACCGCTACTTTTTATTTTTTTGCTGATGCGACCTATAGTAACTTGAATTTGGAGACTTTGTTATACGTGTTTCGAGTGAGTTTCCCTTTGCAAATGCATGACAGGCAAAAAAGGAAAGGGGAGTTTGAGCTTTTTGTTTGGTCTGTTACTTGATTTCATGCAGTGTGTTCGCTAACATAACATGAAGACGTGTATTCTCAAGAAACTTCTCACTAGCGTTCTTATGTTTCTCTAATTTCCCACCTCTGCAAAGTGACTCTTTTTGGATTTTCAATTTGCTTTGGATCATTTGAATTCTGCAGCTTCCCTTTTCTTTGTTGTGAGACTACTGGGGATAGTTGTTTCCCTGGACTTTAATGTGGAATCATTTTAACGAAGAGTCCGTTTAAACATAGAAGATCAGTTCCAGCAATTCATAACCCCTTGCATTTGTAGTTTCATAGCAATGACGACGACCAATTTTGGCATTAAATGTCTTAAAACATCTTCTTTCTTTCAGTTGTTACTTACTGGTGAGCAGATAAAAACTTATTTTGCCACTTATTTACTTGTAGAGTTGCTCTCAGTTGAAATATTTAAGCTGTAAGGAGGCTAAGCGGTACACCTGTATCTCTAGTTTTCTGATAAGCGATGCAATGACAAAACCAGCCAATATATAACCCTTGTTGGCAAAACCCTTGATTGATAAAGCTTTTCCCAGGTTATTTCTATATGATGCTGTTTCCTTTTAAGAATCGGCAATATTACTTCTTTCTCGCTAATACATTCCAACCAATAAAGAACCATACGTTGGGGCAGAGTAACTCCTGTCGCTCCTCTTACATGACAAATATTGACTCAAGAATTCAAACGGACATCTGTTCTGGACAAGTTAAGATACATTGTTTTATTGCTTGTACTAAATGCTGCAACTCTAACGTGTCGTTTGATTGCTCACTCTTGAATTTAGCTATGACTCATTGGCCCCCCACTGTATTTATTGTTGGTCATCAAAATGTTCTGTGAAAATAAACAACATAAGCTAGGCCTGTGCATCTTCTGTAAAATAATGTGCTTTATCCGCTACTTGAATCTGAGGATGATTTTTTAATGGTTCTTATAAGCTAAAAGAATCTGATGCTTTCTGTTTATGAAACTTGGATGGACTGCAGAACATGTTATTTGATGCGGCAACTCATTAGAAGGGAGGGATATACTATCAACAATACCATTCGATTCCGTTTTCTGTATCTAGATTTTGTTGAGCCCTTTTTTATTTTTATTTTTTAAATCATTGTGCTTTCTGGACGTTTTCTTGTTTATCTACATGACCCAACTAGTAATTTCAATCTTCCGATGTACTTGTACATGTTCTGTTTGGTCTTCTGTATAACTCCTCCTCCGCTTTAGAGAAGGAGAAGATTTGCCTTTACGGATTTCCAAGTGAGCAGTGGGAAGTCAACATACCTACGGAAGATGTGCCACTTGGGCCTCTAGAACTTGCCCTCGGCATCATTTTTGCCAGAGATGGGATGCAAGAGAAGGACTGGTTGTCGTTGGTTGCAGTTCCATTGACACATGGCTACTTCTTGTTAGAAATTTGCGGAAAATTAAGATCCTGATTATCAGGATCGAATGCGGAAGCGTGTAAAATTCTGTGCTAACCTCCAGCCATTGATGAAGTCAAGAATAGAGTGCCTGTCGAACCACCACAAGGAGGAGGAGGAGGAGGACGCGCGGGCGCCGGGGGAGGATGGGGTGCTGGGCTGCGACTAGTTTTGGATGTACAAGTTTAAGGTGCGAAAGTGCGCCTGAGGGAGGGCCGAGACGTCGCCGCGGTATGGGCAACTCGGCGGTGGAGGCGGGCTCTTTGATCTGTGGGAGTCTCACCGTCGCTGCGAGGAGGAGCCCTCGATGGAAAGGGTCGAGTCCGGGAGAGATTTGAGGGCTAAGATGTACGCCAAGCTCAGCAAGGAGAACTCCCTCGACGGCGCCGACCTTGTCGGGTCAAGTTCCGGTCCGGACGTGGGTTGGGTCTTTGAGCTGGTAATGTGAAGGCCGAAGAAGCAGCTTCGAGTCCTCCCCGAGTCGACTCGGAGCTCGAATTTTGTTTGGGTCGAAAGAAGTGATTTTTTGGGGCTGGTGGGCGGTGTTCAGCAATCGGGTGGCCTGTTGATTAATCTCTGACTCGGATGTGTGAATATATCTCGTGTTCATTTCCATTGTTGATGATGATTACCTTCCTCCTTCTTCTCAAGGTGTAAATATTGGCTGGCGGGAGAGATTTCAAGTCTCTGTTTTGTGGTCCGATGACTTTCCAGTTCCCTCTCTTTGTAAATGAAGTTTCAGTAATCATTCTTCAAATATTCGCAATGCAACTGCAGATTTCTGTATAGGAAGAAACAAGAACGTGGAAGTTCGATCTGGGGTTGGCTTTTTGGGGCTTGTATTGTTGATTATCGTTTTTTGGTCAAGTCCTTGAAATCTCTGTATCGTCTCATTTTCTCGGATTATAAATGCTAATCTCCCTTTCAAGAGTGCTCTGTTCTTTTACTCTGCTCTTGGCTCTGTTCATGCTTTCTTCCTTGTTCGGACTACAGTGAGAGGAATCAGTCACATCATTAGCACAGTGATTACGAGATCAAGAGTGGGGATTAAAGAAACATATCTCTCCATCCGACTCTGTCCCCAGCATGCGGAAAGACCGGTTCGGCACCCGGGTTTATCTTCCAACTCCGTTTAACAGATAAAGAAAAACCAGATGAGGTTCTTGATGTGGACGGGTTTGAGTTGAGTTGATAAGAGCGGACGATCCCCGTCCTTATCTGCTAAAGCTTTTTCTCGCCTTTTCCCGGTTTTGAAAAATGGAAGATTTGATCACAGTAATCAGGAGATCTTCTTTTGTCGTGCCACTTGCGTTTTGACTGGAGTGTGTTGATGATGATGATGATGATGAATTAGGTAGGGGAATGGGACAAGACATGGTCAAGCAGCGACCGTGTAGCATTGGCTCCCCCACCTCGCGAAACGGTCTGCTCTGCGTTATCTTATGTACATTGGTTAATCTCGTCGTTTGAAATGGGTTTGTAATTTGAATTCAATTGGATTGTGTTTTAGAATCCGAGTGACTCGTCGTTTGAAATGGGTTGGTAATTTGAATTCAATTGGATTGTGTTTTAAAATCCGAGTGACTTGATTGTTAATTCTCATGTTCAAGTCGAAAATGTAATCTTATGAATTGATGCATATCCATAAAAAGTGAAAGCTCGATTTAAAACTCAATACTTGGATCAAGTTGAATCAATGAATTCGAGTCAAGCTAGCGTGTTAAATGAGTTGGCTTGACTGAGTATTGATTGCTTGACTTGCTTTGATTGCAATTTTAATTTTCCCAAATTTTGGTTCAATGTGACAAAATTGAACTGGAAATTTTTTTCCCCATTTTCCAAGAAAAAGAGAGCCATGTATTTTTTCGCTAAAATTTGCCTCAACGACGAAAATCCCTCATGCATGGTTCTTCGATTTTATTAAGAAGGATAAGTTTTGTAGCGATTCCTTATAGGAAGTATCGCAAGTGTACTAGGAAATCAATGATATACTTTAAAATGGAGATACAATATTGGAACTCATGCAAACACTCGTATTTATAGAGTGTTGGGAAGGCATGAGGTTCCCGCTCGCCAATGAGCCTCCAAAGGGTTCTTATAGCTTTAATTTATACTATATTGATAATTTTGGTTTGAGCCCATGAATAATTTACTTGTGATATATAATTTTTCTCTTGCAATTGAGGGTTGAAATGGGATGTGCTAATTATAGTTGAATTCTCTATTGAATTCTACCGGATGTGGCCTTAATTTATTATGAATTGGAATAAATCTTATATTTTGATTTCCCTTTCTTACATTTATTCTCTATTTCGTTGTGTTTGAACGCATAACCCTAACATAGTTTTCATAGCATAATTGCCTATGATTAGTTCTTAAACAATTTTAATCATGCCTTCACATCTTCGTATCTTCATGTCACCATGACTTCTCATCTTCGGGTGGTTGCTAAATTTTGATAAATGCTTAGCTTCCTAACTCTATCTACAGTTACAAGAAGTTACAACAACACTTATCGACAAGAAGCTTAGGTAGTGCATGGGAACATTTTTGTTCCTCTATTATTTTGTTCTTTTGCTCTTTGGAACAAAAAAAGCATAGAAATCCATTTGGTAAGGTCAACCGATTTTTCTATTCCCTATAATAGAAAAATAACCGGGGAATAGATTTGGAAAAGAAATAAGAAGTTAAAAAAAAAAGTAGCTTTTTATTATTGAGAACAATTTCTAAAAATAAGTCATTTTTTTATTTTATCTTTTTCTTCCTTGCCGCTCCCTATAGGTTGCCATTTGTCGGCTAGTCGCCTCTCACGACTGTCGGCTGCCGCCGCCACTGCCACTGTCGCTACCAACCGTCAATGCTCGCTGTAGCCAACCTGCTGCTAACCTTCGGTCGGCGGCGGTTGTTGATGGTGATAGTGGGCTATGGGTGGCGAGTGGATGGTGGCGACGGCGATCAAACGCGTTTTTTTTTTTTTTTTTTTTTTTTTTGTGGATTGTACCAAACGCATTTTTATTCTTTTTTTATTCCGATAATAAAAATTTTATATAGTTACTAAACTCATTGTTTTACTCAGAAATTATTCCGAGGAATGGCAATAGAAAAGAATTATTTTTCGAAAAGAAATTGTTCCCCTAAATAGAAATGTTACCATTTGCACCCTTAAATATAAAAAAATATTACTACTCAATAAGCATGGGTCCAGGGTAGAATCGAGAATTTCTATTAAAACCTATTTGTTCTAGGTTCCCACCATTATCGATCTGATTCCTAATTCAGAATAAATAAATAAATAAAAACGTTACGATGTGGTTTGGTTCTCGATTCTTGGGTAAGAACAAAATTGTGAATCGAAGAGCTGATCGGGAACTAGGAATTGATGAAGTGGAATGAGTATATGTGGTTTAACTTAATTTAATAAGTGATTAACTATGTTGTTGTTTCTTTAGATTTCGGGTGATTAAAATTTGGAGACATTTTTTTTTTTTTTTTTTTTTTTATGGACAATAGAAGGCTAAAGTTCTATAATTTAAGTTTTATGTTACTTGTTATGAACTTTTGATTACTTATTTTATTTTGTGTGTTCATTTGTTTATGGATTGTTGTTATTGACAAATGGAAATTTTTATTGTTACGTTCACTTTCATTTTGCTTAATTAAAAATAAAATAAAAAAGAAGAAGAAAGAAATGAAACAAAAACTGACCGATTCCCGTGTAAACTCTAGAACCAACATGAGAATCGACTGACAAGATAGGTTCTAGGGTACGTAGGTTCCGGATTCAAAAAACTGAGGAACTGGTTCTAATGACCTGGAGCAATCCTAAAATCATTCACCCCTAGTTACATGTCAATGATTTCATCTCAAGACACCAAATTTTGTTGTCAATAACTTCCTTGGTTATTCATGCTCTTCAAGCTATCCACATTTATCTAAAGGGGCTTAAATATATGAAAATATTTCTACTCATCAAGTTGTCAACTGTTCTTTTCATCGATGACTTTTGCTCTTTACCAATTTCTATTCTTATCAAGTAAGTCTTATCATTTTTTAGTGTAAACACACAGTTGTATCTATAAAGTGATTTATGCGATTAGTATTCTAAACTTGTAAATGATGAAAGGATGACTTGTTCTCACCTTTCTCTTTAAACGACATTCAAAGGGGGTAGTAGAGAGAGACATGCCATGTGGGGACAAGCCTTCAATTTCAAGATTCAATAAAGAATCAAGGAAAAGGCCGACAAAGTAGGTGGCAGTTCCAAGATCTTGGGTTAATCTTTAATCCTTCTCCCATCAAACTCACCAAACCAAAGGCCCTAAAAAGCAATATACGTGCACCCGTACCCTCCTAAAGATGTCCCGATACAGCTTAATTTCTCGCACTTCTCGCATAAATGTCTCACTGCACAAAAACTTTTGTATGTCTTTTGTGTAAGACGATCAATTGAGATTTGTTCTCTCACGAACTCTCCTCGGTTATCGGTATTTGAGAATTTGGTACTCGGGAACTTATGAAAGTGTCAACATCTTTACTTGCTCGACGTACATAATTATGCGCTTCTACCTAACTTTATTTATTTATTTATTTATTTATTTTTTCAATCACTCGTTAATTGAGTGATCTTTTGAAGAATATAATTCCTGTGGAGCCGAAGAGATCAAGGGCGCTGGCTTGAATTCCGAGGTACAGTCAATTGGAGTTTCTTTTTCATAGTGGGGACGAATCATTATCAGCCGGAGGAAACTGAGCGAAGAAACATTATCAAAGCAAAAGAACAGGATGCCGTGTCTAACCAAATATAGTCACGATTTTGCGGCTCGAATCGATGCTACGAGTGCGTAAAGCTAGAGGACGATATCCAATCCGTGATCGCATTATTTCCTTCATCAAGGCAGCTGAATGGCAGCGTCCAAAACGTGTGATGGCCCCAGTCGCCTTCCTTCTCGAGAAAGCAAAAACACGAAGAAGACGAAGAAGAATCAAATTCAAACGCCACCAACAGCCGAGACGAGTCCAAATCGTGGGAGGGCATCGCACGTCCGCGGGCGGTGGTTAGGCGACAATATCCAAAGCTGCTGTCAACTCAGCGGGTACCAATATTATGGATAAGGAGTCGTGACCACCTCGCTCCCGTCCCTTTCATGGGACTACAAACGCCTTTGTCGTTTTTGGACGGCATTCTCTCTCCTTTCCACGACACTTGCGATAAATCTATTAAAATCTTAAGATAAAATTGGATAAATGTGACATGCACATAGTATCTTAATATTTTTTTTACGACACGAAATTTAGTTTAGGGTGAAATGCGATGAGAATGCATCAATTTAAGATTTTTTATGACTTTGATCTTATGTAATTATTTATGAATCGTTTGATTTTATTGAAAACTTTTTTTTATTGGTTTTTTGTTTGGAAATTTTGTGGTGCTCCTCTCTTGAATTCCTATTCAGCTCTTCATTTTCCAAGTTGCTGTCCATTGAAGCGAACACCTTCAACGGCCACGTTGGAGATTTGGGATTCGGATAGGATCAAGAAAACCCCCAGGAGCATATCTCGAGTGGGGTTCTGAATTTTCCTATTCTCAGATTTCATTTTTCTTATCTAATCTCGATTGCATATCTTGATTAGAGAGTCTCAAAGATTGATTGACTTTGAAGCTAGCAAATGATTGATGGACATGTCGAGAGTTTCATGTGATGTTTACACGTGGGGATTTTATCATTCTCTTGGATAGATATCATGTGGAACCCATGTATTATTTTATATATTGGGCCTGGATTTTTATGTTTATGTTGGAAAAATATTGGTTACGAGAGTTCTCTTCTCGTTTTTGCTATCTCGAGGACTGGGAGGAGAGAGGTTGTTGTTGCATCTTTGTAGGAGGGGGCCAGATCTCTGAATTTTGTAAAGGAAACCATCAATGAGGTGGGGGATGAACATGGAGTGTGTGGTTTGCCTCCAAAATGGCCATGGCTTTGTCTTGAATGGACCTAGTTGTGAAATTGATTTGATTGAATGAGATGGGATAGGACTAGGGTAGGATAACGTTATGCAAATCAAAATGTTAAGGATATGAATTTGACGTGTCAAAAAAAAAAGATTACTAAAATATGTCACTAATTGTAAGTATGATGGATAAGGAAGTGGCTTATGTTCAAATTTAGAAACCCAACAAATTCGAGGTATTATTTAGTGGGCTAATAACGAGCATACAAAATTTACAATCAATAACTTTGTATTTTAAAGTACCTATAATATAATTAAGAAAAAAAACACTATTGGACACCAGCTGAATGAAAGATTGGCAATATGTTATGATATCTCAAGAAATATAATATAGCTATTTTGACATACAATATTTACTCAGGATAGTATTGTGATTGGAATATACGTCTTTAAAGAGAACAATATTGATGCTTTGGACTGTAGATCATAGAGAAATTGACTTTCCAAAAGAGTTTTCCATCGAGTCATTTGATCTCGACATTACTAACCCATCTTTGATGAAATCGAGAGAAGGAGAGATGTGGTAGGGCTAGATCTATCGTCTAGAGGGGGTGAATATGTGACAATGTGGAATTGAAATAAATTAAGATTATTGCGAGAGGACAACGTTTGGAGACAAGCTATGCAGTGCTAAGATCTTTTCAATGTGCAACAATCTATCACAAAATATAAGCAAGAGATAAAAGGGATAGAAAAATTGCACACAACAAGTTTCTAGTGGTTTGGTATTGACAAATTTACGTCTACTCTCCCATGCTGATAGCTTATCAGTTAGACTTCACTATGATGAATCGATAAGAAGTTACAAGGACTGAGTATTCACTATTCAAACTCGTGTGAAAGATAATCTATTCTCCCATGCATGATCTCTAAGAAATTACAAACTATAGCTCACAAAAGACAAATGTATTTAAGCAAAAGACTATGTTGAATTTTGGAATTCAAAACTTTGATATTCTCTTGGCATCCTTTAGCATTACAAGTTTCTTTTGTAGTCCTCAATGTCCAAGTTGATTGTTGGACCCAAGCTCTAAGGATCATTCATCTAATCAATCCGTTGAACTTGAATGTTGAAGAAGATCTAATTGCTTATTGCTAAGAATGAAGTTTCGAAAGATCTACTGTCCATACAGCAGATAGGGTTTCCATAAGTTGAATCATTCCTTTAGAGAACATTCCGTCTACAATTGATTGTCTTGTTGATAGATTGAGATATTCCAAATAAGTAATAATGTATTTAATATCTTCAATATCTTCATTTCAAACAATCGGTATTTATAAGGTAATGAATCTATGCTAATTTTCTAGCCATAAGCACAATGATTCATAGTTGAACTAATATCCTTAATTCGTTGAGATTGAATATTAAGGATTCAATGCATCCTTGAGTTTGATAAGTAAATTCTGATGATACATATCAAAGTTTCCACCTAGAAAAGCTTACCATCGAAATCAAAGGACAACTAAGAAATATTTTGTCAATCTTCAAAATTAATTAGGGAGTTTTCCTCGACAAGACGATCCCCGATAATCAACCAAAATACCACTCAATGCAAATCCACAAAAGAAATGTCATGTAGATCTATGAAGCACCGATACTTTTCAGGACTTTTCGTGATGTGTAGGACACTCCAACATGTATCCAATACTTTTCAACATTTTTCAGCCCTCGGTTAATATGTGTCGAAAAATCTGACACCCGGTCAACTCTTCCAATATTCTTCGACACTCAAGTCTGGAATTTCGACATGCGAGTTCGAAATTTCGACAAGCATCGGGTCAATCATAAAAATTTTCAAAAAATGAGGGATCAAAATGTAAGTATGTAAAAAAATAAAAACTAATAATAACAAAAGGAGCCAAAAATGAATTTACACTAAAAACATTAATTTACCATTTGTTAATATCATTCATAGTTTATTTGACAAATTCAACTCCATTCAAATTGTCCATAAAACTTAAAGGTAAAAAAAAAAAAAAAAAAAAGCTATCGACATTCTAGACTTGGGTGTCAAAGCATGTTAGAAGAGACTTGATTAAAATAATCATGAAAATGATAATTTAGCATGTATATATAAAAATATACATTTAATACACAACGTGTCTCGACATGTCGGAATTCTCTAATTTTTTAAAAATAAAGTGTCGGCATGTCATGTTGTGTCATGTCGTGTATTGATATTGATATCGGTGTTGGTGCTACTTAGATGTAGATTCAATGCAGGCTTCTAATTGCACCATGCTGTTGTTCTTAGATTTGGCCATTTTGGAACTGACATGCCGTGCTCTACAAATCGACGATGTGGTCTATCATGCGCATTACAAGCGGACGCAATCGATACTCATGCTTTTCAGTTTGTATTGCTAATTTAGGTGGGTAAACAAGAAGATGCAACATGGGCGTTGACCGTTAAAAATGGGAACTTCTGCTCGTTGTACGTCGTGCACTGGACAGAAGAACTATTCATGTGAACAGGCTAATCGAAGCACTTGGGTTCTTAACTAGTAGTCCAACAAGGTCGGGCTTTCTCTGCTAAAGCAGCTGTTCAAGCCCATGTAGCATGGAAGATGTCATGTTTTAGACACGGACTTTCTTTCAGGTCGTCCTGCTTCTCTCCATATAAGCAATAAGAGATCTCTATTCTCTATCGTCGCCAAAGCGAAGGGATAGAAAATGTATGTAATTGAGTTGTTTTCACTTACCATACTTCAATGTTCTCTGCTCATAAATTTTAGTTTCTCATGGGGAGATACTTCTGATCGAGTTTATGAAAAAGTTTCCTTTTTTTTTGGGTGAAATGTAAATTTATATGGGTCATTGACATGACATGAAGAGGAGTAATGCCACATAAAACCGTCTTCAGCTTCTCTAGAAGCTTTGTGAGCGAGTGGAGAGGATCAAGGTGAGCAAAGAATGCAACTGCCTAATTATGGGCAAAACTAGAAGGGCACAAATGCATTTCTCACGAATTTCATGGATTAATTTGGTTTCTTGCGGATTGAGTTCGTCTTCAGGCAAAACGAATGCAACCCATTTCAAAACTACTTCATGCACTTCTCCTATATGATTTTCTGCTTGATGTTTCTTTAGAGTTTTTGAGATTTTTCGTCCTTTTCTAGATTTTTACTTGTTGAAGTTTTGACAATAACCTTTTATATTATAAATGCAAAATGACAATGTTTTGTTGCTTACGTGGCTAAATAAGTAATACAAAAATTAATTAAATTAATTTTAAAATCAGATTTTACAAAAGAAAAAAAAAAAAAGAAGATGAATAGCGATTGAGGGCTCAACCCTTTTCGCCATTGCCTCCTAGCCCTCGCCAGGAAGGGTTGGTGACAGTGTCGGCCGCCGTCGCCGACCCCCGGTGACTGTGGGGAGGCGACGACGGCAAAGTTAAGCCCTCAGTCTCTGTTCACCTTCTTCCTTTTCCTTATTTATTTATAAATTTGATTGTAAATTTAATTTAATTAATTTTTAAATTCAAATTCAAATATGTACCAAAACGACATCATTTTTGCATTTCTTTGCTGAGTCAGCTCTCCACGCGAGTCACGTAGGTGAGCAAAATTAATAAAAAGTTGCTACGTAGGATTTCCGGCGGGGTTTGTCGGAGGTAACACTCAAATATCCCATTTTTATAAAAAAAAGTAATACTTAAGTATTCCTTCCTAATTTTTGATATTTAAGTGTCTCTTTGAGTTAAGTTTTGACACTTAAACTATTCTTTTCTTTATATCTAGAGAAGATCACCGCCTAGTGAAGCGGCAAAAGTTTTGTGGTGCAAGCTCTCCTTCAAAGTGTGTCTTCCTGTCCCATACATCATGCTCTCAGTCTTGACAAGTCAAAAGTACAGATATGGCGTGTATGCCTTATGCCATCACCCTCTGCCACGTCCAACTCATGTGTTAAATGTTGGGCCCACACACTTGTCTTCGTGCATGCTATATTCTCCTTTGTGTTGCCAGCTTCTTTCCTTGATCAACGTGGGCTTCTTGAAGACACCTATCTTTGGCAGTTTGAGAGCTTCATGCATCGTGCTTACTCTAGGCCAAAAACCTAATAAAAAAACAAAATCAATTTTACTTATTTTCTAACAAGGGGAAGGATAGTGCAGTCAGACAGCAAGGACCCCGGCCCTCCTTCCGAATTTCAGCGGAAAGACGGCCCTCGCCCAAATATGAGGCGAAGGTCGGTGGCCTTCGTTGGTTCCATCTGTAGTATGTTGGAGAAAGATCAAAGAGGGCGGCGGTGATGGACTGTCGGGCGGTGGAAGTCGCAAAGCTTGGGGACTCGGAGAAGCACGGGTTCGTGGACAACTTGTTGAAGAAGATCGAAGTGGACGATCTTCTGTAAGAATTATTGTGGCCCGTATTATGTGATTTATTATATGGTTTAATAATTATTGAAATGCTATAATTAATTATTGGTTACGAGAAGGTACGACTCTAATAAAACGAAAGGGTATATCACTTTGATGGAAAGCACCTTTTCAATGAACGTATAAATAGAGTCCGGTCCTCTCTCCACCCATATATGAACAACAATAACAGAAAGAACGTATTCTCTCCTCCATCAATTGAATACATTAAGGTTTAGTGGGTTAAGGGAGAGAAATCGGATTTCTCCTTTTGATTCGAGATCATTGGGTTTTCTACAACGATCGTCGTCAAGCGTAGCACTATGGATAAAGGTTTGTCTGAATCTATTTGTGAAAATCATGAAGATCAAAGATCATTAAATTTGTTATGAATTTCCGCATTAAGTTTTATATTATATGAATTATTCTAACAGTTGGTATCAGACGTGCTTTGGTTTATGATCTCATGATTTTTCCGTTTAAAGAAATATTATGATTTATGCATGATGATTTGTTGAATGATCCTGTTCGTAGCATTTGTTGTTGTTGAAATATTTTGGAAGGTTCTGTTAAAGAATCCGAATGATGGAACGTTCTTCATGGACTAAAATGGTGAAGAAAAGTTACTGTGCACGAGTAGAAAAGGACAAAAATGGAGTAATTTGGAATTTTAAGGACAAAAATGGAGGAATTCGGAATTTTGAGGGCAAGGATGAAACTCGCCGGTTCCGGGTAAAATCCGGCAACCCACCGCTTGATTTCGCACCCACACCGTCGCACTGCCATGAGGATCATTAGCCATGAGTTTTTCCGGTATATCGGTGTTCGCCGGAGGCTAATCGAGCGGCGGTGGTGGAGGTTTTGTGTTCTGAGAATTTTTCGTTTGTTTTGGGGCCAATTTCTTGGTCATTTTCGCCGAAATTTGGACCCATGTGATCACGCCGGCATGCTCTTCAAAACCCATTATTTTATTTGTGTCTGGGATGGGCTACCGGAGAAGAAACGGGCGGCGAAATGGCGGTGGAACGGCGAAAAACCGGCGAAGAATCGTGTCTGTGCGCGAGGAAGAAGGCGCGTGGGCGCCACGCGCGCGCTGCAGTTGCAGGCGCGTGGAACCCACGCGCCACGCGCCGTCACGCGCGCGCAAGCGCTGCGCGCGTGGGATCCACGCGCGCGGGGCTTCCCGCGGGGTTGAGGGCGCGTGCAACACACGCGCCTGCGCGTTGGACGCGCGCGTGCGGGGCACGCGCCTGCAGCGGATGAAGGCGCGTGCTCGGCACGCGCCTGACGTCCCGCGCGCCCCTTTTTACGCTTTCGCCCCTATGCTATTTTTAAAATTCCCATTTTGTCCTCTTCGCAATTTATTTTATTTTTCTGCCCCTGTTTAATTTATAATTACAATTCTGCCATTGCTGATTATTTACCATTTTGCCCCTGGATATTAAATTTATGGTTCTACCCTTATGGAATTATGATTTTACAATTTTACCCTTATGCTTTGATTACGGTTTTGTCCTTGTGTGCAATTTGGTAAATATTTGTATTTTACAATATTAAAAATTCATATTATGAAAGGTTTGTTAGTCACCAAAGTGACCGAACCTTGAAGTCTTTTGAATTTTTGATATTGTAAATTATTTTATTCAATTACCCATGATTAATTGATGCTATATATGAAATTGATATGTTTTATATCATTATTGGAGTTATGGGTATATTGAAGTTCATTTATTATAAGAACTTAGGGATTAACCCAAAGGTTAATTATTTTCTTATAATTCATGGACATGATAGTTGATAATTAATATAACTTGTTAAATTTGTTTGTATATCCAAAGATAACAAATAAATTTTAATAAGATATATTTACAATTATCAAATAAAAGTTATTAGCATCATTATGGTTTATATGTATTTGTATATCATAGGATCGCCCAAAGGAGAACTATGATGTGCATGTGTAGTTTAGTTTGAATCGATTAGGTGATATTCTCAAAGCATTAATGTATGAGTATTTTCTTGCACATTTGCAGTATCTCGTACTGTTTCACTCCATTCGCACGCCTCATCTGTTCCCTTATTCAATGGGATAAATTTTCCCGATTGGAGTGAACAAGTCCGGTTTCACTTAGGTGTCCCTGGATCTTGATTTAGCGCTTCAAGTGAGAAACCAGCTACTATTACCGATAAAAGTAGCGATGATGAAAAGTCTTTCCATAAAGCTTGGGAAAGATCGAACAGATCGAGCTTAATGTTTATGCGAATGACAGTTGCAAACAACTTAAAGACTTCTCTTCCCAAAACTAACAATGCTAAGGAATTTATGAAATTTGTGGAAGAGCGTTCTCAAACTGCTGATAAGTCACTTGCTGGTACACTGATGAGCACACTGACCACCATGAAATATGATGGTTCGCGTACCATGCATGAGCATATACTTGAGATGACCAATTTAGCAGCAAAGTTAAGGACTTTGGGAATGAATGTGGATGAGTACTTTTTAGTACAATTTATACTTAATTCCTTACCTCATGAGCAATATGGGCCATTTCAAATGAATTACAACACTATAAAGGATAAGTGGAATGTAAACGAATTGGCAAGTATGTTAGTTCAAGAGGAAACAAGGATAAAGAATCAAAAGGCTCATTCTGTTCATCTCTCAAGTCATCAAGAAGTTCGAAAGAATTTTAAGAGGAAAGGTGAAAGGAGCAAGAAGAAAGGACTACACATCCTGAATGACTCTTCAAAGGCTTCTCAAATCCACAAGAAGGAACACAATCTTATTAAGTGTCATTTTTGCAACAAAATTGGACACTTGAAGAAAGATTGTCCGAAATGTAAGGCTTGGTTCGAAAAGAAAGGTAAGCCTTGTGCTTTGGTATGTTTTGAATCAAACTTTACTGAAGTTCCTTATAATACTTGGTGGATTGATTCGGTGCCACCACTCATGTGTCAAATACGATGCAGGGATTTCTTACGATCCAAACTATAAAGCCAAATGAAAGTTATGTGATTAAGGGGAACAGAGACAAAGCTCCAGTTGAAGGCATTAGCACTTATCGTTTGATCTTAGATACTGGGCATTATTTGGATTTGTTTCGAACCCTTTATGTACCTACATTTTCTCGCAATTTAGTTTCTTTGCCAAGACTTGATGTGGCGGGATTTTATTGTAAGTTTGGATCTGGATCTTTCAGTCTATTTAAGAGTGATACTCTTACTGGAACTTTATGTGATGGTCTCTACAAATTTAGACTTGATAATACTTTTGTTGAGACATTAATGACCTTGCATCATAATGTTGGCACTAAACGAAGTTTGGTGAATGAAAATTCTGCTTACTTGTGGCATAAACGGTTGGGTCATATATCCAAAGAAAGAATGCAAAGATTAGTGAAGAATGAAATTCTTCCAAATTTAGATTTTACTGACCTTGGAGTGTGTATTGATTGTATTAAAGGTAAACAAACAAAACACACTAAGAAAGGTGCCACAAGAAGCACAGAGCTTCTTGAAATTATACATACTGACATATGTGGTCCTTTTGATGTTCCATCTTTTGGTAAGGAAAGTTATTTCATAACCTTTATTGATGATTTTTCACGTTATGGTTACATATATCTATTGCATGAGAAGTCTCAATCAGTGAATGTACTTGAAGTGTATATTAAAGAGGTTGAGAGGCAATTAGATAGAAAGGTGAAAATAGTAAGATCGGATAGAGGCGGTGAATATTATGGAAAGTATGATGAATCGGGACAATGTCCAGGTCCATTTGCTAAATTCCTTGAAAGACATGGCATTTGTGCTCAATACACAATGCCAGATACACCACAACAAAATGGTGTAGCAGAAAGGCGTAACCGTACTTTAATGGAAATGATTAGGAGTATGATGAGTCATTCATTTTTACCATTGTCTTTGTGGATGTATGCTTTAAAGACTTCTATGTACTTATTAAACAGGGTTCCTAGTAAGGCAGTTCCAAAGACTCCCTTTGAACTGTGGACGGGAAGGAAACCTAGTTTACGACACCTGCATGTTTGGGGTTGTCAAGCAGAAGTAAGAATTTACAATCCACATTAAAGGAAATTGGATTCAAGAACGACTAGTGGTTATTTCATTGGCTATGCAGAGAAATCCAAAGGGTATAAATTTTATTGTCCTAATCATAGTACAAGAATTGTTGAATCTGGAAATGCTAGGTTCATTGAGAATGGTGACATCAGTGGGAGTGAAAGAATGCGTGATGCTTGCATTCAAGAAGTAAGGGTAGAAGTTCCTATACTTAAAGCTTCTAAAGTTGTTGTTCCTGATATTGTAGTACAATCTAACAATAATCGAGAACAACAAACACTCAATAATGGAGATGTCAATAATGAACCTCAAATAGCCGAGTCACAAGAAATAGCATTAAGGAGATCTCAAAGAGAAAAGAGGTCGGCTATTTCTGATGATTATATGGTTTATCTACAAGAGTCAGAAATTGACTTAGGAATTGGAAATGATCCGATTCATTTTCCCAAGCCATAGAATGTGAAGATTCTAATGAATGGTTTGATGACATGAAAGAGTTAAAATCTATGTATCAAAATCAAGTTTGAAATCTTTTTGAATTACCTAAAGGATGTAAAAATGTCGGGTGTAAATGGGTCTTTAAAACCAAATGTGACTCAAAAGGTGATATAGAACATTATAAAGCCAGACTTGTTGATAAAGGTTCTACTCGAAAGAAAGGTATTGATTATAAGGAGACATTTTTATCAGTCTCCAAGAAAGACTCACTTAGAATCATTATAGCTTTGGTGGCTTATTATGACTTGGAGTTACACCAAATGGATGTAAAAACCGCTTTTCTTAATGGGAATTTAGAGGAGGAGGTTTATATGGACCAACCCGAAGGCTTTTCAATTAAAGGAAAGGAACATATGGTATGTAAATTAAAGAAGTCAATATATGGACTTAAACAAGCTTCCCGACAATGGTATCTTAAGTTTAACGATACCATAACTTCATTTGATTTAAGGAAAACACCGTTGATCGGTGTATATATATGAAGATTAGTGGGAGCAAGTTTATTTTTCTAGTTCTGTATGTTGATGATATTTTGCTTGCTACTAATGATCTTGGTTTGTTACATGAAACCAAGAAGCTTTTCTCTAAGAATTTTGAAATGAAGGATATGGGAGAGGCAACATATGTGATAGGAATAGAAATATTCCGTGATAGATCACAAGGCTTATTAGGATTGTCTCAGAAAGCCTACATTGAGAAAATTTTAGAGAGATTTAATATGAGTAAATGTTCAGCAGGAATAGTTCCAATTCAGAAAGGTGATAAATTTAGCCTTATGCAATGTCCGAAAAGTGAATTGGAACGAGAACAAATGAATAATATTCCTTATGCATCTGTTGTGGGGAGCTTAATGTATGCACAAACTTGCACCGCACAGGACATCGCTTTTCTTTGTCGGAATCTTTGGGCGTGTATCAAAGTAATCATGGAATGGATCATTGGAAAGCTGCAAAGAAAGTTCTTAGATACCTGCAAGGAACGAAGAATCATATGCTCACTTATAAAAGATCTGATCATCTCGAGGTGATTGGATATTCAGATTCAGACTTAGCCGGATATGTCGATACAAGAAAATCAACGTTTGGCTACTTGTTTCTTCTAGCTGGAGGGACAATTTCATGGAAGAGTGCAAAGCAGTCAATTATTGCTGCATCCACTATGGAAGCTGAATTTGTGGCATGCTTTGAGGCCACAATTCATGGATTATGGCTGCGGAATTTTATTTCAGGACTTGTAATTGTCGACAGTATTGCCAAGCCGCTGAAAATTTATTGTGATAACTCTACAGCAATTTTCTTCTCTAAGAACGACAAGTATTCTAAGGGTGCTAAGCATATGGAGATCAAATACTTGTCTGTCAAAGAAGAAGTTCAGAAACAAAGAGTGTCAATTGAACACATTAGCACCGATCTTATGATAGCAGATCCCTTAACAAAAGGACTGCCGCCCAAAACATTTAATGAGCATGTTGAAAGAATGGGCATTATTGGACGTCATTAATGTTTGTATTATGATTGTATTGAGTTTATGTATTTGACACTTTGAGCTCACTTACATGTTTCTGATATTTCCTGTTTTCTATTTAGTATACATTATGGAAATAGATGAATGTTAAAAAGGATAGTTTCTAAAGAAACATTATAGTTGGACTATTATAGTACTTCTCATTTATGGATCATGTTAAGTAAAGTGCTATAGTTGTAGTGCATAGAAGGGACTATGTCGATTAATGACATGCAACCGCTATGACTCATATTAGTTTTCTTTACTTAATTGTGATTATTATGTGATTGCCAATTTAATGAAATTTTATAGCATAATCTTATTGTGCACATTACAGTCTTTATTAAACCATGAAAGGAGAATCATATGGGCCAAGTGGGAGAATGTAAGAATTATTGTGGCCCGTATTATGTGATTTATTATATGGTTTAATAATTATTGAAATGCTATAATTAATTATTGGTTACGAGAAGGTACGACTCTAATAAAACGAAAGGGTATATCGCTTTGATGGAAGGCACCTTTTCAATGAACGTATAAATAGAGTCCGGTCCTCTCTCCACCCATATATGAACAACAATAACGGAAAGAACGTATTCTCTCCTCCATCAATTGAATACATTAAGGTTTAGTGGGTTAAGGGAGAGAAATCAGATTTCTCCTTTTGATTCGAGATCATTGGGTTTTCTACAACGATCGTCGTCAAGCGTAGCGCTATGGATAAAGGTTTGTCTGAATCTATTTGTGAAAATCATGAAGATCAAAGATCATTGATTTGTTATGAATTTCCGCATTAAGTTTTATATTATATGAATTATTCTAACATCTTCCACTTCTCCAAAAGCTTCTGGAGCGAGTGGAGAGGACCGAGGTTGACTAAAGAATGCAAATTGTCTTAGTATAGGCAAATCGAAAAGGAGACGAATGCATTTCTCAGGAATTTCGTGAACTAATTTAGGTTTATTGTAGAAGGAATTAGCTTTTGGGAAAAACGAATGCTATCCAGAATGTGGTAACGAACGCGAGCATTTCTCCAACATGATTTTTCGTTTATCTTTCAGATTGTATAAAATAAATTGATTTTTTGCGGCCATCTTAAAGACAGATGCTACAAGCAAAACACAATTATGAAGCTAGGAATCGTTTCGGAGTGAAAATAGAGAGGAGGCTTTGCAAAGGAGCAGCTGAAAGAGATGCGACTCCTTTACATCTGACGACATCTCGACTACACCATGTAAATAATGAAACTCAGAGCAATTCATGGGACTGCCCAGCAGTGCCATTTGCAAGCGAACTAGATAATGCAAATGTCGGTTTTGTTTTGCTCTGAAAGCTATTGGATTATCCGATCCATGAAACAACATTGTTTTTGTACGTTTCAAGTAGGCATCGAGTGCCCCGTTCTGGGACAAGCTAGCAATTCAAAAGCATTCTCATTAACTAACCAAGATATATAATCATCAGTTGTCAGAGGATACATATATCTAGCCACTATAGTGTAATTGCTAATTCGATGATATGGTTCCATGATCATATTCAGTATTCAGATCCTAAATTGATTACATTGCATCAATGTCAAAACAAGAACTGAGGCAATCAATAGAAAGAGGAAATGTTTCATAAGCAAAATAGTGGCAACACCTAGCTAGCTCAATCAACCGTTCACCAATTGAGGAACACGGATGATCAGGCGACACTTCTGGGAATCACCTTCAATGCGAACATGGAAATCTATTTGTTAATTCCAAACCACCGATAACAAAGGGCTAACTAAGCACAACCAATTTGAAAGTAAGTGGGATTCTAAAACCACATTCACGTAAAGAGCACGGAAGGGTTTTGGACGTCATCTTCTTTTCCAAGCCGCCAAGACTAGTATTTTCTATGGAGTTTCCAATTTTATGTTTCCTTTTGTCTGTGTCGGTATGTAGGAGCATAAGTTCTTGATTTGTCTCTCATTTATCGCTGTACATTTTCAATGATAGAATAGAGTGGAAAAATGAATTTCTGTATATTGCAGTGTGTGTGATACTGATAATACAAGAGTCTATTTATAGGCCGTTCTAGGGAACTATCTAAAGTAATAAAATATTACAATACCAAAATCAAATCAATTATAATCGATATGAAATCAATTATAATCAATCCGGAAAATAAATATCTCTAACATCCTAAGATAAATATCTCTAACATCTCCCCTCAAACTCAAGGTGAGATAGAAGAGGTCAATTGGAGTTTGGAGAAAAGATCTTTAAAACGCCCAGGTGGATGTGCCTTCATGAAAGCATCAGCCGTTTGATCAATTGAGGAGGTGGGAACAAGACGAACATTGCCACGAAGCACATGAGAATGTATGAAATGACAATCTATTTCAATATGTTTGGTACGCTCATGAAAAACATCATTATGAGCTATTTGGATGGCACTTCGGTTATCACAATGAATGACCGTTCCACCATTATGATGAACTCCCATGTCTTCTAGTAACTATTGTAACCATAATAATTCCGAAGTTGTATCGACAAGGGCACGATATTCCGCTTCCATACTCGATCGAGCAATAGTAGTCTGTTTCTTACTTCGCTAGGAAATAAGGGACTTCCCTAAGAAAAAGCAATAGCCTGTAGTAGAGCGACGATCAAGAGGATCACCAGCCCAATCAGCATCAAAATAAGCTATTAACTCTAAGGATGAGTTAGCAGAAAAGTGAAGACCATGAAATAAGGTACCCTTGATATAGCGAAGAATCCGAAGAACAATAGCAAAGTGAGTCGTCTGCGGCGCAGTCATGAATTGACTCACAACGTGAACAGCATAAGCGATGTGCGGGTGGGTAACAATGAGATAAACCAGACTGCCAACTAACTGTCAATAAAGTGTAGGGTTTGGAAGAGAAGTCCCATCTTTTTCATCAAATTTGGCATTATTCTCAATGGGAGTGGTAGCAGTCTTGTTATCAGTAAGTCCAGCTCGAGAAAGAAGATCAGTGGCATATTTTGCTTGAGAAAGATAATAGCCAAAGGAATCTAAAGCAACCTCCAATTCTAAAAAATAACTAAGCCGTCCAAGATCCTTCATTTCAAACTGTTGACTCAAATACAGCTGTAGTTTTGTAATGCCTTCGTGATCATTGCCAGTAATAACCATGTCGTCCACATATAACAGTAGCAGAATACTCCCACGAGATGTTCGTTGAACAAATAGAGCATTATCATAGGGACCGTATACAAATCCAAGGCGTTCCATAGTAGAACTAAACTTGGAATACCATGCAAGAGGAGCCTGTTTTAGTCCATAAAATGCTCGACATAGACAACACACTTTACCAAGAGTATGAGTATATCCAGGAGGTGGCTCCATATATACTTCTTCAGTGAGATCTCCATTAAGGAATGCATTTTTGGCATCCATTTGAAATAGAGGTCATTGCTTAATAGCAGCGATAGCAAGAAGGCTACGAACAGAAGTAAGACGTGCAACTGGAGCAAATGTCTCATCATAATCAATGCCATACTCCTGGGTAAAGCCTTTTGCTACTAGTCGAGCTTTATAATGTTCCACTGTACCATCTGCTTGGTTTTGATTTTGTACACTCATTTACAACCTATAGTCGACTTATTAGGAGGCAAATCAACCAAATCTCAAGTATGAGAGTGTTCTAATGCTTGCAACTCATCTGCCATTGCTTGCTGCCAAAGAGGATTAGTACAAGCTTCTCTATATGTGCGAGGCTCGTGAAAAGAAGCAATTGTGGAATAATAGTGAAAATCACGAAGCCGAACAGAAGGTTGACTTACATGGGTGGAGCGACGAACAGAAGAGGAAGGAACTTCCAAAGGTGGATTCGCGGATGGCACAAACATATCAGGAGTTGTTGAAGTGGGATTTCCAAAGATACCTGCATCAAGATTTGGAGAGGACAATTCTAAAGAGGAAGATGTAGGAGTGTCATCTTCAGGGAACAGTTCGATAGAAGGATTTGTGAAGAAACGAACATTTGGAATAGTGGGAGAAGATGCAAAAGAATGTAAAGATGAGAACATCTTATGTTCCCAGAAGGAAACATGGTGAGACACACGAAGTCGATTGGATATAGGATCCCAACATCTATACCCTTTTATGCTCAATGCCATAGCTAAGGAAACAACATAGACGAGCATGAGGCTGTAACTTCGTGCGTTCATTTGGAAGAAAATGCACAAAACATGCACTACCAAAAACTCGAAGTAGACTATAATTAGGAATACTGTCATACAAGCGCTCATGCGGAGAAATGTTACTGATAATAGGTGATGGAATGCATTTACTAGTGTAGACAACAGTATGACAGGCCTCCCCCCAAAATTGTTATGGACAAGATGTTGAGATTAGAAGAGTGCGTACGATATCTAAGATATGTCTGTGTTTACGCTCTGCTTGACCATTTTGTTGGGAAGTTCCTGGACAAGAACGATGAATAATAGTACCGTTTTGAGAAAGAATTTTAAGAAACTCTCTGTCCTTATATTCCATGGCATTATCAGTACGAAAAACCTTGATATCTCGAGAAAATTGTGTTTTGATCATGGCAACAAAATTGCCATAGATATGGGTAAGTTGAGATCGATTTTTCATGAGATAAAGCCATGTATAACGTGAATAGTCATCAACAAAAATCACAAAATAACGAGAGCCTCCCATAGTGGGAGTAGGAGGTGGTCCCCAAATATCCGAATGTCACGCCTCGAACCCCGAGATACACGCACATCCCACTGCGGTCGATCAAATATGCGACATCTCAGGATATGCCGCCGACCCATTCATTTATTTATGCATGCGGAAGCGAAACAAATCCCCTGACAACATTTAACTTGGGATAGAAAAACAGGCAATCAATCACAATACCAAATACTCATTTACAAACACAAAGGGTTTAAATACAACACTGGATTGTCTACAAAATAGACTAGCTCGACAAAAAGGGGGATTATCCTAAAACCAACTAGCATGACACATTCTCCAATCCTTATGACTTTACCTCTTCAACTCCTCAAGGCCAATCAAAGCTATCTAGCCGCTCCGTTCACCAGGGACCTGAAATTGTAATCCCCAAACCGGGATGAGACAATGTCTCAGCAAGTTCAACCCCCTAAACCCCTATTAGAAATAAAATACGCCCCGGGTGGCCTAGCCACATCACACAAATACTTACCTCGCATTAGCCTTCATCTGCAGGTTAGCACAATTTATATAATTCAATCACGTGCAATTATGATAAGTAAACAATCATGGCACAATCACATTATCATAACAATTCAACCACTTGGATCGTCTCAGCGATCAATCGACTCAGCCGATTACATGTCATTCTAGCTAATCAATTATTGCTCTCAATCACGGCCCTATAGGAAGGTTTAACAACCAGTGGCAATCACGGCCCCACTCGGCAAAATTAGAATTAGTGGCATCACGGCCCCACTTGGCACAACCTTTAAAAGGTGGTAGATCCCGGCCCGATGGGCACGACCTCTAATAGGTGGTAATTCACGGCCCGGTTGGGCGCGACCTTTATCAGGTGGCAATTCACGGCCCCACTAGGCGCGACCTTTATTAGGTGGCAATTCACGGCTCCACTGAGCTCGACCTTTATCATGTGGCAATTCACGGCCCCACTGGGCACGACCTCTAATAGGTGGTTAATTACGGCCAATCTCCCATAAATTTCGACACTTGAGACTTTATAAAAAGAATCCCTATTTATTGCAATCCACACTCAATTTATAATATCCAATCATCAATTTCAAAATCTGACTACACAGTAGCGATCGGTACGAAATTCTGAGAGAATAAAGTCCCGACGAAATTTTCGGAATTTAATAAATAATTAAATTTATTCCGAAAATTAATTAAATAATAATATCCATATTTTTCGCAATCCATACTCAATTTATAATATCCAATCATCAATTTCAAAATCGACTACACAAAGCAGCCGATCGGCACGAAATTCCGAAAGAACCAAGGTCAAAAATAATTTTTTTATAAATAATAATATTTTAATAATTTCGGAATATAATATAATATTATAAATTCCAGAATTCGAAATCATTAAATAATTCAAAAATAAAACCCTATTATGTCACATCAAGGCTTTGTATTGAAATAAACATACTTAACTTTAAACTAAATACACTTTAACTTAATTAAACATCCTAATCTAATCCTCAACCAAATAAACTAAACAACCTAAACTTACTTAACTTAGACTAAGCACACTTAGGGCATCATTAACCGTCTAATCGAGATTTAGTGAGCTAAACTCACCGGATTAACGAGTCGAGCGGACCAAAATGACGAGGACGACGCGATGATCGACTTTCCTCAAGGCGGGCCGAGCATCCGAGCTCGGGAAGGCGGCCAAAACGGGCCAAGAAGGGGTTGAGAAACCCATTTTTTGCAGCTGTTGTTCATGGGCGGAGGAGGGCCAAATGGCGACTGGTTCAGGTCGGAATGGGCAGAGGAGACCGGCGAGGGCTTGGACGGGCTAAAGGGGAGGTCGATGCTGGCGGAGGGAGCTCCGGCGAAGGCTCGAGCTGCTGGAACGCGGGTGAAGGCTGGAGGCGGCGAAGGCAGTGCGACGACGAGCGGGCACGGCAACGGGCATGCGGGCGAATGGCGACCACGACGGCGAGCTCCGGCGAACGGGCGTGCGGCGTCGAGCTCGGCTGGTCCCGGTCGGTTGCTGCATGAGATCTCAGATCTGCTGGGGAAACGGGCTGAGGCGGAGCGGCGAGCTGGTCGGTCGCGCAGGCGAGCGGGCGTGGACGGCGACGACTCCGGCGACGGCGACGAGCGGCGGCGTTGAGCGGGCGAAGGAGGCGTGCGTGCGGGCTGGGCGAGCTACTGGTTTCGTTCACCCCTCTCTCTCTCCTCTTTTTCAAAATCCAACAAGCTCCCTTGATTCAAGGAAGAAGACGATGGTGATAGGTCACCTTTTTGGGGAACAAATCTCCACCTTACACTTGTCAACATCTTAGCCATCCTTGCCCCACACCATGACCTCACCAAGTGACGTCATACTCCACTATCTCAATTTCTCCCACAACAATATTCAATAGGTGCAATTTATTTTTCCGCCGGGGCATAAAACTTTGTACAACAAATTCTTCAATTCCACTTGATTCTCTTCCAATTGAATCAAATTGAAAACCATAAGATTAATCCGATGTCACCACACTTTGATTCACATTTTCACTTGTCCATAGAATCACTTAAGTCTCAAAAGTACGACCAAAAGCGGGCCTACTAATTTCTCGAGCCAAATTAGCCATTCTCTAATTATCTTGCTGAAAAACTCGACTTGCATGAAAAAAATCTTCCAAAGATGAGTCAATGATCCTAAAATGATTTGTGACACACCATGACTTCCAATTTCTGAATACGATTTCAATTTCACGGTTAATTTCACTTTGGCACGATACTAGCGCGGCCCAACCTACCGGGTAGCCTTTAGAAATTTTCATGCATTTGACCTGTGGTTGATCATCTCAAGCCATAATGTACATCTTTGAAACATTGGCGACTTTTAGTTGTCGGGATAATCTCAAGGTTTCAAATACGAACACAGGGTACCCAATCGACAGAAAAGTCGGTCCAGTGCCGATCGACAAGAATTGTGCGATCTGGTGGAATCACCCACACCTGATCACATGCCTCTGTCAAGTCGGCCTATCTCCGATCTCTAATCGATTTTTTAATTGTGCCGTAATGACCCTTGTAGATTAGCTCGGTCGAAAGATCGCTTCCTAGTCAAATTCTCGAGTCTGATGTATTAGAATTTCTTAACGGCTTCACCCGATAGACTAGTTTTCACATGAGTGGCCGACTCAAGGAAAAGAACTATATGCGTGCCAATGAAATGCCCGTCTCAATTTATTGAAAATAGAATTGGAAAATCAGGATGTCACAATTAGATCAAAGGGAGCATAAGAGACAAATTCACTAATATTGAACGGTAAAGCATGATGTTTTCCTAACTTACAAGATAGACAATCAAAGATTTTATTATCAACATAACCTAGATGACCACTTGAAAGTAAATGACTTAAACGAGAAAAAGAAGTATGACCTAAACAAGAATGCGAAGTTTCAGATGAAACTGTGGCAGCACAACTAGTGAATGAGTTGGGAAGCTTTAAGGAAACAAGCTCAAACAACCGTCCCACTTTACGGCCTGTCCCAATTGTCTATCTCATCCTTGGATCTTGCACACGACAACCATTCAAAGAGAAATGAAAATCAAAACCAAGCTCACATAGCTGACCCACATATATCAAGTTTAAAGAGAGGTTGGGGACCATAAAAGTATCGGGTAAGGACAAGGTTGGCGTTGAAACGTTCCCTGTATGACTAACTATCATTTTAGAGTTATCAGCTGTGTGAATAATAGGTGTTTGTGAATTGTATGATTTTGACTTAAATAAATTGGAATGGGAAGTCATCTGATTACAACACGCAGAATCAAAGAACCATGAATCAGGAGTACCTAGAGTGATCGACAGAGCAGAAGGACTAGAAGTACCAGTTTCTTGAAGAATGGAATGAACTATGGATCGAAGATCATCTAAAGATAGTGTGACAGATGAACTGTTAGAAGAATCCTCTATGACAGAAGCAGCAGTGGACGGGCGGTGTGCAGCTGAACCTCTAAAACGGGATCGGTTGTTTGTTCTTGTAGGTTGCTTGGATTGTAATTGATAACAGTTTGATGCATGATGACCAGGTCGATGACAGTGCGTACAATAAGGTTTGCGCCATGAGTATGAGCTTGAAGTAGCAAATACTGCATCTGTAGTAGTGGAAACTAGTGGAGTAGCATGTTGTGCTTTTAAAGTCGCAAGGTGAGTTTCCTTAGTTAATAACTCTGAAACAACTACCTCAAGGTGAGGTAAAGGATCCCGATGCAAAAGTGAGGCTTACATAGGTTCATACTCATCATTTAGAGCCATCAAAAATTGCATATCCCGCATACGATCACAATATTTAGCAAACTTACAAGCATCAATAGTCGAATCCCATGTTGGTTCAGATAAAGCAAGCTAGTCCCAGATGGCATGCATGGAAGAAAGAAAGTCATTAATAGATTGATCTGTCTCTTGACGCATGCGATGTAAGTTCCCTAACAGTTGATATTGATGAGCAATATCTGATGTGGAATAACGACCATCAAGAAGATCCCAGGCTTCCTTTGCTGTATTTAGATGACCAAACTGGAGTTTGATAGATGGAATCGAAGTATTTCGAACCACATGAGTATCTGGTGATTCTTGCTCTCCCACTCCTCCAATCGTTCAGCAAATTTATCGTCATCCTCTTCGACGGCCTGACAAGGCTCGCGAAGACTTCCGATGACATAATGCCAAAGCTTACGTCCCCTTAGAAAACTGGACATTTCTTGAGCCCATAAAATATAATTTGATCCATTTAGGATGGTCTAAATGGGCATTGAGACTTCTAATTTCTCCATGATAGGCTATATACTAGTAAACTCAATCGATTCTTGAATGAATTCGAGAAAAACTGATACTTGTAGAGCTGTTATGAAGAAAATTAGGCTGAAAATAGACTAAGAACGTCGAAATACCTCAAGAACCGGTCTGGAAATGCCAAGAACAGGTCGGAAAACCTTGAGAATCGGTCGGAATCTGACTGAACCGGCCGCAAAACGTTGTGAACTGGTCGGACTATGGCTGAATCGGCCGGAAAACCTTGAGAACCGATCAGAAAATGGACGAACTGATCAGGAAAGAGAGCTAACCGGTCAGAAAATGGCCGAACCAGTCAGAAAACCGCGGGAACCGGTCGGAAAATAGCTGAACCGGTCGGAAAACGGTGCAAACTGCTTGGGTCAATGCCGTTCAACGGATGTCGGCGACGAGGTCAACGGCTGTCGGCGACAAATATGACGTGGGCTGACGTCACTACTTATCACGGACGTTGCACGTGCAATGATGACGTCACTGATGCACGCATAGGTCACGTGCGAGTTGTGGTGCGTGTACCTCACGCGTGCAGAGGGTCGACCAGCGTGTGAGGGTGCGTGGCTCACTTTCCGGCATCATGGCGCGTGGATCTCACGCGCAGAGGCTTTGGGTGGTGCGTGAGGGCGTGTGGATAACTTTTCGGCGACGTTCGTTGCTGTTCTGGACTCATCGGAGAATGTAGAACCTTTCTATGGTGGTTTTCGGTTGAAAATTAGAAGAATTGTCTTCGAAAGTTCCACCTGCAGTTGACGGCGTCGGTGGTCGTCGGTAGTCCTGTAGCACGGCGGAGCGTGGTGGCGTGTGTGGCTTCTCTCCGTGGTAGATGATGAATTTTCAAGGTGGTGCGACAATAGCGACCACCTTCTCAAACAAAACCTCGCTGTGATATCATGATAGAATAGAGTGGAAAAATGAATTTTTGTATATTGCAGTGTGTGTAATACTGATAACACAAGAGCCTATTTATAGGTTGTCCTAGGGAACTATCTAAAGTAATAAAATATTACAATACCATAATCAAATCAATTATAATCGATATGAAATTAATTATAATTAATCAGGAAAATAAATATCTCTAACATCCTAAGATAAATATCTCTAACATTCAATTTGGGGTTCAACTGGGCTGATTTTGACCATTTTAAAGTTCTAGGTCATGGAGCGTGTACCGACAGGGCACGTGGTGGTTGAGAGTGAACAAGATGCCTACGATTCTCACAACAGATACTGAAGTAAGTAGGAATCGACATGATTTATGTAGCGCCCTTCCTTTTACCGAGTGCTTTTTTATATTAGTAATAGTAAATATTACTTTGCGGATACTCAGTAATTTCACACATCATAAAATTGGCTATCATTTACATCTTTTTTTCTTTTCAATGCAAATTGAATGTAGCTCAACAGACAATGCGCAAAATCCCACAATTTTCTGAGGAAGAGAAGAAGAATTGGATCAGATTCTCCGTGGTGGATCAAACTGTTAAGAATGATGAAACTGAGAAGACGAGTTTTGAGATTTCCTTTTGTTGCTTTGTGATGCAGAAGTTGAAGAGTTTTACAGGCAGTGCGAACCTGATTAGCTTTTCATTTCTTCTGCCTCGTGGGGTTGTGGTTTTACTAAATTTTTGTGTCGTGAATTTGTTCGTTGATAGGAATTAGCCGTGCCGCTACTTTTTATCTTTTTGCTGATGCGACCGTATAGTAAGTTGAATATGGAGACTTTGTTGTACGTGTTTCGAGTGAGTTTCCCTTCGTAAATGCATGACGGGCTAAGAAGGAAAGGGGAGTTTGAGCTTTTTGTTTGGTCTGTTACTTGATTTCATGCAGTGTGTTTGCTAAGTAACATAACATGAAGACGTGTATTCTCAAGAAGCTTCTCATTAGCGTTCTTATGTTTCTCTAATTTCCCAACTCTGCAAAGTGACTCTTTTTGGATTTTCGATTTGCTTTGGATCATTTGAATTTTGCAGCTTCCCTTTTCTTTGTTGTGAGACTATTGGTGATAGTTGTTTCCCTGGACTTTAATGTGGAATCATTCTAACGAAGAGTCTGTTTAAACATAGAAGATCAGTTCCATCAATTCATAGCCGCTTGCACATGTAGTTTCATAGCAATGACGACGACCAATTTTGACATTAAATGTCTTAAAACATCTTTCTTTCAGTTGCTACTTACTTGTGAGCAGATAAAAACTTAATTTGCTCCTTATTTACCTGTAGCGTTGCTCTCAGTTGAAATATTTAGGCTATAAGGAGGCTAAGCGATTCACCTGTATGTCTAGCTTTCGGATCAGCGATGCAATGACAAAACCAGCCAATATCCCACCCTAGTTGGCAAAACCCTTGACTGATAAAGCTTTTCCCAGGTTATTTCTATATGATGCCGTTTAATTTTAAGAATCGGGGATATGACTCCTTTCTTGCTAATACATTCCAACCAAGGAAGTACCAAACCTCGGGGCAGGGAAACTTCTGTCGCTCCTCTTACATGACAAATATCGACTCAAGAGTTCAAACGGACATCTGTTCTGGACAAGTTAAGGTACATTGCTTTATTGCTTGTACTAAATGCTGCAACTCTAACGCGTCGCTTGAATGCTCACTCTTGAATTTAGCTGTGACTCATTGGCCCCCCACTGTATTTTTTGTTGGTCATCAAAATGTTCTGTAAAAATAAACAACATAAGCTAGGCCTGTGCATCTTCTGTAAAATAATGTGCTTTATCCGCTACTTGAATCTGAGGATGATTTTTTAATGGTTCTTATTAGCTAAAAAAATTTCATGCTTTCTGTTTATGAAACTTGAATGGACTGCAGAACATGTTATTTGATGCGGCAGCTTGTTAGAAGGGAGGGATATACTATCAACAATACCATTCGATTCCTTTTGCTGTATCTAGATTTTGTTGAGCCCTTTTTTTTTTAAAATCATTGTGCTTTCTGGACGTTTTCTTGTTTATCTACATGACCCAACTAGTAATTTCAATCTTCCGACATACTTGTACATGTTCTGTTTGGGCTTCTATGTAATTCCTCCTCCTCCGCTTTAGAGATGGAGAAGCTTTGCCTTTATGGATTTCCAAGAGAGCAGTGGGAAGTCAACTTACCTGCGGAAGAGGTGCCACCTGAACCTCCAGAACTTGCCCTCGGCATCATTTTTGCCAGAGATGGGATGCAAGAGAAGGACTGGTTGTCGTTGGTTGCTGTTCCAGTGACGCATGGCTACTTTCTGTTGTTAGAAATTTGCGGAAAATCAAGATCCTGATTATCAGAATGTGGAAGCGTGTAAAATTCTGTGCTAACCTCCAACCATTGATGAAGTTGAGAACAGAGTGCCCGTCGAACCACCACGAGGAGGAGGAGGAGGAGGACGCGTGGGCGCTGGGGGAGGACGGGGCGCTGGGAAATTCTAAATGCTGTCCGAATTTTTTGTTCTTCTCGTGCATAATCAAGAAAGCACATGGCAGGGAAATTCTAATCACACGAAGACAAAGTTGCATGTCAAGACTATTCTTATTCTCCCCCTTGAGATTTCCTACATGAGATGTCGATGGCATAGTCGAAATTGAAATCTAAATGCTGTCCAAATTTTTTGTTCTTCTCGTGCATAATCAAGAAAGCACATGGCAGGGAAATTCTAATCACACGAAGAAAAAGTTGCATGTCAAGACTATTCTTATCCTCCCCCTTGAGATTTCCTACATGAGATGTCGATGGCATAGTTGAAATTGAAATCTAAATGCTGTCCAAATTTTTTGTTCTTCTTGTGCATAATCAAGAAAGCACATGGCAGGGAAATTCTAATCACACGAAGACAAAGTTGCATGTCGAGACTATTCTTATTCTCCCCCTTGAGATTTCCTACATGAGATGTTGATGGCATAGTCGAAATTGAAATCTAAATGCTGTCCAAATTTTTTGTTCTTCTCGTGCATAATCAAGAAAGCACATGGCAGGGAAATTCTAATCACATGAAGACAAAGTTGCATGTCGAGACTATTCTTACTCTCCCCCTTGAGATTTACTACATGAGATGTCGATGGCATAGTCGAAATTGAAATCTAAATGCTGTCCAAATTTTTTGTTCTTCTTGTGCATAATCAAGAAAGCACATGGCAGGGAAATTCTAATCACACGAAGACAAAGTTGCATGTCGAGACTATTCTTATTCTCCCCCTTGAGATTTCCTACATGAGATGTTGATGGCATAGTCGAAATTGAAATCTAAATGCTGTCCAAATTTTTTGTTCTTCTCGTGCATAATCAAGAAAGCACATGGCAGGGAAATTCTAATCACACGAAGACAAAGTTTCATGTCGAGACTATTCTTATTCTCCCCCTTGAGATTTACTACATGAGATGTCGATGGCATAGTTGAAATTGAAATCTAAATGCTGTCCATATTTTTTGTTATTCTCGTGCATAATCAAGAAAGCACATGGCAGGGAAATTCTAATCACACGAAGACAAAGTTGCATGTCGAGACTATTCTTATTCTCCCCCTTGAGATTTCTTACATGAGACGTTGATGGCATAGTCGAAATTGAAATCTAAATGCTGTCCAAATTTTTTGTTCTTCTCGTGCATAATCAAGAAAGCACATGGCAGGGAAATTTTAATCACACGAAGTCGAAGTCAAAGAGTCCTGGTCACCCAAGAAAGTCAAGAGAAAAATGTCATTATCATTATTATAAATGATAAACGCAACGTATTGTTATTTATTAATATTAGATTCTCCGGACAGGGAAGATAGACTGATTGCTCTATATGAACAGGAACGAACCGCCCACCGACTTTGTAGCAGCTGCAGGCGATGAAATGTTGAACGGTCAACGTATGAACCCCATTGGGTAATAAAGAAAATAAAGAAACGTTAGAACCACATGTTCTATTCGTCTAACGTCTTTAAAACAATTTTGCAAGGAGAAAAGTGTGGTTAAAGAAAGCAAATTGCAATTCGACCTTCCCAACATGCGACGACTTAGTCATAACAAAATTAAACCTTGCCATGTTCAAACTGAATGACGGTGAATCTTCCCAGTTCTTGCTGCAATGTTCAAATGGCAACACCAAACTATAAAAACCGATGAGCAATATCGATCAACCTCACATCGCACCGTCTTCAAATCTTCACCATCATATTCTTAGTATCAATCCTTGTTGTTCGTTCTTGACAGAATACAAGCTACGCACGAAATGGCCGCGGACCTCTTCACTCCATGCCAGATGGGCAAGTTCGATCTCTCTCACAGGGTAGTGCTAGCGCCTTTGACGAGATGCAGAGCGATCAATGGGATTCCATTGCCGGTGCATGCAGAGTACTATGCGCAAAGAACGACCAAGGGTGGTTTTCTCATCACCGAAGGCACCCTCATCTCTGACACGGCCGCTGGGTACGTCCTTTTGTCCTGAGATCAAGCTGTCTTGTATATATCACGCAGAAAGGAACTGAAATTTTCTACATACCAATGTACACCTGAGCACCGCAAGCTATTTATACCCTATTCATTGCTTGACAGCAAGTAATATGAACTTCGCTTTGGATCATAGGAGGATCTTTAACTTTGAGAAATAAAATGTTGTTAAACCAGGTTTCCAGGTACTCCTGGGATTTACACTGAAGAGCAAGTCGAAGCATGGAAGAAGGTGGTGGATGCTGTTCATTCCAAGGGCGGCATCATCTTCTGTCAACTTTGGCACGTTGGTCGTGCCTCCAACCGTGGTACTAAATTCATTTTCTCAAACCGACGCCACAAAATATCTCTGTAGCTCCCCCATATATCACATAATCACGACCTGCACTATTTGAATTCGACACTCTGTTTTTGCTGTTATACTTTTTTCCTACTTTGGCAATGTTAACTTATTAAATTTCACCTTCTATACTTGTTTCTAACAACAATTGGTATTATATTATGGTGATTGTATTAGTTTATCAACCCGATGGAGGTGCTCCGATTTCGTCAACAAATCAATCCATCTCCAATAAATGGAAAATCATCATGCCCGACGGGACTCTCGATGTTCCTCACAAACCAAGAGCTCTCCAAACACACGAAGTATGGCAGGTTATCGAGCAATATCGCCGAGTAGCTGCAAATGCCATTCGAGCAGGTTAGTCCATGAACTATAATCATATCGTTATAGATGCTAAAATTACTTGTATTTACTTCGTTTGTTGCACATAAGTATTAATAATCAAATCGATTTCCGCTTTAGGTTTTGATGGTGTTGAGGTGCATGGAGCACATGGCTATCTCATTGATCAATTCTTAAAGGACTCAGTGAATGATAGAGTAGATGAATTTGGAGGATCAATTGAGAATAGATGCAGATTCTTGATGGAGATCATCAAAGTGGTAGCAGGAGAAGTTGGCACTGATCGAACGGGAGTTAGAATCTCACCAGCGATTGAACACATGGATGCCACGGACTCCGATCCACTCAAGCTAGGCCTATCGGTCATTGAGAGATTGAACAAGTTCCAAAATGAGATAGGCTCCAAACTCGCATATCTCCATGTGACTCAACCTCGATACACAATCAATGGCACGAAGAATTACGGCAAACAAGAGGAGGATGAAGAAGCTCGATTGATGAGAACTTGGAGGAGAGCTTATCAAGGTACTTTCATGTTGAGCGGCGGCTTCACGCGAGAGCTTGGGATGAAGGCTTTGGCTGGAGGAGATGCAGACTTGATATCGTACGGTCGGCTCTTCATCTCTAACCCTGATTTGGTCTACCGATTCAAGGTGGATGGACCATTGAATGGTTACAACAGAGATACATTTTATACTCAAGATCCAGTTATTGGTTACATAGATTACCCATTTCTTGACCAAGAAAATGGGGTAGTGACACACTAGTAAATGAAAATGCTACTGGTGTGTTTGTACTCTTGGGAACTTAAGGTTACATTGCACAAGTTAAAGCACCAAGGAGGATCAAAGAAATAAGACAACTAGTTCATTGCATATACCTTATGTCCGTGATAAGAGGGAACATGGTTTGTACATTATAGAGTCAATTACATAGAGTCTGTTAAATAATTATATCTCCTTGTTCAACAAACTATAATTCTCTCTTGTATTGTACTTGTTCGTATATTTTGATTATTAATAAAAATACGTAAAATAATATAATCAATTATGGTGGAAACCGATGTTCACGTGCTTTTTTTTTTTTTTGGCGGTAAGAGGTGACACCCATCTGGGTTGTTGGAGAGTTTGTAGCGGGAACGTGGAAAAAAGAGTCCAGGGGAAAAACAGAAGGGAACTATGTATTTGAAATATAAGAGGGCCATGTAAGTATTAAAAAATGAGCAATTCAATGAACCCATAAAGGCTTTGAAGGAAGTTGAAGTGAAAATAAAGAAGATGAAAAATGGAGACCGAATACGTAGAGATTTGTGTGTATTCTATTGTCTTCAATAATCAATATGATGTACAGCCTTAATAGTTACAATACAAGGTGTATGAATGAAAAGAAATTAAGGGTGGCTTGTATATGTTTAAGACACCAAGCTTGTTCAATAGATATGTGCTGTCTTTGACATAGAGGTTTGGTGAAAATGTCCGTAGGCTGTTCTGTTGTCACAATCCCTGTTGTTTCAATGACTCCTAAGATTTTATCTCGTGTAAAGTGACAATCCACCTCTATATGCTTGGTTCTCTCATGCACTATAGGATTTACTACAAGTTTGAGAGCCGCATCGTTATCTTTGTTGCCCCCTGTACTTGTATTCCAAGATCTTTAAGAACCCTCGTATCCATACTATTTGACAGCTAGTTCCAGATGTACGAGTTCAAGGTGAGGAAGTGCGTGCGTGGGAGGTCGCATGACTGGACGGAGTGACCGTACGCGCAGCCCGGCGAGAAGGCTCGCCGCAGGGACCCGCGCCGGTTCTTCTACTCCGGCACTGCATGTCCCGATTTCCGCAAAGGTAAGGGAAACGGTAACATGCGATGCAGAAGAGAAAAATGGAAAAAAAAAAAAAAAAAAAAAAACTGCATTTTCTCGTGCCGTTTTGTTTGGATCTGTAAATTTATCTGGATTTAGGGGGTGCCCAGGTTCTCCATTTTTGGTATTCGGTGATTTGTTTAGAGAAGATTAAGTTTTTTACCCATTTTGGATTATTTTAAGGATTCTCGGTTGGATTAAGGAAGATGGGCGGTTTCGCTTTTTTATTTTATTTCATTTTTATATTATCGATGCAAAATATTTAGTGAATATTTGCACCATTCCGAGATTTACCAAACGAAGAAAAATGATATCTTTTGGTTAATTTCTGATCGGTTTTGATCCGGGTGAAATGAGAGATTTTCGGCCAAAATGTCGATTCTGATTGGTTACATCATATTTAAGACTTTCATTGTGAATTATGCAGAATTTTTGGGTTCTCTGCGCGACGAAATTGGAGTGAGTTCCTCTTGATTCGAGTGAGATTTTCTTGATTTCGTGCAGGTGCGTGCAAGAAGGGTGACTCGTGCGAGTTCGCTCACGGCGTGTTCGAGTGCTGGCTCCACCCGGAGCGATACCGGACGCAGGCGTGCAAGGACGGGCAGAGCTGCCGCCGCCGTGTCTGCTTCTTCGCCCACTCCCCCGACCAGCTCCGGGTCCTCCCCGCCCACCAGCAGCAGCAGCAGCAGCAGCAGCAGCACAGCCCCAAGAGCGCCACCGACTCCGAGTTCGGGTCACCGGTCCGCCCCTGCGCCGCGGCGGCGTCCGCCTTCGACTCCTACTTCACCAAGCCATGGTCGGCCTCCTTCATATCCTCGCCCACCTCGATCCTGACCACCTCGTCGCCCCCGATCTCGCCCCCGACCAACTCGCCCCCGATGTCCCCGAACCAACGCGGCGGCTGCTGCGGGTCGCCCGGATCGGTGAGCGAGCTAGTGGCCTGCATGAGGAACATGCAGATCGCCAAGATGAAGATGAGCCCCCGCGGGCAGAGGGGGGGTCTCTCTTCGGGTCCCCGCTCCGACCCGGGTGCCACCTTGCGGCGCCGGTGACTCCGAGGGCCGAGTCTTCACCGCGGTACGGACAACTCGGCGGCGGAGGCGGGCTCTTTGATCTGTGGGAGTCTCACCGTCGCTGCGAGGAGGAGCCTTCGATGGAAGGGGTCGAGTCCGGGAGAGATTTGAGGGCTAAGATGTACGCTAAGCTCAGCAAGGAGAATTCCCTCGATGGCGCCGACCTTGTCGGGTCCGGTTCCGGTCCCGACGTGGGTTGGGTCTCTGAGCTGGTCATGTGAAAGGCCCAAGAAGCAGCTTCGAGTCCTCCCCGAGTCGACTCGGAGCTCGAATTTTGTTTGGGTCGAAAGAAGTGATTTTTTGGGGGCTGGTGGGTGGTGTTCAGCAAATCGGGTGGCCTGTTGATTAATCTCTGACTCGGATGTGTGAATATATCTCGTGTTCATTTCCATTGTTGATGATGATTACCTTCCTTCTTCTTCTCAAAGGTGTAAATTTGGCTGGCGGGAGAGATTTCAAGTCTCTGTTTTGTGGTCCGATGACTTTCCGGTTCCCTCTCTTTGTAAATGAAGTTTCAGTAAGCAATTCTTAAAATATTCGCAATGCAATTGCAGATTTCTGTATAGGAAGAAACAAGAACGTGGAAGTTCGATCTGGGGTTGGCTTTTTGGGGCTTGTATTGTTGATTATCTTTTTTTGGTCAAGTCCTTGAAATCTCTGTATCGTCTCATTTTCTCGGATTATAAATGCTAATTTCCCTTTCATGAGTGCTCTGTTCTTTACTCTCTGTTCTTGGCTCTGTTCATGCTTTCTTCCTTGTTCGGACTACAGTGAGAGGAATTAGTCACATCATTAGCACAGTGATTACGAGATCAAGAGTGGGGATTAAAGAAACATCTCTCTCCATCCGACTCTGTCCCCAGCATGCGGAAAGACCGGTTCAGCACCTGGGTTTATCTCCCAACTCGGTATAATAGATAAAGAAAAACCAGATGAGGTTCTTGATGTGGACGTGTTTTGAGTTGAATTGATAAGAGCGGATGATCCCCGTCCTTATCTGCTAAAGCTTTTTCTCGCCTTTTCCCGGTTTTGAAAAATGGAAGATTTGATCACAGTAATCAGGAGATCTTCTTTTGTCGTGCCACTTGCGTTTTGACTGGAGTGTGTTGATGATGATGATGGTGAATTAGGTGGGGGAATGGGACAAGACATGGTCAAGCAGCGACCGTGTAGCATTGGCTCCCCCACCTCGCGAAACGGTCTGCTCTGCGTTATCTTATGTTACATTGGTTAATCTCCTCGTTTGAAATGGGTTTGGTCGTTATCTTATGTACATTGGTTAATCTCGTCGTTTGAAATGGGTTTGTAATTTGAATTTAATTGGATTGTGTTTTAGAATCCGAGTGACTTGTCGTTTGAAATGGGTTTGTAATTTGAATTCAATTGGATTGTATTTTAGAATCCGAGTGACTTGATTGTTAATCTCATATTCAAGTCGGAAAACGTAATCTTATGAATGGATGCATATCTATAAAATGTAAAAGCTCGATTCAAAACTCAATATTTAGATCAAGTTGAATCAACGGATTCGAGTCAAGCTAGCGTGTTAAACGAGTTGGCTTGACTGAATATTGATTGCTTGACTCGATTTGATTGCAATTTTAATTTTCCCAAATTTTGGTTCAATGTGACAAAATTGAACTGGAACCATTTTCGAAGAAAAATAGAGCCATGTATTTTTTCGCTAAAATTTGCCTCAACGATGAAAATCCCTCATGAAGTGGTTCTTCGATTTTATTAAGAAGGATAAGTTTTGTAGCAATTCCTTATAGGAAGTATCGCAAGTGTACTAGGAAATCAATGATATACTTTAAAATGGAGATACAATATGAACTCATGCAAACACTTGTATTTATAGAGTGTTGGGAAGGCATGGGGTTCCCGCTTGCCAATGAGCCGCCAAAGGGTTCTTATAACTTTAATTTATACTATATTGATAATTTTGGTTTGAGCCCATGAATAATTTACTTGTGATATATAATTTTTCTCTTGCAATTGAGGGTTGAAATGAGATGTGCTAATTATAGTTGAATTCTCTATTGGATTCTACTGGATGTGGCCTTAATTTATTATGAATTGGAATAAATCTTATATTTTGATTTCTCTTTCTTACATTTATTCTCTATCTCGTTGTGTTTGAATGCATAACCCTAACATAGTTTTCACAGCATAATTGCCTACGATTAGTTCTTAAACAATTTTAATCATGCCTTCACATCTTCGTATCTTCATGTCACCATGACTTCTCATGTCCAGGTAATTGCTAAATTTCGATAAATGCTTAGCTTCCTAACTCTATCTACAGTTACAAGAAGTTACAACAACACTTATTAACAAGAAGCTTAGGTAGTGCATGGGAACATTTTTATTCCTCTATTCTTTTGCTCTTTGGAACAAAAAAAAGAACATAAATCTATTTGGTAAGGTTAACCAATTTTTCTATTCCCTATAATAGAAAAATAATCGGGAAATAGATTTGGAAAAGAAATAAGAAGTTTAAAAAAAAAAAAAAGGTAAGCTTCTTGTTCTTGAGAACAATTTCTAAAAATAAGCCTTTTTTTTTTTAATTTTCTCTTTTTCTTTTCTTTTTCTTCCTTGCCGCTCCCTGTAGGTTGCCATTTGCCGGCTAGTCGTCTCTCACGACCGTTGGCTGCTGCTGCCGCTGCCGCTGTCGCTACCAACCGTCAACGCTGACTGCAGCCAACCTACCGCGGACCTTCGGTCGGCGGCGGTTGTCGATGGCGACAGTGGGCTGTGGGTGGCGAGTGGATGGCGGTGACGACGATCAAACGCGTTCCTTTTTTTTTTTTTTTTTTTTTTTTTTTTGTGGATTGTACCAAACATATTTCTATTCTTTTTTTATTCCGATAATAAAAATTTTATATAGTTACTAAACTCGTTGTTTTACTCAGAAATTATTCCAAAGAATGGCAACGGAAAAGAATTATTTTTTGAAAAGAAATCGTTCCCCTAAATAGAAATGTTACCATTTGCACCCTTAAATATAAAAAATATTACTGCTCAATAAGCATGGGTCTAGGGTAGAATCGGGAATTTCTATTAAACCTATCTATTCTAGGTTCCCACCATTACCAATCTGATTCCTAATTCAAAATAAATAAATAAATAAAAACGTTACTATGTGGTTTGGTTCTTGATTCTTGGGTAGGAACAAAATTGTGAATCGAAGAGCTGATCGGGAACTAGAAATTGATGAAGTGGAATGAGTATATGTGGTTTAACTTAATTTAATAAGTGATTAACTATGTTGTTGTTTCTTTTGATTTGGGTGATTAAAATTTGGAGACATTTTTTTTTTTGATGGACGATAGAAGGCTAAAGTTCTATAATTTAAGTTTTATGTTACGTGTTATGAACTTTTGATTACTTATTTATTTTGTGTGTTAATCTTTTTATGGATTGTTGTTATTAACAAATGGAAATTTTTATTGTTACATTCACTTTCATTTTGCTTAATTAAAAATAAAATAAAAAAGAAGAAGAAAGAAATGAAACAAAAACTGACCATTTCCCGTGTAAACTCTAGAACCAACATGAGAATCGGCTGACAAGATAGGTTCTAGGGTACGTAGGTTCCGGATTCAAAAAATTGAGGAACCGGTTCCAATTGACCTGGAGTAATCCTAAAATCGTTCACACCTAGTTACATGTCAATGATTTCATCTAAAGACACCAAATTTTGTTGTCGATAACTTCCTTAGTTATCCATGCTCTTCAAGCTATTCACATTTATCTAAAGGGGCTTAAATATATGAAAATATTTCTACTCATCAAGTTGTCAATTGTTCTTTTCATGATGACTTTTGCTCTTTACCCATCTCTATTCTTATCAACTAAGTCTTATCATTTGTTAGTGTAAACACATAGTTGTATCTATAAAGTGATTTATGCGATTAGTATTCTAAACTTGTAAATGATGAAAGGATGACTTGTTCTTACCTTTCTCTTTAAACGACATTCAAAGGGGGTAGTAGAGAGAGACATGCCATGTGGGGACAAGACTTCAATTTCAAGATTCAATAAAGAATCAAGGAAAAGGCCGACAAAGGAGGTGGCAGTTCCAAGATCTTGGGTTAATCTTTAATCCTTCTCCCATCAAACTCACCAAACCAAAGGCCCTAAAAAGCAATATATACGTGCACCCGTACCCTCCTAAAGATGTCCCGATACAGCTTAATTTCTCGCACTTCTCGCATAAATGTCGCACTGCACAAAAACTTTTGTATGTCTTTTGTGTAATACGATCAATTGAGATTTGTTCTCTCACGAACTCTCCTCGGTTATCAGAATTTGAGAATTTGGTACTCGGGAACTTATGAAAGTGTCAACACCTTTACTTGCTCGACGTACATAATTATGCACTTCTACCTAACTTTATTTATTTATTTATTTATTTATTCAATCACTCGTTACTTAAGTGATCTTTTGAAGAATATAATTCCTGTGGAGCCGAAGAGATCAAGGGCACTGGCTTGAATTCCGAGGTACAGTCAATTGGAGTTTCTTTTTCATATTGGCGACGAATCATTATCAGCCGGAGGAAACTGAGGGAAGAAACACTATCAAAACAAAAGAACAGGATGCCATGTCTAACCAAATATAGTCACGAAATATTTTTTTTTTACAACATGAAATTTAGTTTAGGGTGAAATGCGATGAGAATGCATCAATTTGAGATTTTTTATGATGTTGATCTTATGTAATTATTTATGAATCTCTAGATTTTATCGAAAACAGTTCTTTATTGGTTTTTTGTTTGGAAATTTTGTGGTGCTCCTCTCTTGAATTCCCATTCAGCTCTTCATTTTCCTAGTTGCTGTCCATTGAAGCGAACACCTTCAACGGCCACGTGGGAGATTTGGGATTCGGATAGGATCAAGAAAACCCCCAGGAGCATATCTCGAGTGGGGTTCTGAATTTTCCTATTCTCAGATTTCATTTTTCTTATCTAATCTCGATTGCATATCTTGATTAGAGAGTCTCAAAGATTGATTGACTTTGAAGCTAGCAAATGATTGATGGACATGTCGAGAGTTTCATGTGATGTCTACACGTGGGGATTTTATCATTCTCTTGGATAGATATCATGTGGAACCCATGTATTATTTTATATATTGGGCCTGGATTTTATGTTTATGTTGGAAAAATATTGGTTACGAGAGTTCTCTTCTCGTTTTTGCTATCTCGAGGACTGGGAGGAGAGAGGTTGTTGTTGCATCTTTGTAGGAGGGGGCCAGATCTCTGAATTTTGTAAAGGAAACCATCAATGAGGTGGGGGATGAACATGGAGTGTGTGGTTTGCCTCCAAAATGGCCATGGCTTTGTCTTGAATGGACCTAGTTGTGAAATTGATTTGATTGAATGAGATGGGACAGGACTAGGGTAGGATAACGTTCTGCAAATCAAAATGTTAAGGATATGAATTTGACGTGTCAAAAAAAAAAAAAAAGATTACTAAAATATGTCACTAATTGTAAGTATGATGGATAAGGAAGTGGCTTATGTTCAAATTTAGAAACCCAACAAATTCGAGGTATTATTTAGTGGGCTGATAACGAGCATACAAAAATTACAATCAATAACTTTGTATTTTAAAGTACCTATAATATAATTAAGAAAAAAAACACTATTGGACACTAGCTGAATGAAAGATTGGCAATATGTTATGATATCTCAAGAAATATAATATAGGTATTTTGACATACAATATTTACTCGGGATAGTATTGTGATTGGAATATACGTCTTTAAAGAGAACAATATTGATGCTTTGGACTATAGATCATAGAGAAAGTGACTTTCCAAAAGAGTTTTCCATCGAGTCATTTGATTTCGACATTACTAACCCATCTTTGATGAAATCGAGAGAACGAGAGATGTGGTAGGGCTAGGTCTATCATCTAGAGGGGGTGAATATGTGACAATGCGGAATTGAAATAAATTAAGATTATTGCGAGAGGACAACGTTTGGAGACAAGCTATGCAGTGCTAAGATCTTTTCAATGTGCAACAATCTATCACAAAATATAAGCAAGAGATAAAAGGGATAGAAAAATTGCACACAACAAGTTTCTAGTGGTTTGGTATTGACAAATTTACGTCCACTCTCCCATGCTAACAACTTATCAGCTAGATTTCACTATGATGAATCAATAAGAAGTTACAAGGACTGAGTATTCACTATTCAATCTCATGTGAAAGATTATCTATTCTCCCACTCATGATCTCTAAGAAATTACAAACTATAGCTCACAAAAGACAAATGTATTTAAGCAAAAGACTATGTTGAATTTTGGAATTCAAAACTTTGATATTCTCTTGGCATCCTTTAGCATTACAAGTTTCTTTTGTAGTCCTCAATGTCCAAGTTGATTGTTGGACCCAAGCTCTAAGGATCATTCATCTAATCAATCCGTTGAACTTGAATGTTGAAGAAGATCTAATTGCTTATTGCTAAGAATGAAGTTTCCCGAAAGATCTACTGTCCATACAGCAGATAGGGTTTCCATAAGTTGAATCATTCCTTTAGAGAACATTCCGTCTACAATTGATTGTCTTGTTGATAGATTGAGATATTCCAAATAAGTAATAATGTATTTAATATCTTTCTTTCAAACAATCGGTATTTATAAGGTAATGAATCTATGCTAATTTTCTAGCCATAAGCACAATGATTCATAGTTGAACTAATATCCTTAATTCGTTGAGATTGAATATTAAGGATTCAATGCATCCTTGAGTTTGATAAGTAAATTCTGATGATACATATCAAAGTTTCCACCTAGAAAAGCTTACCATCGAAATCAAAGGACAACTCAGAAATATTTTGTCAATCTTCAAAATTAATTAGGGAGTTTTCCTCGACAAGACGATCCCCGATAATCAACCAAAATACCACTCAATGCAAATACACAAAAGAAATGTCATGTAGATCTATGAAGCACCGATACTTTTCAAGACTTTTCGTGTTGTGTAGGACACTCCAACATGTATTCGATACTTTTCAACATTTTTCAGCCCTCGGTTAATATGTGTCGAAAAATCTGACACTTGGTCAACTCTCCCAATATTCTTCGACACTCAAGTCTGGAATTCCGATATGCGAGTTCGAAATTTCGACAAGCATCGGGTCAATCATAAAAATTTTCAATAAATGAGGGATCAAAATGTAAGTATGTAAAAAAATAAAAACTAATAATAACAAAAGGAGCCAAAAATGAATTTACACTAAAAACATTAATTTACCATTTGTTAATATCATTCATAGTTTATTTGACAAATTCAACTCCATTCAAATTATCCATAAAACTTAAAGGTAAAAAAGAAAAAAAAAATAAGCTATCGACATTCTAGACTTGTGTGTCAAAGCATGTTAGAAGAGACTTGATTAAAATAATCATGAAAATGATAATTTAGCATTTATATATAAAAATATACATTTAATACACAACGTGTCTCGACATGTCGGAATTCTCTAATTTTTTAAAAATGAAGTGTTGGCATGTCATGTTTTGTCATGTCGTGTGTTGATATTGATATCGGTGTTGGTGCTACTTAGATGTAGATTCAATGCAGGCTTCTGATTGCACCATGCCGTCGTTCTTAGATTTGGCCATTTTGGAACTGACATACCGTGCTCTACAAATCGACAATGTGGTCTATCCTACGCATTACAAGTGGACGCCATCGATACTCATGCTTTTCAGTTTGTATTGCTAATTTAGGTGGGTAAACAAGAAGATGCAACATGGGCGTTGACCGTTAAAAATGGGAACTTCTGCTCGTTGTACGTCGTGCACTGGACAGAAGAACTATTCATGTGAACAGGCTAATTGAAGCACTTGGGTTCTTAACTAGTAGTCCAACAAGGTCGGGCTTTCTCTGCTAGAGCAGCTGTTCAAGCCCATGTAGCATGGAAGATGTCATGTTTTAGACACGAACTTTCTTTCAGGTCGTCCTGCTTCTCGCCATATAAGCAATAAGAGATCTCTATTCTCTATCGTCGCTAAAGCGAAGGGATAGAAAATGTATGTAATTGAGTTGTTTTCATTTACCATACTTCAATGTTCTCTGCTCATAAATTTTAGTTTCTCATGGGGAGATACTTCTGATCGAGTTTATGTAAAAATTTCCTTTTCATTTTTTTTTTTCGGGTGAAATGTAAATTTATACGGGTCGTTGACATAACATGAAAAGGAGCAATGCCACATAAAACCGTCTTCAGCTTCTCTAGAAGCTTCGTGAGTGAGTGGAGAGGATCGAGGTGAGCAAAGAATGCAACTGCCTAATTATGGGCAAAACTAGAAGGGCACAAATGCATTTCTCACTAATTTCATGGATTAATTTGGTTTCTTGCAGATGAGTTCGTCTTCAGGCAAAACGAATGTAACCCATTTCAAAACTACTTCATGCATTTCTCCAATATGATTTTCTGCTTGATGTTTCTTTATAGTTTTTCAGATTTTTCTTTTCTAGATTTTTACTTGTTGAAGTTTTGACAATAACCTTTTATATTATAATTGCCACATGAGATGCCATGTCGGTACTATGTTTAATGGAAGAACCGACCCTAACATTCCTCCATCTTCACCAAGAGGTCCTACAATGGGGTCTCCATCAAGATACCTTTGGTAAAAACTATCTTTTGACCGTTCTTAAGACAATTGACACCAAACTTTCAATTGTCTAAACTCGTCTTGATCATTCATTATCTATCTTTCTCCCTATATGAGGAATTTCCAAAAAAACTCATAGGGTAAAATTTTAGAGACTCACATTTCGCTTATAAATCCACATTCTGCTTTTGCAATGTTGAGAAATCTGATTGAATATTTTGCAATAGTTTAGAGACTTTCAAAACCTTATCCCTTTTTATTTCCCTGTGCGGGGATTGTCGGTCAACTCACACAAGGTTAATAGGGCCATGCATCGCCCAACAACTATTTCAGGCATGATATTTTCTGAAGCTTTGAAACTTTGACAACTATTTGTAAACATTACTGATTTTGTAAGGAAAACATTTTGCATTAGAATATTTTTTACAGACTGAAATGATAGAGAAGCTGTCCATAACATCCTTAATAGTAACATAGCAGTAGCTTCACAATTTCTGCATGCATTCAGCTAACAAATTATGACAAGCAAACGAAAACGAATACCAACAAGAAACCCGATTCAAACTAGTCTTGAAATTGCTCCTTTACCATCCCGAGATAGAACAACTCCTCCTGATGTTTTCGTTTGTGATCTTCTAGCCATGCCACAACCTTGAATTTCTTGTAACATGTTTTTGCCTTGCATCTGCAACAGAAATTACCCAAACGTAGTTTCATAAGCACATGTTGGTTTTGAGTCTCTGAAAAGAGAGATGGAAGAACATTCGAGGAAACTTGTACTTTACCTTGATTTAGTTTATCATGAACTCGATGTTTGAGGCTTAGTCTTGGCCAAGCTTGAACCCTTGTCCGTTCCTGATCTCAAATTTGCACCCGTTCTAGTTGTGCCCCTTTCTAAACTCACAGTTGCGCCCTTTACAGAATTCACAGTTATGCTATTTCCTGAAGGGGAACCTCTGCCCCTTTCTGTACTCAAAGTCCTGCTGCTTCGTGAACTTGACGCTAAGCTCCTGCCAGAACTTGAACTTGCGCCCATATTAGTAGTGCCCCTTTTTGATCTTGCACCTCTACCCCTTCCTAAAATAAAATTTGTGTCTCTTCCTGAACTCAAAGCTGTGCCCCTTCCTGAAGTTGAACCTCTGCCCCATCCCAAACTCGAAGTCACGCTGCTTTGTGAAATTGAAGATACGCTCCTTCCTGAATTTGATGCCGTGTACTTTCCTGCTATGGAAGTTGTGTCCTTGCCCGACCTCAAACTTTTGTTGTTTCTTGAACTTGAAGCTATATCCCTTCCTCTGCCTCTTTTTGCAAGATTCCTTCCTGGGGATGACGCACATATGGCCCCACTTCCTCTGCCTGTTTTCTTAGGTAGTTGGTTAGTTGCCACAGTTCTATCTCTCTTGACCTGGACCACGTAAAAAATTCTACATAAGTTTTAAGGACTACACAATTAAGATAATGCAAATCTTCAGTACTTACAGGAGAAAGGTGTCTTTGATCCTCAACTTCAGTTGCGGCTTTGCAGGATTTTTCATCATGTTCAGCTCCTTGGCACCTTTGGCAACTCGACCGGAGAACATCATTTTGGTTGGCAGGTTCCCAACTCTCATCATTGTCCTTCTTCCGATTTTCCATTCTGGCCGTTTGCCTTCTGGCGACACTGCCATAGTGCCTAATCCTTCCGTCCCTCATTTGCCTTCTATTTCCTGTGTCCTCAAAACATTTAGCATTACCCGGCTCTGACTGGAAATCATCAATGGAGGAGGTGCCATCGGTTTCGCTATTACCCAGAGATTCAAAGTCTGAGTATTCATCAGGACCTGAAACGTCCCACTCAACCCCATCCTCGTCCGAATACACATCATTCTTCATTCTATATTCCTCACTTAACATCTTCATTATCTCGTCATCGTACTCTCCCTCCCACTCACTGTCAACCCCTCCCTCGACGTATAAATGAATCAATCCCCTTTTAGACGCTAATTGCACCATTCCCTTCACTTGCTCATCAGTCTTGATCTCTATGATCAACTCATGGTATTCACCGGGGGTCTCATACCACATTCTCTTCATACGAAAGCCGAAACCTTTAACGTCAGCAATCAATCCTTTATATGTCACTGAATCTGCAGTGACTTTTTTTTTTCTCTTAGTATTCCACCAGCAAACTCAAACCCCTCACTAGGCTTCTTTACTCCAAGGTGGAATCTGATTGTGAAGGGATCCATCTATGATGTAATAAGTTCAACGTGAGCCCCCAACAACATATATATCGGACATATTAAACCTTTGTGCATATTTATCATAAATCCAACATGACACATACATCATTCATTAGTTATAGACAGATCTAGAATTAAATACTTAAATGTCTAGTGAAAGAGTGAGTAATACTTATTTGGTTTTTCTTTTATTAATTGAATTTGAACTTCAGCTAAGTACTTGATATAAATTTAAATTAAAATCTTAGGAGGACTATCTCATCAGAGATTCCTTTTTTAATGGGACAAAAAGAAGAAGTATTATAACGCCAATGTAAATAAAGCTTTCCAACAGCCATTTTTTCTACTCTTGATTTGAGAATTGTAACTCCTCATTTTCTATATGAATGTAGATATTAGTTAATTTTCGAATTATTGTTTTGTTTCTCTATATCCAACTATCACTAGACAATCCTTCGGAAGTAAGAAGTAAATGCATTAACAGAGTAGAAATTTTCTCTGATTTAGTGATAAGAAATAATCTAGACATCTTCACCAAAAAAAAAAAAAAAAATTAATAATCTAGACATAAAATCCTTACCGAAAAAAAAGAAAATAATCTAGACATAAAAAGGTTGAATCTACCAATCACAAAATGCAAATACATGCACAATGTATATCCAATTGCTTTGCATTATGTAACTAAAAAAGAGTTTTCTATTTTATACTTTTCGAAAGAAAAATCCATAAACATGGGACACATTGTTTAAAATCATTTTATGAAAGTCTGAATGTTGTTGTATTCTTTATTAATTTAAAGTCATATGCTTCAAAATTAATTAGTGTCTTGCCCTTTTTAGTGAAATAATATGTTCACTTTTATAAAAGTTGCATTGTGACATGACATATGACTATTTGTTCAAGCAACGCATGCTTTAATTTACTTTGAAATAATCATGCACTATGCAAAAGACTTGAACCCGCCTGGTGGCAATATGCTATAGTACTGAATATGCATAGTTGACTAGTTAGGCTCACCGGTGGCCAAAAATAGAAAACTAGTCAAGCCCATTGTAAATGCACACACAAGCAAAATAACAAGTAAATGTGTAACACAGCTATTGCTTAATCTGCAAGTGATTATATCAGCTCTAAATTAAATTCAGTCTAATAGAATTAATAAAGAAAGAAGCAAAACAAACATTCAAATTAATTTTACTCGTGAGGCCAACAACAAATTCATAGGAGATAAATCATCATAGCATCAAACATATACATACAACCAAGTATCTGCCCCTTGTTCATGGTTCATTTTCTCATGTGGTGGCTCGTACTAGAATTTACTGAATCCCTTTTTCTCTTCTTTTGTGTAGCTATGATCAAATCATTTGACATTAATATCTTTACAACTCATAGATGCAATAACCGAATCAAATAATCCATAATTACTACTATTACAGGTTTAATATCAAACAACTTTACTGGCAGTATAAAGAACCAAAACGATCCAACACCAAAAAGGCAAGTTGAGATTAATGACTATAATAGTAAAAAAAAGTGCAACCTAACTAATTAAATTACAACGAAAGCTGGGAACCTCGAAAGAGCAAGGAAAGATTGCTTTAGGAACCGACAATATCCAACACCAAAAAAGGAAGTAGTGATGAGTGATTAAGGCTCCGTTTGTTTCTTGCAAAATGTGATGTTTTTGAAAAATGCCGTTTAGGAAAATGATAATATATTCCAGTATTTGACTAAATTTGAAAATGAATTAAAAAATATTTTCAACCGTTTGGATGGAAAATATTTTCCCAGTAAATCCACAAAAAAAAAAAAAAAAAAGAGTAAGTCTTGCAATCCTAATTCCGCATGAAGTTCGATCTCTGTTTCTAACTTTAATACCGTCATTTTAGTGAACTTAACCTTCATCTTATATTCACTTCAATTACAATAATCTACTCTTTTTCTATAATTTTACGTACTTCACGAGTACTATCTTATAATTGTTATATATTTATTTCAAATACAATACTGATATAAATTCAATTTTCTCTTCTTCTTTTTTTTTTTGGCATTTTGGAAGTAAAAAGGAGTTCTATTTTCTACTTTTTGTGTTCGTATGAAAAAACCCTAACCACGGGACACATTGTTTTAAATCAGTCTAAAAAAGTCTGTATGTTCGTTGTATTCTTTCTTACGCTCCGTTCGTTTCGCGGAAAATAACTTCTAGGAAAATATTTTCCATATTTTCCAGTGTTCGGGTGGGCGGAAAATCACGGTCAACGGAAAACATTTTCCGTTGACCGGAAAATTCCTTCTTTGCAGCTTGGAAAATGTTTTCCTCTTTTGAAAAGAGGAAAACATTTTCCAAGCCTCTCGCTTCTTCTCTTCCTTCGGTTCTCGGTCTCTCTCTCCCTCTCTTGCTCTCCCCGCCGCGAAGTCGGCTTCGACGACAACCAACCTCCGCCCTCCCCGGCCGCTCCCGCCCGCCTACTCCGCCGGGCGCGCCGCCACCACCGCGCTCGCTTCCCGGCGGCTCAAGCCGCTCGGGAGGATCCGGCTCAAGAGGGAGCACGCGGCGGCGCCGGAGGCTCGCGGGGAGCCCGCCGCCCGGCCGCTCGTCGTGCGGTGGCGGCCGTGAACTCGTCGGATCGGCGGCGGAGCTCGCGGCTCGCCGGATGGCGGCGGAGCTCGCGGCTCGCCGGATCCGGGCGAGCTCGAGCTCTGTCGCCCGGATCCGACGAGCTCGGGTGAGATCGGCCGAGCCTCGAGCTCGCCGGATGGGCGGCGGAGCTCGCGGCTCACCGGATCTAGCGGCGGAGCTCGCGGCTCGCCGGATCCGGCGAGCTCGAGCTCGTCGCGATCCGGCGAGCTCAGTGAGATCGGCCGAAGGAGGAGGCGGCGGCGAAAGGAGGAGGAAGAAGGAGGAGGAAGGAGGCGACGGCGGCGGAAGGAGGCGGCGGCGGCGGAAGGAGGAGGAAGAAGGAGGAGGAAGGAGGAAGGAAAATGTTTGAGCTAACGAACAGTGGAAAATATTTTCCTCTCAAATTTTAGATTTTGGCCGAACACCGGAAAATAGAGTCATTTTCCTGGAAAATAACTTCCAGGAAAATGTTTTCCGGAAACATGATATTTTCCGTGAAACGAACGGAGCGTTAATGTAAAGTAATATGCTTCAAAATCAGTTAGTGTTTCTTTTCATCCATAAGTTGCATTTTTTAGTGAAATATTATGTTTCTCATATAAAAGTTACATCCTGATATAATATATGACTATTTGTTCAAGCAATATGCACTTCGATTTACTTTGAAATAATCATGTACTATAAAAAGATGACAATCCCACGTGTTCGCGATTTGCAGTGGTGCTAAAAATGCATTGACAGCTACTCAAGCCCATTGGTAGCCGAAAATACAAAGCGAGTCGAGCCCACTATATATGCGTGCACCGGCAAAGCAGTACATAAATGTGACTCACAGTTATCGCTTAAACTACAAGTGGATAGATCAGCTCTGAATTAAATTGCCTAAACATTCCAACAAAATTATTAAAGAAAGAGGCAAAACAAACATTCTAAGTATCTTTACTCAAGAGGCCAACGCAACAAATTCATTGGAGTAATATCAAACATATATACCACGAATCAACTACCCTTTGTTCATCATTTATGATTGAAGTAGTATTAGAATGCCAGTGCGAATAAAACTTTCCGGTAGTTGCTTCTCCGCTCTTTATTTGAAGATTGTAACTACTCACTTTCTATATGAATGGATACATTTGTTAATTTTCGAATCATTATTTTGTTTTTCTATATCCCACATTCACTAGACAATCCTTTAGAAACAAGACATAAATGCATTTAACAGAGTAGAAATTTTTACTCTGATTTGGTGAAAAAATAATCTAGATATAAACAGGTTGAATCTACAAATCACAAAAATGTAAAGACATAAAACATAAAAACATAATATGTATGTGTATATATACATATGACTATGTGCTCATTGATGGCTAAAAATGGAAAGCTAGTTAAGTCCACTGTATATGCATGCACCGACAAAACAACAAATAAATGCGTAACACAGTTTTTTATTAATCTGCAAGTAAATGGATCACCATTGCATAAATAGTCTAACAGAAATAACAAAGAAAAAGCAAAACAAACGTTACAATTATGCTTACTTGAGAGGAAAACAACGAATTTATAAGAGATTAATTATCATAATATCAACATATATACCACAAATTATCTGCCTTCATTCGCTTTCCCATGTGGTGACACTTGGTAAAATCTAATGAGTTCTTTTTCTTTTTCTTTTTCTTTTTTAATTTTCTTTTGTACAGCTATGAATTGGACAGTAATTTCTCCATAGCGCATCAATGAGATAATCGAATTAAATAGTCCATAATGACCTTTATTACATGTGCGATGTTATATTTGTGCATTAATCATGCCTATCGCAAAACTTAAAAAAGAAATAGTTGCAAAGGAATCATATAATGTTCTTGAAATTGATAATTTATGATCTATTATCTAGCATGTTATCTATGAAAGCAATTTTGATTAATTTAATATTTAGAGTGATTATATTAGTTTGCTAGCAATACTAAAGAACTAAGACTATCCAACACCCAAAAAGGAAGAAGAGATGAGTGACTAATGTAAGGAAACAAATCAACCACCTAAGACATTAGCGTGCAACAAAAAAATGGCAACTTTGAAAAGGCGGATATCATGTCACTAAAGAAAGGAGGATATTTGGCCTAAAAAGGAAGCATGCAAAAGTCCCACACATTGACGAAGAAGATGCCGTACCTGAAGAATCGATTCTTTATAAAACTTCAGGGGCAGCTTTCTTGAAAAATGACAAAAATCTATGATATGGTCTCCACAACTACTTATATAGACGAGGCAATTATCTGGTATTTTTGTGCAAGATGCATCAATTAACTTTTCCAATGACGTGCACATTTTGACCACCAAGTATTCCAGAGACTCTAGCTCGTCAAGGCCCTCAACATTAGTAAGTACATGGCAGCCATTGATATCCAAACTCTCTAGGTTCTTCAAGTATAACAACCCACTTATTCTTGTCAAAGATTCGCAATGATGAATGTCCAAGATTTTCAATGATTCCGAAAGATCCATGACTTGTATCTCAACTAGCTCTTGACACGATGATACACTCACTTGTCGTAGCTTCAGTAATTTCGAAGGAATGAATAATCCCTGAAGCCGCATACAAGAATGGACAGTTAATTGTTCCAGTTGTCGAAGTCCCTCGAGTAAAATGCCTTCCACTTCACAACTATCGATCGACAGAGTCCGCAGATACTTCCAACTGCTATCGAACGGAAGCTGCATGAGGATTTTTAAGTCTAAGCCTGCCAAATTAAGGAATTTTAGATGAGGAAGATAAGCCAACTCTAAAGGTCCAAGGACGCCGAGCAAACATAACGTTAACTTTTTCAGTTTAAATAACCCCTCAATCCAACATAAATTGCATCCTGTGATCGGTTTTGATACCTCTCTAGCAGATTTGTAATTACTTAGTAGCAATTCATCCAACCTAATAAGATACGACAAATCAGGGACCGAGAGCAATGATTCAGATTGAATACGTAGACAAGTCAAACTTGTGGGAAATTTTGGCAACTCTTGAATGTCATGACAATCCAATAAGTCGACCATTTGGAGGTGACAAAGCATGTCGATTTTCCCTAGAATTCGGCAAATACCAGTGGATTTTAAATTTAGGATTTTTAAAGATGACAATCCTACAATTTCATAAGGAATTTCACCTTTCATTCCAATATGCCAAGAGAGATCTAGCTCTTCAAGATTTATCAACATGCCGATGCCTCTAGGTAAATGCCAAGCATGAATCTTCCTACGGACGCATAATGCTTTTGGAAGATTCTCCCTAGGTCGTGCCGCTGCAAAACGGAGGATGCATAATGATTTTAACTTTCCAATGAAGTTGGGAAGTTCCCATATGCTCGTATTCGATAAGTCCAACTCTTTCAATGAGGTTAAATTCCCCAACGAGTTGGGAAGTTCCCTTATGCTCGTATTCGATAAGTCCAACTCTTTCAATGAGCTTAAATTCCCCAACGAGTTGGGAAGTTTCCTTATGCTCGTATTCGATAAGTCCAACTCTTTCAATGAGCTTAAATTCCCCAACGAGTTGGGAAGTTCCCTTATGCTCGTATTCGATAAGTCCAACTCTTTCAATGAGCTTAAATTCCCCAACGAGTTGGGAAGTTCCCTTATGCTCGTATTCGATAAGTCCAACTCTTTCAATGAGCTTAAATTCCCCAACGAGTTGGGAAGTTCCCTTATGCTCGTATTCCATAAGTCCAACTTTTCCAATGAGCTTAAATTCCCAAGTGAGCCGGGGAGCTCTCTCAACCTAGAACATCCCCGCAATGAGAAGCACACAAGCTTACCTAGTGCCCCCACTTCTTCAGGCAAATCACTAAGACACTGGCACTCTTCAAACTCTAACTCAATTAACTTTTGTAGTTTTCCGATGAAACTTTCAATTCTCTTTAAACTTGTGCAGTTTGCAAGTGTCAACCTCTCTAATTCCAAGCACTCAGAGAAGTTCGGGATTGTCGTTATGCCATGACATGACTTGAGAGATAGAACTTTCAACTTCGGTGTCCCCTGTAAAAAGGATGTCATGTCAAGTGTAAGAACCAATGCATAGTAACACTGGCACCATTAGACTAGAATCAAAACATGTGATTTACCTTGATCAAGTCCCATGCTTTTGAATCATCTTTGAAGGAATTGGAGTCAAGTTTGAAAACAACAAGATCATCAAAATACATATTGTCTGCCATGAAATCAAGAGTCATAAAGGTAGAATTCTGCAAAGAAAGCCATTTCAACTTTGAATGACACTTAGCAAAGTCCCCAACAAAAATTGAGAATTTTAACTCAAGGAATCTTAGCTTTGGAAAATTTTCAAACTCTTCCTTTGTGATAGATTTATATATCTTGAGTGCTTGAACTTTGTCCTTCCTCTGCAAGTGAAATTTGCCAATGGTGTGAAGAAGTTAGTCAACTTCCAATCACTATGGTTTACAATCTTGAATGGATCAAAAAAAAAAAAATGATAAACATCCTAAATCAAGCAGGAATCCTTTATCTTAGAATATACATCTATTTGAAAATTGGACATTTCTTACTTACCTTTTTGGTTTCTATTATTTCAAAGGCTTCTTTTATAATCCACACCCTACTTCGCTTGCTAGGGTCATATGGACTTTCTTGATGGACGATTCGTCTTCCCATGTCTATGAGTTGATCGTGCATCCAGAACTTATCATCATCCAAAATCTTTATTAAGCACCTACTGGTAAGGACATCAATTCCTCCTACTGGATAAAACTCACAATCGGCCCACATATAAATTGCATCGGTCTTCTTCTCATTGAAAAAGAAACACGCTATATCAAGAAAAATTTGTTGCTGATGTTCATTTAGGTCGTCATAGCTAATCCTCAACTTCTCCAGAATCTCTTCCTCAGGTACCTCCCTTAACTTGTTCAAAGTCTCTTCCCAAAATGCTTTGTCTTTTCCATTAACTAATGAACCTATCACTTCAACAGCCAAAGGAAGCCCTCCTGTTTTTAAGGCAATTTGCTTGGACAGACAATAATAATCATTTGAAGGAAAGTCTTTTCCGAAGGCATGTCGACAAAAAAGCTCAAGTGCAAGATCATCATCCATCTTAATCATCTCATATTGTATAATTTCACCTTTACATACCTGACCTTGCAAAATATTCTTGTTTCTTGTTGTAATAATTATTCTAGATCTTGAATGTAATGAATTGTTTCCTATTAGTTTCTTAATGTGGTCTTTATTATCAGCATCATCTAGAACCACAAGAACCTTCTTTGTGCCGAGTACTTCTCCAATCCTCCTCATTCCTTCTTCACTATCCTTGACTTCTCCTGGATATCCAGAATCACTAATGTCAGACAGTAGTTTTTTCTGCAATTGGACTATGCCGTCCTCAGTCGACATCTTTTCTCGAACCTTCTCAAGGAAGCTACAACACTCTCCAAAGAAGGAAGATAGTTCGTTGAAGACGACTTTGGCAACAGTTGTTTTACCAATGCCACTCATTCCATAAATTACAATGAGCCGCACATTGCGATGGTTGACATCTAATAACTCTGTCAAGTGCTTTACCTGATCATCAAGTCCGAGCAAATGTTCAGGCACTAATTTTTGTTTCAGCTCTCGTTTCTCCAAAACCCTTTCAACAACCAATTTGACAATCTTTGCTTGGCTGCCATATACAAAAGCGCTTTCATTAGTTGACTATATCTACCCACGCATCACACTTCGAATAGTCAAAACTTTAACTTGAATAAATTGAAGCACATCAAGGACAAGATCCAAGTACACCAAATAATTAGTATGGGCTAATTTAGCATGATTCATTTGATATGTTTTTCATATGTAGGTTATAGAAATGTCTAAAGACTATAGTATTACCTTACGCAGTAGCCAAAGTAACCAACTGGTGGATACTATATTGTGCGTTCACAAAAATTCAACATTTATAGCTGAGCCTAGAAAAACTTTCAGCACTTGTAACGGGAGAATCATGAAGAGAAATGCAGCGCTGTACATTGAAAACATAGTTTGCTCTCGCTTCTATTGAATATTGAGACATGATTTTGCTTCACCAAATCTTAGTTTCCTTGGGTAATCATAGACAAAGCAGAGGATGTAAAGTTGACTGAGAGCAGCGTTGGAGGTAGTTTTCAATACTTCCCGTTACAAAAAGAATAAAATAAATCATTCGACAGGATACACCGTATTCCATACAACAAAAAGAAATGAAAAAAGAGGTAAGGGTCTTATGAGTAATTACCTTCGATCATTTTTTACGTTCCATCCCTTGATTTCATCTACCTCTGTAAGAGCCTTTCTCCACTCCTTGACTTCTATGGGAAACTTCTTCTCATGTTCCAGTAAAGCATCGCTATATAGTGGAGTTTTCAGCTTAACATCCTCAGGTTCCACGTGAAAAAAAATGGGAAGGATACTTTTTTTACCCTTTGATTTAGACACATTGTCTCTTATGTGCGCAAGCTCACGGAGACACCATTTGCTGGAAGCATAAGTCGCGGAGAAGATGGGTATGTAAATTATGGAATTGTTGATAGCACGTAAAAGGTTCTCACCAATCACTTCACCGACGTGGAGATTATCTTCATCCCTGAATACATGGACTCCCGCATCTAGCAAGCCGTGGTAGAGGAAGTCCGTGAATCCATAACGAGTGTCGGGTCCTCTGAAATTCAGGAACACTTGATACTCGCCCCCTGATTCGCACGCAGCATCACTACTCGATCCAGCCTCCGAGTTCGCCATAGCTAGGAAGCTTATTATTCCGGATCTCTCTCTCCCCTGTAGAGAAAAGAAGTTGGCGTGGCGTGGCGTGGCCTAGCTTAAGAAATGAGCAGAGGCTTTCGAGGCAAGTGATAAAAGACTAGACACCAGTGAAGGCACGCAAAAGACTTTTTTAACAAGTTCCGAAATTTACAAAAGACTCATTGGGAGACTGGGGCTGTTTGTTAACATTCTTTTTTTTTTTTGTTTATGAATAAATTTTCTGTTTTTTTTTTTTAGGAAACAAAAAAAGAACAAAAACACATTTATTTGCGTTTGTGTTCAAATCTTTTTTTTCCTAGGAACACATTTAGAACAGAAACGAGAAACAAGAAAAAAGATGTTTCTTATTTCTATAATAATTTTTAAAAATAAATTTTTTCTTTCCTATCTTTCTCTTCTCTTCTTTTTCTTTTTTCTTTGGTCGGCCGCCGGCCTCGACCATAGCTGGTGACCGAGTGAGCCTTGCCGTGGCTGGCTGAGGGCGCCGGCCCTCGTCCGCCAGTGGCCGGCCATGGCCAAGGTCGGCGACCAGACAAAATAAGAAAAAAAAATTAAAAAATTAAAAATTTAAAAAAAAAAAAAAAGAATACAAATTTAGAACAAGTTTACGGAAAACCTTTTTTTTTGTTGAAAAATTATTTTCCAGAGTAGCTTTTTCTATTTTTATTCTTCAAAATAATTTCATTACTAAACACGTCCTATAAAGACCACCAATAAAAAAATCCTTTTATTTTCCCCTTAATTAAAGCATCCAATCCTCAAACTGCCAAGAAATCTCCAATCATGCCTATAACCTTTTTTGGTTCGAACAAAAAAAAAGAAGTATATTATTTAGGAACTTACTAGAACGATCATTTTTTTTTTTAATTTATGGGGCAATTATAATGTATAAAAAATTGTTTTCAAATTTAACAAAAAATAGAAATCTGGAAAAAAAACAGTAATATAAAAAATTTGTTTCTAAACGTGTTTTTTCTTTTAGAAATACACTTCAAATTAAAAGCGAGCCTGTATTTTAGCACTTTAAGCTGCTTAAAAATTGCACACGCACGCACACATTCAAAGAAAAAATTTGGGCCAAATTACCTGCGGCCAACTTTGAGCCCAACCTCGGAGCCTCCTTCCGGCGTCGCCGCCGGCAGAGTTGTCCGCGCCGCTGCTTGTCCCAGGCCGAGCCGCCCCTCCGTATCCAAGACGGAACGCTTCAGATCTGTGGACGAGGAGAAGAGGAACGAGCTGTCATCGCAAGTGACGAGCCGTTCACAGATCTGAGCGCTCAGATCGTCGCTAGCAACGACTGCGCCCGCTTGTTACTCACGCCGACGTCCGAGGGGCGGGCGTGAAGGTTGGCGCTCAGATCTGTGGACTAGCAGCTCTATCGGCCAAGGCACAGCCGCCGGGACGACGGAGGGGTGGACGCGGCAGTCCGCCGTCGCTCAACAGCCAGCTCTGGAATTCTATTGCCGGACGAAGTGGTGGGCTATGAAGCACAAACACGTTCGGACACGTGTCGAGCTCGCGACGGCGAGAAACCGCCAGAGAAAGAGTAGAGACCGAGGCAAGGGCGGCCACAGTGATGCTGCGGGATCGGCGACGAGGCTACAACTGCAACTGCAAGTGAGGAAGGGCCAAAGGCGAGGCGGAGGAGGAGGAGAAAGATCGAGAGGAAGAGGAGATGAAGGGGGTCCTATGCAGGTCGTCCGGCGAGGAGATGGAGATGGAGATGGATGGAGAGGAAGACCGTGCGGCGAGGGGAAAATGTGTTTCGATAGCTAGGGTTTTGGAAACTCAATGGGGGTGAAGGACAGCCTGTCACGTGGGTGGGGGAGGGGAAAAAAGTGAAATAAATTTGGGGTGGGGGGAAATAGTCTGACGTGGAAAGGTAGGAAAAAAATTGAAATAAATTTAGGAAGTGGGGAATAGTCTCTCACGAGGGAGGGAGGGAAAAAATTGAAATAAATTTGAGAGTGAGGGGAAACTTTGTTTTAATTAGGGGTGAGCAGAATGGCCAGGGTCGGCCTGGACCGGCTTGGATCGTGGGTCCAACCATGCGGTCTGGTCAGGTTCCCATGAGGAATTTGGGTTGGTCGTTGGTCTTGAAATTCCATGATCAACATTGTGCGGGTTGGTCGTGGTCCCAGAGTTTTAGGTCGGTTGCTCAACCCCTGGACCAACCCCGTATATTATATTATATTATTTATAATTCTTTTATATATTCAAACCTAAGTAAAATGTCTATTATATTATATTATATTGAGATGTTCTATCAATATTACTAATAGTAATTTCAATTTGAAACTTTTGTCAAGTATTAATTATGTGTCGTTTGTTTTGTTTTCAAGTGAATTAACAAGATGTGAAGTTTCTTACCAAAAAAAAAAAAAAAAAAAAAAAGATGTGAAGTTATATATTCATGGTTTATATTAAGTATTTTAAACTTTTTATGGTTTAATTGTATTTTACTAATGAATTTCAGCTGCACTTTGCTTTTCAATTTGTGTCAAATGGTATAAGTTTTTGAAGAGTAGAGTAGTACTGTAGTTGTTACGGTGATTTGTTAGTCAAGTGGTGTGAAACTCATTTTTTGGTTGAGTGGACTCTACATGATCAGGAAAACGCTTTTGCATATGGTGTTATAAATATTAAAGATAGATGATTACAAGAACTTTTCATCTTGTCCCATATCTTGATGAGCGGTTAGCAGATACGAAATTTCTATTATTGTATCATCTTAAATTTGCTAAATATGTATTGGTATTTTATAATTTAGTTGCACAATGCCGTATTGTTGATGGATTTGTAATTTGAATTTGTAGGTTTGCTTTTTTAGGAAGTAAAAAAAATAAGATGAAAAAAATTATTAATCGGTCTCGGGTTGACCCTAGAATCGGACCGAACCCATTGGGTTGGTTCGGTCCTTGGTCCTAGGCTTAATAGGGTCGGTCCTCGGTCCTAAAAATTGAGGACCGACACTGTACGGGTTGGTCCTAGGATTAGGGGGTGGCCCGGACCAACCCGGACCATGCTCACCCCTAGTTTTAATCGGAAAAAATAAATAAATAATTTTAAATGATAATAAATTTTGATTATTGTAAAAAATCATAGATTTATTTAAATAAGTTGATTCTAATTTTCAAATATGGATACGTATTAATTATGAATATATCTTTCGAAAAAATAAAAATATTTATTTAATATTTAACGTGTCGGAACGTGTCGAAATTCTTTACTTTTTGAGAAATGACGTATCGCGTGTCGTGTGTCAGTCTTCACATAGGTGGTGGGTGGAGAGAGCGATAGAGACAGAGACGGATGGTGAGAGATATCTTATCATTCAAATAAATTTCACCTATCATTTTTTAAAACCCTTTCTCCTTTCTTTTCTTTTTTTTTTTTTTTCTTTTTTGAAAAACGGTCGGTCTCTCCATCTAAAATAATCTTTAGTGCACTTATTTGTTCTCGTGATACGGCTTATGATATGGAGAAATTCTGCTTATAGTTTGGGAATTTTAGCAACCCTGAATTTAATGGATTCATTTCCTTTTTTATTTAAAATTTAATTTTTAATATGCTTCAAATAAATGTCTCATCTGTTAGTTTCATTTGGATATAAGATACAACATCTATTTTATGTATAGTTTTCGCATGCTAAATACCCTAATTTAAAAATATTAAGTAGAGCCTTTTTCACATGGTACGGATCCTTGTCGTGAAAAATTATATGCACTCGCCATTGATTTTATGAGTACATCTAATATATGTTAAGCACCTCTAACAACCACGTGGAGATTGGGATTTGGATAGAATCAAGTAAACCCCCAAGGAGCATATCCCGAGTGGGGTTTTGAGTTTTGTCATTGTCAGTACTCTTTTTTCTCTTTTAATATAAATCTCGATTGCATATCTTGATTAGAGAGTCTAATGCTTGATTGACTTTAAAACTAAAAAAGGATTGATGGACATGTCGAAAGTTTCATAAGATGTTGTCATGAGGATTTTATCTTGTATAGATATCACGTGGACCCCACATATTCTGTTGTATATTGGGCTTGGATTTTAGTTTATGTTGGAAAAAGATAGGTTGGGAGAGTTAAGTTCTTATTTTTGGGGTAGGAATAGTATTCGTGTAAATATTTTTGTACGACATTCACTTGAGTGTTAAAAAAAAATTTTCGCTCATTTGAATACCACAAATTTGAAAAATCGATTACTTATATGCCACTTTGAATTTGCCCCATCGAAAAAGCTAATGTGACTACAATAAAATATTTTTAAATATATTAAATATATTTATTATATTTTTTGAATTTTAAATAGATCGAAAAAGCTAATGTGACTACAGGCTAATTGAAGCACTTGGGTTCTTAACTAGCAGTCCAACAAGATTGGGCTTTCTCTGCTAAAGCAGCTGGTCAAGCCCATGAAGCATGGAAGATCCCATGTTTCAGACATGGACTTTCTTTCAGGTTGTCCTTAGGGGTGTGCAACGGAAATCGCCCGAAGGGACTGGGCCGGACCGGACCGCCGTTTTGGGCGGTTCCATGGTCGGCGGTCCGGTTCCGGTTCCTAATCTTAGGAACCGGCGGTCGGTTGGTCCAGTTCCCGGTTCCAAGGTGGGAACCGGACCGACCGGACCGGACCAATTTTTTTATATATAATTTATATACATATAATATATAAACACATATAATATATGAATATTATATATGAAATTTATTGCAATTACAATTGCAATTGAGGTAACAATCTTCTATGTGGCCAAGAGACCACCAAAGCTTTGTTGTTACTTTTTATTTATAGAGAAAACTTACTTGTTAGTTTCATTTTCTAGTCGATGTGAGACAAGGCTCTAGGAGTTCCTCGTGCTCACACTCTCTCTCTTGCTCCCCTCACTTGCAAACAACAAGGCACTTCAAGCCTCAAAGAGTCTGATATCGACTAAACATTCAAAGCATAGAAGAGAGATTGTCTATAAAACCTAAACTAAGCACAACCTTTTAATCAAATTGTTCGTGGCTTTTATGCTTAAAATTAAGCATGAAACACATAAACTGTGATCGATATTCAAGCAAATGAAGTGTGAATATTTTGCACGTGGCGCATGGAAACATGTGTGAGTAGTTTTATTAGAACGTCCGGGAACCGAATTTGATTGATCGGTCCGGAGCATGGTTTTTCTTTAGTGAAAAAGGAAAATGCCAATTTTGTTGGACCGGACCGGACCGGACCGGAACCGATGTTCCGATCCGGTTCCCAGTCCTAGGACCAAACGGTCTGGTCCACGGTTTCCAAAATTGGGAACCGGTTCTCCCGGTCCGGTTCCCGGTTTCACCTTGGAACCGGACCAAACCGGAAACCGATCACCCCTAGTTGTCCTCCTCTACTTTCAATATAAGCAATTAAAAAAAAAAAAAAAGGATCTCTATCGTCCCCAAAATAAAGGGATAGAAAATGTATGTAATTAAGTGGTTGTTACTGCCCAGACTTCAATGGTCTCTGCTCATATATTTTAGTTTTTCCTGGTGAGATAATCCTAATCGAGTTTCTATAAAAGTTTCCTTTTCTTTCTTTGGGTGAAAGAATGAGTTTACATAAGTTGATAGTATAACATGAAGAGGAGTAACGCCACATCAAACGGTATGTACTATGGTGGACAGCCTGTTGAAAAAAATCGTAGAGCATAATCTCCAGCTTCTCCTGAAAGCTTCCTGAGCGAGAGGAGAGGATCGAGGTGACCAAAGAATGCAACCGTCTAATTATAGGCAAAATTAGGAGTAGACAAATGCATTTCTCATGAATTTCGTGAATAATTGCTCCATTGCAGAAGTTCGTCTTTAGGCAAAAACGAATGCAATCAAGTTCAAAACTACTTTTAGATAGGACCCATGCATTTCTCCAAATTGAATTTCTGTTTTGATGTTTCTTTTTCATTTGACATAATTTCGTTCTTTTCTAGATTTTTACTTTTTAAATTTTGAAAATAAATTCTTATATTATGAATGCCACATAAGAGGCCACATCGACATTAACGGCCACGTTAGTATCTACATTTAATGGAAGGATCAACTCAAACGATAAAAAAAAAAAAAAAAAAAAAAAAAAAAAAAAAAAAAGTTTAGGGATCTAATTATATGGAGAAATGTTGAGAGATTTGATTGAATATTTTGCAACGATTCGGGATCTTTGAATTTCTTGTTCCTTTTTTTCTTTTCCGTGCATATGATTGGGCACGTTAATCAACTCACACAAGGTCAATAGTCTATGCATCGCACGGAATTATCATGAACTATTTTAGGCATGACATTTTCTAGTACTTTGAAGCTTTGATTACTGCTTGTAAACACTACTCATTGTTGCAGGGAAGACATTTCGCATTAAAACATTTCTTACACGCTGAAATGATAGGAAAGCTTCCCATGAGATCCTTATTAGTAACAGAGCAGTAGCTTCACATTTTCTGTATTCATTCACCTAACAAATCATGACAAGCAGAATATCAACAAGGAACCCGATTCAAACTAGTCCTGAAATTGCTCCTTCACAAATCTTGAGTTAGAACAACTCCTGCGGATGTTTTCGTTCACAATCTTCTAACCATGCCGCAACCTTGAGTTCACAGTAACGTGTTTCCGCCTTGCATCTGCAACAGAAATTACCGAAACATAGTTTCCTAAGCACATGTTGGTTTTGAGACTCACTTAAAGAAAAATGGAAGAAGATTCGAGGAAACTCAAACTTCACCATGACAAATTGGTCTTGAGTCCCCTCTTCTTGAACTGGAACCTCCACCCCTTCCTGAACCTGAAATAGGTACCCTTCCAGAACTCAAAGCCTTTTCATTTCTTGAACTTGAAGCTGTGCCCATTCCTGGACAAAAAGCCCGTGCCATCTTGTGCACTTGAACCTTTACCGCTTCTTGAACTCAAACCTGTGCCCCTTCCTGAACGGAAAGTTGTGCCCTTTCCTGAATGGGCCTCTATTTCATCCTGAACTCAAAAGTCGTGCCCCTTCTTGAATCCACATCTGTCCTGTCTTGGGAACTCGAACCTGTGTTCCTCCCCGTATTGAAAGCCACGCTCTTTCCTTAATTTGAAGCCGTGCCTCTTCCTGAACTCAAGGCAATGCCACTTCTGGAACTCAAACCTCTACCCCTTCCTGAACTCGTCGCTATGCCCCCTCGTAGATTTGAAGCTACGCTCTTTCCTCTGCTTTCATTAGCTGGACACTTCCCTGAGCTCGAACAACCTCTAGCTCCACCTCCTCTGCCTCTATTTGCAGTTACTTGGTCAGTCACGACAGTCCTATCCCTCTTCATCTGGACCATATTAATCTTCCTGTAAGTATATATACGTTTGGAGTCTATTTGCTAGTAACAGGTACGGAGAACTTAATTTCATCCCATCATTCTCAATCTGACAAGATCTGTATTGAAAGTTTAGAGAAGAAAACGACAATATTCATATCGAGAAAGCAGTCTTTTGCTGATTTGTAAACTTTTCTTTGAAGCAAGCACGATATTGAACTTCCAAATTAATATTAGGAGCTAATTGAACCAATGGAAAATTTAGAGATGGCGTTGAATGTTTGTTAAAAGTTCAGGACCTAATTGCACCAATTAAAAATTCAAGAACAAAGTTACATATTGGAGAAAGGTTCGAAAATTAGTAGTGTCATTATATCTCGTTATATCTATAAAAAAAGAAACACACAATCAAACCCACTAGACTACAAATCCGATTGTTTTTGCTTATTCTCTCCTAAGATTGGATTATTGTTCCGCCATGGAGTTCCCTCTCCCTCAAGTGTAGCTCATGATTGAACGCATTTCTGAAATTAGTTGACGCTCGCTTTATGTGTTTTGGCCCCTAGTGTCTCTTCGCAGGTTATGGGGTAAAAAACAAACAATTCCTGTTAGTTGACCTGCACGTGGAAAGGTTAACTCCGAACCGTATCGCATTAAATTCTAACGCAAAATCGAAAGAAATAATACAAAAACAAATCCTAATTTCATGAGCAATATGAAAATGGATTCATAGGACGGACCCAGAATACGCAAAAATTAACGCAAATTCGATGGAAGAAAATGTCCGCACACTGTATGACTTGGATCCCAAGAGTGATGTTTCGCGAAGAATCTTCTCTATCTAGTTCTTCAAAGAGACTGGTCTTCAAAGAGACTGGAAAGAAATTGCCCGAATCTTTGATAAACTCTCCGCGCGCACTCTCGTATTTTGACGGGGCAATAATCTGGTATATTTGTGAGAGACACATCGATCAACCTTTCCAATGACACGGCATTGCATGGCTCCCAAGAATTCCAGGAACTCTAGTTTGTCAGGGTCTCCGGCATCATCTAATCCATCAAACTCTTCGGGTTCTTCGAGTTTGACAGCCCAGCTGATCTACCTGGAGAAGCGCAGCCACGGGCACTGATATATTCTAAAGTTTCCAAAACACCCACAATCACGAATGGATAAAAGTCAGACGAATTTCTCGAATCTCAAGTTGGAGCAGAGGGACCCTGCCGAGCGAGAACATATCAAACAGAGAAGACCGGGAGCTGTACAAGGGGTCGTAGGTCTAGTTTAGAGAGAGTAAGCTTTTCCACATGCGAAAGAGAACCCAATGCTGTCGGCGGCGCAGCGACGATAATTGGGTTTGATGCCTTTGCACAAATCAGAGAGTCCTGCACAACCTATATGAATTTTTGCGTAGTCGAGCGCAACGAAAGTCTTGAAGAGAAAAAGGAGGACTTGAAAACGTGCCACTAAGTGTTGTGATACAAGGAAAATCTTAAAGAGTAACTTCGTCCGAGAACTGCACGAAACCCGAAAAGAAAAGAAGAAAAACAAAAAGAAGCGTGCCAATATAAGAACTGAAGCACGAGTCTAAACTCTTTCAAGTGTATAGTCATCGGTATGAACATGTATGAGTGTGCATATTCTTGACTCGTCTCTCGTTTTTCATCTATATATTTTTGAAGTAGGATTCAACTGGCCTGATTTTGACCTTTTTAAATTTCTAGGTCATGAAGAATGTGCCAACAGTCGGACAGCATTCAAGAGAGAACAAGATGCTTACGATTTTTACAATAACAAATGCCGAAAAGGTAGGGCTCAATGAGATTAATTCACATAGAGCTTGACCTTTCACTAAGTTTTTTATGCACAGAATGACAAACTTCTCCCACCAGGTCAAGCCCACCACAAAAGCGGTCACCACCACTTGAAAGTTCACAAATAGATGGTCACTTAAAAAAAAAAAAAAAAACTCTGGAGACACGTGTCAGCAGCCCCTTTCTTGGAGCATGACCACTTGTTGGTTTTAAGTCTCCCTAATAAAAATGTAGGAAAATTCAAGGAAAATAGAATTTTACCTTGACACGTCGAGTCTCCCCCGAAAAGTCCTTGTTGTCGCCCCCAAAGAATGAAGAACGTGGATGCCTACTAAACATGTCATATTACCTTAAGATCTTCCGCTTACTTCAGGGCTCGTTCGTGCCTGCCGCATTGTCCTTATCATGATTTCGTTGTCTTATGCTCAGTCTTGGCCAAGCTTGAACCCTTTGTCCATCCCAAACTCGTGCCCAATTTGGCCATGCCCCTTCCGGAACAAAGTCGTCCTCCTTCCTGTACTCAAAGTCACGCTGCTTCATGGACTTGAAGAACCTTTGTCCGAACCGGATGTCGAGCTCATGCCCATTTTCGTTGCACCCCTTCCTAAACTCAAAGTTGTGTCCATTCTTGAACTCGAAGTTGGTCCCTTTCCTAATCTGCCCCTTTCTGTACTCATAGTTGCGCTGTTTCGTGAACTTGAAGCTATATGCCCCTTCCTGAACTAGAACTGGCGCCCTTTTCAATTGTGCTCCTTCTTGAACATGAACCTCCACCTCTTTGTAAACTCAAAGCCGTGCCCTTCCTGAACTCAAAGTTGCGCCCTTTTCTGAAGTTGAACCTCTGCCCCTTTGAGAACTCGAAGTCATGCTGCTTCGTGAGCTTGAAGCTGTCCCCCCTTCCTGAATTTGATGCCATGCCCTTTCCTAAAGTAGAAGCTGTGTCCCTACCCGACCTCAAAGCATTGCTGTTTCTTGAAGTTGAAGTCATACCCCTTGCTTTGCCTCTTTCTGCAAGGTCCCTTCCTGGGCTTGAAGCACGTCTGGTCCCACTTCGTCTACTTGTTTCACTGTTCACCTGGACCACGTTGAAGTTCCGCATTAGTTTCGAGGGCTGCACACCTTTTTTTTTTTTTTTTTTTTTGGGGGGGGTGGGGGTGGGAATGTAAGGACTGCACAATGTAGACAACGCAAATATTCAATACTTAACAGGAAGAAAGGTCCCCTTCATCCTTTTAGCTTTGCAGGAGCTCTCATGATGTTCAACTCCTTCGCACCTTTGGCAACTCGACCGAACAACATCATGTTGATCAGCAAGTTCCCCACTCTCATCCTTCTCCTTCTTTCTATTTTCCATAAACGTCGTTTTCTCTCCATTGACATTGCCAGAGTATCCTTCCATCCCTCATTTGCCTCCTAATTCCCGTGGCCTCAAAGCATTCGAAATTGCCTAGCTTTGATTGGAAATCATCAACGGAGGAGGTGCCATCAGTTTCCCTTTCACCCCACAGATGCAGTGTCAGTCTTCATCAGGACTTGAAACGTCCCGCTCGGCCTCATTTTCGTCAGAATACACATCAGTCTTCACTGCCCATTCCTCCCTCAACATCTTCATCATCTTGTCATCGTATTCTCCCTCCCACTCACTGTTAACCCCTCCCTCAACGTGCAGATGAATTGATCTTCTTTTAGATGCTAGCTGCACCATTCCCTTCACTTGCTCATCACTCTTGATCTCTGTGAGCAAGTTGCAGTATTCACCAGGTCTCTCGTACCACATTCTCTTTAAACGAAAACCGAAACCTTTAACATCAGCAATCAATCCTTTATATGTCACTGAATCAGAAGTGACATTTTTGTTTTCCCTCTTTATTCCACCAAAACAGTGCGACCACTCGCTAGGCTTCTTTACTCCAAGGTGGAATATGATTGTGAAGGGACGCTCCAACTGTGATTTAACAAGTTTCAATGAGAGAGCCAAGCAACATATGTATTAGTTATATATTAAACCCTTATGCTTATCTACCTAAAATCTAATAGGACACAGACATCATTCATAAGTTAGAGACAGGTCTAGGATTAAGTACTCTCATGTCCAGTGTAATATTAGTAATACTTATTTGATTTTTCTTTTGTTATCTTATTTTGAACTTCTAATAAGCATGTGATGTAAATTTAAATTAAACATCAAATAAGTTAGATGATTATTTATCTAGGAGTACTATCTTATCACAGATTCCCTCTTTTAAGGGGAAAATAGCATTAGAATGCCAGTGTAAATGAGACTTTCCAGTAGCGGCTTCTACACTCTTGATTTAAAGATTGTAACTACGAACTTTCTGTATGAATGGAAACATTAGTTAATTTTTAAATCATTATTTTCCTTTTCTATATCCCACATTCACTGGACAATCCTTCAGAAACAAGCCAAAAATGCACTAACAGAGTAGAGATTTTTACTCTGATTTAGTGATAAAAAAGTACTTTAGATATTAAAAGGTTGAATCTACAAATCACAAAATGTATAGACATGTCATAATATATACATAAATTTATTTATATATACACAACTGTTTTGCATTTTGTAACTAGAAAAGAGTTTTTCGACCAAAAAAAAAAAAAAAAAAACTAGGAAAGAGTTTTATTTTCTCCTTTTTGAATGAAAAATCCATAACCATGGGACACATTGTTTCAAATCATTTTATGTGAGTCAGTTGTTGTATATTCTTAATCTAAAGTCATATGCTTCGAAGTTGATTCATGTCTCTTTAAATTGCACTTTTTAGTGAAATAATATGTTCACTTGTATAAATGTTACATTGTGACATGACATATGACTTGTTCAAGCAATATGTGCTTTTATTTACTTCGAAATAATCATATACTATGCAAAAGTTATGAACCTGCGTGGTGGTATTGTGCTATAGTACTAAAAAAGCATAGTTGACTAGTCAGGCCCGCCGATGGCTAAAAATAGAAAACTAGTCAAGCCCGCTGTAAATGCATGCACCAGCAAAACAACAAATAAATGTGTGACGCAGCTAATGCTTCATTTGCAGGTGGCTATACTTGCTCTAAATTAAATTGCATAAACAGTCTAATAGAATTATTAAGAAAGAAGCAAAACAAACATTCCAATTACTTTCAATCAAGAGGCCAACAGTAAATTCATAGGAGATGGTTCATTATGATTTTAAACATACATACCACAAAGTATCTGTCCCTTGTTCATCATTCATTTTCAGATGTGGCGACTCGTGCCAGAATCTACTGAGATCTTTTTTCTCTTCTTTTGTACAGGTATGATAAGATCATTGGACATTAATTCCTCCACAACTCATCGATGCAACAATTGAATCATATAATCCATAATTCCTACTGTTATATGTATAATTTCAAACGACTTCACTGGCAATATAAAGAACCAAAACTATCCAACAGCAATAAGGCAAATTGAGATAAAATAAGGAAAAAAAAAAGCGCAACCTAAGTAATTGAAGTATAACAGAAGCTGGGAACCTCAAAAGAGAGGAAAGATTGCTTTAGGAACCGCCAATACAACAAAAAAGGAAGTAGAGATGGGTGACTAATGTTAGGAAACAAATCACCCACCTAGGAAAATTACAGTGCAACATAAAAATGGCAACTTTTAAAACGGCAGATATTGTGTGGCTAAAGAAAGGAGCACATTTGACCTGTAATGTGAAATTAAACGAAAGTCCCACACATTGATGAAGATGTCGCACCTTGTACAGAAGAACCTCCTCTATGTAGCACTTCAAGGAGATTTCCTCATTATAATTTTTGGTAGAGTCTTTGATGAAGTGTCCACATCCCATTACACAGACTCGGCAGTCATCTGATATATACGTGCAAGATGCATCAATCAACCTTCTCAATGAGGGGCACGCGAGAACCATCAAGGATTTCAGAGACTCGAGCTCTTCCAGGCCCTCAACACGCGGAAGTACTTGGCACCATTCGATTTCCAACCTCACCAGGTTCTTCAAGTATGATAACCCACCTATTCTTCTCAAAGATTCACACTGAGAAACGCTCAAGTATTCCAATGATTTCGAAAGACCCACAACTTGTATCTTAACTAGCTTTGGACAACATCTCACCTCCACATTCTGTAATTTTGTTAGTTCCGAATGAATGGAAAACCTCTTAAGCAATTTACAATTTTGGACAGCTATCTTCTCCAGTTGTGGAAGTCCATCTAGCGGAATGTCTTCCACTTTACACCAATTTATCTGTAAATTTGACAAATTTCTGAATCTCGAGTAGGACGGAAGCGGCATGAGGGACTTTAGGTCTAAACCCACTAATTCAAGGAATTCCAGAAGACAAAGAGAAGCCAATTCTGGAGGCACAGGGACATTTAGCAGATTTAAATCCAAGATTTTCAGTCTAGATAACCTCCCAATCCACCTTAAATTGCATCCTTTGATTAGGTGTGAACCATTGCCCTCCCAAGAGCCATCGCGTAGTCGCAATGTAACCAAATTAGTAAGGCTTGATAGATCGGGGACTAAGCTTAATGATTTAGATTTAAGAAGTAGACGGGTCAAACTTGTGGGAAGCTCTGGCAATTCTTCAATTGAATCGCAACGCCATAAATTGAGTGTTTGGAGATAATTAAGCAAGTTGATTGTCCTTGGAATTCCACAAATCTTGGTGAATTCTAAATTTAGGATTCTTAAAGATGACAATTCTCCTATTTCAATAGGAAATTCACCTATCATTCCCCGTTGCTTAGAGACATCCAGTTCTTCAAGGTTTACCAAAGTGCTGATGCCACTAAAAAACTGCTGAACATTAATAGACTGACTATCAATACTTCTGAAACGATTATCAGTACTTGCAAAATGCAAGATGTGTAATGATTTTAACTTTTCAATGGAGTTGGGAAGTTCACTTATCCCTGTATTAGATAAGTCTAACTTTATCAATGAGGTTAAATTCCCAAGTGAGTCCGGTAGCTCTCTCAACTTATCACATCCCCGCAATGAGAAGTGCTTCAGTTTCACTAGTGCCCCCATGTCTTCAGGCAAATCTATAAGACTATAGCAATTTACAATCTTTAACTTAATTAACAATCGTAGATCTCCAATGAAGCTTTCAATTCGCTTTAGATTGTCACATTCTGCAAGAGTCAACCTCTCTAAACCCAAACATTTAGAGAAGTCTGGAATTGTCGTTATGCCATGACAACCCATAAGAGATAGAACTTTCAAATTATGTGCCCTCTGTAAAAATGGACAGCATGTCAAGTGTAAGAACCAATTCATAGAAACACTAGGACCATTAGACTAGAATTAAATCATGTAGTTTACCTTGATCAAGTCCCATGCTTTTGAATCATCCGTGAACCAATTTTTGCCAAGTTTAAAAACGACAAGATGATCCAAATACATATTGTTTGCCCTAAAATTGTAGTGCCCAGCAGCAAAAGGAGGTTGACAAGAAATCCATCTGAATTTTAAACAATACTTTGCAAAGTAGCCAGCGTCCCAAAAATATTGAGAAGGAGGCTGCCAAGAAATCCATCTCAACTTTGAAGGACATTGTGTGAAGTCCCCAGCATAAGTTCCATTGTGTAACATGAGGAATCTCAAGTTTGGTAACCTTTCAAACTCTCTATTTGTGATCTCTATGGAGCCATAATGTTCAACTATCTCAAGCGCTTGAACCTTGTCCTTCCTCTGTAAGTGAAATTTTGCAATTTTGTGAAAAAGTTCGTCAACTTTCCAATCACTATGTTTTATAGATTGAATGGGAACAAAAAAAAAAAAAATGATAAGCATCCTAAATCAAATAGAATCCTTTATCCTAGAATATACAACTTCTATTTAAAAATCGGACGTTTCTTACTTACCTCTTTGGTTTTAATGATTTCATGGGCCTCTTTTGCAATCCACAACCTACTTCGCTTTCCATGATCACTTGGATTTTCTTGACGGACAATTTGCCTTCCCATGTCTATTAGTTGATCGTGCATCCAGAACTTATCGTTGTCCAATATCTTTATCAAGCACCTATTGGTAAGGACATTAATTCCTCTTTCGGGATAAAATTGACAACTAGCCCACATGTAAATTGCCTTGGTCTTTTTCTTATTGAAAAAGAAGCATGCTATATCGAGAAAAATTTGTTGCTGATATTCATCTAGATCATCATAGCTAATTCTCAACTTCTTTAGAATCTCTTCCTCAGGTACATTTCTTAACCTAGACAATGTCTCTTCCCAAAATGCTTTGTTTTTCCCATTAAGTAATGCACCTATCACTTTAATAGCTAACGGAAGCCCTCCTGTACTTGAGACAATCTTACTGGAAAGCCCATGATAATCATCTGAAGGAAAGTCCCTACCAAAGGCATGTCGACAAAAAAGCTGAAGTGCAAGGCCGGTATCCATCTTTAGCATCTCATACGATACAATTTCGCCTTCTAATCCCTCCACTTGCAGAATAGTCATGTTTCTCGTTGTAATGATTATCCTGGATCCTGAATGTAATGAATTATTTCCTATAAGTATCTTAATGTGCTCTTTATTATCAACATCATCCAAAACCACAAGGACCTTCTTAGTGTTGAGTACTTCTCCAATCCTCTTCATTCCTTCTTCAACATCCTGGACTCCTACATATCTAGAATCAACAATGTCAGACAGTAGTTTTTTCTGCAATTGGACTATGCCATCCTCGGTCAACATCTTTTCTCGAACGTTCTCAAGAAAACTAGAACACTTTCCAAAGTGGGAAGATAGTTTATTGAAGACGACTTTAGCAATAGTTGTTTTACCAATGCCACCCATTCCATAAATTCCAATGAGCCGCACATCACGATGGTTGACATCTAATAACTCTATCAAGTGCTTTACCCGATCATCAAATCCGACTAAATGTTCAGGCACTAATCGTTGTTTCAGCTTCAGTTTCTCCAAAACCCTTTCAACAACCAATTTGGCAATCGTTGCTTGGCTGCCATATACAAAAGCGCTTTCATTAGCTAACTAGATCTACCCAGGCATCACACTTTGGACAGTCAAAACTTTAACTTGAATAAATTGAAGCACATCATGGACGAGATCCAAGTACACCGAATAATTAGTATGGGCTAATTTAGCACGATTCACTTGATATGTTTTTCATATGTAGGTTATAGAAATGTCTGAAGACTATAGTACTTACCTTACGCAGTAGCCAAAGTAACCAAGTGGTGGATACTATGTTGTGCGTCAACAAAAATTCGACATTTATAGCTAAGCCTAGAAAATTTTTCAGCACTTGTAACGGGAGAATCATGAAGAGAAATGCAGCGCATTGAAGATTGTAGTTTGCTCTCGCTTCTATTGAATATTGAGACATGATTTTGCTTCACCAAATCTTAGTTTCCTTGGGTAATCATAGACAAAACAGAGGATGTAAAGTTGAATGAGAGCAGCGTTGGAGATAGTTTTCAATACTTCCCGTTACAAAAAGAATAAAATAAATCATTCAACAGGAAACACCATATTCCATACAACAAAAAGAAAGGACGAAATAGGTAAGAGTCTTAAAAGAGTAAATTACCCTTCATCCTTTTTTACGTTCCATCCCTTGATTTCATCTACCTCTGCAAGAGCCTTTCTCCACTCCTCCACTTCTACAGGAAAATTCTTCTCATGTTCCAGTAAAGCATTGTTATATAGTGAAGTCTTAAGCTTAACATCCTCAGGTTCCACATCGAGAAAAATGGGAAGGATACTTTTCTGACTTTCTGACTTAGACACATTTTTTACTATGTACGCAAGCTCACGGAGGCACCATTTGCTGGATGCATAAGTTTGAGAGAAGATGGGTATGTAGATCTTAGAGTTGTTGATAGCACGAAAAAGGTTCCCACCAATCACTTCGCCGACGCGGAGTTCTTCGTCGTCCCTAAATACGCGGACTCCCGCATCTATCAATCCCTGGTAGAGGAAGTCTGTGAACATATAACGAGTGTCTGGTCCTCTGAAATTCAGAAACACTTGATACTTGCCCCCTGATGCTTGCGCAGCGTCGCTACTCGATCCAACCTCCAAGTTCGCCATACCTAGGAAGCTTATCATTTCCGGATCTCTCTCTCCCCTGTAGAGAAAAGAAGTCGGTGCGGCGTGGCCTAGCTTAAGAAATGAGCGGAGGCTTTCGAGGCAAGTGATAAAAAAGTAGACACCAGGGAAGGTTGCAAGACTTCTTTAACAAGTTTCCAAATTTAAAAAAGACTCATCGGGATACCATGAATGTCACCAATAAATAAAAAATCCCTTTTTCTTTTCCCCTTTATTAAAGCATCCAACCACTAAACCGCCGATAACTCTTCAATCATGCCTTTAACCCTTTTTGGTTCGAACGGAAAAAAAAAAAAAAGAGAGTATATTATTTAGGAACTTAATAGAACGGTCAATTCTAAAAAAAATTATGGGCCAATTCTAATGTATAAAAACTTGTTTTCAAATTTTAAAAAATAGAAATCTGGAAAGAAAAAACAAATTGGTCGGCTCACTCAAAAGTAGAATTGATTTGTCTATTGCCCACCCAGCGTTGTGCATAAGCAAAGTAGATACCCGTGAATGTGCGCAAGACTTTCGACCAAAAAAAAAAAGGTGAGCCGGACTTTTTTGACAAGTTTCGAAATTTTAAAAGACTCATTGGGAGACCATAAAGGCCGCCTATAAAAAATTCCTCTTTATTTTATCCTGTATAAAAGCATCAAATCCCTATAGCTGCCGAGAAATCTTCGATCATGCCTGTAACTTTTTTATTTTTTGGGTGCAATTAGGTTCCTAAATAATATACTTTTTTTTCGATCAATTTTTAAAAAAATTATGGGGCCATTTTAATGAATAAAAAATTGTTTTCAAATTTAAAAAATAGAAATCTGGAAAAAAAGTAATCTAAAAATTTGTTTATAAACGTTTTTTCTTTCAGAAATACAAATTGCATATTGCATATATATATATACATATATATATATATATATATTATATATATTTTCTGGATATTGAATTATTTAGAAAAAAATTGGGCCAAATTACCTGCGGCCAACTTTGAGCCCAACCTCGGAGCCTACTTCCAGCGTCGCCGCCGGCTGAGTTGTCCGCGACGCATCTAGGCTGACACCGCTGCGTGTCCAGGCCGAGCCGCTCCTCCGTGTCCAAGAGGAACGCTCAGATCTGTGGACGAGAAGAAAAGGAACGAGCTGTCGCCGCAAGTGACGAGCCGTTCATAGATCTGGGCGCTCGGATCGTCGCTACGAACGACGGCGGCGGTTTATTATTCACGCCGACAAGAGGGGTGGGCGTGGAGGTTGGCGCTCAGATCTGCGGAGGAGAGGCCGTCCGTGGCTGACCACGGCTTTGCGTCTCCAGATTTGTGGACGAGCGGCTCGCGGCCAAGGCACGGCCGCCGGGATGACGGAGGGGCTGGACGCGGCAGTCCACCATCGCTCAACAGCCAGATCTGGACTCCACCTATCATTTTTTAACCCTTAGTCCTTTCCTTTTTTTTTTTTTCTTTTTTTTTGGAAAAAAGATTTCGCACAATCTAAATAATCTTCAAATTAATATCACAAAAAAATAATAATATAAATATAACAAATTTACTTTAAACTAATTTTTTAACTACCAAAACTCCTAAATTAATACACACGTGATAAAATTTACATCAATCTAATTTTTTAATCACCAAAAATCCCAAACTAATATATTTGTGATAAATTTATTTTTCGTTATTTTTTGCTAATACTACGAATAATCACGAACTGAATGCATGATAAAACCCTAAATCGGTCATGTGTCATCAAACTCAACAATTTGATTGTAAAATTTAACGTAAATTAAAGAAGTTTTAACTTGTCACTGGTGTAACGGTTTATGATTTTTTTTGTGATATTAAACCTAATCTTTAATGCACGAGTTTGTTCTCGTAATATGGAATCTATGGATTATGATATAGGGTTACCTGTTTGGGATTTCTTATACTCATTTACCTTTATATGTGTTCTTTTATGTCGTGTCTAGACTCTTCGAGCACCAACTAATTTTCATCGGGTTGATTTATTCCTTTGCATGTTTAAGAAAATGTGAAGGACCGTATTTTTTTTTTTTTTTTTTTTTTTTGGGGCGGAATAAAGGAGTTTATCGGATCATGTTTAATACCAACTAGGCAACTACCTATAAAAATGAATGCGTTGTGAACATTTTCAGCATTTTCCGATTTACACTTACTTATGTAGATGCCATAATCACAAGGAACTCATCATCATCATCATCATCATCATCATTCTTCCAATTAATTAGTAGAGTAGTGTCTTTTGATCAAGAGTAGTGTCTTTGGGTTACTCGAAATGGAACTTTTCGTCGTTCTTCCAATTAATTAGTAGAGTAGTGTCTTTTGATCAAGAGTAGTGTCTTTTGGTTACTCGAAATGGAACTTTTCGTCGTCGTCGTCGTCGTCCTTCCAATTAATTAGTAGAGTAGTGTCTTTTGATCAAGAGTTGTATTTATAGTAATATTTTGTGCATTGGTGCAAGTGGTACATCTTTTCATAATACATTAATATATGTACAATTAATATTTCTTTCAATTTATTGTCGAACGAATAATTATGAGACTAGACACATTTTAGATCTTTTTATCAAAATTCTAGTTGACTTCTTCTATATTACCGTGGGCTTAAGAAGATGTTAGAAATAATTAGGAGTTTCTTTATATCTTCCTTAATGGTGCATATCTATAATCGATCGTAATTGATGTTGTGACATCTCAAATGATCAATTGTGATAGACACAGAAAATTGTAATACTCTTTTGTTCTTATATTTGAGTATATGAAATTTAGAATAACTCGCATTGTGCTTCTTGAAAATCGATGTTTCCAAAGTACACATAACATAGTCAAAAACCACTATTGGATACCAACTGAATAAAAGATATGTTTCGTATTATGAGATCTCGAAAAATAGGATATAGGTATTTTGACATACAATATTGCTCAAGTTGGTATCGTGACTTATTCTGTTTTACACGAGCACAATGTTGCCTCTTTGGAGTTCAATCGAGAGAGTGATTTATAAAAGTGTGTTCGATCAAGTCATTCAATTTCAAAATTGTATACTTTTTGTATAATTGGCACTTCTATTAAAATTATAAACGGAGATGTTGACGTGGCTGTTTAATGCGAATGTCCCACCTTATGGGACAATTACAGCATAAAAAGTTGTTTTCAATATCTAACAAAAATATAAATTTGGGAAAAAAAAAATCAAGAGGAGTAAAGGAAGAAGGATAGTGCAGTTAGGCGTGTATATATAAGAGTAATTATTTAGTCATATTATTATAAAATTTGAAAAAGTTGACTTTTTGACACTTCTTAATTATAACATAAAAGTTTGGCTTATAAGACAATTTTAGAACAAGTAACTTAGATGCTGTTTCATATGACACTTCTTAATTATAACATAAAAGTTTGGCTTATAAGACAATTTTAGAACAAGTAACTTAGATGCTGTTTCATAACATTCTAGGGAACATCCGTTTCTATTTTTTTGCTCATCGGAACATAAATAGAATGAAAACACGTTTAGTAATTTTTTTTTGTTCCTGAGAACAAGAAACGAAAAAAAAAAAAGTTATTTCTTTCTCCTAGAAATAACTCAACAAACAAGCTTTTGTTCTTTTCTTTTCTTCCTTTTTCTCTTCCTCTCTTCTTCCCTAGCTGGTCACTGACCTTGGCAATGGCCGGCAATCGGCCAGATGAGGCCTAGCAAGGTCGCCTCGAGCTCCCCGGCTATCGGCGAGGTTGCCTCGAGCTCGCCGACCATCAGCAAGGCTTGAGAAGGGGGGCGGGGCTTGCCTAGCCACAACAAGGCCAAGCCTCGCTTTGCCATGGCGAGACTCGGCCTTGCCAAATCTGGGTAAGGTCGCCTCGCCCAACCATGGTGAGGCTCGGGGGGACCTTGCCAGTGGCTGGCAAAGCTCCCTCAAGGTCGGCAACCTCGCCAACCCTCATCTAGTCGATCGCTAGCCGGCCATAGCCAAGGTCGGTGACTGACTAAGAGGAAGGAGAAGAAAAAGAAAAAAGAAAAATGTAATAAAATTATTAATATATATTAAAAGAAATTATAGGTAACAAAATATTTATGGTTATATTAAATGTATTTTCTGTTCTCAAAATAAGAATTTTTTTTTAGTTATCAAACATTTTAAAATGCTCAAAAACTGTTTATCAAAATAGAAATAGAAAAAAAGTGTCTCTGAAAAAAAAAAAAAAACTATTTCGAAAATAGAAAATTTACCATACGCACCCTTAATAGCGGCACATACTAATAATAACAACAACGTAAGTAGCGGTGCATGCTGATAACAACAACAACAACGTATAAAGTAGATCAATTTTTTGTGTTGCTCTCTGAGTCTTTTTGTTTGTCCACCGAAAGATTAAAGTCCACCTCCAAAATCAAATATGGAGAGAGAGGGGGCATTATTATGTGTTACTTTAGTGGAATGGGAAGTTAGTGTACTAGTTGATGGATGTTTAATCGAGGATCGCTTATTTAAGGCGGCGTTGTCTTGTACCATCATGAATGTCCTCTATCTACTTTAGAATCTTTTCTGGGATAATGGTCCGACATAGCGCTTTTTTTTTTTGGTCGACAACATGTCAACTCATGCACCAATAATTTTTTTTTTTTTTAATTTTAAGTTAACGCCTCGCATGCCGGGAGGAAGTTTCCTCCGCTGAGGCGGCCTGCCTGATGGCCGAAGCCTTTTAGAGACCTGCTCAGGTCTATAGTGGACTATACATGTACGGTTATATATATTTTAGTATTGTTTGTTCCTGTGTTTTGGTGTTAACCACTTAATGAAGATTGAAGATTACTTTTAAATAAAGTGTCCCAAACTTTTCAACAAATTCAATTTTCAAGGCTCCTGGGAAGAACATAAAGGCAAATATGCTGCCATTAAGATATGTGCAACCCCACAAGTCCAGGGTTGCATTTCCTAGAAATGAATCGAGGTCCTACCTTTTTAGAATCATATAAAACGTTCTATAGACGTCTCTATAGTTAAATAACCTCATAAGCAACCATTGTTGACCTTAGGGTGATAGAGGGAAGTAAAATAAGAAACTAGACATATCTTATATTGTATTACCCTAGTTAACAAGAGTACACGAAGTCACACAAACTCAACATTTTTTTTGTGGTAGATTTAACTTGTAAGATAGTTTGATAAAAGTTGAAGATATTGTTTTATAATAAATTATTTATGTACATGATTAGTTGAGCCGGATAGAATGCAAGTTGCAATTTAGTTCACACCCAATAATGAGCTGAAAATCCTCTCGATATTGACCGGCACACTACACTAGTCATGTTAGTGTGAGAATCTTCCTAAAAAAAATAAGAGAAATTTTTATCTGGTTTGGTCTAGGGTAGAAACATAGCTTGAACGCCTCATTGAACCTTGATTGTAAAGTGTGGAGTTTATCTCTATAAGCGCTTCAAGAATGTTCAGCGAACCATGACGCTGATGCTCCTCCGCCTCCACCGTCGCCTCTCGAGCCACGTTGCCGAATCAATCTGCTTTCTCTCTTTCCTTCGTGAAGCGCTGAATTTGCTAGCGAATGTCGACACCGATGCCGATGCGCCTCCGCCTCCGCCGTCGCCTCCTGAACTCGCCATCGCATTTTTCCCTCACCCTTGTGCCCTCCGCTTTGTTCTTTCTTTCCTTCGTCCGTGAAGCGCCCTTGCTCGTGAACCCCAATGCCGTCGATGCCGTCGCCTCCCAAGCCTCGCCATGGCCTGTCAAAGCCCTATTAGCGAGTCTGATACGTCCCTTGTGTTCGAAGGTTAGGGTTTTCTATAGATTCTATTTAGTGGAGATTATCTTCATGTTAATGTGATGCTAGTGACCGTGATGGGTCCCATCATCACTCCTAAAGCCTACCTCGCCGTCGGTCGGCCGGGGGCTAGCGACCCTAACCGACCCTCCCCCCTCCGTCGCTGACCATTCTCGGTGGTGGTGGGGAGGCGGCGGTGACAAGAGCTCAACCATCTCCCTCCCCTCCTTTTTTAAAATTCTTTTAAATATTTGAATTTGTATTTTTAAATGTTTTAAATAAATTTAGTTTTAAATTTAATTTAATTAATTTTTATATTAAATTTTTACCACATCAGAAAATAAGACAACATCATTTTTGTATTTTTTAGCCACATCAGCATGCAAAACGACATCATTTTGCACTTACCTCGCCGGAAAATCGCCACGTCAACATTTTGGCCAGATTGGCACTTAAGTGATCCATTTTGCTCCGATTTTGGTATTTAAGTATCACTTTCCTAACTTTTAGCACTTAAGTGTCCCTCCATGCCAAATTTTGGCATTCCAGGTTTCCGTACCCCAAGCATCGCCATAGCGTGGAATTTTGAGTTTAACATTTTCAAGTTTCACATCAAGAAAAATGGGAAGGATACTTTTTCGACCCTTCTACTATATGCACAAGCTCTTAGAGGCACCGTTTACTAGAAGTATAAGTCCAAGAGAAGATGGGTACATAGATTATGGAATTATTGATAGCACATCGAAGGTTCCCATAAATCTCTTTGCCGATGCGGAGTTCTTCTTCATCCCTAAATATGCAGACTCTGGCATCTACCAAGTCATGATAGAGGAAATCTATAAATCCATGGCGAGTGTCAAATTTTTTGAAACTCAGGGTGTGTTTGTTTCACTGAAAGTATTTTACCAGAAAGTGTTTTCTAGATTTTCAGTCATTTGGTTCTTTAAAAAAGATTTGGTCAACGGAAAATACTTTCTCGTCAACACAAATGTTATGTATTATTTTAGGAAAATGAATTGCTCCTCCTCAGAAGGTGAAAACACTCCCTTTTCACCTTTTTCTCTTTGACCTTTCACTTTTCCTCTCTAGACTCTCTCGCTTTTCTTGAGGTACACTGCTCTCTCCCTTTGATCTTTCACTCATCTTTTTTCCTCGGCCCTTCTTCAACGACGCGCATCTTCTTCGCCATTGAAGGTCTAGATCTTCTTCATCATTGAAGGTTTGGCACTTCTTCAACGACGCTCAACACGATTCTAGGTTCTTTTGCTTTTTTTGAGGTACCTTGTTTGCTCTCCCTTCGCTTTTTTCGCTCAACCTTCTTCTTCGGCTCTTCTTCACCGACGCTCATCTTCTTCACCATCGCCATCCCCTTCCCTTCCCCTGTCGATTTCTTCAAAATTTCGCATGTTGTTCCAAGAATCGTCGCCTTCCCCTCGTCGAAATCCCTCTTCCGTCCCGAAGTCTCAATTTTTCTTCTCGTCTTCTCGTTTGAATCAAATCAATTTGGGGGTGGTCTGCCGCAATGCAAGGGGAGTGCGATGCCGCCCCTCCCAAGAACTCAAAGCCCCCAAGCCCGACCTGCGATTTTGCCGCCGGCCAGGAGGGCAGCGGTTCGGACAACGATTTGTACCTTGACGTGTCCAGGGAGAACCTGGAGTACCCGCTGCTGTCCCTGGCCTTGAACGGTTCCGCGGTGAAGGACCTGTATTTGTATAAGAACGAGTTCAGTTTGCTCCCGAAGTGGGTCGGGGAGCTACGGAGGCCTTCAAGACTCTGAGTTTGCTCTCTCCTCAATAACTGTCGGCTCTTTTTTCGTGCCACCTCTTCGATTCTAGCCCTGCTTGATCTTTTGGTGGCGATCTGTTCTAGAGTCCTTGCGCTTTTTATGGGTAATCACTGTGGAGACCAAGCTATTTCTGGATAGGGGTGAGCGGTTCCAGGTTCCGGTTCGGTTCCGTCCGGAACCTGGAACCTACCCGTGGGAACCGAGAACCTGGAACCTACCCTGTCACAGGTTCCAGGGTCGGTTTCAGGTTCCAACAGGTTCTTTTTTTTTTTTTTTTTTGTTATTTTCAGATTTGAACTATAACATATGCGCACGTTACCCAAAAAAATATAACACGTCACCAAAAAAACTATAATGTACGCGCACGTTACCAAAAAAACTATAACGTACGCGCATGTTAAAAAAAAAAACTATAACATATGCGCATGTTACCAAAAAAAATATAACGTATGCGCACGTTAAAAAAAACTATAACGTGCAAGCACGTTACCAAAAAAAAATATAACGTATGTGCATGTTACCAAAAAAACTATAATGTACGTGTATACTACACGGTAACTTCCCATTGACATGTTATCTTGATACATTAACTTCGCACAGCACAACAATAATAGAATGTAATTATAAATTTCAAAACAAATAGCAAACTAGAAAGTAGAATTAAAACACCACTAGAACAAGAATGTCTAGAAGTACAAGTTTTGAAAACAATTTCGATTAAACCCTTAAATGAACTCAGAAAATTCTGAAATTTGGACACGTTGTATTTAAGACCTAGAGGTACAAGTTTCATGAAGAAATCGTAGTCCAATTCGTTCTGGATTAAAAGATAAAATCGATTTACTTTTCCTATTCTCTACTTGCACAGTTTTTGAAACATTTTTTGTTAAATAGGCAAATGAACTACAAAAATTACGAAATTTAAATATGTTGTAGGTAAGACATGAATAGAGATATTTCATGCAGAACACATTTCCAAAAGAACCTCATACAAAATTATATAGTCCACGCATTGCAACTTACAAGATCCGAACACATCGGATTGCACAGTTTTAGAAACATTTCCGATTAAATACCCAAATAACCTTAAAAATTATGAAATTCGACTATGTGATAGCCAAGACCATAAGGTAGATACTTCTTGAAAATATCGAAGTCAAATTCGTCCTAGATAATTAAATATGGACGGTTAAAATCCCTGTTCGTAGTACCGTAATTCCAGATCTAACCATCTCTAAAGGACCACGATTTCACCTACCTATTCTTGTTTTTTTCTCTAAATTTTTGATATGTTGTACCTCAGGATGTCCTTTACAACTTTTGTTAAGAAACCGAAGTGAAATTTCGACAAAAAGGTTGCCTTACAGTCCATGCATTCATCAAGGGTCGGTCCCAAAATCTCCAGATCTAGTCTTTCCAAAGAATAACGATTTCACCCACTTATACTTGTTTGTTTTGTCCCAAATTTGAGTATGTTATACTCCAAGAAGTCCTTTACAACTTTCATTTAGAGGCCAAATCCAAACTTCAACTAGAACATCACATACAAGTTACTAGAACATCCAAGGTCGAGCTTTTTCTGCCCTAAGTAACCGGTTCCGGTTCCGGTTCCGAGACCGGTTCCGGTTCCGGTTCGAGACCGGTTCGGTTCGGTTCCGGTTCGGTTCCGCTTGGAACCGGGAACCGGAACCGAATCCCGGTTCCCAGAAAAAGGAACCGGAACCGGAACCGGTCCCCTTGGAACCGGGAACCGAACCGGACCCTCCTCCGGTTCGGTTCCGGTTCCCGGGTAACCCGGGAACCGTGCTCAGCCCTATTTCTGGATCCATGAGTGATCTGGAGATGCCAAAAAAAAAAAAAAAAAAAAAATACAATCATCACAATTTCCTTTTGAGTTCGACCTGATTGTTTCGGCCTTTTGGTTCCATCGCTTTTGCGCTATTCCTATTAGCTAATCATTTGATGAATGGCCCGAAATGTAACCGGAAATTGTTATAAATGAAGCCAAATATTTGTTTTTGGGAGCTTTTTTGTCTTTTCTATCAGATTTGCTTTTAGGTTAAAAGTGATACATTTATATTAGTGATGGCAAGACTCTAGCCGTCAATACGCTAAAAAAGGAAATAGAGAGGCAAGAAAAAGAGAGAAGAAAAAAGTGAGTTTTTTTTTCTTGATGGGGGTTCTCAATCTCTTTATACCCTGATCTTGAGAGAAGATTATCGTTGTATTCCAACTTTTTTCGAAGTCTAGTGGATTCGCAGAATACCTTTGCGCGGAGACGTAGCCTAAGTTTGGGTGAACTTTGATAACAAATTTTCTGGCGTGTTCATCTTATTGTGTTCTTTTATTATTATATTCTATCTAGTGAATTGTTTGCAAACGTTATTTTTTGTGGAATCGACTTGCGATTTCGTAACAACTGGTATCAGAGCCTAGGTTGGCTAATCGAGAACATCGAGGGTTTTTCAGTGATGTTCGATTGAAAGTAAACAGGATGGCAGAAGATAAAATTAGAATCGATAAGTTCAATGGGGAGGATTTCGAATGGTGGAAACTATAAATAGAGGATTATCTTTATCAAAAAGATCTCTATGCACCACTTGAGGGTTGGAAACCCGAGATGGCGGAAGTGGATACGACAGTAAAAGTCGGATGGAAAATTCTTGATCAAAAAGCATTAGGTCGATTCGTCTAGGGTTGACGAAAAAGACAGGGTACCACATTGCAAAAGCAAAAACTGCAAAAGAAGCCATGGATATTCTAACGAATATTTATGAGAAGCTGTTCACATCAAATCAGGTATTTTTGCTGAAGAAACTGGTTAATATGAAGTTATCTGATAGAAGTTTTATGACAAAGTATATTAATAGTTTCATGCAGGTCACGGGTCAATTGGAATCCGCAGGTATAAATTTAGATATGAAGCTTCAAGCTTTATTATTTTTATGTTCTCTTCCAGAAAGCTACAATACCGCAGTGCAGGGAATTTTGAGCACCATGAAGGATGATTTAACTCTTGATGATACTGTGAGTAGTATCATGGATGAAGAGATGCAAATGAAAGTCTCAGGTAGAGATAATTTTTCTGCATTTACATCTTCAATGGCACTCGCGGTGGAAAACTGTGGAAGAAGTAAAAGTAGAGGAAAATTCAGTGGGCGTAGCAGATCACAATCAAGGGGTAAGAGACAGGTTGCAAAAGATAAGTATTGGTTTTGTCACAAAACTGGACACCGGAGGTTTCAACATGAAGCCTACAAAAAGAAGCAGCAAGAAGAGAATCAATGAGCTAATGTGGTTAGCGATGAATCTTTGCTAGATAACTTGTGTTTGTCTGCATAACAACAAATAAATGGTTTATTGATTCTAGTGCTTCTTTTCATTGCACCTCGCAAAGAGACATATTTGATGATTATGTCAGTGGAGATTTTGGACAAGTAGTTGTAGGAAATGACCACATGTGTCCCATTATTGGGAAATGAACCGTGACTGTGAATATCTCAGGTGGAGGACTCTAGTTTTGCGTGAACCTAGGCATATTCTGAAATTAAAGAAAAATCTGATTTCAACCAGTAAATTTGACTAAGAAGGTTTGGTAATAACCTTTGGATGTAGAGAGTAGAAGATAACCTAAGGGGCAAGAGTAGTAGCAAAGGGAAAGCATACGGGTACACTTTACCTTCTCCAACGAGACAATATCAATGATATGGTTGCAACTACACTGGTTGCAGGTAATTTATCTACTATTTGGCATTATCGTTTGGGATATCTTGGTGAAAAAAGGTGTAAACTAGTTACACTCAAGGAAATTACTTCTAGGTTTGCAAAAAGTTGAGTTATATTTTTGTGAGAGTTGTGTTTATGGAATACAAAAAGCTGTTAGTTTTCAATTGAATGGGCGACAAAATAAATGTCAAAAGCTAGAGTTGGTTCATACCGATGTATGGGGACCTGCTTAGAAACTCTCTTATGGTTGTAAGAGATATTTTGTCACCTTCATTGATGATGCGACAAGGAAGACTTGGGTCTATGCTCTTAGAGAAGAGTTAGAAGTATTTTGGATGTTCAAAATGTGGAAGACCATGGTAGAAAAAGAGACAGGTTATCATATTAAAGCTTTGAAATTTGATAATGGTGGTGAATATCGGAGTAAGGAATTTGCAGAATTTTTTAGTCGAGAGGGCATACATGAGTTAAAGACTGTTCCTAGAACTTCTCAAGAGAACGGTGTAGCTGAAAGAATGAACATGACTATTCTAAAACATGTGAGATGCATGAGACTACACGCGGATCTCCTACTACACTTATGGGCCGCCACAGTTGATGCAGTTGTTTATCTTATCAACAGAAGTCCATCTAGTGTGTTGGATGGAGAAATACCACAATAATGGTGGTTAGGTAAAAAGATTAATTATTCTCATCTAAAGGTATTTGGTTGTATTGCATATGCTTTGATTAACAGGGAGGATAGAAAAAAGCTTGATACTAAGTCCTAGAAGTGTGTCTTTATCGGATGCGGTGGTGACGAGTATGGCTATAGATTTTGGGATTATGAGAATAACAAAGTCATCTGCAGTCGCAATGTGGTATTCTATGAAGAAAAGATTTACAAAGATTGTCAGACAGAGCATGACAAGGTAGTAGAACCAGAGTATGTTGAATTAGACACAATGCCCGTGAAGATGTTTCAAGTAGATCAAAGTGCACTTGAAAGAGAGGTTCAAGATGAGCCTATTATCAGTGAAGAGGTAGTTCAAGAGAAACGCAATGATTCGGAGCAAACTAACAACCCTAAAGTACCTATCTTGAGGAGGTCTACACGTGTGAGAAAGCCAAAGGTAATTTTTGATCCATCAACTAATACTCTTCTGAGCCATGTCTTATATACAAATTTAGAAGCACTGGAGACTTACAATGAAGCAAAGGCAGACAAGTCTCACTTGCAGTGGGAGTATACTATGAAAGACGAAATGAGCTCGTTACTTCAGGACAAAACTTGGGAGTTGACCAAGTTGCCCACAGGTAAAAAAATTTTATTAAACAAATGGGTGTACTGAATTAAGAATGAAGCATATAGTAGTATTAGATACAAGGCGAGACTTGTAGTCAAGGGCTTTTCTCAAAAAGAAGGGATTGACTACTCCGAGATTTTTTCATCTGTAGTGAAAATGACATCAATTAGAATTCTGCTAAGTATAGTTGCAGTGGAGGATTTTCATCTTGAGCAGTTAGACGTAAAAACAGTGTTTTTACACGGTGACTTAGATGAAAAACTATACATGGCACAACCTAAAGGTTTTGAAGTCAAAGGTAAGGAGCACATGGTATGTCGCTTGACGAAAAGCTTGTATGGCTTGAAACAAGCTCCGCGGCAATGGTACCTAAAGTTTGATGGTTTCATGAATGAAAAAGGATTTGCACACTATGAATATGATCATTGTGTTTATCTTCGCAACTATGATGATGGTGACATTATGTATCTCTCTTTATATGTGGATGACATGCTAATGGCTAGTTCCAATATGAAGAGAATCGTAGAAGTGAAGAAAATGTTATCATCACAGTTTGCTATGAAAGACTTGGAAGAGGCCAAGAATACTTTAGGTAAGAAAATTATTATGGATAGAAAAAATAAGAAATTATGGTTATCACAGGAAGACTATGTGAACAAGGTGTTAAAGAGATTTAATATGGATAAGGCAAAACCAGTTGCAACTCCTCTAGCGAGTCACTTCAAACTTTCCAAGGATATGTGTCCAAGCGCTCAGGCTTTGAAAGATGAGATGGCGGTAGTTCCATATGCATCAGCAATGGGGAGTTTGATGTATGCCATGGTGAGCACGAGACCAGACATTGAACATGCAGTGGGAATTGTGAGTCAATATATGCAGAACCCAGGCAAAGAGCATTGGAATGCAGTAAAATGGATATTGAGATATCTAGCAGGTACTTCCAATTACTCACTTTGTTATGGTGGTATATCTCTAGAGTTGCAGGGTTATCTAAATGCAGATCATTCGGGTGATCAAGATAGTAGTAAGAGTACCACCGGATATGTCTTTACAGTTGCAAGTATAGTAGTGAGTTAGGTATCTCAACTACAAAAAGTAGTGGCTTTATTAACAACAGAGGTAGAATACGTGGCGATCACAGAAGCCTCCAAGGAAATCATATGGTTACAAGATTACATTAAAGAACTACATCGAAAACAGCCAATTAGTACACTGTGGAGTGATAGTCAAAGTGCAGTGCACTTAGCAAAGAATGTAACTTATCACTCAAGAACTAAACATCAAGAAGCGTTATCACTTTATCAGGTCAGCATTAAAAGATAATGAGTTAAAGTTACAGAAGATTGATGGCTCGAAGAATCCAGCTGATATGATGACCAAGGTAGTAGACAGAGAGAAGCATATTTTCTATACTACTACCATTGGTATTACTCCATGTTGATTGATGAGGAGTATCACAGAGGTACAAGTTTTTCAATTACTATTTTTTGAAGAAGATGGACGTAAAGTTGCTTGGTGCTTAGGTATATTTCTCTTCAAGTGGGAGATTGTTATAGATGAAGCCAAATATTTGTTTTTAGGTGCTTTTTTGTCTTTTCTATCATATTTGCTTTTAGGTTAAAAGTGATACATTTAATTAGCGATGGCAAGACCCTAGCCATCAAGACGCTAAAAAAGGAAATAGAGAGGCAAGAAAAAGAGAAGAAAAAAAGTGAGTTTTTTTTTTTTTTTTTTTTTTTTTTTTTTTACGGAGGTTCTCAATCTCTTTGTGCCATGATTTTGAGAGACTATCATCATTGTATTCTAACTTTTTTCATAGTCTAGTGGATTCGCAGAGTGCCTCTGCGTGGAACGTAGCCCAGGTTTAGGTGAACTTCAATAACAAATTTTCTAGCATGTTCATCTGATTCTGTTCTTTTATTACTATATTCTGTCTGGTGAATTGTTTGTAAGCGTTATTTTTTGTGGAATCAATGTGCAATTTCGTAACAAAAATCATGTTCATTTTTAGGGGAAAAAAAACGTTGAAGTTTCCTTTTCATTTTGCAGGTTCAAAAAATTCTAGATTTACTAAACTAATCGAGAAAAACCTGTTTATTAAGTAACATGAACTCAACAAATTAATTTGGAAGTAAGAGGCACAATATTGTCAATTGTTATACCAAATGTCATTCAATCATTTTTCAAATGCAATCCAAACATGAGAAAATATTTTCAATCATGTATCACCAAACAACATTTTTCCTGGAAAATGGTTTCTCGGAAAATATTTTCCAAAAGCATTACGTTTTTCATGAAACAAACACACCCTCAGAAATACTTAATACTCACCTTCTACTGCTTGTGCAGCATCACTACATGTTCCTGACTTAGAGTTTGCCTTAGATAAGAAGCTTATCACTTCCAGATCTCTCTGCCCAGAATGAGAAAAAGGTTCCTGTTCTGTGACCTAGCTTAAGTCAAATTTAACCGTCCATTTCTCACCTAACGTTCTGCATTCGCAAGAAGACACCGGTGCGCTGTCGTAAACTATTTAACAAGTCTGAATTTTTTTTCAAAGACCCCTTGGGAGAATTCTTTTTATATTTCCTTTGGGATAAAGCATTGGTCCATAAGTTATTGCAAACTGTTCAATTAGCTCCCTCAAAGTTTTTTATAATTAAAAGGACATTAGACATGTGAAAAGTTAGGTACGACGCTTATTTTAGTGCGAAATATTTTCATCATCTTTTTAAGTGCCGAATAAGAGAAAAGTGTTTTTGGTGAGAAATTCTAACCAAAATATTATAAAAGTTTAATAAGAGTTGACATAGTTTTATAAAAATCTAGTCCATGCGGACGTGCAAAATGATGTCACCTAATCCAATGTGGCTGAGTAGGGCATAAATGACGTCACTCCCTCTCGGTGTGGAGATCTTTCTTTCGATTGGCGCTCTCTCTCTCTCAGTGAAGATCTCAAGTTGCCCCAAGCAAGCTCCCATGGCCGATCATCGTGAGGCTTAACTCAGCTAGGATTTCGGAGGTATGTTCGCAGTGGATCTGGGAGACCACTCGCCGCCGATCATAGTTGCCGGTCTTGAAGGAACATCGAGGGTACTCTGTCTTCCCCTGGTTTACGACAGAGAACCAGGATTCCCAGCTTCATCCCGCACTGTTACTATAATCGTAGCTTCATTTCTGTTCGGTAGCCAGGACTTCCTCGCACAATCCCGACCAAGACTACTTTTCGCGAAGGTGAGACGTACTCCTCGATGGTTTTCTCTGTTTTGAAGGAAATAGCCGAGATATTGCATTTTACTAAAACCGAAACCCAGAGGTGTATGCTGGTGGTTTTGACTGGACATATCATATATTAATCTACTTTCAGTTGAAATAGTGAATGCAAGTTCTGGATACCCACGATTCGTTCTCCAATCTATAGCACATAATAAAATGCCTCAGAGACACCACAAAGAAACGTTGTTCGATTTATAGTTAGATTGGCGTAGACTGTTTTGTTAACCATTCGCTTGTGAAGCTCTTGCTCTCCATTGGCAAGATTGAAATGATAATTTTGGGGACAAATCAAATTAGGATTTCGATTTTTGGTTGAATGGTTGTTGGATTTCGGGAATTTGCTTAAATTTTGCTATTTAGTTTTTTTTTTTTTTTGGTGGACAAATCTACACAATATCATTTAGAATTATATGATGACTGGGTACACTAGTGAGCCATGTCGGATTTCCGGTGATCGAGATTAGAGTTGGCACTAGGTGATCTCTTTTTTTAAAGTGGCACTAAAGTAATCCAAAAAAAAAAAAAATTAACACTAAAATAGGTGCTTTACACAACTTTTAGCATTTCTATTATAATTCTGCCCTTTTTTATGCAACCGAGTTCTTAAACTATATTTTCATTAAAATTATAAATGGAGATACTGACATGGTAATTAAATGTTGATGCTGCACCTTATGGCGGAATTATAATATCAAAAAAATATTTCGAAATTAAAAAAATATAAGAATCGGAGAAAGACAAAAAAAAAAAAAACTAGGAAAAAATATCTAAGAGGAGAGGGGAAGGATGCGGCAATGGCAGGCAACGTCCTCGTCCAGGTCTTCAAGGATAGGGCGGCCCTCTCCTGGATCTAAGGGGAGGGTCAGTGGCCCTTGTCGCTTCCACCTGCATGTCGGAGAAGATCGAACAGCATGGCTTCACTGGACTGCAAAAGTGGTCAACGTCGCAAAGCTCGGGGACTCATAGAGGCGCGTGTTCATGGACAGCCTATTGAAGAAGAACAAGAGGACAATCTCCGACTTGTCCAGAAGCTTGAACATTCTGGTAAATAATTTTACAGTCTGCTAACAAAATTCAGAATGCAAACGGAAGTGATTTTTGAAGTAGAAAATTTGAAGTCATTTGCTGATGAAAATAAAGGGCTTGTAGGTTGAGTGGGTAAAGTCCGCCACCTTCTGTTGTGCTTGAAGTGTATTATACGACTTTCTTTGCTTAAGGAGTGAATTGTATAATTTATAAAATATTGAATAGGGAAAAATAGAGAAAGTTTCTATATCTAAATCTAATCTAACTAGTTCCAATCTAGACATTACAAAAATATAAAGTTCCTCTTTTTGTTTCTAAAAGTCCAAAAAATACCCTTCAAACCAAAAGGTTGTAACTTTTAGGTTGCATTATGTCGTCCGAATTTTTTTATTGGACAGGATAAGATCAAATATGATAAAGATATGATGGGATTTTTAATTTTTTATCTAACGTTTGATAACGTCTGGAACTAACATGAATTCAATACAATATTATTCACATGAGTGTTTTGTGTCTGCTAGCAAAACTAGACTAGACATTAAGAAAGATCTTTGAGCATGGATCCACCGCTTCACCACCCAAGCCTGCCATGGCCACCTCCGCTGTCTCGAAAAGCTGCCGACACCATCCCACCTTTTCTCCAGCCCATACTGTCGTCTTGGCCTTACTCTGTCCCTCACTCATCTCTCTTCTCTGCCCCTTCTCAGCCGCGCATCTCTCTTTACACTTGTCGCAACCTAATCCCTCTCGACTCCGAGTTGTTAGGTTTAGGTTTAGGGGAATCATCAATTTCAGGCCGATGGCCTTCATTGATTCGAGCTCTCCCAAGCCTATATTTTGTGTGACATCGGGCATTCAAAATTTTAATCAATTAAGCCTATGCAAATTTTAATAAAAGAGTCAAACTAACCTTTTGAGGTCGGCTAGAAACCTAATAAGATTTGAGAGGATATTTTACTTTTACGTAATCTCTACATTTGAGGACTTGGTTATGTTAGTACTAAAACTAACGTCCTTTTAGTACCTACTCGATTATGTGCTTACTAACGCTATAGCAGCCTATCCAAAAGAAATTTAAGGTTCGTCCTAAACATTCTAGAGTAGGAATGTAACACCCAAAATATTAAAATACGCAATCAATTATAATCTTAAATGAAAGCACACAAGCATCCTAATATCATCCCTAAAAAAAAAAAAACATAAAAAAAAACAATCTATTGTAAAGCCCTAAAGGCTTGTCGAATTTTAGATTTTAATTCTTTTAGGAACTTTCCAATTTTTCTGATTTTTTTTTATTTTCTAGGATACTCTTAATTTTTAGAAATTTTTTGATTTTTAATGATTTTCTGAATTTTCTATTTTTTTATTCCCTGATTTTTAAAATTTTTTTATCATTTTCTCAAATATTTTTTAATTAAATTTTTATTATTCTTTTTCGACTACGGCGAAGAGAGAGAGAGTTGGGCGTGAGAGCGTGCAGGGGAGAGAGAAGATGAGTGCAAAGGAGGCGAAAGAGAGAGAGTGCAACTAGAAGAGAGACAGGATAGAAGAAAGAGGAGAGTTAGCCTGACAATTTGGGCCCACACACGACACGTGTCGCATTCTCAAAGCCTTTCTTATTTGCCACTCTAGCAAATAAGGCATACCTAATATTTTCTGGAGAATTTGGACTTACATGCGACACGTGTCGCCTTCTTGAGGCCCTTCTTAATTTGCTACCCTGACAAATAAGACATACTTAATATTTTCTCACTCCAGCAATTCATCTTCGCCGACCAGAAACGCTTCACACCATCGCCGAGCCAATACCCCTGACCGGTCGTTCCCACCTACCGGCGCCTACCATTTTCCAGTTTGCCATTCTGGCAACCACCGAACACCAAAATGAACATCACCCGGAACTCAAACTTCTAATATTAACAAACTCAGCAAACAAACTAGCACAGGCACGTTAAAACAGAGAAAAAATCTGACTCGAGTAGCCTTCAATGCAAAACCTCCCCATGAGGAGCTCAGCCTCGCTCCACCAGAACTCATGTGCAGGTATAGAAATCACAAATCGAGAGTGTACGCGAGGATTCGTGGCTTCTAATGACCGCACCATCATTCCTAAAGTTGGCCATTTTGGAACCGGCGTACCACGCTCTATTGGTCGACAACACGGTCTATCATACGATTTCAAGTGCACTCCAAGGATAACCGTTGGAAACATGGGAAATTTTTCGCGTCAGACGTTGGGTGACGGGCAGAACCACTCACGTGTTCAGGCTAATTATAGCACTTGGGTCATTACTAGAAGTCCAACAAAATTGGACTTTCTCGGCTAAAGAAGCTGTTATAGCCCATGTCGCATAGAGGATGTCATGTTTCAAACATGGACTTTCTTTGGGGTTGGCCTGCTGCTGCTTTTAAAATAAAGCATTAAAAAGACCTCTATCATCCCCATAGATAAAGGACAGAAAATCTATGTAATTAAGTGATTTTTACTTGCTATACTTCAATGCTCAGCTCATATATTTTAGTTTCTCGTGATGAGATACTTCTGATCAAGTTTATGTATAAGTTTCATTTTCTTTGGGTGAAAGACTAAATTTACATTAATCGATGGCATGACCGGAAGAGGAGTAATGCCATATAAACTGTATGTGCTATCTTAGACAACCTATTGAAGAAAATCGAAGAGAATAATATCGAGCTTTGCCAAAAGTTTCGAAAGCAAGTGGAGAGGATCAAGGTGAGCAAAGTATGCAATTGTCTAATTATAGGGAAAACTTGGAGACAGATGCATTTCTCATGAATTTCATGGATTAATTTGGTTTAGACACGTGCATTTCTCCGAAATGAATTTCTGCTTGCTGTTTTTTCTTTTTCTTTTTCAGATTTCCATCCTTTACTAGATTTTACATTTTGAAAATTTCACAACATTTTCTATTATAATTGTCACGTAAGATGTCACATCAGAATCTATCTTTAATGGAATGACCAACTTGAACAGAATAAATATTTTGCAACAGTTCAAAGACTTGCAATACTTTATCCCTTTTTTCTTTTCCGCGCATATTGGCAGGGGCTTATCAATCAACTCACACGAGGTCAATAGCCCGTGCATTGCACGGCATTATTGAGAACTATTGCAGGCATAATATTTATTAAAGCTTTGAAGCTTTAGTAACTACTTGTAAACACTACTGATTTTTGTGAGGAAGACATTTCGCATTTAAAAAACTTTTACGCACTGAAATGACAGAAAAGCTACCAATAACATCCTCGTTAGCAACAGAGCGGTAGCTTCACATTTTCAGTATTCATTCAGCTAACAGACTATGACAAGCCAGAAAAAAAGGGATATCAACAAGAAACCCGATTCAAACTAGTCCTGAAATTGCTCCTTTACAATCCCGAGTTAGGACTATTCCTGATGTTTTCGTTTGCGATCTTCTAGCCAAGCCACAACTTTGAATTTCTAGTGACGTGTTTCTGCCTTGCTTTGGCAACAGAAAATACGCCAACATAGCTTCATAAGCACATGTTGATTTTAAGTCTCTTAGAAGAAAGATGGAAGAACATTCGAGGAAACTTGAAATTTACCTCATTTAGTTTATCATGAACTCGATATTTGAGGCTTAGTCTTGGCCGAGCTTGAACCCGTGTCCATCCCTGGTCTTAAACTTGCGCCCATTTCGGTCACGCCCCTTCCTAAACTCAAAGTCGCATCCCTTCCTGAATTCACAGTTGCGCCCTTTTCTGAAGTTGACCCCCTGGCCCCTTCCTATACTCAAAGTCTGCTGCTTCCTGGATTTGAAGAACCTCTGTCTGCCCCTGGTCTCAAACTTGGGCGCATTTTAGTTGTGCCCCTTCTTGAACTTGAGCCTCCACCCCTTCTTAAACTCAGAATCGTGTCCCTTCCTGAACTTAAAGTGGCGCTTCTTCGTGAAATTAAACTCCTTTCAATTTGATGCCTTGCCCTCTCCTGAAGTGGAAGCTGCATCGCTACCCAACCTCAAACCTTGACTGTTTCTTGAACTTGAAGTTATACTCCTCCCTTTGCCTCTTTCTGCAGGATCCCCTCCTGGATTTGAACCACGTCCGGTCCCACTTGCTCTGCCTGTTTTTGTAGGCATTCGGTCGGTCTCCACAGTTCTGTCTCTCTTCACCTGGACCACGTTGAAATTCCACATTAGTTTTGAGGATCGCACAATTAATATAATGCAAACATTCAGTACTTACAGAAGAAAGTTCCCCTTCATACTCAACTTCAGTTGTAGCTTTGCAGGAGCTCTCATGATGTTCAACTCCTTCGCAACTATGGCAACTCGACCGAACAACATCATTTTGGTCGGCAGGTTCCCCACTCTCGTCCTTCTCTTTCTTTCTATTTTCCATACTTGTCGTTTTACATCCATTGACATCGCTGGAGTGCCCAATCCTTTCGTCCCTCACTTGCCTTCTATTTCCAGTGGCCTCAAAACATTCAGAATTGCTCGGCTCTGACTGGAAATCATCAATTGAGGAGTTGCCATCAGTTTTGTTTTCACTCACAGATTCAGAGTCCGAGTCTTCATCAGGACTGGAAACACCCCACTCAGCCCCATCCTCGTCAGAATACAAGTCAGTCTTCATTGCCTATTCCTCCCTTAACATCTCCACCATCTCGTCATCGTATTCTCCCTTCCACTCACTGTCAATCCCTCCCTCGACGTACAGATGAATTAATCTTCGTTTAGATGCTAGTTGCACCATTCCCGTCACTTGCTCATCACTCTTGATCTCTGTGAGCAAGTTGCAGTATTCACCAGGACTCTCGTACCACATTCTCTTCAAACGAAAGCCAAAACCTTTAACGTCAGCAACCAATCCTTTATATGTCATAGAATCCGGCGTGACATTTTTGTTTTCCCTCTTTATTCCACCAAAACACTTCGACCACTGACTGGGCTTCTTTACTCCCAGGTGGAATATGATTGTGATGGGACGCTCCAACTGCGACGTAACAAGTTCAATATGAGAGCCAAACAACATATGTATTGAATATATATTAAACCTTTTTACTTATCTACCTGAAATCCGATAGGACACAGACATCATTCATTAGTTAGAGACAGGTCTAGGATTAAATATTTAGATGTCCAGAGTAATAATAGTACTACTTATCCGAATTTTCTTTTATATACTGATTTTGAAATTTTAATAAGTATGTGATGTAAATTTAATTTAAACATCAAATAAGTTAGATAATTATCTATTTGGGAGTACTATCTCATCACAAATTCCCTCTTTTAAGGGAAGAAAAAGAAGTAGTATTAGAATGCCAGTGTAACCAAACTTTCCTATAGCCGCCTCTCCATTCTTGATTTGAGGATTATAACTACTCATTTTCCATATGAATGGAAACATTAGTCAATTTTTTAATCATTATTCTGTTTTGCTATATCCCTCGTTCACTAGACAATCCTTTGGAAGCAAGACATAAACGCATGGACAGAGTAGAAATTTTTACTCTGATTTAGTAATTAAAAAATAATCTAAATATACAAAGGTTAAATCTACAAATCACAAATTGTAAAGACATAAAACATTATATATATCCACTTGTTTTTCGTTTTGTAACTAAAAAAGAGTTTTATTTTCTATTTTTCGAATGAAAAATCCATAACAATGAGACACAATGTTTCAAATCATTTTATGAAAGTTTGTATGTCGTTGCATTCTTTACTAATCTAAAGTCATATGCTTCAAAATTAATTAGTGTCTCGTTAAATTGCACTTTTTAGTGATATAATATGTCCTTGTATAAATTTTACATCATGACATAACATATGACTATTTGTTCAAGCAACATTTGTTTTAGGGTGCGTATGTTTCGGTGAAAGTGTTTTTCTGAAATTAATTTTCTGAACTATCACATGTTTTAGGGTGCATATGTTTATGTCAATCGAAAACACTTTATGGTAAATAAACATATTCATGCATAAATTTAGGAAAGTGAAATTCCTAAATCTAAAGAGATGAAAACACTTTTTGAAATTGTTCATATCGAATTTTTCAAATTTCAAATTTTAATTCAATTATTTTTTATTTTTTATTTGTTTCCCTTCTTTTTCTTCTTATTTCTCCCTTAGCTAGTCATCATGTCACGCCCCGATCCTCGGGGACGCACCCATCCTTCTACCAGGTCGATTTAGCGTGCGATATCCCAGGACTAAGTATCGCCGACTCTTTTTATTTATTATGCATGCGGAAGTAGTTATAAATCCCCAGACAATAAAACAATGGGATAGAAAAAGAGGCCATATTTTTCATATTAAAACTCATAACCAAACTTTTATATATAACACAAACCAAAATACTTCACAACTATTCACATCAAAACAGGATTCACAAAAGAGGATGGGGTCTCAGTCCTCGTCCGGATCGTACTCAAGGTGCCTCTCAGGATTATCTTCTTCTTCCAGAAATCTTTCTCCTCAGGTTTCACCTCAAAGTTCTCTTTCTCAGATTCCTCCTCCTCGGCTCCTCATCAGGGTCCTGAGATGTTGTCCCACAACCGGGATGAGACTACGTCTCAACGAGTTATACCCCACTAAGACTCAATTAGGGGACCAATACACTACTCGGTTGCCTAAGCACAGCACGAGTCAGATGACTTACCTTGGCCTCAGTCTCAACCTGCAATTCAAGGTTATATACAAACGCTTCATAAATCACAACGAACAATCAATCAAATCACAACAATCGGATCAAATCATTGATCAATCAAACTAGTCGATTACATGCCGGTCGGACCATTCCTAGGTCATTCTTTCCACACTATATAACCTCCCATAGTGAAATCGGTCACAGAGCCACATCAATGCTCTCGGGGGTCGCTTTCGCCAAGGTGACGTAAATAACAGACGGTCTACGTGCGTTCTTTAAGGCGCCGTTTTCGCACAATGATATTCCTCATCACCGAACCACGCCTGTCATAGGTCACAGACAGTCTACGTGTGTTCTTTAAGGTGCCGTTTTCGCACAGTGATATCCTTAATCACTGAACCACGCCTGTCTATACTTCGTACTTGATTGGTCTCAGCCAATAGAATTCTCAGTTAGCTCTCACCACTCTCTCCACTTACAGCTCAACAAGGCATTAAAAATGCTTAATAGCCATACTCGGCCAACTACCAATCAATAATTCAATTTCAATCAATTTAGGGTAAATCCCTAAAACATCACAATTTATTTAATTCCATGCAACGTAGAGCTCAAATAAATAAACGGACTGTGCCATGACAATTAACACAAGATTTCAGTAGTCGGCCATCTCAACCTTAATTTCCGAAAAATAAATAAATAAATAAATAATTTCAAAAATTAATTAATAAATATTAAAAATTCAATTTAGCTCAAAATAAAGCCCAATTAAATAAATGGGCTGCACCACTATCATCAGCATAAAATTCCCGTCACCGGCCATCCTGGTTGAATTTGCGGAAAATAATTAATTAATTAAATTAATTTCGAAAAATAATATTTAATTACTAAAAATTCCACTTATGCCCGAATTGCCAAATTGATGCCCGATAAGGGTCGGGAAAAATCCCGGGCTACCCTCAATAAATAATAGACCACGTCTACTTGCTAAATGCACACTCAATTTGTCTAATTCGCATCACAATTGACTAATAAATACTAATCCATACTAATCTAACCACCTAAACCTAATTAATTAAAACTAAAACCTTAAGTGTAATTAATTCACTAAGCAAGGATTAGTGAGATTAGTCACTGGAATCACGCGCAAATCGGATCAATCTAACGGGGACAACATGAGGGTCGATACTTCCCAAAGCACGACTTGGGTTCGGGGCCCGGAAACGGCCCAAAGGCGGGCTCGAAGGGGGCTAGAAACCCACTCGTGGTTTACTGCCTTTGGGTGGCCGGAGCTAGTTCGGTGGCCGAAACGGCGAGGCAAGGCCGGCGGAGGGTGAGGGGGACTCCGGGGAGGCCGGACGGTGGTCGAACGGAGCTGGGCGGTGGCCGGAGGCGGCTGAACGCGGCTGGACAGAGGCGAAACAGGGCTGGGCGGCACACGGTAGGGACGGTGAGGCGCGAAGGGGGCGGTGGCGGAGCGCGCGGCATGCGCGGGCGGCGGTGCGTGGGCGGCGATCCACTCCGGTGCGGCGACGACGGCTTCGGCAAGCTGCTGTTCTTCTTCTTCCGCTTTTGGTTTTTCACGAACAAGAAGAAAGAAAGAGGGGGTTCGGTCACGTGGGGTGGGGAAGAAGAGAGAGAGGAGAGAGAGAGAGAAGGGATAAGTTTGAATGGGTTGAAAAGTCAAAGTGAAAACTAAAGAGGGAGAGAGCATTCTCAAGAGGGGAGAATATTGGCTGCAGCTCTGACTCCAGCGTGTCTTCCTCCGAGTCCATTCACCGGGCGACACGTGTCACTCGGCAGCCACGCTGGAGTCCGAGCGCATCCCTTTTATTTTCGGTAAAATAATCTCCTTTCTCTCTCCTCTAGCACCTGTACTAGCCCTGCGCTCTCTCTCTCCTCTGCAGAGTCTGCACGCATTTATTGTATTCTCTTTCCTCTTTCCTCCCGAGAAGAAGAAAAGCCATTCCAAGCCAGCGAAGCTTTCAAATTTTGAATCTCTGGTTTCGCTCTCGTTTGCGTTCCCTCCTGTTTGCTCTCTCCCGTGGTCACTCGCTTTCTGCTCGGGCACTCGCTTGGTGTCACTTCTTCGTTCTTTGCTCCAGCGCTCGCTCAGTGCCCGACCATGCACGTCCGGTTCCGCTCGTTCTCCTCCGCCAGTTCTTCCAACTCCTTCATCGCCTCGACAATCAAGTGCTCGGCTGCGAGCTCCTTCACCAGCTTCAAGACGCAACCCTCTCGAAGGACGACTTCAGGGTCGAGATCCGGTCGACGCCATTCTTCGCGTTGCTGACGCACCACGCCTGGATGAGCCGGAGGAGCGTGTGGTTCGAGGTGAGGCCGGAAGCCCTCGGCCGTGGCTGGTTAGGCAAGTGGCGGCCGCGCCGTTGCTGGAGGACTTGGACAGCCACTTCTCGGTGCTCTCGCTCTCGTAGGTTATGCCCGCCACGGTCGACACGGGGGCCCTCATGATCTGCAGGGATATTAGACAAAGGAAATAGCGAGGGATCTCGACGTCGCGACCCTTCATGAATCGATGTGGCGACTCTCAGATTGAAGAGGGGAAGAGAATGTCTTGAAGTTGAAGTTGTTCTGTATAAATTCTAAAGATGGAGTTAATTATATGTGACATTCTTTTGGCGTCTGTACAGAGAGTGGAGTCATCCTGTTCAAATTTTTCATTTGGGGTGGATGGAGTTGCTCTTTTTGGGGGCTGCGTCTGCATTCCTTCACTCTCCTCTGTCCTACTATTGCGGTTTCTTTTCTTGTTACTTTCTTTTGTCCGTGTAATTCTTTGTATGTCGTTGAATATGTAAATATATAGAAGTCCAAGAACTCCATTTGTGAACTAAATACAACATGCTCGAAAACTTTTGTTCTAAGCATATCGGCTGGAGTATTTTCTTCGTGCCCGTCTTCTCAGAACTCATGAGCATTTCAGCGCAAGTTTAAAATAGTTGTATCTTGCAAGTTTTGTGCCTACAGTCAAGTAACCTGTAGTAATCTTGATGTTTTCACTAGCTGTTCTTATGGTTGAGTTCATTGTGGGGGCTAATAATATCCTGGCACAATTCAATTCAAGCGAGAATAGTGCTTTTTTTTTTTTTTTTTGTATCTTATGCTGGATTTAGTTCATCAATGATGAAGTTGAGTTTTGTTTGCACCAGTCTACCATACGGTGTACCGTGTTGAAGTCTTCATTCCACAATCTCTTCATTTTAAGGAATATGAAATCCAAACGAGAATTTATCTTGAATTCTTTTGGGCAAGAAAAGAATTGTCAATCAACTCTTTTCTTCCATTGACTTGGGCGAGAAATTCACCACCCATAGATAGATGCATGCAGATCTCTCTCATCCGACCACAAGCTCCCTCGAAAGATAGCTCAATCTTTCATGGGTTCTACATACAACGGGAAACCAAGCCTTTCCATCGCTTAACCCCGAGAAAGACCAGACCAGCGAGAGAAAAGTGGGATCTTCCGCCCACGAGCTACGGAATTCATTACATCAATGGTGGAGACTCCTATTTGTATCATCTTTTCCACGTAGGTTCGGCAAGGGCGAGAACAGGGAGGGACAAAAAAAACCTAGGTTGAAGGAAAATCCCAAAATTACAAATCGATGGCAAAAAAACATAATGTCGGAGAAAAGGCTCCGAAAATTAGTATCAAGATAATCAGGGAGAAAATGCCATTGCCAAGAGAGCATCTTCTCCGCCGTTGGGCTTCCGCTCGCTTGCAATTCGCCGTCCCGACAGTCTACGTAACATGTTATGCATCCGGAAATGGCAAGCGGGGACTTCGCGTCACCCGCGAGCTTGGGACATGGTCCACCTTGCGCGTTGTGGCCGAGGAGAGGCGGGGCGTTCGGGGCGGCTCCTCGCGGTCAAGTTCCGTCTCGCCGTGGCTGGATTCGTCAAGAGCATCGGTGGGGTTGCGGCTACCGCAGCTCGATGCCTATCCGCTACGGGAGCGCGAGCTCTCATTCGACAAGACCCCGCTCTTCCACGTCAAGATGCATTGACCCGGAGCATCCACGAGGTCCCGCTTCCGCCTCCCTCGCATCCCCTGCATCAGCCCGACGTTGACTTCGAGTATGGAACGAAGAAGTGACACCCAAGCGAGTGCCGGAGCAGAAAGCGAGCGACCACGGGAGAGAGCGAACAGGAGAGAACGCAAACGAGAGCGAAACCAGAGATTCAAAATTTGAAAGCTTTGCTCGCTTGGAATGGCTTTTCTTCTACTCGGGAGGAAAGAACAAGAGAAGAGGAAAGAGAATACAATAAATGCGTGCAGACTCTGCAGAGGAGAGAGAGAGCGGGGGCTAGCGTACAGGCGTTAGAGGAGAGAGAGGAGATTATTTTACCGAAAATAAAAGGGATGCACTCGGACTCCAGCGTGGCTGCTGGGTGACACGTGTCACCCGGTGAATGGACTCGGAGGAAGACACGCTGGAGTCAGAGCTGCAGCCAATATTTTCTCGGAGGAGGGGCGTCGCACGAAGGAGAGGGGAGAGGGGGAAAGAGAGAGAGAAAAAGAAAAAGAAAGAAAGAAAGAAAGGAAAAGGGGGAGAAAAAGATGCTTGGATGTTTGGCCAAAAAAAGGAAGAATTGGGAAGAAAAAAATTTAAAAGAAAAGAATTTCCTCAATTAAGAAATTCTTATCCCAAATTCTTTTGAATTGGCGCCTAGATAACCAAGGAAAATCCAAATTAAAGCACTTGGTCTACACTGGCATTTTGCATCCAAAATCTCTCTTGAATTTCTCTCAAATAACTCTTCCAAAAATCAATTGATATTTCCTTTATCAAATTGATTATTTTCTTTATCCAAGAATCCCTCATGCTCCTCAATTTCACCATCAGAAATAATTCCCGGCTTCAACTGAACGAAAATTACCACACGACAACTTTTTCCCAAAAAGTGTCGGGTGTCAGAAAAATCTTCTAAGATTAAGTCGATACTCCTAAAATTTATTGTGACATAACAGAAACTTCAATTTCTGAAATCGGACTTGAATTCACAGTTAATTTCTCTTGGCGCACTTTTAGCGTAACTTAGACTATCGGGTAGTTTTCAGAACTTTTTAAAGCAAATGACTCGTGGTCGATTTTCTTCGAGCTACAATGAACCCACTCGACTCAATGTCGACTCTCGATTGTCGTGAAAATCTCGAGGGTTCAATTACGAACACAGGGTACCAAAACGACAGTAAAATCGGATTAGTATCGATCGACGAGAATTTTCCAATTTAATGGAGTCACTCATGATCGGCCATACATCTCAGTCGAACAGACAGATCTCTGATTTCAAATCGATTTTTAACTGTGCCGTAATGACCTATAAAGATGGACACGGTCGAGAAGCCGATTCCTAGTCGAATTCTCAAGTCTATTGCCTTAAATTTCTTAATAGCTTCCCCAACTAGTCTAGTTATCTCGGGAGTGATCAACTCTGAGAATAGCCCTATAGACGTGTCAATGAAATGCCCGATTAATTCAGTAGAAACCAGGTTGAAAAATCTGGATGTCACATACCAAGCCTTGGCGATGGCCCGCGATCAACCACGAGCATGGGCCGGCAAGGTTGAGCTTGTCGATGCGAGGTCGAAGCTAGCCGAGATCTAGCAAGTGAGCTCACCAGCCTCGTGTGAGGTTAAGCCTTGTCGGCCCATGCCTATGCTTTAAGCTTGAGGCCAATGAGCTTCAACCTTGCATCAGCGAGCTGGATCTCGCCGGTGAGCGAGCTCGCTTGCAACCATCATTGGTCGGTCATGGCAAAGGAAGGAGGAAAAAGAAAAGGAAAGAAAAAAAAAAAGAGAAAAATATTTAAAAATAAGATTTAAAAAAATAAAAAATAATTAAATTTTTGATTCTTTTTAACTCGAGATAAAGTCATGAGATTGGAATTAATTTCCAATTAGATCCAAGCATCATAAAACATTTTTTTTATCATATGTCATCAAATAAAAGAAAAATATATATTTGAAAAATACGTTATTTATCATTGAATTTTCTACAAAACAAATGTACCTTTACTTAACTTTCAAATAATCATGTACTATGCAAAAGATGTGAATCCGTGTGGTGGCAATATGCTATAGTACTAAACATGCATAGCTGACTAGTCAAGACCCTGGTGGTTAAAAATAGAAAACAAGTCAAGCCCACTATAAATGCATGCACCGGTAAAACATCAAATACAAGTGTAGCACAGCTAATGCTTAATTTGCAGGTGGCCCTATTATCTCTAAATTAAAATGCACAAACGGTCTAATAGAATTAATAAATAAGGAAGCAAAACAAACATTCAAATTATTTTTGCTCGAGTGGCCAGCAACAAATTCATAAGAGATGGATTATTATGATTTCAAACATATATGCCAAGAAGTATCTGTCCGGTGTTCATTCATTTTCTCATGTGGTCTCATGCCAGAATCATCTGAGCTCTTTTCTCTTCTTTTGTACAGCCATGATCAAATCATTGGATGTTAATTTCTCCAAATTCATCGATACAACAATCGAATCAAATAATCCATAATTACTTCTATTATATGTATAATATCAAACGTCTTTACTGGCAATGTAAAGAACCAAAACTGTCCAGCAGCAATAAGGCAAGTTGAGATAAAATGGGAAAAAAAAAGTGCAACCTAAGTCATTGAAGTACAACGGAAGCTGGGAACCTCAAAAGAGCGAGGAAGGATTGCTTTAGGAATCGACAATATCCAACACCAAAAAAGTAGAGATGAGTGACTAATGTAAGGAACCAAGTCAGCCACCAAAGAAAATTACGGTGCAACAAAAAAATGGCAAATTTTAAAAGGGCGGATATTGTGTGGCTAAAGAAAGGAGGATATTTGGCCTGAAATGTGAAATCAAACAAAAGTCCCACACATTGAGGAAGAAGATGTCGCACCTTGTACAGAAGAATGTCCTCTATGTAGCTCTTCAAGGGGATTCTCTTATAATCTGGATATAACTTATAATTTTTGGCAGAATCTTTGATGAAGTCTCCACATCTCAGTATATAGACTTTGCAATCATCTGATATATATGTGCAAGATGCATCAATCAACCTTTCCAATGATGGGCACGCGACGACGTCCAAGTATTTCAAAGACTCGAGCTCGTCTAGGCCCTCAACACACGGAAGTACTTTGCACCATTGGATTCTCAATCTCACCAGGTTCTTCAAGTATGCTAACCCGCCTATTCTTGTCAGAGATTCGCACTCTTCAATGTTTAAGTTATCCAATGATTTCAAGAAGCCCACAACTTGTATCTTAACTAGCTTTGGACAACGTGTCACCCACACAAACCGTAGTTTCGTTAGTTCTGCACGAATGGAAAACCTCTTAAGCAGTTTACAATTGTGGACCGCTATCTTCTCCAGCTGTGGAAACCCATCTAGCGGAATGTCTTCCACCATACACCAATCAATATGTAAATTCGACAAATTTCTAAATCTCAAGTGGGAAGACGGAAGCTGCACCAGGGATTTTATGTCTAAGCCCTTCAATTCAAGAAATTCCAAATGAGAAAGAGAAGCCAACTCTAGAGGCGCAAGGATGTTTAGCAGATTTAAATTCAAAATTTTCAGTCTAGATAACTTCCCAATCCACCTTAAATTGCATTTTGTGATTAGGTTTGATGTCTTGCTATCCCAAGAGCCATCATGCAGTTCCAACGTAACCAAATTAGTAAGGTTCGATAGATTAGGGACTGAGTGTAATGATTTAGATCTAAAAAGTAAACAAGTCAAACTTATGGGAAGTTCTGGCAATTCTTGAATTATATTACAACCCAATAAATTGAGTGTTTGGAGGTGATGAAGCATGTTGATTGTCCTTGGAATTCCGCAGATATTGGTGAATTCTAAATTGAGGATTCTTAAGGATGACAATTCTCCAATTTCAATAGGAATTTCACCTATCATTCCCCATTGCTTAGAGAGATCCAGTTCTTCAAGGTTTACCAAAGTGTTGATGCTACTAGGAAACTGCCGAACAGTAATAGACCGATTATCGATATTTTGGAAACGATTATAAATACCTGCGAAATGCAAGATGCGTAATGATTTTAACTTTACGGTGGATTTGGGAAGTTCACTTATCCTTGTGTGCGATAAGTCTAACTCTATCAATGAGGTTAAATTCCCAAGTGAGCCCGGAAGCTCTTTCAACCCATAACATCCGTGCAATGAGAAACACTTAAGTTTCACTAGTGCCCCGACGTCTTCAGGCAAATTTGTAAGACTTGTGCAATCTACAATCTTCAGCTTAATCAACAAACATAGGTTTCCAATGAAGCTTTCAATTCGCTTTAGATTGTAGCAACGGGCAAGAGTCAACCTCTCTAAACCCAAGCATTTAGAGAAGTTTGGAATTGTCGTTATGCCATGACACTCAATAAGAGATAGAACTTTCAAATTCTGTGCCTTCTGAAAAAATGGACAGCATGTCAAGTGTAAGAACCAATGCATAGAAACACTAGGATCATTATACTAGAATTAAATCATGTAGTTTACCTTGATCAAGTCCCATGCTTTTGAATTGTCTGCGAAGTGATTTTTGCTGAGTTTAAAAACCACAAGATGATCCAAATACATATTGTTTGCCCTAAAATCCTGAAGAGGACGCTGCCGACAAATCCATTTAAACTTTGAACGGCTCTTTGCAATGTACCCATCCCTAGAATATGGTAGAGGAGGTTGACAAGAAATCCATCTCAATTTTGAACAATACTTTGCTAAAAACCTAGCATCCCCAGAATCTTGAAAAGGAGGCTGCCAAGAAAGCCATCTTAACTTTGAATAACACTTTGCAAAGTCCCCAACATAAGTTCCATTGCGTAACTTCAGGAATCTTAGGTTTGGTAACCTTTCAAACTCTCCATTTGTAATTTTTATGGAGCCATCCCATCCATTTATCTCAAGCGCTTGAACCTTATCCTTCCTCTGCAAGTGAAATTTTGCAATTTTGTGAAGAAGTTCGTCAACTTCCAACCACTATGTTTTATGACTCGAATGGGAACGAAAAAAATGATAAGCATCCTAAATCAAATAGAATCCTTTATCCTAGGATATACATTTTCTATTTAAAAATCAAACGTTTTACTTACCTCTTCGGTTTGAATGATTTCATGGGCCTCTTTTGCAATCCACAACCTGCTTCGTTTTCCATGATCACTCGGACTTTCTTGACGGACAATTTGCCTTCCCATGTCTATCGTTGATCGTGCATCCAGAACTTATCGTTGTCCAATATCTTCATCAAGCACCTATTGGTAAGGACATTAATTCCTCTTTCGGGATAAAATTGACAATGGGTCCACATGTGAATTGCATTGGTCTTTTTCTTATTGAAAAAGAAGCATGCTATATCGAGAAAAATTTGTTGTTGATATTCATCTAGATCATCATAGCTAATCCTCAACTTCTTTAGAATCTCTTCCTCCGGTACATTCCTTAACCTGGACAATGTCTCTTCCCAAAATGCTTTGTTTTTCCCTTTAAGTAGGGAACCTATCACTTTTATGGCCAAAGGAAGCCCTCCTGTACTTGAGACAATTTCACTAGAAAGCTTGTGATAATCATCTAAAGGAAAGTCCCTACCAAAGGTATGTCGACAAAAAAGCTGAAGTGCAAGACCATAATCCATCTTTAGCATCTCATACGGTATAATTTCACCTTCTAATCCATCAACTTGCAGAACGGTCATGTTTCTTGTTGTAATGATTATCCTGGATCTTGGATGTAATGATTTATTTCCTATTAGTTTCTTAATGTGCTCTTTATTATCAACATCATCCAAAATCACAAGGACCTTCTTAGTGCTAAGTGTTTCTCCAATATTGCGTATTCCTTGTTCACTATTTTGGACTCCTTCTGCACATCCATAATTAACAATGTCAGACAGTAATTTTTTCTGCAATTGGACTATGCCATCCTCGGTCGACATGCTTTCTCGAACGTTCTCAAGAAAACTAGAACACTTTCCAAAGTGGGAAGATAGTTCGTTGAAGACGACTTTGGCAACGGTTGTTTTACCAATGCCACCCATTCCATAAATTCCAATGAGCCGCACATCACAACGGTTGACATCTAATAACTCTATCAAGTGTTTTACTCTCTCATCAAGTCCGACTAAATGTTCAGACACTGACTTATGTTTTAGCTCCAATTTCTCCAAAACCTCTTTAACAACCAATTTGATAATCGATGCTTGGCTGCAGTGTACAAAGGCGCTTTCATTAGTTGACTAGACTATTTCATACCCATGAATTACCCATGGGATTGTCAAAATTTAACTTGAATAGATTGAAGTAAACTATGAACGAGATCTAAGTAAATTGAATTATTAAGACAAGCTAATTTAGCATAATTCACTTGATATGTTGTTCATATGTAATCATAGAAATGTCTGAAGACTATAATATTGGCTTACATGATAGCCAAAGTTATCGAATAGCTACTATATCATGCATAAGCGAAATTTCTACATTTATGGCTAAGCCTAGGAAAAATTCCAGCACCCGTAATAGAAGAATCATAAACCAAGATAATGTAGAAAAATGTAGCGTTTTACATTTAACACTACGGTCCGCTCTCACTTCTACTGAATGTTCCAACATTGATTTTTCTTCGCCAAATCTTAGTTTCCTTGTTGGAGCCAAAAGAATGATAAAAAAATAAAAATAATAAAAATAATAATTTTTTTTTTTTTTTGAAATTTGGAATAAGAACACTAGAAATTAGAGATAGAACTTTCTATTGAGAAAGCTTTTTCTTCTTTGTGTATTCGTGCTTATGGTTGATTTATGACTCATGACTTCATCCCTTTATATAGGAATTGAAGTTTGCAAACGCTAATGATTACATTTAAGACATAACAACCCACAAATGCCAAAGATGGGAATTTAATGAAGAAAACAAGATGGCTCCATACATGGTTATCATAAGCAAAAATCAAAACGTACAATAAATAAAATAACGGAAGTCTTTAGTAACTTTCATTCTCGAAGTCCGTACAGAACATGCTGCCAATCGTAAATCATAGCTTCCTTTTGTCCTCTATCATTGATTGATTTGAGGCATCAACAACAATCAATTTTACTGTTATTTCAACATTCCTTGTGAAATCTCGACATAGCAGAGGATGGAAAGTTGAATGAAAGCAGCAGTTGCAGGTGGTTTTCAATACTTTCCTTTACAAAAATAATAGAAGAAATCATTTGACAGGGCAACGTTGTACATCATACAACAAAAAAGGAAGAAATAGGTAGGGGTCTTACCTTTGGTCCTTTTTCACGTTCCATCCCTTAATTTCATCAACCTCTACAAGAGCCTTTCTCCACACCTCGACTTCATCAGGAAACTTGTTCATGTGTTTAAGTAAAGCATCACTATATTGTCGAGTCTTAAGCTTAACATCCTCAGGTTCCACATCGAAAAAAATGGGAAGAATACTTTTTTTGGCCTTTGACTGAGATGTGTTGTCTACCATGTGCGTAAGCTCACGAAGGCACCATTTGCTAGAAGCATAATTTCGAGAAAAGATGGGTATGTAAATTATGGAGTTGTTGATAGCACGTAGGAGGTTGCCACCAATCACTTCGCCGACACGAAGTTCTTCATCGTCCCTAAACACGCGGACTCCCACATCTACCAAGCCGTGATAGAGGAAGTCTGTGAATCCATAACGAGTGTCGGCCCCACTGAAACTCAGGAACACTTGGTACTCACCTCCCAATGCTCGTGCAGCATCACTACTCGATCCAGCCTCCAAGTTCGCCATAGCTAGGATGGCTTCCGGATCTCCCTCTCCCCATAAATAGAAAAGAGGTGGGTGTGGCGTGGCCTAGCTTAAGAAATGAGCGGAGGCTTTCGAGGCAAGCGAGTGCAATACCTAACAAAACTTGGTCGGCTCCCCTAAAAGTCAATTCTTTTTGTCTTATTACCCACCTAACATTCTGCATTAAAAAGGTGATACCAGCGAAGGTGCGGAAGACATTTTTGACAAGTTTCGAAATTTTAAAACTCATTAGGAGACCATAAAGGCCACGTATAAAAAATTCCTCTTTATTTTCTCCTTAATAAAAGCATCTAATCCCTAAGGGCGCACATGACAACCATTATGTTCCAGAAATAGTTTCGGAACATAAATAGATTTTTCTATTTCTATTTCTAGAAGAGTTTCTAAGCAAAAATAACCGTTTGATAACGATACAAAATTTCTTCATTTTCGGGTCGCCGGCTGGCAGCCGGTGGCGACGACCGGCAGTGACCAGTGACCGGTGGCGATTGGCGACCGCGCGGGTGGTCGGCGGCGACTGGTGACCACACGGGCGACCGACGATAGGCGGCGAACTGGGCCGATCGGTGGCGGCGGGCGGCGGCGGTGGTGGCGCCGGCGACGGCCGGGCGGGTGGCGACGACGGGAGGCGGCGGGTGGCGGCGGCCGCGCGGCGGTGGCGGTAGGGGCCGGAGACCAATGGCAGGTGGCGGTCGGCGGCGACTGGCGGAGGAGGAGGAGGAGGCAAGACGTCATAGAGGAGATGAGAGTTACTGAAGTTAGGGTTTGTGGGAGAAATTATTTTGATTTCTATTTTCGAAATAGAGAAGTAGATTCTAATTCTCTTCCAAACCTATTTCGGAATAGAAATCTATTCCGAAATAAAAAAACGGAATAGGTTTATCAAACGGATTTCTCTTCCGAAATAGTGTCCTAACAGAAAAATTATTTTTGGAATAGAAATTTTGGTTATCATGCACCCCTAAACCGCCGAGAAATCTTCAACACGCCCGTAACCTTTTTTTTTTTTTTTGGTGCAATTAGGTTCCTACATAATATACTTTTTTTGATCAATTTATTAAAAAAAAATATGGGGCAATTGTGATGAATAAAAATTGTTTTCAAATTTTAAAAAATAAAAATCTGATAAAAGACAGTAATATAAAAATTTGTTTCTAAACGTTTTTTTCTTTCAGAAATACACTTGAAATTAAGGCCTATATTTTAGCACTTTAAGCCGCTTACAAGTTACATATATTATTTTATTTTATTTTTAAAAAATTGGGCCAAATTACCTGCGGCCACCTTTGAGAGCCCAATCTCGGAGCCTACTTCCGGCGTCGCCGCCAGCAGAGCCGTCCGCGCCGCGTCTAGACTGACACCGCTGCGTGTCCAAGCCAAGCCACCCCTCCGTGTCCAAGACGAGCGCTCAGATCTGTGGACGAAAAGAAGAGGAACGAGCTGTCATCGCAAGTAACGAGCCGTTCATAGATCTGAGCGCTTGGATAGTCGCCAGGAATGACGACGATGCCTTATTACTCACGCCGACGTCCGAGGGGTGGGCGTGGAGGTTGAAGCTCAGATCTGCGGAGGAGAGGCCGTCCTTGGCTGACCACCGCTTTGCGTCTCCAGATCTGTGGACGAGCGGCTTGCGGCCAAGGCACGGCCGCTGGGACGACCGGGGCGGGGGACGCGGACGTTGGCCTGGACGCGGCAGTCCGCCGTCGCTCAATAGCCAGATCTGGGCTCTGTTGCCGGACGAAGTGGTGACCGGGAAAAAGGGAGAGAGAAAAATCGTATTTTCATTTTTTATTTCAAATAAATTCCACCTGTCATTTTTTTCACCCTTAGTCCTTTCCTTTCCTTTTTTTTTTTTTTTTGAAAAAAGGTTTCTCTTAATTTAAATAATCTTTAGATTAATACCACGAAAAAAACCTAAACTGATATAAATGTGACAAATTTACTCTAAACTAATTTTTTGGCTATCAAAGATCCCAAATTACTATACACGTGACAAATTTTACTCCAATCTAATTTTTAGTTATCAAAAATCCCAAACCAAAAGTAGATTTATGATAAGTTTATCTTTCACTAGTTTTTATATAGCAAAAACTACAAACCAGAATGGAGGATAAAACTCCGAATTAGTATACTAGTATACCCATCCACTTTCATGTGTCATCCAACTTAACAATTTAATGATAAAATTTAACGTAAACTAACGAAATTTTAATTCCCCACGGATGTAATAGTTTGAGATTTTTTGTGGTATTAACCCTAATCTTTGATGCACGTATTTGTTCTCGTGATATGGAATCTATGGATTATGATAAAGGGTTATCAGTTTGGGATTTCTTATACTCCCTGAGCACCAATTAATTTCCATCGTATTAATTTTTTCCTTTACATGTTTAAAAAAGTGTGAAGAAGTGTTTTTTTTTTTTTTGGCAGAATAAAGGAGTTTATTTGAGCATGTTTAATACCAACTACCTATAAAAATGAATGCGTTTTGAACATTTTCAGCATTTTCCAATTTACACTTACCTATGTAGATGCCATAATCACAAGGCTTAATTCTCAAATCGATTACCCCTTTACGCTTATGATAGAATTATCCAAATTAGTTTTTTTTTAGAGGTCAAATAGAAAGAAAGTTCAACGATTGAAGTCGATAGAGAAAAAAAGAGATAGGTCGTACATTGGTTACTAGAGATGAAACTTATTATTATTATTATTATTATTATTATTATTATTATTATTATTATTATTATTATTATTATTATTATTATTATTATTATTATTATTATTATTATTATTATTATTATTATCCTTCCAATTAAGTAGTAGAGTGGTGTCTTTTGATCAAGAGTTGTATTTATATTAATATTTTGTGCATTCGTGCAAGTGTTGCATCTTTTCATAAGACATTAATATATGTGCAATTAATGTTTCTTTCAATTTATCGTTGAAAGAATAACTATAAGAAAATTATGTTTAAATCACATTCACCTAGACACATTTTACATCTTTTATCAAAATCCTAGTTGACTTCTATGTTACCTTGAGTTTGAGAATGATCAATTGTGATAAACACAGGAATTTGCAATTCTCTTTTGTTCTTATCTTTGAGTATATGAAATTTAGAATCACTAGCATTGTACTTCTTGAAAATCGATGTTTCTAAAGTACATATAACATAGTCAAAAACCACCTTGAATACCAATTGAATAAAAGATATGCATCGCATTATGATATCTCAAAAAATAGGATATAGTTATTCCAACATACAATATTGCTCAAGTTAGTATCGTGACTTATTCTGTCTTATAAGAGCACGATATTGCCTCTTTGGAGTTAGATCAAGATAAAGTGATTTATAAAAGTGTGTTCCATCGAGTCATTCAATTTCAGAACTGCATACTTTTTTTATAATTGGCACTTCTATTAAAAATATAAACGAAGATGTTGACGTGGCTGTTTAATGCTAATGTCCCACCTTATGGGACAATTACAAGATAAAAAGTTGTTTTCAATGTCTAACAAAGATATAAATTGGGGAAAAAAAATAAAAATCAAGAGGAGTAAAGGAAGAAGGATGGTGCAGTCAGGCGTGTAAATATAAGAGTAATCATTTAGTCATATTAATGTAAAATCTGAAAAAGTTGACTATTTTGACACTTCTTAATTATAACATAAAAGTTTAGCTTATAAGACAATTTTAGAACAAGTAAGTAGCAGCGCTAATGCTGATAATAATAATAATAACAACAACAACGTAAAAAGTAGACCAATTTTTTGTGTTGCTCTCTGAGTCTTTTTCCACCTCCAAAATCACATATGGGGAGAAAGGGTGGTATTGCTCTATGTTACCTTAGTAGAATGGGAAATTATTGTACTAGGTGATGGATGTTTAATCAAGGAACAATGATTTAAGGCTGTGTTTTCTTGGACCGTCATGAATCTCCTCTATCTTCTTTAGAATCTTTTCTGGTTGCAATGGTCCGATATGCCAACTTTTTGGTTTTGGTCAACAACACGCCAACTCATTCAGCAACAATTTTTCTTTTTATTTTTAAGTTCACACATCGCATGCGAAAGTGGACCATACATGTACGATTATATATATGTTAGTATTGTTTGTTCCCATGTTTTGGTGTTAACCAATTAACGGAGACCGAAGATTGCTTTTAAATGAAGTGGCCCAAATTTTTCAACAAATTCAATTTTTTAGGCTCCTTGGAAGAACATAAAGGCAAAAATGCTGCCATTAAGATAAATTTTTTATTTTTTTTCTTTTTCAGCTTGATTAGATATGTGCAGACCCACACGTCCAAGGTTGCATTTCCTAGAAATGAATCGAGGTCCCACCTTCTTAGAATCATATATAACGTTCTATAGACGACTCTATAGCAGGTTGATCACATAAGCAGACATTGTTGACCTTATGTTTGGCATATGTTCGTAAAGAACATCAAGGTGATGGAGGGAAGTAAAATAAGAAATTAGACATATATTGTGTTACCCTAGTTAACAAGAGTACATGAAATCACACAAACTTGATTTTTTTTTTTTTTTTGTGGTAGATTTAATTTGTAAGATAGTTTGATATAAGTTGAAGATATTGTTTTATAATAATAAATTATTTATGCACATGATTAGTTGAGCCAGATATACTGCGAGTTGCAATCTAGTTCACACCCAATAATTAGCTGAAAATCCTTTCGATATTGACGTTCACACTACAATTGATCATGTTAGTGGGAGAATCTTTCTAAAAGAAATAAGAGAAATTTTTATCTGGTTTTGTCTAGGGTAGAAACAAAGTTTGAACGTCTCATTGAACTTTGATTATAAAGCGTGGAGTTTATCTGTCTTCGCGCTTCAAGCATGTCCTGCCTTTGGCGCAAATTTGCAAGTTTTTGCACGTTCTGTGGATTGCTATTCACATTGATCTCATTTCCACTCTGTCACTCTATCTCACCTCCTCTGTTGAAGAGGTCAAAAACACAAAACGGATTGGCTACTTTGGACCGACGTAATTGAACTGGTATCGACATGGGTCACACTCAATCACGCGAGCAATGGACTATTTATAAACTTAATATTGGTAGATTAGGTTTATAGATTAGGTTTACAATTATACCCTTTATTATAAACCTAATCTACCAATACTTAAAAATGTAGTGGTTGTAGCTGAAATTTCCATGATGGCGCCTGGCCGGCCCACGCGTAGGGATTCTTTCGTTGACTACAGTGGGGAGCTATTATACCCTTTATTATAAACCTAATCTACCAATACTTAAAAATGTAGTGGTTGTAGCTGAAATTTCCATGATGGCGCCTCGCCGGCCTACGCTTAGGGATTCTTTCGTTGACTGCACTGGGGAGCTACATTCTCTGCAACACTAATGTTAACCAACTCTTTAACTGTAATGTTCCCACGGATTCTTGGGCTAGCTTTTTATTTTTATTTTCCTGGGGAAAAAAGAATGTGTTTTTTTTTTTTCTTTCTAATTGGAGAAAATGACATTTATTGCATATGTATATGTACGGGATCATACAGGATCTTGTCATTTGACCGAGCATACTCAATTCGACTAAGATGGACCTCCATGGTGGCTAGTGGTCTGGTTTCTCAGAATTGTCAAAGCTTAGTCCTCCCAGCGAAAATAGATATTGAAGATGAGGACCTAAATTTCATGACACATAGAAGAAATTATTCAGGGTTAGTGGATTGGGTCCAAAGAGGTTTTTTTCTTTTCTTCTTTTTCCTGGGCAAACTGAACTAATATCATCTATTAAATGGACTAAGCGTTGATAGTTCAAAAGTCACGTGCAGGCTTGATCCTCATATAGTATGGACATGTCTATTCAGCCCGTCGAACCGCCAAGCCAATTCTTTTTTTATCTAATAATCCGTAGTAAGCGTTCTTGGGGACTTACCGCAGCATTGTCATGCTTGCTTGGCATCTACTTTTACTTTCTTCTTTTGGAGGATCGATTGATATTCTTCATTGACCTGGCTTACCACAATTATAAAGATCAATGCCTTTTCTTGATTCAGATCTTCCCTTGGATCTATCACGGTCGTTGGAGTGTCGAAATTTACTTCTTCCTCCATGCTTTAAGACAACAAGTTGTGGATTACATAAGTTGCACACTTTTCTTCCACGCCTCATACTCAAGCAAGCTAGATTTCGCCACATCCAACTTTGCTTTTCCATTAGTGATGATAAGATGAGAGTTGTCATCAGTGTCCCATAACTATCTGGAAGCAAATTAAGGAAGAACGATGCTTCTAGTTCATCATTTATCAAACTTTGCAACTCATTCAAGAGATCCGCCATTGGAGCGCCCTCTTGATATTTCAGAGCAACAAGCTTCTCGATACCATTAAGCTTGTTATTTGTGGTCTCCTCTCATACAACACTTAAAGTTTCAAAGTGTTTTTTTTTCTCGCGGCAATTTCATTCTCCACATGGTGATAAACATTGTCATCCGACTATTTCCTAATGAGACATACACGTTGCTTATTTAGCAACCACCATTGTCGATCGGTGTAGCTAGGCTTAGCTTTGGCACTCTGTATGGGACCATGCATTTCCTTGCAATAAAGAAAATCAAGAATCTTGCCTTTCCATGTTCTTTAGTTCGCACTATGTAGGCTGACACCTCCACACTTCACCTAGGATTACTCACAAACACCTAGTGTTCGCCAAACCTCGTCACCCTCTCCGTAATGCACAATGCGGAGCCCCGGGATTTATCTAATTCTACAACATCGGTGACATTCTATTTTGCCGTAACTTAAAAGTACTTGTTGAATGCCGAAAAAATCGGAATCCTAGAAAGAGTATTCAAAGGCAGTGCAAGTGCAACTGAAGGTTAAGCTTGAAATAGAGCTGTGGGAGTCATGTTCGAGCATGGAGCATGGGATCACTTGATTTTGCAAGTTATAGGGAGTTTGGTTAAGCTTTCCCGCTGGACTATATTATCGGTTTTAGCTGTATAGTTTCTGTAGTAATTTCCAACAGTAAGTCAGTTGTACGATTGTCTGGCAAACGCTAATACAGCTGAATTTAGTCTTGCAATGGTAGTATTGGTGATTTTGCGGAAGCGTGTGTTTGATGTGTGTGCAAGTGTGTGTTTTATGTGTGAATTACCAAGAGAGCAAATGGACTAAGAACAAAGTGGGCAAGGACAAAGTAAAAGAGAGTGGAAGCAAGGGAACAAAGGAACTTTTATTTATTGATTTGTAGTACAAAGTACAAAGGAAGGGGAGGAGCTTACCTTTTTTGCTCTGCCTTTTCTACGCTCCCCCCTTCCTATTTATAGGAGTACTCCACCGACTTATGGCCATCTTCTAGGAGTTTCTTTACAATTTTTTTTTTCTTGTAAAATAGGCTTTTTTAAGGCAAATATCTCTGCCATTTTCAGAGATACTTCCATGGATTCTTCTAGGATTTTCTTGTTTTTTCTAACTCAAATCTTTCAAGAATTTTCTAGAAATTGGCTCAATACTTTAACACTCCTCCTTGATCCAATTTCGTGTTACTCCGAGCATTTCCCGCAATGTCTCGAACTTGGCTCGCGATAGTGCTTTAGTGAATATGTCCGCAATTTGATCTTCAGTCTTACAATACTTTAGCTCGATCTCTCCTTTGCTTTGCACTTCACGAATGAAGTGATATTTTATATCAATATGTTTCGTTCTTCCATGAAAGACTGGATTTTTTGATATTGTAATCGCGGACTTGTTGTCGCAAAATATTGGCGTTGATTCCATTTGTGGTTCTCCAATGTCTTCCAGAATTCTTGAAGCCATATTGCATGACTAGTAGTTGTAGCGGCCGCAACATATTCTCGCTTTCGCAGTGGATTGTGCCACTGAATCTTGTTTTTTAGATATCCATGAAAATATTCCAGAACCTAATGTGAATGCATAACCAAAGTGGTACTTCTCCTATCATCACCGAACCAGCCCGGTCGCTATCAGTGTAGCCAATGAGCTTGGCGTTAGCACTTGGGCAATACTGAATGCCGTAATCTATAGTTCCTCGTAAATATCTAAGAATTCTCTTGGCAGCTCCGAAGTGAATTTGACTCGGACTTTGCATGAATCGTGATAGTAGACTTGTCGCATACATAATATCCGGTCGTGTAGCGGTGAGATATAGATCGCCAATCAAACTTCTATAGAGGGAGGCATCGGCTTTTTCTCGCTCCATCTTCCTTCAATAGTTTTTCATTTGTCATGAGCGGGGTTGAAATTGCTTTGCAATAGTTCATCTTGAATTTCTTTAGGAGGTTTTCAGTATATTTCTTTTTGCGAAATGAAAATTCCTTCATCTTGATTGACTTCAATACCGAGGAAATAGTTCATCAAGCCCAAGTCCGTCATTTCAAATGTCTTCATCATTTCTTTTTAAATTCTCGGATCATTGTCTCATTATTTCCTGTATATATAAGATCATCTACATATAGAGAGACAATGAGAGTGTTAGACTTACCTTGGGTCTTGATGTAGAGTGTCGGCTCACTCATACTCCTCCTGAATCCTTGTTTGATGAAGTACTCATCGATTCTACTATACCATGCACGTGGTGCTTGTTTTAACCCATATAGGGCTTTTTTGAGTTTGAGAACTTTTTTTTCTTGGCCTTTGAGGATAAAGCCTTGTGGTTGTTCTATGTATATTTCTTCTTGAAGATATCCATTTAAAAATGCCGACTTCACATCTAGTTGATGGATTTTCCATTCTTTTTGTGCCACTAAGGCTATAAGTGCTCGAATAGTATCAAGGCGAGCGACGGGAGCAAAAGTTTCAGTATAGTCGATACCTGGTTGTTGCAAGTATCCTTTCGCCACAAGCCTTGCTTTATGCTTTTGGATTGATCCATCCGCATTGAGCTTCGTCTTGTAGACCCACTTGACGCCAATGATCTCTTTGTCTTCGGGTCGATCGACAAGCTCCCAAGTTTCATTTTTCTCGATCATCTTGATCTCTTCCTCCATGGCTTTTATCCAAACTTCTTCTTTGGATGCTTGTTCATAGTTTTCTGGTTCCAAAATAGCAAAATTGCATGTGTCATAAATTCTTCTAAGGGCTTTTACCCTTAGTACTGGTGACTTTGGAGTAGATTCTTCTTGTGTTGCTCTTGGAGAGCTTGGTGGAGTTACGTCGTGAGTGGTAGAATCCGGTACTTCTTCTTCTTCTTGAGATGTTGACTCCTCTTGAGCAGGTGGTGTGTTTGGCAAGGTTATGTACTTCTTCACGATCTTCTCGTCTTCCCAATTCCAGGCAGCATTCTCATCGAACTCGACATCTCGACTAATCATTAGCTTTTTAGTTCTTAGGTTGTAAACCCGATAGCCTTTTGATTGGTCACTGTAGCCAAGGAATATTCCTTTTTCTGTCTTTTCGTCTAGCTTACTCCTTTTTTGAGCAGGGATGTGGACGTAGCAAATGCATCCAAACACTTTGAGATGCTTTGCTGAAGGCTTCCGTCCACTCCATGCTTCGACCGGTGTTTTATTTTGAACAGCTTTAGTTGGACACTGTTTAATAGGTATACAGCAGTATAAACGCTTCGCCCAAAAAGTGTTGGGAAGGCCTTTCTCCTTTAGCATGGACCTTGCCATCTCCATGACAGTTCTATTTTTTCTTTCAGCTACTCCATTTTGTTCGGGGGCGTAGCAACAGTTAGTTGATGATGGACTCCTTCATCTTCACAAAATTTATTAAACTCCTTTGAATTGTATTCTGTGCCTCTGTCACTCCTTAGGACTTTGATTCTTTGGCCACTTTGATTCTCGACGTGGTTCTTGAATTTTTTAAAGATAGAGAAAACCTCAGATCTTTCTCGAAGAAAGTATACCCACGTCATTCTTGTGTAATCGTCAATGAATAGGATGAAATATTTATTTTGACTAGGTGTAGGTGTCCTCATCGGACCGCACACGTCCGTGTGGACAAGTTCCAATGGCTCCTTAGCTTTCCATGAAACTCCAGATGGGAAGGACTGTCTATGTTGTTTTCCAAGAAGACAGCCTTCACAAACATCTGAAATTTCTGTGATGGCTGGAAAATCTCTCATCATATTTTTCTGATGGAGAATTTTCAGCCCAGCAAAATTGAAGTGGCCAAATCTTCGATGCCATAGCCATGAATCATCAAGTTGAGCTTTCATGGCTATATCTTTGACATATTTCCATTGAATAGGAAAATTGTTATTTTTCATCTTAACAGAGGCAATGATATTTTTATATTTATCATAGATAATGCAGGTATCTCTATTAAAATATAGAGAATACCCACTTTGTATCATTTGGCCCACACTTAAGAGATTTTGTGCAAGACGAGGGACTAGATATACGTTATGTATATATTTTGGGCCTTTATTTGTTTCCACGGCGATGGTGCCTTTTCCTTTGACATCTACTAATGCACCATTGCCCAACTTTACTTGGGATTTCACCGACTTATCAATATCAGTGAATATAGATTCGTCCCCCGTCATGTGATTGCTACACCCACTATCGATGTACCATGTTTCACTTTTATTGTCATTTGCCGCTTGGCCTGCGTAGAATGTATTCTCTTCACTTTTTTTTTTCTACATAGTTTGCTCGATTATTTGTTTTCGAGCGACAATCTTTTCTACGTGGCCATATCTTTTACAAAAGCGGCATTGTTTTTTATTTTTAAACCAACAATCCTTCTCCAAATGATTTGTTTTCTTGCAAATACCACAAGGTGGATAATTTTCTTTTTTTATAATTTCTCCTCCTCTTTTGTTTTTCCATGAGCTCCTTCCATCATTTTTAGTTTGATGAGACCGTATATTTACTTTAGACTGAAAGGCACTTTCGACCGAATCTTCATCTTGTGCCATTAGTCTTTTCTCATATGCTTCTAGAGAGCCAATTAATTCACTTATTGATAGGGTCGTCAAGTCTTTAGTTCCTTCTATAGTTGTAACTATAGAGTTGTATTTTTTGGTAAGTGACACCAATATTTTCTCAACAACCCTTTGATCAGTTATCCCATCTCCATAGGCTCTCATTTGATTAACGAGTTCCTTTAATTTTCCACAATATTCTTGTACGGTCTCATAATTTTTCATTTTAGAATTCTCAAAATCTCTTCTTAGAGTTTGAAGGCGAATAGTGCGTACCTTTTCCGATCCTTGAAATTCTTCTCGTAGTATATCCCAAGCCTCTTTTGCAATCCTCGCTCCAATAATTCTTGGAAATACGGTTTCCGAGAGCGCTTGTTGGATAAAATATAGCGCCCTTGCATCCTTTTGTAGTTGATCCTTCGAAACACTTGCACCTTCTGGCGGAGCCTCGCAACCTTTTTCCACGATGTCCCATAAGTCTTGGGCCATCAAGAATGTAGTCATTTTTATGCTCCAAAAGTCATAGTTGTTCCCATCAAAAATGGGAATAGGAAATGAGGATGAGGTTGGGTTGGCCATGGTTTAGTTAGTGGGTATTTGGAAAGAGTAGTTTTAGGAATGGGTAGGTAGGACAAACGCCCGACACCAACCAAAGACGTGGCTCTGATACCACTATTGGTGATTTTGCGGAAGCGTGTGTTTGATGTGTGTGCAAGTGTGTGTTTTATGTGTGAATTACCAAGAGAGCAAATGGACTAAGAACAAAGTGGGCAAGGACAAAGTAAAAGAGAGTGGAAGCAAGGGAACAAAGGAACTTTTATTTATTGATTTGTAGTAAAGTACAAAGGAAGGGGAGGAGCTTACCTTTTTTGCTCTGCCTTTTCTACGCTCCCCCCTTCCTATTTATAGGAGTACTCCACCGACTTATGGCCATCTTCTAGGAGTTTCTTTACAATTTTTTTTTTCTTGTAAAATAGGCTTTTTAAGGCAAATATCTCTGCCATTTTCAGAGATACTTCCATGGATTCTTCTAGGATTTTCTTGTTTTTTCTAACTCAAATCTTTCAAGAATTTTCTAGAAATTGGCTCAATACTTTAACAGGTAGCCATCCGTTGCTAGTAAACATCAAAGTTGCTGAGCACTTGAGTGTCTGTTTACATATGCGGAAGAAAATTATCCGTTCTTGAAGTAAATAGACCATTGAAAAAAGGCCAATTAGGAAGGATCACGCACCAGCAATGGCAGTGCTAAGAATTAGACGCAGAGATGCCATTTGCTTCTTCGCTCGACGTTCCTGTTTTTGGGTTGGATGTCTTTGATCTCACCTTTCATCCATCCTCTGTCGTTTCTTTTCGGTCATATGACAATCACAGAATCTTTCTCTTCAATCACTCATTTTCTTATGGCTCATCGATTACTTGTTTTCTTCAAAGGGACATCAACTTTTCCATCCTGACATTTGCAGGTGAGGTCACTTATCCACATATGACACAAAACAATGATCATACCTTGGTATGGATCCAATCCATGTGTCTCTAATTCTGTAGAGTTGTTGCTTATGATTGGTCCCTTCTAAGTGCCAAAGATGGCTATGAGAGGATTGCAACTGGTCCACAGGAAGATGTATAGTCTCTTCGTTCTAGCTTCATCCCCAATTCATGTAGAATTTGATGCATTTGTTCATTAACTAGTTTTTGTGTGAACATGATTCTGTGAGTTAGTCTTCTGAAGCAAATTCTTGAGGGAATACAACAGTTTCTATATATTGCTGGGACTAGAAATTAGGCTGTGCGAGTTGTGTTCGAGCATAGTGCCCGTGACAACTTGATTTTGCAAGCTACAGAGAGTTTGGTTAAGCTTGTGTGCTGGAATCTATTGTTGGTTTTAGCTGCATATCTTCCGAACTAATTTCAGAGCAAATTTGCAACTGCAAGTCCGTTGTATGATTGCCTTGCAAACACAAACACAGCTGATATCAGTCTTGCAACGGTAGCCATCCAATGATAGTAACTACTAAAATTGCTGAGCACTTGGATGTCTGTTTACGTATGAGAAAGACAATTCTCCATTCTTGAAGTAAATAGACCTTTGAAAAAGGCTAATTCCGAAGGATCACGCACTAGCAATGCCAATGCTTAAGCATTTGACACAGAGACGTCATTGGCTTCTTCTTTCATCCTATCGATCTACCTATTCATTCTCCCTGCCCAAGATATAAATGTGGAGGAAGTTTTGGTTTTCTTGTTGGGTTGATGGCAAAATCAGTCAATGGCCAAGGAGTGTTTCTGAAGTCTTTAGGGAGCAAGGTCGAAGAAGAAACAGTGTCAACCCATCATGAGGATGATGGTGGTTCGATGGAAGTTGTAATCATAGCTATCAACGCACAACTGAAACGCGTGATACAAGAAAGTTAAAGAAGGGTAATTCCAGATTGAAGACAATATTGGTTGTGCTGAATTTCAGTTCACATGTGTCAGAAGGCTAAAGGGAAGGATGTGCTGAGTCTGCCATAGACTACGTTAGTAGACATTGTTTTGTGGGTGGGTAGGTTTGAACAGTTGTAATACATATTTTAATCGTGGACATGTTTTGCATAAATAAAATTCATTGAGCATTTTCCACATAGTTGCTGGACTTGCATGCATGTTGACTTGCAGGTTTCTCCATGTCATACCAGATTGAGCCTAAGTTGGAAACCGCTATGATGGAGCTAGGACTGTGTTAAAAATGAGAGTATTTTGCCCAAATTACTGAGCTTGCAGCAGCATGTGTTCGCTAGACAGTAGTCTTACATCATCAAATAAGGTATAACTAGGAGGATAAGGCCAAGCGAGCAATGTTGTTTTCAGCAATGAGGCAGAGGAAGCACAAAACATATTTCATTGCAAGAGAGGGATCACAAATATAGTCATGTTAGTGGCTAAAAGCTGCACATTTGCAAGCAATAATACATCATAACTATATTATCAATCCAACCATTCTAGTTCACTGAACCTAGAATCCCCCAACCCCCCCGGCAGAAAAAAAGAAGAAGAAAAAAAAAGCCACATCACTCCATTGCCCCCACAATCCAGTCAAGCATCCTAAGTGACCATCAATCCATAAGGACGATATCAGTTGTCCCTCCGCCTGGCACTTCTTCTTATAGGATTGACTTGCTTGCTGTCATTCTTTTTCCTTTTTCTGGATGGGCCTACTACTTCAACGGGAAGTGCTGCTTCTTCAACCGGTGGTTGTATTTTTGCTGCTTGTCTTCTTGTCCTTCTTGTAAGATGCTGGGGAATGCCACTCCCTTGGCCACAAGTCCAGTTCTTTGTTGGGGTGTTGGTGTGGCTTGCACGATCATCATCTCTCTGCCTTTTATCCTGTTTTGCACTTGCACTCTTAAAGCTGACATGACTAGATTTCATGATGAACCAAAAAAGCCAATAAAAACTGAAACTCAAACAAAACCACTGCTTATAGTCCCATCCACATGCATCAATATAGTCTCTCTAGCAGCATTAGCAAACACAGATAAATTATAAAAAAGACAACGGCAACATTCTTGGAGAGATCACAATGAAATATCTACTTTTAGACTGTTTTTTGCCTTCTTCGTCTGGTTTTTGTTTTAAAAAAAAATGAAGACTGTTGACTTCAACTGTACACCTAGCATGAGTGCTCTGTGTCGTTTCTGCTGCAAAATCTCGAGATAGCTAATCTCTACTCTGGACTTTGATGTCGTTGAGTGGAAATTAGGGATTGTGATGGCAAACTAGGGTTCAATTCGAGGAAATTGAGGTTTTCAGCAAATTGGGGTAGTTGATTTGGGGATTTTTATGGCTTTAGTCAATTTTTTTGGCGATATGTCTCATGTTCTGTTTCTGTTTCTAACTTTAATTCCATTATTTTAGTGAACTTTAATCCTTCATCTTATGTTCACTTTAATAACAATAATCTACTTTTTTGTAATAATTTTATGTACTTCACGTGCTGCTATCTTTTAATTGTTAGATATTTATTTCAATTATCATACCTATATAAATTCAATTTTTTTGCATTTTGGAACTAAAAAAAGTTTGATTTTCTACTTTTCGTATTCGTATGAAAATTCCCTAACCACGGGAAACATTGTTTTAAATCAGTCTAAGAAAGTCTGTATGTTGTTGTATTCTATCCTAATGTAAAATAATATGCTTCGAAATCGATTATCGTCTCTTTTCGTCCATAAGTTGCATTTTTTAGTGAAATAATTTATTTGCTCATATAAAAGTTACATCCTGATATAATATGCGCTTCGATTTAGTTTGAAATAATCATGTACTATAAAAAGATGACAATCCTACGTGTTCGCGATTTGCAGTGGTGCTAAAGATGCATCGACAGCTACTCAAGCCCACTGTTAGCCGAAAATACAAAAATGTGACTCATAATTATCGCTTAAACTACAAGTGGATAGATCAGCTCTGAATTAAATTGCATAAACATTCCAACAAAATTATTAAAGAAAGAGGCAAAACAAACATTCTGAGTATCTTTACTCAAGAGGCCAACACAACAAATTCATAGGAGGTGGATTATCATAATATCAAACATATATACCACAAATTAACTACCCTTCGATCATTACTTATGATTGAAGTAGTATAACAACGCCAGTGTAAATAAAACTTTCTGGTAGTTGCTTCTCCGGTCTTTATTTGAAGATTGTAACTACTCACTTTCTATATGAATGGATACCTTAGTTAATTTTCGAATCATTATTTTGTTTTTCTATATCCCACATTCACTAGACAATCCTTTGGAAACAAGACATAAATGCATTCAACAGAGTAGAAATTTTTACTCTAGATAAAATAAATAATCTAGATATAAAAACGTTGAATCTACAAATCACAAAAATGTAAAGACATAAAAATATAAATGTATATATTTGGTGGCCAAAAATGGAAAGCTAGTCAAGTCCACTGTATGTGCATGCACCGGCGAAACAACAAATAAATGCGTAACACAGTTTTTGATTAATCTGCAAGTAAATGGATTAGCCCTATATTAAATTGCATAAATTAGTCTAACATGTTGAAATTCCACGTAAGTTTTTAAGGACTGCACAATTAATAAATTGCAAATCTTTAGTACTTACAGAAGAAAAATCCCTTTGATCCTCAACTTCAGTTGTAGCTTTGTTGGATATCTCATCGTGTTCAATTCCTTGGCAGCTCGATCGAACAACATCGTTTCGGTTGGCTGGTTCTCCAATCTCGTCTTTGTACTCCTTCCTATTTTCCACGCTCGCCGTTTTCCCTCCATCGACACTGCCATAATGAAAAATCCTTCCTTCCCTCATTTGCCTCCTATTTCTCGTGGCCTCAAGACATTCAGCATCGCCCAGCTTTGACGGAGAATCATAAATTGAGAAGGTGCCATCAGTTTCGCCTTCACCCATAGATGCAGTGTCTGAATTTTCATCAGGACCAGAAACGTCCCACTCAGCCTCATCCTCATCGGAATACTCATCAGTCCTCATTGTCCATTCCTCTCTTATCATCTCCATCATCTCGTCATCATATTCTCCCTCCCACTCACCGTCAACTCCTCCCTCCACGTACAGATGAATCGATCCTCTTTTAGATGCTAGTTGCACCATTCCCTTCGTTTGCTCATCACTCTTAATCTCTATGAGCAACTCGCAGTATTCACCCGGAGTCTTGTACCACATTCTCTTCGAACGAAAGCCAAAATCTTTAATGTCCGCAATCAATCCTTTATATGTCACCCAATTAGAGGTGTAACCTTCGCTTTCCCACATTATTCCACCAACAAACTCAAAATTAGACTTTTTTACTCCAATGTGGAATTTGATTGTGAAGGGATGTTCCATCTGTGGTGTAACAAGTTCAATGTGAGAGCCAAACAGCATATCTATTAAATACATATGGAATCTTTTTGCATATTTACCCTAAGTCCAATGCGGCACAAACATCATTCATTAGTTAAAGACATCCAGGATTAAATATTTAAATGTCTGATGGAATATCAGTAATACTCATTTGATCTTTCTTTCATTAACTAAGTTTGAACTTTTAAAAAGTATGTGATGTAAATTTTAATTAAACATCAAATAAGTTAGATATTTATTTACCTGGGAGCACTATCGCATCACAGATGACCTTTTTAGGGAAAGAAAAGAAAAGAAAATGTTAGAATGCCAATGTAAGTAGAATTTTCAGTGGTGGGTTTTTTACTCTTGATTTGAGGATTGAAACTACTCACTTTATACTGAATGGAAATATTAGTTAATATTTCAATCAATAATTTGTTCCTCTATATTCCATATTAACCAGACAATCCTTTGGAAACAAGAAAAGACATGATTTAACAGAGTAGAAAAGTAGACTTTGATTTAGCTATAATAAAATAATCTAGATGTAAAAGGTTGAATCTAAAATCCTAAACGTAAATACATAAAACATAACTTTAGACGACACAAAAGGTCGATAAGAATCACGAGTTATTTTCTTTAGATTTTTTGGAGTTAGTGTTGACCAAATACTAGAAAACACCATTACAAATATGGGCATATTCTTAATGAACTCCATGCGACAACTATTCTTGGTGTCCTGCGAGTACCATCATTGATTTTGTCAAATCTCATGACAAAGACAAATGATGCTCTTGTACATACTAGATGCCTAACTCCTAAATAATCTGAAATGCGAGAATCTAAATATTCTGTGAAGGTAAACAAGTTTTCGACATTTTGTTTTAAAGATGTGTAATGACCTGTGAGAAAAATCTAGATGTCAATATGCATAAAAACAAAGCCAAGACTTTGAGAGTTCCACAAATTGTACAGACCGGAAAGTATTTGGGCATTCCTCCCGATTGGGGAGTTCAAAGAAATAGATGTTCACCTAGATGCTAACTAGAATTCGTATGAAACTTGAAGGGGGGGGAAGAAAATGCCAAGAGAAATGCTTAAAGAGGCACTACCAACCTATTCCATATCCAGTTCCATTTCTCTTCCTATTTTTTATGCAATTATTTTAGTGAACTTTAATTCTTCATCTTTTTCTTTTTTACTCCAATTACATTAATCCGATCTTTATGAATAGTTTTATATCATGTCTACTATCTTTTAATGGTAATTATATATTCCAATTAAATACCAATATAGATCCTATTATCTTGTATTTCAAAACTAAAAAAGAGTTTTATTTTCTACTTTTCGAATGAAAAATCCATTATTGTGGGGTACATTGTTTCAAATCAGTCTATGAAAGCCTGCATGTTGCTGTATTCTTTCTTTAGCTAAAGATATATGCTTTTAAATTCATGAGCGTTTCTTTAAAATGTACTTTTTAGTGAAATAATATGTTTACTTGTATTAAAGTTACATTCTGACATAACGTGTGACTGTCTGTTCAAGCAATATGTGCTTTCATTTTAGTTTGATATAATCATGTACTTCGAAAGGGCGTGAATCTCGCGTGGGGGGCAATTTGCTGTAGTAATAAAACGCATAGTCAACTAGTCAAGCCACCGACCAAAAAAAAAAAAAAAACTAGTCAAGCCCACTGTATATGCCTGCCCAGGCAAACAACAAATATGCAACGCAAATCATTGCTTAATATGCAAGTGGATAGATTAGCACTGAATTGAATTGATTAAACAGTCTAACAGAATTAATAAAGAAAAAGGAAAATCAAAGATTCTAATTAATTTTACTCAAGAGGCCAAATTCATAGGAGATGGATTTTTTTTTTTTCCATATCAAACATATATAACATGAACAATCTGCCTCTTACTCATCATAATTTCCACATGGGGCGATACGTCTGATAATATAATGAGTTGTTGCTTTTCTCTTATGCATCTATGATCAGGTCATTGGCAGTTAACGTCTCCACAACTCATTAACACAATAATCGCATCAAATTATCCATAATTAGTATTACTATTTGTATAGTATTGAATTTGTGCACTAATTATGCCTATTGCCAAATAAAAAAAATTAGAAGACAAAGACATCATATGATGTTTCTGTAATCTAAAATTTGTAATCTATTATCTAATATCTTATCTATGAAAGCAATTTTTATGAATTAATACCTAAAGAACCCAAGCTATCCAAAAGGCAAGTAGAGATAAGTGGCTCAATTAAGGAAAAGGATCAGCCACCGAAGAAATGCTGTGCCACAAAAAACGACAACTTTAAAAGGGCAGATTAAAAAATGAACATATGGAAGGAACACTAATGTATTTCAAATTATTTAGAGATCATCTCTGATAAATTTTAGTCGTGGATTAATGAATTTATTTTCGTCCATGCGAATTTCAGCATAATATTTAACTTTTTACAATTTGTGTTGTTTTACGGAAGTACGGCATCAAACTGAAATTAGAACGAGGTTTTCAAACCCACGCGTTAATGATTCATGTACATCTACTGTATAGTGATGAGGAAGATGTCGCACCTTGTCTGACTTGGATTCAAAGGTTGATGTATCCAGAAGAATCTCCTCTCTGTAATGCTTCAAAAAGAGATTGCAGATGGGTAGTGTTGAGCAAAATCTTTGCTAAGGCCTCTACACTCCCTTATTAGGACGCGGCAATTATCTGGTATATTTGTGCGAGAAATATCAATCAACCTTCTCAATGACGTGCACCCTCCAACCTCCAAGTACTCCAAAGACTCTAGCTCGTTTAGGCCCTCAATGATAGTAAGTAGATTGCACCACTGGATTTCCAAATTCGCCACATAACCCATATATTTTTCTCAGAGATTCGCACTCAAACACGAGGAAGGATACCAATGATTTTGAAAGATCCATAAATTGTATCTCAACTAGCTCTGGACATAAGAGCACCCACGCTTGTCGTAGCTTCCTTAATTGCAAAGGAATGAACAAACTCTGAAGCAGCTCACAACCCATAATAGTTAAGTTCTCCAATTGTGGAAGCCCATCAAGTGGAATGTAATCCACTTCAACATAACAGAGCTCTAAAGTTGACAAATTTCTCAATCTCAAGTAGGAAAGAGGTAATTTTGCCCATCTGATGCTTAAGAATTTTAAATTCAACTTTAGCGGAGAGGCTTGAAGCTGCCCGAGGGTTTCCAAGTCTAGGTGAGACAAAGTAAGCTTTTCCAGATGAGAAAGAGAAGCCAAATCTGAAGGTACGGGGACGTTTAACAGATTTAGATCTAACTTTTTCAATCTAGATAATGTCCAAATCCAACATAAGTTGCATTCAGTGATTAGGTTTGATTTGCCTGTATTACAAGAGCCATCACTTAGTAGCAATTTAACCAAATTAGTAAGGTTTGACAGATTAGGGACTAGGAGAAATGATTTAGATCGAAGAAGTAGACAGGTCAAACTTGGGGAAAGCTCTGGCAATCTTTGAATTACATGACAATCCCGTAAGTTTAGTTTTCGGAGGTGATGAAGCATGCCAATTGCCCTTGGAATTCCGCAAATACAAGTGTGCTCTAAATTTAAGATTCTTAAAATGACAACTTTCCAATTCCAATAGGAATTTCACCTTGCATTTCATTATGCCCAAAGAGATCCAACACTTCAAGATTTTCCAACATGTTAATGCCACTAGGTAACTGCCAAACATGATGCTCTGGAGAAGATGATCCATTCTTTGATAAACGCAATGTGCATAATGATGTTAACATTTCAATAGACTTGGGAAGTTCCCTTATGTTCGTATTTGATAGGTCTAACTCTATCAATGAGGTTAAATTCCCAAGTGAGCTTGGAAGCTCTCTCAACTCAACATCCCCGCAATGTGCGTAATGATGTTAACTTTCCAAAAGAGTTGGGAAGTTCCCTTACCTTCGTATTTGATAGGTCTAACTCTATCAATGAGGTTAAATTCCCAAGTGAGCTTGGAAGCTCTCTCAACTGGTAACATCCCCGCAATGAGAGGCACTTAAGCTTTGCTAGTGCCCCCACATCTTTGGGCAAATCTGTAAGGTTGCCACAATCATTAATTTCTAACTCAATCAACGGCTGTAGATCTCCAATGAAGCTTTCAATTCTCTTTAGCCCATAGCAGTATGCAAGACTCAACCTCTCTAAACCCAAGTATTTAGAGAAGTCCGGGATAGTCGTTATGTCATTGCAGTTAATAAGAGATAGAACTTTCAAATTATCCGCTCTCTGCAAAAATGAATGGCTTGTCAAGTGTAAGAACTATTGCACAATACAAACTAGGACTATTAGACTAGAATTAAAACATGTGATTTACCTTGATCAAGTCCCATACTTTTGTATCATCCATGAAGACAGTCCAACGAAGTTGAAAAACAACAAGATGATCCAAACACATATTGTCTGCCCTGAAATCCCCAAAAGGCTGCCAAGAAATCCATCTCAACTTTGAACAACACTTTGCAAAGTCCCCAACAAAAGTTCCATCGTGTAACTTGAGGAATCTTAGGTTTGGTAAACTTTCAAGCTCTTCATTTGTGATTTCTATGATGCTAGTCCTTTAATTTATCTCAAGCGCTTGAACCTTCTCCTTTCTTTGCAAGTAAATTTGGCAATGGTGTTAAGAAGTTTGGCAACTTCCAACATGTTTTACAATTTGAGTGGACAGGGGAAAAATGAAAATATCCTAAATCAAACAGGAATCCTTAATCTTAGGATATACAACTTCTATTTGAAAATCGGACACTTCTTTCTTACCTCTTCAGTTCTTATTATTTCAAGGGCCTCTTCAACAATCCACAGCCTGCTCCGCTTGCTAAGGTCACTTGGACTTTCTTGATGGACAATTTGCCTACCCAAGTTAATAAGTTGATTGTGCATCCATAATTTATCATTGTCCAACATCTTTATCAAGCACCTACTGGTAAGGACATCAATTCCTCTTTTAGGAAAAAATTGGCAATTGGCCCACATGTAAATTGCTTCGGTCTTCTTCTCATTGGAAAAAAAGCATGCTATATCAAGAAAAATTTGTTGTTGATATTCATCTAGATCATCATAACTAATCCTCAACTTCTTTAGAATCTCTTCCTCAGATATATTCCTCAACTTGACCAATGTCTCTTTCCAAAATGCTTTATTTTTCTAATTAAGTAATGAACCTATCACTTCAATGGCCAAAGGAAGCCCTCCTGTACGAGAGACAATTTCACTTGAAAGCCCTTGATAATCATCCAAAGGAAAGTCTCTACAAAAAGCATGCTGAAAAAAAAGCTGAAGTGCAATAGCATCATCCATCTTAGGCATCTCATACGCTCTAATCTTTTCTTTAAATCCATCAAATTGCAGAATAGTTGTGTTTCTTGTTGTAATGATTATCCTAGATCCTGAACATAGTGACTTACTTCCCATAAGTTTCTTAATGTGCTCTTTATTATCAACATCATCTAGAACCACAAGGACCTTTTTAGTGCTGAGTGTTTCTCCAATCCTCCTCATTCCTTGCTCACTATCCTTGACTCCTTCTGCAAATTCAGAATTAACAATGTCAGATAGTAATTTTTTCTGCAATTGGAGTATGCCATCCTTGGTCAACATGCTTTCTTGAATGTCCTCAAGGAAACTACAACACTTTCCAAAGTGGGAAGATAGTTCATTGAACACAACTTTGGCAATATTTGTTTTACCAATACCACCCATCCCATAAATTCCGATGAGCTGCACATCATGATGGTTGACATTTAATAACTCTGTCAAACGCTTGACCCGATCATCAAGTCCCACTACATGTTCAGTCACTGATTTTTGTTTTAGCTCTAGTTTCTCCAAAATCTTTTTGACAATCCAATTTGATAATCGTTGCTTGGCTGCAGCGTACAAAAGTGCTTTTATTAGTTGACTAGATTAATTGCATACCCACATCGGATTGTCAAAATTTAACTTGAATAGATTGAAGTACATCACGAACAAGATCTCAGTATAACGAATAATCAGAATAGACTAATTTAGTAGAATTCACTTGATATGTTTTTCATATGTAATTAAAGATATGTCTGAAGACTATAGTATCGACTTACATGATAGCCAAAGTTACCCATGTGGCTACTATGCGCCTACATGGTAACGTTTTATTTCTTCTAATTTATGTTTTTTTGTTTCTTGGAATAAAAAAAGAATATAAATCCATTTGATAACGCCAACTTATTTTTCTATCCCCCAGAATAGAAAAGTGACCGGGGAATATATTTAGAACAGAATAAGAAAAAAAAAGTAGTTTCTTGTTCCCGATAACAATTTCTAGAAATAAGTCATTTTTACTTTTCTATTTTTCTTTTGTTCTTCTTCCTTGTTGCGGCCATCGCTGGCCGCCTGCCAACCGCCTCCAACCGCCCACGGCCACCGTCGGCCGACCGCCGCAACCACCCACAACCCACCGGCCACCTCCACAACCCATTGATCGACGACCGCCACCGACGCCATTGCCATCGCACGATCGGCTTGTCACCTGCCGCCGCAAGATTGCCGACCATCGCCGCCGACAGCCGACCACCACCGTAGGACTGCCACCCACAGCCCATAGGCCGGCGGCGGCGGCAGGTGGCGAGCAGTGGTCAGCGGTCCATGAGTAAGAAAAAAAAACGAATAAGTATAAAAATTTATAAATTGTACCAAACGCATTTCTATTCTTTTTCTATTCCAATAATAGAATTTTTGTATAGTTACCAAATACCTTATTTTACTCAGAAATTGTTCCCCGGAATAAAAATGTTATCATGCGCACCCTAAACAAAATTTCGGAAAAAAGTCAGCACTCATACTAGGAGAATCAAGGACCTAGATGATGTAGACAAATGTAGTGTTGTACATTGAACACTGCAGTTTGCTCTCGCTTCTATTGAATATTGAGACATTGATTTTTCTTCACCGATTCTTAGTTTCCTTTTGTAATCTTAGACAAAGGAGAGGATAGGAAGTTGGAATGAGAGCAGTAACTGGGGGTAATTTTTAATACTTTTCGTGATGAAAAGAATAAAGGAAATTATTTGACAGGGCAATTCTGTACATCTTACGCACAAAAAAGAAGAAATAGCAAGGGATCTTAAAATAGTATTACCTTTGGTCCTTTTTAACGTTCCATCCCTTAATTTCATCTACCTCTGCAAGAGCCTTTCTCCACGCCTTGACTTCTACGGGAAACTTCTTCTCATGTTCTAATAAAGCATTGCTATATTGTGGAGTCTTAAGCTTAACATCCTCAGGTTCTACATTGAGAAAAATGGGAAGGATGCTTTTTTCACCCTTTGATTGAGACACATTGTCTATTATGTGCGCAAGCTCACGGAGACACCATTTGCTGGAAGCATAATTATGAGAGAAGATGGGTATATAAATCATAGAGTTGTTGATGGCACGTAGAAGGATCCCATCAATCACTTCGCCGATGCTGAGTTCAGTTTCGTCCATGAATACGCAGACTCCCGCATCTATCAAGCCGTGGTAGAGGAAATCCGTGAACACATAACGAGTGTCAGGTCCTCTAAAATTCAGGAACACTTGATACTCGCCCCCTGATGCTCGCCTAGCGTCACTACTCGATCCAGCCTCCGAGTTCACCATAGCTAGGAAGCTTATTACTTCCGGATCTCTCTCTCTCTCTCGCCTGTAGAGAAAACAAGTCGATGTGACGTGGCCTAGCTTAAGAAATGAGCGGAGGCTTTCAAGGCAAGTGATAAAAAAGTTGACACCAGTGGGAGACCAGAAAGGGCACCGATAAAAAATCCCTTTTCTATGCCCCTTAATAAAAACATCCAATCCCTAAACTGCCGAGAAATCTTCAATCATGCCTGTAACCTTTTTTTGGTTCGAACAGAAAGAGAGAGAGTAAAATTTAGGAACTTAATAGAACGATCAATTTTTAAAAAATTTACGGGGCAATTATAATGTATAAAAATTGTTTTCGAATTAAAAAAATAGAAATCTGGAGAAAAAAACAGTAATCTAAAAAATTTGCCAACCTCGGAGCCTACTTCCGGCGTCGCCGCCAGCAGAGTTGTTCGCGCCGCGTCTAGGCTGACACCGCGCGTGCCCGGGCCGAGCCGCCCCTCCGTGTCCAAGACGGAACGCTCGGATCTGTGGACGAGAAGAAGAGGAACGAGCTGTCATCGCAAGTGACGAGCCGTTCACAGATCTGAGCGCTCAGATCGTCGCTAGCAAAGACGGCGGCGGCTTGTTACTCACGCGGACGTCCGAGGGGTGGGCGTGGAGGTTGGAGCTCAGATCTGCGGAGGAGAGGCCGTCCGTGGCTGACCACCGCTTTGCGTCTCTAGGTCTGTGGACTAGCAGCTCTATCGGCCAAGGCACAGCCGCCGGGACGACGGAGGGGTGGACGCGGCAGTCCGCCGTCGCTCAACAGCCAGATCCGGATTCAATTGCAGGGCGAAGTGGTGGGCGGAGAGAGAGAGAGAGAGATATCATATTCTTCAGGGGAAAAAGCCACCAAAAACCCCAAACTTTGCACGGTGTGACACATTTACCCCGAACTTTGTTTTGTGACGTGAAAAACCCTGAAGTTTGCTAACTGTGACACATTTACCCCATTAAGGGTATTTTCGTCTTATTCTTTTTGTTTTTTTCTTTTTTTTTTCTTCCCTCTGCCGGCCATGGCGGGGAAGCCGGCGTCCGGCGAGGATCGCCCTCGCGGCGTCGGGCGAGGGTCGCCCTCGCCGGCGTTCGGCCCCGCCCGACGCCGGCGGGGCCCGCCCTCGCCGGACCCGGCGAGGGCACCCTCGCCCGACGCCGGCGAGGGGGCCTGCCCTCGCGGACGCGGGGCGAGGGCCTCCTCGCCGGATCCGGCGAGGGCACCCTCGCCCCGACGCCGGCGAGGGGGCCCCGCCCTCGCCAAACGCAGGCGAGGGCCTCCTCGCCGGATCCGGCGAGGGCGGCCCTCGTCGGCGTCGGCGAGGGCCTCCTCGCCAAATCCGGCGAGGGCACCCTCGCCGACGCCGGCGGGGGCCCCCGCCCTCGCCAGATCTGGCGAGGGCACCCTCGCCCGACGCCGGCGAGGGGGCCCCCGCTCGCCGGATCCGGCGAGGGCACCCTCGCCCGACGCGGCGAGGGGGCCCCCGCTCGCCGGATCTGGCGAGGGTGCCCTCGCCGGCGTCGGCGCGGGCGGACACCGGCGAGGGCGACCCTCGCCCGACGCCGGCGAGGGCGATCCTCGCCGGACGCCGGCTTCCCTCCGCCATGGCCGGCGGAGGGAAGAAAAAAAAAAGTTTTTAAAAGTAAAAAGACCAAAGTGCCCTTATGATTTAGGGTAAATGTGTCACACAATGAAAGTTCGGGGTTTTTTATGTCACAAATAAAAGTTTGGGGTAAATGTGTCACGCTTAGCAAACTTCGGGATTTTTCACGTCACAAAACAAAGTTCGGGGTAAATGTGTCACACTGGCAAAGTTTGGGGTTTTTGGTGGCTTTTTCCCTATTCTTCAAATAAATTTCACCTGTCATTTTTTAAAACCCTTCGTCCTTTCTTTTCTTTTTCTTTTTCTTTTTTTGAAAAAGGTCTGTCTCACCATCTAAAATAATCTTTAATGCACTTATTTGTTCTCGTAATACGGATTATGATACGGAGAAATTCTGCTTATAGTTTGGGAATTTTGGCAACCCCGAGTTTAGTGGATTCTTTTCCCTTTTTTTTTTATTTAAAATTTAAATTTTAGTATGGTTCAAACAAATGTCTCGTCTATTAGTTTCATTTTGTTTTTTTGGTAAATCCCATTTGTTTCATTTAGATATAAGAAATAGCATTTACTTTATGTATAGTTCTTGCTAGGGGTGAGTATGAATTAGATGGGATTTATCAGAAAAAAAGAACCAATTCCAAAAATTGGAATCTAGAATTGGCCGTTGGTTCCACAAATTCACTCCAGAATCGAATCACCGATCTGGTCCAGCTTCTGAGTAGGTCCATGGAATCCGTTCCATCAAACTTCACACACTCGGTGCAACATTTTCCAATAAACAAAGCGAAACAAAAAACAAAGAACTTCCATATTCTTAATAATTGCAAGATTAGTAAAAAGATTTAACTTATATTAAAAATTGAGAGTTGATACCTTGAGTCGATGGGTGTTGAGCTTAATAGTCAAGGTTGCAAGTGAGAGATAGAGAGACGATTTATATGACGTTTCTCACAATCTAAATAATCTTTGGATAATATCATGGAAAAAATCAAAGTGATGCAAACGTGACAAATTTAATCTACATTATTTTTTAACTACTAAAAACCTCAATTTGGTATGCACATGGCAATTTTTACCTCAATCTAATTTGTTGATCACTAAAAACTCCAATAGTTACATTTGTGATATATTTATCTTTTGTTAGTTTTTATTAAATTAGATTAATACCGTGAAAGCCACAAATTGGGACAGGGGATAAAACTATAAACTGGTTTAGCAATATACCCATCAATTTTCACGTGTCATTTAATTCAACAATTTGATGGTAAAATTTAATTTAAACTGACGGAATTTTAATTTGTTACGAGTGTAACAGCTTAGGATTTTTTGTAATATTAAACATAATATTTAATGCACATTTTACGGATTATGATATAGGGTTACTAGTTTGGGATTTCTTATACTCCTTTACCTTTATATGTGTTCTTTTATGTGGTGTCCGGACTCTTCGAGCACCAACTAATTTCCATTAGGTTAATTTATTCCTTCACATTTTTAGAAAAATGTGAAGAATTGTATTTTTTTTTTTGGGCGGAATAAAGGAGTTTATTTGAGCATGTTTAATACCAACTACCTATAAAAATGAATGCGTTCTGAACATTTTCAGCATTTTCCGATTTACACTTACCTATGTAGATGCCTCAATCACAAGGATTAATGTCTCAAATCGATTACCCATTTTCCGTCATGATAGAGTTATCCAAATTGGTTTTCTGGACAGGTCGAATAGAAAGAAAGTCAACGATTGAAATGATAGGGAAAAAAGAGATAGGTCGTGCTTTGGTTACTAGAGATGAAACTTTTCTTTATTGTTATTGTTATTGTTATTGTTATTGTCCTTCCAATTAATTAGTAGAGTGGTGTCTTTTGATCAGGAGTTGTATTTATAGTAATATTTTGTGCATTCGTACAAGTGTTGCATCATTTTATAAGACATTCATATATGTGTAATTAATATATATTTTTTAATTTACTGTTAAACGAATAACTATGAGAAAATCTTTCATATATAAGTCACATTCACCTAGACGTGTTTTAGATCTTTTATTAAAATTCTAGTTGACTTCTTCTCCGTTGCCATGAGTTTAATATTGTGATGTCCTGTCACATTAGATGATCAATTGTGATGGACCCGGAAATTTACAATTCTCTTTCGTTCTTATCTTTAAGTATACAAAATTTAGAACCATTGACATCGTACTTCCTAAAAATTGACGTTTCAAATCACATATAACATAGTTGAAAACCGCTATTGAATACTGACCGAATAAAAGATATTGTTGCATTACGTTATCTCGATAAATAGGATATAGTTATTCCGATATATAATATTGCTTAAGTTGGTATCATGACTTTTTTCTTGGTTGATAATATGCCAACTCATTCAGCAATAATTTTTCATTTTATTTTAAGTTCACACGTCGTACATTAAAATGGACTATATATGTAAGATTACATATATGTTAGTATTGTTTGTTCCCGTGTTTTTTGGTGTTAACCACTTGATGAAGACCAATGATTATTTTTAAATTAAAATTTTTAGGCTCCTTGGAAGACCATAAAGGCAAATCTGCTGCCATTTAGATAAATTTTAAATTTTTTCTTTTTTGGCTTGATTAGATATGTGCAAACCTAACAGGTCCAAGGTTGCATTTCCTGGAAATGAATCGAGGTCCCACCATCTTAGAAACATATATCACGTCCTATAGATGACTCTTGAGTTAAATAACCTCATGGGCAGTCATTGTTGACCTTATGTTTGGCAAAGGACATCAAGGTGTCAGAAGGAAGGAACATGAGAAATTAGACATATATTATATTGTATTATCCCAATTAACTAGAGTACATAAAGTCACACAAACTTGACATTTTTGTCTGTTGGAGATTTAATTTTTAAGATGGCAGGATATCAATTGAAGATTTTGTTATTGTTAGATTAATAATAAATTATTTATGCACATAATTAATTCAGCCACATAGATTGCGAGATGCAATCCAATTCACACCCACTAATTAGCTGAAAATCCCCTCGATATTGATGGGCACACTGCAATTGTCATGTCAGTGCCGGGAATCTTTCTAAGAAAAGTAAGGCATTGTTTGGTAACCATTCAAACAGTGCATAATTCTGATTTTTTGTTCTCGAGATCAGTTTGGGAACAAAATTTCGTTTGGTAAAATTTTTGTTCCCGAGAACAGATTTGGAGTAGAATCAAGAATAAAAAAAAAATTTGATTCTTGTTCCGGGAAAAAAAAAGATAAAAAAAGTGGAACCCTTCTCTCCCCTCCTCTGTTGCCGTTCGCCACTGTCCGTCACTGCCCGTCGCCGCCGTCTGCCACTGTCCATCGTCGTCCATCGTCGCCCATCGCCGTCCGTCGCTGTCGTTCGTCGGGCCACGGTAACCGGTTCGGCGAGCTCGCTAGGCCAGACGAGGTCCGTTGAGAGCTTGCCGGAGGCAAGCCCAGCCAGCGAGGCCAAGCCTCAGCGGGACTAGGCAAGCCTCGCCGGTGGCCAGGTGGGCCTCGCCGGTGGCCAGGCGGGCCTCGCCCAGCTCCATCGGTGGCTAGGTAGGCCTCGCCCAGCCTCGGCGAGGCCGGCCTGGCCATCGGCGAGGCTCGGCCGACGAGGGTCGGCCTCGCCGAGGGCCAACAACGCTCCGGTGAGGTCGTCGGCCCTCGTTTGGCCAATCGCCGGTTCGGCGACCGACCTGAAGAAGAAGAAGAATGGGAGAAAAAAGAAAAAAAAAAAAGAAAAGAAAAAAAGAAAAAGGAAAAAAAGAAAAGAAAAAAAAAGAAAAAGTATAAAAATTATTTAAAAATTAAAAGAAATTGATTTGGAATAGAATGAATAAGCACGGTACCAAACACAATTCTATTTCAGAATAAAAAATTTTGGACAGTTACCAAATGGTTAAAATGCTTAGAATCTATTTCTGGAACAGAATAAAAAAAGAATCATTTCTAATCAGAATCTACTCTCGGGAACAAAATCGTTACCAAACGCGCCCTAAGACAAATTTTTTCCTACTCTGGTCTAGGGTAGAAATGAAGTTTGGACGCCTCATTGAACTTTGATTATAAAGCATGGAGTTTATCTGTCTACGCGCTTCAAGCATGTTCTGCCTTTTGCACATATTTGCAGTTTTTGCACTTGCTGTGGATTGCTATTCACATTAATCTCATTTCCACTCCATCACTCTATCTCACCTCCTCTGTTGAAGAGGTCAAAAACACAACGGATTGGCTACTTTGGACCGACGTAATTGAACTGGTATCGACATGGGTCACACTCAATCACGCAAGCAATGGACTATTTATAAACTTAAAAATGTAGTGGTTGTAGCTGAAATTTCCATGATGGCGCCTCGCCGGCCCACGCATAGGGATTCTTTCGTTGACTACAGTGGGGAGCTACATTCTCTGCAACACCAATGTTAACCAACTCTTTAACTGTAATGTTCCCACGGGTTCTTGGGCTAGTTTTTTTTTTTTTTTCCTTGGGAAAAAAGAATGTGTGTGTGTGTGTGTGTTTTTTTTTTTTTCTAATTGGAGAAAGTGACATTTATTGCATGTATGTACGGGATCTTGTCATTTGACCGAGCATACTCAATTCGGCTAAGATGGGGCTCCATGGTGGCTAGTGGTCCGGTTTCTTAGAATTGTCAAAGCTCAATCCTCCCAGCGAAAACAGATATTAAAGATGAGGACCTAAATTTCATGACACATAGAAGATATTATTCAGGGTTAGTGGATTGGGTCCAAAGGGGTTTTTTTCTTTTCTTCTTTTTCCTGGGGCAAACTGAACTGATATCATCTGTTAAATGGACTAGGCATTGATAGTTCAAAAGTCACGTGCAGGCTCGATCCTTGGACAGTATGGACATGTTTATCAGCCCCTTGAACTGCCAAGCCAATTCTTTTTGATCTAATAATCTGTAGTAAGCGTTCTTGGGAACTTATCGCAGCATTGTCATTCTTGCTTGGCATCTACTTTTACTTTCTTCTTTTGAAAGATTGATTGATATTCTTCATTGACTTGGCTTACCACAATTATAAAGATCAATGCCTTTTCTTGATTCGGATCTTCATTTGGATCTATCACGGTCGTAGGAGTGTCAAGATTTACTTCTTCCTCCATGCTCTAAGACAACAAGTTGTGGTTTAGATAAGTCGGACACTTTTCTCCCACGCCTCATACTCAAACAAGCTAGATTTCGCCGCATCCAACTTTGCTTTTCTGTTAGTGATGATAAGATGAGAGTTGTCATCAATGTCCCACAACTATCTGGAAGCAAACTAATGAAGAACAATGCTTGTAGCTCATCATTTTTCAAGCTTTGCAACTCATTCAAGAGATCCGCCATTGGAGTGCCTTCTCGATATTTCAAAGCAACAAGCTTCTCGATATGGTTAAGCTTGTTATTTGCTGGTTTCCTCTCATACAACACTTAAAGTTTCTTCCAAAGTGTTTTGGCAATTTCATTCTCCACACTGTGATAAACATTGTCATCCAACTATCTCCTAATGAGACCTACACGTTGCCTATTTAGCAACCATCATTGTCGATTAGTGTAGTTACGCTTAGCCTTGTCACTTCATATTGGACCATGCATTTCCTTGCAATAAAGAAAATCAAGAATCTTGCCTTTCCATGTTCTCTGGCAGAAGAACAGCTCAAGTACCATAACTTGGCACGGGGGGACACTTAAGTGCCACCTCCGGCGACCCTTGCCGGAAATCATAAACCCTAATTTTCATTTGCCCAAAATTTCTTCGTCGAATCTTGGAAATGGAGAGCAGGACTCATAGCAGCGCCTCAATTTCCTCTCACCGAAGCAAAGGAGAAGGCCATCGTTTCTGTTTTTGTGGATTACCGAGTCCAAGAAGAACATCATGGACTCAAATCAATCATGGGAGAAGATTTTATGGATGCGCCCGATATAAAGAAGCGTCGAAGTGCAAATACTTCAAATGGGTCGATGCGAAGTTCTCTAACCGAGCCACAGAGATGATATTGGATCTACTTCATAAAAGACAGCAATCTCCATCTGTGTTCGTGGACGACTTGGATGATGTTAACTCAATGCAAGCTCAAGCGTCTTCAGTTAAACTTTTCAAGAATGAAATCTCAATACACGCTCAAGCATCTTCAGCTAAACCTTTCAAGAATGAAGTTTCAATGATGAAAATTGAACGAAAGTGTTACCAAGCGTTTATTATGGTGTTGTTTTGTTGTCTATTGTACTTTATGATGAAATGTAAATCACTTGAAAATGAGAAAAAGTTTCTCTGACTGCCATAGTTAAAAATGGTGTTGTTCTAGATTAAACGTAGGCTTTTTTTCTTTTTGAAAGATGTGAAGAAGTTTGTGTTGTTCCACAAGATCATTGTGGCTTTGTTGTTGTTTGTGCTGTCATATGGAGTTGCAATAAGTTAAATTACCATCATATTCTCTGTTTTGATGCAGACCAACATATACACAGGACAAACATGAGTGATTACTCGAGTGCCATAAGTTGTATTTAGTAATCACTTTAAGTGCTAGTCGCGATGAAAAAAGGATCACTTAAGTGTCAAGTTATTATTAAAGTGATCAGTTAAGTGTCACTTGTAGTTAAAAGTGAACAGTTAAGTACCAAGTTTTTTAGAATATGACTAGTTAAGTGCCAATTTTTTTGTGGGTTTTTTCTAAAAATTGCGCCAGCCACCACCACCGGCTGCACCACCAACCATCACCACTAGCCACACTACACACTAGGCGCTCCAGCCACCACCATGCTGAGCCTTGCAGTAGCTTGCACCAATACACACGATGTAAAATGTGCAAACTGCACACTTGCATTGGGTGTAGGTGCAGTATAAGCCTATAACCCTCACCACAAACCCATAATCACCGGGCATCACTATCAGCCACACCAGCACCCCAGCTACCACATTGGCACCCCAACAACAAACTCACTACCACCAAACATCACCATCCACCACCACCAGCCACACCAGTACTCCAGCTACCACCACAGAACACCAACAGCAGTAGCAGCATCAAGTAAAAGCAGAATCCATGACAAACAGCAAAAATTGACAAGCAACGCAAGATCATTTCATTGATATTGAAATTAAGTCTCACAACAACAATGACAAACTAAAGAAAAAAAAAGATAACCATCCATAGCAAGTGTTATTATAACATTAACCTTTACATAAACTCCTAAGCTCCACAAATCCTATCACGTCCCATCTCATTAATCAATATGCACGACACCCCATGTTCGTGCTTCTTTCGATGGGCCTTTCACTTGATTCATAATTCTTGCACTCTTTCTAACTGGACGTGCAACTTCTTCTTCAACCTTCTTAGTATCCACTGACTTAGATGGAGCTGCAAATGTCCCAGGCCGAATTGATTCAAAAGGAGCTGCAACTGGGTTCTTTCTCTTCTTTCTTGTTGGCACAGTTGATGTTTTCTTTTTTATTGGTGCAGCCGTTGATTCTTGAGTTGGGCCTGAGATAAGAACCTCTGAACTTCTCTTAGGCTACAAAAAAACAATAAATTGTCAGCAAAAGTTTACAGCATAAATTAAATTAAATACTTCACAATAAAACTTACATTCAGAATAACTATTCCAGTATGCTCATCTGTATAAAGGCCATAGCCATATTGTCTTAACCTCTTCCCAAGTGCCCCTCTTGTTTGAATAGGGGCGTCACTTTTAGGAACTTGTGATTTGTTTGCTCTTTTTCTTGCTTTCTTGGGCCCTTCAGCTACAGCCGGGGCTTCTTCGACCAATTCTTCAGCTGGGCGTTGTCGCAACCAATTTTTCGAGTATGAACCACCTAGAGTTTGGCTAATGGATTGTTTAGCCTAGACTTAACTCGGGCTCTCCCAAGTCCATACCAATTCGTGACTTAGGTTCAAGTTCAATTAGGAGTCGCCACTAATCTATTTTTGGTGGGTTGATTAGAAACCCAAGTAAAGTAACGGGAGATTTACTTTACTCCTGCGAACCAGAGATTTATGAGTTCGGAGACTTGGTTACGCTAGATTTCTCTAACGCCCTTTCGGTACCTTTCTCTTTTATTTTGATTTTATTTTGAAAAATGTTTGGCAAGCAGCTTGAATTGATTTTAAATCTATTTCCCTAACATGTGAGGCAATTATGCGGGTGCGCAAACCACCAATTTAACATCCAAGAAAGCAATGAATAAATTGCAAAATTTACCTCATAACAATGAAAGCATTTGCAATGTTAAATCAGAATTCACATCAACAACCCTAGATATAATTTCTAATTAACACGCAATTTCTTCTTCTTTTTTTCATTTTCACTTAATTAATGAGAATCAAATCCATATGCAATGCAGTGCTTCTAATCTAACATGGAATGATATGACATGGTAGTATAGCCTAAGCTATATGACGTGGGTAAAAGAAATGCAATGATTAAATGTGCAATCTAAATTAATCTAATGACTTAATTCTAATGACGGGCAATTTCTAATTAAATGAACCTAACAATGATCACTAATGACGTGCATTTCATGAACCTAATTCTATATGACGTGCATGTGATTTTTATTTTCCTAATAAGTATGCAATCTATCATAATATGCAATGACGTGCAAAGAATGCCCTAATTCTAATTTTTTTCTTTTATGAAATTCGAAATTAAAAATGCTAAATAATTAAACGTGCAATTCAAATCTTTAAAAAAAAACTAACATCCTAATTGAACGCATTTTTTTTTTGGGATTTTTATTTAAGGAATTCGAAATAAATAAATTTCCTATGCTAAACATACAAAATAACCCTAAGACAAGTAATATTCTAACATGAACCTAATCTAACTCAAATATATATTTTTGGGTTTTTCTTTTACGGGAGCAATCAAATAAAGGTATCAAGAAAGCACGGCACCAAATCAAGCAAGATATCATCCATGTCCATTTAATTTTGGGAAATAAATTGGCGAATCATATCTTGCGCATGAGATCGGATTGGCCAATTTAAAATAAAATCACAAATCGTATCTCGAGCGTGAGATCGGATTGGTGATTTTTCCATACGATTGCGGGTCGTATTTCGAGCGTGAAATCGAACCGTCAATCATATGTACGTTACGAAATTAGGAAGATTTCCCAATTTAAAAGGTTAACCGAGATTACGGACACCGCGTCGACGAATTTTTTTGGAAATTAAAATAGACAAAATTTTACCTATTCCCAATACCGACTTCCAATTTGGACTTCGAACGGTGGCTCGTGAATCACGATGGAGTTCGATTTGGATCAGTAGCTCGTCGCCTTAGCTTGCGGTGCGGTGCTCAGCGAAAGTGGTGGTGTAGCCGACGTCGAGGAATCTTTGCGTGACGATGCGAGGCAAAGCCGAGAGTTGGATACCGCGTAATCGTTTTCGCTTGCAAAAGCAATCAATCACCGCGGAAGCTGCTGGACAAACGTTGACTTAAGAAAACGTTGCGGTGGAGAGACCAAGGTAGTAACTTGGTAAGGCTCCGAGATCAGCGTCGATTGGAACTTGAACGCGTGACCAGAGGATGGAATTCTCGACTGGGGTTATTTGCGTCCCTCGAGAAATCCTGCAGCTGCTTGATGAGGCACGACTAAGGCTAGTCGTGGCGGGAACCTTGCTGAACACCTGCCATGGAAAAGTCGATCACGACAATAAAGAGACAAGCTTGCTGGAAGTGCGATGACGTGAGGAGCTACTGCAACGTCTTCAATTTTTGTGAAACACAATCTCCCCCTCAAAGTTGACCACCCCTCTTTTATTGGGAACATCTATGCCCTGATTTTTCTTTTCTCTCTTCATGCATGGATTTATGCATGGGTGCTGCAGAGAAGTGGAGGCACATGTTCCCTCTCTTCAAGTTTGTCTTGTAGGCGAATCTGTTGGGTTCACGAAGAAGACCTGCAAAACAAAGGCGAACTCGACCAAAGGCGTAGTGGCTGGAATTCGTCGAGTCTGCACTGGATTCAAGAACAGGAACGCCGAAGGGACTCTTGGTGTACTCGGTCAAAGATTGGCAGTAGCGTCGTGGTTGCTCGTGGCATCGGGCTGCGTGCAGGCGCCGGTTTGGACGTGAAGCAGTAGCGATCAACGGAGGAACAACGGCTGAGGATGGTGGGCTGCGGGTGTCGGCTTCAAGGTCGAGCAACCTTTTTCCTCCTTGTTCTCTCTATTGCGCTCCCCTCAATGTGGCCGTTTGTATCGATTGTGTGGCCCCCGTCGGGGAATGACAGCTCGGATTTGGAGGAACGTTACAGCTGCAATAGGATTGCCATGGCTTATGGGGGTGGAACTCGACGTCGAGGCAACGCGGGCAGCAGCTCCACGACAGTGAGCGGCAGCAGCAGGTCGGCAACGAAGGGTTCGGGTGCGGTGCAGTAGGCAACGATATGGCAATGGCAACGATATGGCAAGGGTGGCGCGTCTTGGTGCACTCGGAACAAAGAGTGATGAAGTGCAACAAGCCTGGACGTTTGCGAATCCAGTATCTTCGTAGAGTGGTGGCCAGCAAGCAAATTGGACGATCACATGGCTGAGGTAGGTCAAGCACCGAAGAAGAAGTCCCATTGTCTTTCCTTTATATTCATGAGAAGATTGAGCTCCAAGACAAAAATTGAACTCCACTTTCCTTTACTGAATTATGCACGATTCCCCTCTATTTCTTTCCACCTTTGACCATGCAAAATATGTTCTCCTTTTTGGCCTTACGTAGTCAGGCCATACGTAACCCATCCGCATCCTTTTCTTTCCTTTATTTCTTTTTTTTTTTTTCCTACAAACAAGAGAATCGGTCGCTGCAATATTCGAAGAATTATGGCCATATGAAATATTATGCTGATGATTTCTTACCTTTTACCAAAAAAAAAAAAAAAAAAAAATTATGCTGATGATAGCCTAATTAATTTCCAAGTTGAGCACAATGTAATCTTCAGTTATGGACTCAGCTCAATTAATCTCATTTCATGGACTCAAACATGGTAATTGGGCCCCAAACCATACCTGCACTGACCCAATTATTTCAATAAGCTCAAAACTATTTGCTCAAGCTCATCTACCTAAATCCACCTTTTGCCAGTTCAATTTATATGCAAAATGCATTTAATACTCCTAAAAACTATATGCTATGCAATTTAGTATTTTTGTTTAGGGGTTAAAATTAATCCCTAATTTTTAATGCAATAAATAAATGACTAGGTCGCCAAAATTTAGGTGTCAACAGGCGTTAGTCTTTGTGTAGCTGCCCCTTCACATGACCTTCTTCTAGTTGTCCTTCTGTGTAACCCTTCAACTTTAGTGATACCTCCTTCTGTTGGGCCTTCTGGTGGTACTGGTGGTGGTACTTGTGGTGCCCCTTGTAGTGATTTTTCTGGTGGCCCCTGTGGTGACTCTTGATGTGGCTCTTGTGATGGCCCTTCAGTTGGCAGTTGAGTTCCAACTTGCTTTCTTCGAACCTGAGAAAGAGGCAAAAGACACCATAAATATAACATCGGGACATACGATAATGTAAAGAAAATGAAAAATTGAATAGAAATGGTTCAATTTACCATTGGGTATTTCTTTCGTTGCTAAAGAACAGTCGACTGAACTGGCCGTGATGCTGCTTGGGCCAATCCTTCAGCTGGCCGTCTTCTACCTTTCTTTCTTCGAACAAGCTGTTCAGTTTCATGACTTACTGGGGTTCTTCTTGTAACCTAACAAACACATTACATACAAGGCCAAATAGGATATTATGTACATTTTTATGATAAACAACAAAGCAACATAAACACAAAATAAATTTCATGACTTATCGGGGTTCTAGTTGTCGACTGAAAAACAGTCGACTCACTTGGCCCTGCTGTTTGCATTTCTCCAACTGTCTCTTCACTAGGCCCTTCACCTTGCCTCAATGATTGTTGGTGCTTCCTCAATTGACAATCTTTAATATTGTGGCCTGCTAGGCGACAATAAGAGCACATTATCTTTGCATCCTGCTTGCTCATTCTTTGCTGACTCGAGACCTCTCCCTCCGCCATTCTTCATCTTCGTTTTGGCCTTCCAATTTTCTTCTTCAGTGGCAAAGTTGAGGTGCTTCATGATCTATGGGCTCTCAAAACTTGTTATTTCTAATTGGCTGCATCATGAACTGATAGAAAGCAAGGTATTTTGACTTATGGTACCAATCATCGATGTAATCATCTGTATTGTCGCCCTTCAACTGGATGGCACATATGGCATGTGTACATGGAATTCCACTTACTTGCCATGCTCTACATGAACACTTCCTGCTTTCTAGATTGACAACGTACTTATCAGCACCCTTCATTATCTCATATCCATCATCTCCATTCCAAATGGGATGACAATGCTTACTTGCAGCCAAGTTCTCATCCAATTTCTTGGCAATCCTAGGACCATATTGTCTTGTCCACTTTGCAACCTCATCTCTTTGTTTTTGCAGCTGAGTCATAACTGCAACTCATATATCTTCAAGCATTGAGATAACTGGTTTGCATCTGTTATCTATTATCTTCAAATTAAATACTTCACAAATGTTGTTGTCGACGTTATCGCACTTGAACTCCTCACTGAAGAATGTCCTGCACCAATGCTTCGGTTCTAGTTGAAATAGGGTAGCACAACCTTCCTTTGTCAACCGAAGCAGTCATTCTTTAGCTATCCTAAAGTCAGCCATGTTTGCACTCTTTGCCAATTGCCAAAATTGCAACTGTAGCTTATCCCCTTTGTAGGTCTTTGCCCAATTTCCGTATATGTGCCACGCACACATTCGATGTTCAGCATGGGGCAACAACTCGGCTACTGCTGGAACCAATCCCTACAATAATTCAAAGTAAGAAATACTAGAGCAAATTACATGTTCATATTACAAAACAAACTATTGACTAAATTTTTCAAAAAGCAAGCATTACCTTTTGTTGGTCGTTCATGAATGCCCACCCTTCCCCGTTTGTTATCTCCAAGTCAGCCATCAGATTTTTCAAGAACCAGGACCAATTATCCTTGTTCTCAATCTTTACAATAGCTCAAGCTAGTGGGAACATTTGGTTATTCGCATCTCTTCCAATCGCTGCCAACAATTCTCCCTTGCACAAGCCCTTTAAGAAACAGCTGTCCAATCCTATAATCCGTCTATAACCAGCTAAAAATCCTCGTTTGCATGCATCAAAGCACACATAGAACTTATCAAACTTGGTCCTATGATCAGGAAGCGGTCTCTCAACCACCTCTACATACACTCTACTTGTAGGGTTTTGTAGTCTACACTCCCAAGCATACTCCCAGACCTGCCCATATTCCTTAGCATACTGACCAATAAGTATCTTTATCACCTTTTGCTTTGCTCTTTTGCATCGAGTCCTAGATACATTGATGCCTACACGCTCCTTCACCAACATCCTAAAGTTAGTAATTTTCATCTCGGGCATCAGCTTGATCAGATCGAAAAAGTGCTTTGACAACCATGCACTTGTTACCCTTTTGTTTTGAAAATTAATGGAACAAGTGTGTTCCTCTTGATAGGCTCTAATCTGGAAAGACCCACTCTTCTTAACAAATGCGCCGTAAATCTTCCATGGACAGTTTTGCTGCGAACACCTAGCTCTTTACAAATTTCTTAGTGTTTCTAATGAAATCAATATTTCTTTGTGCAGCAATGGAGTTCTTCAGTATAGCTTTCCTAAATTGTATCGCATTATGAAATTTCATACCTACTGACAAAGTAGGAGAGGCAACAGATGGATCATAGGAAGGAAACTTACTTTTCCTTCTACACACAACTCGTTGATCTTCTTCAAGTTCGTCCTGGGAAGTAGCGGTGTCGATGCTTTCTTCATAATCTGTCTCCTGGCCTGCAACACCAACATTTGCAGGGCCTTCGTCTCTGTTTGGAACTTCATCAGCTACCTACAAAGTTGCAAATCTATTTGACAAAAAGTCCATTTGTTTTTTCCTTGACTGTGTAAGCTCCTCATCGTTGTCGTCACTTAAGATTAATAAATTTTTAGCAGCCAACCCTTCATCGTCATCGTCATTATTACCATCACTGGATTCAGCTACTTCCCAATCTAATTCAGTGAAGGTGACATCACCTATGTCACAATCGCTCTGGTGAACAGCATCTGTGCCCCTCTCCTCTCCGTCCTGTCCATCATGTCCTGCTTCATCCCTAACCTCAGTACTAGCTTGAATACCATCTCCTCCTTCTCCTACTTGGGTGCTATCTCTGTCATCATCTTCGTCCTCACTATCACTATTGTTTTCAACAAATACTTTCGCCTCTTCGCCATGAAGATAATGATATAGGACATCCCTAAAACCATTATCATCTTCCAAAACTCTCAAACCATCTCTCAAGCCTTTCCCAGGAACACAATACAGCAACTTTTGTACTCTACAAGGCAAAAATGTTACTATATCCCTAGCAAATCCAATATAAGATGCCTTCTTTATACCTACAAAGATAGTACCCTCATTCCCCCCTCATACTCCCACTCATCCTCTCCAATCACAAAATCCCCATCGTAGTAAACGATGACAGCAACATAATTTTTATCATGAGCCATTTCTGCAATAAAAGATGACAATAACTTTTGCGACCACATTCACAAAAGGACAACAGACAATTGCAAGTGGAGGTCCCTACACTCTTTATTAAAGAAAAGAAGAAAAAGGGGAGATGCATAGGTCAGACGGTAGCTGCAGCTTGAAAAGAGGCCTTAGGATAAATAGAGATGGAACCCGACAATTACTTTGATTATGTCATCGCATTCCTTTAAAATATGGAGGGATCGAGGTCTCAGATAAGTATGGGTCCTCATGACACCAATTTCAACAATGCAATTTATTAAAAAAATACCCAGAAGTCCCCATCCCCACGACAGCAAAAGATTTGATTCGAACATTTCCAAGGTCCAAAACTCCGAACCCTAACAATCACCAATCACCATCGCACATTTCACATCCAACCACTACAAATTACTTTCGCACATCACAATTCAACATTAGAGCCCTAAATCACACATCACAGTGGATGGGGCGACGTCGAGCCCTACACCGAGCCCTAATTTTCCCCCCGCCGAGCCCTACACCGAGCCCTACATTTCGAGGCCGATCCTAAACTATCAATTCGAATCCCCTAATAGGATTCTAGCACCACATCTAAGCCATAAATCTCACATCAATACCATCCAAACCTAAGCTTTCCCAGCCGACCCCCAAATTTCAAGTCCGAACCCTAATAAATGAGTCGGAGCCCTAATTTCACCACAGGGGAGAGGAAGAAGAGAAAAAACCTGAGCAAATTGACGATGGCGAGCGACGACGGCAAGCGATGACCTGCGAACGGCGAGCTGTGAATGTCGATGGAGAGGATGTCGATCTCGGTGTGAACCGATGGACGAATAGTTAAAATCCAAATAAGCTAAACGACGTCGTTTAGCACTAAGGAAAAATGACGTCGTTTAGTTTGGCCAAAGGCACAATGGATGGGGCAACGTCGTTTTCCTCCTCCACGTGTGCTTTTTTTTTTATTACTAAATTGCCACATCGGTTAAGCATGTTGCCGGAAAATGCCACGTCTGCATTTTGGCCGGTTTTTGGCCAGATTGGCACTTAAGTATTCCATTTACTCCGATATTGGCACTTAAGTGTACCTTTTCAAAGTTATGACATTTAAGTGTCCCTCTGTGCCAAGTTATGGCACTTCAGGTGTCCCAAACTCCATGTTCTCTAGTTGGCATTATGAAGGCTGACACCTCCATACTTCACCTAGCAGTAGTCACAAGCACCTAGTGTTCACCAAACCTTGTCACACTCTTCGTAATGCACAATGCGGAGCCCTGGGATTTATCTAATTCTGCAACATTGGTGACATTCTTTTTTGTGCAGTAACTAAGAAGTACTTGTCGAATGCAGAAAGGATCGGAATCCTAGAAAGAGTATTCAAAGGCAATGCAAGTGCAACCGAACGTTAAGCTTGAAATAGAGCTGGGGGAGTCATGCTTGAGCATAGAGAATGGGATCACTTGATTTTGCGAGTTATAAAGAGTTTCGTTAAGCTTTCCTGCTCGACGCTCATATCGGTTTTAGCTGTATATTTTCTGTAGTACTTTCCAACTATACGTCCGTCGTACAATTGTCTGGCAGACGCTAACACAGCTGAAAGTGATTTCTAGAAGCATTTCCCATCGAATCATTCAATTTTGAATTAAGAATCTATCTTTGATGAAATCGAAAGCAGGAGAGATGAACTTCACTCAGCAAGTGATAATGGACCAAAATACCACTCCACGCAAACACACGGAAGAAATGTCACCACGTAAATTCAATGCAAACCTCTCCATGAGTTCCAAGTTGGCTATTACGCCGTGCCATGGTTCTTAAAGTTGGCTATTTTGGTGTCGGTGTACCGTGCTCTGCCGGTCGACAACATGGTCTATCATAAGTATTTCAAGTGGGCACCATGGATAGTCATGCTTTTCAATTTGTATTGCTAATTTAGGGAGGAAAACAAGAAGATGCAACATCGGCGTTGACTGTTGATAAAAATGGGTACTTTGCTTGTTGTACGTTGTCCTTAATTAGTAGTCCAACAAGATTCGGCTTTCTCTGCTACAGCAGCTCTTTGAGCCCATGTGGCGTAGAAGATGTCATGTTTCAGACCTTTCAGGTTGTCCTCCTGCTACTCTCCATATATGCAACAAAAGATTTCTATTCTCTATCACGGCCAAAACAAAGGGATGGAAATTGTATGGAATTAAGTGGTTTTCACTTACTATATACTTCATGTTCTCTGCTCATATATTTTAGATTCTGGTGGCGAGAGTTTCCTTTTTCTTTCTTTGGGTGAAAAAATGAGTTTACATAAGTTGATGACATAGCAAAAGAGGAGTAATGCCACATAAAACTGTATGTGCTATCGAGGTTAGCGAAGAATGCAACAGTCTAATTATAGGCAAAACTAGAAGGCGGCAAATGCATTTCTCATGAATTTGTGGATTAATTTAATTCATTGGCAAAATGACTTCATCTTAGGTAAAACAAATGCAACCCAGTTCAAAGCTAACTCTTGATGGAGACTTCCAAAGTAAATTTCTGTTTGATGTTTTTTCTTTTTCATTTTTCAAATTTCCGTCCTTTTCTAGATTTTACAGTCTAAAATTTTGACAATAACCTTTTATATTATAATTGCCACATAAGATACCACGTCAGCATTTATCTTTACTGGAAGGACCAACTCAAACATAAAAAATGGTTTAGATATCTGATTACAAAGAAATATTAAGAGATCCGATTGAACTGTTGCAATGGTTCAAAAAGTCCCAATACCATAACCCTTTTTTTCTTTTAAGTGCATGCGATATGGCTCGTCAATCAACTCACACAAGGTCCACATTATCGAGAACTATTTCTGGCATGGTATTTTCTTAAGCGTTGAAGCTTTCGTAACTACTTGCCAACACTACTGGTTTTTGTAAGGAAGACACTTTGCATTTGAATATTTTTTCACACTGAAATGATAGAAAAGCTGCCGATGATATCCTTTGTTGAGAAATCAAGTGGATGTACAAGTAAAATAATCACTTGATTTTATATAAACAATATTACAATCTCTTTACACACACCACTCTCATACACGTCTCACATGCCTCACCACTACACACACTTTTTCATGCCACCTACTCCACCCACTCACACACTCAAGTACACACCCCACACTTTACGTACACACTCCACTCACGCTTCACACACTCCTCACACTTCACACACACACACACAAGGGGCAAGAACCCCTATTTATAGGGTGTAAAAGTCGGTGAGAAAAATATGGAGAGAGGGGAGAGAGAAAATTCTGGAGAAAGGGAGAAAATTCTGGTGCAGCAGAGAAAGGGAGAAATTTGGAAAAATCCAGAGAGAGAGAGAGAGGCGGTGCTCCCATTTTTTCTGACACTCCCCCTCACCGACTACTCTCTCTTAGCATGGACATCGTGATCATACCAAGTTGCTTTCGAAACTCTTCAAATTTTACAGCTCCAAGATCTTTGGTGAAGATATCTGCAACTTGATCATCTGTTTTGACATACTCCATCTTTATCTCGTCTTGTAATACTTTTTCTCATAGGAAATGATAGTGCACTTCTACATGCTTGGTCCTCGCATGAAAAACTGGATTCTCCGCTAAGCTTATGGCTGACAGATTATCACAATATATCCGTGTAGGTTGATTTATTGGTTGATGGAGATCCTCCATCAGCTGTACCAGCCATGTACTTTCTTGTGCTGCCATTGCTGCTGCTCTATACTCAGCTTCTGTAGTAGATAGTGACACAGTTGCTTGTCTTTTGCTACACCATGACACTACTGCTGATCCGAGGCTAAACATATATCCAGTAGTTGATCGTCGCGTGTCACGATCTCCAGCAAAGTCAGCATCACAATGGCCTACAACTTCACACGATGCTTCTTTCCTATACAGAAGCCCAAAATCAAATGTACCCTTTACATACCTTAGTATGCGCCGATCGCATCTAAGTGGGGCCTTCGCGGCTTCTCCATGAATCGGCTTGCTACTCCCACTGCAAAGGCAATATCAGGCCGTGTTATGGTTAGGTAAATAAGGCTACCCACCAATTGCCTGTATATAGTTGAGTCTTCCAATTCTTGTCCTTCAATTGCACATAACTTTACATTTCCATCAATTGGAGTAGAAATAGGTTTGCAATCAAGCATCCCAAACTTGTCTAGGAGGTCTCGTGCATACTTCTGCTGACATAGGAATAACCCTTCATTGGTCTTCTCAATCTCGAGTCCCAAGAAATGTTTTAATTCTCCAAGCTCTTTCATCTGGAACCGCACTGAGAGGTTGGTTCTGATTTGGCATATTTCCTTTTCATTATCTCCAGTGATGATTAGATCATCCACGTAGATTAATACTATTGCAAGCTTGCCATCTTACGCCTTTACAAACAAGCTCGAAGTCTGCTTTGGGGCTACAAAGTAGCCACTTTGCACCAGAAATTCAGCAATCTTCCCATACCATGCTCTCGGGGCTTGTTTTAAGCCATAGAGGGCTTTCTTTAACTTACAAACATAATCTGGATGAAACTTACTTTTGAAACCATCCGGTTGCTCCATGTATATGTCTCGATCTAGTTCTCCATGTAAAAAGGCATTCTTCACATCCATTTGCCATAGTTTCCACGACTTGCTTGCTACAAGTGCTAGTAAGACTCGAACTGTAGTAATCTTTGCCACTGGACTAAAGGTCTCATCATAATCTAAGCCATACTTTTGAGAGAATCCTCGAGCAACTAGTCGTGCCTTATATCTTTCTATCGACCCATATGGTCGAGTTTTAAGTTTATAGACCCATTTGCAAGATATAGGACGTACCTCTTTAGGTCTCGGTACTAGGTCCCATGTTTCGTTCTTTCTTAGTGCTTGTATCTCTTCCTCCATGGCTTTCCTCCATTCCATGTCTTGCGAAGCTTCCTCATATGTGGACGGCTCGACTACTCCGACATCTTCGGTCAGCGCTGCATTTGCATATTTGGGATTTGGTCTTCTTTGTCTTGTTGATCTCCTTAGTTGAGATTCCTCCTCTTCAGGTTCTTCCATCTGACTTGGTCGGAACTCTTCTGTAGTTCTTGGATGTACACCAATTCGCCATGGGCTCTTTGATTTTTCTGGTGAGTGTGCTCTGACTTCTTTTCTTCCAGTCACATTATCACTTCCTTCTTCAATTGGCTGGCCCTTATCAATCTTGTCATTTTCTTCCATTCCTTCACGAATCTCTTCTTCAACTTGTTTTGAATTAGGTTGTGATGTCCACCAAGATGATAGTTTGTCGAACACCACATTTCTGGAAGTGTAACACCTCCCTATTGTAGGGTCACAACACTTCCATCCTTTTCTTTGATCATCGTAGCCCACGAATATGCAGCGAACTGCCTTCTTATCGAACTTGTTACGAAGATGGTCTGGCACGAATGCATAACATACACACCCAAATATTCTAAAGTGACTTACCGTGGGCTTGCGATTCCACAACTTCTCATAAGGTGACGTAAAGCCAAGCCTTGCTTGAGGTAGTCTATTGATCACGTGCGCTGCCGTCTTCATACACTCAGCCCAAAACTTGGGTGGAACACTCTTTGCATGCAACATACTCCTGCATGTCTCCGCCAAATGCCGATTCTTTCTTTCGGCAACTCCATTTTGTTGTGCCGTATTTGGGCAAGTAAATTGTCGACGTATCTTCCATTCTTGAAGAAATTTTGTAAAGTCATCGATGTGTATTCTCCCCATTATCCGTGCGAAGGCATAGTATTTTCTTGCCTACTTCATATTCTACTTTTGCTTTAAACTCCTTAAATTTGTTTAATGCTTCGGATTTTTCTTTCATGAAGTCGACCCAGACGTACCTGGAGAAATCGTCGATGAATGTTATCATGTACTTTGATCCTCTAACTGACGATTGCTTCACCAGTCCAAATACATCTGAGTGGACAAGCTCGAGAGGCATCTTAGCTCTGAATTTGGACTCTTCATATGGAAGCTGATGTGCCTTCCCATATTGGCATCCAGCACAGATGGCATCTTCTTGGACTTCCAAGTGGGGGAGACCTTTTAGCATACCTTTCTTCATCATTACCTTTAATTTATGGTAGCTCACGTGCCCAAGCCGTGCATGCCACAAATCAGGTGTTTCACTCTTTCGAGTTTTGTCCACGTATGCCGTCTGAGCTGACATCATGTAGACAGACTCTAATCGACGCCCCTCCATGATTGGTGTACCAGTTGGTTTCAAATTGCAGTACACCCTAACGTCTCTAGGACCAAACACCACATAATTGCCTGAGTCTGTAAGTTGTGCCACAGACAATAGATTCTTCTTCATTCCTGGCACATGGTACACATTTTTCAGTTCGACTTGATGCGAACTGAATCGGGGTGTCATCATCGTTTGGCCCACATGGGTAATCGGCAACCTTGAGTTGTCTGCGGTGACAACTACTCGTCCACCTTTGTATTCGCACATGTTTGATAGCTTGCCTTGATCTCTGGTCATGTGATTTGAGCATCCCGAGTCGACTATCCAATCTTCTTCATAATCAATCAATTTATCACTTACCGTGATGAGGGCCATCGCATCTTCTATGATGGAGGAGCTTGCAAGCTCTTCTCGTTCCTCCATTGCAAAGGATGCTTGGAAATCCCACTCTTATTCGCTATCATTTTCCTTGGATGCTGCGACATTTCCTTCAACTCTTTTGAATCGACAATCCCTGGCAAAGTGACCTACTTTGCCACACGTGTAACATCATCCATTACGCCTTCTATTCTTCTTTTCTTCATTGTCGTCCTTATCGCGGTCTCGACAAGCTCCCCCTAGCCAAGGTCGAGTTCCTTCTATTCGCTTTTGCCATTCTCCATGACTTTTCCAAGGTTTGCCATCTCTTGAACTTGCTCTATTTCTATTTTGGCCCTTGAACCCTCTTTTATTACTAAAGAGGGCATTTTCATCCTCCTTAATTGAGACCTTAGAAATTTGTTTATCTAAGGCTTCTTGGTTGGCCAATATATTCTCCAACTCTGTTAGAGTTGGCTCATTTGCCCATTCACGAGTGGCCGTAACAATACCATTATATTCCGGCCTTAACCCGTGAATTATGATTCTTCTCATTCTTGTCTCAGAGATGGCATTCTCAGGATCTAATTTTGAAATTTCTTCGCAAATAGATTTAACTTTAGAAAAGTATTGACTCACCATCATATTTTGTTGCGAGATTGAGAGGAGCTCGTTCTCCAGGCATTGTAACTTAGCATCGTTGGTCCTTGCAAACAGTGTCGCCAAGTTATCCCAGGCCTCCTTCGGGGTCGTCGCACTCTTTATGTGTTGCAATAATTCATCTTCAACAGTCACGGCAAGCACATAAAGAGCCTTACCCGATTTTATATTCCATTTTCTTAATTCGCTATCATTCGTGGGTGGGGTTGTGTTGCTCCCGCCAACAATATCCCACAAATCTTGTCCTAGCAAGTAATATTGTATGCGGGTACTCCAATTATTATAATTTGAATTATTGAGCTTCTCGATGCCACTTACCGAGCTCGAGAAATCCGCCATCGTGACTTGAGTATAATGCCCCGCACTATACCAAGTAAGCCTGGTCGTGAACCAACCGACTTCATAATCCCAGATTGTGCACTGGCAGAACTCCGACATCCTTCGCTTCTTCGCTCCTTGGCTCGACGATCCTTGACTGCCTTGCTCACTTACAATGGTCCCCGACCACTGTCTTCGCACGGCCTCCGACGACCTGCTCTGATATCACTTGTTGAGAAATCAAGTTGATGTACAAGTAAAATAATCATTTGATTTTATATAAACAATATTACAATCTCTTTACACACACCACTCTCATATACGTCTCACATGCCTCACCACTACACACTTTTTCATGCCACCTACTCCACCCACTCACACACTCAAGTACACACCCCACACTTTACGTACACACTCCACTCACGCTTCACACACTCCTCACACTTCACACACACACACAAGGGGCAAGAACCCCTATTTATAGGGTGTAAAAGTCGGTGAGAAAAATCTGGAGAGAGGGGGGAGAGAAAATTCTGGAGAAAGGGAGAAAATTCTGGTGCAGCAGAGAAAGGGAGAAATCTGGAAAAATCCAGAGAGAGAGAGAGAGAGAGAGAGAGGCGGTGCTCCCATTTTTTCTGACATCCTTATCAGTAACAAAAGCGGTTGCTCCACATTTTCTGTCTTCATTCAGCTGACAAATTATGACAAGCAAACAAAAACGAATATCAACAGGGAACCGCGGTTCAAACTAGTCCTGAAATTGCTCCTTTACAATCCCGAGTTAGAACAACTCCTGTTTTTTTTTCGTTCGTGATCTTCCAGCCATGCCGCAACCTTGAATTTCTCGTAACGTGTTTTTGCCTCGCATCTTCAACAGATATTACCCAAACGTAGTTTCATAAGCACATGTTGATTATAAGTCTCCGAAAAGAAAAATGGAAGAACATTCGAGGACACTTCAACTTTACCTCAATTTAGTTTATCATGAACTCGATGTTTGAGGCTCAATCTTGGCCGAGCTCGAAACCTTGTCCGTCCCTGATCTTTAACTCGCGCCCATTTCAGTTGCGCCCCTTCCTAAACTCAAAGTCGGTCCCCTTCCTGAATTCATAGTTGCGCCCTTTTCTGAAGTTGATCCTCTGCCCCTTCCTATACTCGAAGTCATGCTGCTTTGTGAATTTGAAGAACCTTTGTCTGCCCCTGATCTTAAAGTAGCACCCATTTTAGTTGTGCCCCATCCTAAACTTACAGTCGTGCCCTTCCTGAAGTTGAACCTCTGCCCCTTCTTGTACTCAAAGTCGAGCTGCTTCGAGAACTATACGCTATGCCCCTTCCTGAACTTGAACTTGAGCCCATATTAGTTGTGTCCCTTCTTGAACTTGAACTTCTACCCTGTCCTGAACTCAAACTCGCGTCCTGTCCTGAACTCAAAGTAGCGCTGCTTCGTGAAATTGAAGATATGCTCCTTCCTGAATTTAATGCCTTCCTGAAGTGGAAGCTGCGTCGGTACCTGACCTCGAACCTTTGCTGTTTCTTGAACTTGAAGCTGTACCCCTTCCTCTGCCTCTTTCTGTAGGATCCCTTCCTGGATTTGAAGCACGTCCGGTCCCGCTTCCTCTGCCCCGCTTCCTTTGCCTGTTTTTGTAGGCATTCGGTCGGTCTCCACAGTTCTGCCTGTCTTCACCTGGACCACATTGAAATTCCACATTAGTTTTGAGACACTGCCCAATTAAGATAATGCAAATACCCAATACTTACAGAAGAAAGGTCCCCTTCATCCTCAACTTCACTTGTAGCTTTGCAAGAGCTCTCGTGATGTTCAAGTCCTGCGCACCTTTGGCAACTCGACCGAACAACATCATTTTGGTTGGCAAGTTCCCCACCCTCATCCTTCTCCGTCTTTCTATTTTCCGTACTCCTCGTTTTCCCTCCATTGACAATGTCAGATTGCCCAACCCTTCCGTCCCTCGTTTGCCTCCTTTTTCCTATGGCCTCAAAACATTCAACATTGCCTGGCTCTGTCAGGAAATCATGAATGGAGGAGGAGCCATCAGTTTAGCTTTCACCGACAGAAGCAGAGTTTGAGTCGGACTTGAAACGTCCCACTTAGCCCCATCCTCGTCAAAACACACATCAGTCTTCATTGCCCATTCCTCCCTTAACATCTTCATCATCTCGTCATCGTATTCTCCTTCCCACTCACTGTCAACTCCTCCCTCGACGTACAAATGAATTGATCTTCTTTTAGATGCTAGTTGCACCATTCCCCTCACTTGCTCATCACTCTTGATCTCTATGAGCAAGTTACAGTATTCACCAGGAGTCTCGAACCACATTCTCTTTAAATGGAAGCCGAAACCTTTAACGTCAGCAATCAATCTTTTATATGTCACTGAATCAGGAGTGACATTTTTGTTTTCCCTCTTTATTCCACCAAAACAGTGCGACCATTCACTAGGCTTCTTTACTCCAAGATGGAATATGATTGTGAAGGGACGCTGTGATTTAACAGGTTCAATGAGAGAGCCGAACAACATATGTATTGGTTATATATTAAACACTTATGCTTATCTACCTAAAATCTAATAGGACACAGATATCATTCATTAGTTAGAGACAGGTCTAGGATTAAGTACTCTGATGTCCAGTGTAATATTAGCAATACTGATTTGATTTTTCTTTTATTATCTAACTTTGAACTTTTAATAAGCATGTGATGTAAATTTAAATTAAACATCAAATAAGTTAGATAATCATCTACCTGGGAGTACTATCTTATCACAAAATCCCTCTTTAAGGGAAAAAAAAAATAGCATTAGAATGCCAGTGTAAATGAGACTTTCCAGTAGTGGCTTCTACACTCTTGATTTAAGGATTGTAACTCTACTAACTTTTATATATGAATGGAAACATTAGTTAATTTTTTAATCATTATTTTGCTTTTCTATATCCCACATTCACTAGACAATCCTTTGGAAACAAGACAGATGCACTAACAGAGTGGAGATTTTTACTCTGATTTAGTAATATTCAATTGTTTTGCTTTTGTAACTAGAAAAGAGTTTTATCTCCTCCTTTTTGAATGAAAAATCCATAACCATGGGACACATTGTTTCAAATCACTTTATGCAAGTCTGTCAGTTGTTGTATATTTTCTTAAACTAAAGTCATATGCTTCAAAATTAATTGGTCTCTTTAAATTGCACTTTTTAGTGAAATAATATTCTCACTTGTATAAAAGTTACATTGTGACATGTGACTATTTGTTCAAGAAACACGTTCTTTACTTTACTCTGAAATAATCATGTACTATGCGAAAGTTATGAATCCGCGTGGTGGCAATATGCTATAGTACTAAAAAAGCATAGTTGATTAGTCAGGTTCACAGATGGCAAAAAATAGAAAACTAGTCAAGCCCACTGTAAATGCATGCACCAGCAAAACAACAAATAAATGTGTAACACAGCTAATGCTTAATTTGCAGGCGGTTATATTAGCTCTAAATCAAATTGCATAAACAGTCTAATAGAATTAATGAAGAAAGAAACAAAACAAACATTCAATTTTTTTTTTTTTTATACTCGAGGCCAACAATAAATTCATAGGAGATGGATCGTTATGATTTCAAACATATATACCACAAAGTATCTGTCCCTTGTTCCTCATTCATTTTCACATGTGGCAACTCGTGCCAAAATCTACTGAGTTCTTTTTTCTCTTCTTTTGTACAACTATGATCAAATCAATGGACATCTATTTCTCCACAACTCATCGATGCAACAATCAAATCAAATAATCCATAATTACTAATATGTATAATTCAAACGACTTTACTGGCAATATAACGAACCAAAACTATCCAACAACAATAAGGCAAGTTGAAATAAAATAGGAAAAAAAAAACGTACAACCTAAGTAATTGAAGTATAACAGAAGCTGGGAACCTCAAAAAGAGAGGAAAGATTGCTTTAGGAGCCGCCAACATCCAACAACGAAAAAGGGAGTAAAGATGGATGACTAATGTGAGGAAACAAATCAGCCACCTAAAAAAATTACGGTGCAATAAAAAAATGGTAACTTTCAAAAGGGCGGATATTGTGTGGCTAAGGAAAGGAGGATTGGCTATAAAAGGAGTTAAATCAAAGTCCCGCACATAAATGAAGAACATGTCGCACCTTGCACAGAGGCCCCTCTATGTAACTCTTCAAGGGGACACGCGCGACATATATGTTAGAGCTTTGAAGTCTCCGCACTCCCCTAAAGAGACTACGCAATCATCTGGTATATATGTGCGAGATGCATTGATCAAACTTCTCAATGACGGGCACCCTGTGACTAACAAGGTTTTTAGAGACTTGAGCTCATCCAGGCCCTCAACATATAGAAGTACTTTGCACCATTTGATTGCCAATTGCTCCAGGTTCTTCAAGTATGATAACCCACTCACTCTTCTCAGAGATTCACACTGAGAGATGCTCACGTCTTCCAATGATTTCGAAGGACCCACGACTTGAATTATAACTAGGTTGGGACAATGATTCACCCCCACATGCCGTAGTTTCGTTAGTTCCGAATGAATGGAAAACCTCCCAAGCAGTTTACAATTGTCGACAGCTATCTTCTCTAGTTGTGGAAGTCCATCTAGCTGAATTTCCTCCACTTTACACCAATAAATCTGTAAATTCGACAAATTTCGGAATCTCAAGGAGGACGACGGAATCTGCACGAGGGGTTTTATGTCTAAGCCCATTAATTCAAGAAATTCCAGATGAGAAAGAGAAGCCAACTCTGGAGGCGTAGAGACGTTTAGCAAGTTTAAATCCAACCATTTCAGTCTAGATAACCTCCCGATCCATCTTAAATTGCATCATGTCATTACGTTTGATCTCTTGCGATCCCAAGAGCCGTCACTTAGTTGCAATGTAACCAAATTAGTAAGGTTCGACAAATTAGGGACTGAGCGTAATGATGCAGATCTAAAAATTAGACAGGTCAAACTAATGGGAAGCTCTGGCAATTCTTGAATTGTATCACAAGATGATAAATTGAGTGTTTGGAGGTGATGAAGCATGTTGATTGTCCATGGAATTCTGTAAATATTAGTGAATTCCAAATTTAGGATTCTTAAAGAAGACAATTCTCCAATTTCAACAGGAATTTCACCTCTCATTCCACGTTGCTTAGAGAGATCCAGTTCTTCAAGATTTACCAAATTGCTGATGCCATGAGGAAACTGCTGAACATGAATAGACCGATTAATACTTGTGAAACGCAAGATACGCAATGATTTTAACTTTTCAATAGAGTTGGGAAGGTCACTTATTCTTGTATGCGATAAGTTTAACTCTATCAATGAGGTTAAATTCCCAAGTGAGCTCGGAAGCTCTATCAACCCATAACATCCCCGCAAGGAGAAGTGCTTAAGTTTCACTAATGCTCCCACGTCTTCAGGCAAATTTGTAAGACCACTACAATGTACAGTTTCTAACTTAATCAACAACCGTAGATCTCCAATGAAGCTTTCAATTTGCTTTGAATTGTCGCAATAGGCAAGAGTCAACGTCTTTAAACCCAAGCATTTAGAGAAGTCTGGAATTGTCGTTATGCCATAACACAGTAAGAGATAGAACTTTCAAATTCCGTGCCCTCTGTGAAAATGGACGGCATGTCAAGTGCAAGAACCAATGCATAGAGACACTAGGACCATTAGACTAGAATTAAATCACGTAGTTTACCTTGATCAAGTCCCATGCTTTTGAATCATCTGTGAAGTGATTTCTGCCAAGTTCAAAAATGACAAGATGATTCAGATACATATTCTTTGCCCTAAAATCTTGAAGAGAAAGCTGCTGACAAATCCATTTGAACATTGAACAACACTTTGCAAAGTACCCAACATCCCTAGAATCGGAACGAGAAGGTTGTCAAGAAATCCATCTCAACTTTGGAGGGCACTTTGCGAAGTCCCCAACATAAGTTCTGTGACAGTATGATTTTCTACTTCTATTTTCAATTGAATAGATCAAGTTTTTCATCGACGTGCCTATAGTGCTATTCTCTGAGCCGATCACTCAGGAGATAACTAGATTAGTTGAGGGAGTCATTAAGGGATTTTAATGCAACGGGCTTGAGAATTCGACTAGGAATCGACTGCTCGACCGTGTTAGTTTGCAAGGGTCATTGCGGCACAGTCGAAAATCTATCAGAGACCGGAAATAGGTCGACTCGGCTGAAACATGTAATTAGGTAGGGGTGATTATACCTAATTGCAAAATTCTCGTCGATCAGCACTAAACCGATTTTTCTGTCGTTTTGGTACCTTGTGTCCGTAAATGAAATCTTGAGATTTTCACGATAACCGAGAGTCGCCAATGAGTCGAAGATGTACATTGTGGTTCGAAAATAATCGATTGCAAGTCAATTGCACCAAAAATTCATAAAACTACCAAATGGTTTAGATCACGCTAAAATCACGTCTGATTGAAATTAACTGCGAAATTTAATCCGATTTCAGAAGTTGAGAATTCTACTGTGTCACAATTAATTTTGGGAACATTGATGCATATTCTCAAGAACTTTTGATGAATTTAAAATTTTGGTGGGAAATTCAAATTGCAGTAAGCAAAGTGAAATTGGGAAATGCCGTAATGTAAGGGGATTTTGGTCTTTAATGTGGAACCTTTGGAGATGGGAATTATAAGGATTTGAATAAGGTTTTATCCTTGTTAACTAAAGTTAGGAATTGGTAAAATGAAAAAGGGAAAAGCTAATGAAAAGGATGCAAAATTCGGATGTAGGCACACCACAAGGAATTCCATCACCATTTGAATTTCGTTTGAGGAGGATAAGTTTGCTTTGGAAGGGTGGGCCATATGAAAGTGAAGTGGCTTAAATTCCATGGAATAAGGACCCATGGCTTGTGGAAATTGGGGAGGGGGACCCTCCATGGTCCTTTTTCTCCTTCTCCTCTCCCCATCCGCGCAATTCCTTCCCCCCTTGTGCCGTGCGACCACCCCTCTTTCTTCCTTTCTCTTTCTTTCCTTTTCCTTTCCTTTTCCCCTGCCGTAAAGTCCCTTGTCTTCTTCTCCCTTAAGTTGTTCGACCTCCCCTGTTTCTCCTTGCTCTGTTTTTACGCTGCAGGGTTTTGGACCAATAGAAGCACTGGCCAAGCTGCCCCCATGTTTCATTTCTCATTTGTGTGGCCATTAATCACCTCTCAATTGTCCTCACCAGCGGCTCGTTAGTCCACGAGAACCAGCGAGATTTCTGCATCCCTTCGTCGAAAGCTCAACGCCCCTACATTAAGGGTGTGCAAAATACCCGAGAACCACCGGACCGCCCGGAACCGGATTGGAACAGACTGGAACCGGCGGTTCTTGAGGGAACCGATCCGGTTCCCGGCCCGTGGGCGGATCCGCCGCCCGCCCGCCCACCCGGACCGAACGGAACCTTTTTAATATTTAAAAAAATTACTAAAAAAAAACCCTACGTCTCGCGTCTCATCTCTTCGTCTTTGGTCTCTTCATCTTCGGTTTCTCTCTCTCTCTCTCTCTCTCTCTCTCTCTCTCTCTCTCTCTATCTCTTCCTCAGTCTCTTCGTCTTTCATTCCTCCCCGAGCGCCGACGCGCGCCTTGGCCAAGCCTCGCTCCGCCGCTGTCCGCCCCATTCCGTCAATGGCCACCCGCCACGCCCGCTTGCTCCTCCGCCTCTCGCTGTCCGCCCCCTCACCGTTGTCCCCCTCACTTAGTTTCTTCATCTTCGATTCCTCCCCGAGCGTCAACGCTCCCGCCGTTGCTCCTCCGCCACCGCTATCCGCCCCCTCGCGCCGGTTGCCACCCGCCACAGCGGTTGCTCCTCCGCCTCTGCTGTCCATCTCGACCGAGCCCCCTTTTTCGCCACTCAACAAGGTACGATCATCGGCTTCCAGCTTGCCTCTCGATTCATCGTCCGCTTGTGAACTTGTACTTCGGTTCGATTACCCAATAGGTCGAACGTAGTGAAGTTCGAGTCTTTGTTTTGGGAATCGATGTTGTTCATCTTGGTGCTTTGTCTTCGACGATGCTCATGCTTGAATTTGCAGAATCCTGGGTTGCTTTTCCCTTTTGCTGTGTTTTTTTTTTTTTTTTTTTTTTTTTGTATGTCTAATCGTCGGTAAATTCTATGCTCAGGGTTGTGGGAAATATTTTTGGCTGTTGGCAGAGAAATGGGAAGTCACCATTTCACCTCAGAAGGCTATTAGCTACATTCAACTCTTTTCTGGAAGATGCTTTTCTTTTCATTGCTGATGGCCCTTTTCGAATTTGGATTCACTTGAGTTGTTGTTATAAGTAGTTTTTTGTGCCTGAAAACCAAAATTATTTATCGTCAAGATCAGTTCCATGGATCCACCCAGGAATCGGACCGGACCGGCGGTCCGGTTTCCAGGTGGATCCATGCAATAAATGGGTGGATCCCAGTTCCAATTTTTCGGAACCAGTCCTTAGTGGGCGGTTCCCAGTTTTAGGTTGGGAACTACCTGCCCGGACCATGCACACCCCTACCCTACATACGGGTGTTGTAGCATTTCCACCGCCCACCCCTCTTTAGTCTCAGCTCACCACCTTCACCAGAAACAGCCATCCCTTCGCCTTTGCTGCTACCTAGTCACGGGAACCCCTGCTGCGTTGATGCAACCTGCTAGTCGACCAAACCGCTCCACGGTATAGATGCCTCGCCTCCAAGGAGCTCATGCCGTCGTTGCTTAGCCTAGTCTGGCCGAGAAAACTACCCTTCAGTAGTAGGCCGAGGGCTTTGCTTGTCACGCCCCGATCCTTGAACGCATGCCCATCCCTCACTTGGTTGATTAATAGCAACGTCCCAGGACGCATCGCCGACCCATTTAATTTAATACGCATGCAGAAGCATAAGATAATCCCCAGACAATAAAACATTAGGATAGAAAAGTAAGGCCATCTTTTCACATATGAAAATCACAATCACACTTTTATACAGGCACACCTCATAGTATATCTTACTATACTATTCATAGAGGTCTAGTCTCACACCTATCGACATATACACAAGATTCACAAAAAGGATGGGATCTCAATCCTCATCCGGGTTGTACTCAGGATCATCATCCCGATCCTCCTCGATTTCCTCTTCTTCACTAAGCTTATTTTCTTCCAGCTCCTCGTCTCCTTCCGGTTCCTCCTCTTCAAGCTCTTCTTTTTCAAGCACTCCCACCTCGGCCATTTAGGCTGCACATGACAAAATTTCTGAAATAAAAATTGATTTCCGGCCGAAATCAATTTCTCAATTTCTATTCCCCGGACAAGTTTCTGAGCAAAGAAACCCGTTTGATAACGACTCAAAATTTCTATTTCTGAAACAGAAATCCGTTTGATAATAGAAAAAAAATTCTATTTCTATGAATCATGCTATCCCCATCCTTTTACCTCACTCTTCTTGGTGCTTGTGATGGTAATTTAATTTGATAAAAGTTGGTAAATCACTTTAATTTAGATTGGTAATTCGATAGAGTAGTTAGGAACTTTGAAACATTAGCAATTTATGTAAATAAAAGCTAGTAATTAGTATAGAAAATGCTAATATGCAAACTATAAAAGATTTGGTATTTTCAAATGCTAATGTGCAAATAGTGAATGTATTTATTCTCCTCATTCAAGATTCGGGTTCAAGTCACTACGCTTTTTTGGGCGACTCGTGAACATCATTTTCAGATATAATTGCAATCGGGGAACTATTGTTACTATACTTTTTCTTTTTCATCAGCTCATGGCCATGGTGGTTCGAGACAGAATAGTATCGGATTTTCAGATATAATTGCAACATAAGCGTTTCGGTAAACTATCGGAACTATTCAGCTGCAGAATGTTCAGCTACGTTTCACAAAACTTGGGCACAACCGAAGTTGAACATCTTTCTCATAAACCGCAAAGACTTTTACGACTTTAAGTGGAATTGGATTAAATGAATCATGAAACCACATTCGTTACCTTCTAACCATCAGTTTCCAGTGGTCCTTTGATAAGCACATGATACAAGCGAAGGTGCCAACAAACTTCCTAGGTCTGCCGCTATTAATAAAAATGTATATAACTGGCCAAAAAGAAACAAAAATTAACAAAAAAAGGACAATATTTTTACATTCCGAGAACATGTCAAGGGATGCCAGCACCCTCCCTGGCCTTCATAAAAACCTCCTTTGCAGTGGTGCCGATGATCTTGTTAGCATGTTTCAACTCTACGCAGGAATAATTTCCATCTGCATCCTAAGTCGGTTATTCTCTTATCAGACACAGTAAGAAGCAGAGAGCATAAATGGTATGGAAAGGGTTTGCCTCTTCCAAACATCAAAAGAATTCCAACCGATCCAATATTATGTGGGAGATGCTTATGCATTGAACTATATAGATTGGTGCCCCTTATTAAGAATAAGACACAGAAATCCACAGGCTAAGATGATTCTTTCCAGCCAATCAGGTAGAAATATTGCATCTTTAAGCTCAATTATATCTGCTGGATAATCAACGGCTGATTGGGGTTGTTTCCTAGGAAAATGAGGCGTGAGGGAAAAAGATGTGCACCACTAAGGATGAGGAAAATAAGAGCAGAAGGATTAGCCCAGATGTAATTACAGTAACTCTATTAAAAACCAGAATATTTAGGGGAGAGATATTACCTGAACCATGAGGCCTAATTTTTCTAATTTCTTAACAGCATCATCCACATTGAAGTTGCAATTCACATTGAAGTCTTTTTTTATAATTCTTCGCAGTGCAGATAATATCCTACAACACAAAATAAGTGTTCAGGCTTTAAGTATTAAGATTCCCTCGTCTCACATTGCAAAATCTTCAGACACAGCTTACAGAATGATGTTGGAGCGATAAGAAGACACACCTTGATCAAAATAGAAGTTCTAGCTCACATGCATGAGAGAGGGAAAAAGTACCAACTCACAAGTACAATCTCCATATCTGCCATTGGAATGTTCTTGAAATGCTTCAGATATATTCCCTATCCATATCCGCTTCGTCGCTTGCTTGCCTGTAAATTCACATTCTTGTTTTATGTTTGTAGACAACCAGGAAACTTCCAAATGCCTCAGTCTAGCAAAGGATAGTCTCTCCTTCAATATACGAGATAATATTATTTCACAGCATGCTGTGATGAGTACATAATCTACTCAATCTTTAGAGACAAAACATGCACATTTTGTCTACAATAACACCTGAGTCCAAAAACATTATATATACCAGTAAAGACCAATTATCCTCTCAAAGGTAGGTTCTTGGATAGTGTTCTTGCTAAGCAGATTAGAAATACTGGTGGCATGCAAGTGAAGAATAACATCAGCTACAAAAGGTTGGGGCATCGTGCTTGCAAAGCCAGGAAGAAAGACAGCAACTAAAAGGTATTTATCTCCTTAGTCTAAGCCTCCATTGAACTATAAATGGATAGGGCCACCAAGTTGTTAAGAAAGTAGCTCCAAGCACTTGATACATTCGATGTCGACAAAATAAAACCGCCTACCAATGAACTACTAATGTTACTGGAACTAGTAGTGACCTACCTTGTGGGTTTTAACCATAAGATAATTCAAGCTAAATAAGATATTAAAGCTACCTATTACGTCCACTGATCAGACAATCCCCTCCCTCCCTCCCTCTCCCAATGAGATGATTTTAAGCTACTTATCATGTTCACCAATGAGACAATCTCACTTCTCAGAAAATGTGAACTCTCTCTCTCTCTCTCATAATTTGAGATCAACTAAAAAAGCACAAGGAATTCAACAAACTGTCAAGTTTGAGTCTGGTAATCGATGTCACATTATTTAAAGTTAATGCATGCTTAGTGTGGCTCATTTATGCATTCACAGTTTCTTAAGGTGAACAAAAATTATGAAAACAAGAATCAGAAGCTACATTCTAAAGATAGATTCAAACTAGACTACAAATACAAAGGAGAGAAGATGTTCAATCGCCGCAATGATACGGAACAATTCGATATTCACAATTTTCCAGCGAGCAACAATGTCAAAGACAAAGAAAGTCTGAATTTCTCTAATTCTTTTATTACAATTGACAATGTAAACAAATTCAATGCAACCAATAGAATTGCCCTAATCTTTGTCTAATGGAAGCTTTCTTCCTCCTAATGGGGAAAAGAGTGGACGCGGACCAAAGCCGAAACATGAAAAGAGAGGCGAGAAGGGAAGGATTGATCGAACCTCGTGAGGAATCGCGAGGGGAAGTTCCAGAGAAGGCCACGAACGAACGCCGACGCGAGCGGATTGAATAATGACGGAGATGGGCGACATCGACTGGAGTTGCGGAATCGAGAGCGGAAGGGGATGCGGACGAAGATGGGCGACGGCGACTGGAGTTGGGCGACGGCGACTGGAGATGGGCGTGGCAACTGGAGATGGGCGACGGCAATTGGAGATGGGCGACAGCGATGGCGGCTGGAGTTGGGCGACGGCGACTGGAGATGGGCGCGACAACTGGAGATGGGCGACGGCGATTAGAGATGGGCGACGGCAACAGCAACTGGAGTTGGGTGACGACGACTGGAGATGAGCGACGGTGACTAGGGACGCGGACGGAGGAGGTGGATTCGACGGGACGACCAGAGCAAATTGGCTGGTCTGAGGACGGCGACGGTGAGATGAGCGACGATGGTGTCGGAGTCGATGGGAAGGATGAACAGCTTCGAAGTCACTAGGGTTTTTGGTTGAGGTGAGGAGAAGGAATGGGAAAGCAAGGGTCGTGAGGAGAGAAGGAGTCAACGTCTCTGTTGAAGGAAGAAGGATGGATAAAAGAAAGAAACAATTTCTATTTCTATTTCAGAAATAGAGAAGCTAGAATTTTTAGCTTCGATTTCTCCTCCAAAACGATTTCGAAATAGAAATCTGTTTTTAAATAGAGAAATCAATTTGCGTTATCAAACGGATTGTTTCCAAACCTGTTCCGAGGAACAAAGGGCGCGCATGACAAAATTTCTGTTTCTCGATTTCTTCGTTTCTCTGTTCCCGAACAGGTTTGGAACAAAATCCGTTTGATAACGCAATTTGATTTCTCTATTTCAGAAACAGATTTCTATTACGTAAATAGAGAAATTGAAGAAATCAGAAGCTGAAATTTTTAACTTCTCAGTTTCTGAAATAGAAATCAGAAATTGAAATCAAACCATATAAAAGAACTTGTGCTTTCTTGCTAACTTAATTCACTCATAACCACAACTTCACAAATTATTGCTAATTTTATTTTTCTTATTTTGCTTGTGTTTTTGTTTTTTTTTTTGCATTTTTTTCAATTTTTTTAATAACTTCTTCTTTAGGATGAAAGGCAATCGAATGGGTCCCCAATTTTCAAAAACAACCAAAGTTCTTAAACGCTTACTTAAAAACAATGGGGCTTTTTCCTCCTAGAAAAGGCACGCGCATAGCTAATTGAAGAAAAAGTTCTTACGTAATAGATGAATAAAAAACGTACCTAGAAATTTAACCTTATTTTTTACGGATTCAAAATTCTTGCAAAATCAAAATAATTAGATTGTTACACAATCTTGAATTTTAATTCGAAGGCAAGAGATTCAAGAGAATCTCTCTTTGCTATGCAAGGGCCATTAAAGGTTCATTGAACAACAATAAAGAAATTAGGGATGAGCAACTGGACGATTCAATTCGAGAATCAAAATAAACCGACCTTCCCCGATTGGTTCCTAACTATAAACGTTACTTTAAGGTAGAATTCTTATATATTCCTTTACATCATTAATTTTATTTTGTTGATAATCTTGTATAATACTAGTTTTTTATAAAATGACAAGGCTGTATAGACGCCACCGATGGCACCCATATTCATGCTTCCGCAGTATTTATCCGAACCTACGCAGGATGAGCTTGCAAACAATACATTGACCGAGGAGGGAAACCAAATAAATACGTTTAGAAAAATAATTGCCAATAAAATGGCAAGGGATAATAATATGCCGGAAATTCCATGAAATTGTATTTTCAACTTTTGTAATGTATTAGTATTATTTCGACTATTATTTTGTATTTGAGGATTTCCTATGTTGTTTTAATATTATTTCGACTATTATTTTGTATTTGAGGATTTTCTATGTTGTTATCTAATCAATTTCTATTCCTAGAAATGGAAATTTTGTTCTGTTATCAAACGGATTTCTGTTTCAGAAATAGAAATTTTGAGTCGTTATCAAACGGGTTTCTTTACTCAGAAATTTGTCCGAGGAATAGAAATTAAGAAATTGATTTCTGGCCAGAAATCAATTTCTGTTTCAGAAATTTTATCATGCGCAGCCAAAGAAATTGAGAAATTGAGAAACAGAAATTTTACCATGCGCAGCCTTAGGGACCTGAAATGGTTATACAATAACCATTGAGACCATGTTTCAGCAAGTTCTACCCCCTAAGACTCGATTAGTAAACCAATACGCTAATCGAGTTGCCTATGCACGCACGGGTTAGAGGACTTACCTTGGCCTCAGATTCCACCTGCATATTAGCACAGTTCAATAGGCACCCAAGCAATTACATATTAATATCTCGATCAATCGACTTGGTCGATTACATGTTAATCGAACCATTTCAAGGTCATTTCCATTCCATCAATCAATTCACAACATCATATCAAAGCAATGATCAATCGACCTAGTCGATTACATGTCAGTCAGACCATTTCTTGGTCATTACCAACCATACTATACAATTTCCAGTATAATATACCTAGTCACCTTACTACGCGTATCTTCTAAAGCGCCATTTTCGCCAAGGTGATGTACAATAAACACTTTATGTGCATGCTCTCGGGCATCGTTTTTGCCGGGGTGATATACTTAATCACAGAGCCAATATAAACAATTTATGTACATGCTCTTGGGTGTCGTTTTCACCGAGGTGATATATTTAATCACAGAGCTAATATAAACAATTTATGTGCATGCTCTCGGGCGTCGTTTTCGCTGGAGTGATATATTTAATCACAGAGCCACGTATATCCATAAGTCACGTGCATTCTCTTTCAAGCGTCGTTTTCGCCATGGTGATGTACTTTAATCACCGAGCCACGTATGTCCATGAGTCACGTGCATTCTTGTTCAAGCGCCATTTTCGCCAAGGTGATGTACTTTAATCACCGAGCCACATACTATATAGTTCTTTCCCAACTTTATAATACCCGATAACATCGTACCCGATTGATCTTAGCCAAGAGTATATTCAATTCACTCTCACAATTTTCTCCACTTTATAGCCCATCAAAATATTACTGGCGCTATATAATCATACTCGGCCATCTACCAATCAATTATTCAATTTCAATCAATTTAGGAAAGATTCCTAAAATTCCACAATCAATTCAATTCAACACAACGTAAAGCTCAAATAAACAAATGGACTGCACCACGATAATCATCATAAAATTCCGGTCGTCGGCTATCCTGCCTAATTTCCGGAAAATAAATAAATAAATAAATTTTTCGAAAATTAATAAATAAATACTAAAAATCCAATTTAGACCCGTAATGCCTAATTGGAAGCCAGAACAAATCGGGAAAAATCTCGAGATGCATTCAATAAATAGAAGTACGTCTCTACATGCTAATTACAAGAACCAAAAACCTAACATGCATCATTAAGTCACTAATTAAATTATTCTAAACTAATCTAACCACCTAATCATGCTTAATTAATACTAGTCAATCCTTAAGCATAATTAGCAAACTAAGTAAGGATTAGTGAGCTACACTCACTTGTTTAACAATCCGTTCGGATTGAAACGTTGGGAACATTGCAAGGGACGTTTTTCACCAAAGCGGGCCTAGGAATTGAGGCCCACAAGCACCTCAAAATGAGCTCGGAAGGTGCTGAAAAACCCACTAAAAAGCTTACTGGCTGCTGCTAGAAATGAAGAGAAAATGACTCGGTTTAGAACGCTAAGGCTCGTGAAAGAAAGAATAGGCCAAATTGGGCCTAGAGGCGGACTCATGGGGGTTAAATGAGCTCGAGATAGCCCCGGGTGAGTTGCATAGAACTGAGACAGCAGCTAGGAGGCATGGGGGAGGCAGCCAAGAGGCGGTGTGCGCAGGCGGAGCACGCACGGGCGGCGAAGCGTGTCACGCCCCGATCCTTGGGCACGCGCCCATCCCTCACCTTGGTCGATTAAAAATTTGCGATATCCCAGGACGTATCGCCGACCCTTTCATTCTCATATGCACATGCGGAAACAATTAAAAATTCCCAAACAATAAAACATTGGGTAGAATAGTAGGACTAAATTTCAAACCCTAAAAAAAACATTCACTCTTATATATATTGCAAACCAGTGCACATATATATACAAGGTGAACTATTAAGTTCAATTCAATTTAAACTAGTTTTAATACAAGGTCTACGAGCAGAAGTTGGGTTCTACAAGCTACGGGTCCCTGTCCTCCTCTTCATCATTCTCCACACTCCAAGTGGAGCCTTCAGCAGACTGCATCGGACTTTCGAGATCTTCAAAATCCAAGTCTACTGCATCTAGGGACCTGAAATGGTTATTTAATAACCAATGAGATAACGTCTCAGCAAGTTTTACCCCCTAAAACCCGATTAGTAAACCAATACATCTTAGGGCTGCCTATGCACAGCACGAGTCAGAGGACTTACCTTGGCCTCATATACCACCTGCATATTAGCACAGATGAAATAGGCACCCAAGTAATCACATCACAAATCGAAGCATCGATCAAATAGACCTAGTCGATTACATATCAACAATACCACTTCCGGTCATTTCAACTATTCCAACTCAATTCCCAATTATGAATCACAGTCCTTAGGACACAACTTATTTATAGGTGGTAATCATGGCCCCACCGAGCAATTTTCTTAGTTTTAGTGACATCATGGCCCCACTTGGCAACTTCCAATATTTAGTGGCATCACGGCCCCACTCGGCAACTTTCAGTATTTAGTGACTTTACGGTCCCACTCGACACTTTCCATATTTAGTGGCTTTACGGTCCCACTCGACACTTTCCATATTTAATGGCTTTACGACCCCACTCGGCACGGCCATTTCCTATTTCGGTGGTAATGCTGAATCATAGCTCAGCGGGCACAACCTCTATTAGGTGGTAAATCACGGCCCTAGTGGGCACGGCCGATTCCAAATTCGGTCGTAATGCTGAAATACAGCTCAACGAGCACGGCCATACTTTGGCAGTTTAATTAACTTAACCCACAACATCCCACGACCATTCAATCGCGGCCAACGATATTGTACTTCATAATTAAATTCCTCAATTTCATAATATCTTGGCCTAATTTCTTGGTATCAAAGACACCTGATAAAATATAGTGTGTGGGTACACGATCGGCCTTAGGCAAAATAGAATAATTTCCTTTATATAAATCCCACAATTTTTTGTAGTCTACCAAAACATTTTTGGCATTGTCAACCGATGCCCGGTTAATTTTCAATTAATAACCAAAGATTATTCAATTTAGGAATAAATCCTAAAATCACTCATAATTCAATTTAGCACCAAATAAAGCTCAAATAAATAAACAGACTGCACCACAATCATCAACATAAAATCCCAGTCACCGGCCATCCCAGTTGAATTTCCGGAAAATAAATAAATAATTAATTAATTAATTAATTAGTAATAAATCCAATTTAGGACCATATTGCCTAATTGAAGGCGAGACGAGCCCGGAAAATTACCGAGACTCGTTCAATAACTAATAGAGCATGTCTACTTATTAAGTACACTAACCATTCTCCTAACATGCATAGGTAAATCCCTAATTTAATTATTCTAATCTAATCTATCCACCTAATTGCATTTAATTAAATCTAATCAACCCATAAGCATCGTTAGCATACTAATAAGGGATTAGTGAGCAAAACTCACTTGTGCAAAGCGAAGACCAGAACACCGCGACGGTGGCTGAAATCCAAACTTTCGGTGGCGTCGACGGACACTCTGGCCGGGCCCAAAGGCCTTGTAGGCCCACAGAAAAAGCTAGGCTTGGGCTTCGAAGTTTCGTTGGCTTTACGGGCTGAACAAGAAAGCCCGAAGATGGGTTGGCTTCTTGCGAGTTGGGCCACGACAATTTCATGTGGGCTGAAGAAAAAAAAATTCGTGGGCTGCTGCAGCTGAGGCCCACGGCTGGCCCTGACTTCAATTGGGCCAAGGACGCTAGACTTGCGTTGAAGAAACGGTTGGGCTCGTGGGTTGATTACTGGCTAAACAAAGAGACGGCAAAGGAGCAGCCGGCGTCTTCGGCTTCGCTGCTAGGGTCAACCGGGCTTTGTTGGCTAACCGTTGAAGACGCATGGACGAGGAGCTGCAACGTGCGAGGGATGCAGATGTTGAGAAGAACAAAGCAGTGAAGTCCACGAGTTGGCTGGGGACATTCGAACGTGGAGATGGGGCGGTGTGTGCTGGCATGGCGTATGTGGTCAATTGACCAGTTGATGCTGCCTTCGGTGAGTGAGTCGAGGACACGAAGCGGTGGACAAGCAGTGGCGAGTTGGCACGAAAGAGGGGCAGAGGACTTCGGTTGACTTGCTTCGTGGAAGTGGGTTGACTCACTCAGTGGACGCATGGGTTTTAATCGAAGGAAATGAAGACTTGGTAATGGATCAGGGACGCTGTGGGGTCTTTGTGGCAGCGCGGCCAGGGGATGAAGCGTTCGGTGGACAAGATGGCAAATGGAGGGAGAGATGCGAGAGAAAATGAAAGCGAAAATAGGACAGAAGGGAATCGGGCAGCCGAGAAGTGAAAGAAAGGAAATGTAGGTGCATTGAAGGGGGAAGGAGGCCCGGTGAAGTTGGCGTGCACGGGAAGCCTAGGAGAGACAGATGGCCAAAATTCAGGAACTTATCTCTTCCATTAACTCCATGTCTCCTAATACTTTCTTGAATTAGATTTTCCATTATTAATCCAAATTGAAGTCCTAATATTTAGCCCCAAGCCAATTCTAAAATTTACTCAATTTGCACTCCAATTTCCTCTCCGATTTTCCAAATCGGGGTTCGATCTTTGCTGAAGAAAAATCTCGAATAATTTTTTGTAAATTCCCGACACTCACAGGCTTGACATGGAAGTACAAATTTCCCTTAATTTGGCTCATCCGAATTTCAGTCCAATTTTCCGCAACGTCCGAACGATTTTCAGTAAAAATCCTGAAATCTCTAAAAAAAATCTTCGGAGGATGAGTCGACGTTCCAAGAATAGCTCGTGACACCACAGAACTTTCAATTTCTGAAATCAAGCTCGAATTCACGGTTAATTTTCATGTTAGAACTGAACTTTTCCCATCCTCATGTGCTGCAAAAGAATTTTTGCAGTTCATGAATGCAAGGCCCTATATGTAGTTTGCAAAAGCTTGGGACTAGTCCATACAAACTACTCACATCTGATATTCACTTTTCGAGGAAATAATAAGACCGGCAAGCTTCCTGACAAGTTGATTCATAATTAAAGTATGCATCCCAATGTTAGTACTCCAACTCATAACATTGAGCACGAAAGTTTTACACTAAAAAATATGATATTATCTGCTTTGCTGCAGAGAATAACAATCTCAGATGTCGAGGGTCCGCGATGATCCCTGTAAGTTGAAACATCAAAAAGGAAGGTGGTCTCCTTCCTCCCCAATTCTTTTCTTCTCGATAAGTGCCTCCCCAACTCTGCAACTAACTAATGAGGTCCGACCCCTGTTTGAACCGGGTTACATCCTTTTTTCCTTGCAAAAAAGAGAAGAAGAAGACATAATTCTCTCTTTTTATCATATTTATCCTCTCCTACTAAGGCGTGCATATTTTTATATAAAAACATCTCTTCAATTACTTTCGGTCTCCTTTATTGACTACAAAACACCCACTTCCCAACCCTCTCTCTGTTCAATCTCCTTTATTGACTAGACAAAACTAGATAAAACTATTATCTCTCTCTATGCGGGCGCTAGGTAATTTTCATGACAGCGATTCCATCTCCCTTTCTATGAGGGAGTTTCCAAGAGGCTTCGATGTTAACACAGCAATGGTTGGACCATGGGTGTCACGCCCCGATCCTCCGAGCGCGTGCTCATCTCTCAACGGTTGATTAACTAACGACGTCCCAGGACGCGTCGCCGACCCATTCATTTTAATATGTATGCGGAAGCGATAATTAATCCCCAAACAACAACAGGATATGATAGAAAAACAGGGTCAGAATTTTTCGAAAACCACAACACACTTATATACATATCAAACTAAGTCATTTACAATCTTAGCTGATATATACAAGGTCTGCAAAAAGGGGAGGGCTATGGATCCTCTAAGCATTTTCCATCTCTCTCGCATATACACCATTAATGCTTACTAGCTATTCCGATGATAATATAGTTGTGGTCTGTCATTGCAGAATGTGGGAGTCGTTACATCATGTAGTCTTCAGTTTACCTTTGAGCGGCAACAGCTAGATCTTTGCTGTGGCAAATGCGTTAACTTGCAATCAAGGACTATGTTGTCTCCCTGGTGGATTTAACATTCAAGCTGCCGAGGGCAAGGAAAGAAAAGAATGCCGAAATGCTGATTTTTTTTTCTGTAGGCTTTAGTTCAGGATTACTAAATTTTGGCAGACTGTAGATTTTAGAATCAAACTTTTCCCATCTTCATGTGCTGTAGAATTTACAGTTCATGTATGCAAAGCTAGATAGATAGTATGCAGATGCTCGAGACAATTCTGTACAAACTACACTCATATGATGTTCATATTTGTGGAAATAATTAGACCAGCTAGCTTCCTGACAAGTTGGGAAAGAAAAAAATAAAGAAATATGTACTGATTACATAATGATTCTATGTCCTATTTTACCAAGCTAATTACTGATTAACTGAATCAATTATTGATACTCAGAATCGGTATTTCCATATTTCCAACGAGGGGTGAAGATAGGAACATCATTCGAATATTTTTATGGAAAGATGAGTACCATGGGTCCTGGGATAGGGACATCGTTAATATATCATGTGTTTTAATTGAAAGATTTTGGAGCTATTGTAGACAACTAATTGACAGACAACACCATATTTAATTGAAGATTCTTTTTTACCAATAGCTACATAAACACATATTACGTTTTGACCTTATTGATTGAGAATAGTATCCGTGACTGCTATTTTACTCGTCTGTCTGTCCCCAACAATTAATTCTCGCTGACCACGTCCTATAGGGATCATCTAATCAATAGCAATAAGTCCAGTTTGAAGAACAATTAAATATGGTGTTGTCTGTCAATTAGTTGTCTACAATATCTCCAAAATCTTTCAATTAAATATTTTATTGACAGAATATGATATCGACTTAAATCCTCATTTACAACAGGTCCAAAATCTTTCCATGAAAATATATTATATATTAACGATGTCCCTCCTTCACCCCTCACGGCGCCATCAATTTTACCTTCATTGTCTCTATCCTGGTCAACTTCATCGAAGTGAAATACTAGGGGAAGTTGATTTCACCCTTTGAAACCCACCCCGTCACCATCGGCATTGCCATCTGCAGTCTGCTCTTGCGTTTCTTGTTGCTGCGTCTTGCTAATCGGGCACCACCGTCTAGCGGCCACACTCCTCCTTATGAGGGAGCAACATCGCACCTCCTCATCAACTTCACTAGTTCAATATCGGTGGCTTCGCTCGCATGGTTGCTGCTCCACGACTCCTCCCACTCTATCCCCTGGTTGTTTGTGCTACTCCTATTGCTTTCCATGGGTATGTTGTGCGGACTCTTTCAAAAACTTTGACTTTGGTTTTACAACAAAATCTTTGCCATGATATTCCGTGTGGCGCCATCTCGTCTATGGCATGGTGGAAGAGCGCAGCCACATCCACCGCACCTGGTTGTGGATCTGCGTTTATTGCTGTAAGTCTGAGTGCCCTAATTGTTCGACTGACTGTTCCTTGCTTGGATAAATAATCTAACCGAAATTTTCGAATGAGGCTGCGCAACAGATTCACGGAAAGCCACAGGAGCAGCACGAACCAGGGGACGAGTGGAAGCAGTCATAGAGCAACGATCATGTGAGCGAGGCCACTGATATTGAACCAGTATGTTGACGAGGAGGTGCGACGACGCTCCATCACAAGGAGGAGCGTGGCTGCTAGATGGTGGTGTCTGACCAGCAAGACGTAGCACTAAGAAATGCAGAAGCAAGCTGCACGTGGCGATGCCAGTGGCAACGGGATGGGCTTCAAATGGCGAAATCAACTTCCCCTGGAATTTAATTTGGATGAAATTGACGAGGATAGATATGATGGTTGTAAAATCCATCGCGCGGGGTGGGAGTTCTTTGGTGCAGAGAGAGGTCCTGGAACTCAACGAAAAAGAACTCCCTTTGGAAAAAGAATTTATAAAAAAAAAAAAGAGTTTTTGTCTTTTTCCTGAAAGGAGTTATCTTTCGTTGAGTTCCATGGCGTGGCCAACCAAAAAAGGACATCAACCCACTAGCCACTAGCGAGAGAAACAACATGAAGAAAACCCAGAAATGCATTATCTGCACACACAGAGAGGTCTGCTCACGAGAGAAACGACAAGAAGAAAACCCAGAAATGCATTATCTGCAGAGAGAGAGGTCAGCTCTTTTTCTTCTATGGTAAGCAACAGATCTCCAGCTTGCTGTGCGTAATTCACACGGGTTTCTATTTATGCTCTGCCTCTGCTTTTAATTCACACGGGTTTCTATTTCTGCTCTGCCTCTGCTTCCTCGACCTTGATCCGATTGCTTTGATGTTCACAACAAAGCAATAATGGTGTAGAGCAACATTCTACAAGCCACTCCCAAATTCCTATGGCTCAGTCTTTGGTCATGGCCAGCACCGACTATCATTCCTCCCTGTGCGGAGCAACCGACAAGCTAGTGGATATGAGTTCACATGCTTCCCTAGGGGTGGAGTTGAAAAAATTGTCTTCATCCGTGATGGACTCTGCAGAAGGAAACCTCCCAGGTCATCCCCTAGTTTCTGATTTGGAGATCTTTGATGGGATTCTGGGGGATCAGGTTTTGTAAACTCCAAAGACAACCTTTCTCCTGAACGTGGTGGTACTACAATGAACTTGCTTCAATTATCATCATAACTTCAACGTGTGGAGGATCAAAGGCAATCCATCCATTTGATGTCCTTTTTTGGGTTGGCCACGCCATGGAACTCAACGAAAGATAACTCTTTTCGGGAAAAAGACAAAAACTCATTTTTTAATAAATTCTTTTTCCGAAGGGAGTTCTTTTTCGTTGAGTTCCAGGACCTCTCTCTGCACCGAAGAACTCCCACCCCATGCGATGGACTTTACAACCATCATATCTGTCCTCGTCAATTTTATCCAAATGAAATTCCAGGGGAAGTTGATTTCGCCGTTTGAAGCCCATCCCGTCGCCATTGGCATCGCCATGTGCAGCTTGCTTCTGCATTTCTTAGTGCTGCGTCTTGCTGGTCAGACACCACCATCTAGCAGCCGCGCTCCTCGCTCCTCCTTGTGATGGAGCGTTGTCGCACCTCCTCGTCAACATCACTGGTTCAATATTAGTGGCCTCGCTCACACGGCCGTTGCTCTATGACTGCTTCCACTCCATCCCCTGGTTCGTGCTGCTCCTGTGGCTTTCCGTAAATCTGTTGCACAGCCTCATTCGAAAACTTCATTGTAGAATCAGAGAGGTTATATCATATAGTCTTCATTTGACCTCTGAGAGGTGACAACTAGATCATTGTTGTGGCAAATACCTACAGATTCCTGTAGGAGGAACAAATCATATTGATTTTAATTTTCAGCAGGTTTCTTCATCATTTGATATGAACTTGGAAGTTGATCTTCTTCTCGGGTTTATAAAAGCCTGAATGCTTGTCGTGGAAAAAGATTCCCAGGAGAGTTATCATGATACCAAGTCAAATAATGAAGCTATGTGCAAGATCTACAGAAGAACTTAAAGACTGCAAGAGTGTCAAATGCTTCTGCTAATTCACTAGCAGATGCTTAAAACTTGTAACCTTTAACTGGAGTGCAAATGTTACTGAAGAGACCGAAAGTACTCTTGACAATCATTACAACAAGGACGATGGGGAGATGTTTCGTTGTTTGATTCAAGGTTACCAAAGATCCTAGTAGACCAAAAGATTTGGAAGTTTTTTCTTTACTGAAAAGAGAAAAAGAGGCACGTTAATGAAAAATGGCGTTTTTGCTTGCATTTTCATATATTAACTCTTTATTATCACATCGGCACGTGTCAAATGTCGTCATATGTCGTTTCTAGTTGCCAAAATAAAGTTATGAGCTAGGATAAATAGATGCCTTGGAGATGCGAGAACAGCCGCAATATAGAAGCTTTGTTCTTTCGTCACAGAGTTATCCATATCAAATGAAAAATGTCAGTTTTTTCATCTCTGTCCCATACGCATGGATATCGCTTACTAGCTATTCTGATGATAATTTTGTTTGAGTTTGATATTGCAAAATGACAAGAGCGGTTGCATTGTGTAGTCAGCACTTTTCCTCTCAGAGGTGAAAACTAGATCTTTGTTGCTGTGAATGCGTCAACTGCTTCAGCAAATAATATTTATAAAGGCGGTGACTTCTTTTGTGACGGATCCTGTACGTATCTGGAAGCTCTTGGATCTGAGTAATGCAATCTAAGATTGCTGTCTCACTGGCTTATTGGTTTTCGTCAGGAGCAAGAATTGTAGCTTCCGTCAGAGATTCAAGTTGCCAGGGCCAAGGTGAGATAAGAAGGCTGAAATATAGACTTCGTTTTTGGGAAGCTTTAGTTTAATATAACTGACTTTTGGTAGACTGCACATGTTAGAACTGAACTTTTCCCATCCTCATGTGCTGCAAAAGAATTTGTGCAGTTCATGAATGCAAGGCCCTATATGTAGTTTGCAAAAGCTTGGGACTAGTCCATACAAACTACTCACATCTGATATTCACTTTTCGAGGAAATAATAAGACCGGCAAGCTTCCTGACAAGTTGATTCATAATCAAAGTATGCATCCCAATGTTAGTACTCCAACTCATAACATTGAGCACAAAAGTTTTACACTAAAAAATATGATATTATCTGCTTTGCTGCAGAGAATAACAATCTCAGATGTCGAGGGTCCGCGGTGATCCCTGTAAGTTGAAACATCAAAAAGGAAGGTGGTCTCCTTCCTCCCCAATTCTTTTCTTCTCGATAAGTGCCTCCCCGACTGTGCAACTACATGCATTTTGGTTGCATCTTTTTGTGACCAGCATTGCACATCTTTTTTTTAGCATCCTCAGTTGTGTGCTCGTTCTGTCCTCTTTTTCCTGCAGAATTGCAATTGTTTCATCTAGTTCAGCCATAGCAGGGTCTTCAGGTACTTCCACTATTCCAGCAACCTGTATTTGGTACTAGCAAGTTTTCTGTTAATTATTACTTATTGTAGAGGAAGAGTATATATATAATGTTAAACAGCAAAAAGGCTTATTCACCACAGCAAATGGCACTGGCAGCATCTTGTATCCACTAGATGGATAAAGTCCGTCTAGTAAGAGAGCACTTCTGGGATGAAAATGCACCGTGGGTAAAACGCATTTGATATGAGTAATCAATGGCAAGGGCATTCATTGCAGTTGTAAGCACCCAGATTCAGGTCCCTTGTCTTCTTGCAAAGGTCACAATAGTACTGATTGGTATCATTTTATTGAGGCGTAAAGTGTGAGTTGATGGAAGTCAATGGGAATCTTTTACTGTAGTGGAAGGCAATCTCTGATGATTAAGATTGCAATGCACACAACTATAAAAGTCGACCCTGCAAAATTTACAACAGAGCATCGTGTGGAAGGGGTGATCGTGCAGTGCATTCATCACAAGCCTTGCACGGACCAGCCTACATGTGACAGTTCCAGCGGCAGAGGGTGATCGTGCAGTGCATAAAGAAGAGGCAACCAAGACAACCGTGGACCTTTGCACCGGACTCTGTTTTAGAGCTTTGTGTGGAAGACCAGTGGATGCTGACGGTCGAAATGGTAGAGAACCGAGTCCTTAGTGCCTCCAGATCTTGCGAACATAGAGTTAAAGCCATGCGTGCAGTCCATGTCGAGGCTGAATTTGCATTTTCTGCAGTCGGAAACCATGGTAAGCAACTAAGCATTACATTTAGCTCCTCCATTTGTTCGAAAGCGAGGGTCATCTCTGCGGGAGACTCGGTGCAGGTTTTGTCGAGAAAAGTAATGCATGGCATCCACAGACCTGCCCCGAGGTCTCTTGCTCGCAGGCTTTGCATTTGATTCTACTTTTCATCCTGAGATGATGGAATGTGAGCAGATGCTCTTGAGCATTTGTTGGATGGTCACAATCAACGCATTCGAATGACAAGATAAGGTTTTCATATATAAAAGCGAAATATTGATATATATATAAAAATATCACTAGACTAGTGAGATCACATATTTCATCGAGTCGTGACCAGGTTTGTTAGGAAAATAAATTGATATTGTATATACATACACGTTAGGGTTGGGTGAACCAAGACACCATCATAAAAATATATGGAGGAAAGTATCTTTCGAAGACAACAGGTAAGCGGTGAAGACAATGACTAGTTTAATGTAGTTTCTTTGTAATAGGACCAAGTCATCAGATGTTTTCCCTTACGCCCTTCTCGTTCCTCCCTTCTTTTACTCATTTCTCATCCCCCGTTTGCCGCTTGCCCGTGCCCTCCCCCATTTCTCTCTCCTCTCTAAAAGTTTCCACAAATATTCCTCCTCAATACCTTAGTCTTTTTCTGACCAAAAAAAAATACCTTAATTTCTCTGTGTCTCGAAAAGATGAAATTTATGTACGATGCAGTTTGGATGAAATAAGATTATGATGCATGGGCATTTTTCATTTATGGTGATGATCTTCATCTCACTAATTTGTATATTCCTTTTGCTATACTAATAAGGTCCGACCCTTGTTTGAACGGAGTAACATCCTTTTTTCCGGGCAAAAAAGAGAAGAAGAAGAAGACAGAATTCTCTCTTTTTATCATATTTATCCTCTCCTACTAAGGCGTGCGTATTTTTATATAAAAGCATCTCTTCAATAACTTTCGGTCTCCTTTATTGACTACAAACCACCCACCTCCCAACCCTCTCTCTGGTGGAGGTGATGGTGATCTTTTATTGTTGGTGGTAATTGTGGAAGGCAATCATGATTGACTTTAAGACTGCACTGCACAAGAACGTGAAAGTTGAAAGTGCAAAATTTACCAGACAATGCATAGGAAGTGCACATCAGTGGATCTACTATAAGAAAGAGCATATGCTCGTGGAGGTGATGTTTGAAAGTGGGCCTCTTAAAGGTGCATGGAATGTTGAAGTCAAAGCCACATTTTGCACAGAGAAAGACAGCGTCAATGCTCTTCACGACATGCATCAGTGAGCAGTCCTTCCTGATACGGGAATAAGTAAAGCATATTTCCACCAGAAACTTCATAGTGAAAAAAATTAGTACACACACCAAAAATTAGCTCCACATCTTCAACAAAACCCATCCTTAGCATTTCATCAGCCTCATCAAGGACACGGAAGGTTAAAGAGCTCAAGTCAATATTTTTCCTCTCAATGTGGTCCTGCCACAAGGTGTATCAACTGTGAACATGCGTTATTCCCAGCGGATGAAAGAAAACCAAATAAGCTTCCAATTCAATGAGTTACTTTCACACGGCCAGGTGCTCCACCATACAAACAACATGATGTTAAGCCCATTGCTCCACCATAATCTTCAAAATCAGAAAACACCTAAAATAATAGAGTAAACAATGTCAGACATCTATCTCTGTAAAGAGATGAGATTATTTCCATTAACTTGATTGCAATACCTGCTTGGCCAATTCCTTAGTAGGTAAAAGCACCAAAACACTTGGTGGCTTACCATATCCTGTCTTCCTTGAGGTCTTTGCAAGCCCATTCGTCAGAGATTCCAAAATGGGCAAGACAGAAGCCATAGTTTTGCCCTGGTACAATTCGCACAGTGAACAAGGTGATAATCAGTGCTAGAAAATTAAAACCCATCAACTACAGAAATGAGGAAGCAGTTCCAAAACTCATGTTCCTAGCAGCCAATCATCTTTCAAAAAATGAAATGCAGCTGCAGCCAAACAGTCTTCACGCACTTTTGATTTATTTAGCTATAGGTTTTTTGGTCGAATTATCAGCTGTAGGTTTGAATGCCTTCCGCAGTACAGTACCTTCAATGAATCTGTTTTCCCTCCCCTGTTGACTATGAAGAATTAATGACCCAAAAATCTGTTCAGGCCAATGTCCTAAAATTATCAAAATGAAAAATGCCCTTGCATACTGGGCCTTGCAATTCTTCTGCATGGTTGCCATAGATTTTCGGCAATCGAAGCAACAAAAACAAACCGACACAGACACAACATCAATGGGCAATGCACGACAAGATCTCCATGACCGAAGTTATGGAGAATTCGGACCACCATCACCATCAGAAAGCGGGAAGAACAGAGGTCTTAGTAGTAGCTATAAAACTGAATTAGCGGCATTACACCCTTTCGCATGAGGATTTTTACTCAATCCTTGATTTTTCTTAATTGGACCGCCATTACCAACACCTTCGTAGACTAAATTCACTACTCTTTCCTGCTTACTGCTTGGACCAGAAAAATTGCAAAGTTCAATAAATAATTTATTGCTCAATTGGGTGTACCACTGCCTTCCGTGGCCATTGAAGAATACTGATCTTCCCTACGCTACTACCATTAACCTCTCCCTCGAGAGAAATAAAAGCCAATCTCAGCCAATTCTCTGTTTCACTAAGACAGGATCATGAATTCGAGCCAGACCAGCAGAAGAATTGAGAAACAATGCAGAAAACATGGAAAGCTTCGAACTGCTTGTCAATTGTAACTGCAATGAAAATGAGAATGCGTATGTTAGTAAGCGAACTGAACTGCAACATCAAGTTTGATAGCAGCGGACAAAAAGAAAAGAGGAATTGGTTCCAGATTTACTTTTGCCTGCAGTAGCAATCTTGGCCTAAACATCCTCTCATATCAAACAGGGCAAGTTGTCAGTCTATATATACACAGAGTCAAGAGGTGACAACTTTGCCGAGAGAAGGACGAAGTTTGCTGTAAAATTGAAAACTCCATGCAAATGGGTGGTATAGTGAGTAAGACACACTCCAATTCCAGTAGGGACCAGATTCTTATTGATCAGCTAGAGCCTAGTGCAACTTAATACTCAATGCTAAAATAGAGTTCAAGGAAAACAACCTTGCCAAACAACATTCCATCTAAATAAGCACAAGAAGTGGGAAAAGAAATTAAATAATTTCTCCTCTCATGTATATATACAGTCGATTTCCAATAAAGCGAATATCAACAAAGCAAACTGAATACGAGAGAAACATAGGCGCTACCTACTCATCAAGCAAATGAAGGTTTCAAAAATTTCCTTGTACCTTGTCTTGGAATGCTCAAGTGATGCTGGGACAACCGAAAACATCATTTTGCTCCTTCAAATGGATGGATTGCCTTTGATCCTCCACACGTTGAAGTTATGATGATAATTGAAGCAAGTTCATTGTAGTACCACCACCTTCAGGAGAAAGGTTGTCTTTGGAGTTTACAAAACCTGATCCCCCCAGGATCCCATCAGAGATCTCCAAATCAGAAACTAGGGGATGACCAGGGAGGTTTCCTTCTGCAGTGTCCATCACCAATGAAGACAATTGTTTCAACTCCACCCCTACGGAAGCATGTGAACTCATATCCACTAGCTTGTCGGTTGCTCCGCACAGGGAGGAATAATAGTCGGTGCCGGCCATGACCAAAGACTGAGCCATGGGAATTCGGGAGTGGCTTGTAGAATGTTGCTCTATACCATAATTGCTTTGTTGTGAACATCAAAGCAATCGGATCGAGGTCGAGGAAGCAGAGGCAGAGCAGAAATTGTTGTTACTGATCAAAAAAACAAACGTGCAACACATAACTGCACACAAACGTGCTATTAACTTCCTAGAAAATAACAAAAAACACTAAATGCATAACTAAATGAACTTGGCTGTTTTTTAATAAAAAAAACAGAGTAAAACATAACAGAAAACAACAGCATTGAGACATTATAATCCAACAAACTCCTCCTTGGATCAATTGCTGCTGCATACTCCAATTTTCTTTCTTAATACTTCAAATCTTCCAGCTTGAAGTGGTTTTGTGAACATGTCTACAAGTTGATCTTCAGATCTGCAATAAACCAGCTTAACTTCACCATTTTGTTGCACCTCACGTAGAAAGAAGAACTTAACCTTGAAATGCTTAGTTTTGCCATGAAAAACTGGATTCTGCGATATTGCTAAAGCGGCCTGATTATCCACATTAATTTCAATGCAATCACTAGAATTCAACCACAGATCCTTCATTATCTTTTTCAGCCACAAAGCTTGATTTGTAGCTGCAGTAGCTGCTATAAACTCAGCCTCTGCAGTAGACTGAGCTACAATCTCTTGCTTTTTAGAACACTAGGAGAAACAAGCAGAACCAAAACTGAAACAATATCCAGACGTACTCTTCATGTCATCTACTGAACCAGCCCAGTCACTATCAGAAAATCCTTGCAAATTAAACTTCTAACATTTCTTAAACTTCACACCAAAGAATAATGTTCCTTTGAGATATCTCAAGACCCTTTTTGCTGCAATCAAATGTAACTGACTAGGACTACTCATAAACCCGAATAAAACACTCACAAAGCAAATAGAATATCTCGGTCCGGTTCTGTAAGATACATGAGACACCCAATTAGACTTCTATACATAGAAGCATCTACTGCATCTGTTCCATCATTCTTCTGCAGCTTCTCTTTAGCAACCATAGGAGTGCTTACACTTCGACAATTTTCCATCTGAAACTTCTTTAGAATTTCCTTCATGTATTTTTTCTGACAAATGAAGATCTCATTTGAAGCTTGTTTGACTTCCAGACCCAAAAAATAAGCCATCTTTCCCAAGTCTGACATCTCAAAAACTGCAAATAGATCTTGCTTCACCTTCTCTATCAATTCCATATCATTCCCCGTCACTAATAGATCATCTACATAAAGTGATAGAATTACAACACTGTGATTCACCTTCTTGACATAAAGAGTGAACTCACTTAAGCTTTTTACAAAGCCAAAATTCTGCAAATATCGATCTATCTTCCCATACCAAGCTCTTGGAGCCTCGCTTGATCCATATAGAGCTTTCCTCAACTTGTATACACTCTCTTCTTGCCCTTTGATACCGAAGCTTTCAGGTTGTTCAAAAAAAATCTCCTCCTCAAGCTCTCCATTCAGGAATGCAGATTTGATATCTAACTGAAATATAGGCCAACCCCTTCTTTGCTGCAATAGCTAACAGTAGCCTTATTGTATCAAGTCGTGCAACAGGAGCAAATGTTTCAGAATAGTCTACTCCCCATATTTGTGCATAGCCTTTCACCACCAGTCTAGCTTTGTGTTTATTAACAGAACCATCATAATTAAGTTTTGTTCTAAACACCCACTTAACCCCAATCACATTCTTATCCGATGGTCTGTCAACAAGCTCTCATGTGTGGTTTTTCTGGATCATTGAAATCTCCTCCTGCATTGCTGCAATCCACCTCTGATCCTCCTTAGCTTCCACAAAATTAGATGGTTCGAGCATTGCCACATTGCTTCTTTCATAGATTTCAGCAAGTGACCTTGTGCCTCTCACTGGTAAATCATCCACACTGTCTTCCAATCCACTATAACTTCATCAACCTCTACATCTGTTGCAGGTTGTTTTTCGAACTATTGCTGTTCTGCACTCTTTCCTTCCATCCAATTCCACTCATCTTCCTCTAGAAAAACAACGTCTCTGCTTACAGTCACCTTCCCTGTCATAGGATGAAAAATTCTGTAAGCCTTTGATTGGAGACTGTACCCGATGAAGATTCCAAGCTCTGCTTTCTTATTCAGCTTGTCCCTCTTGACCTCAGGAACATGAGTGTAACACAAACACCCAAAAACCTTCAAATTTTTCATAGAAGGTTTAACACCATACCAGACTTCAAAAGGTGTTGACCTCTCTAAGGCCTTTGTGGGCAATCTGTTCAACAGGAACACTGCAGTATTAGCTACTTCAGCCCAGAACTTCTTAGGCAACATCTTCTCCTGCATCATATATCTGGCCATCTCCATAATACTTCTGTTTTTCCTCTCACTGATCCCATTTTGTTGAGGTGAATAGGGAGCAGTGAATTGCTGCACAATTCCTGCTTGCTCACAATTCAACTTAAACTTGTGAGCAGTATACTCATAACCATTATCAGACTTGAGCATTTTAATTTTCTTCCCACTCTGATTCTCAACTAAGGCTTTAAACTTCCAAACACATCAGCAACTTCAGACTTGGCTCGCAGAAAATAAATCCAACTCATCCTAGTCATATCATCAGTGAAGGTAATGAAATACCTGCTACCATTGAGAGAAGACTCAGACATAGGTCCACATAGATCTGTGTGGACTAATTGCAGCTTCTCATATGCTCTCTAGCCTCCTCCTTTGAAAGGAAATCGGCTTGCTTGCCAAGAAGACAAGTTCTCGCACCGTGGAAATTCCTCCTCCAAACTTGGCAAGTCATCCGCAAGCTATTTCTTTGCATAAACGACATGCTATTCCCGTGAACATGCCCAAGTCTTTTATGCCATATCTCCGCATTTTTCTTCTTTACACTTTAAAGCCATTTGTTGCATCTCTTGTGGCTTGAACATGAAACTCTTGTCCTTCATTGGGATTCTTAGCACTTCTTTGCTATCTGCATTATTAATAAGACATTCCTTCCCTTCAAACTTCATTTTATAGCCCTTCTCAACTAATTGACCAACACTTAACAGATTATGGTCAATATTTGGCACAAAAAGAACATCATTGATCAGCTTCATCTCCTGATTTCCTTCAATAGCTACTGTACCCTTCCCTTGCACTTCGATATACTGTCCGTTGCCAATTCTGACTTTGGACCTGACTGACCTGTCTAGACTCCTAAACAGCTTCGAATTGCCAGTCATATGATTGGTACAGCCACTATCCACCAGCCATGCATCATTTCCAACAGAACATTCAGAAAAAGAAGCTACAAACAAATGCTCTTCCTCAGTTTCATTTATTGCTACCTGTGCTTTTCCTACTTGCTGGTAATTTTTTTCTTTGTAGATGGCTTCCATGTGACCCAACTTGTGACATTTTTTGCATCTAGCATCAGGCTTTCTCCAACATTTAAAAAACTGATGATTAGTTCCACCACAGTATTGACAAGGCTTTTGTTCATCTTCCATTTGCTAGACCCACCAGAATTTCCTTCTTTTGCTACAAACTTGGAGTCACCAGCATTTTCCGAACTGAATCCATTTCTTCCCTTTGCCTCCATCATTTGACTTCACTTTAGCTTGCAGCGCACCCTCTACAAACTCTTCTCTTCTCATAAGTCTTCGTGCTCCCGTGCTCGCAAAGCATTCAACAATTCGCAAGCTTTATATCAAGTAAGTCTCTTGTATTTTCCAGAGACGCTATGGTGGCTTCGAACTTCTCTCGGAAGAGACACCAGGATCTTCGAACAAGCCTATCATCCTTCAAGTCGGTCCCCAAAACTCTGATTTTATCAGCTATCCCCACTAGCCTATCAGAGTATTCCTTCACTGACTCAGACTCTTTCATCTGTTGTCTCTCAAATTCTCTTAAGAGATTCAGCACCTTCATACCTCTTATCTTCTCATCTCCTTCATATTCTTCCTTCAAGAAGTCCCATATGGCCTTTGCAGAGTCACACTTCATAATTTTGGTAAAGATGGTAGGCGAGACAGCAGCATACAGGCAAGATTTTGCATTGGCTTTTCTTGTGGTTCTCTCTTTATGAAGTTTGATTTGATTCATGGTCGGATTATTTGGAAGTGGAGCAACTTCATAATCATCCTCCATAGCTTCCCACAGATCATGACCCTCCAAAAATGCTGTCATCTTAACAGCCCATGCTTGATAATTCTCTCCAAGAAATACCGGAGAAGCCATCGCAGAAGAAACCACTCGACCCTGTCTCCATCACCCTTTAACTTCTTTACACTTCGATACTTGCTTCACTTCACAGTCCCTCAAGATCATACATGCTCTAATACCACTGTTGTTACTGATCAAAACAGTAAACAAGAAACAGAAAACCAGAAGCTATAGATTTCGAATGAGGAAGAGAAGCACAAAGAAAAAACAGAACACAAACTTGCATACGTCTTGTGCTTAAAAAAAAAAATTGTCGAGTACAACCATTAAATACAAAGTAAAAAACTGCTCACGTACGTGCAACACATAACTGCACACAAACATGCTATTAACTTCCTAGAAAATAACAAAAAACACTAAATGCATAACTAAATGAACTTGGTCGTTTTTTAATATATAAAAACAGAGTAAAACAGAGTAAAATAGACCAGAAAACAGCAGCATTGAGACATTATAATCCAACAGAAATAGAAACCCGTGTGAATTAAAAGCAGAGGCAGAGCATAAATAGAAACCCGTGTGAATTACGCACAGCAAGTTGGAGATATGTTGCTTACCATAGAAGAAAAAGAGCTGACCTCTCTCTCTCTCTCTCTCCAGATAATGGATTTCTGGGTTTTCTTCTTGTCGTTTCTCTCGCGAGCAGACCTCTCTCTCTGTGCAGATAATGCATTTCTGGGTTTTCTTCTTGTTGTTTCTCTCGCTAGTGGCTAGTGGGTTGATGTCCTTTGTTGGGTTGCCCACGCCATGCAACTCAACCAAAGATAACTCCTTTCGGGAAAAAGACAAACTCTTTTTTTTATAAATTCTTTTTCCGAAGGGAGTTCTTTTTCGTTGAGTTCCAGGACCTCTCTCTGCACCAAAGAACTCCCACCCCGCGCGATGGATTTTACAACCATGATATCTATCCTTGTCAATTTCATCCAAATTAAATTTCAGGGGAAGTTGATTTCGCCATTTGAAGCCCATCCCGTCGCCACTGGCATCGCCATGTGCAGCTTGCTTCTGCATTTCTTAGTGCTGCATCTTGCTGGTCGAACACCACCATCTACCAACCGCGCTCCTCCTTGTGATGGAGCGTCGTCGCACCTCCTTGTCAACATCACTGGTTCAATATCAGTGGCCTCGCTCACATGGCCGTTGCTCTATGACTGCTTCCACTCCGTCCCCTGGTTCGTGCTGCTCCTGTGGCTTTCCGTGAATCTGTTGAGCAGCCTCATCCGAAAACTTCGGCTGTGGCTTCACGGCAAACTCCTCCTCATGATCATCCGTGTGGCGCGGTCTCCTGTATGGCGTGGTGGAAGAGCGCAGCCACAGTCGCCACCCACGTTCGTGAATCAGCGTTCCATGCTGGAAGTCTGAGGCTCTGAGCACCCCAGTTGTAATTAAAGCTTCTGACGACTTTGAATAAATTCCTACTCTTACAATTTTTTTCCTTTCTTTTTTTATTTCTTTTTTTCTGGTGAATCTCTTTGTAGCTTTCTGTTTGGCCAGCGATTCAATATATATCTTTCCACATTCTTTGCTGGTATACGATTGTTTTTCCTCATTTATCCATAAAAAGTGGGAAAAATTACATGCCTTGGTGACGCGAGCACGACTGCAATTTCAAAAGCTTTGTTCTAACATCGTTGAGTGATCCGAATCATTGCTGAAATTTCCATTACGGTGCCTGGCCCGTGACTGCGGAGGGGATTCTTTCGTTGACCATATCAAAAAGCAACATTCTCGGCAGCACCAATACGAACCCCAACTCTTTAACCGTAGTGTTCTCATGGGTTGTCGTGCAAGGTTGTTTTTTCTCCCCTGGGGAAAAAGAGAATTAATGGTTTTTTTTTCCTATTTCGAGAAAGTGAATATGATGTATGTGTACGTGTACTTGTACTGGATCTTCTCATTTGACCGAGCATATTCAATTAGACTAAGATGGGGCTCCGTGGTGGCTAGTGGTCTGGTTTCTAAGGAGGTGGTGCATGATAACAAAAATTTCTATTCCAGAAATATTTTTTTATTCCGACACTGCTTTTACGGAATAGAAACATGTTTGATAAACCTTTCGGTTTTTCTATTTCGGAATAAATTTCTATTCCGTAAATTGATTTGGAAGAGAAATCAAAAATAATTTCTCACACTAAACTCTAATTTCGGTGAGTCCTCCCTCATCTCCTCTACGTCTCTGCCTCCTCCTCCTCCTCCGCCTCTCCTCATTTTATTAAAAATAAAAATAAATATATTCATTTTATTCATTTAAAAATAAAAATAAATTTATTTAAAAATTATTAAAAATAAATAAATTATTTTTATTTATCATTTTATTTTTAGTTTATTAAAATTAAATTTATTAAAAATAATTTATTTATGATAAATAAAAATAAATTATTTTTATTTGCCTTGAGTGTTTTGCCAAATCAATTTTTTTTTATTTTTTATTTTTATTCATTTTAAAGTAAATTTATTCGTAAAATAAAATAAAATAGAATAAATAAAATAAATTTACTTTTAAGGATATTTTTATTTTAAAATAAAATAATATTTTTATTTTATTTTTATGATTTATTTTATTTTATTTTATTTTATTCTTTATTTTTTTTGTTACTAAATCATTTTTATTTTTTATATTAAAGGTCGTCGATCGTCGCGCCTTTGTCCGAAAGGAAGAAATTTTGTGTCTTTATCAAACGAATTTCTATTTTTAGAGTAGAAATTTTATGTCGTTATCAAACGGTTATTTTGCTTAGAAATTCTTCTAGAAATAGAAATAGAAAAATCTATTTATGTTCTGGCTAACTCGCAACGGTGGTGACACTGTTTTGCGCCATATCTTAAAAGTACTCGTCGAATGCAGAAAGGATCGGAATCCCAGAAACAGTATTCAAAGGCAGTGCAAGCGCAACCGAAGATTAAGCTTGAAATAGAGCTGCGGGGGTCATGTTCGAGCATAGAGCATGGGATCACTTGATTTTGCAAGCTATACAGAGTTTGGTTAAGCTTCCCAGCTTGACTCTAGTATTGTTTTTAGCTGTTTATTTTCTGTAGTAATTTCCAACTGTAAGTCTGTTGTACAATTGTCCGGACAATGTTAAGACAGCTGATATTAGTCTTACAATGGTAGCCATCGGCTGCTAGTAAACATCAAACTTGCTGAGCACTTGAATGTCTGTTTACACATGAGGGAGACGATTTTCCATTCTTGAAGTAAATTAGACCATTGAAAGGAGGCCAGTTAGGAAGGATCATGCACCAGCAATGGCAGTGCTTAAGAATTTGACGCAGAGATGCCATTTGCTTCTTCGTTCAACCTTCCTGCTTTTGGTCATGGATGTTGGATGTCTTTGATCTCACCTTTTATCCATCCCATCGTTTCTTTTCAGTCATATGACAATCACGGAATCTTTCTCTTCAATCATTCATTTTTTGATGGCTCATCAATTACTCGTTCTCTTCGAAGGGACATCAACTTTCCATCCTTACATTTGTGGGTGAGTTCGCTTATCCACGTTATGACACAAAACAACGATCAAACCTTGGTATGGATCCAATCCATGTGTCTCTAATTGTGTAGAGGTAGTTGCTTATGATTGATCCCTTCTAAGTTCCAACGAAATCCTATGATCATTGCAATAGGCCGGATGACTATGAGGAGATTGCAACCGGTCCACAGGAAGATGTACAGTCTCCTCGTTCTAGCTTCTTCCTAGCCCAATGCATGTAGAATTTGATGCGTTTGTTCATTAACTAGTTTCTGTGTGAGCATGATTCTGTGAGTTAGTCTTTGTAAAGCAAAACTCCTGACAGAATACAACAGTTTCCATGTATTGCTGGGACTTGAAATTGGGCTGTGTGAGTCGTGTTCGAGCATAGTGCATGGGACAACTTGATTTTACAAGCTACAGAGAGCTTGGTTAAGCTTCTGTGCTCGACTCTACTGTTGGTTTCAGCTGCATATCTTCCATACTAATTTCAGAGTGAATTCGCAACTGCAAGTCTGTTGTATGATTGTCTTGCAAACTCAAACACAGCTGATCTCAGTCCAGGGTGCACCGGTGCTGTTTGTAAAGAAGAAGAATGGGGTGCCCCGGTTTTTTCCTCCAAAAATACCCTTCAAATTTTAAGGTGGCGTGTGTTATTGCACTTCAAGCTAATTAAAAATTGACAAACTTTTACTCTATGTATAGTTCTACTTATAGTTTGGGAATTTTGGCAACCCTGCATCTGGTGGATTCCATTCCTTTTTTTATTCAAAAATTTATTTTAGTATATAGTGTCATTTAGATATAAGATATACATCTACTCTATGTATAGTTCTCACTTGTCATTTCCTAATTTGAAATGTGTTTTTTTTTTTTTGGTCGATAATTTGAAATGTTAAGTAGAGCCTTTTCACATGCTACATAATTTTGCCGTGAAACGTTACATCCACTAACCACTGCTTTTGTATCAAATTATAAGCCCCGGTTGAGTTGAGTTGAGTTACTAATATAAATTTTATTTTCTGTATTTTGAAACAAAGTATGAGAATAATTCTTGAATGCTAGTTCGGGATGAGAATAATTCTTGAATGCTAGTTCGGGCTATATAACTTTTTAAAAGTTATTTTCTTCTCTTATTACATTTAAAGCGTATGTGATCTTTTAAAGATTCTTCGTATGAAAAATTATCGTACCGATAGGTGATCTTCTTGATGATTGTGTCGGTAATAAATATTCCTCTATGAGCCTTATCGATTTGCTATAATATTAGTTAATTGTTTTTTTTTTTTTGTCAGATTCATTTGTTAATTTGACTTTGCTTATTTTATCTCTTTAAATCTTGTGAAAGAACTTGCCCAACGGGCGAAGGATTCCACACCACACAAAGCAAACGAAAGTACGTCGTCCAATTGTAATTTCACATCCAATTCTTCATGTCACTGTTATTTTCATATCGAGCTTTAAACCTTCATTTCGTCTTCATTTTACATCAATGAGATAATGTATATATTAATTAATACCCTTATTTATTCTTCATGCTCTAATTTTTTTTAATATCGAGCATTCACCTGCATTGTTGTTATTAATATATTTGCAAGTGTCGTTATTAATATAATTTCGAGTGTCTTCGAGCACCAACTAGTTTTCAAGGGGTTTTTTTTTTTTTTTTTTTATAACTTTACATGTTTAAAGAATTCAAAGGAGTCTATTTGAGCGTGTCTAATACCAGCTACCTATAAAAATGTATGTGTTTTGTGTTAGAATAAAAAGATGTTTCAACCACATGAACATAATATAAAATTAATAAACATAGCATACCCAAATCAAATGTAGCTATTATTGATTCAACGAGTGAGAGGATGTCTTCCCATGGATATAATGTTCACTACTCTCCTCTATGAAAGCTATGATGGATGTTTTTTTTTTTTTCTCTTGTCAATTTTCTGGAAATAGCATAACTTGATAACGGCATGCATACATTCTCTACCGAAAAGAGATCTTATATAGAGAGACTGATGGGACCAACTATACAATTATAAAATCTCAACCTTCCATCAAAGTTTAAGATATGTATTACACATGATTAATTGGATGTCACAAATATATTGCTGATTATATATTTAACTAAATTGGGCATATATCAAATATTAAATAATAGACTTGATAAGCTACATAAATGGGTTGGACCTCATCAAGTCCAACATTTTCAACATTTTCAACATTTTCCGATTTACACTTACCTATATGGATGCCATAATCATGAGGCTTAACGTCTCAACTCGATTTACCCCCTTTTGCTCAAGATAGAGTTATCCAAATTAGTGTTTTGAGAGTTCGAATAGAAAGAACGTTTAACATTGAAGTCATGACAGAAAAAAGAGATAGGTCGTGTTTGGGTTCTAGAGATGAATTTTACTTTATCATTGTTATAATTGTCCTTCCAACTAATTATTAGAGTGGTGTCTTTCAATCAAGAGTTGTATATATAGCAATATTTTGTTCATTCGCACAAGAGTTGCATAATGTTATAAGGGGAAAAGTGCCAAAAAAGTCCTAAACCTTTTGGCTTTGTGCCAATTTAGTCCTAAACCTTTTTTTGGTGCCGATTTAGTCCTAAACCTTTTACGTTGTGCCAATTCAGTCCTTTCCAGCCAATTTTGGCCGGATTTCCTATCGATAATTGATAGTAGCTAATCATAATTGATATGGTAATATCTTGTCACATTAGATGATCATTCTATAAAATGTATAAATAACTTATGTACTCATTGTGATAGATAGGGAAATCATACAATTCTCTTTTTTTCTTATCTTTGAGTATACAAAATTTAGAATTAATAGCATTTTACTTCTTGAAAATTGATGTTTGTAAAGTACATATAACATTCCGACTTTAAAAAAAAAAAGTACATATAATATTGTTCGAAGACCACAACTGAACACCAACCAAATAAGAGATAGGCATTGTATTATGATCTCTAAATAAGATGTTGTAATTCGGACATACAATATTGTTCAAGTTAGTAGCGTGACTCGTCTGTCTTACACGAGCGAAATATTACCTCTTTGGACTTAGATCAAGAGAGACTGATTTCCAGAAGCGTGTTCCATCGAGTCGTTCAATTTCGGAATAAATTACTTATCTTTGATGAAATTAGCAGGAGAAATGGGAACTTTTGCGCGCTGAACGTTGTACATTGGACGGAGCTATTCATGTGACCAGGCTAATTTAAGCACTTGGGTTCTTAACAACGAGTCCAACAAGATTGGGCTTTCTCTGCTAAAGCAGCTGCTCGAGCCCATGTAGCATGGAAGATGTCATGTTTCAAACATGGACCTTTTTTTCTAAGTTGTCTTCCTGCTATTTTCAATATCAGCAATCCAAAGATCTCCATCATCCCAAAATTAAAGGACATAAAGTGTACGTAATTAAGTGGTTTTTACTTACCATTCTTCAATCTTCTTTTCTCATGTGATTCTCCTTCACGATCACTCGCTGAGTTTATGACTACAAAAAGTTGATGCATAAATTGGGGTACTCTGATTGAGTTTATGTAAAAGTGTCTTTTTCTTTCTTTTCTTTTCTTTTTTTTAATCTTTTGGGTGACAAAATGAGTTTACATAAGACGATGGCATAAAATTAAAAGGAGTAGTGCTAAGTCAAAGTGTTTATAAAGAATCAATATTTAAACTGATAAAACCTCGTGTGCTACCGCCACTATTTGTCTCTAAATAAATGATTGAGTTTGGTTCATGACCGCAACTAATGATGATGGATCACATAAAATTTTGTACATTGGGTTTTGTAACTATTCCAATGTAATCCAATGTACATGACATTACTTGGTGTTGAAATACCAAATGTCACATGGTGGGAGAGGGAGAAAGACCACATCCATATTGATTGATCACTAAACCTACGAAGTATCAAAATTTCCAAATTTTGACTTTGTAATACTCTTTAATTATTTAGTGTACCAAATACAAATTGACCACATCCATATTGATTGACGTCTAAACCTGGGAAGTATTAAAATCTCCAAATTTTGACTCTGTAGTACTCGCACCATATACAAATCGACTCACATGAGTTCCTCCTAGGATAGTATCCTAAGCTTAAACAACTTCTACTTCTATTGATCTTGAACCTTCCACGTACTCCCACCCTAGTCTAGTATTCATCTGAATTCTAGAAAACCATACAATGCATTGACGGGGATCACAAAGATTGGATTTTGGACTTGTTCGATATCAAAACGGAGCTTACATACACTTCGTTTATCGAATTCTTTAATATGATATTCGAGGAATATTCCTTGTCCTCATTCCCCAATTAATGTTAAATTAATTTTACCGCATGTAATTTCTGCATCATTCCCCTCTTTTCAATTCATGAGATGTGAACTCGATTAAACAATCAAGATGAAAGATGGACCAAGAGAACGTTCTAGAATATATGTTGAGGAGGTCAAGCTAAACGTGAGATTGATCCATTAAATTAACCGGGGTGTGAACATCACGTTTCCATGCATTCTCTCAGCAATAACAGGTCCATATTATGTCTCGGTTAGCAAGTAATCGCGTGCTTAAGTAATCTGCAAAGGTTGACCGCGTTCCAATTTATGTAAGTTGAAAATTATATAAGATTTGAGGCCACTCGTGTACGCATACTATACCCTCTTTTTTACGGACAAATAGAAGACATGCCTCTGTCGAATGGTTCAACCATTTGACTATGTTGTTTCCAACGTTTTTCTCCATCATCTGAGGACGATTAGTTTAATTCGCGAAGCTAAATCAAACAAGAAACTGACGTCGTCCCATAAATGCTTTACAAACGCGTCCATGGTTGGACTTTTTATATGGCGCATATCTTGTCTCATTAGCTAATTTGCTACAGCAAGTCTCCTTAATTGCCATTTATAATGTGGTTATGGCTTGAAAATTTGACTAGCTATCCAAATCATTAGCGACGGATGTGGGTTTGTACGGAAAAAAGAAATAAAAAGAAATTACATAAGTTGTATATTTCAAAAATGATCTTTCATCATTTTCCTTGACCATTGTGGAGGAGTATGTATTGCTTACTTCACATTTTTACGATGCCACAACATTCAAAAACTTAGGTTTTCATGCGTTGTTACTACTTAATGACATGAATCTAATATCTACTTTTTCTTTTCATTATAATCAATTTTAGGTGCAATCATTCTTTTAACATTGTCAATGTACCAAATAAAAGTCGCTTTCTTCTTCCCTTTTGTCAAGACGCCTTTTAACCTTTTCATTATCTCTTCTTCTTCCTCTTTTTCTAAGTTTGGTAACTTGAACTAAGTTGAGAAAAGTCAAGTGACACTTTTATCAGCACTACGCAAAAAAGTCAATCATGTGCTTTAATTCCATGCCACTATTAATCAAGAAAGGCACCTCAGAAGGCAAGGACTTTAAAAAAAAAAAAAAAAGAGGCAAAGAAATTTGGAAAGGAAATGAATGTTCGCGAGCTGTCTTTATGGATCACTGAGATGCTTTTATGCAACTGTACAACTACCTCAAATGAGCAATTACCCAACATTCCATCGACACAAAAATCTTGCATCTCTGGAAAGAAAACGGCTGGCTTTGTGCATCTTCATTAAGGGAGGGAGGGAGGGAGGGAGGGAGAGGGAGCGAGAGGAGTAGAGAAGGACCAAAAAGCACCACTCACGACATGATACCTAGGAATACAATTTAGTTGGTTCGACGATGCGGTGGTTTATTTTCGCATGCAATATCAGAAGGCTGTGCTTCTCAGGTCTATTTCATTAAAAGTTGGTAATGATTCCACGTGTGAATTCCTTGGAACAAATGCATAATGGCGCTCAATTGATGATTCAATGACTTATACTATTGACGGGTGGATGTACCTAACGACGATAATTATAATTACTTCCGCAAACCGTATCAAGAGAATAGTAAACAACATTTTTTCCGACTTGTGGGCTAGTTCCCTCTAAGTAGCCAGCTAATTGAGGTCGCACCCCCTTGCTATCGAATAACAGAAAATGTACTCAAGGATTTATGTCCAGTCAAGCCTACGACAACATCGCATTTGAGAAAGATTCATATTTCCTTCGAAAAGTACGAGCAATGTAAACATTCAACACAACCTCAAGTACATCACGTATTAGTCCCAAAAAGTAAAACGACTAAATCATTTAGTGGTGACCATAGAAGTAAAGAGGAGAAGAAAAGGTAAGAAATGAAATTAACGCGGCGTGAATGAGCAACATTTTGACTGCTTCTATATAAAAAAGAAATCTAGTAATGACAACGAGAGCTCTACTGCTCTTCACAGAGGGAAGGGGAGAGAGGAGGGTCGTGCGGAGTCAAAGCTCACGGCACTATATACAACTTGTTTAATTCGGGGAGCTAAATCAAACAAGAAACCCACGTTGTCCCATAAACTTACGAACGCGTCCGTCGTTGGACTTTTTATATGGTGCATATCCTGTCTCAGTAGCTAATTTGCTACAGCAAGTCTGCTTAATTGCCATTTATGATGTGGTTATGGCTTGAAAATTTGACTAGCTATCCAAATCATTAGCGACAGATGTGGTTTTGCATGAAAAAAGAAAAGAAAAGAAATTAAACAAGTTGTATATTTCAAAAATGATCTTTCATCATTTTCCTTGACCCTTGTGGAGGAGTGTGTATTTCTTAGTTCGCAATTTTACAATGCCGCGACATGCAGAAACTTAAGTTTTCATGCGTTGTTACTACTTAATGACATGAATCTAATATCTATTTTTTTTTTTTTCATTATAATCAATTTTAGGTGCTATCATTCTTTTTACATCGTCAATGTACCAAATAAAAGTCACTTTCTTCTTCCCTTTTGTCAAGACGGCTTTTAACCTTTTCGTTATCTCTTCTGCTTCTTCTTCTAAGTTTGGTAACTTGAACTAAGTTGAGAAAAGTCAAGTATAACTTTTCGGGGTACTTTTCTATCAGCACTATGCAAAAAAGTCGATCATGTGGTTTAATTCCATGCCGCTATTAATCAAGAAAGGCACCTCAGAAGGCAAGGGCTTTGGAAGAAAAAAGAGGCAAAGAAATTTGGAAAGGAAATGAATGTTGGTGAGCCGTCTTTATGGACCGCTGAGATGATTTTATGCAACTGCACATCTACCTCAAATAAGCAATGACCCAACGTTCCAATGACACAAAATCTTGCATCTTTGGAAAGAAATCGGCTGGCTTTGTGCATCTTCGTTAAGGGAGGGAGGGAGGGAGATGGAGCGAGAGAGGGAGAGGACCAAAAAGCACCACTCACGACATGATATCTAGGAATACAATTTAGTTAGTCCGACGATGAGGTAGTTTATTTCCGCATGCAAAGTCATAAGCTTGTGCTTCTGATGTTTATTTCATTAAAAGTCGGTAATGATTCCACATATGAATTCCATGGAACAAATCCACAATGACGCTCAATTGATGATTAAATAACTTATACTATCGACAGGTGAATGTAGATAAAGACGATAATTATAATTACTTCGGCAAACCATACCAAGAGATTAGTAAGCAACATTTTACTGACTTGTGGGCTAGTTTCACTCTAAGTAGCCAGCTAATTGCGGTCGGACCCCATTCCTATCGAATAACAGAAAATGGACTCGTGGATTTATGTCCGGCCAAGCCTACAACACATCGTGTTTGAGAAAGATTCATATTTCCTTCGAAAAGTACGAGCAATGTAAACATTCAATACAACTCAAGTACATCACGTATTAGTCCCAAAAAGTAAAACAAGTAAATCATTTATTGGTGACCATAGAAGTAAAGAGGAGAAGAAAAGGTAAGAAATGAAAGTAACGTGGCGTGACTGAGCAACATTTTGACTGCTTCTATATAAAAAAGAAATTTATTAATGGCAACGAGAGTTGTACTGCTCTTCACATAGGGAAGGGGAGAGAGGAGGGTCGTGCGGAGTCAAAGCTCCCGGCACTATATAGCCACCAACTTCTACACACCTCTCCCTCATCCAAGCCCGAGCCCCAGCTGAACTTTTCTCCGTAGCTCTTGCGTCCCTGGGTTCTCCTTCTCTCTCGCTCTCCCTCTCCCTCTCTCCCTCTGAGATCTCGCAGAGCCTGTGAAGAAATTAGCACGAGCCGTAGCGACGAAAGGTAGACGAGAGAGAGAGTGAAGGAGCGAAAGAGAGATGGGAAGATCGCCGTGCTGTGACAAGAACAACGTGAAAAGAGGGCCATGGTCGCCTGAAGAAGACGCCACTCTCAAGTCTTATGTGGAGGCTTTTGGCACTGGCAACAACTGGATTGCCTTGCCCAAGAAAGCTGGTTTGTCCTTGCTCCTCTCTTTCTTACCGTATCCCCATCACAAAATCCTATCTAATTATTATTGGTTTTCGCCTTTTTTATCCGGTCTCGAGGGGAGACTCGATTCATTTTCTGTTTATCTTCACATCTTGGGTCCTTTTAGATTGTCTGCGTTTACATGTATGGGGATGTAGATCTTGAAAATCTTGATTAAATTAATGCTTTTTTTCACACAACTGTGAGGAGTATGGTCATCTCCTTAGGGTTTGAGAAGTACCCAGCCTTGCGAGAAAAAAATTGAACGTAGATGGCCGTTTTAATTATTTTTCTTCAGGTCCAGACCATATAGCACGCCTAGGCTCTAAGAAAGAGATCAATATACGTGCTCGGGATACCGCAAAATGCCTAGTTTTAACATACAAAAGATATATAGAAGATCATTTTTTTCCTTTTTATCGAGGTGATATGCATTTCATTAGTTTTCTTGCTTTATATCATATTACTGCTTCATAATTTCCACAATCACCTTACCGAAACAGGTCTCCGGCGATGTGGCAAGAGTTGCCGGTTGCGATGGCTCAATTACCTGAGGCCCGGCGTCAAACATGGCGGATTTACAGAGGAGGAGGATAGGATCATATGCGATATCTACAGGGAAATAGGAAGCAGGCAAGTTTTTGGTTAATCATTAATTAACTCCCATCTATTTCCTTCCTTTGCTTGCTTACAATAGATTAATCAGGATTAGTTGTCTGTCAGCTAATTTGACCTTTGATTAGTGTAAATTACTAATGCAATTTGCCCCCACTTTTGTTTTAATTTGGTCAGGTGGTCGATCATAGCATCTCAACTACCCGGACGAACGGACAACGACATCAAGAATTATTGGAACACCAAGCTGAAGAAGAAGCAGCATTTATATGAGAAGATCAATCCCACAAGTAACAGTGTCAATTGTGCTCCTAGCACCAAAGTTGTTGCTACTCCTGATGATCATGGCCTGGGACAACAAATGTTGCCCATGCCGGAAAAAGTACATTCGAACCAGATTAACAACATCGCAACTTCGCAATCTCTAGGCACAGCGGCGATATTTCCGACATTCTACGATGCTCGGTACGGATCATCGTTGTACTATTGTAATGCGGGGTCCAACGCAGCATCCGAAATTGGAGGTGGAATGGCAATGAGCAGCGGAAGCAATGTTTCGTCGTCAGCATCGTCGTCACCCCAAGACTATTATTCCGGCATCTCGAACAATTCACCTTCTCTGGGAGTGGACAGCGAATTCATTTCGATCACTGGTGACACTAATAGTATCAGAGAATCTGGTATATTGACGGATAACACGATGAATAATTTGTGGGACGTCGTGAATGAGCTATTATTCGACGAAGGGACCGGTGACGGAGAATTGTCGACGGCCACCTTGTATCCGAGTTTTGCTGAATTAAATGGTTACAGAGATTTCATCATGCCAAAAGGCGTGAACCAGGATAATGCTTTGATGAGCACGTATGAAGGAAGAGAACAACTAGAGAGTTGCAACCAGATGTGGCGAGATGGACAATGATGTATTAGAGAAGGCGAATTCTACTGGATAGGGGATTCAATTTGTCATTCTTTTTTTTTTTTTTTTTTCAATGAATTTCTAGGAAATTTTCTTCTTCTTTTTTTCAAATCATTTGCTTGTCTTGATAAAACTAGTAGATGTAGAGAACAGATTCATATGCGCACATCAAATGACTTCTCAGGGAAAAAAAAAAAAAAAGTGCAAATTTGGGACCTGGTATGCTCCTGCTTTCTTCACCCATGAGATTATGTTGAAAACGATTGTCTTAATTCTTGCCGGTCATATAGACGAATACAAAGATTTAGTATAACCACACATTACTTTATACATTTGCTAAAACATTCGTGTGCCCACTTAATTACTAATAAATACATGTTATAAACTTTGGTTGGCCCCTCAAAGTGCTCATTCTGGGTATGTTCTTGATGTTGAGATAAGGAGAGAATCTCCAAGATGATATGCATTAATTATATGGGTAGGAGCAAAAAACTGGAAAGAAAAGAAAAATAAAGATAGATAACTTCACTCTGATTTGGATTCATTGGAAGCATACTTTTAGGTCAGTGGAAAAGCAATATAAGATGCACCCCTTGTTCACAATGCCAGACTAAATCATCCCCACCTTCTCAGGGGTTGGGGTGGGATGGTTTAATTTCAAATGTGGGTTTCGACTCCCACACCCTATAAGGGACATGGCAAAAGTCTGAGAGTAAGAGTTAAAATAGAAGATAAAGTAGAACCGACAAAATAAAAATGTGAACAGCCCTAACTCAAGCAATGTAAATCCATCTCTTCCTCTCACACACACGCAAGCACGCGCGCACACACATGTTGTGAGGTCTCTCTTGACTTGGCCCTGTCTGCTTTGCTTGTGACCTGTGACTTGTGAGGAAGGTACGATGAACATGAGTTGGGGAGAATGACATAAGGTTGTCTGCCTCTTTCTGGGTATCCTGGGGTTCATGCAAGTTGCATGGGTTTTGTGACAGTTTCAAGACTCACACAACTTCTACATGGAACCTTTGATGTTTGATAAAGGAGGCTAAAGCCAAGACTGTGAAGTTAGCGTATCGTGTCATATTATATCACGGGACGAGGTCCATCTCCTTGAAAAGTGACAAAATGCGAGTGACAAAGGTGCTGAACAACCAATCTTGTCTTGAATTGATACAGCAAGAACATACTTTGCAGTCCCAATCTCGTTGTGTATAATATGATCATCTTTCATTAGAGTGCGACTTGATTGTCATGCCCGTTTGTTGCTGTTTTTTTTTCCCCAAAAGAAAAGGAAACTACTTCTTACTTTCCTGTTAGAATTTAAAATGTTATCTAAATTCTAAAAATTTGTGAAAATATTAGATGTGAACTTACGTGGAAATATTCATATGTTGAGAAAGTTTCAAGCGCTTATTGTTAAAAGTAATCAAAGTGCGTGAGCCACAAGATTTAAATAAGTAAAAAGTAAAAAGCAAGAGTCACTCTCTAGATAAGCCAAAATAGCATTTTGATTCTAGAAGGACAAAAGGTATTGAGCCAACCATACTTCGCAGCAACAAACTCATTTTGATATATAAATCCATTGGCTAGATCGAGACTATTAATTGCTGGAAAAGCGGTTTTTGGTTTCAAATGGGAACGAGACTTGGTAAGACGAAATAGAGCACTTATAGTGAAATCATCTGTGAGAAAAAGACACCATGTTCGTGGACTCGAATGGTAATCTCGCACGAGCTTTCGAACCAGTCAATTTTGGGGGAGGGGAGAGAGCGTGGATAGACCGAGTCAATGGAGTGTTCGGCTGGATAAACCAATATCATTCCTGCCTTTAGAAAACATTGGAGTTCCACACAAGAAAGAAGGATCTTCTTAAGAAGAACATTGAAAAAGGAAAAATGCATCTTGTGAACGCATGCGTAGGTGTAACATTCAAAACAGAGAATTCATTTTGACAATGGTGTTGCTATGATCTTGGACATCGACATCAATTGCAACGTTATTCGCGATTTTGGATTTTTGTTCAATGCATGCCAAGGCTAGGTGCATCAGCTGCATGTACCATGCATGTATCTAAACGTCATATTCAAGCCACTTACGGTGTGTTTGGTTCAGTTTTTGAGAAAAGTTTTTAGGAAAATGTAAAAGCTTTAAGTTAAAGGGGTTTTATGAAAAGCAAATACTATCTAGTAAATGGAAATTAAAAAGCGCCTTGAGAAGTAACTTTAAGAGAAATACTATTTGATAAAAACACATTTGAAATGCCCTTTGATATGATTAATTTAATTTTTAAAATTTTTAGTTTGTTTAAAATTGAAAAAAAAAAAACAATTATAGCAATTTTTATGGTTCAAATGTTGAAAGCAATGCAAAACATTGATAAAATTATAAATGCAAATAAAAAAATCACATTTATTTTTCAGTTAAGTAATGTGAAAAGTTTCAATGGAGTATTGATACGAGCGAAACCCATGAATTGATTGATTCCTTTTCAAACGTTTTTGAGAATTTGCCCAGTCAATTAGTAAGTGAAATTGCTCTATCGTCTTTTGGCATTTTGTAATTTAAATTCATAGCATTGCCACCGGTTATATATACTCAACTTTATACTTGTGGGATGTGTACATATTTCTGAGACAAACCCTGAGTTAATTGATATTATATTCTGTGCACAAGACAATCAGCTCAAACAGAACTATTTGAAGGTATATCAGGCAAAGGCAAAGACCGGGGGTCCACTGATCGGTCACATGGACAAATAACATTGTATTTTCTAGATGAATTAGGGACTTGACTCTAATCAATTGTACAATACATAGGAGATGGAAATCATCTAGTCCAATTGCATTCATTCCCTGACAAATGCAACTCAAAACTCATTTAGACCGAAAAAGATGCAACAAAAAAAACAAAACAACAAAGATACAGACTCTTTCACATATCCGAACAAGGCAAACCAAGGATCTGCTCCTATATGACAGCAAAGCACTCCTTGCTGGCTGGCTTCATGGACTTCTCCCCAAGCTTCCATTCAGCCAAGAAAACCTCGTCGGCATTATCTCGCACATACTGCAAGGCCTATGAAAACGAAAATTCACAATGGTGAAAATGATATATTTCCAGCCAATTGTGTAAGAGTGACCCTTATTGCATATCATAATAGAGATGAACTCGGCTAGATGCAGAGGCGTCATAATCAATTGATTTGTCTAAAACAAAACATTTTTTTGTATCTTAAAAGGTAATTAAAACCACCAACTACAGCTATTACACCTCTTGAATTGTTCTATATTGAAACAGGGTATGCACAACATGAAACAAGACCGTTAAAAATGAATACAAGCGCCCATGAATTCAGCATCGGGGAGGAATGTAATGGAAGAAAGTTAGCATCAAATTGAAATATCTATTTAGCATTACAAGAACATAAGCGAAGTCCTAGAAAAAGTCCCATTGTGCCAAAAAGAGAACATGCTTACCAAATTCTAATACAACCTTCAAGAATTCTTATATCAAATTACTAAATGGAACATAGCAACATTAATGAACAAAAGACCAATCCTATTGATTTCTAGAAATCTCAACAAAATCTACCTGGAATTATATGGGACAAGAGTTCCTTAAAATGCAGAGGTAAACTTGACCCAAAATTTCATACAAAATAATCTCTCAAATTTTTACAACCCTCCTTCAAATTAAAAGGGAAAAGAGCACATATAAAACATTACTGCTATGAAGTTTCTAAATTTACCACTACATTGGATGAAAAAATGAAAACCTCTAGCCCTTAGGACACCTAAAGACATGTCCAACAACCAAATTTATCTAGTCAAACGAATGACTTATAGAGCAAAGTCAGGACATGATTTAACACATGCCACTATTGAAGGAAAGAAATTCACTATATGCTTCAAGGAAAAGCACACAAGCAGCATCCTTCATAATGAGAAGACAGTATGACGTGATGGCATTACAGCTGAACTTTTCCTCACAATGGATTGGCTATAAACATCATCGAGAGCCCTCATGCCTTGTTGCACAGTGTCATATCAAGATCTCAATCGCCATAACCCTTCAAAAAGTATCATCTTTAAGGAATGTAATGGAGTGTCACATGGTGCTAACTTAGGTCTCCTCTACATTTATTACACATTCGTGCTGGTAGTATGAAGATCTTTAAACACTAACCTGACAGTCTAACTGAACTTCAAACGTAATGTCTATGGTTTTCCTTCTACCAAATATCATTCTATTCATACAAGACAAACCTCTAAATGCCTTCCTTGTTCCTATGCTGTTAAACTAAGAGTTTTCCAAGAACTCAGCTCATATGCAAAATCAAGATAAGTAATATGTTCTGCAGCAAATTTCCATTCGAGGCAGCTCTAGGAGAGAGCAATATTGAATATGACAATAAAAGGTCGTACAAATGCCACAGACGAAAAACCAATATGTCGTTGACACCAGACAACAATCAAAACTAGGAAATCTAACATGTCTTGTAATTGAATGGATCCATATTCCAACCAACATGCTCTTACAATTTGTAATAGATGGGAAAAGAAAAGAAGCAAAAACAAGTTTTTGACTAAATAAGCACCTAATGTACCAGTAGAGTTCAATACAATCCAACTAGAGGAACAAGTCAATATGACAATCTTACAGGAAATAAGGGTTTTTATTCTCAGCCTCCTCTTTCCCAAGAAAAATGGTAATCAATTGATTGCCATCATAGTTTTGACTTAGAATAGCCAATCAAACCAAATCATGTTCAAGCTAAATCAAAGGTAACTAAATTGCTAATCGAGTTGAGTTGGAAATTAGCGGCAGAGATTAGTGGTGAAAGCGAAGGTACCTTGCTAATGGAGCTGCAGAAAGAGAGGAAGCTATCACAATAGAAGTTGTGCTTGCGCTTCTACTTTAGGTGCTTCGTGAAGGTGACATTTCATTTCTTCGGAGCTCCTGTGGTTGTTGGATTTAGGATGAAGAAGAATTCTAGAGATTATTTTGGAGCCCAAGGAAGGGCACCAAGGTCGTCACACCCAAGGCGCAATGATGCCGAGGTCGCACGATCTCAACAAGCCTCACGACAACAAATCCGAAGCGACAGTATGATCGTCAACTAGGCGATTGGCAACGGCCATCAACCAAGCAACTGGAGGCAACCAAGCAAGCAATATGTCCCTAGCGAGATGTGACAAGTGCAAGCACGCTAGCAAAGAAAGGTGAGAGAAGAGAGATAGATTTGAGGGTTTTTATGTTAAAAGGGTAAATGTGGAATTATGTTTAATGAGCAAGGATAAGATTGGAAATTTAAAAAATTCTTTAATCCAAATATGTTGCATGCCAAGAAAGCCAAAATGCCAAAGCAGGTGGGAGGGGGCCTTGAGTTAAAGGCCTTGTAGAGGCCTTGGGAATGCTAGCATTGGCAAAATGGGCTCTCAAAATTCAATGCCTAACAAACTAGCATTCAGCTAAGGGTCTTGAGGCCTAGGGGCTTTGCAAAGCTGCTCCCAAACACAACCTTAGTCGACTTGATTGTTGAGCTAGTTGGTGTCGCCCATGCTCGACCGAGTTCATGAGCATTATCTCTTCTTTAAGAAAAAGCGACTCGATTTTGGGCCCGGTGGAGCGTTTACAAATCGCATAGCTGTTAGTCCGAGGAGTCTCTAGCCAAACATCTAATGCAACATGCTAAAAGCTGCCCCAAGGTATCGAGCCCTCTGGTGTTTTGGAGACAAATAAAGGGCCCCCAGTTTCATGAACAGTAGTACTAGCACTGTGCCAAGTGAAACACTAATTTTTAGTGCTAGGCCATTTTGTTTACACTTAAACAAAAGGTAAATTTTTGCTTTCTTATCAAAATCTAAAATCTTATTAAAATATTACAAAATTTTTAGGTCTTTCGGATTTAAAAACAATCAATTTCAGGAGCTTCGGAATTTAGGGGAAAAAAAATTGTCGAAAAGCGCGAGCGGCCCATGTTTTGATACAGCAGAAAGCTAAAAGTCATCAATCAAGGACATGCCATCATCCAACAACAACATCGACCAAGTCTTGTCCCATTAAACAAGGTCTGCTACGAAGAATCTTCCCATGTCATTTTGTAAGATCTAAATGATCAGCATGTCATAAATTGTGAAGTACGATGTCTTGAGAGATGACTCCGATGTCCAAAACTCTAACATTAAAAGAAGGAAAGAAAGAAGGTAAAACTCAGATTTTACCAGACCAGAACAAAGGCTTCCAACGCCAAGTGTATTTTCTATTGGTCTCATAGTAAACCACATGATTCTATCGACAGGTTAAATTAGCCAAACCAAAAGGTTTCATCCCCTTTCTCTCTTTTCAAATGAAGCCTCAGAACCACGGAACTTCTCGCCTTGATTCATCAAGAACAACTGTCATATGCTAAATTTTTGCAGCAAATAAACTGAGATGGTTTACTTGAGCTTTCCAGAATGATGATATGTGTTCGAAAAGATGAAAAACAGAAAGCCGTTAGTAAAGGAAAAAAGGACTAAAGTGCACAAGCAATTTACTCCTTTTTCATTAGAGCATACACTGGATAAGTAGCCGAACGTCCATATACATAGTATGACGCAATAGTTGCACAACAACTAAAAAGAACAGAGAAAGGAAGGAGGAACTACATTAATAAAAGTAGATGTAGTATAATGCCTAATCCATCTATGCAGCGTGTTATAACCAGTCAAAACTCGTTTCCAGAAGAAAAGAGCTGTAGCAGTAGATGGTCGATGGTACTGGAGAAAGAAGCGCTGATGTTTCTTCAGCCGTCATGATTATTTACACAATCTATTCTTATCATCGGTAACTGCAGAAACAAAAGGACAAGTAGATGAGAGGACGAATGCATATCTATCATCCTTAGTTGGGTCGGGGACTTTGAGAAACAAATTCTTAAAGACAGTGAAAAAAAGAAAGAGGCTAATGGGATGTGTATGGGAAAAAACCCAAATGATCAATCAAACCAAGTGAGGCATGCAAGAAAATGAAGCTGCAGGAACAACCATAACACCACGGACCTAAACTAGCTCAAAGATTGTGTAATTAGAATCAAAAGACTCTGTTAGCCAAGTGCCCCACACCGTCATTCACCAAGATGTGATGCAACTTCAGGAAAAGAAAACAAACGGAGGGCCACAAAGAAGCTTAACCAAGAAACTTGAAACGGATGTTATGGAATCACCTCTCTACAAAGCCATTTCTGCCTGCAAGGCAGCGAGCTCATCATCCTCAGGCGTGTTCTTCACTGGCTGAGGACGTGACGGTTGCTTGACTGCAGGAGCGTGCACTGGAGCAGGGGGAGCAGTTGTGGTAGGCTCGAGAAGCTGGTCCTCCAGCTCAGCCCCTTCCAATTCTTCGAGCTCCGCTTCCAGTTCATCCTGATATAGCAGTCAGAATTTACTTTAGCCACAAATATTCTATCATGAAGTTGTTTAAAAATAAGTTGCGTGACTTTTAGAGTTGCTACTTCATCGAAATCAGCTGCTGCACCAATTGGTGCGGACAAGGCCTCCTGAATCTGTTTCATGTTTTCAGTCTGATCGTTGACCTCGTCCATTGTTCTATCCAAGTCGTCGATGTTCCTGATATTTAAAAGGAATCACACTAAGCCTTAGAGAAACAGTTAATGCAATGAGAGCATAGAAGCAATACCTACACATTAATGCATTTTTTTTAAGGCTTACGAAGGGATGAGAGAAGAAAAGGACACTCCTAGTGTTAAAAAACAAAAGGGCCTGATTATAGTACAAAGTACTTTAAATCAAAAAACTCTCTTTAGTGTCTCCCATCAGTTCATTTCATGTGGCCTCTTTCACAGGGTTTACCATCAGTACATTTCATAGTTTTTTATTCCTACACTTTTAGAACCGTCTGTGTTGTAGATCCATCAGTAATTCAATTTTAAGGGAAAAACACTTACATTGGATTTCATCCAACTAATTACTAAACAGAGCCTCGATTAGATTTTTCGCTCTACTGGCAAAAACAAAAGCAGATTTGTTGCTTCAAATATGGTAAAATCTACCACGCAAAACAATGTACAGAAATCCAGGCATAGAATCTCCATTTTTTTTTTCCTCTAGTAGATACAGTTGAAAATGGTACATACGTTGCCTTATGCATGGCCTTCATGGTGGCGGCTCCGCTTCGCAATGCATCGACAGTCTCTGTTGTGGCCTTGGCGCCTTCTAACATGATCATCTAACATTTTTAAAATGGAGCCATGGTTTGAGATTTTAGGTGTTTCCATTCTAAGCATAGAGACAGAGCATCCAAGTGGAAGTAAAATGGCCAAGCAGCAAGCATACCTGATCATGTATGCGCAACTGATAACTTCCAAGCTGTTCAATTTGTGTTTCATACATCTTTTTCTTCTTCAAACATTGAATAGCAGCTGCAAAATAACACCAATATGCACATTCACTGAGTGATTTAAGCACAAATGAGTTTCCAATCTACATCTCCACAATGGGGTAATAATTGGCAAGAATCTGAGACCAATTGGAGTTACCATGTCCGAACTAAAAGAGAATATGCTATCTATAGCACCTTGTGACTTCATAATTGCTTGGTGCTGCTGAAGCTAATTATTTATCAGGAGGAGGACATTTAACCATGATAAGAATCAATGTCTCAGTTTAAACTCTATAACTGTACAGCACAACCGCCATAGTGTTTTTCTGGATACCAACGGCATGAACAGAAAGAGAGAACATTTTTCACAGGACAAGTCAACTAATTTCGGTTTCAGCATCAGACAATCCCCAGCTACAGTTTCATTATCCAAAATATCACATCTGAACACATTGCATGACCAAGGTTAAGTCACTGAAGAGTGATTGAGAATAACTCTGCATTATTTCTATCAATATTGGCTTTCCATCACATGACAATTTAATCATTAAGGCATTTCAAATTCCCGTAGTTGAGATCCAAAGAGAAGAACAATGGAAGCAAGCGGAGGTCATACCATTCTTTTTCTTGGCCTTGGTATACGTCTTGGCCCTTTCAACCTCCGCAGCAGCCTTCTTGGAGAGGAAGTTCTCCTTCTTCTCTAACATCTCGAGCGTCTACAATGATAAATGGCAGAGGTAACAATCTGAAGAAGCTCTCCAGCAAATTTCAGCACGATTTCCAGTTAATTGAATGGGTATAACATGTTATACACATGGGATCAAGACAAAAGCAGTTTTGCATCTGTTACAAGGGCTTTACAGATGATTTTATATCACATGTCTAGCTAGTAAAAAAATTAAAGAACAGATTGTTGGCTGCATCAAATCTATTGCTTCTCTAATTTCACCCACCAATTGAGATATAAATGGAAATTTACAATCACAAAATCAAATAAATTCCACAAACTAAAACCATCCAACCGATGATAAATTACATGTAGGATGACCTAACCTAGGATGACCTGAAGCTGAAACATATCAGCAACATCAACTGATTAATGGGTCATAAACCCAGATCATGCTACGACTATTAACACGATGACCCTCCAGAAAATCTATGGTCCTCTGGACACCACCAACGAGAAAAATGGAAAATCAAAATAAAAAGAACAGGAATAAAGACAAAATATCATAAGCAATCAAATTACTTTAAAGAATTAAACAGAAGGAAACGATCAGAATCCTACCTCGTTCAATTTATCTATCGTCGTTATGGCACTGGCAGCTGATTCCTTCTTCTTCGTAAACATTTTCTGAAACATGGTCGAAACCCTTTGTTCTTCAAGACCAGAAGTTTCTTCTTCCCCGAGCTCAAGAAAGCTTTACCCGATTCCAGAAAGACTGCGACGACCAAAAGTGGGAGAATTTTATCAAATGGGTTGGAGTAATTTTCCGGGAATACCCGAAACCGAGGGCATGTGGACCTTTGTGGACCGATAGGTGAGCTTCCAAGAAAACCCTGTAAAAGTGTAACGTGACAGAGGAGAGGTGACTTTTGTGGACTTTTGCTGGTTCGCGGTGAGGATGATGATTCCTTGCACCTTCCACGAAACGTCAGCTTCGGTGACGCTGGGAAAAGTCGTTTTGGTCACCAAATCATGTCGTTTTACGGTTCTTACAATCAAATTTTCTTTTTTATCTATATGACATCTACATTGCGTTTGTTAATTATTTTATTCCTGAAAATAATTCTTTTTTATTTTGTTCTCGAAAATAATTTATGATCATTTGAATGCATTTGTAACTGTTTAAAATTCTTATTTCAGAATAAAAATACGTTTGGTAAAACTCTTAAAATGTATAATCTAAACTATTTTCTTTTCATAATTTAATTAAATTTTTTTCTTTTTTTTTCTTTTCTTTTTCCTTTTTCTTCTTCTCCTTCCTCCGGTCACTAAACAAGGATAAGTGACCTTACCGAAGCACCGTCGGCCCTTGCCAACCCAAGCCACAGCAACATGAGCTCACCGTGAACTAGGCAAGGTTTGGCCTTGTAGAGCCACCATCAGGTCAGCATCGCCCAGTCAAGGCAACATCAAGCCATGATGATACTTTGGTGAGGTTGGTGGTGAGCTCAGGCCAAAAGGAAGAAGAAGATGAAGAAAAGAAAAGAGAAGAGAAAATAAGAGCTAGAATTATTTCCAAGAACAAAGAAGTAATTTATTTCTATTTTAATTTTGCCTCAAATATATTTACAAGAACATACTTATTAAAATATGTAAGGAAAAAAAGCACATAGATTTTAGATAGATTAATTTTCTTTCTTGCTCTTGTAAATAGTTCAAAATTTTCACTATCCAAGTTATCGATAAATATGATCTAACATATGAGATATAATTAATATAACATGGCAGGAAGAGAAAAGAATAATGTCAAATTAATATCCCTTTGAAAATTTACTATTTTGATAGACAATAAGATTCTTGCTCTTCTAATACAAAATCTAACCCACTAGCTTTGGTTGGAGTGGCATTTAACCCACCGAAATGGCATCCTATACCTAAGGTCAGTGCTAGGGGTTTGATAACTTTCTTTTTTCATTTTTAGCTCATTTTAAACAATGCCACACGCACTTCATTATAACTTGCTCCATTTTACATTTCCAATTTTGATTTTAATTCTAATCAAATGAGGTGCCACTTCACTTGACCATCAAATCCAATAAACGTGTCAAATCATCAAGATAATCAGCTCAATAATCATGTCTGTCATATTAGCATAATCAACCAAGCAAGACAAGAGCTGTGATTTGAAAGATGAATAGATAAGCATAAGCAATGAAAGATGAATAGATAAGCATGTATTTTTTAGCAATGATGCTAAATGGAGGAGCTCTCACACTCCCCCTTTCCTCAGTAGGTGAACTGGGCTGGGCTTTTTAAAGACCCAGGGCCTGCAAAAGAAAGGAAAAAAGATATGGTGGGCTGGAGGAGGATAAAGTGCAAATGGGCTTCATCTGAGAATGGGATCCATCTGACGTGCAAAAGCAAATTTCTCCAACACCCTTCAGAGAAAATAAAACTATTTCCACACCCGCTTTTTCCACTTTCCAATTTTTTCACATCCAACGTTGAGGATCTAAGCTTGTGCGATGCCCCACTTTAGTTACGCAATCTTAGCATCGATCTCTCGTTGTTCTCATCGATAGTGGACAAACACGCTCGTGGTTTTTCGATTCCTAAAGTTCGTAATTTTTTAATGAGTCGAGATCGAAAAGGAACCCAAAAAGAGAGGGGATCTTTTTTATTTATTCCACGCTTGTGGGTGCTCCGCAAGCTGTCCTCCATGTCGAGGGAGAGAAAGCAGCGGGCCGACGTGGCGGCCAGCCGTGGGCCGTTCGATGGGGGCTGAGAAATTGCAAAGAGGACGGCGATTGGCGGAAGGTGGGATCGAGGGCGACTGATGAAAGTCGGTCAAGCAGAGCTCTGTTTTCAGCGATGCTCAACCAACCACGCAGTTCACGATCTCTCCCTGTCTCTCTGGGCAGCAACGACCGGGGAAAAGGGAAAAGAGAATTGGGGGGACAGGACAGGCTACTTGAGAGTTGAATAAACCGGACAGGTACAGGTGGCTCCATTGAACGCCATCCCCTTCCCGACCTTGCGCATCAGGGGAGAGAGAGAGAGGGAGGTGCTTGGTGGGTTTGACAGAACTCTAGTCCCATGGTTTGGTTGGGTCGGTGAAAAAAATATTAGGTACAACTTTGAGGCCAACTCAGCAAAAAAATATTAATTCATTCACTTTTTGGGTCTATTTGTTGGTCACGGTCTCCCTCACTGCCTCGCCCCCTCTCCTGCCTGGGTCCTCTCTCTACTTTCCTTCTTCTTCCTTTGCTGTTCTTTTTTTTTTTTTGTCTCTCGTGCCCCACGGCTGCTGAGGTCGACCTCAAAGTCAGAGCTTGGGATGGCCATGGTAGCTTGAGTTTGGAGCACACAAATATGGCCGTTTTTTCTTTTTCCCTCTATTGTACTAGGTCGCTGCATCCATGACTTTTCTCCCATCTATGGCTGTTAGATCCAAAGGCTGGTGCCTATGGACGATTAGTTTACAGTCTTGCAAATAAAATGTCTATGGAGCTCGAGCTTGAACCTAGAGTTCGAGGTCAAAGCAGCCATGGTGTCGAGCTCATCCATGGTGGTCACTTAAGGATGAGCTCAACACCATGGCTATCGTTAGGGGTGTACAAATGAATCAGAAATCACCCAAACCACTTGAAACCAGATCGGATCGATTCAAAATTGGTGGTTTTATGGAGACCGATTCAGTTCTCGATTCCAATTTATTAGAACCAATGAATACGGGTTTGGTTATTGATTTCAAGCGTGAAACCACCACTCTGCCCATTCAAACGGACTATTTAAAAAAAAAAAGGAATTCCAACTCAATTACCTATCAATCATGACCTCCCCCTCTCTTGTGTTCTTCTCTCTCCTCTGCTACACGTGATTTTCTTTTTCTTTCTTTTACTCGCGCTCCATGGCCAAAGAGCTCAAGCCCAAGGCTTGTGACTACCATGGCCACGGAGTTCAACCTCGAGTAACTAAGGTCGCAAGCCCGAGATACAATAACTAGAGGTGGATTTGTAGAATCAAGGGCGGTTCTCTATTTTAGTTTTTTGGAACCGATCTTTAGTGGGCAATTTTCGATTCCAATGTGAGAATTGGTCATCCTGACAACAACGCTCATCTCTACTTATCATACCTCGAGCTTGCAACCTTAGTTACTTGAGGTCGAGCTCCGTGACCATGGCAACCGCTAGCCTTGGGCTCGAGCTTTGCGGCCGTGGGGCGCGAGTAACAGAATAAAGAAAGCAAGTGTGGCAGAGGAGAGAGAAGGATGAGAAGAGAGAGGGGGAGGTCATGACTGACAGGTGGGCCTGCGTGTTATAAATGTTGCAAGGCGAATGGACTGATTTTTTTGCTTAGTATGGGGTTAGAGTTGTGGTTAATATTTCTATAGGTCGGATGACCGGAGGTTGCTTTAGGAATTGTGTGGTATTGTGTAGTATATTTAAGACGGGTCAAAAAACCAACAGACGCATTGGGTTCTGGATGGAGCGTCAAGAGCTTTGATTTCATTTCTCATCACGACCTCTCTATCTTTTTTGTCATTGCAAAGTGTGTAGACCCATCAAAATTGCGGGTTGGGTTGGATTTGAATCGAGTCGCATTTGAGTTGAGTTGAATTTTGGTCAGTCCAAACAGATCCATTTAACCCGTTTTCATGCAATACAAAATTTAGTGATTTATATTCGACTCAATTCATATCCAATCTACACCTGATTGGATCCGTATTATTAAAACGGGAAAAGTGTTAAAAAAATCATAAACCTTTTGCATTTGTGTCAATTTAATCTTAAACTTTTTTTTGTTCTAATTAAGTCCTAAACATTTTTACGTTATGTCAATTCAGTCCTTTTTGGCAAATTTTGACTGGATTTTGCTAACTAAATGCCAACCGGTTGGCGTGGGCTGATCGCAAGACGACGTTGACAACTTTTAATAATATTTTAATATTTTAATTTAATTTTTTTTTCTTTTTCTTTTTTTTTTTTCCTCCTTCTTCGTCCAATCGGTTGCTGGACCTCGGCAACTGACTAGAGGTGACGGCTGGTGAGGTCGACCTCGACCTCACCAGTGGCCGCGAGGCCGCCCTCGAGGCCTGAGCGACGAGGCTAGCTCAAGGTCACCCAGGTCACCTTGCAACCTCACGCCAGGCTAACGAGGCTTGCCCTCACCGGCCATTGGCAAGGCTCACCCTCGTCAACCATTTGGCGAGAGCGAGCCTCATTGGCCGACGAGGGTGAGCCTCGCCGCCCAGCCCCTCAAGGGCTGACTCATGCTTGGTGGGCAAGCCTCGCCGCCCAACACGAGGCCACCCTCATGACCACTAGTAAGGTGGCTGGCGAGGTCGAGGTCGACCTCGCCGACCGTTGCCTCTGGCTGATCACCGAGGTTCGGCGGCCGGCTAGAGGAAGGAGGAAGGAGAAGGAAAAAAAAATTCAAAAATATTAAAATACTATTAAAAGTTGTCAATGTCAGTACCAATCAAGCCATGTCAGCCGACCAACGTTCAATTAGCAAAATCCGGTCAAAATTGATCAGAAATGATTAAATTGGCATAACGTAAAAATGTTTAGGATTTAATGAGCAAAAAAAAAAGGTTTATGATTAAATTGGCACAAATGCAAAATGTTTATGACTTTTTTTTAACATTTTCCCTTATTAAAACACATCTATATTTGATTCAATTTAGGAAAATCCATATCTAAATTGACACAAGAGTGTAGAGTGAGCGAACGTAAGATTGAGTAAGTGCGAGAAAGAGTGAAAAGAAAGTCATAGAGATAAGTTGTGTCTAAATAAACTGTAAATCCATTCAACACCCATGTTATTTTAGACTTTATATTCTAAACCCATTTTATGTTTAATTTACTTAGTATAATTAACTCATAGCCTAGATCAAGAGATGGATGTACGACCCATTTTAATAGGTTTTCGTGTGCACGGGACGAAATGGAGTGAGTCAGGCTTTGGACTCTAGTCATCAAGAAACCATTTCAACGGAATGGTAAACAGCTGTAATTTACATTTTGTTATTTGGATAGCTTGTTTGTATGTGCAATACCTCTTTGCTTATTCTAATCCAGTGAGCCATCCCCTTATGATAATCATAAACAAAGATCTTATGAATGGACCCTTAAAAGTCTAACTTAATCTTTAGGATAAGAAAAATAAAACTACAACAAATCAGGATATCATTTCCAATCCCAATCTAATTTAATAAATAACCATTGGACAATAAACTATATGCAGGCTTCTATCGGCATAAGTGGCGAGAGCGAAATCAAGTTTTTGCGGGTGACGATTTGATATAATTAATTAGTTCATTCACATCGAAGAATTAAGTCGATTTTACGATAAGGTCGACGTCCTTTTCAACGTGGCCTTTGAAAAAACGTGGTTATGGAAGAGCAATTTCTCGAAAATCCTCCGCCAATCGCGTTCGGTGTGGTGCGCGAAAGCTGATCCGGACTTAATCCGACGGTCCTGTTACCAGTATGATGGTTGGGGTTGACAAAAAAAACAAACAAAACCTACGTTTAAAGCTAAACGTTGGACAAGCGATGTCTTAATCTTAGGCAAGAAAGCCACGTCATCATATTAAATATCAAAAAGGGCGCTTCCAGTCCTATCCAGACGGGCCCACCGCTACTTGCACTTTTTGGCCACTTTTTCTCTCTCTCTCTCCTCTCTCTCCTCTACCTTCTCTCTCTCTCTCTCTCTCTCTCTCTAAGGAAGACGATTGAATCGCCGTTGATCCTTATCTGGGCGAATCCCTAATTCTTCAACCTCGACCCACTTTTCTTCCCTTTCCACATTCCCCTCCTCTGCTTTTTCCGTCTCCCTCGAATCTGTTCCTCCACTTGTCTTCTGCACTGGCACCGTAAGCCCTCCCTCCCGTTCCGTACAATCTCCTCTGTTATGATATCTGTGCTTGTGGAAAACGTGTGGTCTCTCCTGATCGAGCGCGAAGAACCGTTCTTGGCATCTGGGTCTGGCTGCGTCAGGGCTCTGCACGCGGGCATCGATGCTGGAGAACTAGGTTGCTCGTGGGTTCGGGAGGAAAAGGTCTTTCGGCTATCTGGGTTCGTCTGGGTCTGAGTTTTGATTGAGTCGGTGTGTGGCGTCTGGAGCGCAAAGAACCGTTTTTGGCTTCTGGGTCTGGCTGCATCAGGGCCTCGTGGGATTTGGAAGGGAGGGTCTCCCCCCTATCTGGGTCTGTCTGGGTCTGAGTTTTGATTAAGTGGGTTCGTGTTGTCTGGTGCTTTTTTGTGTTCGGATACCCGGATTGGGTATGTTTCTGTTTCTGCAAGAAAGGTAAGAGCCTGAAGTTAGATATCATGTCCAGTCTCTGTTAGAAGCTCTGGTGATTAGGTGTTGAGTTGGGGAGAGCGAGGATGAAGAGAGGGAAAGATGATGACAAGATCATGGGGCCCATGTTCCCGAGGTTACATGTCAATGATACAGAGAAAGGAGGGCCAAGAGCACCTCCGAGGAACAAGATGGCCCTTTACGAGCAGCTCAGCATACCTTCTCAAAGGTTCGGTTCGGGGATGTTGCCTCTCAATCCCAATAATAGCAGCAATTTGGTTTCTCCAGCATCTTCGAACCAGGTAAATAATATGATTGGTATTTCTTCCTTCGATTGTAGCGTGTTTGCTTTGAATTCATTACTGTTTAAGTCATGTCCATGTTAAAGTATGCCCGATCTTTAGCCTGAAGTTACTGTTTTCTGTGGTAGGTAAGTTTTCAAGAAGCTGTCAGTTTGTGAATAGTTGCTATAGATATTGTAGATTTTGGTGATACACCGTTGTTCTCATAAGTGGTTGATCTGTGGTGTTGGGACATCCGTTAATGGACTGGATCAAGTGATGATAATCAGTAGTGCTCTGGGATTTTAGGTCGTTGTGTCAAAAGTGAGTCACTTATCATCAAAACATTTATCGGGTGAACCTCTTCTCTTAAGGTGTTTCCTTCTCTGGTGACCTTAGGGATTGGTGTACGTTTTGTTTTTATGTTAATGAATCGAACTATTCTTTGCACAAGAAAATGCTAATTGGGGTGAGTTTTGTCATTCTGGTGTAAGTTGATATGGGAGAACTATTACTTTTTACAATTCACTGAGACAACCATTCAATTTCAGGGGACTGGATCTGCCCGGAACATGTATTTCCCACTTCACTTGCCTCCTTCAACTCCAACTCATCTTTCTGAGAGATTGAATGCTGGCAAGTCGGGCGGGGCTAGTCCAGCTAATTCACTGGCACGAGTGGAACAGAGAAAAAATGCTGGTGATGGAGATGATTTTATGGTTCCTGTATATGTTCAGTCAGGAACGGGTCAAGGTAAAAACAAGAATAGTAAGGCTGGGGATAAAGCTTCAAATTATACAGCGAAGATGCAAAGCTCCTGCAGTGATGATCCAAAAAGATCTAGCTCAGTAGGTCTCAGTTCAAGACAAGAATCAAACTTAGATGGTTCTATAAGATCCTATAAGAACATAGCCACTGCAGAGAATGGTCGTAGATCATTGAAGGAAGCTGATGCACCTCAAAATCCGGTTCTAGCAAGTTTTAGCACATCCCGTGGTACAGATGCACAACTACGGCAAGGAAATGAAGATGGGTCACAATCAGATGAGCATGCACAAGATTTCGAAAATGAAGAAACTTCGAGAGACATTGAGAAGGGAATATCTTCCTGGTCAAGCCGTGATCCTCGTTTGGGAGAAACCCAAAGATGTCCACCTGAGCCTAATAGCTTTGGTAAGGAAAACTTAAATGAAACATGCGGCGCGTTGCTCATGGTTGACGCTGGCAGGAATGACGATGCATCCGAAGTCTCCATTGCAGATTCAGTGTCAGGCTTTGATATCTCTCCTGATGATGTTGTGGGGATTATAGGTCAAAAACATTTCTGGAAGGCCAGGAGAGCAATTGTCAAGTAAGTACCTTTATGCTTACCCTTGGATGGTTCATCCAGCTTTAAAATCTGAGGTTCTTATTGCCTTACTTTCAATTTTATGTGATTTTGTTCTTGCATGTAAATAAGAACTCCAAAGTACTCTTTTTAAATTGTCCTCTTTGGTTATGAAAGTTGAGTGGTCAGAACTTATAATGTTTAGGCTAAACTGCAAGATGGTCAAATTTTTAGGACATTGGATGCAATTCTTCCGTTATTTAATTAGAATATGTATTTTGTATCTCAGATTTGTTCATTATTGTGTGATTGCTTCTTTCTTAGTTGTTTTGATAATGAGCCTTGTTATGACGGTTAGACAACTCAATTGGTTGCTTGTCCAGTCTTTCTAAACATTCAGATAAAAACTATTCTTCAATAATATGTTCTAACACGTTGTGATTGTTCTCCAAATGGTAAGGGAGAATATTTTTGTTCATTTGTTCAGACTTATATCAACCATATGAGTGTACCCTTTCTTGGGTTGAACTATAACTTGATTTTCATATGAAACCACCGGATTGTGCTGCGTATTTGGACTTTATCCATTCTTTTGCTTCAACATTTGCTTTTGCTCTTAGTGTTAATTTGTTAAATGGGTAAGGGACGTGCTGCAGCGTTGCTGCCTTCATATTTAGTATTGAATTTGTTTTCAATACCGAGATTTTGCTTCAAATTTCAACATTAGAGCATTAATTGATTTCAATCAGAAAACTGTAGTTCATAGATTTATAGTTGAGGAGAGTAACTAACGGTGTGGAGTCCCAGGGTCCCTCTGAGGTGGTATTTCATGTATTTAGCGGTGGATCGTCTGAGACCAGGTAGGTCGACTGTCCTATCTGGAGAATTTTTGCAAGGTGACCCTGAGAATGGTGGATCATCTCTCGTTCATTGTGCCTTCGCATTTTCTCTCTAGAAATATTTCTGTCTCCATCTTTTTTTCTGGTCTTGCCTGCCACATCGTGAGCATTCTCTAATAATGAGGGCATGGTGCGGCAGGGGACATGGTGGAGGGTAGTGCTGTGGTATGTCTGGGACCATTTCCAAGGGGTGAAAATGATATCTAGCTTGATCTTGGTGGATATGGTGACCAAAAGGATTACGTTTCATGTTGCACCTTGGTATTTGTGTTATTGAATTGGGTGCCTATCCATTCTTCGTTTATACAATGTCTAGGTATAATGTTGCTGTAGTGTATATACGTGCTAACTCTATGTTCTTGCTGTACTTTTTCATAGAATTACTGTCTGATTTTAGCATATATATCAGCTGCAGTCCTAGCTTCTCTGTTGTGCACGATATTTGATGTAATGGTAGTTTCTGTTGAGATAGAAAAATAAAGAAAGAAAATTTAGGTGCAAGGGTATGGAGATATCGAGGCAATGTTTGAAGTGCTTTTGTTTTGAGTGCCTGCAATTGTTCTGTTACTGTCATTCTTAGTATTGGCTAGATTTTGGATGAGTTTAGTTGGATGCTTAATGCCTTGCAATGTTTAGATCTATGCTATTGACCCATCTGATTTGATTGGAGTATTCATCTGTCTTTTTGTGAGCCTAAGTCAATGAATGTGTTATTGTCTCTGTTTTGACATAACTCCCTTTTACTCATTTCAGTCAACAGAGAGTGTTTGCAGTTCAAGTCTTTGAGTTGCATAGATTGATAAAGGTACGCTGGATGTCGCTCTTCAAGGAAATTATTTGGTGAAGTCTAGTAGTAACATATCTTTGTGCATTTACAGGTACAGAAGTTGATCGCTGGGTCACCACATCTTCTGATTGAGGATGTTTCTGGCTTAGGCAAAACTTCTTTAGTCAACTCTCCTGCGAAGAAATTTTCCGAGGACCATAATGGCGGATATCCATCACAAACTACAAACCACAAAGAGGAGCAGGAGAAGCCTGGCCACCAGATGGAGTGTTCTGCAGAGAATGCAGTCGGGAAGACATCAATTTCTTCTGTCAAAAGTGCCAATCAGCTTTCAGATTATGGGCCTGGTATGAGAAACCCACCTCTCGCACCCATTGTGCCTGATGTGAAAATGGGCCCATGGGGTTACCCTCAGCCATCGGGGCAGCAATGGTTGATCCCTGTCATGTCTCCTTCAGAGGGGCTCGTTTACAAGCCCTATCCTGTGCCTGGATTGACGGGAACAGCTTGTGGAGGATGTGGGCCATACAACTCTTCTCCAATGATGGCGAACATCCCAAACCCTGCCTATGGAGTTCCACTGCATCCTCATCACCAAGGATTTGGGTTCCCTTCGGGTGTTCCTCCACCTGGCCATAGTTATTTCCCCACGTACGGTATGCCTGTCATGAGCTTCAACGTTTCGGGTTCATCTGTAGAACAAACGAACCGGTTTTCCAGACCTGTCCAATACGGTCAAACAGGCCAATTATCTGGAGGGGAAGTTAACAATCTGCAGCATCAGAATTCATCTAACTTACCTAAGCAGAGAAAAGGATCAGTTGCTCAGATCAAATTCCAAGCCAATAAAGACAGTGAGTTACAGGTGAGCACGGCAAGCAGTCCTAGCGAGAAACCACCAGAGGGACTTGGGAATGTCCAATCCTCAGACGGAAAAGAAGCACTCCCGCTTTTTCCAGTTGCTCCAGCGGTCTCTGAAGGGGGATCTCACCTTCGCGAGGCGGAGCAGCCTACAAGGGTTATTAGAAGTGTGCCTCACAACGCTAGATCTGCAACAGAGTCTGTGGCTCGAATATTCAGGTCTATACAAGAAGAGAGGAAACAGTTCGACTCCATTTAGGGGCTTGGCTGACTATGTTTGTCTCTCATAAAGTTGTAAACTCGGAAACTCATTTGAGTTCTGAGCGTGAGAGCTTCTGTATTTGTGTTATATTCGTCTTTTGGTCCTTATAGATTGGTCTGTAAATTAGGTAATCCTATGTGGAAGTTCATAACCGGATTATATTTGTCATCTCGGTGTAAGTTGCTAGAGGTGTCTTTTGGTAAGGTAAATTTTGTTCCAGTGAATCGGTGCCTTTATATCACTACAGTGTAACTTCCAATCGAATAGCCATCTTGTGTTTTGCCTGTAGTATCAGTAATTTCATCATTCCTTGTCTTTGTCAAGGGAGTTGAGCTCATGACAATTGGGTGCTGTAAAATCTCTCCACGATGACACGATTTACCGGATTGATTTCAGCATGTCCTTCCTTAGTGCCCACAAGTAAATCTCGACTTTTGAGCAGTTCTTTGTTGTGGACGTATTAGTGATGCTTGATGAGGGAACTTTTGATCTATAGCATTTGTCATCCCTGGGGAGCCGAAAGGGGATGTGTAGGGGCAAAAGCTATTTCACTACTACTGAAGGGGAGTTCAATAGCTTGTGACCCCAAATGAAATTCTTTGAAAGGAAATTTTGTTTGCTACACTTGCATGACATTCACATATTACTCATCATCATGGGCAGAAATGATTTTGTCCTGGTCCGCCGAAGTAGAACACGGGCTCGCCAACGTACCCATCTCTATGGTTGTTCCCATTGTAGCAGTACACTTGATCACTATAAACCCCAACCCACTCCGGGTACTTGAGTGAGAGTGAGAAGTCCACGATCCTAACGTGGTTGATGTAGCAGGCATGGCCATGGAGTGCCCCTGAGTACTCCCCACTTCCCATGGCAGTTCTGGTGTGAGGAGTCTTCTTCACCATCGTACTGTACACTTGACCTCCCCAGTTGACCATTATGGCGCTGCGCTTCAGGTAGAAGAAAAGGGATCCTGGAAAATACCCGAGGACCAGGTTGTTCGTGAGGCGTAGCCACCAGTTGGAAGTATTTGGATCCTGGTTCAATGATAATTATCTCCGCTCAAAAAGAATATTTCCAAAAAGAGAAGGTACAGCTTTTTAAAGGTAAACCTGAATTAATGGGCGAACCCGATTCAGATGAAATTGTAAAATGGTTGGAATGGTTAAGTCAGGATTGACATGAAAGAGCAAATCATTGTCCAAGGGCACACGGACACCTTTGGGCATTATTTGAATGTAACTAGCCTGCTCAAACAGGGATTTGCTGATCCGGTCTATTGCAAGTAAAGAAGGCAAAGAAGATTGAGAATTTAAGTACCAAGAAGATGCCGACTGATATTTGATATTGTTCCCGTTCAGAAGATATCGGACCTAGAGCAGAGCCGAGGGCCACCTCAGAACTAGTTTGAACGAACCCAGAACAGGTCAAATCGAAGCAGCCTGTGGAAACGCTTCCATCAACCTATGTAATAAAGGAAAAGGAAGATAAGCCAACCAATTAAACGGTTCAGCTCCGCCCAGAAGGAATGGTCTATCATGATAGAGAACTCACGGTCCAATGTGTGAAAAGCCGAGTTTGCTTATCTCCATATAATTTTGGGTTCACCTGGGAATAGGATAATCTTTCTGAGCTATCTCAATATATAACCAACAACTAACAGGTTGTAAGTAAAAGAGACCCCGACTGAAATTGAAAGACAGACCATCCATCCTGCTTCAACACTTTCGTACTTATTGCCGGGGCCACCCAGAAGCCATATCTGGGCTGTAGTGAAGTCATCTGGCAAATCAAGGTTTGGATTCCATAAGTTTATGTCACTGGAAGCTCCTATGTAGTTGTACCCTACTGTCACAAGGATTGCTTGCTGCACAAGAAACATAGTGAAATAATATTACTAGACCCTAAAATGTGTGAGGGAACAAGTTTCTGTAAGCAAGTCAACGAGGGGCGTTAAAAATGAGTTGAAGGAATGCTTACATCACGATCTTTTGTATAAGGAAGAGAGACTCGGGTTCCATTTATGACCACATTTCGAACATTTTCATTGAGGGTTGAATTAGCCACGTAGTCCTGTGAATGAGGATGATACATTTTCCCAAATTGCTCGGGACTAGAAGCTCTCAACAAGTCTTGCCGCCGGACTCGTCGGATGGGAATAGTTCCCCGGGGACAACTTCCACTCTTTTGCCAAGTTTGAGCTATTACTGGTTTTGAGGACTCAATTTTTGTTGCTTTGTTTTCTGAAGGCAATTTAGTGCTGGGTTCCATCTGCATTTTGAAGAAAGGATTTATGAGGCTGCTTTCAATATGTGTGATGATAACGTGCAATCCGTTTGTTTGAGTTCCTGAGACTAGCTGATTCAATTAAAATAAAAGCTATTTAGAACTTACGAGTCTTGAAAAAATGTCGTCATCAAAATGTCAATTGTAAGTAGGAGAGCTATGGTTAGGAAACGGGCCTGAATGACATGCTCCTTCATTGCGGGATGGTTGAAGGCTGGTTGTTTGTGCATTTCCACACAGTCGATGATATCTCCATCTGCACTCTATCAATCAAACCAAAATTGGACATCAGTCTGCAACTTAATTTACTGGGAGTGAACAAGCTTTCATTAATTGTGTCCATTAAGCAGCTAACGAACAAATGGGTGCCTTGAAAACTCACTTTCCTTTTGTGTGTCTGAGTAAGTGCGTGCGTGAGAGAGAGAGAGAGAGAAAGAGAGCAACTTTTCTAAAAGAACTCAAATTACAACCACATCCTCTACTTATCAACTCGAGCCAATGTATGAGCACTGTAGATTTGACTGCAGCAAAAAGATGGTTGCATGGTTGAAGTACGGTGCAACAAAAATACTGAGGACATGGAAGAAAAATTTAACATTTCTTATATGGTGATTTTGGGGATCCCATATATGGCATTACTTTCTGACCAAAACTGAAAAAAAAAAGAAAAAAAAAAGAAAGAAAAGGAGAGAGAGAGAGAGTAAAAGCATATCACGTATTCATATCATTAGTTCTATTTGGAATACAGCAAAATTGTCCTGAATCTTATGGCACATGTGCAGTTGATCACCAAGAGTGTAATCACTTTTTCCTGAAATGGCTCCAGAAAAACATGGGTTTTGTACCAAAAGCGAATGTTCAGCGATGGCTGTGGAACTAACTTTCATCACGTTGTTATATGAAGAGACACCAGAAATGATTCAAAGATCGAGGTTTTATGAGATATTAGTGTAAGCTGATGCAAAGTAGCCGAAAATACTGAAAACACGTTGGAGAATTTTGTTGCCCTCCAAACAAAAGAAGCCTCTTCCGGGCCAAGAAATCAAGGCCAGCATCTCCTATTTGATTTAATTCTCACAGATTGGTTTTTCAAACCATGAATCAGTATCAGCAGAAAGCCTATTCAAAGAGGCGTTGAAGGAGATATGATACCTGAATGCTCTTCACTGCAGGCTTATTAAGAAGCCTGAGTCTTCTATCAATATCATCCTCGTCCTCCGCAGCCTCTCTGTTCATTGATTTTCTTGATGCACTATTAGCCATTGTGGCCCAACACAATGCCATAGCCAAGAAGAGCATAAAACCCACTTTCTCCATTCTTCCTTTGGCTTCTCAGCAGGAAAATGACTGAAGGGGAAGCGATTAAAAAAGATTGAAATGACACAAAAAATGGAAAATGCAAAACTGATTCATTGTTTGTCCATGAAAGCCAAGAACCTTGCAAAATCCCAATTTGCCACTGTGATTGATCACTTGACACATTTGCTTCTGTTGAAACAGAAGGTACGCATTTACTAACAAAAAGCCAAATAGAAAGAAAAGACAATGATACACCGACCAGATTGTTTCTTGTGAATTAAGTCAAGATTGACTGAACTTTGACTTCTTCAGTTAACGTCAACACAGAAAAAGATAACCTTATATGACTTTTCTGCCAAATACCATTGTGCTCTTCACAGATTGCAGCAATGCACGATAAACTGACTGAAAATGACCTGCACTGCAAGAAAATTTTCCAGGCATGCTGATTAAGAGCATGAATTTTCTCTTAGCAGAAAAAGATCAGGGATCTAAAGTATAATTTAAATATGGGAAGTGCCAGCTCGTCAAACTTCATAAAAGGCCTTGTGATTATGGCACAAAAATCTACGAGATTTATATTTTGGACAAATGTGGCTCTCTTTTTTTTTTTTTTTTTTTGGTGGAAACATATCACTTACATTTAACCAGCAAAGTTAGGAAGACAACCACAATAAACGTCTAAACACACCAAATCCCCAAGGGCTTAGATAGCCAATTAGGAGGGAGGCACTCTAATCTACGGGCTTCGGCAATCCAATCCGCAAACTGATTGGCTTCATGTGGACCCATTGACCTGAAGTGCTTAATAGATGGGATGAGAATGGTTTACTTCCACACGTTTAAGCCGAGCCAGCAAGCCCATACAATCTTCAATTACTGTGTTATGGCTTCATCCACACGAGTTTGTTACCGTGTTCGGCCTGGACTTCATGCTTAACCTGACGAGAACCATGCCTCCAGGTTTAGTTTAGCTTTGCCGGTTGATCAGGTCTGAAATTCTAAGACATATAAGAAAGGCTTTCAATTGGTGAAAAGGAAACGGGAAAATAAGTGTCCTTTTTCTTTAAACTCTGTTCCTAACATCTGCCTCGCACCAGGATCAATCTGAAAAACGTAGAAACTAGCAGCCGCAGTGTCTAGTCAGGGGCACAACCCATTCCATCCAGGACCTCCGAAATAAAACTCAGGATCTTCAATATTCCCAAGGTAAACTCTTCTGTGTAGTGGTCAATCTCTTCCAGGAACTTCAGGATCATCAAGTTGTCACAGACCCGTACCCTCGTCACTTATTTGCTCAATTCTTCAAGGAAAACTGCCTGCTGCCCATCCATGTCGAGGTGTGGGGCAAAAATTTCCCTATTCTTGAGCTATACACTTCGCCTCCCCACTGCACGGTCTGTGCAGTTTGAGGTAGGTAGGCGAATGGCTCAGGCAGGAAGTAACCAACATTCGTCTTCTCATCATATTGAACCCACCATTTATTGGTGTTTGGATCTGAAATTGCATGGAGAAGTATTTGCCAACATCTTTCAATTCATCAAAGAAGCTAAAAGTAACTAATTTGTGAATTCTTCGAGTAGTATCTCAATGTGGTCATAGATCGGTACTATCTGACACTTAAGGGATAAAGTGTTATTTGATAGGGAAGGCCATCCTTTGTCCAGATGGGATGAATGGCCGTGCTGAGGGCCATCTTGCTGCTCGTTTGAACAAAACCAGGGCAAGTGAGATCAAAGCAGCCGATTTTTTCCCAGAGTCAGCCTTATACACAGAAGAGGAAGATACAATGTTGGTTTTGCAATGTCATACCAAAGATAGGCCAAACAAAGATCAAGTCAAGGTGTGAATGGAAGCCCTACTTAGCATTAAAAAAAAAGGAAACATTTGTCCCAGTGACTGCCAATGAGACCTGGTATATTTGTCATGTTCATTTAAATGGAAAATGAGTTTGGATGATGAGTTAACTGTCCAATATGCAAATACACAAGTCTTCCAGTCGACATACATGCTAGGATTCAACTGAAAAGTTTGGAATCATTAGGCGTTGGGTTAGAATTACTGGAAAGCAACTGTCACAAAGCTATCACTTCGGTTAATCTGCAAAGGCCAAGATCTGATACTTGTTTGGGAGAAAACCAGAGATGTCCACCTGAGCCTAATAGCTTTGGTATGGAAATCTTAAAAGAGATGTGTCGTGTTGCTCATAGTTGACGCTGGCAGGAATGACGATGTATCCAAAGTTTTCATTACAGATTAAAAACATTTCTGGAAAGTCAGGAGAGCAATTGTCAAGTAAGTGCCTGTATGCTTAACCCTGGACACGTTCATCTAGATTTAAAATCTGAGGCTGTTATTGCCTTACTCTCAATTTTTTGTGATTTTGTTCTTGCATGTAAAAAAGATTCCAAAGTATTCTTTTTAAATTGTCCAGTTTGGTTATGGAAGTTGAGTGATCAGAACTTGTAATGTTCAGGCTAAACTGCAAAAAGGTCAAATTTTAAGGACTTTGGATGCAATTCTCCCATTATTCTCATTGTGCCGATGTATTTTCTCTTGTTCTTGCTTGCCATATTGTGAGCATTCAGTAATAATGAGGGCATGGTGCGGCAGGGGACATGGCGGAAGGTAGTCCGGTGACATGTCTTGGACCATTTCCGAGTGATATGGTGACCAAAAGGATTATTTGTCATGTTGCACCTTGGTATTTGTGGTATCAGAAATGGGTGCCAATCCATTCTGCATATGCAATTTCTAGGTATAATTTTGCTTTAGTGCATATGAATCCTGACTCTATAATCTTCGTAGACTAATTGTCTGGTTTTAGAAAATATATCGGCTGTAGTCCTAGCTTTGGTATTGTGCACAGTACCTGATGTAATGGTAGTTGATGTTGTGATAAAAAAAGATAGAAAATTTAGGTGCAAGGTTATGGAGATATCAAGGCAATATTTGAAGTACTTTTGCCTGTGATTGTTCTGCTACTGTAATTCTTAGTACTGGCTAGATTTTGGATGAGTTTAGTTGGATGCTTATGCCCTGTTTGGAACTCCTCAAAGGAGTTATAGTATTCCGATTCTTTGTTCAGAATCGGTTTCGCCTATAGAATCGCGTTTGGTAAAATTTTGTTCCTAACAAATTTGTTCCGGAAACAGATTGGGAATAGAATCGCAAAAAAAAAAAGTTGATTCTTGCTCCGAGAACGATTTGAGAATCAAAATCAAGAATTTTTCTTCTTCCCTTCGGCCATCTCGCGACCGCCGTCCACCACCGCCCGCCACCGCCCGCCGGCCGCCGGCCGCCGGCCCGGCGAGCTCGCCGGAGGCAAGCCCAGCCGCCGGCGAGCTCGCCGGAGGCAAGCCCAGCCGCCGGCGAGGCTCGGCCTCACCAGATCTGGCGAGGCCAAGCCTTGCCGGTGGCCAGGCGGGCCTCGCCCAGCCCCGGCGAGGCTCGGCCTCCCCAGATCTGGCGAGGCCGAGCCTCGCCGGTGGCCAGGCGGGCCTCGCCGGGGCTGGGCGAGGCCCGCCTGGCCACCGGCGAGGCTCGGCCTCGCCAGATCTGGTGAGGCCGAGCCTCGCCGGTGGCTGGGCAGGGGCTGGGCAAGCCTCGCGACGCCCAGCCCCACCGGTGGCCAGGCGAGGCTCGCCCAGCCCCGCCGGTGGCCTGGCAGGCGTCGCCCAGCCCCGGCGAGGCCAGCCTGGCCACCGGCGAGGCTAGGCGAGCCTCGCCCAGCTGCCGGCGAGGCTCGGCCGACGAGGGTCGGCCTCGCCGAGGGCCGGCGACGCTCCGGTGAGGTCGCCGGCCCTCGTTTGGCCGGTCGCCGGCGACCGGCGACCGAGGAAGAAGAAGATGCGAAAAAGGAAAAAAAAAAAAAGAAAAAGAAAAGGAAAAAAGAAAAGAAAAAAAGCAAAAAGTAAAAAAATTATTTAAAAATGAAAAGAAATTAATTTGGAACAGTAATTAATGAAAGACGCAGAAGAAACGCAATTCTATTCCGTAATCGAAATTTTGGACAGATTCCAAGCGCTTAAAATGCTAGAATCGTTAGGAAGAGAATAAAAAAGAATCGGCCCGATCGAATCTACTCCCTAATGGAATCGTTACCAAACGCGCCCTTAATGCCTTCCAATGTGTGGAACTCCTCATAAGGAGTTATAGTAGAATTTGGGTAGACTGTTGTTCATCCAGATCTATGCTATTGACCATCTGATTTGATTGGAGTATTTGCTTCTCTTTTTGTTTGCCTAGGTGGATGAATTTGTTATTGTCTCTGTCTTGACATAACTCCCTGTTACTCATTTCAAATCGAATTCAAAGGATAACTCCCTCTTTAAAGCAACAAAATGGCAATAAATAATAGCTCAATCCTAATTTGTATAATAAAAGATACTATTTATCAACTCATAGCATATATAATCCATAATATTTTTCGAAACATGTGTTTAAAATACAAAAAAGAAATAGTGTCACTCATTTGAAAAAGCTAAAAATCAATTATGGCAGTTAGTTGAGTCAACACATTCGAATTTTTAACATTTAACCAAAAAACAATATTAAAAGATTAAGTAAAACGATATTTTAATGAATGGCTCAACTATACTAGGCTTATTTGTCGATAAGACAACACCTACATGCCGCAAAAAGCCCGCCTCTAGCAGCAATTTATTCTTGTCTATTGGTGTGGCCAGCGTACTAAATTTCGTTATACTATAATTTCCTCCACAAAATTCCATTTTAAGCCATCTTACTGTCCTTAAAAGATTTATTGATGTACTACAATAACCTGAACTCAACCGCCCCAAAACTACACCAAAAATGGCTAAAATTTAGGGCTAAAGTTATTGTTTCTACAGTTCTAAAATGCGCTCCCAACTTAAAAATCCCTTTCCGGAACAAATCGTAAGTTCAGATCATAATCCATAAAATATTATTGTTTCACAACACCTTAAACTATCATTTCTACAAAAATACACAGTTCAATGACTCAAAAATCAAATTTTGCCGCACTAATATTTAAGAAATCTGAATTTCAAACTCTAATTGCAACAATTCTTCTAAAGGCTTAGAGGCTTTCATCACTTATTAGAGTCAAGATCGCGAGCGCAGCAAATTTTTTTCTCTTTTTCCCTTTTTCTCTTCTCTTCTTTCTCTCCTCTCCCTTGTTTCTTTCTTTCCCCTGAAGTGGCCTCTCGGCCTGTCTCTCTTTTCAAAAGTGGCCGAAACTCCACTGTTCGCTCTTTTCCTCTTTTGTTGACTTTTCAAACCCTTTTTCTTTCTTTCTTTTTCTTTTTTTAAGCCCATATTTTACAGCAAACATCCCAAACCCTGCTTATGGAGTTCCGTTGCATCGTCATCACCAAGGAATTGGGTTCCCTTCAGGTGTTCCTCCACCAGGCCAGAGTTATTTCCCCATGTACGGTATGCCCGTCATGAGCTTCAATGCTTCAGGTTCATTTGTAGAACAAACGACCCAGTTTTCTCGACCTGTCCAATATGATCAAACACGGCAATTATCCAGAGGGGAAGTTGACAATCTGCAACATCAGAATTCATCTAACACACCTAAGCAGGGAAAAGGATCAGTCGTGCAGTTCAAATTCCAAGCCAATGAAGTCAGTGAGCTGCAGGTGAGCATGTCGAGCAGTCCTAGAGATAAACGACCAGATGGACTTGGGAATGTCCGATCCTTGGAGGGGAAAGAAGCGCTCCCGTTTTTATCCTGTTGCTCTAGGGGCTTCTGAAGGCTTGATCCCAGGCTCACGAGGCGGAAGAACCTACAAGGGTTATTATAAGTGTGCCGGACAGTGGTCGATCTGCAACCGAGTCCGTGGCTCAAATATTCAGGTCTATAAAAGAAGAGAGGAACAGCTCAACTCCATTTAGGGGTTCGGCTGACTATGTTCGTCTCTCTTAAAGTCGTGGACTCGGAAACTCATTTCAGTTGTGAGCGTTAGTTTCTGTATCAGTGTTCCATTTATCTTTTGGTCATTACAGATTGGTTTATGTATATTGGGCAGTCCTATATGGAAATTCATCACTATATAACATTTGTCATCTAGGTGTAAGTCGCTAAAGGTGTGTTTTGTTAAGGGCAGGGTAAATTTTGTTTCAGTGAGTTGACGTCCTATATATCGCTACGATCTGACCAAAGAGCCTTCTTGTGTTTTACCTGTTGCATCAGTAATCTCATCATTTTCTTTAAGATATTCGAAAAGCTTGTGCCTATTGGGTGCTATGAATTCGCTCTGTATGATGCATGCGATGATGCATGAGGGTGGATCGTTTTCGACATGTCCTCACTCGGTGCCCATAAGTAAATCTCTCCGGCATTTGGGCAGTTCTTTGTTATGGGCGTATTAGTGATGCTCAATGAGGGAACTTTGAATCAAAAGTATTTGCCATATCCGGGGAGTCTGAAAGGGATCTGTCGTGGCAAAAGCTGTTTCACTTTTACTGAAGGGAGTTCAAAAGCCTGTGACGAGTGAAATTCTCTGAAAGGAACTTCTGTCTGCAATACTTGCATGACATTCACATATCACTCACTTACAGAAATTATTTTGTCCTGGCCCGCCGAAGTAGAAAACAGGCTCATCGACGGGCGTATCTCTATGGTTGTTTCCGTTGTAGCAATACACTTCATCATTGTAAACCTGAACCATTTCGGGGTACTTGAGTGAAAGTGAGTAGTCCACAATCCTAACGTTTTTGATGTAGCAGGCGCGGCCATGGAATGCCTCCGAGTACTCCCCGCTTCCCATGGCGGTTCTGGTGTGAGGAGACTTCTTCACCATCGTACTGTACACTTGACCTCCCCAGTTGACCATTATGGCCTTTTGCTTCAAGTAGAAGAAAAGGGATCCCGGAAAATACCCGAGGACCAGGTTGTTCGTGAGGCGTAGCCACCAGTTGGTAGAATTAGGATCCTGGTTCAATGATAACTATCTCTGCTCAGAAATAATATTTCCAGAAAGAGGACTTGCAACTTTTTAAGTTAAACCTGAATTAATGGCGAGACCCAAGTCGAATGAAATTGTAAAACAGTTTTGAGTGGCTAAGTCAGGATTGACATTGAGTATAATCGTGATTTGTCGAATATTTCCCCACTTAGCTTTGTCGTGTCATGCCCAAAGGGCAAATCATTGTCCAAGCGCACAGGGACACCTTTGGGTAGTTGATTGTCAAACTACCGCCCAAGCAAGGATTTGTCAATCAGGTCTACCGCAAGTAAAGAAGGCAATGAAGATTTATAACTTACGTACCAAGAACAAGCCGACTGATATCTGATATTGTGCTGATTCAGAAGACATCGGGCCCAGGGCAGAGCCGAGGGCCACGTCGGTACTGGTTTGAACGAACCCAGAACAGGTCAAATCGAAGCAGCCTGTGGCTTTGCTTCCATCGACCTGAGTATAAAAGAAATGGAAAAAAACACGATCAGTTTAAGATTCACCTCCGTCCAAAAGAAATGGTCTATTACGATGGCAGAGTACTCACTGTCCAATGCGTGAAAAGTCGAGTCTGCTTATCTCCATATAACTTCGGGTTCACCTGAGAATAGGAAAATCTTTTTGAGCCATCTCAAGAGATAACCAACAACTAACCGGTTATAAGTGAAAGGGGCCTAGACTAAAACTGAAAGACAGACCATCCATCCTGCTTCAACACTTTCATACTTATCGCCAGGGCCGCCTAGAAGCCATATCTGGGCTGTAGTGAAGTCATCTGGCAAATCAAGGTTCGGATTCCATACGTTTATGTCGCCTGAAGCTCCTATGTAGCTGAACCCTGCTGTTAAAAGGACTGCTTGCTGCCCAAGAAACATAGTGAAATGGCATTATTAGACACTGAACGTGTGAGGGGACAAGTTTCCATGAGCTAGTGAAAAAGGGGCATTGAATTCAGTTAAACGAATGCTTACAGAACGATCTTGTGTATAAGGAAGAGAGACTTCGGTTCCATTTATGACCAAGTTTCGAACATTTTCATTGAGGGTTGAATTTGCCACGTGGTCCCGAGGCTGATACATTTCCCCAAATTGCTCGAGACTAGAAGCTCTCAACAAGTCTTGCCGCCGGATTCGCCGGATGGGAATAGTTCCCTTAGGACAGCTTCCACTCTTTTGCCAAGTCTGAGATATTACTGGTTTTGAGGGCTCACTTTTTGTTGCTTTGTTTTCTAAAGGCAATTCAATGCTGGGTTTCATCTGCATTTGAAGGAAGAAAAGTAAATAAGGTTGCCGAGAAATATCCCAAAAAGAGGAGAGGAAAAATCAGGCTGCTTTCAATATATAAGATCAAAATGTGCAATCCACTCATTTGAGTTTTCTGAGACTAGCTGGTTCAATTGAATACGAGTTATTTAGAACTTATCAGACTCAAAAAATGTTGTGACCAAAATGTCAATTGTAAGTAAGAGAGCCAAGGTTTGGAATTGGACCTGAATGACGTGGTTCTTCATTGTGGGATGGTCGAAGGCTGGTTGTTTATGCATGTCAACACAGTCGATGATATCTCCGTCTGCACTCTATCAATCAAACGAAAACTGGACATCAGTCTGCAATTTGATTTAGTGGAAGACAAGCTTTGATTAATCATGTCCATTAAGTAGCTGACAAACAAATGGGTGTCTGAAACGGCACTTTTCTGTTGTGTCTGAGTGAGTGCGTCAGAAAAATTTGACATTGTGATCCAATAAATGGCATTACTTTCTGGCCAGAACTGAAAAGAAAAAGGAGGGGGGGTGAAATGCATATCGCATATTCATATCGTCAGTTCTATTGAGCGGTGAAATACAATTTGGAATACAGCAAAACTGTGCTGGATCTTATGGCACATGCAGTAAAACTCCAAAAATGTTAATCACTTTTTCCTGAAATGGCTCTGGAAAAACGTGGGATTTGTTCCAAAGGCAAATGTTCGATGGTGGTTGTGGAACTGAGTTTCTTAACATTGTTATATAAAGAGACATGGCAAATGATCGAAAGATTGAAGTCTTATGAGATATCAGCGTAAGCTGATGCAAAACGGCCGAAATCCTGAAAACGGGTTGGAGATTTCTTTTGCCCTCAGTCTTTTCCGGGCCGAGAAATGACGAAAATGGCGGAAAAGGCGGGTGTCTCTGGTTTGATGTAAATCTCACAGATTGGTTTTCCAAACCATGAATCAATATCAGCAGAAAGCCTATTCAAGAGGAGTCGAAGGCAATGTTATACCTGAATGCTCTTCACTGCAGGCTTATTAAGAAGCCTGAGTCTCCTATCAATATCATCCTCGTTCTCTGAAGCCTCTCTGTTCATCGATTTTCTTGATACACTATTAGCCATTGTGGCACAACACAATGTCATAGCCAAGAGAAGCATAAATCCCACTTTCTCCATTGTTCCTTTTGCTTCTCAGCTGGAAAATCACTAAAGGGGAGGGGATTAAAAAGGATTGAGATAACACAAAAAAGGGAATTTTCAAAAAAATGCAATGTTAATCCAAGAAAGGCAAAAACCTTGCAAAATCCCGATTCGCCACTGTAATTTGATCACTGGCCATATTTGCTTAGGTTAAAAACAGGAAGTACTCAACTGCCAACCTAAAGCCAAATCGAAGGAAAAGAAAAGGGTAATCTGATCAGTTTAACTGAATTAAGATATGATAAGATTGAACTTTAATTACTTCAGTTAACATCAACACATAGAAAAGGTCAACCTTTATGACTTTTTCCGCCAAATATCACTGTGTTCTTTACAGATTACAGCAATGCACGAGAGACTGACCGAAAATGATCTCCACTGCAAAAATTTGCCGAGCATGCTGATTAAGAGCGCGAGTTTTCTCTTAGCAGAAGAAGATCAGGGATCTGAAGTATATAATTCGAATATGGAAACTGCCAGCTAGTTATACTTCATAAAAGGCATTGTGATTATGGTATAAAATTCATGAGATTTATATTTTGGACAAATGAAAATTCACCGATACGTATTTGTTATTGTGTTCCGGTGTGGACTTCATACTTAACTTGATGAGCGGGCTCCGGCCAGCTCCAGAGAATACAAGCTTGAGCCATGCCTCCAGGTTTACTTTAGCCCGCCGATTGATCAGGTCTGAAATTCTTAGACATGTAAGAAAGGCTTTCGATTTGGTGAAAAATAAACGGAAACATTGATGCTCCTTTTTCTCTAAACTCTGTTCATAACATCTGCCATATGAGGATCAGGCTGAAAAGCAAGAAACTAGCAGCCGCGATGTCTAATCAGGGGCACAACTCAATCCGTCCAGGACCTCCAAAATAAAACTCAGGATCTCCAATATAATCCCCATGAAGAGATAAAGTTTTTGGGGATTTTCGCATCACATCTACTCTGTCAACGGTACATGTTACTCCAAAAATGTTAACCAACTCAGAGGTTAACGGAAACCCAAAAATGAATAATAAATCCACATAATAACTGTAATTAAGTGCACTTATGATTCTGCAAAAGTTCCTCTCTGTGTTAAATATGAATTAAAAAAAAAAAAAAGACCCAACAATTTAAATTGGTAAAACATGGTAGACAAAGCTATTCAATTTTAATGACACAAACTATTTTTTTTTTTTTGGTCAGTCCTACTCTATTCCTATTCTACACTCACTCGCAGACTTGTGCCCTGCCTCTTGCAGGGCGTGGGAGTCGCAACCCACTCTCGAAACTTACGCGTCCCTACCCCCATCCCCCCCCCTGAGAAGGTGGGGATTTGAACCCCTCACCTCCCCCTTCCATATTGGAAGGGTGGCCACAATCGAGCACACAAATACCAGTGTTACCTTGTAACAAGATCTGGTCTGCTTGAAATCAAATATCATTACATGTAGTTTTATACGGCAGTAAATATTTTCAGAAACTATTCATAGTTAATATATACAAACATGGCAGTAAATAAAACTCAAAATATAGTTTGATGCCAAATCAACTAAGGGGCAAATCAACTAATGTCAAATCGATGGAAAATCTTGTTAGTTCTTTGGACATCCAGCATAGGACACGTCACAAGAAAAATCAATTTGCATCAACTTTATTGACTAATTACAAATAATAACCTAAAGATTAACGCATCACGATTTTCTATCTCTTCACTTGACAGTCAACATATGAATTAGAGCGATGATTAACATAGTAATTTTCTTTTTTTGGAGTGAACTGATCCAATAGAAAATGATGAAAGAAAAAAACAATGCATAGAGTGAGAGTTGTACCTTTGATCTCACAATGACTAAGCTCAAGGAGAGTAACCCTATTCACAAACTACATAGAGACGGGTCAAAGAGTCGAACTCATACTCGACATTCAAGCACATCGAAGTCTTTCAAATCAGTCCATTTTCTTATTTTCAATTAACATGACAACAACATCCACAGCGTCATTAAAGCATGGTCTATTAGCAAAAATAAGAATTCGGTATAACAACAAAACAGAACATATCAAAGCTCAATTAAACGACACACATGGTAACGCTGATGGCGACAGTGACGGCTGGAGCGGCGGAATTAGAGGCATCAATTGTGGCAATGGCTATGACAGTGGTAGCGGCAACAATTTCAGTTTGAGAATCCATAAGGCTATTATCCTTAAAATTGTTGGAAAAATGTTAGGTAATATGAAAACATAAGAACCATTGGAAACCTTTATTAAAATATGATAAAATAAAGTCAATCGTTTGAGGCGTGCAAGTATTGTCTTTAAGGATAATTCCGTCCCTTGAAGTACAAAACTTGGTGCGATAGGTTCTAGCGGCTATTCTCCCAAGACACAATGGACATTATTCCATAATCCACATTGAATATTAGAAGGAATAGTAACAACGTTATCTCCTTTTAATACATTTTCTCCCTTTTGACCGTGGTTTGAAGTTTTACTTTTATATTCAAATAAAAGAGAGCCGTTAGGAAACCATTATAAATAAAATGGTAATTATTGAAGAAGATAACCATTGCATAGCCTTATAAAATAATTAAGAGTTTACGAAGAAATAAATCAAACGATATAAAGCCGTTACACAGTCATTGTAAAACCATTGCAAATTCGTTATACAAATGGTGACTTTCATGGCAGCCATAACTTCTAACAAATATTTCAAAACTGCTGAAATATCCAACACTTGTGTTTGATATGAAAATGGGCCCTTGGGGTTACTCTCAGTCATTGGACGCCAATTCTGCAACATCAGAATTTATCTAACATATCTAAGCAGAGAAAAGGATGAGTTGCTCAGATCAAATTCCAAGCAAATAAAGACAGTGAGTTGCAGGTAAGCACAGCTAGCAGTCTAAACGAGAAACCACCAGAGGGACTTGGGAATGTATAATCCTCAGAGGGGAAAGAAGCGCTCCCACTTTTTCCTGGTGCTCCAGTGGTTTCTAAACGGGATCTCAGCTTCGCTAGGCAGACCAGCCAACAAGAGTTATTAGAAGTGTGCCTCACAACGCTAGATCTGCAACCGAGCCCGTGGCTCATATATTCAGGTCTATATTAGAAGAGAGGAGACAGTTCGACTCCATTTAGGGGCTCGGCTAAGTATGTTTGTCGCTCATAAAGTCGTAAACTCAGAAACTCATTTGAAATCTGAGCGTGAAAGTTTCTGTATCAGTGTTCCATTTATCTTTTGGTCATTATAGATTGGTTTATGTATATTAGCTAGTCCTATACGGAAGTTCATCACCATATTACATTTTTCATCTCGGTGTAAGTCGCTGAAGGTGTCTTTTGACAAAGGCAAGGAGAACTTTGCTCCAGTGAATTGGCGTCCTATGTATCGCTATAATGTAACTTCCGATCGAAGAGCCATCTTGTATTTTTGTATGTTGTATCAGTAATTTCATCATTTTCTTTACTAAGGGAGTTGAAAAGCTTGTGACTATTGGGTGTGGCAAATTCGCTGCGTATAATGCATGCGATGACCCCTGAGAATGGATCATCTTCAGCATGTCCTCGCTCAGTGCGCATAAGTGAATCTGTGACTTCTCAGCAGTTCTTGTTCTCGACGTTTTAGTGATGCTTGATGAAGGAACTTTGGATCTATGGTATTTGTCATCTCTGGGGAGTTGAAAGGGCATCTATAATGGCAAGCTGTTTCGCTTTTACCAAAGGGGAGTTCAAAATCTTGTGACTACAAACGAAATTCTCTGAAAGGAAATTTTATCTGCAATACTGGCATGACATTCACATATCACTCATGGACAGAAATTATTTTGTCCCGGCCCGCCAAAGTAGAAAACAGGCTCACTGACATATCCATCTCGATGGTTGTTTCCATTGTAGCAATACACTTCATCATTGTAAACCTGAACCATTCCAGGGTACTTGAGTGAAAGTGAGTAGTCCATAATCCTAACATGGTTGATGTAGCAGGCATGGCCGTGGAGTTTCTCCGAGTACTCCCCACTTCCCATGGCAGTTCTGGTGTGAGGAGACTTCTTCACCATCGTACTGTACACTTGGCCTCCCCAATTGACCATTACGGCGCTGGTCTTCAAGGTAGAGAAAAGAGATGCTGGAAAATACCCGACGACCAGGTTGTTCGTGAGGCGTAGCCACCAGTTGGAAGTGTGTGGATCCTAGTTCAGTGATAATTATCTCTGCTCATAAATACTATTTCCAAAAAAGAGAACTTACAACTTTTTAAGTAAAACCTGAATTAATGGGTGAACCCAATTCAGATGAAATTGTAAAATAAGTGGAGTGGTTTAGCCGGTTTTGACGCCTTTGGGAAGTTTAATGTCACTCAGCTTTTTTGTGGTCACGCCCAATGGGCAAATCACTCTCCAAGCGCACATTGACACCTTTGGGAAGTTAAATATCAAACTAGCCCGCTCAAGCAAGGATTTGCCAATCAGGTTTACCGCAAGTAGAGAAGGCAAATTGAGAACGTAAGTACCATGAACATGCCGACTGATATCTGATATTGTGCCCGTTCAGAAGAAATCGGGCTCAGAGCAGAGCCAAGGGCCACCTCGGTACTAGTTTGAACGAACCCAGAACAAGTCAAATCGAAGCAGCCTGTGGCGACGCTTCCATCAACCTGAGTATAAAAGAAATTGAAAAACAGAATCAGTTAAAGATTCAGTTCCGCCCAAAAGAAATGGTCTATAATGATGGCAGAGTACTCACTGTCCAATGCGTGAAAAGTCGAGTTTGCTTATCTCCATATAACTTTGGGTTCACCTGAGAATAGGAAAAAAATTTTGAGCCATCTCAACAGATAACCAAAAACTAACGTGCTAAAAGTAAAAGAGGCCTAGACTGAAACTGAAAGACAGACCATCCATCCTGATTCAACACTTTCGTACTTATTGCCGGGGCCAGCCAGAAGCCATATCTGGGCTGAAGTGAAGTCATCTGGCATATCAACGTTTGGATTCCAGACATTTATATCGCCGGAAGCTCCAATGTAGTGGTACCCTGCTGTCAAAAGGATTGCTTGCTGCCCAAGAAACATAGTGAAATGGTATTACTAGACACTGAACGTGTGAGGGAACAAGTTTGTATCAGCAAAATAAAGTGATCATGAAACGCTGAATTCAGTTGAAGAAATGCTTACAGAACGATCTTTTTGATAAGGAAGGGAGACTTGGGTTCCATTTATGACCACATTCCGACCATTTTCATCGAGGGTTGAATTTGCCACTTGGTCCTGAGAATGAGGATGATACATTTTCCCAAATTTCTCGAGACTAGAAGCTCTCAACAAGTCTTGCCGCCGGATACGTCGGATGGGAATAGTTCCCTCAGGACAACTTCCACTCTTTTGCCAGGTCTGAGATATTGCTGGTTTTGAGTACTTAATTTTTGTTGCTTTGGTTTCTGAAGGCAGTGTAATGCTGGGTTTCATCTGCATTTGAAGGAATAATAGTACATAAGGTTTCAAGAAATACTCCAAAAGAAGAAGAAGAAGAAGAAGAAGAAGAAGAAAGAAAATATAAGTCTGCTTTCCGTATATAAGATCAAAACTTGCAATCCACTAATTTGAGTTCTCGAGATAGCCAGTTCAATTCAAATAAAAGCTATTTAGAATTTATCAGACTAGAATAATGTTGTGATCAAAATGTCAATTGTAAGTAAGAAAGCTAAAGTTAGGAAACGGACCTGAATCACATGGTTTTTCAGCGCGGGATGGTCGAAGGCTGGTTGTTTATGCATGTCAACACAGTCGATGATATCTCCGTCCACGCTCTGTCAATCAAACAGAACCTGGAATTAGTCCATAACTGAATTTGTTGGAACTTGGAAGTGGACAAGCTTTCATTAATTATGTCCATTAAGTAGCTAACAAACAAATAGCTGTCTGAAACGTCACTTTTCTGTTGTGTCTGAGTGAGTAGGTGCGTGAGAGAGAGAGAGAGAGAGAGAGAGAGAGAGAGTGAGAGAACAACTTTTCTGAAAGAACTCAAATTGCACTACATCCTCTACTTATCTACTCGAGCCAAAGGATGAGTACTGTAGATTTGATTTCCGCAGAAAGATGGGTGCATGATCTGCAGTAAGACTCGAAAAATGTTACCACTCTTTCTTGAAATGGCTCCTCAAAAACACCCGGGTTGCACTCATCAGGCCCAGAGAGAATTCAGAACTAATTTACACAGGTTTCGTACCAAAAGCAAATGTTTGAGGACGGCCGTGGATCTGAGTTTCATTACATTGTCATATGAAGAGACACCACAGATGACCGGAAGATCGAAGACTCACGAGATATTAGTGTAAGCTGAATGCAGAATAGCCGAAATCCTGAAAACAGGTCCGGAGATCTTTTTTGCCCCCGAAACAAAAGACGTCCTTTTCAGACCAAAAGATTATGAAAAGGGCGGTAAAAGCTGGCGTCTCACAGACTGGTTCTTCAAACCATGAATGAATATCAGCAGAAAGCCTATTCAAGAGGAGTTGAAGGCAATGTGATACCTGAAGGCTCTTCACTGCAGGCTTATTAAGAAGCCTAAGTCTCCTATCAATGTCATCCTCGTCCTCCGAAGCCTCTCTATTTGTTGATTTTCTTGATACACTATTAGCCAATGTGGCCCAACACAATATCATAGCCAAAAAAAGCATAAACCCCACTTTCTCCATTGTTCCTTCTGCTTCTCCACATGAAAATGTCTGAAGTGGGAGGGATTAAGAAGTAGGGCTGAGCACGGTTCCCGGGTTACCCGGGAACCGGAACCGAACCGGAGGAGGGTCCGGTTCGGTTCCCGGTTCCAAGGGGGACCGGTTCCGGTTCCGGTTCCTTTTTTCTGGGAACCGGGATTCCGGTTCGGTTCCCGGTTCCAAGCGGAACCGGAACCGGAACTGGAACCGGAACCGAACCGGTTACTTAGGGCAGAAAAAGCTCGACCTTGGATGTTCTAGTATCTTGTATGTGATGTTCTAGTTGAAGTTTGGATTCGGCCTCTAAATGAAAGTTGTAAAGGACTTCTTGGAGTATAACATACTCAAATTTGGGACAAAACAAACAAGTATAAGTGGGTGAAATCGTTATTCTTTGGAAAGACTAGATCTGGAGATTTTGGGACCGACCCTTGATGAATGCATGGACTGTAAGGCAACCTTTTTGTCGAAATTTCACTTCGGTTTCTTAACAAAAGTTGTAAAGGACATCCTGAGGTACAACATATCAAAAATTTAGAGAAAAAAACAAGAATAGGTAGGTGAAATCGTGGTCCTTTGGAGATGGTTAGATCTGGAATTACGGTACTACGAACAGGATTTTAACCGTCCATATTTAATTATCTAGGACGAATTTGACTTCGATATTTTCATGAAGTATCTACCTTATGGTCTTGGCTATCACATAGTCGAATTTCATAATTTTTTAAGGTTATTTGGGTATTTAATCGGAAATGTTTCTAAAACTGTGCAATCCGATGTGTTCGGATCTTGTAAGTTGCAATGCGTGGACTATATCATTTTTTATGAGGTTCTTTTGGAAATGTGTTCTGCATGAAATATCTCTATTCATGTCTTCCTACAACATATTTAAATTTCGTAATTTTTGTAGTTCATTTGCCTATTTAACCAAAAATGTTTCAAAAACTGTGCAAGTAGAGAATAGGAAAAGTAAATCGATTTTATCTTTTAATCCAGAACGAATTGGACTACGATTTCTTCATGAAACTTGTACCTCTAGGTCTTAAATACAACGTATCCAAATTTCAGAATTTTCTGAGTTCATTTAAGGGTTTAATCGAAATTTTTTCAAAACTTGTACTTCTAGACATTCTTGTTCTAGTGGTGTTTTAATTCTACTTTGTAGTTTGCTATTTGTTTTGAAATTTATAATTATATTCTATTATTGTTGTGCTGTGCGAAGTTAATGTATCAAGATAACATGTCAATGGGAAGTTACCGTGTAGTATACACGTACATTATAGTTTTTTTTGGTAACATGCACATACGTTATATTTTTTTTTGGTAACGTGCTTGCACGTTATAGCTTTTTTTGGTAACGTGCGCATACGTTATATTTTTTGGTAACATGCGCATATGTTATAGTTTTTTTTTTTTGGTAACATGTGCGTACGTTATAGTTTTTGGTAACGTGCGCGTACATTATAGTTTTTTGGTGACGTGTTATATTTTTTTGGGTAACGTGCGCATATGTTATAGTTCAAATCTGAAAATAACAAAAAAAAAAAAAAAAAAAAAAAAAAGAACCTTGGAACCGAATCCCATGGAACCCTGTGGGGGAGGTTCCAGGTTCCTGTTCCCAAGGGTAGGTTCCAGGTTCCTCATTTTGAGGAACCCGTAGGTTAGTTCCAGGGTTCCCGGACGGAACCGAACCGGAACCTGGAACCGCTCACCCCTATTAAGAAGGAATGAAATAACACGATATAGTGAATATTCAAAAGGGCTTTGCTAATATAACAGTCCTTTGCGTACAGTCCTTTTGGTCTAGAATAAACTATTATTCTCATAGTACATAAAAATTATAACGTAATCATTTCTCCTTTTTGTGCCATATACCATTGTATTCTTTACAGATGCACGAGAAACTGACCGCAAATAATCTGCACTGCAAGAAAATTTGCCAAGCATGCTGATTAAGAGCATGAGTTTTCTCTTAGCAGAAGAAGATAAGGGATCTGAAGTATAATTTGAATACGGAAACTGCCAGCTCGTTAAACTTCAATAAAGGCATTGTGATTATGGTATAAAATCCACAAGATTAAATTTTGGGCAAATCAGGCTTCACCCATATAAATTGTTACTGTGTTCTGGCCTGGACTTCATGCCTAACTTGATGAGCGGGCTAGGGCCAGCTCCAGAGAATACAAGCTTGAACCATGCCTCCAGGTTTAGTTTAAACCGCCAATTGATCAGGTCTGAAATTCTAAGACATGTAAGAAAGGCTTTCAATTGGTGACAAATAAATGGGAAAATAAATGTTCCTTTTTCTTTAAACTCTGCTCATAACACTGCTAAATGAGGATCAGGCTGAAACACAAGAAACTTGCAGCTGCCATGTCTAGTCAGGGGCACAACTCATTCCTTCCAGGACCTCCAAAATAAAACTCAGGATCTTCAATATAATCCCCAAGGTATCTCACATCGTAACACCTATACTCATCTGTGTAGTGGTCAATCTGTTCCGGGAACTTCAGGATCATTGAGTTATCACGGACCCGTATCCTCTTCACGTATCCACTCGATTCTTCAAGGATGGGGAACTGCCCGCTGCCCATCTGTGTCGAGGTGTGGGGCGTAAATCCCCCAATTCTCGAGCTATACACTTCGCCTCCCCACTGCACAGTTTGTGCAGTTTGAGGTAGGTAGGCGAATAGCTCAGGCGGGAAGTAACCAACATTCGTCTTTTCATCATATTGAACCCACCAGTTGCTAGTGCTCGGATCCTGAAATCGCACAGAGAAGTCGTTACCAATGACTTTCAATTTGTCAGAAAAGCTAAATGTGACTAGTTTGTGAATTCTCCAGATAGTATCTCGATATGGTCATGGATAAGTACTATCTCACCCTGAAGAGATAAAGGGTTATCTGATATGGAAGGCCATCCGTTGTTGAGATGGGATGAATGGCCGCACCAAGGGCAACCTTGCTGCTTGTTTGAACAAAACCAGGGCAAGTGAGATCAAAGCAGCCGGTTTTTTTCCCTGAGTCAGCCTGATACACGGAAGAGGAAGATACAGTATTGGTTTTGCTCTGTCGTACCCAAGATAGGCCAAACAAAGATCAAGTCAAGGTGTGAATGGAAGTCCTCCTTAATATTATTGAAGAAAAAGAAAATCTGTTGCAGTGACTGCCATCGAGACCAGGCATATGTCATGTTTATCTAAATGAAGAATGAGTTCAGATGATGAGCTTACTGTCCAATATACAAAAAACCGAGTCTTCCGGTCGCCATAGACACCAGGATTCACCTGAAATGTTCGAAATTATTAAGAGTCAGGGTAGAATTAATTACCGGAAAGCAATTGTCACATAACTATCACTAGGTCAAACTAAATGATGAAGCAGCGACTTGCACAAACCGCCCATCCAGATTCGACACACTCATAATCTTGAAGAACGGCACTCTTTAGAGCGATTTGAGAAGTGGTCCATTCATCATCATATTCGACATGCGGGTTGAAAACTTTAATATCTCCTTTGGCACCGGTGTAACTATAACCTTCCGTGATCAATATGGCCATCTTGTATACAGTACAACCAATGTCAAATACTTGAAGTGTTGGCATGTACCGTTAATATAAATCACCCCAAATAAAAAAGTGCGAATGCATACATACAGAGTGATTACTCTGAAGGAGGTTTTGAATTTTATTCTCATCCATCTCAGTGCCTCGATGGGAATTTTGAGCCTTCTTCCTTCCATAGTCAACTGGCAAGCTCGCTTTAGCCATATTATTCTTCTGAATTCTTCGAATGGGTATGGTCCCCTTGGGACAGCTTCCCTTTTTTTGCCACAGCTGTGATGTCCTAAACCTGGAGGAACTCGTGTCGCTTTTAATGAATGCTTCAGGCATTCCAGTCGTCGTGATAGACGGATTGTCACTCGGTGCCATCTAAATTACGAGAAGAAAGCTTGAAACATGATGAGAGCTGTGTGAATTTGTCACTACGTAAGGTCACCATTTGCTTCTTTGAAATGAGAAATGATTAACATCTCCCTCGTATATTTTATGTCAAAGATATAAAGGAGGAGGAGGAAAAGGAAAAGGAAAAAGGGTAAAGAAAAGAGAATAAAGAAACAAACTTTGAGTCCGACCTGAATCGTGTGATTCCTTAGGGCTGGATGACGAAAAGCAGGCTGCTTATAGATATCGATGCAATCAATGATGTCCCCATCTTCACTCTACCGGCACAAAGATAGTTGGTAGTCAAAGCCAGACTTTTCAGGCAAACATCTTAATGCAGATGATTTCATTATGCTCGCATTTCTTTTACTGTGGCCTGACTGCGATCTTAAAGCAAACCAATAGAGGACCGTGCGCAACAAAGTATCATTTAAGGCAATAGCTGGTCCAAATTACAGAACTGAAACTAGGCCTGTTCTTCGTCATCTTGGTTAAACGGCTAAAATCTCATTTTCTGTCTCCTATTTTGGTGCCTTATTTAATATAGTCATGCTATGGTCTTCTACTTCCAAGGTTTGGCTTTATGTTTAACAATCCTTCATTAGCTGCTTCGTGAAAAATAATGATGAAACTGAGAGGAGTATGTGAAGTAACCGATATAGAAGGGCCAAAAATACCTGAATACTCTTTATCGCATGCCTTTTGAGCCGGTTTATTTTTCCTTCAACTTCCATAGTCTTCTTGGATCGAGAAGTCGATGCTCCAGCCACAGCCCTCAAACTGATGCAAACAATTGCCAGTGTAATGCAGACTCTTTTCACATTGAGAACAGAAGAGAGCAGTCCGTCGCCCATTTTTATAAAATTGTCTGAACTACTGAGTACTGTGAATAGATTTTGAGGAAAATACATAACATGCCCAGGAAAGAGATGCTATTCTGTGTTAATTCTGTGTTAATAAAAAGCAGGCAATCGCTTGCATGTGATTGAACTAGATGCAGTAGCACAAAATGCACATGACTCACCTTCTTACCATCCAAGTCTCATGCATTCAAACTTTTAGGTCTTTTTTCACATAAAAACGCGCAAATGCAGCAGAAAATTTGCGTGAACTGCACACAGTTCAGTGAAGGATCTCTGTAAACATTGGCTCATGAAAGATAGACCAGCCATTCGGATCGAAACTATCTCATGGCCTCACCTGGACTTGCAAAGTGCGCATGGCCAATCAAATCTCGATGCAGACCGAAAACCGAAATTTAAGCATAGGTTTTGTAGCTCGTCAGCCCCCATTACCGTCTTATCCATCATCTGATCTGACTTAGCCCTTCACATAGCCCACTCAAGCGAAGCCTAAACCAAATTCTTTTCTAACCTAGACTACCGTGCTCACGAACAATTCCTTGTATGATGGCATTCGATTGTGCCGAGCCAGGCAACCTGATGTAGCTCAGCCTTGAATCGGTGTGCTCCCTGCAACTCGTGTGTTTATATACAGTCGAAAGACGGGACAGTTGAATGGACTCTAGTGACTTTGAGATTGGACTTCATCATCTTCTCCTAAGATGTTAGCAATGCAAAGCGTCTTTGAATCGTATAGTGGAAAGAGAGAACTGTAGCTTTTGCAATGAAATTGCCGTTAACCTCCATCGAACACAAGGAATGCTCAACAGCTTTTATCATAGAACTCGTTTAAACTTAGGAATTCTCACATGATTGTCTACGACAGAGTTCGTTCAATGCCTGACCATCGTCAAAGTCATCTTCCTGCATATCGAATGCAAGTCCTTTGGTTTCACCGCGGTACATGTATTCTATGGCATTGTTCATGCAATCTCACAATGACGAGAGCTTTTGCAAATCTTTTCTATGTAATTTGTAAGGTTTTCATGTGTGACCACGGTCCTTCCATTCTAGGGTTGAAATAAAGTGATTCTAACGAACAAGAAAGAGAATATTCTCTCTTTTATGGTAAAGGATGATTAGTATTCTTACTTGATGTCCTATGTATTGACCACGCGCATATAATGTGATGATAACTTAATCGAGGTCAAAATCTAGGATGTTGCATATTATTTAATATATAAGAGTCCATCAAAGGATAAAGATAACACATTAGGCGGTTTATAAATAAAAACCGTGCTTAATTGGTCATATCTCATGCGTGAACACGAGTGTTCTCATGGGGACTCCGCCCATGCGAAAGGGGCTAGGTGATTTAAGGAACAATAACAAAAACAAGTCAAAATCCTATTATACTTTCACCTTTTGCCGATTTTGGCTAGCATTGACATTTCATATTTTTTATTTTATTTTTTATAATATATTTTTTCTTTTTCTTTTTTTTTCTTTTTTGGTGGATTGAGGATCGGCAAAGGTGGCTAGTTGACCCTCGTTGGCCACTAGGCAAGGGCTCATGGGCCCTCACCTAGTCTGGACGAGGCCACGATGCCCAAATTAGGCAAGGTTATTGCTTCCCTTGCCAAGATCCTACAAGAGTTGGCCTGCAACATTTGTCAACTCCTCAGTAACACAAAAAAAAAAAAAAAAAAAGTAAAGAAAAGAAAAGGAAAAAGAAAAAAATTATTAAAATATTAATTAATAATATCAACATTGGATATGCCATATAAGACAACTCGCCACTTTTGGTCAACATTGACATTGACCTTTCAATTAATTTTTCATTTTTATAATGTATTTTTTCTTTCTTTTTCTTTGCCTTTTTTTTTTTTTTTTTTTTTGTGGACTGAGGATCAATAAGGGTGGCTGATTGACCTTCACTGGCCACAAGGCAAGGGCTCATGGGCCCTCACCTAGTCTGGACAAGGCCACGATTCCCAAATTAGGTAAGGGTGTCACGTCCCTCACTCAGATTCTGCAAGAGTTGGCCGGTGACCCTTTTTAGCCCCTTAGTAAAAATAAGAGAGTAAAGAAAAGAAAAAAAGAAAGAAAAAAATCATTAAAATATTAATTAAGAATATCCACATTAGTATTGGTCAGGCCACATAAGATAATCGGTATTCACATTAGTGATTTTTGACAAAAATTGACCAGATAAACTCAGTTGACAACCACTAAGATTCGCCCCAATGGCCACCCTTCCAACATGGAAGGGGAAGGTGAGGGGTTCAAATCCCCACCTTCTCAGGGGGATGTGGTGGGGACGCGTAAGTTTCAGGAGTGGGTTTCGACTCTCACGCCCTGCAAGAGGTAGGGCAAAAGTCTGAAAGTGAGTGTAGAGTAGGAATAGAGTAGGACTGACCAAAAAAAAAAAAAAACTCAGTTGACAAATTTTAGAGACTAAATTACACAATTAAAATGTTTTAAGATCGAATTAGCATTAGTACAATAAATTTATGATTTCTTGGATAATCTCTCCGGTGATTAAATTTGGTAAGCATGACACACGACATCCTAACACGACGCTATATGCAAATCAAAGCGTATCTTTTATTGTCAATTTGTGGATCCATCCAAGCTACCCTATATGTCGTTTTTATTTTTCTTTCCCTATTCTCGAAACTTGTATCGCCATGGTGTCCATTATTGATCTCTCTATTCCATATTTTTCACACAAAAAATAATCATGAAAAAAGACGGTTATACACAAACGTGACAGAGAAGCGAAAATTAATGCAATAACTTAGGGTGTGCATGGAAACACTCAAAAAAGTGTTTAGGACACCTGTACGGAAAGTGTCTTAGGGAACAAAAAAGGAATTAAAGAAACGCGTTTGGTTGCGTTTGTTCTTTTTTTTTTTTTGTTTCTAACGAAATAGAACGAGAAAAAAGAAACAACGATTTGTTGTTTTTCGCTCAGTAAAAGAAATGAAGAAACGTTTTTGGATTTTTGTTCTTTCTCTTCCTTCTTCTCCTCTTCTTTTCTTCTTCTTTTTTTTTTTTTTCTTTCACCGGTCGCCGGCCTCGGCCATGGCCGGCGCCGGCCGTCGAGGCTCGGCCTCGCCCAGATCCGGCGAGGCCGAGCGTTGCCGGCCCCCGCGAGGCGAGGCGAGGCTCGGCGTCGCCGGCGCGGGCGAGGCCGAGCGTCGCCGGCCCCGGTGAGGCTCGGCCTCGCCGGATCTGGGCGAGCTCGAGCTCGCCCGCCATGGCGAGGCTCGGCCTCGCCGGGGGCCGGCGACGCTCGGCCTCGCCGGACGGGCGAGGCCGAGCTCGCCCGGCCAAGGCGAGGCCGAGCCTCGCCCAACCACGGCGAGGCTCGGCCTCGCCGAGGGCCAAGCCTCGCCGTGGCCGGGCGAGGCTGCGCCCCGTCGGCCGATCGCCAGGAGGCCGGTGGACCGGCCGAAAAAAGAAAAATTAAAAAAGAAAGGAAAAAGTGAAAAATAAAATAAAAATGTTTAAAAAATTAAAAGAAATAAAAAAGAATAAAATTTACCAAACGTGTTTTATTCATTTTTTAGGACCAAACGTTACCAAACGTGTTCTTTTGTTCAAAAATTGTTAGGAATGTAAACACTTTTTTTTGTTTCGTTAGGGGAAAAAAAAAAAATGTAAACGTTACCATTCGCACCCTTAATTTCCAGAGCTCACCAAGATGTTGTATCTCTTTCTTGTCTTTATGAATAAAACTCCATTATTTTTTGTCAAAATAGGTAATAAAAGCTCTTCACTCACTTTTGAACGCACACTCCAAACTATAAAAAACAGAAAATCCAAGAAACAATTATCATACCATCAAAACAACAAGTGAGAAATAATATTCGTAATCGCATAAGATCCATCAAATTCCACAATTCAAATTAACATCGACCGGTTGCGCTCGATTACTCTTTCAACATCTTAAGTTCATGGGCCGTTTCATCATATATGAACAATCTCATGTTCCACTATCTATCCAACCTTACCCTTTCGTCTTATTTCGTGAGATTTCATCAATAGAGCCGTTCAGAAGGCATTGATTAGACGATCGAACTCGAACAGTCCGCAGCTTCCAATGCGTTGACTTTGGCACCATCACGCCACATGCGTGGCTAATTCTTTCCACAATTACATCGTTCCATCCTTAACTTCGTTCAACAAGTCGGGCAAAGACCCGTCCCGGCACGACTGAAATGTCCAGCCAATCCCGTAATCGCCGGTCCTTCCCTGTTGGAATTGTCTTTCCCGACGTAGCTTAGTCCGAGGAAGGAAGAAGCGTCAAGAAGTTCGCCCACCACCGCGTCGTCAAATCAGCGAAAAGCAAAAGCGACCCGACAAAGCAAAAGCTCCTCTCCCCTGCGAAATAGATCCCGCGGAGCTGCGCGAGAACTCTCGGAAACCGAACTCCGAATCCGACATCAACGAGTCGGCAGTTTCCTCGCATACCCATGTTTTTCTGTTGAACTCGGGCTTTGGAGTGGAGACCGACCCAACTTTGCCTAACATCCTCGACTTCCTATTTGACCCCGGAAACCATGGCATCCGCGTGAGCACTGTGCAAAGTCGTCTTCTTTCCGCTGAATCTGGCGCGGTTTAGTGCGTGTAAAGCACCGGATCGTCTGCCCAGGTTTGATTCCCGAGCTTTTAGTCGATTTTGGGCGACAAAATCGAATCTTGTTGAGTGCCCTTTTGGAATTTTTGTCTTCTTTGTCTAGGGAAGGAAGGTGGTTCTGGGGCGTTATTTGCGTAGTTGGATCTGTACTAGTGTCTGGTTATAGAGAAAAACAGGGGCTTGCTTGTTTGTTAAAGTTGGCGAGACGGAGATTTATAGGATTATTGTCGGCAATATGAATTCGATGGAGTTTCGCGGTTTCGCGGGGTGTTTGTGGATCTGATGTTTTGCTGAAGAATTTCGGTACAAGTGATTTGAAGATATGCAAGGAAGGGCAGTGTCGTCAGAGGAAGGCAAGGATGTTCCTGTGGCGAATCGGACGAACCAAACGAAGGCGTTGCCTCTGAGATTGCTTCAGTTATTTGTGCTTTTTCTGGTAGTGTGTATTGCATTTTCAGGCATTAGCATATACACTGTTCGGCGTTTTGGGATTCAAAGCATGGTGACGACTGCTAGGTCCAGTTTTCAGCCGTGCTATGAAGAAGCCAACAGTTTAGACCGTTGGATTCAGCCTCCATCGGATCTGCTTCATAATATGTCCGATAAAGAACTATTTTGGAGAGCGACCCTTGTTCCTAAAATCAAGAAGTATCCATTCAGAAGAGTTCCAAAAATTGCTTTCATGTTCTTGACCAAGGGTCCATTGCCGCTGGCTCCTCTTTGGGAGAGGTTCTTCAAGGGCCACGAGGGGCTTTATTCGATCTATATTCATTCCCATCCATCATTCCATGCCCACTTTCATCCTTCGTCAGTATTTAACAGGAGACAAATCCCAAGTCAGGTATGATCTCTTCTCGTCTGGTGTGTGCACCTGTATGGATCGTTTACTTACTTTTCCGATATTTCAGTTGTCCGCTGTTCGTGGTATTTTAAATATATCGAGCACAAGAACAGCTTCTTGGTCTGGGTTATTTTGGTTTGGGTTCCTGTTTTGTTCTGGAGTATTAATTTTTTCAAGTGGATGATGGTCTTGTGGAATTTCAGAACTCAAATCTATTTAACAAGGCACAATCTCCTGTCAGCTAGGTTGAAATTGGGGGCCGCATTTAGGTGATAGCATACCACTGGTAGCTGCCGTTATTAAATATGACTAGGGAAATACAATTTTGGGATACAAGTCAAGTATTGTGGCTATCTTCCATATCTAACATCGCCATTGTTATCAAATATTGTACATGTAGCGTTTGTTGTTCTCTGGATGTGAACATTGTCTGCTGGCTAGAAAATACTTTGATGCAGGCTGAGGCGCAGATAATGTGCGGAATGTTTGAATTGCAGTCGACTACTGGCCACATATGGAGTAGCAATATGGGACATCGCAGTAGGAATTTTGTTGGACTGAGAATTTAATTGTGGGGTCAATATCTTCATGGCTATGGAGTATTTCACCCAATGTTCATTTAAAATTGCTGTTTTTAAAGTGTAAGATAAAGGGAGATGGTTGGAATTGGTTTGGATTGATAGTTGTAGGTGGAGTCTTCTGTGCCTAGATGGTTGATACTCAACTCAAGGGAATATTTGTTACTCTGTTGAGTTCTGAGAGATAACCATGGCTCATCCATTAATTACATTATGTGAAAATAGTTGCTAAACTGTCAAGTGGGATTATCTGTATGTTTCCATTATTTGGATTGTTCGGTTTTGATTTGATCCTGCTGGAAAATTTGTGCAGCAGACAGTGTAGACAGGTTTTGTTCCTCTTTTCTCATTCATATAAGTTGATTCGCCATTAGTGTTTTGGGAATATAAAGTGAGGATGATACGCTGGTTGTTCTAGGTTGGGCTTTCTTATTTAGAGGACTTATTCACTATATGATGTTTTGGAAAAGATAAATACAAAGATGTGCGTTTTGGAGTATATATATTGGATGGTAAATGCAAAGGAACAAATTGTGCTGCATTTGATGGTTCCCTTGTGCTCTCTCTGCTTACATGTGAACAGTTAGCATGGGCAGCAAATCAAATATTAGCATTTTCAATCATGCTTTGGTGGTTACACTAATCTTCTCGCAGGAGGGGACTGAAGACAGTTTTTTTCCGCTCATTTGTAGCTCATACTTTTTGCATAGCTGTTCTATTTAATCTAAATTTCTCTGTTCTATTCAATCTTCTCACGGTTTGCTTCTCTGTTCTTTTGTCCTTCAGGTGTCTGAGTGGGGCAGGATGAGCATGTGTGATGCAGAGAAAAGACTCCTAGCCAACGCATTGCTAGACATATCCAATGAGTGGTTCATTCTTCTTTCTGAATCATGCATTCCGCTGTATAACTTCAGCCTCATCTATCACTACATTATGAAGTCCAGATATAGCTTCATGGGTGCATTTGATGATCCCGGACCATACGGGAGAGGACGCTACAATTTGAATATGGCCCCCGAAGTGAACATCTCTCAATGGCGTAAAGGATCGCAATGGTTCGAAATCAACCGAAAGCTCGCGATAAACATTGTGGAAGATGCTACTTATCACCGGAAATTTGAGACTTTCTGTAGGCCAGCGTGCTATGTTGACGAGCACTATTTCCCTACTATGCTGACCATCCAAGCAGGACATCTCTTGGCCAATAGAAGTATCACGTGGGTGGACTGGTCGAGAGGTGGCGCTCATCCTGCCACATTTGGAAGGTCTGATATTACAGAAGAATTTTTGCGGAGAATAAGCAAGAACCATCGTTGCACCTACAATAACCGAAACTCTTCAACGTGTTTTCTTTTCGCAAGAAAGTTTGCCCCGAGTGCGTTGCATCCTCTCCTTGAATTAGCTCCAAAGGTCCTCAGCTATTAAGAGATGCCAAAAAAAGAAAGCATTTCGAATTTGCCTTTATACATTCCATGCGTTGGGTGGTGCTCGAAATTGTTCGGGTCCCTAGTTTGCTTTCTTCGTTTGTACATGAGGCATAATCAGAGGCACCGCCCGGACAATATAGTCTTGATGTACAGAGAGGAGAAGCTAGCTTGTAGTTTTGACTTCATATTGAGATTTATGCTGAAAATCGAGAATTATCGTTTCAAGAGTTGCTTCTTCTGCGCCATCCTGCTTCTGCAAGAATTGAGTCATTTGCTCTGTTCTCTGCAGTGGTAGAGATTTGAAAACTTGGGATGTGATTTTAGCGTTGTTGCGCGGTCGATATGGTTGTGGAAGACAGAACGGCATTGACAACTCTCTGGCGTTCGATTTATTGTGCTAACCTAAGATTGGCCGAACTAGTTCTTACTCAAATTATTCAGGCAGAAGCACATGCCATTCCCCTGTGAATTATTACGAGGGATACTTTGAAGTATGCCCAATTCAATGTTGCCCTCTCAGAACCGTATGAAACAATGAAAAGCAGACACACCACGCTATCAAGAATGGGCTAAGACCATCCCTCACATCCTGCCATGCCTCCATCTCCACTCTGCACGAAAAAGCATGAAGGGCAGATGAATGGGAGAGACACAGCATGAACCGTGAAGGTGGATGAAGCAAAATGGGCAATAGCTTCCTGAATTGAGAGCACTACGCTTGGCTCAGGGAGAGAGAGAGTGAGTAGATGACCAGAATAAAGTCATATGTCATGTGATGTTTCATTTGATTTGACCCCAATGGCATGTGTGCCTGTTCTGGTGAGGGTGAAGAGGAAAGGCATATGCACAGACATGCAAATGAAGATGGATTCTTTCTGCTGAGGAACCCTCTACCATCGACCACATCTTTTTGGCCTATGCTTATTCTGCACTCATACAGCTGTGCCTGGTCTGCAAATCTCACCCACCAAAGAATGTCACACTTTCATGATAATTACAAAAAATGGAGAGAATAGAATCTCTGCGATGTGGGTACATGGTTGGACCACCCCAACCCCAAAAAAAGGATTTTGTGTGTCTCAGAGAGAGACAGAGACAGAGACAGAGACAGAGAGACCATAAATATTAAAAAGAAAAAGAAAAATGGGCATTTTGGCAGTGCTCTCGCTCCTTCGTAGTTCCTTGTGCATCACCATGAGTCTGGGTCAAGCAATTGATTTTTTATTTATTTTTTATTTTTTTGCTTCCTTTTTGGGTCCTCAACTACATAAGTTTTGGTAAAAGCTGCTTTCAGATGCTTTCTTGCTTTTACTCTTGGTTTTGCAGTTGGAACAGGGCTTAAGGATCAGATGTTGCAAAAATTGCAGTCCCATGATGATTTAAACCCTCGTTCCATGAAAGCCAGAAAATAGGAAAAAAACGGAAAAGGAAAAACAAAAGGCCTCATCTCTTTCCTTGACTTGTCTATTCTTTCAAATTAATTTGATGACATTAAGAAAGATATAAACTCGCACTTGTACAACGTTTGATCTAAGAGAAGGTTGTGACAAAAGGAAGAAAACAACCCGTATTCGATTCGATTGCATTCATAATCTTAGATCCTAATCGTTTCAAATCGAACAAATTTAATGCTATGAATTGGCAAGGTGGAAAAAATCTTACCAAAAATATAATATATCTTTCTATTGATCGAGTCCATTTATTGAAATCAGCTCTTTAGAATGCGTCCACGCCATAGCAACTCCTAATTTTCGTTGCATCCAACGTTTCGACGCACTTACAATTACATAGGTGACCAAACCTGATCCGACCGCTTCCGCGACCAGAAAAAAACGACCCGCCGGAAGGTTCTGGAAACAGGGAACAAACAGGGGTCTCCCTCCAGCACATCGGATCCGACCGTACACCTGTCACGTCGATTTTTTTATTTTTCGAAACTAAAAGAAAGGATGGGGGGGCGAAAAGAAGGAAAAAAACCGGGAAATCGAAGACGGACACGTGTCGGTCTCCTCTTGGCGTACAGATTGGTGCACGTGGGGCCCCACGCCCCCGGCCGAGGAACGAGCCAGGGCATCTTCGCCGCAGCCGCACTCATGGCAGCACGATCGCGCGTGATTTGCACGACACGCGATGGTCGCTTACCTTCCGCACGCCCCCCCCACTCGCCGCGATCCGGCGGTGTCCTCCACGCGCCGCGGCCGTCGGGGAGCGGCGCACGCGACCGGCCATTCATCTGGCACGGCGGCGCGTGAGGGGCTGCCGCCGCGAAACTGAACGAGCCGGTCGCTTTCGCGGACCAGATCCGAAGCGTCAAACGGGGCACGACGTCGCTTTTACGACGGACCGACCGAAAAAAAAATTAAATTGCCCATTATTACTTTTCACCCCTCGCCCCACGCCAAAGACACGACCCCCGTCGGTCGTTTTTAGACCGTCCTCTTTCCCCACCGAGACGCGCTTTGCGCTGCTCTTCCTCGACCCCCGAAACGACGCAAGGCGACGCGCGTTTTTCTTCCCCCTTCCGAAATATCCCTGGCTGGGCCCCGCCAACAGAAAAACCACAGCTGTTGTACCAACGAAATCGCCAGCTGTGCACCCCGGGGCAGCTGCCCGTGCTGCCCGCTCTCTCTTTCTATATATATAGGCCTCCTGCTCCACCTTTGTTTTTACTCTGCCAACGCTTTTGCACTCGAGAACCCTAGCTTTCTCCCTGTCCTTCAAGCTCTCCTCAGCCCTTCAGAACCTCTCTCAAACCTCGAGATCGCGACAATGGCGGCCGTGAAGTTCGCGAACGTGGCCGCGGTGGCCCTCCTCGTCGCCGCCATGGCGGTCGCCGCGACCGCCCAGGAGGCGCCGGCGCCCAGCCCCGCCTCCCCGGCCAGCTCCGTCGCCCCGTCGTTCCTCTCCGCCGGAGTGGCTGCCGTCGCGGCCCTCGTCTTCGGGTCCGCACTCAGGATCTGAAGCGGCGCGCCGATCTTCCGGAGCATGGGGACAGAGATTTTTTCTTTATAGTTTCCGGGTGTCTGCAGCACTCTATTATCACTAGTAGCCGTAGTAGGGATGATGATATATTACGGTGGTGGTTCTGATGTGGGTTTTTTCTCTAGGCGATTTTTTTACGCGGTGGATCCGCGAGTCCCTTTCTTCCTCTCCTTCGTCGCGTCGCTGCTGTGTGTTCTTTGCTGGTTTGAGAGTCTTTTGAGTTGATGAGTACATACTCCTGGTGGTGCTTCCGCTTCTGCTTCTTAGTTAGAGAGAGTCTCGTGCACAGTCCTGATGATGTCATAGATCTATTGCTTTTTCATGTACCTCAGACATATATATTTCCACATATATATATAAATAACAGATTCGTTTCATGAAACTTCTCCCTCTTCCTCCTCCTCCTCCTCAATGTCGCGATCTTGAGGCGTGTTGTCTGTCGATGTGTTATGGCTTCAAAAAAAATGTGGAATTCCACGGGAAAGGGACTCCCTTTCGGGAGTGGCGCTTGCGTGAGAACAGTGAATGCGCTTCGTGGGTGCGTTTTCGAGCGTGGGATGAAACGCCAATCGGAAGGAAAAGCGATCCACCCGGTTCTTTAACTTGCTGAGTAGGTTAATAATGACGGACGGAAATCTTTAATTATTAAGGCGCGTTTGCATGATGGGCGGTCGTGATTTTTTGTCCTGTTGCGAGTGCTGCAGCTGTAGGGGTACGGCGCATCATGTCCGTCACATGCGTCGTCCGACTCCCTGGCCGGATGGGCCCGAACTGAGCCGCTCGAAAATATCACTTCATCGTTTGAACCAATTTTTACGGCTCTTCAGCCGAAGTGTTTTTTTTTTTTTTTTGATTAAATGGGGTTCGAGATTTGCCATGTGAACGTCTAAATTGATAGGATTCGCGGGGCCGTTCGGACCCCTGATTTGGGCCTGGTGTGTATTTTTCGACATGGGATACGGAGCATTGACGGACCCGTGATTTGCGTCGAACGTGGCACGCGCCCGAGATTCCCAATTAGTGCCGCGGAAGCGCAAAAGGGTAAATCAGGAGTCACGATTCCACCCGGGGAAACTGGACTTACCTTTCCCTCGCCTTTTTCTTCTTCGCGTCCTCTACTTTTTGAAAACTTGACCCAGGGGGAGTCGCGAATCTCGACGGGGAGCGCACGTATTCGACGACGCGTCGTTTCCCTCTCTGCTTTTTCCGCTTTCTCTCCGTCTCTCACTATATCTTTCTCCATCGGTGAATAGAGCTTTTTGCTTGTTAGGGAAAAGCAACTTGATGACGGATGATTCGCGGCCCGCTGAAGCCACTGTCTGTCTCTCTCTCTGTTCATTGATTCTTGTCTTGACTGCTCGGCCCCGCCATTGCGATCGCGGGCCCCGCGACCGGTCCGGTAGCCGTCGCTGCCGCTGCCACCTGTCCGCGATCAGCGAAAGGTGATACGTTCCGGTCACGGGCTAGGCGGAATTCTTTTGAGATTGCCCCGCCACCTAAAACACTCGGTCATTCTTACATTAAGGATTGAAAAGGAGGGGCCCGGAAGTAAAGCGTCCACAGATGACTCGGCGAGGGGCAGGTAGATCATCGCGATCGCGGATCCCCGGGGGCGGTAGGTGGGTAAGCTCCCGGAAACGGTCACTTGCGTGGTGTACGCGGGACGTCAAAAATGGCGATGCGTAGCACGGAGGAACGATGTTAGGTCCGACATTTTGGAAGGGGTCAAAACAGGGGGCGGCTTCGATTTAGGATGACGACGAAATCTCGGTTCAAAGCATTACTTTTGATAAAACCTCGAATGAGTGCACTTCGGAAACGTAATCATCCGAATTTTATATGTGCCGTTGCTTCCATCATGGCTTGTTTTATGTGTATGTGTGTGTGTGTTTTTTTTCTTTCAATTTCGCTTTTTATCTTGACAAAAGAAAGAATGACGTTTAAGATCTTCATCGAATGAAAAGATTTAAAGAAAGAACCAAGGGGGTTGTCTTCCGAATATCATGATACGTCAATTCTCTTATATTTATCATCTTAATCCTCACGTCATCTCTCTATTTCGATCTCTCAAAATTACTTGTAAGTCGTAGAGCTTCGTCTCCTGAGATACCCACTAGATACGCAAGTTCAAAAAAAAAAACAAGACTGTCATTTTCAATGCATGACTCGTGTCGTATTATGTCTGTAGTCAATACATTGAAAAAATAAGAATAAATTTCCAATAGAGAAGCTTTGATAACAAAACTCGTAAGAAGTATTAGTCTTTTTTTTAACATTTGGACTTCCTCGTGATATTCGCTAATAACGATTGAATATTGAATTTTCCCATCAAAGTATGCTTAAAAGACGTTTCTGATGATCGATCAGTGAGAAATCTCTGAGAGGAAATAATTGACCACGGCGCTTGCGTCCCTACTACACGTGGGGCCCAAATAGGTCGTCGACGCCCTCGTATTTGAGGTGGTCGAGGCTCCTCGATAAACCGTACAACCTCATACGCGCATGGGCGCTGGAGAGATACGTTGGAATTGGTAGCGGCTGTAGTCAAGGGCTGCCACAGCCACCAATGATGCGGCGGCGTTGTTGGTGGTTGGTTGAATGTGGGAAGGGAGGATGGGTCTCAGGCTTTCGCTTTGCGAGTGTCTTTAGTTTCTTTCAACATCAAAGTGTCGATACCTCTTAAAAAGGGACAAACCGAAGTTCCTAAACTAATATGAGGGGCTCGACTCATGACGCCATCTCGACAATTTAGCTTTCCATTGAATAATGCATCAGACCACCAATCCCCTTTAGGATGATGCCACGGGATTATGGGATGCTTTCGCGTTGGAATTAAGCGCATTCAACTCTTAGGAAAAATGCGAAGACAAGAAAGGTTCAGCAAGTCCCCAGCTCTCCCAAACTTTTACTCCCTCTCCTCCCGCTCATCGACATCGACTTTGGCTAAGCGTTACAACGTTTCGATCTCGCCATTTACATACGTGGCTAGTACAAGAGCAGGAATTTGATGTGTGTGTGTGAGAGAGAGAGAGAGAGATAGACAGAGAGAGAGAGGTCATATATGGAGAGGATGAATCATTTCATTCTTTCTCCAAGGTTAAAACTGACGGATTTACAGAGTCTAATTATCTTTTTTTTTTTTCCCATACTTTTCCTTTGTTGTTTTCGGACAAGAGTTCAAAAGAGCTCTCAAAATCTCATCGATCTCCGATGAAAGCTTAGCTTACAGATCCAACTCTTCATTCGGAATCCGAGTCCATGTTGCCCATAGCCTTCAATCCTCTCGGTCTCTACATCATCATCAATCATACACACAGAGAATCAGCAACGTCCCTCTTGTTAACCGGGGGGGGGCCCCTAATAACCAATTAAAGAATATTTACATTTCCTAATAAGTCAAGATTTAACAAGTGCCTCAGGTGCACTCGTGCCCTCGTTAACACGGCTATTTTGTCATTTCGGACCCTATAAAATTGAAGGAGCGATGTGGTGCTTTATTTAGTTTCTGGCCAAAGCGCAAGTGACTTTGTAAAGGGCACCATTTTTTTTCTTTTCTTTTCTTCTGCCTTGTATCAAAAATTCAAACGCAGTAATCATAGCGCTAGGAACGCGTATATAGAAAAATAAGTGAAGCAAATGAAGTACCTTCTTGGAAATCTTCTTCTCCCGGACCTCATACCGTTCTAGGGTCAAGTCGCACAACCACGCCCCAGGGCTTACCAACTGCACATGGAAAACATTCGCCAACTCGTTTAGAATTTACAAAACCTCAATTTGTCAAATCAAAACGTATTCAATATGTCAGACCCAGAATTCAAAAAACGGAAGCCCTCCAGAGAAAAGGACCACGACACTGCCACAAGGACACACCCCTCGAACGTGAGGAACAAGGTTAGAGGGTTTTGACAACTCATACGGTCGTTCTTCCTCTTCCTCGAAGTTACCCGAGGTACCGTTGCACAAGGATAGGACGACGACCCACACATATCACGAGGTCTTTTCCCGAGCAACATCCACAAGACCCAGTTGCAGAGCTGGCGGTCCAAACATTTTCCTCACCATTTCCCTGCTTTTCTTTTCCAAGCTTTAGCTCAAGCTCGAGCACGATTGATCAATTCACATGAACATGTAACTCGGGCCGGCGAGTAGCTTGCCCTCCCTGTCTACAAAAAATCAGATGGGCCACGCCTCGCCGCGACAGCCCAGTCCACAACCAACCACTCCAATTTCGACCCAACCCCTATTCATCCATCATCACCACCATCAGCATCACCATTATAATAAACCCTAAAATCAGTCCTAAGACCCAAACAGGAAGGAATCCCTCATCCGTGACTTAACGCGGAAGCCTCGCCCCCTCATTGGACGAAACAAAGCACGCACCGCGGGGGGGCCCCGACCGACCCCGCGCATTCGTCACCACGCCCCACGCATCGACCGACGCGTGTGCGTCCCGTCCTTCCCCGGCTCCGACTTTTGTCCTCTCGCACGCTTTCTCCCGACAACCGCAACAACAAAAAATGCTTTCTTTTCCCCCAGCCAAAAGAAGGCGCCAGAAGACAAAAGCAAGAGGGGCCCCGCCATTACCACCCTAAAAATCACGAAAAAGCATAAATCTCCGGCCCCACCACACGCACCATCCCCGACCTTCTTTAATTAAACAGATAGTAATGGAGATATTAAATTACCGACCCCCTATTTGCGCATTATCTCTCAATTTCTTTTCGGCTAAAGCTACACTACCAAATTACCGCTAGTGATTTTCGGTTTTCGAGCCATACCAGGTCGTGATATCTTAATAATTCTCAACTGGGTTCGACCGGAATTGATCAAAAGATTGATGGAAATCGACAAAAGATTTTTTTTTTTTTTTTGGGGGATTAGAAACGGAGTGGGGAATTGAAGCTCCGGGGGAGAGGCGAGGGGGATCTTACATTGACGGTCCGCTGCACCACCTTGGCCCTCTTCTTGGGTCTCTGAGGCAGCTTGGACCCCTTGAAGATGATGAAGTCCTCCTCCTTCTCCTTGTTCGTCAGGGCGATCACGAACTTGGGCGGCCAGACCGGGGGCGCCGCGTCCCCGCTCCCGGACGACGACCCGCCCCCGCCCTTCTTGCTGTCGTGCGCGGTCTCGGACGACGCGGCCGATTTGTTGTTGCTCTCATTATTGTGGTGGGGGTGGTGGTGGTTGGGGTGGTGATGGTGGTGGTGGTGGTTGCTGTTGCTGTTGCTGTTTAGATGGTGATGGTGATTGTTAGTGGTGGTGGTGGTGGTGGTGGTGCTGTGGTGGTGGGGATGGGGGTGGTGGTGGTTGGTGCCCTTCTTGTCGTGCGCACCCCTGTCCGGCGAAGAGAAGCCCCTGAGACCGCCGTTGCTCTGCCCTCGCATCGCACTCGAATTCTCCGAGTTCCTGCAAAAACCAAACGGAAAACCCCACTTAAAGCCACACACACACAAGCATATCAATGACACCACACCCAAAACACTCGCACCAAAAAAGCCACCGGACCCAAGTCAAGAAAGGAAGAAAAATCTAAACCTCCCCCAAAAAGAAAGCATTTTTCGATCTGGGTAAGTTTACCTAATTACCGAAATGACCTCGGGTCCGATCTTAGATCGGTGGTGGTGGTGGTGGTGGTGGTGGTGGGTGGTGGAGGGGGACAGGCTCCCGAGAGGCTTTGCGTGAGAATCGGAGCAAGCGGGGGGCGTGGGGTGTGGGGTGTGGTGTGGGTTCTCGATTTTGGCCTTTAGTTGCAGAAGACTTGACTTTTTCGGAGGTGTGTTCGTTTGCTTTTTTCTGGAAAGAACTGGGGGGGAAACGTTCGGAATTCCTTTCTCTCTGGAATCCTGGGGAAAAGATATTTGGTGCTGTGGCGATTCTCTGTAGCTATCTATCTACTTGCACACATAATGCTTTGTTCTTCCCTTCTTTCTTTCTCTTTCTCTCTCTTTTGGTTTTGGGCATATTTCGATATCAAGCGCTTTCTCTCTTTTTTTTTTTCCTCTTTCTTTCCGAGGGGGTGTTGGGAAGGGCTATGTGGAGGGGCATGTGAAAGGGTCGGGAAGGGGATAAAGTGGACCTGATCCCTAACCTCCGCTCGGCTCATGATAACGTGGGGCGCTCGACACGTAGCCAGGAGAGAGCTGGAACCCCACGATCTAGTGCGGCCAGAACCAGGGCGGGCATCGCTAATACCCTCCCGGGTTAAAAAAGAGTCCGCAGCCCATCTACAGAAAAGTCAAAAGGAGAAGCCGAAAAGATGAAATGGAGACTCTACCCATGCGAAAAGAATAGGGGATCAAATCGATATGAAGGTTGGCCTCGCCCCATCATCATCACCGCCACCATCATCGACGCCACCACCATGAAATAATTAGAGATCCATAAAAACGAAGAAACATCTTTTTCCAGCGCAAAACGCCTCACGAAGATGAGACCCATTTCGTGCACGAGACGTCAAAGCTTTTTGTGAAGACGGAAAAGTCTAAAAAAACGACATTTGCGTATGAGCCTCACGCCACTCCATCATAACACCACCACAGGAAGGGTCAGGCCCAGTTTTGATCTCTTGAAATCCAGGACCCCTTATACCCGCTGATTCCCTCTTTTATCTCCAAATGCATCCCCATAAAATAAAATAAAAAGAAAAAAGGAAAGGGGAAGACGCTAAACAAATCGAGATTCCCTAAAGATGCCGTGCTAAGAAAAGAAACCAAAATCATCAAAAGATCAAACGTTAGATCTGCGCACCACCAAACATGTCGGGGGTCCTAAACACGACTAAAAACTCATTCCACACCATACCCATATGCACATTTCACTACTTGCGCCTCCCGATTCGGCCTAATCACCAGAATCCACAACACCCCTCCTCTTTGCTCGGTGGCCTATATAGATTCTCTCCCTCCCTCCCTCCAACAAAAAGACGTATGCCATGTAGGAAATGATGGATCATGTCGGGTCAGTCCGTAAACAGTAGAAGCCCATGTTAAACAACGCCCCGCACTCAAAATCATTTTTCTTCTTTTTTAACTCTTTGACAAAATGGGCGAAAAAGTAGGACAAGAAAACATGCCGCCTCTAAACCACCCAAAAGAAAAGAGAGACTCCAAAGATAGAATTAGATCTCAAAGATCCTTCTTGGCTAATCCTCGCCCACTCAAAGATTAGATTAAAAAAACTCTTAACAAGCCTCCGGATCGTACCCACTTTCCCTCCACTACCGATTAGTGCCGCCGTGTCCAACTTCAATTTCAACCCCCCCAAAAAAAGGGAGGAAAACAAAGGAGAGAGCCAAGCCCAGCGCACCACGGCGTCGATCCATTATAGAAACACAGCACAGAGAAGGAGAGAGAGGCGGCGGTGGTACCTGAGAACGCGCTGAGGTGGCGGAAAAGGAGGAGAGGAGGGACGTTGACGTAGATTCAAGTACACATTCCCGTTCCCGTGATTGCTGGCCGCCGGGTTGGCCGAGTCCTTATCGGCCCCCCTCCCGACCCGCCGCTCCACCCGACCCTTGTGGGCCGCCGCCGCCGCGTCGTCCTTGGCCTGCACCTTCATGCACCGAGGCCGCTTCCGGGTCCCCCACTGCAGCACGAAGTCAGACGTCGTCGCCGCCGCCGCCGCCGTCTGCCTCGTGGCCTCCGAGGCCGATCTCTGCTGCAGGCCCCCGTCGGCGGCGGCGGCGGCGGCGGCCCTGCCGTTGGAAGTGGTGGAGATGCCATTATTGCTGGCCCTCTGCGCGTCCTTTTCCATCTTCCTTTCCGTATTTATCCCTGTCCATTCCCCCCCGAAAAAGTCTCAGCGGAAAATTCTTACAAAAACGAAAGAAGAAAAAATCGAAAAGGGACCGAAGAAATTCTCGTTAACTTAACTACGGTTCAACTTCCTCCAAATGTCTTGTGACCACCAAAAAAAAAAAAAAAAAAAGCTCAAAAAGATAAAATAGCTCTCGTCTGCAACTTATCCAGAACCAGAAAAATGAAAGATTTCACCCACCCCAGAAAAACAAGACAAAGGAAAGCAAAAATAAAAACACTCAAAAGACTCCAAAGATTGAAAGGCTTTGGCTCTCCCAAAACAGATGACGAAACAAGAGATCGGGTAATCATGAATCGAATAGAAAGAAAAGTCCCAGAGCTCATCCAGAAGAAAACCACGAAATTCAAGAGCGAGCGAGCAATGGTGATGAGCAATAGAACTTCAATTGGAATCGCCCAAAACGATGGTAACAAAACCAGATGGCTTCGTATGTGCAGCGAAAAAAAGAGGGGAGAGAGAGAGCAAGAAAATCTCTGACCAGCTCTGGTTAAATTCGAGAAAAAATGCAGGAAAGAAGAAGAGGAGCTCAAGGAGCGACCAAGATGGCTCATTTGTTCAAAGAGAAATCCACATAATAAACAGCACCCTTCGATGGTAAAAACTGCTCATTTGAGCCGAGATGTTCATCTGTTCAGAGCTCGGAATCAGAAGAAGAAGACGACGAATCTCTTTCAAAGGGGACAAAGGAGGGTCCGTGAAATTCAAACGTATTGAAGATCCACCAGCAGAACATCAAAGAGAGATGAGGCAGAAGACACCAGAGAGAGACAGAGAGGAAACAGACCCGAAAAACTCGATTCAAAAACAAGAAAGTGCTCAGAAGCAACGAAGTAATTCCAAAAAATTCCAGTCTCTGAAATGGCACGTCGCCAAAAGATTTCGTGCAAAATCAGCTCTTTCTCAAGAGCAAATGCACATCCGTGCTCGACGGCCACCGAGAAAGGAGGAAAGACACGGACGATGGAGGAATCCCGATGAAGGACTGTCGCATTACCAGGAAAGTCCACAGCTTCGAAGCTGATTAGCCTTCGCTCCGTCGACCCGCCTCCGATTCGAATCCGGTAGCTCCGATTCGGCCACAGGACTGCAGATTACAACGAAGAGAGGCGCGAATTAGAGTTCTTCGCGAATCGAAGCCCGAAAAGAACCCACTGGAAAACAGAACAGAGCACAGAACTCACCTTCGTCTGCTCCGATTCGATAGTCCTTAACGGGCTTTTTCCGACCGCGAAACCGGAGAGAACCAAATCCCCAGCTACCTCCCCCCGATTTCAGCTCCGGATTAGCCAAATTTCCTCAATTGATTATCGTTATCGCACCGTTTATTAGTTAGATTCACGAATTACAGGCGTGTCCGATTGTCCAAAAAAGCATGCTTCCGCGTAACTGGAAATCGCGGCCTAGCCACAGGGATTCGTCCGAATCACGACATTCCAGAGACGAAATCGCCGACTCTCATGAACGGTTCCGGTTCTCCGATTCCGGAAGCAGCTGATCTGTGCGTAGGGAAGAACAGCCTCTCCCGCGTCGGCCGATCGGGAGGAGCTCGCTCGCGGAATCTCTCCGGAAACCGCTCGAGGACCCCGGAAATGCACCTGCGACGCGAAGAGAGAATCAGAACGCGAGCCGGTCGAAATCAAGAAAGCCGCAAAAAGAAACCAAAGCGAGAAGAGCGCTCGGGGGAGAGATCGAATCGCGTCCGTCTCCGGAAGCGGAAGAACCTCACCTGACTCCGGCCGGCGAAAACCGCCGCCGAGACTGAGTCTCGGCGAAACGGAAAGCTCGGGACTGAGTCTCCAACTCGCTCCCCCGGAACGACGTCTGCAACAGCGCGAAACGAACTGAGTCAGAACCATTCTCGCCGAGAGTCGCGAGAAGAGAAAAATCCACACACACACACACACCCAGTCGCCGGAATCCGGCCACGGACCTCTCTCCGCACTCCCCTCCGGCCCAATTCAGATCCTCGACATTCCCTCCGGCGAACCCACCCTCCGCCCCTCCTCAGTTTCTCGGGAAACAGCGAGAAAACGAGAGAAAATTCGCAGAGAAAATACACACTCTCTCTCTTCTTCTCTCTCTCCTTCCTTCTCTCTCTTTCTCGCTTTGTGCCGCGCCGTTGTAAAACGCGAGTTTTTATACCCGCAAGGCCCCCCCGACGGCATCAACTGTTCGCGCCGATGGGATCCTGGCCGTCGGTACCGCATCGGACGGCCGAGATCTGTTTCCGAGATCAGTCCCGTTTCCGCGGGTCCTCTCTTTCTCTATCTCTTTTCTTTTCGTAAATTTTCATTTTGGCCCCTTGCTGGCCACTCTGGTAACGGCGTTTGGCGGAGCTTGACGGAATCTTCGCCCGACGCCGTTACGACGTTCGGACGGGTTTTTTTTTTTTTTTTTTTTTAAATCCGGGTCCGTCCATCATTGTTGCTGCTCTTGTATGTAAATCCCAACCATGCAATTTTTTTTTTTTTTTGGAAATTTTTGCGAGGCGTGTCGAGAAAGGATTTATTTTTTAATCTTAAACTTGTGTCGTTTTCGAATTCACTTTGATTTCTTTCGTCCGATTGTTTCGTTTATTATGAAGATCCCAACCATGCAATTTTTTTCCGAAATTTTTGCTAGGCATGTCGAAAAAGATTTATTAGTTTATCTTGAACTTGTGTCGTTTTCGAATTCATTTCGATTTCTTTCATCCAATTGTTTCATATATTATAAAAATCCAACCATTCAATTTTTTCCTAAAATTTCTGCTAAACATGTCGAAAAAAGATTTGTTTTTTATCTTAAATTTGTGTTATGTTTGAATTCATTTTGATTTATTTCATCCACCCAATCACTTCATTTATTTCAAAAGTTACCACTATCGTTGAGGAGTCTCAAACGAGTGTTATCATAAAATGGATCAAACGATCGAATTTAATAACTTTTTACTGGCAGTCAGCCTTTGATTAAGAAAACCATAAAAATACACTCAATGCACTTAATTGTTCTAGAATTAATGGGCTAACGATGAAATTGTTAACAAGAGAATTGCTTGCTCAAACTTGATGACATGAAAAAAAAAAAAGTGAAACATAATTAAGTACAACTAGAACAATCTATCGTGACAAAATGCTTTGCCTCATAAGTTCATTAGCATTGTGATTACTTCTACTTATAGTACGTAACATTGCCAGCTTTTCAATAACGAACAAAAATGTACAATAATTCTTACCAAAAAAACAAAAACGCACAATAAACAAAATAATTACAAATAAGGCATTCTTTCTTTTTCTCTGAACACTTGGCACGATATTTATAGATCGCCCTTTGCTTTCGAGTAAGGGAATCTAAGAAAATTTCAATGGATTTGGCTAATTATGATCAATTCTACTCGAAAGGAGAGATAGTGGAACGGGTGATTTTCTCCCTTGTGGACCAATCCTTTTTTTAGCCCTTTGGAACACTTTTTAGGAAAATGGTGATTAAACGGGCTGATCACATTTTATGTTGGGTTAAAAGACTCTTGACAAAAGATCTTTTATTTTATTTTATTTTTTTGCGAAATTATGATCATTGAAAATTATTGAAGAATAGGAGATGTGACCCCGTCATTAATCAAATGATTGACCCAAAGATCGAATTGGGATCGCAACTAAGGGCTACCCCGGTCGATTAAGTTTTGGATTTATGAATTTTCTTTTTTTCTTTTTTCTTTAAAGACGGGAGGAGGGGGAATTATTATCGTAGGCGAGGGTGCACAAATTTCCGTCCACTCTCCGTCGATCTGATCTCGCTGCTGCATAGCGTCGCGTGCATACGAAGGGGGTGACTTCTCCTGCGTGTATATGCTCAGACGCGAACTACCGTGCGAGCGGCTCTTCTGGAGCCGTTGGATCCAAAGTGTGGCCAAGTGAAATCGGACGGTTCGGAGGCGAAGAGGAGCCGTCCCCTGGCAGCCTGATTCGGCTGTCGGGGGATCAGCCTTCAGCAAAATTTAAATAAACACCTAAATCAGGGGAAAAAAAAGTATGATATCTTCCAGGTATGAATTATTTTTTCATATTATGTTTAATTAGCGTATTGAAAATTAAAATTATTTCCTCATTCTATACAATTAATTAGTAACTAGGTCGCTCGTTAACAAGTCGGAAATGTCAAATCCCTCTATCACGATACAAAATTCCATGAAAAATGTAGGATACTTGTAAGCTACATCAAGTTTTCGAGCCATTCGAGGACTAAATTTAAGTTAGGGCGTTTGTTCTTTCCTAAGAAACTTTCCGAATTTCCGGAACGTGGGTGGCAATATTTTATAGTACTATAGTAGGTTTCAACCTTTGACTAGTAATCCAATCATGCGTATTTCTATGCAGAAAATGCACAGCAGACATCCGATGATGCAATCATAGTGACTTCTTACATCCTCACAGGGTAAATTGAATAAAAAAACAGCCGATCACGTTCGCTCTACGGAACATATCGATTTTGTCTAGTTTTAATTGCATCTGTCAATAGACAATGTCTCATTTTGGTTACCCTTTCCATGTTTTTTTTCCTCAATTGCAGCTAAAATCTAAGGGCACTCTAAAAAAAATACACGCGACACAAGTTACACAATAAGACATCACCGGAGGCATAAAATTAAAAATTTGACCCATAGGAGTCGGTCAATGCTTCTCATTTCCATCATAGAATCAATAGATTTCCAACTCTTTCCAAAGGGCGACAACCCTTTTATGGAAAGAGGGAAAATAATGCTTGCACGCCCGTATGGTCGAGAGACCACGACCACCTGCCTCCTCGAAGGTCCCTTGACAAACCCTTCGAGAGAAATTAAGCAATTATCGCTCTAACCGATTTCCCGATAACACCGTAAAGAAAGCGGATAATTAAAGTTATCGCTTCCCCTTCCCACCCTTTTTAAAAGCAACAGGCGAACGAGATCAAATCCCGGGCTGTCCTCATCACGCGCGCATATACTTTTCCCCCCTCCCGAGCCAGGACAATTTCGCATCGTCCGTCGGCGGTGTTCACTTCACGACCATGTACATCTTCCAACGTCCGGACAAACACTCTTCTGACATAATAAATGCAAACATTTGAAAAAAAAAACACCGCTCGCCCCAACAAGGCGAAAACTCCATCCGTCCGGCGAGAGGAAAAGAGTGAGATGATTCTGGAGGGGAAGGGAAGAGGGAATCGAGCGCGTGCGTGGCTCCGGGTTTCCGACCTATCAACCACGAAAAGACTGGGACGCGAATCCCATGTGGTTGCAGCATCTTGCCAGGACGACAGGCTCCCGCAAATCCATGGAATCGTCAGGCCCGAGCGTTGACTAAGCGAAAGCCGAAAGGGTCGTGGCCTCGTCCCGCAGGACAATCTGTACCGCTTCCGATCGCTAGAATCGGGCTGGCGGGCTGGAGTATTTTGACTGCAAGCGTTCGACCCACATGCAGCATCAATTATTTGGCAAAAATGTATCGAGCTTCCTTCCCTGTTCGGGCAGTACTTCGGATCGCGCGAAACGGCCACGGGACGATCACGAACGACCCCATTCGAGATAATACGGAAGGAATATAGATCTGTAGCGGATCTGTAAGAATGGCGAAGCGGGGACCCTCCGTTTGGAATGATTCCCACTACTGAGAGGAGCTCCAGGGAGCAGGATGGAATGTGAGCGCAAGCTTTGGCCTGATGCCTCGGTCATTTGCTTGGTCTGGACTCCTGCGTTGCACCATATGTTTGCAAAGGAGAGCGCATGTGCTTCGTCCCATATTGGGAGAGGGATCCGCGATGAGTCTCGAATGTTCTCATCTGCAGTAAGCATGGGCATCGATCGCAGCTGTTGAGACTGGAAAGAATGCTTGACCGTCGCGTCAAAAAATCCCCTTCTCCCATGGTGTAAGATTCAAGATCGATGATATAAAGAACAAGTTAAATTTAGATTGTAAGAGGCTCTCAAATGCAAATATCAGCATCACGGAAATATACCAAATATGGGTTGGTTGAGAGGTCATAAGGTGATAATTACCAGGCTTTTCAGGCAAGTCCAGTCATCAACAAGAGGTTGTCCTGCAAATCGAATAGCATTCGGCACCTCCGGACCCTTTTTAGTTCCAAACAAGAGCTTTCCAGTGAGTGTCACACTGTGACCTCTATGCATCCAAACCGGCATTGCGTCAAAAAATTGCTTCTGCGCATCGAGTTTCTGAGAAGGGCCCTCAGGAGCTTAACGGAACTGAAACAAAGGCCGACGCAAAATCAGATTAGGTTACAAAAGGCTCATACATACAACCGTGACATGAGGGCGATCGACAATATGGAATTTTTATTTATTTATTTATTTTGTGAAGAGAAGAATGAGAAGATGAGTTGAAAGGAAGAGACAATTTTTCACTTACTTTTATGTCAAAGGTCAAAAGCTTATGGCTGAACAGTTTGGCTTTTCTAGTCAAGGAAGTTCTTTTACTTGTCCTAACACTTTCAGCAAAGTAATCAGAGTTCCATCGACAGACTTACGGTCAGTTCCTATTTCTGCCAGACCACCCCTCAAGTTTCTCCAAAAATACTACAGTAATCCCTTTTAGTAGCTCTTCATTCAATTGATCCCGTGATTCTCATTCGGGAAACTACCCACGAGAGTTTGCAATTGACCAGACAGCTGCATGTGACTACACCATCGAGAAGTCTATCCTTAAAACATTTAGCATGTGGCGGTGCTACGACTAACATTTAAAGCGTGCAGTCCCAAACATGACGAAGGGAGAGAGAAACCTTGTCCTAGAAAATGGAGCAGATCGGCATCCCACTGGTTAACAGCTTTCCGAGGAGGCCTTAGGGAGTTGTCGTCCGCAAAAGAAGAGTTATCACTTGCAGGATTTGCGCCCATGTACAGGAAGAGATCTTCCTTACTTAACCCCATATCACCATATTGCATCGACGGGGGAACCGTAAGCAGAGTTGTCATCAGCTGTCCTCTTTTTCACCTGCATATGCCAGCACAAAGAAATATCGTAAGGACGAGAAGAAGAAGCACAGGGAGAAAGTGAAGAGCATCTTAAGCAGTACAGGCAACAGTAAGAAGTAACTTCTTCCATGTGCTTGCACTGTATGAAAACCAAGAAATGTACTACAAAATTTACTCCCTTGCCGAAAAGACACTGTGGAGCTCATTTGCGTGATGGAAGCAAATCTTCTCAAAAATGCGAGGTAGAATAAACATTACTTTCTTCCTAATTGCTCAATACAATGACAGTAGCGATGTCCTTACCAGTTGGTATTGCTGGTGCAGACATTCGGTTCGCAGGGTATGCACCTCGCTGTTCACAAAGACAAACAAAATGAATTATGATTGGCCTTATAGTTGTGAAACATAAGCTTTGATTTCTCAAGAGCCAATCAAAATATATTAACCTGATCCAACCATTACAAGGGAATAGAGGCTTATAAACTAGTGCAAGAACACCGGGAATCACAGAGCATGAATTTCACATGCATAAACAGAGTTGCAATATAAGAAATGTTCTGTCAAGTTCCATCTGATGCTATGGAAGTCATGTCCTTCCTCCTTTCTCCTTTTCTTGTTTTCAGCTATCTAAATTTGCAAATATCAGATCTTCAAGATTCTTTATTCTTAATTGCCGGCAGATCAGCAATCTGCAATGGAAATGCTTTTTGATGCAAGTACACAATGAGTTCATGCTCAGAAAAAAGAAAAGCTACCTCGAAGTCCATATAAGCTAAAAAATTTCAATAATAAATTATGCAGTACTTATTAAGAAACTAGATTAGTAGGTACCCCAAAAGCGTCTATAGCCAAAAGCGAGAAGTGGTACCCCAAAAGCGTCTATAGCCAATGACTTACATACTTAACCATAACATCTGTCGCCAACACCATATGGAAAGGGGGAGAGGGACGGACTATCCCTTGTTCCACCTTGGCTCGAAACAACTTATTTCCTTGGGGCTTTGTCCGTTCGCGGGTTTCGGTTCAAGTTTCCTACCTTTCCTGTTGTGCCGGTAGATGGATGACTTAGGGATTGAGAGTTTCTATGACAATGGCTTGCTTTTGTGTATGAGTTACCTTCAATGACTGACTTAACTGAAGAACTTCAAAAAATGGATTTGATTGACTTGACCTACTTTCTTATATAAAACTCTTCTTCCCCTTTGGTCACAATAGTAATTGCCTATGGTCAGCTCGATGGTTAGCTCTGCTACTAAAGGTAGTTTCATTCGTCTTTCGTCCGCCTCGCCTCTGGCACTCGTTCGTAACCGTCCCTTGAAATGCGATCCAATAGTTACATTATTACCTTACTCTCGTATGCAATTATATGTATACACTCATGGAAAGAACATACCAATCAGCAAGCCCCAAAAAGCTAACACGGGGAAAAAAACTAACTATTCAGATAAGAACACACAGGCTTAAAAGGTAAACAATAGATGAGTCCATAAAAAACCAGGGAAACGAATATTCAAAGGATTACTTATATCTTCGCCAAAAGCCCAACATCAGAAAATGTACGAAGATCTTAATAGCATATAATTAACAACTACCATACGTATTTATTACCAAGCATCAAGTCAAGGAAATTGTGCATACTTGACTGCCTCTTTAACCAATGAACTGCCGTTGTCTACATTTTCAAAATTATATAAAAGGAGAATGTGCTAATTAAAAATATCTCTGATCTTTCTTTTGAATTTGACAATTGAACCCCATCATGGCTTTTCATTTCGATTCCTTTATTCTTGATTTGCAAGACAAACATTCCAAAGTCGGATCATTCGATAAAATTTAAACAACTGGGAATACATGCATCGTTGTCATACACATTGCTACAATTCAACTAATGTACTAAGGATTGCCCATGATACACCGCAAGATAAATTATCAATCCCAAATTGGAGAAAAAGTCTCTATCGAAACGGTGACTCCTAATCTAGAAATAGTCAAAATGGTATGTGTTTCTCAACTAAAGTTATGAATGACAAAATAACGATTTGAGATTACCTGTCTTCCATCAAGGGAACACTGTACAAGTCACGTCACCAAGACATGTCTCATATTCTACTAGAGGGCTAGAACACTCTCGGGGGGAGGGCAATAGGTGCCCCAACTGCTCTCTTCTTTATTAGCTGCTGTTGTTGCATATATGTTCAAACCTTCTGGAAGAAGGCCCTCAACAATATTTCCCGATTCACAAGCTTCAAGGTAAAATACCAGTGTTTATAGCACAAAGGGAACAAAATGAAAAGTTTCTAACGACGTCATGTATGAAGGAAAAGGAAACTGCTTTAGTGAATTTAAATTACCAAGCTTTCACAGGTCCCAGACGCGTGCTTCTTTTTGAAGACATCATCAACAGATAGGAGAGGGCTGGTGGGCATTCCTATTAAACATTAATCTCAGCCGCGAAATTCTGATATGAACACAGTTATATAAATCAATTCTAAATTGGGGAAGGGGTGCAAATGAGATATGGAGCCCAGTCCAACTTCTATGACTTTAGTACAGAGATCTCAGTTTGGTTCAACATGTGCCATATAAGCACATGAAAGACATTCTACAACAAGTCATCTTGGGGAACTATTGAGTACAAGCCAAGCACACCAGGGCCACCATGACTAGTATTATACATGAAGATGAAGATGGTAACATTGGGACCACTATCCACAACCCTCCCACCGCCTACTATGAGAGTAATCTTGTTTCCAAGGGCGACAGAGAAAAAGTTATTAACGTCAACATCCTCTCCAGTATAATCCTGCCACCCGAAAAAGTAACTAGTTACCTAAACATTTTGAAAACAAACCTTTGACAAATCTAGAGAAAACTTTTCATCCTAAACTAGTGATTAAGAATTTGAAAATAGACCTTTGGAACTCCATAAACTAATCTCCATCTAGACTATTAATAATAATTCCAGGCCTAGGGTTCTCTTCATTTGTACGCAATGTCGTCATACATAAAAACAACGATATTTTAGTCCTTTCACCCTCCTTTCTTTAAAGAGCCGATATGCACGGCAAATATTGGCCTGAAAGGAAAATGCACGAGGAGTGCATATTATCAACAACTTAAAAAAAAAAAAGCAGGACAAATGAAACAAGCAAAGGCAGAAAGGAATCCAAATTTATTTCTGATGACATTAAAAAAAAAAAAAAAAAAAGCTGTTGCCTAGAAGGCAAAGCACTCTGTTCCTTTTTCTATTGTTGAAGCAATTTTAATTTGAGGGCACGTGAATATGAAGGTCCTAGCACAAGAAGAAATGAAATGGAAAAGTACGGATAAAAATTGATAATGAAGGTGGGCCTCTCACCATCATCATCATTGACACCACCATGAAATAATTAGATCTCTTCTGATAAAGCCCCCTCCAAACAAACATTAAAAAAATATAAAAATCTTTCCAGCCACAAGGTCAGGCCCATTTTTATCTTGAAATCCACGACCACTTATAACCGCTGATTCCCTCTTCTCTCTCCAAATGCATCCCCTAAAACAAAAAAAGAAAAGAAAAGAAAGAAAGAAAGAAATGGAAAAAAGGAGGGGGAAGACGCTAAGCAAATCAGGATTCCATAAAGATGTCGTGGTAAGAAAAGTAAACAAAATCATCAAAGATCAAAGGTTAGATCTGCGCACCACCAAACATGTTGGGGTCTCAAACGACGACTAAAACGCCAGTACACACTATACCCATGTGCACATTTCAACCACTCGTGCTTCCCGATTTGGCCTATTTACGAGGATGTACAAGTTACAACACGCTCTTGCTCGATGGCCTATATAGATTCTCTCTCTGTCTCAATCTCTCGAACGGAAAACGTAATGTCATGGAGGTAACGATGGATGATGTTAGGTCAGTCCGTAAACAGTAAAACCGCACGTTAAACGACACAACGCCTCCATTTTTACTTTTTTTTTGGGCACTTTGACAAAATGGACAAAGAGAGAGACAAGAAAACATGCCTTCTAACTACCGCAAAGGAGCCTCTAAAAGATAGAATTAGATCTCAGAGATCCTTTCTTGGCTCATCCTCGCCCACTCGAAGATACAAAAAACTCTCATCCTTCGATTCGTACCCACTTCCCGCCACTACTAAGTGGTGCCGCCATGTCCACCTCCACCCCTCGAAAAAAAGGAAAAAAAGAACAGAGCCCAGTGCACCACAGCTTCGATCCATTATAGAAACACAGCACAAACAGAGAAAAGAGAGAGAGAGAGAGAGAGAGGTGGCGGGAACGATTAAACAGCCACGAACATCAATCAACAGAGATCGGGTAATCATCAATCGACAGAGAAAAGTCCCAGAGCTCATCTAGAAGAAAACCGAGCGAGGGAGCGATGATTATGGTTTGGAAACTTCAATCGGGAATCGTCCAAAACAGTGGTAACGAAACCAAAATGGCTTTGACCTATGGAGGAAGGAAAAAAAGAAGAGGAGAGAGAAAGAGAACGAGGAAATCTCTGGCCAGCTCTGGTTAGATTTCAAGAAACATGCAGAAGAAGAAGAAGAGGAGGAGCTCAAGGCGCCGCGACCAACATGGCTCGTTTTTCCAAAGAGGAATCCACATGAACAGCACCCTTACTGTTCATCTGCTCAGAGCTCGAAATCAAAAGTAAGAAGAATCTCTTTCAAAGCCATCAAAGGGGGGTTCGTGAAATTCAAACGCATTGAACATCCAGAGAGGGGTGAGGCGCAGAAAGAGACCAGGAAAAACTCGATTCAAAAACAAGAAAGTTCTCAGTAGAAACGAGGCGAATTCCAGAAAACTCCCGTCTCTGAAATGGAACGTCGCCAAAATATTTCGTGTAAATGAACTCTCTTTCTCGAGAGCAAACGCACGTCCATGCTCCACGACCTACTGAGAAAGGAGGAAAGACATCGGCCGGCGAAGGAATTCTGATCAAGATTGTCGCATTACACGAAAAGTGTTGAAATTACTGGTATTAATGACTCAACATAAGTTCACATGTTTCTTCTTCAACCTTCGACGTTCATGGATGATTTAATGGATGTGTTCCTTAGCCCTCGCGCATCGGTCCTTGAACAGTTTTCTGGATGAATTAATTAATACATTAATGGACGTATTTCTTCAATCCCGATGCAACAAGCATTTATATATGAATTAATAGATGGATGGGACGAATTCCTTGATCCTTGTGCAGTAGATTTTACTTGCATTAAGGGACATATTAATGACGGATTTTCTAGAGTCTCCGCAATAAAAATGATTATCTTCCAAGTCTTTTTTAATTTGCGCCAGATATTATCAACTATTAGAATTCCTCTTTGAAAAAACACTCCTACAAGTGTGTCAATTTCTAGAAGTGTTCGATAAAGTTATGTTTGTATGGTGTTAATATAAGCGGGTTTGAAGTGCTGCATCTTGGGAGGCATGTTTTGTGAAGCTCCTTAACATTATTGGTAGGAACTAATCACCTTAAGGAGATTCCATTAGCCGTATCTCACCTTGTATCAAACAACTTTGTATTTGGATCATGATTTAACATCTTTATATATAAAGATTAATACAAACATTAGCTTGATCATTATTATATTATTGTTATCATTTTTCAAATTTATTTTTTTGGTTCCAACAAATAGAGTTACGTATTTTTTATATGTGAATATTATTTTTTTATTCTAATACATAAAATTAATTTTTCAACAATCTTAAGGCGATTGGTCACGTATTTTCTTACTATTTGTTGTGTCTATTAGAAAATCAAGATGGCTAATGACAATCAAGTACCAAATGATGTATGGAACATTTTTGAAGACGTTCCTATGATCGTTTCGATCACTACTGGTGGAGAGATTCATACCTCGAGGCTTGGTGTTGTGGCAGCAAATGTTGTAGGCCTTTGGGTCGAGACCATACATGGTGGTGCGGGCACAAGTCGCTTGATTGACATACTTGGAATTGTCTTTCAAAACATTACATGCCAAATGGCATATGGTCTAATTTTTGGAGAGATGATTCAACAAGCTTTGCCTAGTTGGATGTTATCACATCCAATAACACCAAATTAGAAACCAAAAAACTTTACCTATGTGGGCTTTAAGCAGTGGCTGTAGAAGATGTTCTTCTGTTTGATCACGTTAAATTTCAAGTACTCAGCAAATGTATGTCTGATAATTAGTCCATATGAGCAAGATGTCACTACCCTTGGGGCGTTGGAGGCTTGGAAGCACGGGAACTTCCCATGCCAAAATTATATCCTTAATTGTTAAGTAAATTCTCTTTATAATGTTTATTGTAACATTTGAATTGCTAAAGCAATTATGGGAGTCCATAGAAAAGGAATATAAAATTGAGGACATAGGCACCAAGAAATTCACAGTTACCAAATTCTTGGATTTCAAAATGGTTGATTTTAAATCTATTATGAATCAGGTTCAGGAATTGTAAATAATTTAAATAACATCTTCATTGAGGAAATGTTACTTAGTGAGTCATTCCAAGTGGTGGCTATTATTGAGAAGCTACCTTCGGGCTGGTTAGACTTCAAAAATTATTTGAAGCACAAACAGAAAGAGACGAGCCTTGAAGCTCTCATTCTACGTCTTAGAATTGAAGAGGACAACAAAAGGAATGCAAACCCTCCTATTGAATCAAAGGCCAACATTATGGAGTCCTCAAATTCTAAACAAAATATGAAGAGGAATAAATGTTTTCAAGGAAATGACAAGTAGAAGGAACAATGCATAAAATTCCAAGGGGCGTGTTTTATTTGCAATAAGTCTGGTCATCGTGCTAAGGATTGCAAGAAGCGCCTAAACAAAGGAAAGGATGGTGGTGGAGTAAAGTAGCCAAATCTAACAGAGTATGAAGAAAATGAGAAACTGACTATTATGGTGGTGTTTGAGGTATCATTAGTGTCGAACAATGCCAATTGGTAGTCAAACACAAATGCCATAATTACATTGTGTGGATAAACACACGTTCTCCTTTTACGAGAAGGCTGAAGAAGAAGAAAAGCTTTACATGGCTAACTCTATATTAGTAAAGATTGCCGGGAAAGGAAAAGTGACTTTGAAGTTCACCTCTAGCAAAAAAATTATTCTGTTAAATGTGCTCCATGTGTCGGAAATTCAGAAGAATCTCATTTTTAGCTCCATACTACTCAAGAAGGGTTTCAAAATTGTTTTTGAAGCTAATAAGTTTATACTTTCTAAAGGAGAGATGTACGTGAGGAAATTGTACTTCTATAATGATTTGTTCAAAGCCAATGTGGCTGTCATTGATATAAACTTGAAATTCTTGTATTCAAAGATTATTGATAAATAAAAGTCGTTAGTTTATACTATTATGTCTCTTTTTTTATGGCATGGTAGATTAGGACATGTAAACTACAGTACAATGAAAAATGATAGCAAACTTATGGCTAATTTTGACTTGGATGCCCATTACAAGTGTGAAACTTGTGTTGAAACTAAGTTAGCTAAGAAGCCTTTCAAATTGATTGAAAGAACAAGTGAACCTCTACCACTAATTCATAATGATTTATGTGATTTAAAGTTTATAGAAAGTAGATAAGGAAATAAGTACGTCATCACCTTTGTAGATGATTATACTCAATTTTGCTATGTTTATTTGTTAAATAGCAAAGATGAGGCTATGAGCATAGTTATCAAGTACAAAAATGAGGTCGAGAATCAACTTAATAAACGAATCAAAGTGCATAGGTTTGATAGAGGAAGATAATACAATTCTACTAGTTTTAGGAAGTTTTGTGCTAGTTTGGGGTAACTCTCCAAACAACTACACTTATACTCCACAACAAAATAGAATTGTTGAACAAAAAAATAGAACTTTAAAGGAAATGGCTAATGCTATGCTCTTAAGTTTGGATTTACCTCAAAACTTGTGGGGGGTAGTTCTAATTACGAACTATATTCTTAATAAAATACCCCATAAAGAGACAGGTAAAGCTCTATATGAGTTTTGGAATGGAAGATTGTCGTCCTATAATTTTTTGAAAGCGTGGGGGTGCCTAGCTAAGGTAGCAATTTCTCCTCATAAACAAACTCGGTTGAGACCTAAAATGGTGGATTGCATATTCATCGATTATGCTCAAAGTAGCAGTGCATACAGATTTTTGGTTCACATATCTGATAATGTGGAAATCCATGTCAATACTATCCTAGAATCGGGGGATGTTGAATTCTTTGAGGATATATATCCTGCAAAAATAAATCAAGGTGAATTATCTCAGAAAAGATTTAGAAAATTAGAATCTGAAAATGACGAATTTTAGGCCAAAGAAGTTGAACTTCATAGAAGCAAGAGGTCATGAATTGAAAAATCTTTCAAACTTGACTTTCTCACATACATGTAAGAAGGTGAGCCTCAAACTTTTCAAGAGGTAATGTCAACTCCAAATGCTCCTTACTTGGAAATAAACTGTTGATAATGAAATTGATTCTATCCTAAGTAACTATACTTGGAAATTGGTTGATCAGAAAATAAACCAATTGGATGTAAATCGATATTCAAAAAGAAGCGTAGAGCTGATGGTTCCATAGATATGTATAAAACACGACTTGTAGCCAAAGGGTTTAGACAAAGAGAGGGTTTATATTACTTTGCTACTTATTCACGAGTAACAAGAATAACATTAGGTAGGATGTTAATTGCTATAGCTTCGCCATACAATTTGTAAGTACATCAGATGCATGCGAAAACTGTATTTTTGAATGGTGATCTCGATGAGGAGATTTACATAAAACAACTTGAAGAATTCAAGGTCAAAGGACTATAACACAAAGTGTGCAAACTTGTTAAATCATTATATGGACTTAAACAAACTCCTAAATAATGACATGAGAAGTTTGATTGTGTGATGATCTAATGTGGGTATAAAATCACAAATATGTGTACACTGAATCCACGTTAATTGGATGTATACTCATTTTTCTATATGTTGATGATTTGCCAATTCTTGGAGATAATATTAAGGTTATCAAAAACACCAGAAATGTTCTCAAGAAAAACTTTGAGATGAAAGACGTAGGTATTGTGGATGTTATACTCGGCATCAAAATTTAAAGAAATTCTAATAGTCTAAGTTTAACACAATCTCATTACATTGAAAATGTAATTGAGAGGTTTAAAGGGTTCGGCATTAAAGATGTGTTATAATCTCTGTCTTCCACACCTAACTTTACGAAAGAATACTGGAGATAGTATTAGATAGCTAGAGTACTCTCAAGTAATTAGTAGCATCGTGTACATCATGAACTAGAAAACTAAGTAGATACACTGGTAATCCTGGTCACGAGCATTAGAATGCTCTATTGAGAATGTTACGTTATCTAAAAAAATCAAACACTATATTTTGCAATATGGGAAATGTCATGCTATTTTGGAAGACTATTGAATGCTAACTAGATTTTAGATCTTGATGAATTGAAATCGACTAACATATATGTGTTCACACTAGGAGGTGCAGCAGTATCTTAGAAATCTTCAAAGCAAACTTTAATAACACGCTCCATGATGGAATCGGAGTTTGTTGCTTTGGATAAAGCTACTGAAGAAGCATAGGGGCTTCGACAATTTTTAGAGGATGTTCCATTGTGGCCAAAACCCGTGGTTATAGTATGCATTTACCGTGACAATCAAGCAGCGACTGCAAGGGCACATAATGTAATATATAATAGTAAGTCTAGACACATTCATCGCAAGATATAATACCATAAGACAGTTGCTCTCGAATAGAATGATTTCTTTAGACTTTGTAAAGTCAAAAGAAAATATTGCGGATTCGCTGACAAAAGGTTTATCGAGAGAGCAAGTAAATTGCACATCGAGGGGAATGGGGTAAAAACCTTAATTAAATAAAGAGATTTCAAGGTGGAAACCTCATTTAGCAATTGAAGTTCCCATGGACTAGGTTCAATAGGACAACGCAAATTGTGGATACTCTAGTGTGAACATTGTTCCCCACTCATATGATGCAAGTGATTCCTATAGTATTTTAAGGGCATGCTATGCGTTTAATGATTCATATAACTTAGATTTCAAAATTCTAGTAAGATAAGATAGGATACCTTTGGTAGGAATGCCCCTACATGTGTGAAGCTAGCCAACTCCATGAAAATCTTTAAAGGCTAGATTTTCTAAAACACACGTAAATCTTGAGAGGTTCGAGGCCGAAATAATGAAAAAAACGGAGAACCAATCTTAACTTTGCAATATTTTGTGTGAGGTTTATTGTTTGGGCTTATATCAACAACTGGCAATTCGAGGCTTAGTCCATTGATTAGTTAAGTTAGTCCAATAGGCTTTCACTAAAGACGGTTTAAAGTGAAAGCAAAGTGACAGCTACCTATCTTTATGCAATTTATCTCCATAGGCACACTTGGACTTCTGCGAGTCAAAATAAAAATATTTTGTTGAGCCATTAATGTGGGGGATTGTTGAAATTAATGATATTAATGGCTCACCATAAGTTCACACATTTCTTCTTCAACCTTCGTTAATGGATGAGTTAATGGAAGCGTTCCTTCCTCTAGCCCTCCCTCCCTCGTGCATAGTCTTGGAACAATTTTATGGATGAATTAATTTATGTGCTAATGAAGGCATTTCTTCAGATGCATCAGGTTTTGCAATAGTTTTGTGATGCATTTTTAAACGAATTAATGGATGGACGCGTTAAAGGACAAAATCCTTGATTTTTGTGTAGTAGATTTTACTTGCATTGAGGGATGTGTTAATGACGGATCTTCTAGACTCTCTCCGCAACAATTCTTAGATAATCCTTATGAAAATGATCATCTTCTAAGGGTCTGTTCGTTTCGTGGAAAATGGACCATTTCCGGAAAATATTTTCCCAGAAGTCATTTTCCAGGAAAATGACAATATTTTTTGGTGTTCGGCTAAAACCTGAAAATGTTTCAAAATTTTTTTTCCAGTGCTTGGTAAGGAAAATATTTTCCACTCCCTAGATTGGCGAGCGTGAGCATCAAGCTCAAGGCTTGCCAGATCAACGAGCACAAGTTAACGTCAGCATCCTCTCCAGTGTAATCCTGCCACCGGAAAAGTAACTAGCGACTTGACATTTGAAAACAGACCTTTGACAAATCTAGACAAGACTTTTTATCATAATCTAGTGATTAAGCATTTGAAAACAGGCCTTTGGAACTCCTTCATGAACATCATCTCCAACTGGACTGTTAATAATAATTCCAGGCCTGGGGTTCTCTTCATTGTACGCAATGTCATCATACATATAAACAACAGTATTTTCATCCTTCAGCCCCCCTTTCTTCAAAAGCTGATATGGACGGCAAACATCGGCCTAAAAGGGAAATGCACGAACAGTGCACACCAGAAAATGTAGATCTTAAATCCATATAATTAGCAACTTAGATACATATTTATTACCAAGCATCAAGTCAAGGATAGTGCATAATTGACTGCCTCTTTAACCAATAAATTTTTGTAGTTGACATCTTCAAAATCATATAAAAGGAGAATGTGCTAATGGAAAATATCTTTGATCTTTCTTTTGATCTTTGCAACAAAACAACGAGAAATGGACCCAATCATGGCTTTTCAACTGTGCTTTCGATTCCTCCATTCTCAATTTGCAAGACAAACAGTCCAAAATCAGATCATTTGATAAAATTTAAACGTGGAAATACATGGACCATAATTATACACATTGCTGTGATCCAACTTATGCATTAAGGGTTGCCCGTGGTACACCGCAAGAAAAATTCTCAGTCTTAAATTGGAGGAAAAGTCGCCATTGAAACGGTGACTCCTAATCTAGAAAGAATAAGAGTGCAAATGGTACATGTTTCTTATCCAAAGGCATTAATGAGAAAGTAAGGATTTAAACTGTCTTCCATCCTAGTAACACTATAAAGTCACCAAGACATGTTTCATATTCTACTGGAGGGCTAGGATGCATTCTAGGGTAGGTGCCCCAATTGCTCTCTTTTACATTAGCTACTGTTGTTGCATATATGTTCAAACCTTCTGCAAGAAGGCCCTCAAATATACTTCTCGATTCACAAGCTTCAAGGTAAAATACCAGTGTTTATAACATAGAGAACAAAATGAAAAGTTTCTGACAACGTCATGTATGAAGGAAACTGCTTTAGTGGACTTAAACTTACCAAGCTTTCACAGGTCCCAGCTGCGTGCTTCTTTTTGAAGACATCATCAATAGATAGGAAATGGCTAGTGGGCATTCCTGTTAAATGTCAATGTCAACCGTGAGATTCTAATATGAACACAGTTATATAAATCAATTCTAGATTGGGGAAGGGGTGCAAATGAGATACGGAGCCCAATCCAACTTTTGACTTTAGTACAAATATCTAGTTCAGCTCAACATGTGCTAGAGAAACGCATGAAGACAATCTACAACGAATGGAGGTCATCTTGAGGAACTACTCAGTACAAACCAAGCACACCATGGCCACCATGATTAGTATAGGAGATGAAGATAGTAACATTGGAACCACTATCCACAACCTTCCCACCGCCTACTGCGAGAGCCGTCTTGTTTACAGGGGTCACAGAGAAAAAGTCGTTAACTTCAGCATCCTCTCCAATGTAATCCTACCACCAGAAAAGTAACTAGCGACTTGACATTTGAAATAGACCTTTGACAAATCTAGACAAGACTTTTTATCCTAATCTAGTGATTAAGCATTTGAAAACAGACCTTTGGAACTCTTTCATCAACATCATCTCCAACTGGACTGTTAATAATAATTCCAGGCCTGGGGTTCTCTTCATTATATGCAATGTCATCATACATATAAACAACGGTATTTTCATCCTTCAGCCCCACTTTCTTCAAAAGCTAATATGGACGGCAAACATCGGCCTGAAAGGGAAATGCACGAACAGTGCACACCAGAAAATGTAGATCTTAAATCCATATAATTAGCAACTAAGATACATATTTATTACCAAGCATCAAGTCAAGGATAGTGCATAATTGACTGCCTCTTTAACCAATAAATTTTTGTAGTTGACATCTTCAAAATCATATAAAAGGAGAATGTGCTAATGGAAAAAACCTCTGATCTTTCTTTTGATCTTTGCAACAAAACAACGAGAAATGGACCCAATCATGGCTTTTCAACTGTGCTTTCGATTCCTCCATTCTCAATTTGCAAGACAAACAGTCCAAAATCAGATCATTTGATAAAATTTACGTTGACCATAATTATACACTGTTGTGATCCAACTTATGCATTAAGGGTTGCCCGTGGTACACCGCAAGAAAAATTCTCAGTCTTAAATTGGAGGAAAAGTCGCCATTGAAACAATGACTCCTAATCTAGAAAGAATAAGAGTGCAAATGGTACATGTTTCTCATCCAAAGGCATTAATGAGAAAGTAAGGTTTTAAACATGTCTTCCATCCAGCTAACACTATAAAGTCACCAAGACATGTTTCATATTTTGCTGGAGGGTTAGGATGCACTCTAGGGTAGGTGCCCCAATTGCTCTCTTTTGCATTAGCTACTATTGTTGCATATATGTTTAAACCTTATGGAAGAAGGCCCTCAAATATACTTCCCGATTCACAAGCTTCAAGGTAAAATACCAGTGTTTATAACACAGAGAACAAAATGAAAAGTTTCTGACAATGTCATATATGAAGGAAACTGCTTTAGTGGACTTAAACTTACCAAGCTTTCACAGGTCCCAGCCGCGTGCTTCTTTTTGAAGACATCATCAACAGATAGGAAATGGCTAGTGGGCATTCCTGTTAAACGTTAATGTCAACCGTGAGATTCTGATATGAACATAGATATATAAATCAATTCTAGATTGGGGAAGGGGTGCAAATGAGATACGGAGCCTAATCCTACTTCTGACTTTAGTACAAATATCTCAATTCAGCTCAACATGTGCCAGAGAAACGCATGAAGACAATCTACAACGAATGGAGGTCATCTTGAGGAACTACTCAATACAAACCAAGCACACCAGGGCCACCATGATTAGTATAGGAGATGAAGATAGTAACATCGGGACCACTATCCACAACCTTCCCACCGCCTACTGCGAGAGCCGTCTTGTTTCTAGGGGTCACAGAGAAAAAGTCGTTAACGTCAGCTTCCTCTCCAGTGTAATCCTGCCACCGGAAAAGTAACTAGCGACTTGACATTTGAAAACAGACCTTCGACAAATCTAGACAAGACTTTTTATTATAATCTAGTGATTAAGCATTTGAAAACAGACCTTTGGAACTCCTTCATGAACATCATCTCCAACTGGACTGTTAATAATAATTCCAGGCTTAGGGTTCTCTTCATTGTACGCAATGTCATCATACATATAAACAACGGTATTTTCATCCTTTAGCCCCTTTCTTCAAAAGCTGATATGGGCGGCAAACATCGGCCTGAAAGGGAAATGCACGGACAGTGCACACCAAAAAATGTAGATCTTAAATTCATATAATTAGCAACTAAGATACATATTTATTACCAAGTATCAAGTCAAGGATAGTGCATAATTGACTGCCTCTTTAACCAATAAATTTTTGTATTTTTTTTTTTTTTTTTGGTAAAGTATAAATTTTTGTAGTTGACATCTTCAAAATCATATAAAAGGAGAATGTGCTAATGGAAAATATCTCTGATCTTTCTTTTGATCTTTGCAACAAAACAACGAGAAATGGACCCAATCATGGCTTTTCAACTGTGCTTTCGATTCCTCCATTCTCAATTTGCAAGACAAACAGTCCAAAATCAGATCATTTGATAAAATTTAAACAACTGGAAATACATGGACCATAATTATACACATTGCTGTGATCCAACTTATGCATTAAGGGTTGCCCGTGGTACACCGCAAGAAAAATTTTAAGTCTTAAATTGGAGGAAAAGTCGCCATTGAAACGGTGACTCCTAATCTAGAAAGAATAAGAGTGCAAATGGTACATGTTTCTCATCCAAAGGCATTAATGAGAAAGTAAGGATTTAAACCTATCTTCCATCCAGGTAACACTATAAAGTCACCAAGACATGTTTCATATTCTACTGGAGGGCTAGGATGCATTCCAGGGTAGGTGCCCCAACTGCTCTCTTCTGCAATAGCTGCTGTTGTTGCATATATGTTCAAACCTTCTGCAAGAAGGCCCTCAAATATACTTCTCGATTCACAAGCTTCAAGATAAAATACCAGTGTTTATAACACAGAGAACAAAATGAAAAGTTTCTGACAACGTCATGTATGAAGGAAACTGCTTTAGTGGACTTAAACTTACCAAGCTTTCACAGGTCCCAGACGCGTGCTTCTTTTTGAAGACATCAGCAACAGATAGGAAATGGCTGGTGGGCAATCCTGTTAAACGTCAATGTCATATGTGAGATTCTGATATGAACACAATTATATAAATCAATTCTAGATTGGGGAGGGGATGCAAATGAGATACGGAACCCAATCCAACTTCTGACTTTAGTACAAATATCTCAGTTTAGCTCAACATGTGCCAAAGAAACGCATGAAGACAATCTACAACGAATGGAGGTCATCTTGAGGAACTACTCAGTACAAACCAAGCACACCGGGGCCACCATGATTAGTATAGGAGATGAAGATAGTAACATCGGGACCACTATCCACAACCTTCCCAACTGTTAAAAAAGAAAAAGAAAAAAAGAAGCAGACAAATGAAACAAGCGAAGGTAGCACGGAATCCAAATTTATTTTCGGACGACATTAAAAAAAGATTAGCTGTTGCCCAGAAGTTAAAGCACTCTGTTCTTTTCTTTATTGTTGAAGCAATTTCAATTTGAGGGTACGAGAATATGAAGGTCCAACCACAACAAGAAAATGAAATGGAAATATACCATATGAAAAAGTAGGGATGAAAATTGATTTTGAAGGTGGGCCTCTCCTCATCATCATCAACACCTCCATGAAATAATTAGATCTCTTCTGATAAAGCCCTCTCCAAACAAACATAATAATAAATAAATAAATAAATAAATAAATAAAAACATCTTTCCAGCCGCAAGGTCAGGCCCATTTTTATCTTGAAATCCAGGACCACTTATAACAGCTGATCCCCTCTTTTTCTCTCCAAATGCATCCCCTTAAAACCGAAAAGAGAAAGGACAAAAGGGCCGCCCTAAGCAATTCAAGATTCCATAAAAGATGTCGCTTTAAGAAAAGAAAACAAAATCATCAACAGATCAAACGTTGGATCTGCGCACCACCAAACATGTCGGGGTCTCAAACAACGACTAAAACGCCAATCCACCACACAATACCCATATGCCTTTTTCAACTACTTGCGCCTCCCGAATTGGCCTATTTACGAGGATCTACAACACACTCTTGCTCAGTGGCCTATATAGATTCTCTCTCTGTGTCTCGATCTCTCGAACAGAGAACGTAATGTCATGGAGGTAACGATGGATGATGTTGCGTCAGTCCGTAAACGGTAAAACCGCATGTTAAACAACACGGCGCCCCCAATTTTCTTAACGCTTTGACAAAATGGACAAAATGAGAGACAAGAAAACATGCCTTTTTGACCACCACAAAAGAGCCTCCAAAAGATAGAATTAGATCTCAGAGATCCTTTCTTGGCTCATCCTCGCCCACTCGAAGATACCAGAAAACTCTCGTCCTTCGGATCGTGCCCCCTTCCCACCACTACTTAGTGGTGCCGCCATGTCCACCTCCGCCCTCGAAAAAGAAAAAGAAAAGAACAGAGCTCAGTGCACCCCAGCTTCGATCCATTATAGAAACACAGCACAAACACAGAGAGAGAGAGAGAGAGAGAGAGAGAGAGAGAGAGGCGGCGGGAAGTTAAATCAAGGTGCAAGCGAGCGAGCAGTGATGATGGGCTAGAAACTTCAACCGGGTATCGTCCAAACCAACGGTAATATATCCAAATGGCTTCACCTATGGAGCGGAAAAAAGAGAAAAGATGGGATAGAAAGAGAACAAGAAAATCTCTGGCCAGCTCTGGTTAAATTTCAAGAAACATGCAGGAAAAGAAGAAGAGGAGGAGCTCAAGGCGCAGCGACCGAGATGGCTCGTTTTTTCCAAGAGGAATCCACATGAACAGCACCCTTGCTGTTCATCTTCTCAGTTATGGAAATCATAAGTAAGAAGAATCTCTCTCAAAGACAACAAAGAGAGATGAAGCACAGTTCTCAGTAGCAACGAAGTAATTCCAGAAAACTTCCAAAAGATTTCATGTTAAATCAGCTCTCTTTCTCGAAAGCAAATATGCACAGCCATGCTCGACGGCGCTGAGAAAGGAGGAAAGACATCGGACGACGAAGGAATTCTGACGAAGATTGTTGCATCACCCGGAAAGTCCCAACTTCGAAGCTGAAGGGCATTTGCTTCGTCGACCGACCTCCGGTTCGAATCCGGGATTAGCTCCGAGGCGTCACAAGACTGCAAATCACACAACGAGACGTTGTTCAAGAAAGTCCTAAACTGCAAATATAGAAATTTCGATAAAACTTGAACAAGTTTTGGGCGGGCAATCTGAGTGAATTTGGACAGGGTCAGAAATGGCCTTCAGAACTGTTCGAGTTCTCAGGGGAAAATGTCTAATTTCGTCTAAGATGGAGGGCTCTTTTGCGAAAATTCGAATTTGAAAAATGTAAAACACGTCTAAAACTAGCTATCTACCGCAATTTGTTTTGGATTATAAAAAATCAAATAATAAATAATTATAAATTGTTGTAGGGTCACTTTTTTTTTTTTTTTTTTTTAAATATGTGGTTCATAATAAGTTGTTTTTTTCCAAGTAATTCAAAGAATATTATACTAACAAAATTCGTTAATATTTATTTTGAATTTTATTAATTGCATCAAAACAGAAACTGAATTTGAGTAGAGTGTCTTAATTGGTTAATCCGTGTTAATTGGGCCATGATTTGGGGAAATGACCTTAATAAAAGTTAAATGGCACTTCTCTTAAGCTTTAATTTTCTATTGAAATTATTCAATTTGGAGTTCATTTGGTCATTCAATTGGATTAAAACCTAATTAGACAAAGATAGGGAAAAAAACAGAGAAGTGTCCACTCTTGGATCACTAAGGGATAAATGATAACCATTTTATTTCAAAAGTCGATTTATGATCATAAATTGATTTTTATATCTTTATTCTCGGATGAAATTGTGAGAAAAATAAAGAAAATCTCTTCCTGTAGACGGGCACAATTCCAAAATACTCCTAGGGACAAGTTTTCTCTCTCCCTTCGTCATGTTTGAGGTTGGTAGTAAAGTAGGGCTTTGTAACATGCAGTTGTCTAGTCAATTATGTAATAAATGCGGACATAAAGATAAAACCCTCGACCTGAAAGGGTTTGATAGTTAAGAAGATCCAAAGGACGACTTGTCTCCATTTTTGTTAGACCCTGGAAGGGGAGATCTATGAATACGATTTGCTTTGTACTTATATATAAAAGGGTTCTCCCCCTCATTGTAAATCTCTCTCTCTACAAAAACGACAGACTCCCACGAATCCTTGAAATCAGGCTTGAATATTGACTGAGTAAACGAAGGGCACTCTTAACAACAAATTCATAACCTCATCTTGCAAACAATCTATACCACTTTCAATTACTAGAATCAGGCTGGAGTCCACATGCACCATTTGTATCACCTGTCCACAGAGCTACAGTACTTCAAATCGTGTGAAACGGGCACAATATCGTCCTACATTCAAAGCATGTTATGTGACAAGCAAGTCGAGATACGTGCTTCCGAGTCATATTCACAGTGAAGCAATGACAAACAACCCATTCAACATATACAGTAGGAATATGTATGTAGCAGATTTAAGCACGGCAAGTGGATCCTTAGTTTGGAATGATTCCCACTTCACTCATGCACTGAATCCCCTGCTAAGAGAGCTCCAGGGACCAGATGGAATGCGAGCACAAGCTTGGCCTGATGCCTCGGTCATTTGCTCGGTCCGGATTCCAGCATTGCACATGTTTGCAAAGGAGCGCATGTGCTTCATCCCGTATTGAGAGAGAGATCCACAATGAGTCTCAAATGTTCTCACCTGCATTAAGCATTGGCATCATCACACTAGTCAAGACTGCAAAGAATACTCAATCGTTGGGTCAAAAAATCCCATTCCCCCAAAGTGTAAGATTTAAGATCAATAATATAAAGAACAAATCGAACTGACATAGTAAAAGGTTCACAATGGCAATGCAAATGTCAGCATCACGGAAATATATCAAACATGTGTTGGTTGAGAGGTCATGAGGGAGTAATTACCAAGCTTCTCAGGCAAGTCCAGTCATCAACAAGAGGTTGTCCCGCAGGTCGAACAGCATCCAGCACCTCTGGACCCTTTTTAATTCCAAACAAGAGCTTTCCAATTAGTTTGACACTGTGATCTATATGCATCCGATGTGACATTGCCTCAAAAAATTGCTTCTGCGCTTCGAGTTTCCTAGAAGAGCCTTGAGGAGCTTTACGGAACTGAAACAAAGGCGGACGCAAAATCAGATTTGGTTACACAAGGCTCACACAACTGTTACGTGAGGGCAATTGACAATACCGAATTTCTTCTTTATATAGTGAAACAAGAATAAGAAGATGAGTTGAAAGGAAGAGACGTAATTTTTCACTTACTTTTATGTCAAAGGTCAAAGCTGATGGCTACACAGTTTGACTTCTCTAGTTAAGGAAGTCCTTTTACTTCAACTAACACTTTCAGCAAAGTAATATGCAGATTTAAGGACCTTCAATTATCAGAAATCCATTGATGGACCTATGGTTCTACAGTTCCATTTTTTGCCGGACCACCCCTTTTAGTAGTTCTTAATTCGATTGATCTTGTGATTCTCATTAGGGAAACAATCTAAGAGAGGTTGCAATTGACCAGACAGCTGCATGTGACAAAACCCTCAAGAATCTATCCTCAAACATTTAGCACCATGGAAACAATCTAAGAGGGGTTGCAATTGACCAGACAGCTGCATGTGACAAAACCCTCAAGAATCTATCCTCAAACATTTAGCATCTGGTGGTGCCATGACTTAAATCTAAAGCGTGCAGCCTCAAACATGACGAGGGAGAGAGAAACCTTGTGCCAGAAATGAAGCAGATCGGCATCCCGCTGGTTAACAGCTTTCTGAGGAGGCCTTAGGGAGTTGTCATCCACAAAAGAAGAGTTATCATTTGCAGGATTTGTGCCCATGTACAGGAAGAGATCTTCCTTACTTAACCCTATGTCACCAAATTGCATGACGTGGGAACCGTATGCAGTGTTGTCATTAGCTGTCCTCTTTTTCACCTGCATATGCCAGCCCAAAGAAATACCATAAGATGAGAAGAAGAAGCACAGAGAGTAAAAGGCAACTGAAGCAGTCCAGGCAATATAAGAAGTAACTTCTTCCATGTGCTTGCACTGTAACACTGCATGAATACTTAACCAAGAAATGTACTACAAAATAGTAATCCTTGCTAAAAGACACTTGGGAGCTCAGTTGCCTGATGGAAGCAAAATTTCTCAACAATGAAAGGTAGAATAAACATTTCTTTCTTCCTAGTTGCTCCACACAATGACGGTATCAATGTCCTTACCAGTTGGTATTGCTGGTGCAGAGTTTCAGTTCGCAGGTTGTGCACCTCACTGTTCACAAAGACAAACCAAAAAAAAACGTTATATGATGAACTTTATGGTTGTTAAACATAAGCTTTGATTTCTCAAGAGCCAATCAAAACATATGAACCTGATCCAACTATTACAAGGGAACAGAGGCTTGTAAACCAGTACAAGAACAACTGGAATCACATTGAGCATGAATTTAATATGCATATCCAGAGTTGCAATATAAGAAATATTCAATCAAGTTCCATTTGATAATATGGAAGTCATGTCCTTCCTCCTTTCTCCTCTCTTTGTTTTTGGCTATTTAAATTTGCAAACATTGGATCTTCGAGATTCTTAATTGCCAATAGATTAGCAATCTGCAATGGGAATGCTTTTTGATGCAAGTACACAAAAGTCCATGCTTAGAAAAGAGAAAAGCTACCTCAAAGTCCATATAAGCTAAAAAATTTCAATAATAAATTATGCGGTACTTATTATGAAATTAGATTAGTAGATAAGTATATAATCATGGAAAGAAGATACCAATACATGGGCAAAAACTTACTATTCAGATAAGAGAACACATGCTAAAAAGGTAAATAATGGATGAGTCCTTAAAAAACAAGGAATTTGAATATTCAAAGAATTACTTATATCTAAACCAAAAGCCCAACATCAGAAATGTATGAAGATCTTAATAGCATATAATTAGCAACTACGATACATATTAATTACCAAGCATCAAATCAAGGAAATTGCACATAATTGACTGCCTCTTTAACCAATAAATTGTTGTTGTCTACATTTTCAAAATAATATAAAAGGAGAATGTGTTAATGAAAAATATCTCCAATCTTTCTTTTGATCTTTGCAATTAAACAATGATAAATAGACCCAATCATGGCTTTTCAACTGTGCTTTCAATTCCTCCATTCTTGATTTGCAAGACAAACATTCCAAAATCAGATCATTCAATAAAATTTAAAAAACTGAGAATGCATGGACCATGGTCATACATATTGCTACCATTCAACTAATGCACTAAGAGTCGCCCATGATACACCGCAAAATAAATTATCAATCCCAAATTGGAGAAAAAGTCCCCATTATAACACTGACTTCTAATCTAGAAAGAACAAAGTCAAAATGGTATGTGTTTCTCATCTAAAGTCATGAATGAGAAAATAAGGATTTGGGATTACCTGTCTTCCATCCAGGCAACACTGTACAAGTCACCAAGACATGTCTCGTATTCTACTGGAGGGCTAGGATACTCTCCAGGGCAATAGGTGCCCCAACTGCTCTCTTCTGCATTAGAAGCTGTTGTTGCATATATGTTCAAACCTTCTGGAAGAAGGCCCTCAAAAATACTTCCCGATTCACAAGCTTCAAGGTAGAATACCTGTGTTTATAAGACAAATGGAACAAAATGGAAAGTTTTAGACAATGTCCTGTATGAAGCAAACTGCTTTAGTGAACTTAAAATTACCAAGCTTTTATAGGTCCCAGACGCATGCTTCTTTTTCAAGACATCTATCAGATCGTCAGCATATAGGAAAGGGCTGGTGGGCATTCCTGATAAAGATCAATGTCAACCATGAGATTCTGATATGAAGACAGTTGGATAAATCATCTCTAAATTGGAAAAGGGGTGCAAATGAGATATGGAACCCAATCCAACTTCTATGACTTTATTATAGATATTTCAGTTCAGCTCAACATGTGCCATACGAACACTCAAAAGACAATCTACATCCAATGGAGGTCATCTTGTGCAACTATCAAGTACTAACCAAGCACACCGGGGCCACCATGATCAGTATAGTAGATGAAGATAGTATCATCCGAACCACTCTCCAAAACCTTTCCACTGCCTCCTGTGAGAGCAGTCTTGTTTCCAAGGATAACAGAGAAAAAGTTATTAACGTTAACATCCTCTCCAGTGTAATCCTGCCAACAAAAAAGTGACTAGTGACTCAACATCTGATAACTCTAGAGAACAATTTTCACCCTGAACCAATGACTAAGCCTTTGAAAACAGACTTTCAACAAATCTAAACAAAAAATCTCATCCTAAATTAGTGACTAAGCATTTGAAAACAGACCTTTGGAACTCCTTCATAAACATCATCTCCATCTGGACTGTTAATAACAATTCCAGGCCGAGGGTTCTCTTCATTGTCAGCAATGTCATCATACATAAAAACAATGATATTTTCATCCTTCAACCCTCCTTTCTTCAAGAGCTGATATGCATGGCAAACATCGGCCTGAAAGCAAAGTGCACAAATGGAGCATATTATCAACAACAGAAAAAAATCCCAACCCAAGACAAATGAAATAAGCAAAGGCAAATAGAAATCCAATTTTGTTTCTAATGGCACTGAAAAGCTTTAGCTGTTACCCAGAATGTAAAGCACTCTATTCTTTTTTTAACTGTAGAAGCAGTTTATATTCGAAGGTTAGAAGAATATGAGAAAGACATGGAAAAAGACTATAGGGAAAAATTTCTCCTTCAATTTAAGTCTCATAGAAGAGGAAAACAACATAAAATTCTACCTCCCGCGAATTACTAAACTAGCATCTCCTTTGAGACTATGTTTATTGGTCCATGAAAGCACAGGAAAGTAAAGAAACAGAAACATATCACCGTATAAGCTTAAAAGACTCAATTATAAAGCAGAAAGGTTGTGGATTAGAAAACACTATATCACTTATGCTTCACTCACTCCTGACTAGCAATTAGATATGAAAATCCAATTTCCTTTCTTTTCTTTTGTATTCTCATCCCCTAGAAAAATCTTCCCATTCCCCATGCAAATTCAATCCGCCAAACACAACGTCCAGCAAATTCAGATACTCACGTGTACACTGAACTAATACTAGGAATTAGTACTACCCTTTGTCCGTTAAGTAATGGCAGAGCAAGGAAATGAACAAAAATAACCCATATGCAACCGTTTTAGCGCTATCAATGAGCTAAGTTACAAAAGGCAATATCCCTGAAAATTTCCCTTCTTGGCCACGAAACATAGTAAGAGTCTTAAGTAATTTCATACGGACCAGCACCGTTCAAATTTGAGATTTACCAGTAGTTGCAGCCAAAGTATACGCAAATGGACACGAGACTTTCTATTCAAATCATTATTCGAATCGCTAGAGTTATCATTACAACAGTAAACAAGTCAGTTTTTGTTTCCGATCCAAATTCCAGAGTTCCGAAATCGAAATACGTCAGAATTAGAATTTAAGAAAGATTCTTCACTAGTTGATTATTCAGAAACCATCAAACACAAAGATTAATATTGGGTCAATTCTAGTGATATAACCTACAAAATAACTCCTCGCAAGATCACACACAAAATTTGCAGAAAAACAACACCGAAACGAAACTTCATCATTTCAGAACCTCGCGATTCAGCTCCAAATCGAGTCAAATCCACGATCACACTCGTCAAATTAGACCGACGGAAAGGGAAGAAGGCCGTCGGATTCGAGCTGCGGCCCAGCAAGTCAGGAGAATCACCTGGTGACGGTAGTTCCAGTAACCGTTGGATCCGGCGATCAGGACCGCCCACCTCGTCCCGACGGAGTCATCGTCGCCGCCGTCGTCGCCGGCGCGGAAGAACCTCGATGCGTCGGACGGCAGCCGGATGACGTTGCGGCCGGCGGCAAGGCCGGCGGAGACGGAGAGGAGGAGGAGGAGGAGGAGCGCGGCGGCGAGGCGGATCATGGCGGCGCTGCAGGTGGGCCGGGGGGGTTGCTTGCGATTACGTCGAGCCGATGGTTATATTTTAGAGTGAGAGAGAGAGACAGAGAGAGTATGGGATTGGATAAAGCGGTGATTGGTGGGATTTCATCATTCACCGCATCGACGGCTGCGATTGGGGCTGCGCCGGGGCCCACCTCAAAGGTTCTTTGGACGACGTGCCGCGGGGGTCGCTTTTATCCGTCCAATCGGTCGATTGGGGAACGGAACGGACGGTCCAGATGGGACGATGGACGTCGACGAGGGCCGTCCCTAGGAAGGGGACGCACGGGATGACTCCCCGGGATCTCTGCCGCGCGACGGAACGTCCCGGGCGAGAAAGTTAGCTCGGGAACGGACAGGTGGCGGTGGGCAATTTGTAGGCTTGACCGACTGATGGAAGTCCCTAAAATATTGGAACTTCCCAATAGATCACCGATTGGGCGGGTTTAGATTGATTTTCGTTCAACTCATGTTTAACTATTTTTAAAATTCGGTTTCAATTCTCAATTCTCCGAATTCATTTCTATTGCACGTTAGTAATCGGCGCTCAATAATTTTTCATATCGATTCTCAATTCTCCGAATTCATTTCTATTGCACATTAGTAATCGGCGCACAATAATTTTTCATATCGATACAATTTAGTGGGTGAGATTGTAGCTTTAACTTGAATTTACTCGAGACTCGATGTCTCACAGTTTGTGTCTAGATACATTTTGGAGGATGGTGACGGGGACTCTTTTCATTTTCTTCTGGAGCTGGTAATTGTGTGGAAAAAAGGGGAAATATCTGAAGGAAACCAACATAAAAGGTCAAGGAAAGATTCCTTCCTCTGATTTGCTTTCGATCGATTGGCTTTATGGGCACGCCAACAAAGACTTCCTTAATCGGGTTGATGTGAAACCTTCGAACAGCAGTGGTATACAGAGCAGAATCATTATTGAGCAGAAGACAAATTGCGTGAATACAAGAGAAGGGTTGTCGGTCGGATCACTCCGCTTCGCCTGTCCCTTCCACTCTTCCTTTTCCTAAGCTAGTTGCCCGAGGGATGATAACGACGTTCGACGCGAAGTTTTGATTGATTAGCTCATCGTAACACTCAAGGATTAGCGAGATCAAACAAGTGCTTGTGTGTCTTGTGTCTGAGCAACACGAGAATTGCGTAACGCATTGATTCACGTCGTTGTCACCCGAAAATGATCGACAGGGACCCAGATATTTTTAGCTTGCATAGTCCATGTGGAACTGTAATAACATATCATGGAGGCACAAGACATTCAGTTGATAGGTTTACCAAAGGCAAACCTGGAAAGAACACTGGACGTCCGAGATACGATCTGACCCATGACTAAACACGATCAGGACATTGCAATTGAAATTTACAGGTTCTGTAACGTAAATATACATAACCTCACGAAGGGGGAGTCGTCGGGAAAACTTCGGAGCTCAGCTGAAGGTCATCAAGCTAATTGCAGTTGCAGATTCACTTCCAGAAAGACCAACAGCTGATAAAAGCTCTCAGACACATTGCAAAAGCCAAACATTTAAGTACCGATCACTAACCCGCAAACAGTCTTTTGCTCTCATTGGCGGGGCACGATCGCGCTCTCTTCGGCAGGTGCGGAGTCGGCAGCAGGTGATTTTTTCACAAGGGACTTGGGAATGTCAAGGTAGTCTTGAGGACATCGCTGTTGAGGGTGTGATAGTAGCATGCACATGTGACGAAAGAGGATGCGTGTGAGGCCCTGACCGCTCTCATGGATGTGGCCTTCATATTCACTCACATGTTCAAGCGCATCGACAAGGGCATCATAGACCTGCTGCGGGCAATTATCTGGTCCAGGCTTGTCGTGGAGGTAGATGACATCCAGAGTGAAAAGCTTTTGGTTAACTGGCCATTGGTGCTGAGGCTGTATGGATGATCTGCAGTATATGAGAATCTGATGCAACAGAAACACCGTAGCCACGTTAGATCTCGATAAGAAGGAAAAGCCTTAATATCGCTAGTACAAATAATGTTCCAAAAGGGACAAAAAGAAGAGAATGAGTCTTCCTTTTTACAACGAATCTTTTCTCATAGGATGTGATCAAAAAAAGACGTGAGCTTAAATGGCAGAAAGAAATCTAGCAGTTTAACAGACTATGGCACTAACAAACAAGAAAAAAAGTTTTCGTAGACATTTGGGCAACTTACTAGACTGCAAAGCAGCTCTATGCTACAAATTAATAGAAGGGAAACTGATATACATGCCTAGGCATCGATTAAGCAAGAGGATAAGCATCTATTGCTTGGTACAATCACCAGCCATCACTTACCACCCTGAAAATTCTATTTTGCATGCGAGATTTCTTAGCTTCATGAGCCGCGATTCGGAATAGCTGTGTTAAATCTGCATGACCACAAGCTGAGGTGGCTGAAAGACTCCGAATTGCAGCAGCTGCAGACTCTACATCACTGCTGAACTCCTTACGGAGCTTCAAAATCGAAAACAAGGGAAAAAGATCAAACAAGTAATCATATATGTAATATTAAACAAAGGATTTGACAATTCATTGCCAGCTTTGTCTTGCTTTGGCTACGTGCTTGATCTACATAATAGTTACTTTGAATGGATACTGCATCTTGAGTTATGTAAGGGATACTTGCAACAATATCGCATAGCACTCCAAAACACAGCCAGGTCACAATGTCATGGCTGGGTTAAAAGCAGCTCTGTGTTAAAAGTAGAGCCTCATTCGTAACTGCACAATCTAATTTTGGGCTTCATTATCATTATTTCAAGCATGGCATACAAGTACGAAATGGCTCTCCCTCTCATCAATCAAACACCCCAGCTCCCTGAGGGTATTCTAATATAAATTAGCTACAGCACTTCATCCCTCGGCAGCAGTAGCGTTAACCGTTTTGATATCATAATTTGGTAATTCATTTCACCTCTGCACATTCCCTGACAAGAGAACAGCTAAATACACAGACATGAATGGTCAGACCAGAATGCTTTCTAACAAGGATCAGCGGTGCAAACAGGAACCAAGTACTATCCAATGGAGGCATTCTGGGGTGTTGGGTATTTTTCTATGATTCTGTAGGCATGGGTTTTCATCTGGCTCAAAATATGCAGAACATGTGATCACAAACATTAGTGTTTCCATTCAAGAACTTCTCAGTTTGAGTGTACAAAGAGTTTATGCATGTGACGTCCAAAATTGAGCCAGAACGTCAGTCATCCATGAGAAACATAAAATCGTGAAATCCTATGATCGCACCATATGACGCAATCTACCAAAATTCATTGTAAAAACAGCATCAAGCAAGCACGTTTACACTCCTTGTCATGAAAAATTAGCTAAAAGGAGGGCAAGCCTCGAGTCCAATCCAAAAGAAATTTTCAGTGGCTGCAGGGAATCGGGCGTTCTATCACGATGTCATTTCTGCTTCCTAGCAACTAGCGTTGCTCCAATATGCTAGCAATCGAAAGAAGAATTGGATTGGGAGCACAAGCAATTGAAACCTGGATTTTCTAAGAAGTTGCAATGGATACACTCCCACACCTCTGCAACTCCATCATTCTCCCACTTCCAATACGGAAGATGTATTTTACTCTACTGATCTAGTGACCTTCAAATCCAAAACTACATTGACCAAATCACCTCATTCTAGAGGGAATCAATTCAACCCTAAAATGCACTGAAACACCACCATCAGGGACCCATTTCGCAGACGAAAATCAAAGCACGCCACAGAACCAAACCCCAGCGATCGCCAAAACTCTCGGGAACGCAACCAAGCACCCATTTTTCCAAATTCGAAAACTATATGGAGCAAATCACCTCATTTCAGAGCGAACCAATTCGACCCTAAAACGCACCGAAACACCACCATCAGGGTCCCATTTCGCAGGCCAAAATCAAAGCACGCCACAGAACCAAACCCTAGCAATCGCCCCAACTCTCGGGAACGCAATCAAGAACCCATTTTTCCAAATTCGAAAACTACATGGAGCAAATCACCCCATTCTAGAGGGAATCGATTCATCCCTAAAACGCACCGAAACACCACTATCAGCAACGCATTTCGCAAGCCAAAACCAAAGCACGCCACAGAACCAAACCCCAGCAATCGCCGCAACTCTCGGGAACGCAATCAAGATCCCATTTTTCCGAAAAATCACAAGGAGGGGGGTAGTACCCAGGAAGCGGATTTGGAGAGGGTGGCGAAGGCGAAGCGGTGGTCGGGGTTGATGGCGAGCTTGGAGTGGACGAAGAGGAGGAGGGACTGCTTGATGGCGTCGAGGCGGGCGAAGGGGCGGCCGCCGGGGCCCGTCGCCTTCATCTCGACCAGGGACTCCGCGTCGACGTCGACGCAGAAGAGGATGTCCTCGCTGCTGATCCGCGCCGGGTTCAGCACGTAGCGCGGCGCCGCCGCCGCCGCCGCGGCGGCGTCTCCCTCCACTCCCTCCATCATCATCACTCTCGTCTCGCTCTCGCTTGCGGCTCGACTGAGAATCGCGATCGCTCGATTTCGGAGGCGCCGCAGTGACATGGGAGCATGCTTCCGGTGTCGTATCTGACACGTGGCGCGCTTTTATTAATTGACTTTTGATTAGATCGGTTAAACGGGTGGATCGGATTGTATACGAGTCGGGTCAGATCCGATCCAAGTTAACCAATTTGTCTGCAATGCAAATTTAGTGAAATATATTTGATCCACTCTTTCAAATCTAGTGAAAAGTTATAAGTAAATTGATATGAGAGCATGGATGAGCAAGAGTGAGAGAGTATGAAGAAAGAGTCATAAAAATGAATAAATCTTGTTCTATGCTTGATTATAGTTAAATTGTGAATCTATTTAATATTCATATTATTTTGCCATTATAAACTCATTTATGACTCATTTAATAAATATATTAACCCATATAATAAGAAAGCCCATCAAATATGGGTTAAGGAATTGGTGTAAGACAAATTTTGACGGGTCTACTTTTAATAAAAATATATTAATCGTTAATACAAAAAAAGACCAAGCATTGTTCGACAACTTAATTGATAGAATTCTTACAATTAAAATGTTAATAGGAGCATAGGCTAATTACTTGGACTGTTTGCTTTGACTTTTGGGGGAAAGTTTCTAAAAAAATATAAAGGACTTTATACTAAAATGTTTTTCAAAATACAAATAATGTTTGATAAATTGTAATTTAAAAGTGTATTAGGAAACAATTTTGCTTGAAATGGTATTTGAAAAATCAAGTTTTTTAAAGGACTTTTACTATGCCAATAAAAAAAAAAAAAAGGACTTTTGCTATATATATTTATAAAAAAAAGCCTCAAACAGGCAAATGGCTTCAGCGGCTGATGGGTCAATTGAGCCAAATTTGGCATGACTATTACCAAGGTCATCGAGGTAGTGCGACCTCTGGGGAGGACATTTATGGAATTATGAAAGTTTATCAATAGCAAAATTAAAAGGAAAAAAAAAATGTATTAACATTTCAAAAATAGTCAAAACCCAAAGCGATAAGTCTTAGGTTAAAGGCCTTTTGAGTTTACGTCTTCCCAAAGCTCTCCAAAAAATTTGCCAAACACCATTTGTGAAGACCTAATTTTATTCAACAGAGATGTCAACACTAAGTGCTGGAGCAAATAGTCGAAAAATGAGGTAGAGCAAGGCGCATTTAGCAACTTGTCATATAGTAATTGATTCTATATCTTTATTTATGGGAATAGATTTGGAACAAAATTCGTCTAGTAAATTTTTTTGTTCCTAAGAACATCTGTTTGATAAATTTTTTATTCTCAAAAATAGATTTGTAACATAATCAATGAGTAAAAAAAAATTACTTCTTTATTTCGAGAAACAATTCCAAAATCAAACCAATCTAATTTTTTTTTCTCTTCTTCTTTTTTTATTGTTCTTCTTCCTTCTCTCTTCTTCTTCAAATGTTGCTGCTGCCATCCACCACTGCTGATTGCCAATGATTGGTTGGGCAAGGTCGATGAAGCTCACCAATGGCTTGGTAAGCCTCCAACAAGCTCACTGGGCCTCGCCCAACCAAGGCTCGACTAAAGAGGTTGCCGATTCTTGTCTGGCCGATTGCTAATCATCCCGAGGCTAACAATTGACCAAAGCTTGAAGAAGAAGAGAAGAAAAAAAAAAGTAATAAAATTATTAAAAAATTAAAAGAAAATTGTTTGATTAAAATTTTGAGGATGTACCAAACGTAATTCTATTTCAGGAATAGAAATTTTGGACAGTTATCAAATGTTTTCAAATGCTTAAAAATTGTTCACGAGAACAAAATGAAAAAGAATCATTGATCGAAATTATTCTCGAGAACAAAATGGTTACTAAACGCACCCCAAGTGAGCAACTCCGTCCACAGGAAAAATAGCACATCAGGTAGCGAAGTCAATAACCTTGGATGTTGTAACCATATGTAGATGGAGCCACATAGGGCATTTTTTAATTCTTAGTAACCGTTGGTGTAATTGTCAATTGGAGTTATAAATGTCTATCTTGTATTTTTTGAGAAGGACCGCCAATCAATTTAAGAACGTGTTGTTCATTTTTACTTTGAACATATTTTACTCTTCCAAATATAACTTACAATTGTTCTCAATATTTGTACTTTTTAATTTTTTATCATTTATATTCCGTCCAAAAATCAACAAAAGACCATTCACATCATCTAACGATTCAAAGTGATCCATCCATATTTTTTAAGGGTATTTTACCCTTTATGGTGAAACATATAAAATTACGTGAAAATGTTTGGATGAAAGCAATTTTCCTCTCTCCAGCACGGTATCAAACGATCTCGAATATCAAGTAAAGCGAACATTGATGAAATCTCTTACCAGGAATCCTTAGTGGGGTGACGAGCTGCACAACCCCAAACGGAAACAACATTGGAGGAGTCTGACCTCGAAATTTCTAATGATGAACTCATGACTGCTCCATCAATTGGCTTCAAGGATGTTCCAGTTTTAAGGTAAGGAAGGAAGAGAAGGAAATGTTACGTCAACCTTGGCGACGGTCACTAATTATAAAAGTGCTGGGTCAAATGCTTGGCTACAATCTCATTTATAAGAAGCTCTTGCAACTTTAT